>CM029664.1:38755793-40021648 GCA_017311315.1 Dendrocalamus latiflorus
ATAATAGATGCGACTAGGCAGACAGCCCATTTCGACGTCCACATCAGTCATTGTGAAACATGTCAGCTGAAGCTGAGCCTTCAATTATTTGCTCAACAAATCCCCACCGCATTACTGTTTTCCGAAGGGGACAACTTTGTTGGTAGAAGTCGGAAATCGTGACATATTTGGTCCACATGATGTAATTCCGACGAGATGAATTGTTAAAAGCCCAGAGGGATGCAAATAGTGCATGCAAAGGCACATAACGGCGGATTTTTTTTGGAGGGGCTGGGGAGAATTTGTGGCCCTTAGATCTTTAATCTAATGGTCACAAATCTGGATGATAGTTAGAAAGAAAATATCCGGATGATGTTTATCAATACCCCTGCAAGAATACTGTAGCAAATTGCTATTTGTCAATTTAGTGTATGTTCTTTTGTGCTGTGGTTGATGGCTTTTGGGCTGTTTGTGATAGAGAATATAGAGTAACAGAAACTCGCGGGCAGTTTTGGATGATATACATGAAGTTATTATAGTGTGTACTATAATCAACTTGTATATCTTATTTTGAAAAAACACTCTATTTAAAAGTTAGTTACTGTAGTAAAAATCCAAAGCCGCTTTTATAAGCCATTTAGAACAGACACTTAGTCGCTTAACTGTGTCTTGCGTACTGTAGCACCCCATCCGAGTCGTCCTCCATCCGAGCCGTCCATCTTCCGATCTAAATGGTTTGATAGATAGAACAAGACTAGAAATGACTTGCTCTGCTATGGGAAAGATTATACTGCTAAATCTGAGTTGTAATGGGATCAGAAATGAATGGTAGTAAACTTACAGTGAGCCTTTGACTGTTCTATCGTAGAACGCCGTAATTTTGGTACTTTCTGAACACTACTACGATATCATCTTTACACACTGATTCAGAACCCTTTTTATTACACAGGTTGCACGGGCACGATGAACCAATCTCTCTTCTTGGTTGGAGAAATTGGAGGCAATGATTACAACCAACCTCTTTTCTCTGGGGTTCCCTTTGAGAAGATTCGGAGCTTCACTCCGAGTGTCATTGCCAAAATTTCTTCTACAATCACCGTGAGTCATCATCTGCTGCTGCTGTTATTGTCGTCGTCATCGTCATTGTTACTTCTAATTGAGTTCCCAACTTAAGAAACAGTACATAACTATATATTTAGTAATGCAAGTAAGTTGAGTTTGCAGGAATTGATTGGGTTGGGAGCCAAAACGTTGGTGGTTCCTGGTAACTTCCCAATCGGGTGCGTCCCAATCTACCTCACGATGTTTCAGAGTGATAAGATGGAAGATTACGAGCCAGAGACGGGTTGCCTCAGATGGATGAACGAGTTCTCACTGTACCACAACAAACTTCTCTTGGATGAGCTGGACAAGTTGCGCAGGCTTCACCCTAGTGCGGAGATCATCTACGCCGATTATTACGGAGCTGCTATGGAGATCTTCCTATCCCCTGAACAATTCGGTGAGTTCGGAGGTTGACCTTTTACTTTCTTCTGTGAAATTTAGTTTTGTGGGATACAAGAAAAAAGACTTCGCGCATGAAGATGTGCCAGTCACTAGCTAGTGCCTTCTCAAATAAAGCAACTCTTTCTCTATGCTTATATAACTGCTAAACATGATATCTCTCTCCATATGTTTATCAAGTGAGCCAGGCCTGTTTGGATAGGGGGAGTTTGTTGGGATTTATTTTAAAATATGAGGAGTCCCAAAATTTCCCTAAATAACCCCCTCATTCAAACACTTCTCATCACGTCATGTAAAGAGATTACAAACGTACTCCCTCCACAACTTTCAGAATTGCTAACGAATCAATGGATGTCTACTTCACAGAAAGTTGATGTTAGGCTATTTTGTTTCTTCCTGCTTCCACTACAGTACAAAGCGAATTGACTAGGAAAAAGGAGCTGGATAGAATTAGCTCCTGCTTCCATTCAACTAGGACACTGTTTAATTTGGTTTCTAGTGAAATACTGGTACTAATTATTATCAAATGACATATCAGAAGCTTTCGAAAGTAGCATAATGTAACATCAAGTACAGCTGGATTTTATTCGGTAACATAAGGTAACATCATTTAGCATTTGTTTTTTAACTTCTGTTGCATGTCCCCATTGTTAATGCCACCCATCCTTAAATATGGAGTAAAGTCCATTACCGGTCCTTAAACTTTTTATGCTGTGTCATCCCGGTCCATAGACTTTCAAAGTGTGTCATCCCGGTCCTTAAACTTTCAAAGTGTGGCAATATCCTATGTAGTTGTAGCAGTGAACTTTTTATGCTGTGTCATCCCGGTCCATAGACTTTCAAAAGAAATTGCCACACTTTGAAAGTTTAAGGACCGGGATGACACACTTTGAAAGTCTATGGACCGGGATGACACAGCATAAAAAGTTTAAGGACCGGTAATGGACTTTACTCTTAAATATATTATGTACAGTACAAACAAACATCAAATCACTTGGATTGAGCTTCAGATTTAACAAGCTAGTTGGTTTCACTTGATAAACTGTCTAGAAGCCTTAGAATCTCCAAGAAAAAAGCACATAGCTTTTGTTTTGAAACATGGGAAAGCACATAGTATAGGAAAAAAGAACAGCCTTTTCTGGTTGATGCTCTGTTTAACATTTCTATAAGTGCAAATCAGGGATTGAGGAACCTTTGGTGGCTTGCTGCGGTGGAGGACCTTATGGTGTGTCCATGACTGCAAGCTGTGGAGTAGGAGAATACGAGGTATGTGATGACCCACAAAAGTATGGATCATGGGATGGCATGCATCCCTCAGAAGCTGCATACAAGGCCATTGCAAATGGCCTGCTAAGGGGTTCGTACACTCAGCCTCCAATTGCCACCATTACCAGTTCATGTCCACAACTTGCTGAGCTCGGCTCTTCTGTTGAACACAAGGTCCTCTACGACTTGTAATTCTGTAACTATGGTTAAACATGTAACGATTATGCCATTTTGGCCTAATGCTGTTGCCGAAGTGATTGGTTGGATTTTTTCCCCTTCTCTTCTCATAGCTAGTTAGCTAGGCACAGAGTTTTAGCAATGTGATCGTTTTGGCTTCAGCTTTTAACTTTCGGCTTATTTTTCACTATTCATAAATTTCATCTTTTTCTGAACTTTTGACTTTTTGTTGAGCTTTTTTGCCGGTTCTTTTTCTTCCCGTATTTGTTTGTATTATACGTAATGGGGCTAATATATTATTTATATTTTTTATTTTTTTAAATTTAATTATGCTAAATAATCCTCTGTTAGCTACAGTGTTTTTCAGCCAGCTACAGTGCTTTTCAACCTTAAGCCACAAAAAAGCCCACATTTGGACTTTTTTGGGTGGCTTAAGGCTGAAAAGCACTGTGGCTGGCTGAAAAAACACTGTAACTAACAGAGACTTATTTAGCATAATTAAATTTAAAAAAATTAAAAAATATAAAAATTATGTTAGCCCGTTACGTATAATACAAATAAATACGGGGAAAAAGAACCGGCAAAAAAGCTAAAAAAAAGCCAAAAGTTCAGAAAAAGACGAAATTTATGAATAGTGCAAAATAAATCAGAAGCCAGAAGCCAGAAGCTGAAGCCGAAACGATCACAGCCGAAGTTATCCCTCATTTTCATACATTGCAATAGAGAACCTTGCACACCCTCTTTCACATGGATGGACCAGGATTCCGCCCGATCCTGGACCATCCAAATTGTGCCTCGATGAAATTTTACACCACCTTCTGTTCCTCTCAGAAAAGAGAAAACCGCGATAGGACATGTAATCCCTAATAACACAGACCATAATTAATTGATTATACAAGAACCGTATCATCATAATCTGCACACTAATATTTCACTAGGGCAATCTATAATTCGAAATTACTGAATTAATGTTGAAGCTTAATTCTAAAAGAAAGTAATCCATTAACTGTGTATTTTCCTTAAAAACTATGGATTTAAGGATTTTCCCCCGCAAATACCTAAAAAATACGTGCAACTTCTGCACTTTTAACCTGTAAGTATGTTACAGGATAAACAGTGTCCAACGCGGTTCTATGCGACAACGAAAAACAACTATTCTTTGGAAAGCCAATGTGGAACACAAATGTTGTAGGACATCGATAGCAATCAGAGAGGGTGAATGATTGTAGCGTACAACGAAAATTTTTTCTTCGATTTTGTCTTCTAATCGTTCAATTTAAAAAATAGAAATAACAAAAAAAAATTCGATCATACTGTAGCAGTACTGTTCGGCACTATAGCGATTACTGTTTGGTACTGTATTGATTATTGTTCGGTACTGTAGCAATATACTGTATCGATCTACTGTGCACCGAAAAATAGACTTCGCTAGATAACAGCAGACGGAAACAAATTAACACTAAACACTCAATCACGTAATAAATTTTTTAATTAAAATTAACTCATATATGTAAGTAAAAAAGTATATAGATAGATATCAATACATAAAGAAGTTTTAGAAATTATCAAACAAAGAAAAAAATAATATATATGAATTAAAAAACTCATAACCTTCAATTAGAAAACGAAGAGACTGTTCATGTCTCTTTTCTTTCGCGTCATGGCCGCCACACAAATTATCCATCAGCACGTTTAGCACGTTTCCATCACCGATGCATGCATGTCCTGATGCATAAGATCGTTTGATTGCTTCACGCTTGATGGCTTCACGTGAGGACAAGCAGACGACGGACTTGATGAAGTGATCGTTGTTGTTGGTCTCTGTATGGAACAAGGAAACTGCCTTCCTTCGCTTTGTTCGCCGACGGACCAAAGACGCGCGAGATAAGATGACTTCCTTCGCTTCGCTCGTCGACGGAAAATCTGGAGAAAAAACACGTCGTCGAGTTTTTTTTAATAGATCTAAACTTTATTTCTGAATCATGGCAGCTACAAAGTGCCCTTCTGGCACCTCTAAACCCTAGCACGAAATTAGTCTCTCCAAAAACCATAGAGTTATCTCCTAACCCCATCTCTATTTATAGTCTAGGGCCCAAAACATTGGCTTAACCTAAGCTCACAAGTTCTAATCCAATTCCAACAACAAAGGGACCTGAAACCCTTCCTAACACCGGTTTTCTAAAATTTCAACTTTTCTAACGTGTCACGTGTCGAAGCCTCCAAGACCGCACCTCTCGTAGCTTCTTCACGCATCATCTATCACGTATCGTAGCCTCCGGACCGTACCTCCGTAGCTCCAACATGTATCATCCATCTCTGATCTTCATGCGCCCCAAGCATGAGCCCGACCATCTTGTGACCTCCTTGACCATCCAAACCTTGGATCTCCCCATCCCAGTCCTGGTCCACCTCGTCACCGACCATGATCGTCTCCATGCTCAACCTGCACATCCAAAGACCAAAGAATATTTTTCCGGCACAAGTTCTTTCTAACTTGACCAACATCAATCCACACACGCCACACGTCTCGCATAACATCAATAAGCAATGTCATCAAATATTCATCATCATAAATTAACCATTGTCAATTATTCATCACCAAAATAAATATCCTAGACCTAGCTACATGGTCTAACAATCTCCCCCTTGATGAATACATTTACAACATTTTAAGATTGCATGATGAATTAGCTTCAAATAGATATAATTGAAGAATTGAAGCCGAAAAAGTATTTTCAACCACAATCTCAAATCTTTTCAAAAGCTCTCCTCCTCAACACAAGAGAGGCAAAGTCAGCAAATTTCTCCAATATCTCTCCATTCTCTTTAATTTCTCACAAAATACACCAAATCACTCCCCCTTTAGCAATGTAATCATCAAAAAAATTGAAACAAGCAATAATTATAAGAAGGAGCAATGAGAGTACAAATCAAGAAGCTTTGTAGATTATACAAGTTATCGTGCATTGATTAAATAAAGTAACCAAGCCATACTATTTTAGTAGAGCTATCTAGATCAGATAAAGTCATATATGATATAGCAATGTCAAAACCAGTCTTGAGCATAATTAAGCAATTTATATTAATAATAGGCATCTCAGTAATGACCAAACCAATTATAAATAGCACAATGAGATATCACAACAAAAAGTCAAAGCCTAAAAATAAAGCAAACTTTAAATCCAGACGAACTTGCAATCTCATGTAACAACCTGTTACTCCACACTCAATTCATGTGCATGTGGCATGCTTGTAGCATACTTCTTTTCATAATAAAATGCTTGTAGCATACTTGTTTTAGATGGTGGCATGCTTGAAGCATACATCTTTTCGATTGTCTCTTTCTCATTTTTTATAACATGCCAAACTGAGTGATCATAAAAAGATTGCAATATAAAACATGCGAGCCTCATAGCCAAGATGTAAAATAAGACTCACAGTCAAGCTAATTCTTTTCGATGAACATCATAAAGTACTATCTATAATTAGTCTAGTCAAATGATTCCGCCATGTTATATTTTAGTTCAAGTGTAGCAAATTAATTATAATCAGTCATGATCAAAACTACACAGCATATGAATAAATATAATAAAGAGTGCTCTATTTAAACAACTCATTTAATTTCAATGGATTAGACTTATTGATTTATTTGATAAGTATAATAAACAAAACTTCCTAAATTTTTAAACAACAAGCTCCCCCTTAGAATAATCCCATAAGATGTAACATACCCAACTCATTTCGCAAATGAGCCAAACGAGAAGAATTAAGTGATTTTGAAAGAATATCAGCAACCTGAATCTAACTAATAAGTTGTAGGACAACATCACCTTTTTCACATGGCCTCTTAAAGAGTGAAATCTTTTGGAGACAATCAAAGATAGAGAAGAACTATCAAGTGTTCCAATCAAGCAATGATGTAAAAGACCGAAACCCAATCTAGCTCATGTTTTCCATCCTCATCAGCTGTTCTTACATCACAGGAAACATCGGTCTCATAGTACTGGGGTTAGTGAAGTAAGATCTAGTAATCCAGTACTGAGACACACGACGAATAGGAGCAACAAAGCTAGAACCAAAATCACATGCATGTGAGTGATCAGAATACTGAAAAGAACGTGAATTATTTGAATTAAATCCAAAACTAGCACGAGAACTAGATTTAAAGTCATCATAAAAGTTCTCTAAAAAACTAGATTTTTGCGTGAGATCTAGGAATGAAAGAGGTTGCATGTTTTTATCTTAAAGCATTCAATATTTTCTTCCTCTCTTTCTTAGCATGTCTAAAGCAAAATTCATTCAAGTGTTCATCTTTTCCACAGTAGGTGCAATGAAATTTAACGTTACCAGAATTCTTTTGAGATGATGAGCTAGCACCTACAATATTATTCGATGATTTTTGCATAAAACCAACAAATTTAAACACAGTTTTATGAGGCTCATTTTTTGTTTCAATTAGTCCACTCTCTATGACCTTAACAACTGTAGGTGGATTATTCTTGGCATAATCAATAGCATTAAACCCTAGACCACTATTTTTGACACTCAGTTTTGACTTGCTAGGATCATATTCAAATTTCTGTTGCCAAAAGAAATTCTCTCTAAAGTGTCTTTCAGGTACTCATTCTCGTTAGCTAAAGTGGGACAAGTTGTGCATTTAACAGGTTCATTCACAAGATTTTTAGAAGCGCTAGACTGAGCCAATCTTTCTTTTTCAGCAAAATCATTAAGTTGTCTTGTCAAAGCTTCTATTTTAGTGTTAAGCTTAAGATAATAATAGCAAGAACATATCTTATGATAAAGCATCTGTTGAATTGTTTCTTATGATGAGCTAAATCTAGCTTTTAGCAGCTCACAATTAGAGCAAGTTTTAGCTTGAGCATTTGAAATACTTGACTCTAAACATTTAGAAGAGCTAAACTTGAGTTTTTCAATTTCATCATTTGCAAGTTTTAACCTTTTATCACAAGAGTCATGTGTCAATCTTAATTCATCAAGTTTAGCAGTTATATCACTAAGTTGAACTTGGTTTGATGCATTAATTGTTTTAGCAGACTCCAACTCAGTATGTAAAACTTGACAAGACTCACAACATTCATCATCAGGAATAGAAGCTCTAAGTCTATTGATTTCAGAATTTAAGCCCTCAACAACGAAATCATGATTTTTAATTTTCTTTTTATGCTTCTTAAGCACATCTGTCAATCTAAGCACAGCACGAGATAAATCAGTATAAGAAGGTTTTACCTCATCAGGATCACTATAAAGATCATCATTGTTGAGCTCCTCACTGTTGGCCATAAAACACAATCCCTGTGAAGTCCACCTCATTTGCCTTCTTACCATTGCCCTCATCATCGCTTTCGGAATCATTATCACTCAAAACAATCTCATCAAATACTGAAATTATCTTGTTGAATGCGCTGCGATAATTGCGCTCCTTGTTTGGATCAATCTTGATTTGAGAGCGACGAGTTGAAGACTTGTCATCCTTAACCTCCTTGCTTCTCAGTTTGGGAAAATTCATCTTAATATGGTTTAGCTCACCACATTCATAGCATTTGATTGGAGCACCTCTCCGTCTTAATCTAATATTGTTAATAGCCTTGGTCACCCTGTTGGAGAGAAGTACAAGTTGCTCTTCTAGAATTTCCTCTAATTGTTCATCTGAAATAGAGCACAATGCAGACAAAGAACCAATAGAAGAACTGTAAGCTTGGTTAGTCACTAAACCCAAACAGTTAGTCTTGTTTATCTTGGCCAAAACATCAATCTCATGTGTTTTCATCTTAGAAAAAAGATCATTCAAAATGAGTGTTTCCATATTAACAGAATGATTGATAGTAGTGACTACCATATTTCAAATAGACATATCCAAAGCATTTTTAAAATTAGAATATGTGATATCAATATATTGCAAATCACTAACAATTTTAATGAAGCGACCAAAATGAGCATCTACTGATTCTCCAGGTTTCATCTCAAATTTAGAATACTCTTTTTTGAATTGATTCTGATGCACACCTTTAACAGATTTAGATCTTTCATGATAATCTGGTACAGTGGGCCAAATTCTATTTGCAGATTCAAGGTGAGCAATTCTGACAAACTTGTTTCTACTTAAACCTTGCAACAAAATATTTCTAGCCTTAGCATTAGCTTCAACATCAAAGAAATTTTCAGTTGTAACAACAGGAGGCACTTCACATATATTTTCAACTTTTTGCCAGATAGAGTTACCTTGTGCTTGAAGAAAAACCTCCATGCGTGTTTTCCAATAAAGATAATCTGATCCATCAAAAAACGGTGGCTTACCTGAAAAGCGATCCCGATCTGATGCCATTGCAACCGACTCTGATACCACTTGTAGGATCGTCGATGGCAATCAGAGAGGGGTGAATGATTGCAGCGCACAGCAGAAACTTTTTCTTTCATTTTCTGTCTTCTAATCGTTCAATCTGAAAAATAGAAATAACCAAAAAAACAAATTTTTTTCGATTGTACTGTAGCAGTACTGTTCGGCGCTGTAGCAACTACTGTTCGGTACTGTAGCGATACCTGTTCGGTACTGTAGTGATTACTGTAGCGATCTACTGTGCACCAAAAAATAGACTTCGCTAGATAACAGCATACGGAAACAAACACTTAACACTCAATGATGTAATCAATTTTTAATTAAAACTAACTCGGGTATGTAAGTAAAAAAAATATAGATAGATATCAATGCATGAAGAAGTTTTAAAAAATTATTAAATAAAGAAAAAAATAATATATACGAATTAAAAAACTCACAAACTTTAATTAGAAAACAAAGAGACTATTCGTGTCTCTTTTCTTTTGCGTCATGGTCGCCACACAAATTATCCATTAGCATGTTTCCATCAACTGCATGCATGTCCTGATGGATAAGATCGTTTGATTGCTTCATGCTTGATGGCTTCACGTGAGGACAAGTAGATGACGGACTTGACGAAGTGATCGCTGCTGTTGGTCTCCGCACGGGACGAGAAAACTGCCTTCCTTCGCTTCTCTTGCCGACGGATCGAAGACGTGCGAGATAAGATAACTTCCTTTGCTTCGCTCGCCGACAGACAATCTAGAGAAAGAACACGCCGTCGGTATTTTTTTAATACATCTAAACTTTATTTCTGAATCATGATGGTTACAAAATGCCCTCCTGGCACCCCTAAACCCTAGCTCGAAATTAGTCTCTGAAAAAGCCATTGGGTTAGCACCTAACCCCATCTCTATTTATAGTCTAGGGCCCAAAACATGGGCTGAACCTAAGCTCACGAGTTCTAATCCAATTCCAACAACAAAGGGACCTGAAACCCTTCCTAACATGGGTTTTCCAAATTTCCAGCTTTTCTAACGTGTCACGTCACTACCACAGATGGTGTTATCACAGACGGTTCACACCTGTCATCATAGATGGTTTTCTGAACTGCCTGTAATTCACAGACGGTTTGTGAGCTATTTGTGAAAAAGACAACACAAACGGTTCTAGTTATCAACTATCTGTGATTGGCGAGTATCATAGATGGTTCTAGTTACCAACCGTCTGTGATTGGTGAGTATCACAAACGGTTCTAGTTACCAACCCTCTGTGATTAGTATCACAAACGGTTGGTATATAGAACTATTTGTGATAGTCCTTCATAGACGGTTTATAGCACAAACCGTCTATGATAATTCATTCTATACCTTAAATTTTTTTTCTTCAGTTTTTTGGCTAGCCTCAAGAAATAATGTTATCCATGCCCTTTGAAAGCAAGCAAATACAGAGGCAAATACAACAACACGTTCTATTACAGGATAACAAGATAACGAACCTAACTTTTTAACACAAAAAGAATATATAAGAAGCAGTGATCCTAGCCATCAAGGAAGAGAGGGGAGGGCATCGGATGGCGGCCGGATATCACTGGCAATGGAGAGGCGGCAGTAGTCGGCGTCGTTGAGGAACAAGCTGGATGCATCGGATGGCGGTAATGCCACCTTTGTGGCACGACGGTGAGACTGCGTAAGACACTCTTACGATACTTACGTCAAGAGCGTGTTATGCAGTCAACCGCTGTGTCACAATGGAGGTGCTAGCTCACGGTGGTAGTCGGCGTCGTCGAGGAACAAGCTGGATGCATCGGATGGCGGTAGCACTACATTTGTGGCACGATGCTGAGACTGTAGAAGACACACTTATGACACTTACGACAAGAGTGTTTTTTACAGTCAACCATGGTGTCACAATGGAGGCGCTAGCTCATAGTGGTAATCGGCATCGTCGAGGGAGGATGCAGGGAGGTAGCTAGTGGATGAACTCACGCGTGACTGCCGGTGGAAAGGTAGATAGGGAGTAATTAATAAGGGACGAGCGGTGGGAGGAACCGGTGCCTGCCATTTGATGTGGAGAGAATGGACAGGTGAAATCGAAATCCTGGGGCATATGCCACAGATCAGTGACATGTCATTATCAGAGACGGTTTGTTATGTGAACCGTCTGTGATAATGAATATCAGAGACAGTTTGTTACACGAACCGTCTGTGATAATGCACATATCAGAGACGGTTTGGTATACAAACCGTCTGTGATAAGTCACATATCAGAGACGGTTTGGTCTATGAACCATCTGTGATAATGCACATATCAGAGACAGTTTGGTATACGAATCGTTTATGGTAAGTCACATATCAAAGACGGTTTGGTATATGAACCGTCTGCAATATTAATATCAGAGACGGTTTGGTATACGAACCATCTGTGATAACTATTAAATATGTGCGCCGTAATCCAGCTCTTCTAAACTGTCCTCTCCCTCATCTTCACCAGATTTCTCAATAATAACATCTAATATTCTTTTGATCTCCTTCCTCTCATCTATCCATCATGAATTGTTCGGCTACAACCTTACACAGGTGGCTGACAATTTACATTTGGAGCAGCTCCTCTGCTCACACCCTGCTATCCTTCCTCAACTCACTTCCATCAGTCAGCTCGGCCTCATCATCCGCTGTCGACGGAGGTATCTCATTGCCGCTCAGGAAAGGGAAAGCACCCTCAGCCTCGTTCTTCTCTGCAATGTGCACAAAGTGGAGGAAGTTCTTGCAGCAGTGGAGAGACATATGGATAACCTTACCGATCAAGCAGAATCGGCTAATTCTGAGAAATCTTATCATGGCATCCTCTTTGAGATTATGGGCCATGCTAACGATTTGCCCAGGCTAGAGGAGGAAGTGGAGAGGGCAAGGACAATCTTCACAGCATTCGAGAACTCAGCGGCTGATCCTCCAACTCCAAAAGTCAAAGAAGCATATGAAGCCTAGAAGACTAAGATCTGGGAATCTCTCTTTTCGAACTTTTGTAATAAATTTGTCTTGAATTTGACTCTTGTCTCAGTAGCTTCTGTAGTTCATACGATAAAGGACAAAATACAGACGGCTCCA
Organism: Dendrocalamus latiflorus; assembly: GCA_017311315.1. NCBI lineage: Eukaryota > Viridiplantae > Streptophyta > Magnoliopsida > Poales > Poaceae > Dendrocalamus > Dendrocalamus latiflorus. The sequence goes on from CM029664.1 coordinate 38,768,160, forward strand.
CATGAATTGTCTATGGTGAGACGTCCAGTATAGCTTGTTTTGTAGTAGTAATACCAGAGGCGGTTTTTTTATATGAACCGTCTGTGATGTCCACAATTTTTACAGACGGTTATTAATACGAGCCGTCTGTGTTGTCTCAATTATCACAGATGGTTCATATTAAGAACCATCTCTGAAAGTTCACTGACGGTTATTAACACGAGCCGTCTGTGATGTCTCAATTATCATAGATGGTTCATGTTAATAACCGTCTGCGAAAATATCACAGACGGTTGGTAGTACAAACCGTCTGTGATAGTTTAAGCACAGACGGTTCTGTATGAATCGTCTGTGATGTAGCCGTCCAGTATAGCCTTTTTTTATAGACGTGCATGTCGAAGCCTCCAGGACCGCATCTGTCGTAGCTTCTCCACGCATCATCTATCACGTATCGTAACCTTCGGACCACACCTCCGTAGCTCTAACACGTATCATCCATCTCTGATCTTCATGCGCCCCAACATTAGCCGATCATCTCGTGACCTCCTTGACTGTTCGAACCTCGGATCTCCCCATCCTAGTCCCGGTCCACCTCATCACCAACCATGATCACCTCCATGCTCAACCTGCACATACAAAGACCAAAGAATATTTTTCTGGCACAAGTTCGTTCCAACTTGACCAACATCAGTCCACACACGCCACACGTCTCGCATAACATCGATAAGCAATGTCATAAAATATTCATCATCATAACTTAACCATTGTCAATTATTTTCACTTGGATACTCATGCATCGAATTTGCTATTAGACGCATGTGTAGGGGTGGCAAACAGTAACAGATAATCAGTTTTGTCCGATATTTGTATCCGAGAAAACACGAATATGATAAACAAAATACGTATTAAAAAATGTTCATATTCATATTCAAGAATATTCATATCCGTATTTGAGACTATTCGTATTCACATTTGCATTCAAGAATATTTGTATTCGTATTCGTGTTCGAGACTATTCGATCTGTTTCCTATGCGTAACAGTAACTGGCCAGTTCCTGAAAATCTTGGGAAAAACCCAAATGAATTTTATGATTCAAAATTTAAATTTGGGTTGTTTGAACTCGGTAACCGTTGTGGTAATCGGTCAAAAACTGGTGAAAAGCTCGCAAAATCGTAGAAATTTGTTATACCAAAATTTGGTACAGAAGTTGTAGGAGGATATTCGTACTCGACCGAATTAAATACATATTCAATTCGAATTCATATCCGTTACAACATTTGATTCATATTCAAGAATATTTTAATTCGTATTCAGTTTAAAAATATAGATTTGTATTTGTATTTAAGACTATTCAATTGTATTCAATCCGATTTCATCCCTATGCATGTGGATTGGAATGCACACGCTCCGACTGCATGACAAAGGCGACCAAGCGCACCTACTAAACAAAAAGGTGACTAACTCGCACCATGCGTGCGAACCCATCTATAACCACTGCGCTGTCACCTTGAAGGCCATCGATTGCGCCGTCGAGGGTACGGACATGTCTTCCCCACCTTCGGCCACCCTCTTGCTCCCCCACTACCCCAGTACGGTGACTCCTTGTCTTCTCTCCCGTCTACCAAACCCTAATCATAACCAACTCCCGCCGTCGCCCTCGCGCCACCGTAGCAGCAGTCGAGGATCTCCAAGCTCTTGCACCACCGTACCTCCCCATAAGAGCTTCAACCTTTTTTGAGTTGGAAATTATGGAAGATTTGAAGGTTTCTGTTGGTTTGATTTTGAAATTTCTTTGAACCTGGGAGTCAAAAGCTCAATGTTGTGGGTGGGAAGCTTTGGATCCTTGAGTTGAAAGCCCGTTTTCTAGTTGAACTAGGGCAGAGGGGTGAAGTTGGAAGAGAAATTGATTTAGGGGAGATCTTTTGTACCAAATTGAGTTGTAGGGGGAGAGTGGAAAGAAAGTGACTGGTCGGGCGTATTTGGATTTTTCTCTTTTCTTTTTTGTTGATAATGGCAGCCGGTGCATGGCGGGCGGTGAGGTGTCAAAGCCGAGGAGGAATGCTCTGGGCACGGCTCCCCCACGGCGATGGCGCACGTGGTGCCCGTGCTGTCCGAATGCCACGACAGCGGTGCAAAGTTGTTGGAATCTGATCAACGCTGTCAGAACGCGCACACACGTTGCAACATGTGTGTGTGAATTAGCAACACCCCTCATACACAGGGCCGGACCATCACTTCAGCGCGAGGTCGGGCGACCACCAAAGCTAACCCACATGCTGGACCTCCTGCCCCATCAGCCATACCTAGCACCCATGGGCCATCGGTGAAGACACTGCCCACTGCCGAGCTGAGGTAGACGCCACCATTTTCTTCTTTCGTGGGCATGTGATCTATTCCTTTGTTGAGTTGGGCTGGCCCGATTAACCTAGTAGAAGGCCAATAGGCAAGAGCCAAGAGGCAACCACCCCACCGAGACCGAGCTAGCAGAGCCCATTCCCCTCCTGCCTCATGGATCCTCCTCCACCTCATGAGCCTAGTGGGAGCAGCGATGGGCCAACGATGGCGGCTGACAACCAGAGCGGCGAGCCGATAGCAAGGCATGAGTGCGCGACTACTAGGGTGTGGGAACATATCTATCGGGGCACGGGCAAGGGAACGGAGATCAGATGGGTGCATTGCTGTTGGGGGCTTGGGTGGTCGTGGCCACGGCGTTAGTCAACCAATTGTGTGCACATCAGGCGATGGATCAGACCCCCAAGTGGGCAACGTCAGGACCTGGTGTAGTACCAGCGGCAGTTGGGACCTGGCCGACTAGGGGCCAAACGCACGGTCGTGTGGAGGAGTTGAGCACAAGCAAACAACTGAGTAGAGAGTATAGGTGGAGTCACACAGAGCAGAGGGGATGCAGGTCGATGCTGGGAATGCCGATGCTTCTAATGATTTTGGTATGGTTCTTTTCTCATTTGCTTTGCATATTCGTGTGGATAGGAATAAGTAAGATGTTCTAATTTGGTAATCGTGTGCTTTGATTATGATACATTGCTGATACTTAATGGTTAAGTAGTAAAACCATGCAGCTTATGTCACATATTGATAGTAGATGCTTATATCTCTTTTAGGTATTGCGGCGGGTATTTTTAGGGATGTTGGCACTATCGTGTTGAGTGACTTTGACTACCATAACGCATGTCGTGTACTACTTGCTTAGTGGTTGTGCAAGAGATCACATGTTGCTTAGTAACTAATTGGACGCTAGTGATTCCGTCCTAGCTAAAATTTAGTCCTGGGTCCGCACTGCTCATGGATAACAACATACTAGCGTGGATAACCTTGCTATTTAGGTATGGCCATATGATCTGATATGGCACTTATGTTAGAAAGATGGCGCAACCCATATTCACCTGTGTGAAGACTGCTGCACATTTGCGAAACAGGTCTGGAAGCAATTGTCAACATGGTTACGCTTCACCACATGAGTCAGACAATCAAATCTTCAAAAGGTTCAAGATTGGTGGCAAGTGCTCACTAGACAAATTATGAAGATACATGAAAATTCAATGGAGTGGGAATTTATACTTGGCAGAATCTTTGGGAAAAAAATAATAGAAGGACTTTTCAACATCCGGCAATCGACACCACCTAGGTTGCTTTTTGAGTTCAAGACGTAGAAAAACTGTTGTGTGATTTATGCCGGATTTTTGCAGGATTTGCTACAGAACACAGGTGGCGGTTACAAATGGTGTTTCCTCTCTGTGTTGTCCATCACTTTGTAGTAGTGCTCACAATCTGGGCGTGTAATATTTTGACACTTGTTTTTCTTCTCCCTTATAATGAATTTTTTTTTGGCAAAGCTCCTTCCATCTTTAGAAATCATAGGATGTAAATCACCGTAGATAATTTATGCAGAAATCACTTCAATCTGTTGGCAGGTGCTCCGGTTTTGAGATCTTCAGTAAGTGATGTGAAGAGTACTTACTTTTTGAACCAATGTTGATTTTATGTACTGTAACTCATAAGCCATAGTGTGTCTTCATAGTATCTCACTTCATATATATATATAGGACGCTGAAATGGGGCACCAAACCTCCCTGCCTTTGGATTGCTTTAAGATGCGTGTAAGTGCAATGATATCTAATATATCAGGATGGAAAGTCTTAATCATGGATGAAAAATCTCAATCATGCATGGAAAGTTATAATCATGGATGGAAAGTCTCAATCATGGAGCCTAGGCACCATGGTACCCCTGTTATTTACACTTTATATATATATATATATATATATATATATATATATATATATATATATATATATATATATATATATATATATATATATATATAAGCATATCTAGTGCTAAAGCCCTATTCAGTGCTAAAGCTCATCAGATCCGTCCGATCTGACCCGTGTGGCTCAGATCAAGTGGTCCTCCTCTCGTCTCTCCGCGTTATTTGCATCAATCGAAGTTATCCCGGCAGAATAACTTGTCTACGAAACTGTAGAAGAAATCGTCAGATAGCTACGTATCCATGTCATAGAAAGTCTACATTCTGATCCAAACATAAAAGGTTTTTTTCCTAGCCAACGAGAATTTTGCATGTTCACTATCGGTAAATCGACATATTCTTTTGTCAGTTCGTGCCTCATCACCTCTGTCCTCTGCATAATACTGTGAATTGTGAACCGTATAGTTCGAGATCGAAATATTGTAAGTTATACAATAAAATCTAATTTCTATTCTTTTCCCAATGCATTCACAGATATAATACATGTCACAAAAAAGGAACAATCTGATACTACACACACAAGCAACAGTTAATGGATTCAATGGGTCATTTACATTTGTATGCACCCATTCATGAATTGATTCACCATTGTGAGTTTGCCATCTTCATTGCATCCCTTTCGAATACTTGTTAGTACATTTACTCTCCTCAATTATTGTGAGTTTGCCATTTATGAGCTTGTTACTTTCTTCTTGGGCTGCTGGTCCACCATCCACGGCACAGAACGTTCCTGTCAAAAACCTCCTGCGTTGCAAAAAAAAGGCAATTTTATAGAGTATTAACCAATCGGAGGGAGTTCAATAGTACACAATAGAAATTTGAGGGAGTTCATACAAACAGAAATGTATACTCCCAGAAGTTTCTTCTAGTGCTACAAAAGGAATGCCAATTTGTAGACAACATTAGCAAGCTGGAGGTGCTTGCAACAGGAGATTTTAAGAAAATAGAATAACTCGATTTACTTGACTACAGGTACATAATGAGAATTACTGAATTAGTGCTTTAAAATTGCTAAAGTTACAACCTTCCATCAGATTTTTAGGACGGTACTTACCAAGGATTGAAAGCTAAATTCATGAGTACAAGGGAGGGCTTTTGCTAGGTGCGGCTAACAATTGGAAATATGAGATTCTGTGCAATTTTGTATGCACAGAAGATTCCACATGTAAAATATATATGATAGAATACTTCTATAGCTAACGAATGGAAATATGAGATTATAGGAAACATATCAAATCATAATTATCCATGCATGTCTTATTACTTACTAAAACAGTATTGATTTGCTTGTCCATGCAAATTCCATTAAAAGAGATCGAGATCACAAGCATTTCTCATTTCCTCCATCCTCTGATGCAACGTTTCAAAACGACAGCGCCAAACAAGTTTACTTGCTGATTTTCATTCATATAATGCATGATCAGTGCCATAAAAATCAAATCTCTTCCTCCAACACTGCATAATCAATCTTTGTGATATCTTGACCATTTATCTCGAACCATTTATTTGTTCGGAGATTTGGTGGGATAATAGGGATGTTACCACTTACTAAAATTGACACATATTGATATACATTCGATCACGGAAGTTCTATATAAGGGGATCAAAGGATCATCTGGAATGCAACACGAAAACTACATCTCAGAGTCTCTTGTTCTTCATCAGCATCTCGTTAATAAGGCTGTAGACAAGTAGCAGTAGTAGTATTCAGATGGGGAGTTTCAAGTGCCAACACCGTTCCGTTTCCCTGTCTTTCGTCCTCCTCTGTGTTGTCCTATTGCTCAACGCTCACGTAGGGTTGTGTCGTTGCTACAAGCGCATCTTCAGCTTGGGTGACTCCATCATCGACACCGGCAACTTCGCGCACATGACCGGCAATAAGCCATCCCCGTGCAAGGAGCCGCCGTATGGCATGACCTACTTCAACCGTCCCACCGGCCGCATCTGTGATGGGCGCGTCCTCCTTGATTTCTACGGTGAGTGCGTGTGTATTTCCTCGTGCCAATTGTCCATTTCGCATGTAATTAATCTACTCATGAGCTAAATTGGGTGCATCCGTACGTGCATGCATGTTTGTTTCAGCGCAAGCGTTCGACCTGCCGCTGGTGCCACCAAGCATGCCCGAGGAGGGATCAGGGCAGTTTCCAAACGGCGCCAACTTCGCCGTGCTGGCCTCCACGGCGCTGACCCCGGACTACTATAAGACCAAGTATAACTTCACCACGCCGGCGCCCAGCTGCCTGGACGCGCAGCTCGACTCGTTCAAGAAAGTGCTCGCACGGATAGCTCCGGGAGTCGGTAAACATATCTGCACGGATGCTTCGTTCATTTTAGCACCGATCTATCTATCAATATATATGAAAATAATTATATACTTCTACTTCTAATATACCTTTTTTGATATTGTTATACCTCTTTATCTATTTGAGTATATTTTAATAATGATTATAAAATAATCTAAAGTGAGTTTCATAAAAATTTCATCAAAGTCCACTTTTTATAGTATAATTTGTGTATATACTCTTTTATACATGAAAAATGTATGTAACAAAAAATAAAGGGCTCCGATGAAAATTTTCAACCAAATCGCATTCAACTATCTTAGAATTAGTATTTAAGTTTACCGAAAGTGATAAAGAGGTATAAAATATTTGTTTAAGTAGTATATTAGAAGTGGGAATATGTACTCCCTGAGAGTACATAAAAGGCTTCCTCTCTCTGCTTTTAGATTGTTTTTAGATACGTGCAAGTATAATGATATATAATATATCAGGATGGAAAGTCTTAATCATGGATGGAAAGCCTTAATCATAAATGGAAAGTCTTAATCATAGATGGAAAGTTAAGCATGGAGCCTAGGCACTATGGTGTCCATGTTATTTATATATATCAAAAGCTACATTTAGTCAATAATAACATGTCTGTGTACGTGTTCTTGGTCAATTGTTATTTGCCAGATGCCACCAAGAGTCTCCTAAGCGAGTCCCTCGTCGTGGTGGGGGAAATCGGTGGGAACGACTACAACTTCTGGTTCTTCGCCCGTAAACCTCTTGAGACACCCAAACAGTACATGCCCGACGTCGTTGCCCGCATAGGCACCGCCGTGCAGGAGGTGATCAATCTCGGCGCGAAGACGGTCCTTGTCCCGGGGAACTTCCCCATCGGGTGCGTGCCGGCGTACCTGAGCGCCTTCCAGAGCAACAACCCTGCGGATTACGACGAGTTCGCCTGCCTCAGGTGGTTCAACGACTTCTCCAAGACGCACAACCAGGCGCTGGTGCAGGAGATCAACCGGCTCAAGTCGCAGAACCCCGGCGTGAAGATCATCTACGCCGACTACTACGGGGCCGCCATGCAGATCTTCCAGAACCCGCAAAACTTTGGTGAGTACTCCTCAGTTCCTATAACTCCATGGACAGATCGCTCCTTGGTTGATGTTTACTCATCTACTTGTTCTGCATTGGACTGCAGGTATCGCTGATCCCCTTGTCGCATGCTGCGGCGGCAGCGGCCGGTACCACACCGGCAAGGCGTGCGACAGGACGGCGCGTGTTTGGGGCAACCCGGCCAGTTTCGCAAACTGGGACGGCGTCCACATGACGGAGAAGACGTACAATACCATTGCCAATGGGGTGTTGGACGGCACGTACGCAGACACCCCGTTGGGCACTTGCTAGAAATTTCTGTTGCATCTGAGATTTGTTAGATTTCTTGGGATCCTTACACTTGTATCAAGTATCAATAAAACGAATTATTCAGGGTAATAAAAAATTTGATATCTAGGGGGTAATGGAGAAATTGGTTCCAGCTGTTTTACACTTCCCTTGTATCAAATTGCCATATAAATGAAAAAAAGGAATTGCTACATGCAAAAGGTGGCGTTTCTCTTGGCTTTGCCGACGCACATACGTACGTACAACATCGATTTGCTCGAGCTTGCTAAATTATAATGGTTATCGCTTTGCATCAATGCTTCTCTAAATAGAAATAACAAAAGTCCTTGATAAATCTTACTTGAGCTATTCCCCCGGCGGTGGCGGATCCAGAAATTCCTTCGCACGAATATTTGAGAATATTCGAATTCGTATTTGAGAATATTCGAATACGAATTCGAATATTCTCAAATATGGATACAAATATTCTCGAATACGAATATGGATATTTTCGAATACATATTTTCTCAGATACGAATATCGGATAAAACGGATCCCTAGCGGTTTTATCAATTTTTCACCGATTTTTGACACGTTACCACTTTTAAACCGCCTAAATTCAAATTTTGAATCACAAAATTCGCACGAATTTTTCATTGGTTCTAGAAACGGATCGAATACGAATCGAATAGTCTGGAATACAAATACGGATATGGATATTCTTGAATACAAATACGAATACGAATATTCTCAAATACATATATGAATATTATTGAATACGAATATGAACATTTTCAAATACGAACTTTGCTTACTACATTCGTGTTTTCTCATATACAAATATCAGATAAAATAAATTATCCGTTACCATTTTTCACCCCTACAAAAAAATGAGCGTGGCTTCGCGAGGGAGAGCAATAGACGGACGCGAGGCCGTGACCCGCGAGGGGCGAGATTCGTCCATCGTGGGCTGGGCAAAGGTTAATATTTTGGGTTTGGGGTTTTCGTTGCAGCCCACGTATATCCTCCAACAGGTTCAACCATCGAACTACGACTGCAAGCACATGGGAGACTTGGACGGCCTGGCTATCAACTTCATGTTGAACACTTCGAAAGAAAGAAATAGGAGAATATTCTAAAATCAGTCTGCCACGGCGCAAGAACTAGTGGCGAAAACTAAGGAGGTCAGTGAACAAAGGAGAAGGGTCTTGTTTAAGGGCCTATTTGGGACTGCTCCACTCCAGATCCGCTCCACCAACTCCACCATGGAGCAGCTCCACTGTGGAGTTTCTGGAGCAGGTGGTCCTGTTTAGCACGCAGCCTAGCTCCAGCTTCAGAAATGTGAGGTTTCCCTAAGAAAGGTCCAATGTGCCCCTGAATGATGTTTGGTGTATGTTTTGATGTCTGCGGAGCATATGTAACTGAATTTTTTTGTTGCCAATTGAAATATGATGTAAAATATTATAATCGTAATTAATTTATTCGAGAAAACCAAAAAACAAATATTTTGGTCAAATAATTGCATCCTTTTGTCCTAGCACAAGCACTGATCACAAATATACACATCACAGATCACATAACAGAACACAAATAAAATTTGATGTCCTAGCATTCGCAGTGCATAATTCACCATCACACAGATCACATATCACAAGTGAACATCCACTGAGCAATAAAAATTAACAAACACTAACAGTAATTCATTAACACAGTAATTGAAAATAGCAATTAGAGAAAGCAGCCGGCGCTGGGTGGCGATGCAGAGGAGGTCGGTGCGGTCGGTGGGCGGTGAAGAAGTCGATGCAGTCCTCGCCGGCGTCGGAGTAGAAGAAAAGGAGAGGAAAAGCAGGGGGGTAAAGGAAGAGGAGAAGGTGGGCAGTCGCCGGCGAGATGGAGGAGAGCATGGCGGCGGTGGATGGCGTGGATGGCAGAGGTGTGGAAAGCGGTGGGTGTAGAAGCAAGAGAGGGGTGGCGCACCGTAGGGAGAGGCGGCGGCAGAAAGAGATTGAGAGGTGGCGGCGGAGTAGAGTGGGCGGAAGAGCGGAAATGGGCGGCGCCGGTGGATCTGGAGGAGGCGTGCCGAGGTGGAGGTGAGCAGAGGGGCGGCGTGCCGGAGGGATTTGAGAAAGGAGAAGAGAGGCGGCACGGGTCGGGGGCGGAGGAGAGGAGGCGGCGCGGGTGGGGGGCGGAGGAGAGGAGGCGGCGCGGGTGGGGGGGAGGAGAGGAGGCGGCACGGGTCGGGGGCGAAGGAGACGAGGCGGCACGGGTCAAGGGCGGAGGAGAGGAGGCGGCGCGGGTGGGTGGGGGCGGAGGAGACGGGCGGCGCGGGTGGGGGCGGAGGAGAGGAGGCGGCACGGGTCGGGGGCGGAGGAGAGGAGGCGGCGCGGGTGGGTGGGGGCGGAGGACTGGAGGAGACGGGCGGCGCGGGTGGGTGGGGCGGAGGACTGGAGGAGACGGGCGGCGCGGGTGGGTGGGGCGGAGGAGAGGAGTCACGCGGTGGGTGGGGAGGCGAAGGAAAAGATCGAATCGGTACGTGTGTAATGGCAGTGGTGGGTAATTTTATCTTAACTCCATGAGAGAGTACAAAAGTCCAAATCCTGGAGTACCCCTTGAGGTGCTCCACAAAAAACGTGGAGTTGGTCCTCAACTCCACCTTTTTCTTGGAGCAGAGTTTTAGAAGCTGGAGGTGTTTGGCAAGATAAAGGTGGAGCGGAGCTGTAAAATCTGGAGTGGAGCAGTCCCAAACAGGCCCTAAGCCTCAAAGCAGCCTAGGTTTTTTTCCCATTTTGATCTTCTGCTAGTAGGTTAACCTGGGATTCCCTCTAGGCCGGCTTCGGCCGGTGTTATAAACTCCCTTAGCCCTATTCTATTTCAGCTTTTGGCTTCTGCTTTTGACTTTTCTACAGTAACTAGCTTTTAAATGAAGTGTCTTTTCAAGATGGGGTCTACTAGTTAAGTGTAGTACATACTGTACCGACTCTATTTATATCGGCAAAAACCCTACATGAGTTTCTGTTACTCTGTAATCTCTCGCACGAATAGCCCAAAAGCCACAAACCGCAGTCAAAAGCCGTAAGTCTCAACCAAAAAGGACAGACTCTTTAATTGATCGCAGTGCGCTCCTGTCCCATTTTTTAAAAAAAAATTGGGTGAAGTACTTGTGACAAAAAAATTATCAGAAGTGCTAATTATTTGGGAATAGAGAAAAATAACTTTTTTCCTTCTAAGAGAAAGAAGAAGGCTAGCTAAAACCCTAGTATATAGTGTACGGTACATCACGGGCAACTGTTGCTCAAGTGATTGGTTGACTTTTTTATATGAGTGCAAGGGACGCACCCTACACACACCACATGCACACACATCCAACTACACACTAGGGTTCATGGAGTGTAGGCACAAGCTTTTTCACTTAATGTACATTCGATCCCTAGAATCAACTTCTAATAGTCAAAGAGGTTTTCTTCATGAAATAATTGTACATTCTCGTAGTGTGCATTTATGTTCTACTAACTTGTAATAAGGCTAGGGTTCGATCTCTAGAATCAACTTCTAATAGTCAAAGAGGTTTTCTTCATGAAATAATTGTACATTCTCGTAGTGTGCATTTATGTTCTACTAACTTGTAATAAGGCTAGGGTTCGATCCCTAGAATCAACTTCTAATAGTCAAAGAGGTTTTCTTCATGACATAATTGTACATTCTTGTAGTGTGCATTTACATTCTACTAACTTGTAAGGGCATGTACAATAGGGGTGCAAACAGAGCGGATACGAACGGATATTGCTCATCCCGTATCTTTTTCCATATTTTTTGTCAGAGTCGGAGTCGGACACGGATAGTGCCGGATACGAATATGAATGCGGATATTCTTGGTCACAAATACAAAGTAAATACATACCGCTCTGAATACGGTTAGTTTCGGTCACAAATATTTAATCGGATAATGTGCAAAAGCAAATTTCACATGGTGACAGGGATAAATTAAGCAACTAGTAAATTCTAGCTAGCAAAGTAGCAAGTAAATAATAGAGACTAGTTAAACAAGTAGTAGCTAACTAGCTACATGTCGCATGGTTCAAAAGTAAAAATTACCCATATCCAGGTAGTCAAGTACATCATTAGTTCATTTTAACTTTATTACATTTAGCAAATGATTCCACAAGGCTTTTGTGCCCCTTGAGGTCTCACATTAAGCTTTGTGAGGACATTTATTGCACTGCACCTAAAGTTGTTTCTCCTTTCCACCATTTTTTGTGTCAACAGTCACCGTGTATTTAATATAGTAGTCCAAAACCTTCGAGGTACACTTCTTCTGCTTCTTCTCAGCAGGCTCAACTTCTCTGGTGCAAGTCACAGTCCCAGTAATAAATGATACTACATTTCACAAAGAGTCGGAGATCCCACCTGACCGGCGGAGAGGCCAGGTATCCGACTCCGTTTCCGTGTCCAATAACTATCCAGAAAAATACCCGGATAGTTTCGTACTCATCAGATAATGCTTTTTCTGAATCCGTTTCCATATCCTACAAAAAAATATCTGATTCTATTTCCATATCCAGTCCGAATTATATCCAAATTAAAATGGACGGACAGACGGTCGGAAAATATCCGCTCCATTTGCACCCCTAATGTACAGCGCTATAACTTTAGCCATCTTCCCCCTTTCATATCAGCAGAATCCTAGTTGGACGAGAGGGAGTGTAGGTCATCCTTTGCATGAGGAACAACATGTTCTCAGGAAACAAAATGCAATGAGACAGCCACATCGACATTGTACATGTAGCTATGCCTTGAAGACACATTTTGTGGTGCCCACCTCATGTGTGACTCCTCGACCTTGATGGTGACCAGGATGCGATAATGCGAAGTAGCTTGGACTTAAGCTAATTTTCTGTTCTCGGAACAGGGGAGCGGTTAAACCACTCTTGGGCCCAGTTTGACCATCGGCTAGTAGCCGATTAGACTGATCAAGTGCAGTATGCATGCATCTTCATTGTTTCAGGTTGTTGTTTGGTTGTAGAGTATAAAATATGATCTTCTTATCTCTCTAGTTCTGGAGTGAAAGATTTCTGGTACTTAGGGGGAAATAGGACAAAGCACCATTCAACCCCCTCCTCCTTTGTTGCCTTGCAGTCCTACAAGTGGTGTTAGAGCTTGGTTAACTCTTCTTGATATATCTCAACTACTCTTAGAACAATGACATCAGACAAGTACTCCACCAACCCACCAATCTTCAATGGGGTTGACTATCCCTATTGGAAGGCTTGGATGGTAGCCTACATTTAAGCCCAAGGGCAACCAATTTGGGATAAAGTCAAGAGGCCATATGTTGTGCCTGCTAATGACCAAGTCATTTTGGCAAATACTACGCATGTGGAGGCAAACAATAAGGCATACAACTTCTTGATTCAATGGCTTGGTAGATCTAAGTTTGATCTAGTATCTCACTTGGCATCTGCTCATGAGATTTGGATGACCATCACTAATTACCATAGGGACTCCACAGCAATCAAAGAAGTGAGACAATCAATTCAAGAAAGAAGTACTCCAAGTTTGAGCAAAAGCCCGGTGAATTTTTGGATGGGTTGTTTGCGTATGGTTGGCTTGACTTACTAAGTCTGCGAATGCACATGATGTGCTTGGTGATCTAGATGTGAATATTTAGGGGATGAAGATTACATCCATCAATGACAACACTATCACGAGTGAGCTTATCATGGAAGAGCTTTACTCGAGGTTGAAGACACATGAGGTTGACTTTATCTCGTGTCTTCCCAAGACAACACTATCACGAGTGAGCTTATTTAGGTGATGAAGATTACATCCATCAATGACAACACTATCACGAGTGAGCATATCATGGAAGAGCTTTACTCGAGGTTGAAGACACATGAGATTGACTTTATCTCGTGTCTTCCCAAGACAGTTGGTGGCTCTTGTAGTCGACCCTACTCGAAGTAGTTCTTTTAGTCCTTCTAACTTCGGTTTTTTTGGTTTTTCTTGTCTGCTTTGCATTCTGTGAGTGACGAGTAGCTAGAGAGACTCTCAGAGGACTTAGCACTCCTATCTACCAAATTCACAAAAGGTTATCACAATATGAGGAACCATAAGAGTAGCCTCTTCACTTGTTTTGAGTGTGGTGAGCCAAACCATATTCAGGCCAAGTGCCCCAAGCTCAAGGGTAAGGAGGAGATAGATTTTTGAAGGCGTCCTCAAGCTCACAATGTGAAGCCTAAGAAGACCAACTATCACAAGTTCATCAACTGGGTCCTTACTGCTCTCGAGAACGTCAACGTGAGTGATGTGGACTCGGAGATAGAGGACGATGAGGATGACTCCAAAGTCAAGAAGAACCACGACTTCACTAGCATGTACTTCAGGCTGACGAGGACATCACCGGTAACATATGCCCTTGTTTGAGCTGAAAGAGAACTTAGAAAAAAATGCTAAGAAAAATCAAGAATCAGGATTTCATGATTAACAACTTGAACTTGGAAATTGTGAGGCTCAAATCCATAATTACTGATGATGAAAACTATGATGTTTGCCTTGCTTTACATTCTGAGTTGGATAAGCTTAGGATTACTTATTCTTCTATTATCAGTCAACTCATAGATACTACGGATGAGCTAGTGATACTTAAGTGTAGCAATGATTATGTTGGCATATGTTTCGTTGCTTTAGGTTCTATTATTTTATCTTGCTGCAACTGTATCTTGCTTGAACTAAAACTTGATAGTGCCACTAAAACCTTGCATCAATTCTATCCTAAATATTCAAGTTCTCATTGTGAGTTTAGGGAGCAAAAACTGAAAGAATTGACTTAATTACTTCATCATGCTAAAACTTGACTGAATTACTTCATCATGCTAAAACTGAATCATGTAAAAACTGTCCAAAGCTCACTAATGAAATAGAAGCTCTTAACAAGGCACTTGAAGATAAAAATAGAAAAATATTGTCCATGACTGCATCTAATAATTCCATTGATTATATTGCTTTGTGCATTCTGTGATGAGATTGAAAATGATTTAGATGAGATGCTTGAGACTTTTAGAGTCAAGTTTGAAAAGTAGATTCCTTTTTTGACTCTTTTGGTGGAGCTAGGCTGCATCGTGGGTTAGGATTTCTTAAGGGTAGACCATGAGTACCTTCTAGACAGGGGAGGATCGGTCTTTTGGTAGGTCAATTTAGAGAGGTCTAGGTGGTTCTCGTGTGTATTCTCATGATTTTCAGACTAACTGCTCTATTAATACTTTTATTATTGTCCTACTTGTCGTGTAGCTCAGTATTGGATTCCTAAGTTTTTCATTTCTAACCCAGTATTAAGACACTGATGTTTTTTGCTTCTGCCCTGTAGATCCGTCAAGCTAGGAAGGAGGACATACGTGTGGCTTGTTGACTATGGGTGTTCTTGACACATGGCTGGAGATTTTCTTTGGTTCTCCTCCCTAACTCATGCATCTATCGGTGAGTTGATCACATTCGAGGATGCTTCTATTAGGACCGTGATGGCTAAGGATACTGTGCGCGTCAATAACAAGTTCATGCTCAAGGATGTCACTTTGGTAAGTAAGCTGAGGTATAACTTGCTTTTTGTTTCCCAGCTTTTAGATGAGGGTCTAGAGGTGAGGTTCAAGAAAGGTGAGTGCAGGGTTCTAGATTCCCTTAGTAAGCTTGTGTTTGAGATTTCTAGGTTGGAGAAGATCTTTAGAGATGATTTTAGTGTCTCTCCCATCTCTAGCCTTAAGTGTCTTGTAGCTTCTGATTCTCGTGATCCAGTAATGTGACATCATAGGCCTGATCCTATAGGCTTCAATCACTTGACTAGAGTTAGTAGCATGGATCTTATTAGAGGTTTGCCTAGGTTTAAGAGTTGTAAGGATCTAGTTTGCTCACCCTGTAGACATGGTAGGATGGTTTCTGCTTCTCATCCACCTCTTACCTTGGTGATGACCGATGCACCTAGACAACTCTTGCACTTAGATACTATTAGTCCTTCTAAAGTCCAGTCTGCAGGAGGAAAGTGGTATGCGTTTGTTATTGTAGATGACTTCTCTAGGTATTATCGGTGTATTTCCTTTTTCTAAGGATGAGGCCTTTGGTTGCTTTAGTGAGTAGTCCTTAGATTAGCTGTTGATCTTCCAGGAGCTTTGAGAGTCATTGGGAGTGATAATAACACTAAATTCAAGAACTCATCTTTTACCACTTTCTATACTAAGCGAGGTCTAGAGCACTAGTTCTCTTCTCTTAAAATTCCCCAACATAATTGAGTTGTAGATAGGAAGAATAGAGCTCTAGTAGAGATGGCTAGGACTATGTTAGATAACCATAGCACTCCTAGAAGGTTACGGGTTGAGGCAATTTCTATTGTGTGCTATGTGTCTAATGAGGTGTTCTTGAGATAGTCCTTAGGCAAGACTTCTTATAAGTTGAGATTTGGTCATAGGCCTAGTGTATCAGCTCAATTTAAGATTTTTGGTTGCGAGTGCTTCATTCTAAAATATGGCAACGTAGATAAATTTGAATCAAGATCTATTGATGATATTTTTCTTGGATATCCTACTCATACTTGTAGCTATCGTGTTTTAAATTTGGATATTAACAAAATCTTAGAAACTTATGATATCACTTTTGATGAGGCTAGTCTTGGTACTAGACCCGATAGTGAAGGTAGACAGGTACATGGTGATCCGAAGAGTATCTTCTTTGACAATGACCCTGACTCGGAGGATGAGGATGCAACTCCTCTTTTTGTTGCTCCTAAGTTGGTTGGAGAGTCTGCTTTCACTACTTTAGCTTTAGTTGGGCAGCCTCCTCCCACTCTCACCGGTGCTTTGAGTGGATTTGCTCTTACCTCCACAGCCGAGGTTATGTCCGCATGAGGACCACTACTTCATATTCAGCGACGACAGCCTCTAGAGCAGACGATTGGGGATATACATGAGTGAGCAACTCACTCTAGGTTTATCTCCCTGGATTCCTATCCTCATTATGCTTGTGTTGCCTCCTTTGAGCCACGAGATATCACCCATGCTTTATCTAACGCTTTTTGGGTCAATGCCATGTATGAAGAGCTTGAGAATTTCAAAAGAAACAAAGTCTAATCATTAGTTGAACCCCCTCTTGGTCATAATGTCATTAAAACAAAATGGGTATTAAAAAACAAGCAATGTGAGGATGTGTTAGTGGTTCACAACAAGGCTAGACTAGTGGCTCAGGGTTTCTCCTAGGTAGAGGGCTTAGACTTTAAGAAGACTTTTGCACATGTTGCTAGATTAGAAGCCATTCGTATTCTACTAGCATTTGTTGCATCTAAAGGGCTTTAAGATATTCCAAATGGACATTAAGAGTACATTGCTAAATGGTTTCATAGAAGAAGAGGTCTATGCTAAGTCGCTATCTGATTTCGAAAATCCTAAATTCCCTAACCATGTCTGTAACTCTCTAAAGCCCTATATGGATTGAAGCAAGATCCTAGAGCTTGGTATGATAGGCCTAAAAGTTTTATACTTAAGAACAATGTTAAAATAGGAATGATAGATAAAACCTTATTCACTCCCAGACATGGTAGTGATTTTCTCCTTGTTCAGATTTATATGGATAACATAATTTTCAGTGGCTCTTCTCATACTTTGGTGTCCAGATTTTCAAATACAATGAATAAGGAATTTGAGATGAGTATGATGGGCAAGCAGATATTCTTCCTCTTCTTTCAAATCAAGTAATCGAAGGAAGGTACCTTTATCCATTAAAGGAAGTACACCAAGGACCTTCTTCGGTGCTTCGACATGAAAAGCAGCAAGACTATCACTACTCCCATAGCCACTTCAACAGTTCTGGATCTTGATAAGGATGGTGAGCCCGTGGACCAGAAGGAGTACAACCGTATGATCGACTCCCTCCTCTCCCTCACCACTTCGAGGCCAGACATACACTTTGTTGTGTGTCTGTGAGCTTGATTTCAAGCTTCCCCTCATGCCTTACATTGTCTAGCAATGTGCCCTATCTTCAGGTATCTTCAAGCCACTCTTGGCTTTGGACTCTAGTATTTTTCTACTTCCTTGCTTTCTCTTCAATAATTCTCAGATACAGACTTTGTGGGATGTAGGATAGATAGGATTGTGACCCACTAGGTTTGTACCGATTCCTTACTTATTGTGTGCATCGGACCATCCCAGCTGGGGCTGAAGTGTCAGATTAGTCCAGGGCTCTGATGCCACCGGTTTGCGTTCATGTTTTCTGGATTAATCCCTTTTTCATGGCTTGATAGATTTTAAGCCCGGTGTTCCAATGCCACCGGTTTGTGGTCATGTTTTCTAGAATAATCCCTTTTTCATGACTTGATAAATTTTCAGGTGCTTATATTCACTTGGTGCATTCTAGGTTTGTTGTGCTACGTTTGCGGCTGGGTTTTGTTCATGCTCTGCTTATTGGATTAATGCAGTTGAGGTGCGTTGGTCATCAGCCTGCCTACAGCTTTGTGCTTGCTGTGAGTGCGCTCTACATGGTTTCCTATGAGTTCTTTTGAGACGTCATTGGCCATGACATTCTGCCAGCTGCATGAACTAGGGTTTTCACCCTCGCCTTCCTTCCTTAGCCTTCCTTCCACACCTCCCTCTCGGCCCACAGTATTTATCTTCTTTCCTTCTCTATGTAAAACAACACCAACTTGAGGATTAGTAGTAGTTGGCAATTTGGGAATAGAAACCAACGTCGTGATAGCTCTTGGGCCGTAACAATATGGGACAATCCCTACAATTCTATAGTTCCTCTCAGTCCTCTCCTGCGTCTTCGTCGCCAACCCTCACAACTCACAGCAATAGTCCGAATCACGTACATACAGGGTACATACAAAGGGCTTTCGTCTCATAGGATTACGCCAAATCAGGGTTGGATCAGTCCAAATCTCCAGAGTCCATTGTTTTAAATATCACGCTATAGCCCCGGTCAAGGTACCTCGAGCTATCGGTTGTTGTTGCGGTTTGATGCAATATCGCTGATATATTGGATCGATACATCGCTATTTGCTACAAGTTATATCAACGCTACTACCCAAGAACATTCAAACTACCTATGAGATAGGGATGCGCCTCTTGATTTGCCTGCATTCCCATTGAATGGGCTTCCATATTCCAACCTAATCTAATTAAATAACCTTCTATATTTCCATAATCTCCAGTTTTGCTAGTTAATAGCATTCCATCTCTTCCTTTACCCATTGAAATTCTCTCTCGTCATAAGTGGAGGGAAGGGCACATGCACACCTAAGGGCTCAAACAAGTTAAGCCTAATTCTTGATCTATTTCCTTGTATAATTTATCAAACAAGATAAGCATGTTTTGATGACAAGAAGCCAAGCAGCAAGCATAGATTATCCATGTGGACAGAAAATAAGGAATAAAGGGACATTGATTTCCCATTTTCTTCATCATAGTATGAAGATTAATCAACAAAAGGCTACATAACTTTTATGATTTTGATGTTATCTTATATATATAGGCTTGTTGGATTTAACATTTTGGATGTTTTATGTCAATTATAGTTGAGACTTATAGTTTGGTTAAGTATCTTTATATTTTTAATGCTCAGCATATAGCGCCTAATATATCTCTGATATACGCTAACCACTATAAAAATAGTCCACTACACTTTCACTACCCGCTATTTAAAATCTTGCCGAGAGTCCCATAAAATACCATTTTCTAGCTAGTCCGTAGCGATGCAGTTCGCAGTCCGGATATATACTTTTGTTTCTGATCTTCTCAATTATTATTGACCACTGCAATGTGTTATAAGTCTCTGAATAACAGACACTTCATGCTATGGCAGTGTTTTGGCATGTGAGTAGTGACAGAGGACAATAAGGAGTGAGATAATTGAAGAGCCACCCCTGGTTCCTCAATAATCTGCCCCAGTAGCTCAAAGAGGACTCAGATGGCCTTCTTCTACCAGGGTAGTAGCGACAATAATGCTAGATTGTTAGTGCCAGGACTCAGAAATGTTTTTTTCATGCATTTTCCTTTTTTTTGGGGGGGGGGGGGGGGGAGAATGTAGGCGCTCTGCATGCATACTTCAATACGAGGAGGAAAGAGTTGATACAGCAAATTGTAACGTGTCAACCCAGGCAACTGAGGCAAGCATGGGATTGCACTGTAGCAAAAACGACATCAGTCTCACAACGTGATGCGGGGTGTTGCCCGATCTTCCCCCACATAGTATTTTTGTAGTATTGTTGGAGATAACTTGTTTGTGTAACTTGACGAACTGATAATGCTAACTACTATTAGAACAACAACCTGAAATAAATGAATTTGTCCAACCACATGATTTGATCGATGTCTCCACACAAGGTAGATGTGCTCCTATAATCATAAGGATTCACATGAACAAAGGGGCAGGGAATAACCCCTAATTTCAAGGGGGCAACAATGGCAAACCCTTAGATAGGGGTGGGAAATAGTAACGGATAATCCATTTTATCCGATATTTGTATTCAAGAAAATGCGAATGTGGTAAGCAAAATCCATATGCAAAAATATTCATATTTGTATTCGAGAATATCCGTATATGTATTTGAGAATATTCATATTCGCATTCGTATTCGAGAATATTCGTATTCATATTCGAGACTATTCAATTCGTATTTGATCCATTTCTGGAACCCGAGAAAAACCCGAATGAATTTTATGATTCGAAATTTGAATTTAGATGGTTTGAAACCGTTAACTGTTCCAGTAACCGATGAAAAACCTGCAAAACCGCTAGGAATTTGTTCTACCGAGATTTGTTACAGAAGTTATAGAAGGATATTCGTGTTCGGCCGAATTAGTACATGTTTGATTTGAATTTGTATCCATTACGACATTTGATTCGTATTCGTATTTGAGAATATTCGAATTTGTATTTATATTCATTTTAAAAATATGGATTTGTATTTGTATTTAAGACTATTCGACAGTATCCAATCCGTTTTCAATTTTTCATCCCTACCCTTAGAGCAAGGGCACTTGTTTCTCTGAAATTTTCTTAGTTCAAATCCATGGTCCCTTTGCAAGGGAGGAGCACATGGGGTATTTAGATGAACAACTCTCTTAGTTAGGTGTGAACACAAGCCGGCTTCTTTGACTCAAGCTAGCGAGTGGTGTGCAAAGCAAGCAAGCCAAACAAAAGAACCATCATAAGTGGGCATTGGAAAAAAAAACACTTCTGCTTTCGCGCCCAGCTTTGATACTGTGTAACGTGCACCAAAATGGCTATAGCTTTTGCTACATGTGTGTAAATACTACCGCATTTGTTGCATATGAAACAGACTTCTTTAACTTTCTAAAGGTGTATCTTATGCATGCTAAAGATGCCCAGATTGATGCCAGTTTGTTTGGGAACTTTCTGGACAAAACCTTGAGTATGATGCCTCACTTGTTGTCCTCCATTGTGCGCGTCGTATCCTCCCTCACCTCCCGCTGGTCATGGGTATATGTTGCCGTACTCCTCGTCAGCTCGAATTACTTCCTTGCTTGAAAATCTGAATAGAAGCAATCCATATACTTTGGGTAGTATAGGGGCTTTTTTTTTACCTCAAAAGTTGGCGGCTTTTGACTTTGGCTACAGTACCTAACTTTTAAAAGGAGTATTTTCTTAAGACGGGGTCTACAAGTTAAACGATTTACACATTAAAAGCCTAACATCTGTACCAGCCAAAATTGTAAGTGAGTACCTGTCTCTCCGTAATCTGTACCGTAAACAGCCAAAATTCAAAAATTTCAGCCAAAAACCATAAGCCGCAGCCGAAAAGAACAGGCCTATAGGGATAGCTAAGAATGATTTCACTTGGTAATATTTTATTTGGCTTAATAATTCTTTTCAACTAAATAAAGTATTTAACCAAGAAGTGCCAAGCATTCCTATGTCCGCGTCAAAGCATGGGTCTGTTTTTTTCAGCTTCTAAAAGCTGATTTTCGGTTTTTCTACAGTAATTAGTTTTTAAATAGAGTATCTTTTCAAGATATGGTCTCTTAATTAATTATAGTACATACTGCACCGACTTCTTTATATCGGTAAAAACCGCACGTGAGTTTCTATTACTATATAATCTCTCATACGAACAGCCCAAAAATCATAAATCACAACCAAAAATCACAAGCTTCAGCCAAAAAATAGCTAGTCACTAAAGGCTCCTCTCCAAAGCCCTGTTCTTTGTAGCATTTTCCTCTATGATTTGTCATGTTGAACTATTCGGCCGAAATTCTACACTTTCCTTCCGATCAACATGTTCCAACAAGCATAAATGAAGATTACATCGAAATATATTCGATCGGCCTTGTGGATTAGTAAGTTCATCGCGCCCCACCAATCTGTTAGGCCGCGGGGGGTTTCAACTATGCGCACTCGATCAGGAGTTGTGTTTGTCTGCTCCTCTTTACAATTCCCTCCCGTCCTTCTCGCCCTAAGTCGAACTTAACGTCGCCATGCGTACATGTACGGGGTAAGTGTTAGCAACTGTTGCTGCATAGTACTCGGAAAATGAAGCGTCCCGTGGCTATTCGGCTTCCTTCTTCGCGTGCACGCCTATGCGCCGCTAGTCCGCTCCGGTAGTTAGGCGTCGTACTCCTTGACTCCTTCGGCTTGGTTGACTTTCTCCATGTGCATGCTTCGATGATGGGCCGTCCGATGCATAGCCACACCAAATTCGGTGTCATCATCGCCCACCAATAATATCTCTTTCAGCTTTGCGAAGTATACGGGTCTGTTTGGCAACGGCTGCGGCTTATAAATTTTGCCTGAAATTTTTAAATTTTGGTTATTTACTGTACAGATTACGGAGAAATAGATACTCATTTGTAATTTTGGCTGGTACAGATGTTAGACTTTTAACGTGTAGATCGTTTAACTTATAGACCCCGTCTTGAAAAATACTCCGTTTAAAAGTTACTTACTGTAACAAAAGCCAAAAGCCGCTAGCTTCGGAGGAAAAGAATAGGCTTGTCTCGACCCTTCAATCTCGATTATTGTTGGCTCGTATAGTTGTATACTTCATCGCGATTCTTTTTTTCTTCTAGATCTACTTGCTCTTGATCTTGAACAGGTTCCATTGAAATAATCTCTCTCTCTCTCTCTCGAAGATCTATTGAAATCTCTTCGATTGGTCTTGTGGACTAACTTGTAAGATCATCGCTCCCCAACAATCTAGACTCGGGTGGTTTTCAGCTATTCACATTCAGCGGTTTGTGTAACTTGTGTATTGTTTTCAGCTAAGGACTTATAGCTTACGGTTTATAATTCTCATCAAATAAATAAATTGAATGGTTTTTTTGTCGTTTTTTTTAAATAGCTTATCGGAACAGTCTTTCGTAGCAGTTTATTGGTATTCGGTTCGTTCACATAAGCGCTCGTACTACGGCTAAAAACTATCAACAATAGCTATAAACTATCAGCCATAGCAGAAAGTAATCAACGATTATTGGCTTTGTATATATACTTCATCACGATTCTTTCTTGTTGCAAATCAGACACCAAAGACTTCACTCCTCTTTTCAGCATCTGTTTCTTCTACCTAAACTCTAGCCTTGTACAGATACCATTCATAGTAGCATACAATCAATAAAACTAGTAGCATAATTGTATATCCGAATACAACATAAATATGCCCGATTAACTTAATGTTCACTAGGCGTAAAGGACGGGCAAATGGTCCGGGATGAGAGCAAAATGTTCGTTCTCATCCACTCGGGTTTGATCCTTAGAATTAACATAGTATGTCTTATTTAATCAGCGAACATATATGTATATGTGTCTGTGCTCTGTAAGATCTTAGAGCTTTTGCAAAATTTCTAGCCAGTGTAATAGACATGCATGCACATGTGTAGAGTTTGCGTGTGGTGGGAATCGTATCCTCTGCCATCCCTGTTGTAACAGCACACCGTGCCTTTATCTTCATCGAACCGTTCTTCTGGAAGGCAGCCACAAAATTTTGCAGGCCCGCCATCTCCACCATATCTCCTCCTCCCTGAACTTCTCGACGAAGCAAGAAGAAACGGCGTTGTCTTTGATCCTCTCCCAAATGCTTCCTTTCGAACAAAATGTCTGGGATGAACTTGCCCCAAATACCATCCAAAAGATCAAAGATGTTTCTAAGAGTGAGTTTTTTTTTTCACTTCATAGACACTTACACGGAAATAATACCCCATATGAAGAGTATATTATATTTTAGTTTGTCTTTGCAAAGGGAAACTTTAGAAACACTTCCATGGTGCAGTGCTAGCTTGAGCTGTAATGGTTGAGACGCGGTGGCCGAGGTGGTATAGTCGCTCGATGCGGACCTATGTCATAGCTGTGCAAAGAATAGGTAGCAACGGCGCCACGGTTGTGGTTCAACACAAAGAACAATGTTAGAGTTAGTAATCTTGCTTTGGTCGTAGTCGATTTTATGTCCTGGTTGAAGTCGGTTTTGTCATGGTCGTGTACGAGTATGACTCTGGTAGTCGGAGTTTATGTAGTAGTCGTAGTCGGAGTTCGTGTCGTAGTCATAGTCGGGTAAGGAGGCCATGCATGCAGGCTTTAAAAGGCACACAGTCATGTAACGAGAGATGAGCAATGAGAACGAGAAGAGAAACAAAGAGGAGGTAGAGAGAGTTGGAGTGATCAGGGTGATAGTAGCGATCGGTGTGATCAAACAAGAGAAAGAAATAAAGAAGAGAAGAAAGAGCAGTTTGGCTCTGGGAAATTATTGAGTATCGAGTTCATCGTGATCGCAAACGTAGTCGTAAACGACTTATGACCACGATGAGCGGAGGTGTCCACAGGAGTTGAAGACGTGGTCGTAAACGAGCTGTGACCATGGTCAAAGTAGAAAATGTGGTCGTAAGGGTTACGACCACGACAGTCAATAGAGCCTTCAACGTGGTCGTAAGTCAAAGCGTGGTCGTAGTCGAGTTATGACTATGGTGATCAAGCGATACTGTTGGATTAATTGGGCTTGGTCCATTTAATTTAGCAATTAATCAAATGAAATTCCTAGGCCCACATGGAAAAACTGTTTAGTCCCATATGGAGAGTTGAATGGGAGTTACACCACTTTAAAAGGTGGAACGTGGTAACCCCCTTGTGAAATTGGAGAGAGCCATTACGCGCGCGCGCGCTCGCTCGCTCGCTCGCCTCGCCACGCCACGCCACGCCACGCCACGTCGAGCCGAGCCGAGCCGTGCCGTGCCGTGCGTGTGCGTGCGTACGCGCGCAGGCGTGTCGGGTGCGGGCGCGTTTTTCTTTATCTGTTCGAAAAACGAAATGCACTGATGGCTGGCAGTAACGGTGAGGGATTATGGCTGCAGTTACTTTCGAGTAATGGTTGCTGTTACAAGTGACTAATGGCAGCAGTTACCAGTCTCTTCAAATTTTTGCTGTTACAAGAGAACAGCATAAGAAGGCTCTTCTCTCCATACGAAAGAATAGTTCTCTCTCCCTCTGTTTTGTTGCTGCTCTCTGCAATCTCCGGTCCAGAACCTTGCGCGCACAAGTTTCTGGGCGAGTAGGCCTCCGGAACTCCGTCCGTTTGCGTACCTGCACGGGTAGACGGGCGATCAAGTTTTTGGGGAGCGCATTGGCGCGACTGCTCAATCTGGTGGTGAACTGTTTGCGACACTGCACGGCGAACATCTTCCTGCATCACGCCTCGTCCTGCATCACGCCTAGATCGACTACATCGAACAGGCCATCATGTCGACTGATGGTAACGGCGCCTCCGGTGTCACCGACACTGGCCCCGCCCGAGGGTATTACCTTAAAACCTCTCTGGTATATTTGTTTCTGTGCGCTATGAATATGTTAATAGGTGCAGCTGTTAGCTTGTTCATTAGCGAATATGAATATATCATCATTGAATCACTCATATCTTTGTATGTCATGTTTTATATGCTAAATTTCTGGATTAAAATATACCGAAAATTGACTATATATCCAACAATCCAAAAACTTGATAGGTCTTTTTCGGTAGTTGGCTTTGCTGCGTCGCTTAAGCCACACCCTCCGTTTGATGGTTCAAATTTTAAGAGATGGCGTGCACGCGCGATCCTGTGGTTTACTGCCATGGAATGTTTTCATGTTGCACAAGGAAAGCCCGCTGAGCCTCTGTCTGATGAGGATGAACGCAAGTTCAATGTAGCGGATAACTTTTTTCGAGGTGCACTTGTCAACATACTGGCAGATAACATTGTGGATGTGTACATGCATTTGCCTACGGGCAAAGATATGTGGAATGCACTTGAGGCCAAGTTCGGAGTTTCCGATGCTGGCAGTGAGCTGTATGTCATGGAGCAGTTCTATGACTACAAGATGGTCGATGACCGTTCTGTAGTAGAGCAAGCTCATGAGATTCAGGCGCTGGCAAAGGAGCTTGAGAACAATAAGTGCGAGTTACCGGACAAGTTTGTGGCTGGCGGTATTATCGCTAAGTTACCACCCTCTTGGTCGGATTTTGCTACTTCTCTAAAGCACAAGAGGCAAGAGTTCAGTGTTACTGATCTCATTGGCACTCTTGGTGTTGAAGAGAAGGCGATGGCAAAAGATACTCGTGGCAAGAAAGTTGCTGCTGAGGGAGGTTCTAGCGCCAATTTGGTGCAGAAGAAGAATCATCAGGCTTTCCACAACAAAAAGAAAAATAAGCCTTTTGTCAAGCCCAAGGCTACTACTGAGTTTAAGAAGAAAGGCAAAGGAAAGGGCAGCTGCTTTGTGTGTGGTGATTCTGGCCATTGGGCTAAGGATTGTCCAGATCGCAAGGATAAGCAGAAGAAGTCTGCCAACATGGTTATTAGTGACGCTGGAGGAACATCGGGGTACGGTAATTATTTACCTACAGTTCTTTCTGTTTGTCAATCACCTGAGTGGTGGGTTGACACTGGTGCTAATATTCATGTTTGTGCTGATATTTCCTTGTTTTCATCTTATCAGGTCGGTCGAGGTTGCTCCTTGTTGATGGGGAACGGTTCGCATGCAGCTGTTCATGGTGTTGGTATGGTCGATCTGAAGTTTACTTCGGGAAAGACCGTGCAGTTGAAGAACGTGCAGCATGTCCCCTCCATAAAGAAGAATCTCGTTAGCGGATCTCTACTATGTAGAGATGGTTTTAGGCTTGCTTTTGAGTCCAATAAATGTGTCGTGTCTAAGTATGGAACATTTGTTGGTAAAGGCTATGAGAGCGGAGGTTTGTTCCGTTTTTCTTTGATGGATTCCTGTAATAAAATTGTGAACCATGTGTGTAATGATGATGATGAGTCTAATGTTTGGCATTCACGACTTTGTCATGTTAATTTTGGGTGTATGACGCGCTTAGCTAATATGAGTTTAATCCCGAAATTCACTTTGGTCAAAGGTTCTAAGTGCCATGCGTGTGTTCAATCGAAACAACCTCGCAAGCCTCACAAGGCAGCAAAAGAGGCGAGGAATTTGGCACCGTTAGAACTCATTCATTCTGATTTATGCGAGATGAATGGCGTGTTGACTAAAGGTGGAAAGAAATACTTCATGACGCTTATAGATGATTGCACTAGATTTTGCTACGTGTACTTATTAAAAACAAAAGATGAAGCGTTGGATTACTTTAAGATCTATAAAGCTGAGGCAGAAAACCAACTTGAGAGGAAAATCAAGCGGGTAAGGTCTGATCGTGGGGGAGAGTATTTTTCAAATGAGTTTACTTTATTCTGCGAGGAACATGGAATTATTCATGAGAGGACGCCTCCCTATTCTCCCGAGTCAAACGGGGTTGCCGAAAGAAAGAATCGCACTCTAACTGATTTGGTTAACGCCATGTTAGACACTGCGGGACTTTCTAAGAAATGGTGGGGTGAGGCTATATTGACCGCGCGTCATGTCCTGAATAGAGTTCCTACAAAGAATAAAGAAGTAACACCATTCGAGGAATGGGAAAAGAAGAAGTTGACTCTCTCATACTTGCGCACCTGGGGATGTTTGGCCAAAGTTAACGTGCCAATTGTCAAGAAGCGCAAACTTGGACCAAAAACCTTAGATTGTGTATTTCTTGGTTATGCTATGCACAGCGTGGGTTATAGGTTCTTAATTATAAAAACTGGAGTACCTGACATGCGTGTTGGTACAATCATAGAGTCCAGAGACGCTACATTTTTTGAGAATGAATTTCCTATGAAATGTGATGTACCTAGCTCATCTAGTCAAGAACTTATAATTTCCCTTGATTCCTTTGTGCCGATAGAACATGTTGAGGAAACGCCTATGGAAAATCCTAAAGAGGATAACAATGAAGTTACTCGAAAGAGTAAGAGACAGAGAATTGCAAAGTCTTTTGGTGATGATTTCATTGTATATCTCGTGGATGACACTCCAAGAACCATGGAAGAGGCATATTCTTCTCCTGACGCTGACTATTGGAAGGAAGCAGTACGGAGTGAGATAGAATCTATTATGTCTAATGGAACTTGGGAGGTCGTTGACCGTCCTTATGGGTGTAAACCTGTAGGATGTAAATGGATTTTCAAGAAAAAGCTTAGGCCTGATGGTACAATTGAAAAGTACAAGGCAAGGCTTGTGGCCAAGGGTTATACCCAGAAAGAAGGCGAGGACTTCTTTGATACTTATTCACCTGTTGCCCGACTGACCACAATTCGAGTACTACTTGCCCTGGCTGCCTCTCATGGTCTTCTCGTTCATCAAATGGACGTTAAGACAGCTTTCCTAAATGGAGAGTTGGAGGAGGAGATTTATATGGATCAGCCAGACGGGTTTGTGGTAGAAGGTCAAGAAGGAAAGGTGTGCAAGTTGTTAAAGTCTTTGTATGGCCTAAAGCAAGCACCTAAGCAATGGCATGAGAAGTTCGACAAAACTTTGACATCTGCTGGCTTTGTTGTGAATGAAGCTGACAAATGTGTGTACTATTGCTATGGTGGGGGAGAAGGAGTGATTGGGACCAACCTCAATGTGATTGAGGAGGTCAAGGACTTTCTGTCCAAGAATTTTGAGATGAAAGATTTGGGAGTGGCTGATGTGATTCTTAACATTAAGCTACTGAGAGAAGGTGATGGTGGGGTTACACTCGTGCAATCGCATTATGTGGATAAGGTCTTGAGTCGCTTTGGTTATAGTGACTGCAAGCCTGCTTCTACTCCTTATGATCCTAGTGTGTTATTGAGGAAAAACCGAAGAATAACAAGGGATCAATTGAGATACTCCCAGATCATTGGCTCATTGATGTATTTAGCTAGTGCTACGAGGCCTGACATCTCGTTTGCTGTGAGCAAGCTAAGCCGGTTTGTTTCAAATCCGGGAGATGATCATTGGCGTGCTCTTGAGAGAGTAATGCGCTATCTAAAGGCAACCGTGAGCTATGGAATTCACTATGCTGGGTACCCAAAAGTACTGGAGGGCTACAGTGATTCAAACTGGATCTCTGATGCTGATGAGATAAAAGCCACGAGTGGATATGTGTTCACACTTGGAGGTGGTGCTGTTTCCTGGAAGTCTTGCAAGCATACCATCTTAACGAGGTCAACAATGGAAGCAGAACTCACAGCGTTAGATACCGCCACTGTTGAGGCTGAGTGGCTTCGTGAACTCCTTATGGATCTGCCGGTGGTTGAAAAACCGATACCGGCTATCCTGATGAACTGTGATAATCAGATTGTAATTATCAAGGTGAACAGTTCTAAGGACAACATGAAGTCATCTAGGCATGTTAAGAGGCGGTTGAAGTCTGTCAGAAAGCTGAAAAACTCCGGAGTTATAGCACTGGACTATGTCCAGACAGCTAAGAATCTGGCAGACCAATTTACAAAGGGTTTATCACGTAATGTGATAGATAGTGCATCGAGTGAGATGGGCATGAGACCCACATGAGTCATACCACAGTGGTAACCTGTTCTACGTGATCGGAGATCCCGTGAAGTAGGATGGTGAAACAAGCTGTTGGTTGACTGGGAGGAGAGACCTTTACAGGGCTCATTTCTTCAATGATGCGCTTCTCTCCTATTCTGTATGGCAGGTTGGTTTTTACCTTAATGTGATCCGAATAGCTTATTTAGAGCAGAGATGTCGGCCTACAGGACATCTTAGAAGGAACACACCTATATGAGTTCGACTGCTGGTCACAGTCTATGAGATTTGGGTGATCTCTAGATACTCATGAATAGGCATGGAGTATGACTTATACGCTCCAACCAGAGGGGATGCTTTAGGCAGCCTAGTACTAGTAAAGGAATTGGGTAAAGCTTGTTCGCACAAAACTATCAATTCAAGGCATAGTCCATTGTTCAGTTGTGGATGAGTGTAACTCCTTTCCTAGATGGATGTTCAACTTAACAGTCTCCATCCAAACACTGGTATATCAAACAACAGCAGAACTGAGAGTATTTCTCGTGTGCCTTGAAATTTGGTGGGGACTGTTGGATTAATTGGGCTTGGTCCATTTAATTTAGCAATTAATCAAATGAAATTCCTAGGCCCACATGGAAAAACTGTTTAGTCCCATATGGAGAGTTGAATGGGAGTTACACCACTTTAAAAGGTGGAACGTGGTAACCCCCTTGTGAAATTGGAGAGAGCCATTACGCGCGCGCGCGCTCGCTCGCTCGCTCGCCTCGCCACGCCACGCCACGCCGAGCCGAGCCGTGTCGTGCCGTGCGTGTGCGTGTGCGCGTACGTACGCGCGCAGGCGTGTCGGGTGCGGGCGCATTTTTCTTTATCTATTCGAAAAACGAAATGCACTGATGGCTGGCAGTAACGGTGAGGGATTATGGCTGCAGTTACTTTCGAGTAATGGTTGCTGTTACTAGTGACTAATGGCTGCAGTTACCAGTCTCTTCAAATTTTTGCTGTTACAAGAGAACAGCATAAGAAGGCTCTTCTCTCCATACGAAAGAATAGTTCTCTCTCCCTCTGTTTTGTTGCTGCTCTCTGCAATCTCTGGTCCAGAACCTTGCGCGCACAAGTTTCTGGGCGAGTAGGCCTCCGGAACTCTGTCCGTTTGCGTACCTGCACGAGTAGACGGGCGATCAAGTTTTTGGGGAGCGCATTGGCGCGACTGCTCAATCTGGTGGTGAGCTGTTTGCGACACTGCACGGCGAACATCTTCCTGCATCACGCCTCGTCCTGCATCACGCCTAGATCGACTACATCGAACAGGCCATCATGTCGACTGATGGTAACGGCGCCTCCGGTGTCACCGACACTGGCCCCGCCCGAGGGTATTACCTTAAAACCTCTCTGGTATATTTGTTTCTGTGCACTATGAATATGTTAATAGGTGCAGCTGTTAGCTTGTTCATTAGCGAATATGAATATATCATCATTGAATCACTCATATCTTTGTATGTCATGTTTTATATGCTAAATTTCTGGATTAAAATATGCCGAAAATTGACTATATATCCAACAGATACTACACGGTCGAAGGAGCTGTTACAAGGAGCGCGGCGGCGGAAGACGTGATCATAACTCTTGTCAGCAGGAGTAATGAGTACGCAGTCAGAGTGCGAGGGTGTGATCGTAACGACTGCTGAGTGGTCGTAGCGACAGTAGAGCGGTCGTAACGATTGCTGGGGTAGTCATAAGCTACAACAGGTGGTCATAAATTGCAACAAGTAGTATTAGAGCGTGTTGAAGATCTTGGGCGACAAGACGAAGGCTCAAGGTGGGCTAATCTCCCTCCAGTACCCTCTTCTGATGACCAACAATTACCTAGTGTGGGCAATGAAGATGAAGGCGAATATACGCGCCCAGGGAGTCTGGGGTGCAGTCGATCCGAAGGGGAAGGACAAGGAGGTGGATGACAAGATGGATCAGGCAGTTTTGGCCATCATCTACCTGGCGGTGCCAGATACAATAATGCATCAGCTCATCGGCAAGGGACGGCATGGGAAGCGTGGGAGACGCTTCAGACGATGCACGAGGGAGATAATTGTGTCAAGGAGGTGCGGCTCTAGAATTTACGGAGCGAGTTCGAGAATCTGAAGATGGGAGAGATCCAACCGGTGGATGAGTTCGCCGGCAAGCTAATTTCGTTGTACAATCAGATTAATTATATTGGCGACAAGATGGAGAAATCTGTAGCGGTGAAGAAGTACCTGTGTGTGCTTCCGGAGAAGTACATACTATTCTCACCACACTTATGTACTCCTCCTATTTGAACAAGAAGAGGATAGAGGAGATCACCGGCTCTCTCAAGGCGCATGAGGAGTTACTGAAGGGGTTTCAATCACGTAATGAGTAGGGATCTCAGACTCATAATGAGTAGGCATTGCTAGTAAAGGAAGATCCGAGAGACGGTCGTGGCTCATCAAACAACCGCGGAAGGTGGCGCGGTCGAGGTGGCCAGAGTGGCCGAGGTGGCAAGGGTGGACATGGAGACAAGGCTGTGCAAGGTGGTGGTGACAGATCCCATGATAAGTCACATATCAAGTGCTTTGAATGTGGCGAATACGGGCACTATGTGTTAGTATATCGCAGTCGTATAAAGTGTTTCAACTGTAACGAGTATGGGCACTATACTTCGGTTTGCAGAAGCAAGAAGAACATGGAGGTGAACCTCACGCAAGACAAAGAAGAAGATGATGAATCAGTAGTACTTCTCTCCACATATGTTGAAAAGGCGCCAGTCATGGTGATACCGATTAAGGAGAACATAGTTCCAAAATACGCACGGAAGAAGGTAGCCACGATCACACGGATTAGTGGTACTTGGACAATGGAGCAAGCAACCACATGACGGGAGATCACTCCATGTTTCATAAGCTCGACAAGAAGGTTGGGGCAAGGTCAAGTTTTGTGACGACTCCACGGTGGAGATAAAAGGCAAAGGAACGATGTTGTTGCAATGCAAGAATGGAGATAAGAAGTTGTTGACAGGGATTTACTATATAATAAGTCTGCGCAACAACATACTTAGTCTCAAGCAGATGACAGAAAGAGGGTGTAGGGTGGTGCTGTAAGATGAGTTCTTGCGAGTGTATGGCAAGAACAAAGATTTATTGATGAAGTTGAAAAGATCTCTAAATTAGTTGTATAAGATTTCTTTGAAAACTTGTAAATTGAGAAGGAGAGATCGGGGTGCAGAAAACGTGAATAGAGAAGAAGCTGGCGTAGGAGGCGCACATACGCATGGGAGTAGTGGAGACACACAAGCTGCAGGTGGCAGCACTGTGTAGAAAGCTTGCCTTGGTCGAATGCAGCTAGTATGAAAGGCAGTAGCTTAGGCGGTGGGTCTCCAGATTGAAAAGGTGCATGCATAGGAAGCCAAGACAGTGGGGCCCACAGACATGAAGTTGGGGCCGGAGGTGTACATGCAGCAGGCACGCAAGTAGATGGCACGGGAGAAAAGATGGGTGCAGTCGTCATGCTTGCAAGCCAACATGGCTTAAGAGGAAGACTTGGAGTACAGGTTGGTACAGTCTTTTATGGTTTTACAGAGGAAATGTAGGAAGTGTTGGAGATAGGAGTTAGGAGTGGTGTAACCTCAGTTGAGATGTACGCAGGAAAGCAGACATTGGAGTACAGGTTGATACAGTCTTTTATGGTTTTACAGAGGAAATGCAGGAAATGTTGGAGATAGGAGTTAGGAGCGGTGTAACCTCAGTTGAGATGTACGCAAGAAAGCAGACAAATTTGGTCTAAGAGAGAGGAGTGGGAGGCTCAGGTAACGGCGAAGCCAAGGTAGCTATGAGAGTAGGTGCTCCAGCCCAAGTAGACATACAAGGAAGGACGGGAACAGTCCAGATGCGAGGCATGGCAAGCATCGGATTGTGTAAGGCTCAGGAAGGAACGACGCACGGGAGTACAGGTAAAAGGAGCAGAAGCAAGAGAGAAGATCGGCGTGATCAAGATGGAGAAACAAGATTAAGGAGGTGATTGTTAGAGTTAGTAATCTTGTTTTGGTCGTAGTCAGTTTTATGTCCTGGTCGTAGTCGGTTTTGTCATGGTTGTATACGAGTACGACTCTGGTAGTCGGAGTTCGTGTCGTAGTCATAGTCGGATTTCATGTCATAGTCGTAGTCAGGTGAGGAGGCCATGCGCGCATGCTTTAAAAGGCACGTAGTTATGTAACGAGAGGTGAGCAATGAGAACAAGAAGAGAAACAGAGAGGAGATAGAGAGAGTCAGAGCGATCGGGGTGATCGTAAGGATCGATGTGATCGAACGAGAGAAAGAAATAAAGAAGAGAAGAAAGAGCGGTTAGGCTCTGGGAAATTATCGAGTATCGAGTTCATTGTGATCATAGACATAGTCGTAAATGACTTACGACCACGACGAGCGGAGGTGTCCACAGGAGCTGAAGACGTGGTTGTAAACGAGCTACGACCATGGTCGCAGAGCAAAAAACGTAGTCATAAGGGTTATGACCACGGCAGTCAATAGAGCCTTTGACGTGGTGGTAAGTCACAGCGTGGTCGTAATCGAGTTACGACTACGGTGATCGAGTGATACTACGCGGTCGAAGGAGTTGTTATAAGGAGCGCAGCACGGCGGAAGACGTGGTCGTAACTCTTGTCAGCAGAAGTTACGAGTACGCGGTTGAAGTGCAAGGGCATGGTCAAAGCAGTCGGAGTATACTCAATACGTGGTCGTAACGACTGCTGAGTGGTCGTAGCGACAGCAGAGCGGTCGTAACGACTGTTAGAGTGGTCGTAAGCTGCAACAGGTGGTCATAAACTACAACAAACAACTTGCTAGCTTGAAGCAAGGATTTGATCAGGAGTTAGCACTTCCTTATTCGAGTGGCTCCAGTGTACACGAGAGAGAGAGAGAACTTCTCTAGGAACATGCTATCTTCTCAGTTGATTCATAACGAACGACCAGATGTAAGTACGGCACGATGGTGCCACTGTAATAGCAACGACAGAGGATATTTTTCCGCGTGGGATGTGCGTCCTTGGTGTACTCTCTAGAAAATGTTTAGCATGCATAATTTAAGAATTTTTTTAATAATATATTTTTATTTCAAATTAACTCCGCCTATGTAGTTTTCTACGTAGTCTATGAAGCTCTGGGAACGAGTGATTGAGCGTCGTTTAAGAAAAGTGACTAGCGTGACGATAAACCAATTTGGTTTTATGCCTAGGAGGTCGACCACGGAGGCGATTTTCTTGCTACGACAGTTGATGGAGAGGTATAGGGAGCAAAAGAAAGATCTTCACATGATATTTATTGATTGGAGAAAGTCTATAATAAAGTGCCAAGAAATGTCATATGATAGGCACTTCAAAAGAAAAGAGTCCCAACAAAATATATATAACCCTAATTAAGGACATGTACGAAAATATTGTGACTAATGTCAGAACATTTGGTAATGTTACTAATGACTTTCCAATTAAGATAGGACTATACCAAGGGTCAACGCTGAGTCCATATATTTTTGCCCTAGTGATGGACGAGGTAACACGGGACATACAAGGAGATATTCCTTAGTGTATACTTTTCGCTGATGATGTGGTGCTGGTTGTGAGAGTAGGATAGGTGCTGAGTCCATATATTTTTGCCCTAGTGATGGACGAGGTAACACGGGACATACAAGAAGATATTCCTTAGTGTATACTTTTCGCTGATGATGTGGTGCTGGTTGTGAGAGTAGGATAGGTGTTAATAGAAAGCTCGAGTTATGGAGGAAGACCTTAGAATTGAAAGGCTTTAGACTTAGTAGGACTAAAACTGAGTATATGAAGTGTGATTTCGGTGGTGCTAGGGTAGATGATGGAGATGTTAGATTGGATGGACAAATAGTGCCTAAGAAGGACACGTTTCGTTATTTGGGATCTATGCTACAGTGGGACGGTAAGATTGATGAAGACGTGAGCCACATGATAAGAGTAGGGTGGGTGAAATGGCGCCAAGCATCTAGTGTCCTGTGTGACAAAAAAGTCCCTCAAAAATTAAAGGGTAAGTTCTATAGGATGGCGATCAAACCCGCGATGCTATATGGAGCAGCATGTTAGGCGACTAAAAGGCAACATATACAGAAAATGAGTGTAGCGGAGATGAGGATGCTGCGGTGGATTTGTGGTCATACAAAGCGGGATCGCATCCGTAATGATGATATATATGATAGGGTGGGGGTAGCACTAATTGAAGAGAAGCTTGTCCAACATCGCTTGAGACTGTTCGGACATCTCCAACGACGGCCTCCTGAGGCACCGGTACGTAGTGGTATTTTAATACGTACTGAAAATGTAAGAAGAGACAGAGGTTGACCAAAATTGACGTGGGAGGAAGCAGTTAAAAGAGACTTGAGGGATTGGAATGTATCTGAAGAATTAGCTTTGGATAGGAGCGCACGGAAGTTAGTGATCTACGTACCGGAACCATAAGAAAGTTAGGGGCAGTGTTTTAAGCTTTTGGCTCAGATAGCAGGTTGTACGGCTTAGGGTTTTATCATTGTAGGTTTTATTTCAAGGCTCTCATCTCTTTGATCTTGAGAAAGTTTCATTCTAGCCTACCCCAACTTGTTTGGGACAAAAGGCTTTGTTGTTATTGATGTTGTATATTTTTTTATTTCAAATTACAATAATATATCTCTATTTTTTATTTTACAATAATAATACTCTATCGCAGTAATATACCTATATTTTTTATTTTACACTAATAATACTTTGTCGCTCCATCGTTTTGCAACTTGGGCTAGTTGCCCAACAGTTGAGCACCAAGTGTCCAAGTCACCCACCGGTTGAGCCACTAGTGCTAGTCGCTCAACTGTTGAGCGATTTAGCCCCTAGTTGTTCAATGGTGGAGCGACACCTTGATAAGTCGCACACCAATTAAGCAATTTAAAATAATAATAATAATAATATTTTATTAATTCGATGGAAATAATTATAGGAGAATAAATGGAAATTTTTGTAGGTAATACATTTAGCAAATCTTGTTTGTAAATTATTTTTTGAAGTAAGTACATAGCGGGCAAAACACAAAGAAATAAGTATATAGCTAAAATGTGATAAAAAGAAGTGCCGACACAACTACATATCTAATGATTTTAGTTGCTAACCTACCATGGTTTCAAAAGTAAACCTATAAAGAAGTGCAAGAAACTCACCGTCATCGATGCGCAAATCTCTCCTCTCTTCCCCTCCCTCTCATCTCTTTCTCTCCCCATCTTCTTCGTTCCTCTCTTCTCGCCTTTCCCTTCCTCCCTTCTTCTCATGACTCTGAAATGGCGAAGGGCACTCATGCCGCCTTGTGCGCGCGGGTAATAGCTCCTTAGTCACCAAACGATTGAGCGACTACAAACTAAGTCGCTCAATCGGTAGGCGATTTGGACACTTGGTGCACAACTATTGGGCGGCTAGCCCAAGTCACTTAACGATGGAATGACGGAGAATTATTAGTGTAAAATAAAAAATAGAGGTATATTACTATAATTTAGAATAAAAATATATTATTTAAAAATCCACAATTTAACGTAGCTTAATATTCTTTCTAGCTAGCTATTTAACTAGTTTAGCTAAATAGTGCTAACATATCGTACCCATGTGCATAGAACACTTTCAAGATTAGGATTGTCTAGTTTCGTATGCACCTAGCATTAATTGTCCTGTAAACCATAGCCACTCAAATAAAATATGTTTTTAATAGAAATATGTTTTTGGCGTGCTTGTCCAAAAATAAGTTAGGGTAGATTTTTTTTGGCTGCAGCTGATAGTTTTTAGTTCTAGCGTGAATTGTTGTACGAACAAATCGAACGCCCATAAGTCAATAAGCCACTTCGAAGAGGTTGTCCAAAAATAAATTAGGGTAGATTTTTTTCGGTTACCGCTAATAGTTTTTAGTCCTAGCGTGAACGGTTGTACGAACAAATCAAACGCCCATAAGTCAATAAGCCACTTCGAAAATGTTGTCCCAATAAGTCGTTTCAAAAAGATAACAAAGAAATCTTCCTGTTTGTTTGTTCAGAAGAAACCATAAGTTATATGCCGAAAATAATAAAGGCTTAAGTTAGTAGTCGGAGGTGAATTTGAAAATCCTAGGACTTGTGGGGGCTTAGTATTACATTTCCCTGTAAAGAAGATTAGGCTAGATTGGAGACCTTTTCCTCAGACCGTCCCCTGAAATGCTCTGTCCGGCTAAACTCCCCTATAAAGCATGTAGATGGCCATCTAAAAATTGCACATAATTTGCCTGCCTCTGCCTGCAGCTACCTAATTAAACAGCCGTCCTGATGAACTGCCACCTCCCCGTTTCGACGTTTCTGCTCCTCCTCCTGAATCTCCACTTCGGGCAGGGGTCCTGTTGCTACACCTACATCTTCAGCATGGGCGACTCCATCATCGACACCGGCAACTACGTCCGCATCCTCGGCGACCGCCCGAACCCATATGCGGAGCTGCCCTACGGGATGACGTACTTCAAGAAGCCCACCGGCCGCATCTGCGATGGGCGCGTCATGCTTGATTTTTACGGTGAGTACGCAACTCTGCAGGTTAATATTGGAGTGTATATCGATCAACAGTTACAGCTTGTACGTACTCAGTAACCCTACGTAGGTACTACCATGTATTTGACGAACCTTGATTTGGGTGCAGCACAAGGGTTCCAGCTGCCGTTTCTGCCGCCGAGCTTGGCAGGGAATGCCCCGGACGACTTCCCGCACGGCGCAAACTTCGCCGTCTTCGGCGCCACGGCGCTGCCCCCGAGCTACTACCAGAGCAGGTTTAACTTGTCCATCCCCACGGCGTACTATCTGGACCTCGAGCTAAGCTGGTTCAAGGACATGCTGCCAAAGTTCCAAGGAGGAGGTATATATATAGTACATATCTAGCCAAGAACTTCATCGATCTACCCATTAATCTCTTGCGCCCCCGTTTCCTCCTTTCGTGCGTGCACTCGACCACACAACTAGCTAAACTGGTGTCTTTAATTCACTGCTGCAAAGATTCCAAGAAGGTTCTACGCGAGTCTCTCATCTTGCTGGGTGGGATCGGAGCAAACGACTACAACTACTGGTCCTTCAGCGGCCGACCCCGCGACCAAGCTTACTTACTTATCCCTGATGTCGTCGGCGCCATCGTTTCTGCCATCCAGGTAAGAATGAGGCGGATTTTTTCCCAATTAAGGGTCGTGCCCCTACCTCATCCGCCGTCCTATTTATCCCCTTTTAGTAATAAAAACGTATCAACACCTAATAAAGAATTACCATAGCATCTTCACATCATCTCGCAATAAGTTGTAGAATCAGATGAGATTAAAACCATGCCCTGAAATCGGCAGGAACTGATCCGCCTTGGCGCGAAGACCATCGTCGTGCCTGGGAACATGCTGAGAGGCTGTGCTCCCTCCTACCTCAGCGCTTTCCAGAGCCAGGACAAATCGGAGTATGATCAGTATGGATGCCTCCGTTGGTACAACGACTTCTCCCAGCGCCACAACCTGGTTCTGCAGGCGGAGATCGATAGGCTTAAGCCGCTTAACCCGGGCGTGAAGCTCATCTACGCTGACTATTATGGCGCCGCCTCGCAGCTCTTCCAGAACCCGGCCAAGTTCGGTGAGCGACCTTAATAGACCCGAACAAGATCAAACGAAACGTAACCATAACAAGCAACTATCGCTGCCTTAATTGGGATTGATGCTGGGCTTGTTTTTTTCGAGGGGGACAAGAAAGACCCTTACAACTCTCGCACATTATGTTATGCGTGTCTCCAACACAGGCTATAAGATTAATCAGAGAAGATCTTCGGAACATAAAAACGTATTGTTTCACTTAATACGCACACGTATGTACCCATAAAAATTATTTATGAGCGTATAGATCGACAGAGTCGAATCTGGACCGATTGGGACGCACGCCGACGTCCCAGCCAACCGTTCAGTTCTCGATGCTGGGCTTGTTAAGATAGACGAACGTGCAAATTACAAAAGGAGTGCATTTGTTAACATGCCTCATGATTTTTTAAAGAATTTTTAAGTGCACATAAATAATCTGCAGTACGTGCTAACTCTGTTTAATTTGGTTGCAGGGATTCCGAATCCTCTAGTTGCATGCTGCGGTGGCAACGGCACTTACCACACCGGCAGCCCGTGCAACGCGAACGCCACCATTTGGGGTGACCCGGCCAAGTTCGTGAGCTGGGACGGCGCGCATTTGACGGAGGAGGCGTACGAAGTTATTGCCACCGGCGTGCTCAACGGACCATACGCCGATCCTCCCTTGTTGGAAACCTGCACGACAAGGAAACCCTGCTATACTCGATAATAAATAAATAAATTATAGTACAGTGTAATAATATTGAAAAAGCATTATAATTATTATTATAAAAGAACGAGTTAGTGGTTGTACGTGCGTTTTCCTCTAACCATCCTATTCATTCGACTTCTCACCACTTTTCACTTCCCAACATATCAAAGTAATACTTTTCCATAGTATGATTATTTATGCATTAAATGAATTATGCAACGCACGCTCATATAAAATTAGGCAGTTGTGCCATCGAGTTGTCAGACACCATATGTTTAACACGATTGTAATTAACAACTGGTGTTAATTTGCAAGATGATTAAAATTGTGGCCTGTCAAGTAAATCAAGCTATGCTCAACTCTTTGTATTTTTGGATAAAATGAAGACAAAGCGATCCAAAATCGAAATAAGCTGCGGATTTGACACATCGAAAATTTTCTGCCCAAGATGAACGAAATTGGTGATCGCAAATAAAAATAAGAATGAAATTGGTTGTCTAAAGAAGAGAAAATTTGGTCTATAACACCAATTTGGTCTTGCTTTTTTGCCTTTATTGATTTTACACCATCAGAATCATAAACTTCCTTGGGAAATACCATTAATTAGTGACTCAACTTTTCTCAAAATGATAGAACTGCCCTTGCCATTTTCTTCTCCCCCTCTCTCATATTCTCCCGATGACTCATTCTATCTTTCTGTCATTTCTATTTTGGAATTTCAACCAAGACTTTTTCTCTCAGCGGCAACAGGAACTAATGCAATGCCTGTTCTTTAAGTCAAAAACTGGCGGCTTTTGGCTTTTGCTACAGTACCTAACTTTCAAACGGAGTATTTTCTTAAGACGGGGTCTACAAGTTAAACGATCTACATGTTAAAAGCCCAACATCTGTACCAGCCAAAATCGCAAGTGAGTATCTGTCTCTCCGTAATCTGTACCGTACACAGCCAAAATTCAAAATTTTAAGCCAAAAGCCATAAGCCGGAGCCGAAAAGAACAGGCCCGTAATTTTGTGAATTAGAAAGGGCATATGGGTCATTTCAGCTTGATCAAAAGGCTGCGACCTTCTCGGAGTGGCATTTTCTAGAAAAAAAATTACGATTCCGATGGCATAAAAGTAATATGGCAAAAATCAAAAGTCACAAAAACATTGGCATAGATCAAATTTTCTCTCTAAAGAAATATGCCATTATTGGCTTTTGCTGATGGCTTTTGGCTTTAACTTATAAATAGTAACAGCTTATAGAGAGCCTATGATTGTGCAAAAATAACACACCGCAAGTGCACAGGTTGCCACTAAAATAGCGGCGAGTGTCGTGTTCTTCACAGGAATAAGACTAAGGCTAACTGTGCTTAGCTAAAACTAGATCAATTGAAACGGGGGAGAAAACTAAATCTACAACGACTACCGAATCGACCGAACGAACTAACTATCAAACGAACTCTAATTCGCACAGATGAAACGACAAAGAACTTAACGAATGAACACAACTAAAACGACAAGACGAACGACCGTGCGAATTGAAGTCGCATTACCGAATGAACAACTACAAGGATGAACACAACTACCGACCTACTACCTAACTAGCTACCGACCGAAAGAAAGAAAAAGGGAGTTAGAAGCACTAGAGTCTAGAAGCACGGAAGGGGTCAAGAGAAAGAGAGGAAGATGGTCGATGGCTAATTAAACGACGATGGCATAGGACAACACAATCAAACAACTACGAACGACCTAGCTAACGACTGACCGCGAAAAGAAGAAGAGAGGGAGTCAAGAAGCACTAGGGGTTCTAGAAGCAAGAGAAGGAGTCGAGACAGCAAGAGTAGAGGGAACAGTTGCTGACTAGCTAATTCGCAGGACAGCACAAATTATAACAGTCAACAACACATGAACATTAGATAGATAGATATTAACAGATAATGATCAAAGTTACCACGCACAGACTGACAAAGACAACAAAAGCTAACACTGACAAAGACACAAATAGGACACTGATCGTAGCCACAATTGACCGACAATTATTACTAATAGAAAATCAACAACACTAACTCACATAACACTAATTACACTAGTGAAAACACAGAATCACAAG
Organism: Dendrocalamus latiflorus; assembly: GCA_017311315.1. Taxonomy (NCBI): domain Eukaryota; kingdom Viridiplantae; phylum Streptophyta; class Magnoliopsida; order Poales; family Poaceae; genus Dendrocalamus; species Dendrocalamus latiflorus. The sequence goes on from CM029664.1 coordinate 38,810,348, forward strand.
TGTTGCTACTAAATGTACCACATATCACAATTGAACAATGAGCACAATACTAACTGCAATTAATCAGGAATATTACTAGAAGCGAAATTAACAGAGGAAGTCCACAAGTACTGAACAAACATCACATAGATATAACATCTCATACACACAGTATCCACAATTCACAATCTCACACTGCAATAGAAATTAACAATTACTAACAGCAATCTAGTTGAACAATACTTGAAAATAGCAAGAAGAGAACGGGAGAGGAATTGAGATCAACCGAGGTAAAGTAGCAGTAGATAGGTCAGTGGAGGTGTCACCGAGGTTGGGGAAGAAGAGGCATAGGAAGATCGTCGCCGGAGGCAGTGAGGTCGACGTCATAGCGGCAGGAGGAGTCAAGGAAGAAGAAGCCGAGGTGGGGGAACTCACGGTTAGCGTTGTCGGCCACGGCGAGGAGGTGGTGCCAGTTCTAGAGAAGGTGGTGTTGTGGCCTCACCGTCGACGAAGCTAGAGAAGAGGGGGAAGGAGAGCAAAAGGGGACAAGGAAGAGCAGAGTAGGGAGGTAGTAGAGCGGCGGCACATGGGATTTGAATGGTAGAGGCCAAAAGAAGGTGGGCAGTGGAGAGCCGCAGAGAGAGTGAGGAGGGAGGAAGGTGGCGGGATTTGGTGGAGGAAGGGGAAGATGGCGGCCGGCGGTAGTGAGTAGAGGGGCGCAGTGGAAGGAGAGGAGAGGTGGCTCGAGATGGTTGGGGAAAGGGAGATGGCGACGCACATTGGATAGATGCGGCGGCGTAGAGGGGCAATGGATGCTAGAGAAGAGGGTGGTGGGGGCACACCGACGAGCTGCAGCCAGTGTTCACCGATGGCCAGAGCTACAGAAGTGAGGAAGGGAGAGCAAATGGGGGCTAAGGAAGAAGCAAGCCAGGCTTGAGGAAATTTCTGGGCAGAGCTAGGGGTTTGAGGGAAGATTGGAGATTTGGTATTTTGTAGTTTAGCCCTCTAAGATTTTAGAATTTACATTAAGGTCCTTCTCCATTACTGCTTCCTTCTGTTTGGACTCTCCAGAAGTCCGATTTCATCGCAGGAAGATCCTGCACATCTACAACGACATGTACATCAATACGAAGTAGTCCCAAAAGTCCAGATTTGTCGTTTATGCGCCTCGATCGCGTTGGCCTGCAAAAAATATGGAAAAAATGTAAAATAATCCAATTCGTGAAATTAATTATACAAAAGCATATAAATGATGATAAATAGTCCTAAAATATAAGAAATAATAAGAATAAATGACTGAAAATTTATGCAAATATGACGCATGTTAGCCCAGCTACCCAAATGTGCAAAATCAATGCACTTTCCGTCCACCCAACTAGCCCAAACAGGGGAATTTTCAAGCCGCGCTAGTGCTGTCCAAGTGGGCCAGGCCCAACCGTGCTGGGTTGCGACCCGGTACTATTGGCCCGGCCCACCAACGGCCGTAAACGAGCCGTGCCAGTACGGCACGGCATGGCCCAGCCTGGTTACATATAGCCATTTTTTATTATTGGGGTGTAAACAATTCGAAAAGATAGCAAACAATTCAAAAAAATCTAAACTTTTTTCTATAAATAGGGGGCATCCAGCCTCCATTTTTCATACCTCAAACCTCACACTCATCTCTCTGTTTAGCTGTGAAAAATTCGGTAGTGTTCACGCAAATTTGGCAAAATTAGTGAGAAATTCATGCAAAATTCAGAAAATTCTAAAAATCTTCAAAGAATTTTCTGAGAGCTGCAAAAGAGGTAATAGTGCTATCTTATTTTAATTTTTTGTGATTATTTATTGATTCAATAGTAAGTTAATTGTTCTTTACTATTTCAATTTGCAGTTGATTCAATGGAGAATTACGATTTTTAACTCTTCGAATTTGGCCTCTCGGCGGAGGATATGCAATCCTTTCAAGAAGGATATCCATCTACGGAAGATCCACATCCACAATAAACTGGAGAGCCAGAAGAAGTGATGGCCCAGGTGGTGCAGGATCCAATCGATCCATCTTCTACTGTCTCAACAAGTGCATCCACAACCAATAGCACGGGTGTAAAAAGAACAAGCGCTAGTAAATCAGGAGTCTAGAACGATTTCGACAAGAAGTTCAAGACTGACGATGATGGAAATTCGGTGAGGTATGTTGTTTGTAAAATTTATGGTAATGAATTGTCTGCAAAATCTTCAGGTGGGACGGGTCACCTACAATGGCATACTGCAAGTTGCAAAAGAAGGCAAGGAATACAAATGCGCCAAATGCAGCTGCAATATAACCCCGATGGCTCGGTACTTACTTGGGAGTACAACCCAGAGGTAGCCCGAGAATCTCTTTGTAGATTAATTGCTTCTCAAGATTTATCTTTAAATTTGGTAAGTCTGATGCTTTTCAAAAATATATTAGGACTGCTCATAACCCTCAATTTAGTGATGTATCTAGGCAAACCACAACTAGAGATTTAATTAAATATTATAACAATTGTCATGAAAAATTGAAAGAAATGTTTCATACCTGTACATTTTCTATTGCTTTGACATCAGACATATGGAGTGGTAGGGCTAGACAGGATTATATTAGTGTTGTTGCTTATTATGTTAATGATGACTGGGTAATTGCTTATTATGTTAATGATGACTGGGTAATGGAAAAAAAGAATTATAGGATTTAAATTAATTAATGTTTCGCATACTGTTAAAAAATATTGCAGAAAGTATTATTAAAGTTGTAGAAGATTTTGGCCTCACGGATAAAATTTTTTCTATAACATTAGATAATGCAGCTGTAAACATGTAACATCCCAAAAATTTAAAATTTGAAAATATGAATTTCTTGAATTACTTTCACAATATATTCTATTTGAATTTGGATTTTATGGTATTTTCCTGAATTTGGTTGAGATTCCAAAAAGTTGAATAAATTCATAAAAGACAAAAACAAGCATTAGTGATGCCAAAAAGGGACTATGCAAATAATGGAAAACAAAAATTTAAAATGCGAATCTGAAAAGATGATCTAAAAAAGAGAGGAGAGAATTGGCCTAAAATATAAAACCCTAATTCTGTAAATGGTGATATAAATAACAAGGAAGTAAATACTTTAAGAAAGTCAACAAATGTGGATATATACATAAATAAATAAGTACATGTGTATTTCATAAAATATGGCACCTATGAAATTTATATTAAAAAGAAAGTACAGAAATTTATAGGAGTGAGAAAGAGAGCAAATAAATTGGAATTGTATACATGTATGAAAATACAATTGCCTAAACTAAAAATATAAGGAAAAGAAAAAGAAAAGAAATAGGAAAAAGAGTGCAGCCGGCCGGCCACCACGCCTGGCCCGGCCCAACTCTTCCGGCGCCTCCCCCTCGCTTCGTCTTTCTGGCGCGCGGGCCCCGCCTTCCACCCGTGCCGCTCCCTCTGCCCAGTGGCCCCGCACCCGCGCCCGTTTCCTCTCTCTCCCCTGTGCGTGCGCCCGCTCCCTCTCTTCACCGCGCGGGACCGCTTCCCCCTCCTTCTCTTTCTTCCTTTCTTCCCCAGAGCACCACGTCACCCTCTGCCATACTCAGCTTCCTTCTTCCACGCGGCATCCATGCAACCGTACCGCCCACCGATTTCTCCTCTGCCGCCCCCGGTTTCTCTTGCGCGCGCTGCCTCGTCCCATCACCGCGCGAATCCCGGCTGCGCCCAACCCTTCCACCTCTGCGCGCTGCACGTTGCCGTCCTCATCGCCCGAAGCCCCGATCGTCGACCGCAGTGCGACTCAATCCAACCCCCTCTCCGTCGCTATAAGAGCCGCAGGCTTCCCCATTGCTCTCCACGCCTCCTCCCTTTCCCCCTCTGTCTTCTCCCGCGCACGGGCGACGCCGCCGCCTACGCCTCCACGCCACCCCGGCCGCTCCGGCGATCTCCGGCCAAATGCACCGTGCCAAATCGCGTCCCCACTCCTCCTCTCCCTCCCCTTCCACCCAATCGGATTTTCGTGCGTCGAGCTCGCCGGAATCGCTTTCCTCCTCACCGCCGGCCGCCGACACCTCCATCTCCGCCACTGCTCCTCCAGGGCATCACGGCTCGATTCCTCTCTGCAGAAGCATCATCACGCCGCCACGGAGCTTCTCCGAACATCGCCCCGCTCCTTCATGCACCGTAGCGCGCCGGCGACGTGAACCTCCTCTGCGCCGCCCATGGCCATCGCCGCTGGCCCACCGTAGGCACTCCCCGACCCAACCGGCAGCATGGTAAGCTTCACTTGGTCTCCCTTATGCTCACGCGCGCGCTAATTTGCTCCCTCTTCCACGCCAGCGCCACCGTCCCGTTCCCACCTCACCGCCGGCCGCCCCGCGCCGTCGCACGCCCGCCTCGCCGCCGCTCCAGCCAACTCACCGCCACCACTAGCTTCCCCGTGCTCTGTGCAACCCATTTTGGCGGAACTCAACTTCCCTCCGGCCGCCGCTCGCCGCCGGCAAGACCGCTCTCCACCGGCGCCGATTTCCTCTGTTTTGGCCTTAGCCACTCCCCAGCTCATCTGATTTCCCTCCCGTGTATCGTCAGCCCAGGCCAACCACCCACTTGGCTAGCCGAAGCAAAACTCACGCTCAAGCGCTCAGATTTCAGGTTCGAATCCCTCTGGCCGCAACATTAGAGTTAGGATTTTCTTAAACATTTTGCCGATAGCTACAGTGAAGGAAGAATTAGGGAAAAATTTCAGAAAATAAAAGATGCAAAACTTACTGAGCTTATATACTGTTGAGGCATGGATTAGTTACTATGTTTAAATAATTAATATTATTTGAATAACTAATTAAAAGGCTAAATATTAATTAAGGACTTTGAGGAAGAAAGATAACATATGGTAAATGGCCCAATTAAAGATTACCATTAATTAAAAATTAAGATTTAATATTTGATTAATTACCATATATGAGCAATTAAGGTGTCCTTGTTATTTAGTCCAAAGCTAATTAGTGATTGTTAAGACATTAATAAAGAAAAACAACTTAGGATATAAAAGAGGTTATGTAAGATTTAAATTTGGGTTAGTTCATATGTGATTAATTATATGGTTTGAATAATTATCTAGAAGATTTATTATTAACTAAAGATATTGACAAAGGCATTATGATTTCGATTGAATATCCAAATTTAATAGAGATTACCCATAGTTAAAATTAAGATATTGGCCCAATATTTAAAATGCTAACATTAGATAAACCCTGATGGTGGGTTTTGCTAGTAAGGGAATATTGAAAGATAACCTTGTAAGACAGGCCTTGCTAGATGAATAAATTTTTAATTAAAGCTAATAACAACTAAAATATAGAGACCTTCTAAGTAAATGCATATATAAGCATCTATATGAGTATATAAATAAGAGGTCATAATAATATACATGTGTTACAATAAAGCACCCCTAGGTCATCGGATGATTAAAAGTAACCTACCTAGTGTAGCTATGTAAATAATAGTCATCACTAGCGTGTCATCAATAAATAAATATCAACCGTAGATTTAATCGAATATTGATATTAAAGTGTAACCTGGTATGGCATGCTCGGTCCTAGATAAATAAATCTAAATTAAATATTGAGCCCTTGCTATTTATCTTAATCTAATTAATAAGTAAAGGCCTACATCAGAGATTATTCTAAAACTTAATAAAGATATCCAAGTGTTATAATACTTTCGACTAAAAGATTTATAGAATAAGTACAGATCTCATCCATCAGTCCAGTTTGCTTTTACCATAACCTAAGTTACAAGGAATACCTACCCAGCCAGACTCGCACTTCGATACATAAGTCTAACCTAACTCATGGAACTTCCTTGATAAATAACAAAATAATAAAAAGAGATTATTAATAAAAAGATCAAGTTATCGTATGCTATTACCAACCTTGCCTCAAATCACCGAATCACCCATTAACTCGTAACAAAACTAAATTGAGTTTATTCGGATTTATTTGGATCTTTTTGAGTTATTTGCTTTATTTGGATCCAGTCGTTTGTCACGTAATTAGAAATCGGGAGTCGTGAAGATTCAATGGATCAAGCGAGATCAAGCTCGAAGTGAAGATAGAGACCAAAAGCTCAAGAGAAAGCATTGCGTGAGCTCAAGACAGCGGTAAACCGCGCCAGGCGAGTCAATACTTTGATCATGTTGAACCTACATTTTCTGCAAATTACTTTGTCTTAAATTATCAAATTGCATGCTGCTATTTATATGCAAATACATGTTTAACTTGATATTCTAGCTATATACCCAATGTTTACCTTGAATAATATTATACCTCCTTTGGAATAGTTGAATGTGTGAACCTTGTCGCCCTAGCAAAATTATAATGGTAACCTTTCGAAAATAAGTCCTTAAGTGTATGCCATGCTTAGTACTGCATAAATACTCAGGGGCACTAAAATGCCCCAAACATCATTGTCATTTTAAATCATGAGAAACTGGTTTGGGCAGTCATGGTGGGAATGACTGGTATATGTTTACATGATTATTTTATGCTCCCAAAAATCCTAAAATGCTTAAATACCTGGATGGATGGTTTGGGGGCTGGAATGTGGTGCAGTGGATGCACAAAAAAAATGTGAAATGTGATAGAACCATCCAGGTAGCTCTAAGGCCTGAATCTTGTCATGTCACCCCGTGTAAAACAGTACAACCACAAGTCTGTAAAATACAACTTGGCTAAGTAAACTTATCGAAACCCCGGACTCATCTCACTGGTTGGGGTTTGAAGGGGCTATGCTATGGCAAGGGGGCCTGAAGGGACACCAGTGGAGGGTGAAGTTTCCCAGCTGTCCTAACGTCGCGGGTAGTAGAAGTCCGATCGGCGTTAGTGGCTGTGGGAAACATCCCGCGCATAGATGGGACCCACCGCAAGTGGGAGCAGCCCATAAGATGAGATGACAAAAGGGGCTAGATACTTTGAAAAGTCACTGTGAGGGTCTGCTCAACCACATGACTAAGGAATCGTGTGGGGCAACGAGTTGATCATCTCTTGTGGTGAAAGTGTACAAACTCTGCAGAGTCAAAACTATTCGAATAGCCGTGCCCACGGTCAAGGGCGGACATGGGAACTTAACTGGATATAGTTCTGTTTTAAAAACATTGGAAACTGGGAATGGAAACTTGAAGGGCGAAGGACTGCCCTGGTTTGGAATTGTCCTGGGTGTCGTCCCAGTGGTAAGTTAAGCGGCTATAACGCTGAAGAAATTGCTATATGGTGCAGATGCCATGTAACGGTGGATGGAATCTGAATCGATATTAATAATGCATTTCCTTGTACATTATGTTTTATTCCAAAATTGCTAAGTCATAGGGCTGTTTAATTAATTGTATTCAAAAGCACTCCTTGCAAAACAAAATAACCCGAGCCTCTCCTCTGTTAAGCCATGCATACTATTTATTTGCATTCTGTGTATTGGCTCGCGGAGCACGGGGTCGGAGTGCTCACGCTCGCTTTTGCGACAAAATTCAGAATCAGGAATCAAATCACCTCGCCTCAGCAACAAGATTGGACAAGCTGGCCGAGAAGATGAAGATGTCAAGGGCTAGGTCGCGAACCTCCAGTTGGCTGCCTGTGGGCATGTCCTGAAGGTCCCACATGTGTGCTTCATTCCGCTGCTGCAATTTGTTGATTTCGGCCTAATCGGCCCATGAGTAAGTCTATTACTATATTTACGCTTCCCCATGATATGTACTTTGATATTCATAACTGTAATCTATGAGCACTATCTACTGATCCAGGGAATAGTGCGGTGGAATCACAGAGGATTCCGGATTGTAAAATCTGGGTCTGACAAAACACTAAGGCTATGAAAATTCTTACTCCTTTGTTTAATACTTATGCACAATCTTTCTTACTGCATCAACGTTGTGCTTGTCATATTAGTAATCTTATTGTTAAATCTGGTTTAAACAGATTAAATGCTTGTATTGATTCTTTTAGGGGTGCAACTTCATATATTAATTGTTCTAACCAACGAATAGCCGCATATAAGAGCTTTTTGTGTAGCAATGAACGTCTGTCCTAGAAAATTCGACTTAGACATGCCTGTTAGATAGAACTCTACTTACCTTATGCTTAAACTTATATTGCCATATAAGAGCACCTTATCTGTTTTCCTTCACACTGTAACACCCCGCCCATCCTCTGGGCCCGGAATGCTACCACCATTTCACATTCTTACCTTTCCTTCAATTACTAGAGAATCAACACTAATATATTTAGGTAGCAGCGAATAGATACAACATAGTTTCTCTTTTAGCCCTTACTCCAGCAGACTAGTAGAGACTAAAATAAATCGACAAAAGGTGGTACAGGGAGTGTTGTTAGTTTGTGAAGATTATTCATGTGCTACTCCTGCCCCAAGCATGGCGTCCTCAACGATCACCTATAAATAAACAACAAAGCAAGGGTGAGTCCAAGGACTCAGTATGTACATAATAGGACGATAAATACTAACACAACAGGAAAACAATTTAATCCAACCAACATACTCTGCATGTATAGCCATGCTCGTATCATCATTCTCAAGGTTCCACATTGTTCGTACATACTTCACATGCATTTTTGTGTTCGACATTGCCAAATCATCAATGCAATGCAACCCTGCTCTACATGCTCATTTGCTCATCACATTGCAAATACCGGTATTGCCGAGTGAACACCCGTTGATGTTCACCCATAATCTTGGGCCCGCCCATATCGGCACGGGGATCTCTCCACTCCCGTGGAGGCCTATCGAAGTAGGTCTTACTCAAAAGCACTCCGGATTAGTCCGCTAGTTTTACTCATAGCTTAGGACTTTCTCACCGCCCTCACTCTTGAGTGCACATAATGCAAATGCAAATGCCCATTGTCATCCATAAATAATCATCGTATTTTCACATAAACATTATCACATCATGTAAACATCGCATATTCATAAACTCTGGTCTACCGCTCTACCGTGCACTTGCCTGTTAACCAAGCGGAGCGGAACGACGTGCGGACGGCGTCGACTCAGGACCTCCACCTGGACAAGCAATTAATCCGACTTATCACATCATAACAAAACCAGAGATTAAATAGGCGATGACGATACTACACGTATATCCCGATTCTGGTGTAAAAACGCATGGGTTTCAGGGACCAGTCGCGCGAGCACCAAAAACCCCCTATTCCTTTTTCTTTTCTTTTTCTCCTCTTTTCTTTCCTTTTTCTTTTATTCTCTTTCTTTTTTCCTTCTCTCTTTTCTTTTCTTACCTGGTCGGCCCCTTCTTCTCTTCCTTCCCCACCCGACCGTCTCTCTCCTCTTATTTCTTTCGGCCGAATGGCCTTAGTCCCTTCCCATTCCTCACACTCTCTCTCACCTGTGGGCGCTCGAGCTCTCCCCCAGGCGGCACGATGACGAACGGCCAAACTCAAGGCCCGCCGGCCCTGTGCCCGCCGCCGGCCACCCCTCCTTCTCCCCTACTTCTCCCGCATCCCCTCCCTCTCCTCTCTTGCCCGTCTGGTGGTTTCTAAGGGGATGCGGCGGCGTGGCGCCGGCGCGTGGCCGAGCTCGGCTCGCCGGCCCTGGGCCATCACCGGTCGGCCTCCGCGGGCCCCCCCTCTCTCCGACTATACCCGAGAGCTCCTCCAGCGGCGCGGCGACGCACAGCCGTGCTAGGGGCTCGCCGGTCCAGTGCTCACCGCCGGCCACTCCTCCTCCACGCCCCCTTTCTCTCTCAGCGGGTAGCAGTGCAGAGGGGCTCCGGCCCAGGGAGCGGGGCGTGCCGTCGGCGGCTCTTCCTAGGCTAGCCGGCCGGGGCCAGATCCAGCCAGCCCTGCCGTTGGATGCTCCCCTCCGGCCTTGACTGCTCAAGAGTTGTGCTTGTGTGGCCATGTTGGATAAACATGGGGGATGGCCACTTACTTGATTTGCGGGACTAGAAGCGGAAGTGGGTGTTAACGAAGGTCGGGTTCTCGGTGGTGGTGGATGGTCTCCTCTGGATGTTGTCGATCGTGTCATCTGAGCTTCGTTGGGACCTCCTCTCCACTTTACCCTTCTCCTTCTTGCCTTCCCTTTCCCTCTGCCTTCTCTCTTTCTCTTGGCTGGGGAAGTGAAAAGTGAGATGGGGCTAGACTTGGTTCTGGCTGTGGCAGAAAAGTGGAACAGGTAAAGTGGCTGTGTGTTGTCTTGTCTACTTAAGAGGCATGGTCATCACTCCCCCTGTGAAATACTGCTTTTGCCCTTCCCCTTTTTGTTTTGACTGGTTATGGCACTATGGGCTTTTTGGTCCTATGGCAGCCTTGTACTATTTGGCGCTCTTCTACTGCAGCGGGTAAATCGGTAAGAGGTAAGAATAGAATTTCCTGCCGAATGACGAAAACCCAATACGCGAGACGACGCCGGTCGCCCCTGGACGGTCTGGGAACCTCTGAGAGCGCTACTTTTATGCGGCTTTCTAGACGGCGCCGACCGTTCCTGGGTGGCATGGGAACCTCTACGAGCGTCTCTTATTCGGCATTCTAAAAACCGATGGGTCTGATGGCAAAAACCGCCCTTTCTCTCCTTAATTCTCTCTTTTGCAATTTAGTGGTATTACACACACCCAAGGTCATCAATCTCGTAGCTCCTCCAGTAGAACCCAAGTTAGAGACTCTGAGCTTACCGAAGATGATTGGGTTGTTGGTGAAAAAATATTTTCCTTTTCAGAATTTTTTCATAAACCTACACTTTGTCTTTCTTGAGTATACTATCCAACCTCTCCTCTAATTGTTCATAACATTCTTGAAATTGCCACTCACCTAAAGGCTTTTGAAAATGATCTTATACTACAGGATGTTGTAGTTGCCATGAAAACTAAGTTTTTTAAATATTGGAGGAAAATTCCTATTTTATATGCATTCGCCTTTATTTTGAATCCTAACGCCAAACTCTAAGGATTTATAAATGTATTACAACTTTTAAATGATGCTACCGGTTTAGACTATTGTACATACTATTGAGTAGTTAACGATAAATTATATGAGGTATAGAGAAATATGAAAATAAGTTTGGATCCGTGCATTTGAAAAGACCCCCGGTAGCCCCTAGCACCTCTAGGGGGATTATGCAATGGGGCAATATTTTTTGTTTTTCCTCTGGAGATTCTCGTGCAGGTACAGGTACACATCAGTCAAGAGGAGGAAGGCGACAAAACACTAAAGATCTATTAAGATATCTCAACAGTGATAGCGTCAGCTTCGAGCAAGAGTTGAGCATCCTTTCATGGTGGCAAACCCAGAAAGTAACATATCCAGTGCTATCCATATTAGCGCGGGATATGTTGACTGTTTCTATCTCTACAGTATCCTCAGAGTCAGCCTTCAGTCTATCTGGAAGAATAATCGAGGAGCGATGAACAAGTCTCTCTAACGAGATGGTTGAAATCCTTCTGACCGTCAAAGACTGGGAACAAACTGAATCAAGGCTCCAACATACTGCAGATAATAGAGATTTAGAAGAATCTTTTGAGAATTTATATCTAGATTGCAATGAATAGGATTTTCAATATTTTTCTTCATATGTAGTCACTAATGAGCTTTATAGGCTGTACTCTTTTTTTCTTTATCAAGGTTTTCTCAAGATGAGTTTTTACTTGATAAAGTTTTTAATGAGGCAACCATTCCATGTAATTTAATAAGTTAATAAAACTCATTATGTCATTGAAAATATTTATTTTGATGATTAACAATGTTTATAATTTTCTGAATTTTTTCTTATTTTTCTATAATTCTTTCTTAATTTTCTACATTTTTTTTTGAAAATTCCTCTTTTCCCGACTTAACGGACCGACCAGACCAACACGGCCCATTAAGCTGTAACCATACCCGTACCGCAGGCACGATCGCGGGCCAGCTCGACACGGCCCGTTTATTTAGTGGGCCTTAACAGGCCGTGTCGTCGTCGGGCTCCATTGGATACCACTAAGCCACGCGAGTCGAGTCGAATCGAACTCGAGAGCCTGTTATTTTTAGACCACGATGCCCCCCGTTGGCGAGCGAACTTGACTCTGTTATTTTTAGACCGCGATGCCCCAACCGTTGACACCACTCGCTGCGCCGCGTGCCTGCGCTCGCTTGCTGGCCGACCTCCTCGTCGCGCTCTCCGTCGCCTGCGCGCTCCCCAAGGGGCAGAAGCTCCACGGCCACTCCTCAAGGCCGGCCACCTCCCCGCCACTGCCTCCTCCCACGCACTCCTCGCCCGCCACCTCCTCACCTTCTACGCCCGCTGCGTGCTCCCCGACCTTTCCCTACGCGCCTTCCTCGACGACGTCCCCCACTCCGCCCTGCGCCCGAACCCATATGTGGAGTTGCCCTACGGGATGACGTACTACAAGAAGCCCACCGGCCGCATCTGCGATGGGCGCGTCATGCTTGACTTCTACGGTGAGTACGCAACTCTGCAGGTTAATATTGGATTGTATATCGATCAGAGTATGTCGTTAGCAACAAAGAAATTCTGAATGAAATGGCTAAGATAAAAACCTTTTGAATTAGTTTATGAAACGTGGGCTTAAACTTGACCAAACCATCAGTACGTAGATAGTACCAGTTGTATAACGTCCGCCCGGTGTACGTTCATCGAACTGCGAATCTTGACAAATCGATCAACAGTTACAGCTTGTACGTACTCAGTAACCCTACGTAGGTACTACCATGTATTTGACGAACCTTGATTTGGGTGCAGCACAAGGGTTCCAGCTGCCGTTTGTGCCGCCGAGCTTGGCAGGGAATGCCCCGGACGACTTCCCGCACGGCGCAAACTTCGCCGTCTTTGGCACCACGGCGCTGCCCCCCGAGCTACTACAGAGCAGGTTTTGTTAGTCCAGGGATGGAACAGAACGCTCACACACGGTAGTCAAAACTCATACGAACACCTCAATCTACTCAAGACATAAAAGAGTTATTGTGCTGCCTCAATCCGTCACTGCTTTTCGGTTTTCTCATTGTATTTACAGACACAGGTTACAAATACACGAGCTAACAGACTGCCCGAGTCTTCCGGCCACGATCTCTATGATTCGCACACTCCCTACTACCCGTACGACTCGCTCCACTAACCATCACACTCGGAGTAGTGAATACGACCATTTTCTCACAGACTAACTGCTATCTGGCTACGACTTACACAATCCTTCGGGTTCAGCTTTGGGTCCACTGACGAGTCCTTTGACCATGACTGTTCTCCTTCGACCATGTCCTGTCGACCATAGTTGCTCGACTACGCCATCGACCACGGTTGCTCGATGCCTTTGACAACGATACCTTCGACCATGGTATCTTTGACCACGGTGCCTTCGACCACTTCACCGACCACGGCTTGTCGACCACATTTTCGACCACGGTGCCTTCGACTGCTTCACCGACCACAGCTTGTCGACCAGTATCTCCGACCATACAGGTCTTCCGAGCACCGACTGGTTCTCTGTAGTTTATAAGTACCGACCATCGGCTATGTAGTTACGACAACTGTGTAACTACGACCACTGTAGCACGACTTCTGTGCTACAACCACTGTAGCATGACTACTGTGCTATGACCACTAAGTAGTTCGACTTACGACTACTGTCGACACACGACTACAGAGTACTCAACACACAAGTACGACCACGTAGTACTCAACACACGAGTATTCGTTACGACCACACAGTACTCGGACACCCCGAGCACTCGACTATGATCACAGCACTCGAACACACGAGTGCTCGACTATGACCACGGTACTCGAACACACGAGTACTCGTCTATGACCACAGTAATAACTACACAACAAGATTAGTTCCAACAGGTTTAACTTGTCCATCCCCACGGCGTACAATCTGGACCTCAAGCTAAGCTGGTTCAAGGACATGCTCCCGAAGTTTCGAGGAGGTATATAGCACATATCTAGCCAAGAACTTCATCAATCTACCCATTAATCTCTCGCGCCCCCATTTCCTTCTTTCGTTCATGTACTCAACCACACAACTAGCTAAACTGGTTTCTTTAATTCACTGCTACAAAGTGTGAGACCATGTGAAGGTCACCCCATGGTTGTGATGAGTAATTAAATTTTGGATTAGACTATCTATAGAGGGTGATTTTGGTTTTTGAAGAGTTTGCAAAAGATCGTCTTTTGGTTTACGAGTTAGTCTGGGCTACGACTACTGGAGTATTCACTGATTACGACTTTGTGGTCGGTCGGTTCAATTGGCTATACGTTGATCAGTCTGATCAGCAGGTCTAATCAGCAGAACGACCACGGGGTGGTCGAAAGCTTCAGTGCTTGAACGACCATGTGTGATCGATAGTCATAGCCTGGTGATCGATGGTCGTAGCTTACTGCCTGGTCGTGATTGGTAGTCATAAGCTATGGTGTTCGATAGTCGTAAGTTGTAGCGATCGATAGTCATAGCCTTTGTGAGCGGCAGTTGTAGCGATCAGTTGTGGTAGTTGCAGCCTGTGTGATCGATAGTCGTAGCGATTTGTGTGGTAGTCGTAGCCTGTGTATTCGATGGTCGTAGTGGTCTGTTGTGATGGTCGTAGGCTTCTGGTAGGTACTTGTTGGCTTTGAGTGCTTCATTTTTTGAGCATCCGAGTACTCGTGTCAGTCCAGCAGGCAATTAGACTGGTTTTTCTCGGTGGTCTAAGATTGTTCTCTGGAATTCTTGGATTTTGATCATGGTTTGACCTAGGTGTTGTTGCTAATGTGCACTTGGGTTTATTACTTGGTTTTAGGATTAGGATCAGTAATTTGGGTGCATACTTTTTGTATTGTGCATTGTATGAATAAATTACGCAAATTAATGATCTTTATGTATTGTGTGGTGCTAAGTGACGGTTTGCTTCTTGGTGTTGGTTGCAGGACTTTGGAGTTAGGTCATGGTGAGGCGTAGGTGGACCGGGACTAAGCACAGGGTGGTGCTGAGGTCTAGAACGGTCAAGGAGACGCTGAAGATGACCGAGGCTTGCGGGGTGGTTGCAAGCTGGGACGATGAGGAACCGAAGCGGGAGCTGCCAGTGGTGGATGGGCAACAGCAAGGTGGATCGGGACCAAGCTCAGGGAGAAGTCGAGGTCCAAACGGTCGAAAAAGCCAGGTGCCGTTATGCGCAAGAGAAGCATGTGATGTACAAAATCACTTTGGTCGTTTGCAAGCAAGGACGGTTCGGTAGAATCCGGACGCGTGAGAGACTTGACGACAAGCCATTGGGACCACAAGAAAGATGGCAAAGCTTCGTGGTAAAGAAAGCAGGAAGTTTCGAGAAAGGCAGTAGAGGGGTATTTTGGTAAATTGCCCAATACGGAAAAAGTGGCGGTGTGTGAAACCGCTATGTTAGCCTAAGTGGTTTATATCTTGTATGTGCTGAAAATGTGAAGTGGATCAAGTGTTGATTCACTAATGGGTTAATCGTTGCAAGCTGCTTTGAGAAGCGTGCGTGTGAGTAAAACCTGATGTTAGGTGGGGTTAATGGGTTATCTCCGATTTGACCTAATGAGTGAATCCATTAGGTTTCTCAAAATGACAAAACTGACCTTGCCATTTCCTTCGCCTCTCATGTTCTCCCGATGACTCATTCTATCTTACTCTGTCCTTTCTGTTTTGGAATTTCAACCCAACCTTTTTCTCTCAAGCGGCAACAGCAACTAATGCAATGCAATTTTGTGAATTGGGAAGGGCATGTGGGTCATTTTGGCTTGGTCAAAAAGCTATGACCTTATCAGATTGGCATTTCTAAAAGAAAATTACAATTCCGACGACATAAAAGTAATATGGTAAAAATCAAAAGTCACAGAACATTGGCATGGACCGAATTTTCTCTCCAAAGAAACATGCCATTAAGGCTCCAGCCCATGAAGGGCTAACCTAACTAAGCCCAGTAGAAGCATGCCGCGCCGAGCAACGTCCAACTTGCAAAATCATTACACCTTCCGTCCACCCAGTGGCCCAAACGCGGGAATTTTCAAGCTGCGCTCGCTGGCCGACCTCGTCGCCGCGCTCTCCGCCGCCCGCGCCCTCCCCAAGGGGCAGAAGCTCCACGGCCACCTCCACGCCACCGCCTCCTCCCACGCGCTTCTCGCCCACCACTCCCTCACCTTCTACGCCCGCTGCGCGCTCCCCGACCCCTCCCTCCGCGCCTTCCCCGACCTACCTGTTGGGTTGATCTCGGCTAACAACCTTCCGAGATTTTAGGGAGGAGCCCATCCACTCGTGCCATGATCGGTAGCGCTGCAACCAACTGTTGGTTACGGTCCCGGTCACCCAGCACCATATTAAAAACGAGGGTTTACGGCAGGGTAACTCACGGCAGTTGAGCTAGACCACGAAAACCCTAATAACCCGATCCATCACGGGCACTGCGGTGAACGAAGACCGAGCCCTCTCCGTCCCGTCCACGACTTCAGTGACGCCGGCCAACCTCTTCATTGCATCAACCGAGCACCGACACCCATGGCATCATCCGCTCGGGTATGTAAATTGACGCTTCCGCTCTAAAGTTTTAGGTAGGTGTTCATGATTGAATCTAGGATTAAGCCTATTGTTTATGTTAGACTTAGATTAAAATTACAATATTTGGTATCAGAGCAGTGTCTAGATCTTCATGAACCCTAATACCCAAAATTAATTTTTCCCGATCTCGGATTTATTGATTAAAATTTTGGATCCAATGTTTGGGGCTCGGTTAGCAATTAGAAGGAGATGATTTCTTTTCTTTTGCAAATCCTAACGAAAAGCCCCAAAATCCCGAACCCTAAGTCCCCAAATTGAAACATTTAGATCGACGGAAATTCAACCAAAAAAATTTAGATCAGGCGGCGGCGGGGACCTTACGTTTTTGATCCCGCCGATTGCGGGCGCCGCCGTCCGGGGAGCCGTCGCTCGCGCCGGGGGCCACCGTCACCGTGCGCCGCCGCTCGCGCGGGGCCGCCGCCGCTGATATGGGCGCCGCTTCGGGCCGCCGCCTCGCGGGCGCTGGGTGCTGCACGCATGCCGCCGTCGAGCGTCCGGCGCTCGTCGCGCTCCCGCCGCCGCCGCCGCTCAGATCCGTGCTTTTCGGGTGGAGGCCGGTTTTGTGGCTAGGGTTAGGTTTTTGGAGCTTTTGTCTCGGCTGCCGCGGGCGTGAGTCGTCCGATCTGATCGGACGGTCTCCTTTTTGTGGGCCAAGCCGCGCGCTTCAGTCTGGGCCGCGCGCGCATTGTGGGCCGCCGCACGCCCGCGAGTAATGTTGGGCCGCGCCGGCGATTTTCGGACCAAGCCGTATTTTCAGGCAGGCGCGCAGTGTTTTGGACTTTTCCAGGCCGCGCTCGTGCACATTTTCTTGGGCCGCACCATGAGCATTTTTGGGCCGCCCGTGTGCGCACGCATGAGCTGGGCCACGTGCAGGATTTTCGGCCTGTGCGCGGGATTTAAGGGCTGTGCGCATTTTGTTTGGGCTGCGCACCTGTGCTGTTGGGCCGTGCGGGTATTTTCTGGCCGCATGGATTTGTTAAGCCGCGCAGCGCGCGTGAATGGGCCACCGCGTGCGCATTTTTTGTTGGGCCCATACGCGGGATTTTTCGGCCGCGTGCGGATGTTTTGTGGGCCGTGCGGTATTTTCTTGGGCCAGCGCGCTGATTTTTGTGAGTCGTGCGCGATTTTGGGCCCTGAGCGCACGCATTTTCTTTTGGGCTGCACAATTTATTTGTGGGCCGAGTGAATTTTTTTTGAGGTGCCGTAAGCATGACTTTAGGCCTTTTTCGGCCGGCTGCTCCACACTTTTCTTTGTGGGCCGCAAAATATATTGTTTTTGGACCTTTTCTTTTTGGGCCGGCTGAAAATAGTATTATTGTTATTAATATCATTATTATTCTCAGTGCATTTTCTTATGCTTTATGTATCTCTTTTATGCACTAATTTTAATTACTTTCGTTGGCCCAAATTTCATGTATCCCTACCATATTATTATGTATAATCTCCGATTAAAATTGAACCAATGGGATATTTTAATTGTGAGATTTTATAATTAATTTTGGCATTATGTATACATATGGTTATATTCTGACCAACGTTGTTTATAATCATATGTCGCCATATTATTATGTTTTGTCTCTAATTAAAATTGAACCAACGTGATATTTTAATTGTGAGATTTTTATGATTAATTTTGGCATTATGTATGCATATGATTACATTCTGACCAAAGTTGTTTGTAATCATGTGCTGACATATAAAATTATTAAGTTCTTTTCATTTTCTACCCAACGGTGATATGAATTAGAACTGTAGTTATGCATGTTATTAATCAGACCAACGTAGGGTTAATTACATGCAATATATTATGACATTTCTAATGTTTGCCCTGTATTTTGAAGTTCAACACTTGATGTTTTAAACGTTGCCGCCACTATTGATATCATTGAGCAGCTCATGAGGAGCAATTTTCACACATTAAAAAAAATTTATCTTTGGAGTTTTGGACCTTGACTATGCCTTAAGGGTAGCCGTTCCCATTCCTCCCACCGAAGGTGAGGAGAATTATGTTGAGAAAAAGAAAATTTATGAGACTAATGCTGAAAATGGAAGCGGTCTAACCGCTTATAACTAATGATTATGAAGGCCTCTATTTTAGTCGGGATTAGGGGAGCAATCACCGATTTCGAAAATGCTAGGAGTACTTGGCTTCAATCGAGGAGAAATTTAAATATTCCACTAAAGTTTATGCCAGTATTTTGATTCAGAGGCTCTTAACCACTAAGTATGATGGGTCCAACAGCATAAGAGAGCATATCATGATGATGACCGATATGGCAGAGAAACTCCGAAAAGAAGGATTTTGCTCCTCATGTTGGTGGCTCTAACAAAAGGAGGTTCCAATGGGACTTCAAATCTAAGAAAAGCTGCAATTTTCCCCAAATTCAGACAAGTCGGGGCCTAAAGTGCACAATGCACCTAAGCCACATGTTGCTCCCGCCGGAGCATCTAAAAGGGGGAATGTCTTTTATGCAAGCAGCCAGGGCATTTTCCAGAAAGATTATGTGTGATGCTAAGCGTAAAAATAATGATGAGACTTATTCGAAACTGTGGCACTGTCGTTTAGGCCACATTTCGAGGGGGGAATGGAGTGTCTCATTAAAGAAGAAATTTTCCACCCATTAGATTTCTCTGACTCAGACCACTGCACTGATTGCATTAAAGGAAAATATGTTAATCAAGTAAAGAAGGGAGCTACTCGCAGCATAGGACTCTTAGAATTAATTCATTCTGATATTTGTGGTCCTTTTCCTGTGACATCAGTGGATGGTTTTGATACATTCATCACATTCACTGATGATTTCTCCCGTTATGGTTATATCTTTCCCATTAAAGACCGATCTAAATCACCTGATAAATTAAGATATTTAAGGCTGAAGTTGAAAATCAGCACAACCTAAGAATTAAAGTGGTAAGATCGAATCATGGGGAGAATATTATGGAAGACATGCCTCTTATGGGCAAATTCCTGCGCCTTAGGTGGTTGCAGCTCCAGTAGAGAATACTGTTGTTGCACCCACTGTTGAGGTCTCTGAAATTCCTGATGTTATACCTAATGAAGAGCCTCAGCAGCCTCCTGAAATAACTAATGAACCTCTTAGAAGATCACAGCGGGAGAGAAGGTCTGCCATCCCAAATGATTATGTTGTCTATATGAATGAGGATGTTAATGATATAGGGAAGGTAGATGATACCACCTCTTATAAAGAGGCCATAATGAGTGAACATTCTTCTAAATGGCTTGAAGCCATGGAGGATGAATTAAAGTCTATGAGCACTAATGATGTATGGGACTTAGTAGAGATTCCCGACGGAGTCAAAACAGTAGGTTGTAAATGGGTCTACAAAACCAAGCATGATTCTAAGGGAAATATCAAAAGGTTCAAAGCAAGGCTCGTAGCAAAAGGCTTCTCACAAAGAGAGGGGATTGATGACACCTTTTCTCCTGTCTCAACTAAAGATTCATTCAGAATTGTTATGGCACTTGTAGCTCATTATGATTTAGAGCTGCATTAGATAGATGTTAAGACGGCATTTCTTAATGGCGACTTGCAAGAGAATGTTTACATGGCTCAACCGGAAGGTTTTGTCGTGGAAGGCAAGGAGCATATGGGGTGTCGACTTAAGAAATCCATTTATGGCTTAAAACAAGCGTCGAGGCAGTGGTACCTCAAATTTGATAAGATTATAAGAAGTTTTGGCTTTAAAGAAAATGAAGTTGATAACTGCATATATGTTAAGTTCAAGGGGAGTAAATTCACCATCTTAGTACTTTATGTGGATGATATCTTATTGGCCAGCAGCGATAAGGACATGCTGTTTGAGACCAAGAGATTCCTTTCATCTAATTTTGATATGAAGGATCTCGGTGATGCCCTTATGTTCTTGGCATTGAAATTCACCGAGATAGGTCCAAAGGAATATTAGGTTTATCTCAGAAGGCATACATTGACAGAGTACTAAAGAGATATAATATGCATAAGTGCTCTGGCTCGCTTGCTCCTATTGTTAAGGGTGATAAGTTTGGGACATTTCAATGTCCGAGGAATCAATATGAAACTGATCAGATGAAGTCGGTTCCTTATGCTTCAGCTGTCGGAAGCATTATGTATGCTCAAGTTTGTACACGCCCTGATTTAGCTTTTGTAACCGGGATGCTTAGCAGATATCAGTCAAATCCAGGACCAGACTACTGAAAGCCGTTAAGAAAGCTTTGCGTTATATGCAAGCAACTAAGCATTTCATGCTCACATATAAGTTTTCTGATAACCTTGAAGTTATTGGTTATTCAGATTCAGATTTTGCGGGATGTGTTGATACTAAGAAATCCATGTCAGGTTATATCTTCACACTCGCTGGAGGAGCTATCTCGTGGAAAAGTTCCAAACAAACCCTTACGGCATCTTCAATGATGCAAGCTGAGTTTGTGGCATGTTATGAGGCTACCGAGCAGGCTGTATGGCTTAAGAACTTTATCCCGGGACTTAGAGTGGTAGACAGCATCTCTAAACCACTCACCTTATACTGCGATAACGAACCCGCAGTCTTTTATGCAAATAACAACAAGTCTAGTGGTGCTGCCAAACACATTGACATTAAGTATCATGTTGTGAAAGATAGAATCCAGGATCAAACCATAAGTATCAATCATATTAGTACTAAGTTAATGCTTGCGGATCCGCTTACTAAAGGCTTACCACCCAATATCTTTCGTGATCATGTTGCCGACATGGGTTTATTGGAAAGCCTCTGATTCTGGATAAAAGGACCTCAAAACAAACCAACTCCCATTAAGTATGATGAATATCCATTTCAAGATAGAATAGTACACTATAAGTACTGAGGTTGTACGGCACTTAGGGGCTGTTTGGATGACGACCTGGCTGGTAGCTGCTTGCCAGGCAAGGTATCCTGGCCACAGGCATAGCAAATCGGACGCCTGGTGGCCTTGCCTGGCTCCTGAGCTGCCTGGCAGGCAGCATCCAAACAGACCCTTAATTGGTCATGCAACACATTGCCTTGGTATGATGTTTTATTGAGAATGGGCTTATGATGTTAGCCTTACGATCAAAGGGGAGAATGTTGGGTTGATCTCGGCTAACAACCTTCCGAGATTTTAGGGAGGACTCCACTCGCGTCATGATCGGTAGCGCTGCAACCAACTGTTGGTTACGGTCCCGGTCACCCAGCACCATATTAAAAATGAGGGTTTACGACAGGGTAACTCACGGCAGTTGAGCTAGACCATGAAAACCCTAATAACCCGATCCATCACGGGCGCTGCGGTGAACGAAGACCGAGCCCTCTCCGTCCCGTCCACGACTTCAGCGACACCGGCCAACCTCTTCATTGCATCAACCGAGCACAGACACCCATGGCATCATCCGCTCGGGTATGTAAATTGACGCTTCCGCTCTAAAGTTTTAGGTAGGTGTTCATGATTGAATCTATAATTAAGCCTATTGTTTATGTTAGACTTAGATTAAAATTACAATACTACCCACTCCGCCCTCCGCCGCCGCATGGTCCTCCCTCGTATCCTCCTTCGCCCAGAACGGCCTCCCCACCGCTGCCTTTGGACGCCGCATGGTCTATAAAGACATCACTTGACGCATCACCGTTTGTGGGTAGCTCACTCGTTTTGTTGTACTCGAAGTGTGGCCTTGTGGTTTGTGCTTACCAGGTATTTAGTGCAGCGCCTGACAGAAACCTTGGGATTTGGAACGCAGTGCTCATCGCATCTGCTCAGCATGGGCATACTACCACAGCATTTGAACGGTTCATGGAGATGCAGAATGCCGGGTTCCGCCCAACTACGTTACCTTCCTGTGTTTGCTGACTGCCTGTAGCCATGCTGGTCTTGTTGATGAGGGGAAGCGATATTTTTCGCTCATGAAAGAGTATAGAATTGAGCCTCAGGCTGAGCATTATGCTGCAATGGTTGACCTACTTGGTCGTGTAGGACGTATAAGTGAAGCACTGGATCTTATTGAGTCGATGCCCATGGAACCACCTGAGTCTGTTTGGGGTGCACTCCTCATGGCATGTCGCATGGTTGAGGATACTGATACTGCGGCAATTGCTGCAAAGAGGCTGTTTGAGACAGGTTCCTGCAGCTCTGGTGCACACATGCTCTTGTCAAGCACGTATGCAGCTGCAGGAAGGCATGTTGATGCAGCACTTGCGAGGAAGGCAATGCGTGATGCAGGTGTACGGAAAGAGACTGGACTTAGCTGGCTGGAAGCTGCAGGCGAGGTGCATACCTTTGTGTCAAATTGCAGGAGACATCCAAGGAGCGACGAAATTTACAACGTGCTGGAGAAAGTTGGAGAGAAGATGGAGGCACAGCTGGTTATGTGGCAGACACTAGTGCAGTGGTTAAGGATGTGGACAAGGATGAGAAGCGGGCAACAGTGAGGTATCACAGTGAAAGGCTATAGCAATAGGGTTAGGGCTTTTGATTGTTCCGGAAGGTGTGCCAATCTGAGTTATGAAGAACTTACGGGTGTGTGATGATTGCCATAATGCAGTTAAGTGAAAGGCCCTGGAAAATTTCAAAATTTTTCGAATTTTCCTGGATTTTTGAGTGAATTTTGGAATCTTTCCCAATTCGAAAACTCCCGGCAAAAGCCGCTTTCCTATCTTGGCTTTTTGCCTTCTCAGTTCGTTGGCGCCTTTCCTTTTTCCGCCTTCTCCTTGCGTTCGCGCCCGCGCGCGCACGCAGCTCCCCACCGCGCCGCGTGCTGTGCTGGCTCGCCGTCGCCGTCCGTCCACAGCCGTGCCTCGCCACCTTTGACTGCATCGCCTTGTCCTCTCGCCGTCCCACCCGTCAGCCCCTGCTCTCCCTTCCTCCCACGTGTCGCGCTGCCGCCCATGCCGGTCGCTCACCTACCGCCACGCTCCATCCCACGCCGTAGCGCCGCTCCATCCCGTGGAAGCAACGCCCCGTCACTCAGCTTGCCCGTGCCGTCTACTAGCACCGTAGCCCGCCCATCTCGCACCCATTCCCCGGCTCGGGCAGCACTGAACCGCCTCACCGCTGCATGTTCTCTTCTTCTCCTTTTAAGCCCGACTACCCCCACCAAAAGCTCCGCGCCACTCCCTAGACCACCCTAGAGCCGGCGATTGGAGTTTAAGTCATCGCATCGCTGCCGGCGAGCTTCCTTAGCTCTGATGATCCCTCAAGTTCAACTTCTCCATTTCTTCTCTAAAATCCAATTGCATTCGCTAACACAGTCTCCTTTGCTTCCTGATCACGCTGGTGAACTCCATTGGCCGAGAGCTTTGCTCTCCTCCCCTGTCGATGGAGGTCGCCGTCGGCCGAAGGGAGGCCGCTGTGGACAACTCGGTAGAGAGTTCCTCTGCTCAAACCACCACCGCCATTGTGATCCCCTCACCCCAGAGATGCTCAAAACCTCGCCAATTTGCCCGGAGCGCCGCTAATGGCCTCTAGTACCATAAAATTGCCGTCGGCTTATCTTCAGCCGTTCGCCGCCGTCGAGCCTCTTCCTCCGCTCCAAAGCCCCAAAATGGGTTCCCCATTTCCCAAGGCACCTTGTGCTACCCTTGCATTCTACCGGAAGGCGCCGCCGGCGCCATTCCGCTCACGTCGTCACTCTCTGCCTCGCGGCGAGAACGACGGGCGAGAGGTTGACGACGACTACGTGGACGCATCTCCGCCGTCCATGCTTTCGTTGTCGTCTAACTTCAGCCGTCAGATGGGACACCCCTCAGCCATCCGATCTCACTTACCTCAGCGCATCCAGACCGCTCACTTGCGCCGCATCGCCGCCGCCCGCGCTGGCTGCGTGTCGGCCATCCAGCTAGGGAAGGCGTGTGTGCGCTGGGCTTCGGCCACGTGCGCACTGGGCCGAGGCCACGCGGCCCGCTCGACAGCGCAGGACGAATTCTTTCCCGGGCCGCACTGTTGCGGTGGGCTGGCCCGACACTGTTTAAAATAATTTCCAGGGATTTTTCTTTTTTCAAAAATCCAGAAAATCAAATAAAACCCCAGAAAATCCCAAAAATCCCCAAATTACACCATGTTGATCGTTTCGATGCCACGAACTCATTTCTGTCCTCCATTTTGCCAAATTCTCTCCAGAAAAATCCAAAAACTCTCCATTTGAATTTGTTGCATTTTACTCCTTTTCATTAGATTTTATTTTTCCTCGCTTGATTAGGCTCAAGCCGGACTTATGTTATTTTTGTGTGTTTGCGCTAGCACCGAAGTATTCGGAAGCGACGGTGCATGGGCAGGATCAAGATATCACAGTTTATGAAGTCACTGAGCTCATAGAGTACCAAGGCAAGTTACAAATCCTTGATCATATTGGAATCCTATGTCATTTAAATTATGTACTTATGATATTTGCATTATTATTATTTGTGAATTGTTAATTGCTTAAAATAAAATGTTTAGAATGACATGTTAATTAGATATTTCGTACCACCGATAAATGCCATATTCAACTGTAGCCATATCCTTGACAGCCCTAGAAATAATTACAATAAAATATAAATAATTGTAGTATATTTCATGCAATATTTTACACTACTGAGGTGGTGGCCGCAGGCCGGTAGATTTAGCAAATTGGGAACTAGGGTAGAGGAGCTGTGGGGCACCGCGAGATGGTCCTCGCCCACCACTTTACCCTAGGGTGGAGGTTGGTTGCCTTGTGGAAAATGTAAGGACTAGACCCTTACATCGAGCAAGTGACATAGTGATCGCTCAACCAGAGGTGTTGACTTGTTAACCCTGGTTTAGTAGCTGCTCAACTCGAGTGAAATCCTACATTGTAAGTTGGTGTGGATCGGCAAATCCATACTAAACAACGATAGGTCTCCACAACTCGGGCTCGGCATTCCGTGCTGGCCAACAGATACCCGAACTTGTGCAAGCCCCTAACCTATCGGGTAGAGTGTATACAAAGGATTGAGCAGTGAAACGACCTGATTCCTTAACTCAGTCATAAGTAGTTTTCACAAGTATTTTAAATTGAATAGTTGGATAATCAACTTTGAAAGAAACCCCCCCCCCCCAATCTTAAGGAGTAGTCTTGGTTTTAGATTTTCAAAAGTGTTTACAAATAAAAGTGCATCCACTCAAATTAATAAAATAAGTATACTCCCATCCTTTGGTGATCCGTGCAAGTAGCTAGATTTAGGGTTTAACCTTGTGACTTGCTGATCTGTTGTGCTCACGGCTTGCTAAACTCCCTTCAGAGTATCAAGATGTTGGTGAAGGCCTGGCAGTTGAGGAAGCCCTGAAGAGCCATTCTTCAGTGAGGATTTGTGGTTTTAGGTTTCGGTCGCGCTCGAGCTTCCTGGTGTTTTGTGTGATGTAATATATTTTAGGCTTGTACGCCTGCTGTAGTAAAAACTGGTTGGTAAACCTTATGTTGTAATATAAGTTGGCTCTTTTGCTGTAAGCATATTCTATTGTGGTATTCTCTTGCTCGACGCTCTGTAACTAGCCTGGCTTGGTTAGTTGTGGGACGCTGAGTCCTGGCACCCCTAGAAACGGGGGCGTTACATTAAGTATCTCAGCAAGTGTACAGGAAGGGTTGTGATTCTTAGGGATAACCGTCGGTTCCACAGGTTTGAAGATGGGGTGTGCTCTTGTGGGGATTTCTAGTGACATGTACTTTGATCTACTTCATTCTCTTTCATCCTGTTTTGCTTGGACAATTTGCTTCATATGTATTTTGATCTACTTCATTCTCTTTCATTTTGTTCTGCTTGGACAATTTGCTTCATATGGATTCATCAATGGGGTCTTTCACTTGGAGTACATTTCCTCGATAAACGGATCTATGTGAGTTCAGTGGCTGATATGAATCGTCAAGTGGATATCATGATTCTAAAACTAGGTCTACTCAGTCGCGTACTTTGACCAGGTCCTCTCACTGAGTACGAGCAAGCAAAAACGAGTAGTTAACTGGTTTAACTGGTATAACCGGGTGAGTACTCGGGGTAATCCGCTTATAGACCGTGTACTCGCCAAGTGGCTACTGGCTAGTCAAGTGACTCAAGTGTCTAATGAAGACAGCCCATGCTCAATTAAGCCCACAGCAGAAAAGAGTCTCAAAAGTGGAGAAATAGCAATGGTCATTGGAACACACAGCTTAATAGCTGATAAAACTAAATTTTCAGCCTTACGCATTTCTATGATAGATGAACAGCAGCGCTTTGGTGTTGTTCAAAGAGGAAGGTTTAGGCCCTGTTTGGATTCTCAGATCTAAAGTTTAGTTGGCTAAAGTTCAGGACTAAACTTTAGACAACTAAACTTTAGCCACTAAACTTTAGACCTGAGAACTGTTTGGATCATGGACTAAAGTTTAGTTCTGATTCAATAAATGGACTTTTATACCCCTGGATATTTAAGCTCAGATGAAGGTACGGCCAGACAGTTTCTTGTACGGCTACTTGTTTACACGTACATGGGAGCTTCCTTGGCTTGTCTAGTAGTACTTCACGGGCGTGCCGGGACAGCTGTCGTCCGACATGTCATCGTTGGCGTTGTTGCCGGCGGCGGCGGCGGCGGTCGCGATGCTGAACTGTGGTGGCACGTATGGCGGCGTGGCGCACCGGAGCAGCGCCCAGTTCACACCGTTGAAGAACGGGTGCCGCTTGATGGCCGCCGCGCCGACCGTGGCCTCGGGTCCTTGGCGAGGAGCGCGGTGACCAGGTCCTTAGCGGCCGACGACACGGACGGATCCTTGGGGAACTCGCGGGCGCGCGCGACGATGTTGGCCAGAGTCATCTCGTTGTCGTAGCCCTTGAACGGCGTCACGCCGTAGAGGAGCTCGAAGATAAAGATGCCCGGTCTTACCCAACATGTAACAGCAATGTTCTTAGCAGATGAATTTAAGGGAACGGAATTTTAACTTTTCATATAGACTAGAAGTAATAGAACATATTGCAGTTCAAGTTTCTGATATGTTAGCATTACATCAAACAATACAGAAAATTTTGGAGACATGATTCCATGCTACTTTTTTATCTACATCACTCTAGCCTAGCAAACAACGCGTTAGCGATGTTATCACGGAAGGTATTCATGTTATGATCCTCGCCACCGCCATGTCGATTGCCACCCCTTGGCTCAGATGAAGGTTCCTCAGTCATTGGCATATAGTTTTCATCTCGATCACATCTATCAAAGTCCGCGTCTGCTATTGCACTTTCACGAATAAAATTATGGAGAGCCATGCATGACAGAATTATTTGGCTTTGCTTTGGCATCGGATATGACGGTACGCCCAACAAGATCCTCCATTTCATCTTCAAAACGCCGAAAGAACGCTCTATGACATTGCGAATAGATGAGTGATGAAAATTGAATACCTCATTTCGTCCCTTAGGTCTTGGTCCTTGTCTAAACTCCGGCAGATGGTATTTTACCCCCTTGTATGGTGCAAGATAACCCGGTCGGTTAGGGTAGCCCGAGTCAACGAGGTAAAATTTACCTAAAAGAATCAAGCACAAATATTTTAAAACTATAAATATTAGATGAGATACCAAATGACATTCCATATGAATAATTGGTTGTACCTAGTGGAGGATGTGGGAATTTGTGACCATATTTATTTGTAGCATCATTGAACACTCTCATATCATGGACTGACCCCGGCCATCCCGCGAGAACAAAGGTGAACCTCATATTGAAGTCACAAATGGCTAACACATTTTGGGACGTGTAACCATGTCGACCCGTATGCTGAACGACCTTTGACACTGGCACAACAACTGGTATATGTGTTCCATCTATGGCTCCAATACAATTATCAAAAAAAGGATGAAATCGAGGTCCTTCCAACCTAGGGTGAACTGTTCTAAATTCTGGATCATTTGGTTTGATAACATCTGCTGAGAGCCTATAAACACACTGCAATACTTCATCAAATTTCCTACTGACCGTCTCGATTGACCTCGCAAAACGATTGTCTGCTTGTCTAACCGATTGAGGGGCACCAACCATCCATAAAAACATGGCCAAACCTTCTATCGACGACATCTTACATGATGACTTCAAGCCGTATGATGTAAAAAGCAAATCATGCAGTCTGTAAAACATTTCCCTACTCATCCTAAACATGTCGTAACAAGATCTAGAATTGTTCAATGTCCTCATAGCCCAATCAATGCCTGATTCAACCACAATCCTCTGCTCGGATTTGTTCATGTAAGTTTCATAATAGTACGTACCAATAATGCAAGCAATGGCAGCAAATTGTTGTTTCCTCCTACGATGTTCCTGTGCCGCTTCAAGTGCGTTGTCTTCATCATCACTTGATGAAAAATTCGTCTACAAATAGGGCACCCCCCCACATGTTAGATCGTGATTACAGTAATAAAGAGAGGCACTACTACTGTCAATAAACAAAGTTCAAGCAAACATTACACCACGCTAACAATAAACAGAGTTCAAGCAAACATTAATAATAAGCAAACATGATTATAGTAAGTTCATGCAAAGTAAGTTCATGCAAATAAAGATAGGCACTACTGCTGTCCATATAAGCCTAGTTCATCTAGTACAACTTCTTCGTGGTGCACCACCTCTTCAACCATATAAGCCTAGCTTCTTTTGTGGTGAAGTTGAAGAATGCCTCGCGGTTTTCAGCCTTCACAAACAAAGTGGTAGCCATGAAATACTCAATACTATCTTCTGCTGCCCCACTTTCCACTGCCAATTGGAGAGCTTTCTTCATTGATTTGGCCATTTTCTCGCCTGAACTTTCTTCCTTGAAGTTGTCAAGTATTCCTTTCAGCACCTTCACCATAGGACTCTTTGTTTTTTTTTGTAGGACTCATGGCAGTAGTAGTAGTGCTGCTGCATCTCTTCCTGGTACTAACACTCATTGGGTTGTCTTCCATCCCATCTTCCTCTTGGTCTTCCTCACTCTCATCATTTCCATCTCCAATTATTTCTCCAGGCATACATGCTGAAGACCCATCAACAGCGACATATTCAAATATTTCCTCCAGGTGTGCAAGATTGTCTGGAGGTCCAGTTCTCAGCCTCCGCCAGTCGGGTTTGTTCTGAAATAAAGTAAACCAGTGTCAACATTACTTTGCGGTCAAATGGATCATCCATCTAATTGACATAAAAACGGTGTTATCATTACCTTTGTGTGTCTATCCCAGAAATCATCATCAGCCATCACTGAGCCATTAGCATTGCGTCCCAAACCAGTGTGTCCGTTGAGGTACAGCCAAAACTGATAGAGCCCCTTCAATTGAGCCCATCTGTTTCTCAGTTGTTTCCTACTATGTTTTAGGTGGGTACTAATGTAGTACTTCTCAGCTATATTCACATAACCCCTGTTAGTAATGAATCCATTGCTATGATTGCCTGCCCTCTTTTCCTCAAGACAAATGTCGCAGAAAATAGAAGTATTTTCAGCAGACCAATTTGCCTTGTCAAAGCGATTACCCACCTAAAATGATTATATCAGTTTACCACACAAATGAGTTTGTCACCTGATGAAAAAAATGGCTACCAGCAGCAACAAACTGAGCGCATATATCCAAACAGTTTGTTACCAGATGCAAAAAAATTGCTTTCACTAAAACCAAAAGGCAATCTCAAAAGCACATAAGCTAACTCTAACTAACAGCAACCTGAAACCTAGCTCATGTAGCAAAAGGTCCTAGATAACTAATGCATTGTCAAGATATCTGAATTGTAATGTTCAATTTAAATTCTCAATAAACAATGCGCATATAAGAAAAGAAGCTTCCATATGACTGCAGTTGGCCATGCAGGTGGTTGCTGGAGGTGGTGCAGTTGAGGCTGCGTTGTCTGTCTACTTGGAGAATCTTGCTACAACTCTTTGTTAATCATACCAAAGGTTTGATCAATTCTATTTAATGTGTACATTACTTTGCATACTGAACTACATAACATATTAATGGGGAGCATGATCTTGTGATCGCAGGTTCTCCCTGTTAATGCTGCAAAAGATGCAACTGAGCTTGTAGCAAAGCTCAGGGCATATCATCATACTGCTCAAACAAAGGCTGATAAGCAACATTATTCAAGGTAATGACAGAACCTATTATCTTCATTAGTTATCTGAATGAGCAATGATTATGTTACATTTCTGAAGTTTAGACCTTTGAAAACTTCTGTGAACGATGTAGTTTCTAGAAAATTGGATAAGTCTTTAGATAATATATTATGGGGTACTAGTTAGCCAGCCATTTAAGAAAACATGGATGCGCTTCAGGATCTGTGCAATTAAGCAATATATAGGCATTACCCCCTCAGTATCGTGTACTGCAATGCAAGCTCCATCTCTAGTTCCACTCCGAGCTTTCTTAGAAGGATGGCTAGTTGTTATGGACCCTAGAATGCTTGTAATGTTTTTGTATCTCTCTTGATATTTGTGGACTCTCTTAGAATGTTGTACCAATTACCAAACCAAAAGCAGATAACCAATTACTAACATCTGCTGAAACCTTAACACTACTGAAGACACGAATGAGATTCCAATTCGGGTGACAACTTGTACTTTACTAGCTCATGTAGCAAAAGGTCCAAACAGTCATGTTTACAGATAGTAACTAATGTTTAAGGGAGGGCAGGTATATATGAGTTGACAAATCAAACTAAAATCCCAATGAACATATGCTATTTTCTGATGAACACATCCATTCTGATGAACAGTCATGTTTACAGATAGTACCCTTGAATATGAAGTTGGATCAAGTAACGTGTGCTCACCGAAAAATTATTTCCAAGAGTTTCATCCTCTTCTTCAATTTCTTCGGTCATACCCACAGGTTCTTCAAATTGTGGAGGGCCTTGGTGGCTTGCTGAGCTGCCACCTGCGGCTGCTGCACTGGATGGTAGCGTAGTGGCGACTTCAGACCAAGAGCCTCCACGCCCACCATTGTTAGGCGCTCGTGCCGTGCGAGGAGCGCGGAACGGCATTGGAGAAGAAGAAGCCCGCGGCACAGCTCCAGCACGCCCGCCATGCCCAGCAACGCCGCCACGGCCACCACGACCGCCTCTGCTAGCGGCAGATCCACCAACGCCGCCACGGCCACCACGGCCGCCTGTGCCAGCAGCAGCTCCAGTTCCTCCACGCCCGCCAGACCCGCCACGGCTGCCTTTGACGCCACGGGCGCCACGAGCGCCACGGCCGCCACTGCTTCCTTCTTCAACCGGCGCCGATTCAAGAAACTCTTGGTACGACCCCATGTGCGGGAAATCAAGAGCTGATGACGAGTTGAGGTCAAGACCTACCATGCCGTCTTCACTCGAGAGCACGGGATCGGTTTGGGAGAAGAATTCATAGGGGAGGGGATCTTGGGGGCGCATGGACGCATCGTCGACGGGTTCCATGAGAGGAAGGCGAGGAAGGGCACGGCGGTGGGATGGTCGGTGGTGGTGGGATGCGCGGCGGGGGCGGCGGTGCGAAGGCCAGGCGGCGGTGAGATGGCTGGGTCGCGGCGGGTTCGGCGGGGGCGTCGGGAGTCCTGGCGGGGAAGTTGCCTCCCGATGGTCGTCGGGGCGGTGGGATGGTCGGCGGGGGCGGAATGCGCGGCGGGGGCGGCGGTGCGAAGGCCGGGCGGAGGTGGGATGGCTGGGTGGCGGCGGGTTCGGCGGGAATCGGCGGGGGAAGTAAGGAATCGGCAGGGGAAGTTGCCTCCCGTGGAGTTTTTTTTTGTGCGGGGGCGTCGCTCGTCCGGATCGTGGAGACTTTTTTTCCGTGGGAGGAAGATATTTCCTGAGGGCAAAATCATCTTTTGTGTGCGGGAGCCGGGAGAAACTAAAACTTTAGACCACTTTAGCTCATGTTTTTGGTCTAATGGTCTAAAGTTGTTTTTAGGGGTTAGCTAAAGTTTAGATCTAATTTTAGACTATCTGTTTGGAGACTTTAGATCTAAACTTTAGTGTCTAAACTTTAGATGGATGGATCCAAACAGGGCCTTAATAGTAAGGTTATTTGCTAAGCATATGTTATTCACTTTGAGTATTAACCATACACGTCATTTTTTATGTTACTTTGTTTCAAAACTGGCACACTAAAACTTGTTGATTAAGAAGGAAATATGCATTTATATTTTATTTCATGTTGTCATTTATCCAAAGCAAATCTATGTTGCTTGTTACTACCTCCATTCCAAAATAGAAATAGATCAAATGTGGTTTTGATTTTATATGAATTAATGAATATACATACATAAGTTCGTTATTAAAATAGAAAAACCGGTTACAAGGCTAAGTACAAAGCCGATTAACGTATAATTACTACAAGGTGAGGTGACGGAGTGAGTACTGTTACCGAGTTTAAAACCTTTGTGGATATTGGTATGTGATGTGGATTTGGCAAAATGGAAAAGTGCTTGCTTCAATTTTAGGTTTCTTTGGAAATTTTGCCAAAAAAAATATCCCGGCTATTTTGGATAAAATGTTTCTTGGATATAAGAAGTGGCATCATAATTCTGTGCTTTCAGGGTCAGCATGGCATTGGGGTTTCTGCTTTGCAATATTCGTAGAATGTGCCGCGGATCCACTTAGAGCAAGGCTAATAATACAGCCTTCAGCTGGCTGTATGGACACTTACAACCCACTTATCAGCCCATTCATATAGTAGTTTACAGCCAGCTGAAGGCTGTATGACCCACCCCTTTCTCTCACAAAGTTTCTTGGTTCTTGTGCTTCAGCTGGCTGTAAACTTACAGCTCACCTCTCTGCTCTCTCCTCCTCTCTCTCCTCCACCTCAGCATACAGCCTACTAACAGCTTCTTATTAGGGCATCTCCAATGGTTATAGCTAGCAACTAACTATAAGACTTCCACATCATCTATATAGTACACACTAAAGTTAGCATTCTAAAGAACTATCTATAAGGATAGCTATTTGATGCTTACATGCACACACAGAATTTATGGAGGCTGCCTCGTTTGGCGCTATAGACTATCTCTAGAGCTGTAGAGAGCTGCGTTCTCTTTCTTCATTTAATATCTTCCACGTAGGACAGTTGATGACATGGACTCTCTTGTAGATAGCTGCTATAGACCCATTGGAGATGCTCTTATACTTGCTCTTAAAGGCTAGAGGAACTTATGATATCATCTTATGGCAGCAATCAATGGTGCATATTTCTTGATTCACATGAGCGTAGCCTGACATGAGGGATGGAACATTTACTTGTGCTTGGGGCATGATGGTTCCATTCTGTTCGGGAAAAGGTCAAAATGGGCTGGCAAACACATGATGTATAATATCTCTCTCCACTGTTGCAAAGTCAACTAGTTCAAGCTTTGGAGGATCCATGTGTGTATGTTTGTTTTTTCTCGGAGAGCCTGATATTATCTACGGTTAGCATATATAATCTCATTCCAATGCTTTCCAAGCCCTAAGGGAACCACCTCTCCAGTTTCATTGAAACTGGAAAAGATTCAGCCTTTTGAATTGGATGTCATCACCTTTAAATCTTCAATCTGAAACTGCTGGGCTCAGACATGGTCCTGTAAGATATGTGTTAGACCATGTGGCTAGGTCTAGAATATTTTTATGATGAATAATTAGCAATGGTTAATTTATGATGATGGATATTTGATGATATTGCTCATCGTTGTTATGCGATACGTGTGGCGTGTGTGAACTGATGTTGGTCAAGTTGGAACGAACTTATGTCAGAAAAATATTCTTTGGTCTTTGCATGTGCAGGGTGAGCATGGAGGCGATCATGGTCGGTGACGAGGTGGACCGGGACTAGGATGGGAGATCCGAGGTTCAGATGGTCAAGGAAGTCATGAGATGGTCGGGCTCATGCTTGGGGTGCATGGAGATTAGAGATGGATGATACATGTTGAAGCTACGGAGGTGTGGTCCGAAGGCTACGACACGTGGTGGATGATGCGTGGAGAAACTATGAGAGATGCAGTCCTGGAGGCTTCGACACGTGACGTGTTAGAAAAGTTAAAATTTTGGAAAAACACATATTAGGAAGGGTTTCGGGTTCCTTGAAAATTAGTGGACCAAAAGTTTAGTTGAGGTAAAAAAGTCTAAATCTAGTTGAACGAGCTATATTAAGGTTTTGAGTTGACATTGAATAGGTATGAAAGAGTTGGCTGTATAAAAGATACATATGCATGCGGCGGCGTGGGGTTGTGCGAACAGCAAAACGAAAAAAAGTGGCTCGTATGAGTAGTTGATGGAGATGGAGTGTTGGCTTACATCCATGATGCATCGCTGATGGATAAACGAGTGCTCGCCTGCATGCATATTCGATGGTTTTGGGTGCGTTGTATTGATTGAAGTTTTGACCGCTGGCCGCGTTGCATGAAAAAAAAAGTGGCTGGCGGCGGCGCATCTCGTTTCGAGTTTTTTCAATTGCCTTGGAGGCAGGCGACTTCGATCCAGAGTTCCAGAGCTCGTGCGCGACGCGGAAGTCATCCAGAGCCAACACAGTCCTCCTCTGTACTTCCCAGCGGAAACCAGTCGCGAGTGCACGGCGCCTTCATCATCCTTTGCCTCGGGCCATGTGCGGGAGAAAAGCTGATCGCCTCCTCGCACACGTACAGAGACCTTGCTTGGTTGGTGATTGATCCGCATGCATTCTAAGCAACAATAGCATATGGATTAAGAAATCAGAGCTATCACGTAAAGCAAGTAGCTCAAGGTGCTTTATCTTTTAGTATTATTTTCTTTTTGTTGTTTTTTATTGCCATTAGCAAGTTAGACAGTTAGAAAATAATCGTGAAGGAAAAAGCTTTCGCTTGATATTACAATCATTCACTCTTCTCTGATTACTATTGACGATCCTACAATACGTCCTCAGACAGGATGTGTTCATGGTCAAGCTCGGTTTAATGATCTGGAAAATGAGCATTGCATGATAGTTGAGACTATTCTAGCGCTTTCTTGTGCATAGAAGAATGACTGACACATCGGAGAAGCTACCTACAAGTTTTCCCTGCGCCAGTTTGAGCGAGTCACCATAAAGTGATGCAGCATGGTAGAGTGGCGTTTCTTACGTTGTTATCATCTTTTCAGTTACAATAGTTGCAATCCTAAAATGCTCAATTGTTCCTTCATTTTTTTATAGGGAGTGCCCCACATCAATCTGACTGTTTTTATCCTCAAAAACAGTCGAATGTTGTATAGACATTCTTTTTTTATAATATTATTGAATTTATTGCTTATGAGGCACGAAATCATGTACTTTGTGAGAGATACCACCCTCTATATCTTACATAGAGCAGCAAAACCTAGTTCAAATCAATATGAGAAATTGTTCTTTCCTTACTTGGATATTTGTTGAACAATGTAGTTTGAACTGAAAGTAGGACTAGCTGTATCTGACGAGCCACTGCTATGTCTGCCGGAAATTGTCATGCCAAGACTTAATGGTAGAGTGGAGTGACAGGTAGATAGCTGAGCTGTATTTGTGGCCTCACCATGTTATAGCTTTTTACAGTTATATAATTAGCTTCTACGATAAGAAAACTTCTATAATGCAAAAACCTTGAACCAGCTAGACCTGTCTTAACCTAAAAAAGGAGGAAATCCTCAGTGGAATGGAGTGGCTGCTAAGGTCACCTTGTTTTTCCTTACCTAATTCTTGTGATTAGTGCTGTCTATCAGAATACGCCATCTCAGTATACAGCAACTTTCCGGGATGCACGTTGTCAATTACATTGTGAAATGGTGGTTACACCCTTCCTGAACAGAAATTTTAATTGTTGTATGATCGTTGTATGTCATTCTTCCGGTGAGGAGATAGGGATTTAATAAACATTGGTAGTAAAGATTTTTACTGTCAAATTATTTGGTTAGTCAACATGATTCAATGGATGCTTCTAGTTGGGGAATGATCCAAAGGCTCCAAACCATGATTAAATATACAATTATACACTTGCGTCCTTCGTCAGAGTAAAATCTTGTGCAGTAGACACTGTCCATTGCCGGTCCCAAATGGTAAACCCTTCTCTTGGGAAGCACACAAGGATATGGAGTGCCGCACGCTATTTTGCCTTCCCTATTTGTTTCGACTAGTGCCAGGTGTCATGAGTAGAATGATGCAGTTCTTCTTTAGGCATTATTTGATCCGTGCAAGCTTCTCTATGCTTTGAAATCCAGGATGGATGGTTGCCAAGTTGGGCGGTGGATTGATATGGTATGAGAATGACAGGGGATCTCCTCTTCTACATGCATATTGAACTGCAGATTTAATGGAGAAGCTAGCAGTCTAGCATTATGCCTATATATATGCAAGTGGAATATGAAGTTGAGGGCACTTGTAGCTTGTAAGAAACCAAGCAAAACAAACCAGAAGCACACATGGCAAAGGTGAGCTCTCTAAGAGGGCTTGGAAATATTGCCAGAAGATGGAGAGAACTCAATGGCGTGAATTATTGGAAGGGACTACTTGATCCTCTCGATGTCGACCTCCGGAAGAATATCATCAACTACGGTGAGCTCTCTCAGGCAGCCTACACTGGGTTAAACAGAGAGAGAAGATCCAGGTACGCCGGGTCTTGCCTCTTCAGCCGCAAGGACTTCCTCAGTAGGGTGGATGTATCAAACCCTAATTTGTATGAGATTACAAAGTTCATATATGCAATGTGTACGGTCAGCCTGCCTGATGGGTTCATGATAAAGTCACTGTCAAAGGCCGCATGGAGCAAGCAATCAAATTGGATGGGCTTTGTTGCTGTGGCCACTGACGAGGGTAAGGAAGTCCTCGGGAGGCGGGATGTGGTGGTGGCATGGCGTGGGACAATACGGATGGTAGAATGGATGGATGACCTTGATATTGCCTTGGTGCCTGCTTCAGAAATAGTTCGACCAAGCAGTGCTGATGAACCCTGTGTTCATGGAGGGTGGTTGTCTGTCTACGTAAGTGCTGACCCAGGGTCTCAGTACAACAAACAGAGTGCAAGATATCAGGTAATTCATGTTATTCTTGGTTCAAGCATTAGTATATCAACAAAACCAATATAAATTCTCATCTTCCGAAGTAAAGTGCTATTAATCTTTGTGCAAGTTAAACCCCAGGATCTAAAGCAGAATATTGTTTATAATAAATTAATAATGTGTGTGCTTGAAGTTTAGGGGTTCTTTCATTTTGAAGTGAAGCAAAGGAAAGAAACAAGAGGATATTGATCGATGGCTTGCTTATACTTCACTAAATAGCACTGTTTGTTATGCATTGTTGGTGCACATTTTAGCGTACGTTGGAGTAGTTGGGTGTGCAACATAGAATGATGGAAAGCAGTAAAACTGCCTTCAAGCAACGATAAAGATTAGTCTGTCCATTGTAGAAAAACAAGAAAAGCAAGTCTTCCTGCCTGTTCTCCACCAGTGACTCATCGATGTTTCTCTGCTCCATCTTGCTGCACTAAGGAAGCATCACGATGGTTTCAGGTTGGAGATGATTCCACTTAAGATTCGTCCAAAGCTTAGCCTGAACAAAGACAACCATGGCGCAACACAACTAGTGCATTCTAAGACTAGTTTGGATCGCTGGAGCCACGACAATTTTAACAAAGTAGATGTTAAATAGTGTTTTTCCTGCATGCATCCCTTTCTCCTTGATCGTGCATATTTGATGTGGCTTCTTCATTTCGCTCATCATGTGGAAGGGAGCTTTTATCAATCAAACTAACAAGCTCGTAGCAGGTGTTGAACGAGATCAAAAGGCTACAAGATCTGTACAAGCACGAGGAGACCAGCATCACCGTAACAGGCCACAGCCTTGGGGCTGCGCTTGCAACCATCAATGCCACTGACATCGTCTCCAACGGCTACAACAATAGCTGCCCGGTGTCCGCTTTCGTCTTCGGTTGCCCCAGAGTAGGCAACTCCGACTTTCAGAAAGCATTTGACAGTACAGCTGATTTGAGATTGCTCCGTCTCCGGAACTCTCCTGATGTGGTCCCAAACTGGCCAAAACTAGGGTACAGCGATGTTGGCACAGAGCTTATGATCGACACAGGGGAATCACCCTGCCTGAAGGCCCCCGGGAACCCCTTAACATGGCATGACATGGAGTGCTACATGCATGGGATTGCCGGGACGCAGGGGAGCAATGGAGGGTTCAAGTTGGTGATTGATCGAGACATTGCCTTGGTGAATAAACACGAAGATGCACTGAAGAATGAGTATTCTATTCCATCATCTTGGTGGGTGGTACAGAACAAATGTATGGTGAAAGGCGAGGATGGTCGGTGGCATCTGGCCGACCATGAGGACGACTGATTTACCCTGGCAGCTCATGTTTTTACCTGACGCAATTCTGTCGCTAGCACATCAAGCTACATCCAACGAGCTCAGAAGGCAAAATGAAAACAGAGAAAAAAATACTTCATCGTGTGTTCATATCTGTTTGAAAATGAAGAAATGCATCCTGCTATGTTTGAAATAATTTTTTCAACAAATTGTTGTGTTCGAAACCAACTAGCTTCACTAACCTTTATGGCTGTAATAAGGTCTTAAATTTGTTGAGTTGTGGCGTCTTTTAACAAGAAAAACAATGCTGAGAACTCTGCATATACTCTTGATTCTGTTTCCGAACTTGTTTCTCGAAGAGTAATCTTTCCAACAAGAAAATTGTTTCATAACACTACAAAATCATGCAAATTGAGACAACATAGTAGTTTCACTAACAAGTGGCCCTAGACTTGTCAGTCTTACTTGGGTACAATTTTCAAAATACACATCTTTGCACCCTTACTAAATTGCTTTTCCCAATATCAATGTGGTAAAATCAGACATCGCTACATTCTTGACATTAGTACTTTATGTATAAAAACTTAAAAATACTTTTGTAAATACTAGAAATTCCACAAAGAAAAAGATTAATGGTTAAAATAAAATTTATTACATACGTTTAATAAACTGTTCTTGTAATGTTTTATTCCTTATATCAAATTTGGGGAAAAGACAGAAACACCTTTAAAAAAACATGGGATCTGTCAGGTTCTTCCATTTTCTTAAGGGAAAATTGAGGATTTGCCACTATTATGCATCATGATTTAGCATTTGCCATTTTAAAGTTTTTTCTTAATAATTTGTCACTACTAAGACTCAAATACTTGAGTTTTTCCACTATGGGTGAATTCTAGTACATTTAATTATTTAATTTTTCTTGCCCCGAAATGCATTGAGAAAAGACCCATATGCCTCTTCCTGTTGGCTCGTTCTAGCACACGAAGTGGTCGAGCCCCATCTCTCTCTCTCCCCAGGGGCGGATGTACGTGTTGGTGTCGGGGTCAGCTGACCCCGACGATCTGCTAGGAAGCCCTTATACCTGCATTTTTTGACCAGCTATGACCCCAGTAAAAAAAAAGGATGACCCCGGCGGGCGGCGGCCCGGCACTAGCAGCCCAGCGCAGCCCACATTTGAGTATTTGACAGCCCAAACAAACGATAGAAGGGAAGGCCAAAGGGCAGCACCGATGGCTTGCTGCAGAAACCAATCAACCATTCGGCGATTCCCGATTCTTCTCCCTTCGTCGTCCGACGCTCCGCCTGGCGCCTCGGCGAGTCGGCGTCGCAGCTCACCGGCAGCTCGCTGCTCGCAGCTACACGTTTGTGCTCTACTGCTCTTCGACAAGTCCACCTCCTCGCTGCTTGTGGCATCTGTAAGCTGCTCATCTCTAGGCATACTGCTGCATCACTCGCATCAGCCATCAGGGGCCAAGTGATTTGGTGATTTGGCTTATTGGTTGTAACGTGCTACTCTAATGCCCTTGGAGGCTTGAAGTGCTATGAGAATCCCAAGAACAAGGTGACTGCTGTTCCTGCAAATGAAGAAGAAATTTGTGGTTCTTCTGTTCCTTTTGCCAGCAACATGTCAGGTAAGTAAAATAGTAAATTAGTGACTTTTTAATCATAGTACGCTGATTGTGCATTCAATATCTACTTGTGTGTTTAATTTTGTTGATTGAATATCTGATAGGCAATCAAAGCACATTGGAACGCTTTTTAAAAAGAAAATTAACCCCAGCAAGTGATAATGAAATGTTGAAGGAGGCACTTTGAGAAGATTTATGAATGATTGTGTCATTTGCTTCATGGAACAAGAATTTCTCGATGCAATTCCAAATGATGATATCATAGTTCGTTTTCAGAATATGGATGACCGTACCCGTAGGGTGAAATTATAAGAGGTAACCGCTATTGTAAACAGTTTCTTTTGTCGTATTATGTTATCGCTACATTGATCCTTATATGAACGCTTACTATTTGCAATATATTTTTCTTTTTTATGCATGGTGTTAGAATTTAGATTATTATTAACTGTAATTATGGCCCTAAGTCTAGGCCGACCCCAGCGACAATTTATCCTAGATTCGCCCCTGTCTCTCCCCATGGCTGAGCCGCCGTCGCAGTCATTGCTCATCTCGCACAAAGCAGCTAAAGAGAAACCAGAAGCACCATCAGAAGATGTCTTAGAAGCAGAACTGAGATCGGTGGCCAAGGCCATCGACTTGCGAGAGATGATGTCAATCTTATGAGTCTTAAGGCATGAGTTGTGACGACCCGCCTTATCATCGTGGGGTAATAACGCTAGTCAACGGATTATTATTCGTTTTAGCCGATAAAACATCACTCTAACGAATAATAAGTCTATCAAAGTGTTGCAGCAGAACAATAATTAGAGACACAATATGATATTAAAAGAATATCGCCACGCAGGGCTAAAGTTTATTACAAAGCCTCAAGGGCCCGAATATCCCATTCTT
Organism: Dendrocalamus latiflorus; assembly: GCA_017311315.1. Taxonomy (NCBI): domain Eukaryota; kingdom Viridiplantae; phylum Streptophyta; class Magnoliopsida; order Poales; family Poaceae; genus Dendrocalamus; species Dendrocalamus latiflorus. The sequence goes on from CM029664.1 coordinate 38,851,584, forward strand.
CACTCAATCTTCACACGGGATGTCCGCCTTGTACCCATTGTAATCCGAGTTCATAGTATTTCATCCAGGCTGAACTGACATACTCCTAAGCAAAAGGGAGATAATAGCAAGGGTGAGTACGGAAGTACTCAGCAAGCGTTATTAGCAAAAATGCACAGAATGCTGATCATTTACACTTTTAGGAATATCGATTCCTATCCTCAATCTCTTGCTCATTTTTATACTCTTTTCTTCCTTAATTTCCTTCCCATGACTTATAGAAAATAGGGTTTGATGGTTTTGAAGAATTACAAATTATTAATTTAGAAAACTACTGAACATACGCATGAACAGCAAAAACCCCCCATAAGTTTCCGTAATTCTCCTTTCCCGGAGACAGGCATGAATTCATGATTTGGATAGCATTGCGCAAGCTTGTATCACTTTACCCATCATCACTCTGCTCGTGTTGGCTCTCGGATCTCCGCAATTCCTTTGATGCGGCGCCCAGACCAGAGTACAGTGCTAATACATCTATCTCAGTAATTATATCTCTACCCGGTTACTCACAAACGGCAGCCTGGAGCAGTGTACCACCCTCACGCAAACCCACCGCAAGCAACATAACCGTTGGCTGGGGCGGTTTCTGACCCTCTCCCAACACCCAACTGCGTAATATATCGCCTTCGCGTACCCCACTGCTGGTCACGTTCAAACTCAGGTTCTTGCGATCCGCCTCCCCCACCTCTAGCCTACTTACCAGTTCTGGGTTCTGCGCGGCTGTGGATCCCCCACTCCGTTGCTGGTCCGGCTCTTGTGGGTTCCTCCCCTAATTAATACTTACCCATGTGGAGAATATAACACTTCAATAGAGTACAGACTGCCCGTGAAAAACGGAATGTTGGTTGATACGATGTGGTACGGTCTGTTCATACGGATGAAGTTTGTAATCCCTTATATTCTATTCTTATGCAGAGATCCCAAACCTGCCCACTTGTCACCTACCCTGGCAACCTTTGCCCTTCTTACTCAACTTAGATGGCCAACTGCTCCATCAGTTGCCTGCTATTTCTTTTCTCATGTCTTGTATATCCATTGCTCGATTTAAATACCCTTTTATTTCTTTTATGCAGGATGATACTAAATTAATACAAAAATACTTGTTTTATGAAATATACTCTGAAGATTTGATCAAAGGAATGCTTGCCTGGATTTCAACCATATTTTCAGATTCACGTAGGATCAGGTGACATCATTCCCGTAGCCTTGATCATCGTCTGCAATTAAATACGTTGGCTACAATTTAATTTACGGAAGTATAATAAAGTACAAAGTGTCGATGTGCTTGTGCTCCTAAGATCAAACTTCGCTCACTTTAATCCGATTGCATTAGTCCTAGTTAGCTCGTATTTTATACTCGTCACTTGACGTTATTTTCCTAGCACGGGCTAGGTTGTTTGCTTAAAAGTTAAAGTCCGTCTTTTGTTGATTTCTAACTATCTATCATTGCGATACGATTTAAATATATACACGTACAATTATTGGTAAACATTAATCCTAACCGATCTCGCGCATGCAATTATACCAATTTAATTTCTCATATGTGCGTATGTATCCATTCACTCCTCTAATTCATTTTAGGTCTTAAAGTTACTCAAATACATTTGCTCATGCTAGTACGCGTAACTAGCTAAATTATAAATCCAAAAGAAAAGAGTTCTTAATTAGTCAATTACTTAATTATTTAACTAAAATATGTTCAGGCATTCTTATGTAATTCATAATTTCTTCTTTAGTCAATTGCATATTTTTACAGCATAATTACTATTTAATCGCTATGTGTACTTTTAATTTGATGACTACTATTTTAACTCAGCATGTGCTATTCTAATCGCTGCCAATAGTCTTAAATCTTCTGACTGCTATGAATTTATTCTAACAATTCATAATATTTATCGGTGAATTTCTACTGTTTATAATTGGCTAATAAAATTAACTGGGCATTGAAATGCGCAACGGAGAGGTCTAGATGATATTACGATAATTTACCTCGCACGCGTACAAATTCCAGCCTATAGGCATCATTTGACTTATCTTCCCCAACCAAGAATATTTACTAAGACCGTTATATGATTTAATACTATCTAGGTTAATTGGGTATTTGGTTACAATCCCGAATGATTTAATTAATGATACGGGTCCTTTCATGAGTACAACGCGTCAGTCGTGTCTTTGATGGTGGTCACTTTCATCTCCCAAACCCTGAGGTCCAAGGCAGAAAGCATCTGGCGAGAATTGGCCGAGTCTGAGTATGTAAGACCAACAGCTCAAAGGTTACTTAGAATCTTGTGAAATCTGCCTAAGTACTCTTCTAAGGACTTGCCAGCAAGCACCTTAAACTTGTTATACTCTCACTTGTGCTAGTCCTATTGGACAGTCTTGATTTGAATGGTGCCCTCATGGTATGCATTGACGGTCACCCAAATATCATAAGCCGACAAGAGATGAGAGATGTGATCAAACTCATTTCTACTAAGACCCTGGATGATAATGTTCCTTACCTTAGCATTTACCTCCACATCTGGCGTATTTATCACTGTGATGTGCTCATCGGCAGGAACAACGAACCAAGTCTTAACCTTTCTCTAAATCACATAACCTTGAGCCTAAATATAAGACTCCATCCTACTCTTTCAAAAGGGATAGTCGACCACATCGAAGATAGGAGGCTTGGTGGCATACTTGTCTGCTACCATGGCTTCTAAGACTGGTTAAGATCTATTGAAAAGAGTTAATCGCGTCTGATACCACTTGTAGGACCGAACAAGCAACAAAGGGCGGTGAACAATACCTTTACATTTTTCCCTCGAGTATTCACTTAACATTTTTTCTGATAGCTACAAAGCTATGAAGATTAGGGTTGAAATCCCACTTGAAAACCAAAGAAACAGTGTTGAACAACAGGAAAAACAATGTGGTCGAAAGCTAACAACGTGGTCAAAATTTGACAATGTAGTCGTAAATTCGACTACCAGTCAGAAGTTCAACGTGATCAAAAATCGACTACTGAACAAAAATCACCGTAGTTGAGAACTGACAGTACATCAGAATCCAGTGTGGCTGAAAATCACCTCTCGCGGTCGACGACCAGGGAGTGGTCGAAAACCAATGTTGTCAATAACCACCAAGACCAAAACCAATGTGATCGAAAATGGATGTAGTCGATAGAAACGTGGTCATAAACAACGTGATCCAACACCAAATAGTGGTCAAACAATCAACGTGGTTATAACCAGTCAGCAACCAAAGTGCTCAACGTGGTCATAACCAACGTAGTCGTAAGCCAACGAGTGGTCAAACAACAAACGTGGTCATAACCAGTCAGCAACCAAAGTGATCAACGTGGTCGTAAGCCAACGAGTGGTCGAACAACCAACACGATCGGCAGCCAATGAGTGATCTGCGACCGACATTGTTGATTTAGTTCAAAACACCAACCAGTGAAATCGATGATTAGTGAGCGGTCGAAAATCTCACATGGTAGGGAAACCGTGAAGCAGTCAGAAGACTCAACGTGGTTGAAAATGATGCGATACGATGCAATGTGGGACTTGACAATAAAGATGAGAATAGAATCTGCACCGACTGTTTTAGCTCATATTCAAAACGAAAATAGATGGAACTTTTGATCCGTAGATCCAAATGGTGTGAAACTTTATAGATATCATCTCTAGGGTATTGTGAACCTATTCCAATAAATGATCATAAAAATCATGGCCAAAGATGAGATAATTTTTAGTTTGTTGGAAAGTCACATCAAAATCAAAATCGGTGAATATAACTAGCTCGTGGGAGGATGATGACCAAGATGAATCTAGATGTATTTCCACATGTCACAACAAGTTAGAACACCAAAAAAATTAACTCAAAAACCTTGGATTAAGAAATCACATTTTGAGGCCAAATCAAGAGCAAAATAACCAAATCAAGATGAATCCATTAAAATATACAAAGATTGATGTATTGCTCACTTGAGAATGTTGAATTTGCAGCCACTGCACCTTAGAGGGTAAAGAGCACACCATGTGCTCCACTCTCAAACTCTAACCCTAAACAAGAAAGCATATGAGAGAGGGGTTGGATGGTTAACCCTACATGTCTCCATCCCAACCCCTTTTATAGGTGAGCAACTAGCCACCTACCTCCAAAATGGATCCTATCCACTATTACAATGGGGGAAACCCATTAACCCCACACACATGGGTATTAATCACTCAAGTTCACATATACACGCTTTTCAAAACGCATAAGTGTGCATCCGCTAAATTCGTAGCCTTGATCTGCCTTGATTAAATCAGCTCCATCTTGACCTAAACTACTCTCCAAAGCATCGCCCATGTGCCGCTGTTTTGATTCAAGATGGTTTCTAGTATTTTGGTTAAAATACCAAAATGCCCCTTTGTTGACCCGGTCATCACCATCCTTTGCAAACAATCGCTATGCTTGCCACGTGTAGATACACCATTAGATTGCCACGTGCTGCCAAGTATCTCTTATTTGGTTCCACTGAACCATGGTTGACTTGGCCTGTGCAAGCCAATGGTGAACCTACATGTAGCAAGCAAGGCGATTGCTTGTATTGGAAGGTGATGACTCGGTCAACAGAGGGTATTTTGGTAATTTGGCCAAAATACCAGAATCTGCCTTGAATCAAAATCACGGCGCATGTGTGATGCTTGGGAGAGCGGTTTAGATTAAGAAGAAGCTAGTTTGATCAAGATGAATCAATGATAAGGACTTAGTAGATTCCGCCTAATGCGTTTTGAAAAACGTGCTTAAGTGAACATGTGTAAGTAAAACCCATGTGTGTGGGGTTATCAGGTTTCCTCCATTATGCTAAGTAGATAGTATCCACTAAGGGCTAGGTGCGGCTAGTTAGCCCACATATATAAAAGGATTGGGATGGAGACTTGTGTAATCCATCAATCCATCTCTCTTGTGCTCTCATGTCTAGGGTTAAGGGTTTGAGAGTGGAATAATTGGTGTGCTCTCTATCCTCCAAGGTGGAGTGGCTATAGAAAGAAAGCTCACCCATCATACTCATCTTGAATTTCCTGCTCATCGAATTTGAAAATCTGGACACTAAAGCATAACATGAGCCACTAAAGATTATATTATCCACATAAATCTAAACAAGAAGAAAATCATAGTCATACTTAAGGGTAAACAAGGTTTTATTTACCAATCCTAATTTAAAATAATTTCGCACAACATGAGCTTGAGGACGCCTTCGAGAGTCCTTACCCTCATTGCTCTTTGATTGGAACATTTGGCTCAAATATGGTTAGGCTCACCACACTCAAAGCAAGTCAAAGGACCATACCTATTTCTGTTTGCTCTTATGAATTTGGTGGGTAGGAGTGCAAAGTTATCCTCAAGAAGCTTCTCTAACTACTCATCGCTCAAGGAAGCGGACAATGCAAATCCAGAGGAACCAAAGTCCAAAGGATTAGAAGAGCTACTCTGAGTAGGGTCAATCACAAGAGTCATCGACTCTACCTTGGGGAGACGTGAGATGAAGTCAATCTCATGCGTCTTCAACATCGAGTAGAGTTTATCCATAGTAAGCTCACTCATGATAATGTTATCATTGATGGAAATGATCTTCATCCCTCTAAACTTTCACATCAAGTGCACCTAGTAGTTGGCGTGCATTCTTATAGTCAGAAAAAATCAAGCCAACAGGACGCAAATCATGTATAATCTTTTTGAATATTCCCCATAACTCATCCAAAGATTCATCGGGCTTTTGCTCGATCTTAGAGTATTCTATTTCAGTTGGTTCTATCTCACTCCCTGATCGTGGTAGATCCATCATGGTAGTCAACGAGGTTTTTCTAAATCCTATGAGCTTACCTCAAATGAGCTACTTGCTCAAAATCAGATCGATTAAGCCCCTGAATCAGGAAATTTTGTGCCTTGCTATTTGCCCACATCTAGTATATTCAAATAGTCATCGGCATGCACAACCTAAGGATTATTGACTTCTAGCCAAATTAAGTGCCCTTAAACTTCGATGTAGGAGGACATCTGGGCCTTACAATAAGAAAAGTCAACCCCATCGAACATGGGTGGCTTAGTTGAATACTTATCTGATGACATAGCTCTAAAATCGGTTAAGATCTACCAAGAAGAGCTAATCCGGCTCTGATACCACTTTGTAAAATCGCAATGGTAATAGAGGGGATGAATGGTGCCTCACAAATATTTTTCTTAAGTATTCTCAAAATCTTCACTACAGTAGTTACAAAGCTAAGAAGATCAGAATTAGAAACCAAGAACAAAGCTACAATCTCAAAACCAAAGAGTCTAGCTCATGCACCTGGGCAATCTGACCAGCCATAGAACTGTAGTCTACTGGTGGCACCCTTGCAGTCTGGCCGAGGACAAGCTAGCAATCTGACTGGCGACCGGTATGACCAGGCAAAGGAACGGTCTGATCACTAGGACCGACCAAGCCACTTGGTGCAACTCGTCGCTCGAACTTTATCTTCGATATTGTTTTCATCTTTCTTTTGCCATACTTGAGTTCAACCATCTTACCTAATATCTTTGATCGTTCTGGGTCTCGGTTCCTCTATGAGAGTAGTGTCGATTCTCGCTGTTGACTATGGTTGACTCCAAGCCTTCTGTACATCTAAAAATAAAGAAATCGTTTTGAGACACACAGTTCTTCAAAACGTTACCCACGTAAGGTAAAACATGCTTCATGCAACATAAATACATTAATCAAACATAATTCAATTCATCCAAAGACCAATTTCCCAAAATGATAGAACCAAACTTCAGAGCCAGTCTGATAGCCAACTAGTGGTCGGTCAAACTGGTCACACCAATGCAAAACATCTGTTCTAAAAATATTGCAACTACCTTTAAAAGTCCGGTCATACCACTCAACACGGTCTGACCAGCAACACATCGGCGATCTGACAGGCACTAGCCAGTGGTCAAACCGACGGTTAGCAAACGGTCAGACCAATTTGTTTGACAATAAACCTAACAAAATGTAAACTTTACAAAATTCAAATTCTAGCTCTACAAAATTGGTAACAGTTCATCGCAATATTATCATGTACCTTCTCGAATGGTCCATCAGTATTTATGTTTGGTTGCGTTCTTTTGGTTTTGGCTTTAGCTTATCACATTCTGCTACAGTAACTAACTTCTAAATGGTCGTCTTTTAAGACGGGGTCTACAAGTAGATTATAGCAGCCACTATACCGAGTTAAGCTATAATAGCCAAAATCGCATATGAATATTTCTCTCTACATACTATCTCTTACGAATAGTCAGAATTCAAAAATTATAAACCAAAAATCAAAACCATAGTTTAAAAGAACCCACCATTTGTATCCATGGCAGAGTGTTGTTTTTGGCTCTTCATTCCTTGCAATCCGTGGATGGCAACCTGGCACATACATCCCCTGCATGCCCTCGTAATGGCGCTTGGAGCTCTTCCCAAACGCTCAACAAGAAGGGTTTTGTTAAACATTATCCGAATGTTTTCTTCCTAACTATCATCCTAATGTATGACTGTTGGATTAAAGATCCAATGGCCATAAATTCTCCCATTCCCCCTTGAATTCTACTCCCCCTCTTTGAAAAAATCTCCCCCCCCCCCTTCAAAAACAAGGGGACCTTTTGATCTCTAATCCAATGGTCAAAAATTTGGATGATAGTAAGGAAGAAAACATCCGGGTGATATCGAGACACTCCCTAACAAGAAATACCGGCTGCCTACTGTGCGCTCCATTAGCCCATATTAGCCCATCACACGAAGGTCTGTTTAAATACGCTGTGGCTTTGATTTTTTTATTAAAATAGTACTATAGTAACGGTTAGTTTTTCTGATATATTTAATTAAATAAAAATAAAAACATCATTATATCATTCTAGATAATACAAAAAGAAAAAGAATTAAGAAAAAAGAAACAACGTATATTAATTTAGAGTCAAAAACAGGAGCTGTTTGGAAGGGACCGAAGAACATGTCTTTGTAGTCGCTAGCTCTTCGCTTCGCTCGTTCGAGAAACGAGCACCTTCCTGTTCTTCCCGTTTCCCTCTGCTCGTTCAGAGACGCTCACTCGCGAAGTCGCTAGTACTGCTTGGTGGTGTCTCCCAAGTGGCTCCTTGGAGGCCGTTTCTCCCTGGCACTTGCAGTTTTGTATGCTCTCCTGGTCCTTGGGAGCGGCGGCTCGGCTGCTACTCGCGCATCTTCAGCCTCGGCGACTCGCTCACCGACGCAGGCAACTATGTCCGCCTGACGGCGAAGAACCCCAGCCCCTACGGCGCGCCGCCGTACGGGAAGACGTTCTTTGGCCGCCCCACCGGCCGGGCGAGCGATGGCCGCCTCGTCATGGACTTCATCGGTGAGCAAACTGCTTGCATTTGCATTTGAGCACTTTTGCTTAGGGACATCTCTCTGTTTCGCAAGTTTGTGCGTGTTCGCGCCTTCCCTGCACTACTGTGCATTGTGCAAGGTGTATCCTTTCGGTTTTGCCTCAAACGTTCATACTGACCCTGTTCAGTGGTTATGTACTTATGTGTCAATCCCAAGCCACCATCTTAAGATATTTGCAAAGAGTATGAACACTATTTTAGTTGCCAAATATAAATAACTCATTTTTGTAGTGTTCATACTTTATGAATTTTCCATCCTTAATCATAGAAAAACACAAAAAATTCCGGTTTATATTGGCTGTGAGGCTTTAGGCTGAAAATGACTAGTACTGATAAAAAAGAGGCTTTTAGAAGAAGTGTGGTGGAGAAAGTGAGACAAAGATGTGTGTGTGAGACGGAAGCGAGATGAGTGGGTACGTGATACGTCCATAACTCCTGTGTTATCCTCAGAGGGAGACAGAAGCGAGAGGAGTAGAGAAGCTGATTTAAAAAATCAGGCATTTATATTAGCTGCTGACTTCTCTAAACATTCAAATAGAAATCAAACTGAAACCAATATAAACATGTCGCAAAGATATTCATCCATGACAAGGTTGATATAAATGTAACTAAGGGCTTGTTTTTTTCTGCGGCTTGTGACTAGCTGCGACTTGTAGTTTTTGGGCTGTTCATACTAGAGATTACATAGTAACAGAAACTCACGTGTGGTTTTTGCCAATATAAATTAAGTCGATACGGTATATACTACAATTAACTAGTAGACCATATCTTAAAAAATATTTTGTTTAAAAACTAGTTACTGTAAAAAAATCAAAAGCTAAAATCAAAAACTAAAAAAGAATATAGACAAAGAATAAGCACTTGTCTATTGGTGTTGGAAAGGAAATACTCCACTACAATCTTTATGGTAAACGGCGTTCAGATTTGACCCTTGATCTAATACTCTGCGTACCAGTGTACTTGCTTTCTGAGAAAAGTGCGTGGCGCTTGTCCTGGCACAAGGCCTGTATGTGCGTGCTTGTACGAGTACAGTTGCAGATTTTACTTAGGAGTAGCGGCGGCCATGGTCCCCTAAACCGTTCACGTTTAGTCTCGAGTACATGCTAATTAATTTGTGTACAGTAAATTTAGAAGTAGTCCCTTCACCAAAAGACCAAAAGAGAGACAGTAGGTAGCAAGTACCAGGTCTTGATCTCCCCCAAAAATTCGTGTCAAGATCAGCCCCTGTAAGTGCAAGAAGATGCTGCCAATGACCCATCGCATGTTGCAACTTGCAAGATGTTGCAGTTGCAACTTGCAAGTCATTGACCCGTCGCTTACCTAGGCATTCCCAAAAGGGCACCAATATACCGAATGCCCTTCGATCGTTTACCTGCATTGACTATCTTATAGTTGGTGTCATGCACAGCATAGAAGCAGTGCAGATAGTGTCCTGACTTTACTACATGACCAACTGGGCCTCTCCATGGTGCAGTAATAGTAGGTAAAACTAGGAGGAATATAAGACCTAGCAGAAGCACTCCTCGATGTATTTTATCCTTGCGTTTTTCATTTCTATGATCGAAATAACAAGATTCAAAAATTTTCAACAGAACAGAAATCCTTTTGGTGCTGTATACAACTTTCACGGTTGTTCTTTCCCTCGTTGGGCTTGGAAAATCTTAAAATGGGCCAGCCCAGGCACAATCTTGGACTGGAAAAAAATGGAGACTTGAGTCTGGCTCTCTGCCCTTAGTAGGGCAGGGACAATTTAAGGGCCAGATTGCGACAGACACGTGACAAGCCCAACTTGTGTTTTTCTCTCTTTTGTTTGTTTTGTTTTTATGCGACTTAGGTTTCATTTGGCATTACGACATATTATGATTATCCTATTTAACAGAATTGATTTTAGATGTTTTGGTGTTTGACTATCCGCATTTTTTTTTATCTAAATCAAGTTGCGAATGGAGATATTGTTGCGGTCCACGTAAGCAGAAGACATGAATGCTCTAGTTTCTATAAATCATTTCTCTCAGCTATTACTATTCATTAGCCATTACTATTTATTAGCCACTACTTTTCGATTCACATATTGTAACGTATTTTGTATTTTATTATATCACAATTCCGTAAGTTGTATGCGGTTCGAATGTTGTAATGTCTTTCGTTACATCGTTTTTCTTACATAATACTGTACTATTTATCAGGCGCTTCTATCAGTCACTACTATTTATCAACTGTAGCCAAAAGCCATCAGCAAAAGCCAATATGGACTGGCCCTAATAAAAGCCACCATTGTTTAACAGAATTTGTTTAACTTTGATTTGATTTGCCAAGCAAGATTAATTCCACGAGAACTTCGAAAAATAAGCATAACGTACGGCTCGTGGGACTAGACGCACCCGACGGCGTGATTCACGGGCCGCATGCGTCCCCTGTTCCTCTGGCCAAGACCTGCCACCGAGCTGAGGAAACCGCTACTTGGTTCGCTGATTCTTATCAGAAGGTTCATTATTTCTGTAACATTGTAGAGTAATATCTGGATTGTGTTAATATTTTGCATGGATCGATGGTAATAACTTTGGTTCAGAATATAGGCAAGGTTTTACAGATTTCGTGTAGACCGAAACGAAAAACAGCGTTACCCTCCTCTGATGAATGTACAAATTGCAAACCTGCACAAACATCGCTGGAAGTGCGTGATTTGTTGGGGAGCTCGCCACCACGTTGCGTTCTTCCATGTGAGATCACAGTGTCTTCGTGAGCAATTGCGCGCTCCTTTATTCACGTATGCATGTATCGCCACGGTTCCTTCCAACATGTTGGGTTCCCTGTCAAACTAACGTGGTTATGTAGGGAGCTCCAGCGTCGCTCGCTTTGCGACGATCCACGTGACCCCGCACCGCACGCCGCACATCTTCCTACATCGTTCGCATGCGTTTTCTCTCTTCATCATACCACCAAGGAACCTGATCAAACCATTTTATAGGGACTACTCGATCGATACATGCACGCACCATTAACTCCCTGACGTAGGTTTGTCAATCCGATCATTGCCCGGCGGCGTGCTCCACACTCGCGCGCGCCATGCAAGCCCTCGACCAGCCCACTATGGCGTCGGAGCTGAGGGCGCTCGCGTGCACGGCGCTCTTCGTCCCTGTGTGCGCGGCCTACGCGCGTTCCGCCTGCCGCCGCCTCCGTCCCGGTCTCCCGCGCCTCGCCGCGCTCTTCCCGACGTTCCCCGTCTTTGTCTACCTGCCGTGCCTGTTCAACTCCCTCCACCTCCGGCTCTTCTCTACATTCTTCCACACCTGGCTCGCCATCAATAAGCTCGTCCTCCTCGCGCTCGACCTCGGCCCGCTCCACCCCTCCCTCCCCCTCCTCCCGTTCGTCCTCTGCGCCAGCCTACCCATCAAGCTCCGCGTCAGCCAGAAGGGCACCAAGCATTATTTGTCGTCGCCGCCGCCGCCCGTCGCCGACTTCCTCGTCCCCTGCGCCCGCAGCTTTCTCTTCCTCTGCTGCCTCGCCGTGCTCTACCCGCACACTGGTTGGCTCCCCCTCTACGCCGTCCACTTCCTCTACTGCATCCAGGTCTTCCTCACGCTCGACCTCGTCCTCTCCTCCGTCGCGCTCGCCTCGGCGGCCGTGCTGGGCACGGGCCTGGAGAGGCAGTTCAGCACACCGCTCGCGGTCGCGTCGCTGAACGACTTCTGGGGACGGCAGTGGAACCTGATGGCAGTGGACCTCCTCCGCGCCTCGGCGTACGAGCCGGTGCGCGCCCGGTGGGGCCGGGACGCCGGCGTGCTCGCCGCGTTCCTCATGTCGGGCCTGCTCCACGAGCTCCTCTACTGGTACCTGACGCTGCAGCGCCCCAAGGGCGAGATGCTGCTCTTCTTCATGCTCCACGGCGTGTTCCACATCGCTGAGCGATGGGCCAGGGAGGCCGGGCTGTGGCGGCCGCCCAAGGCGGCGGCGTACCTTCTCATCAGCGCCTTCATGGTTGTCACCATATCGGAGCTCTTCTTCGGGCCGTTTCTGAGAGCCGGCACCGACGTGCGCCTGATGCAGGAGTCCGCGGCAGTGGTGGAGTTGATTAGGGGCGTCGCTAAGCATCTGCTCCGTCCGTTTGGGGTGGTTTCGAGTTAGAGAGAGTCCGGGATTACTACATTCTGCTATCAGATTTCATCATTCGCTTTAGAGATAAGAAATCCCCAAAATAATCCTTAAATCATAAAAAAATATAATTCGTAGAAATTTTCTTATTAATCGAAAGAAAAATTGTATGCCTCTGTTAGATGGCCCGTCTATATTATAATGATGATGATTTTTCAGTAAAATAAGATAGCAATTGTATTTGATCTCAATTACGTGCTTACATGGTAGCAATTGTACGTTTTTAGTTTCAGTTACGTGATTGGCACACGAAGCAAGCCATACTTTTCGTATTAGCGATATGGTGTTATATCGTTAAAATAAGACCCAATGCTAAAATTTCATGCAGATATCCTAACTAGCGGTTTTTGGCTGCAAGAATCCTAAGAAAATTCAACATTCAAAACATCGCCACATTTTTCATATTATTCTATGTCTCTCAGTATATTCGAGCAATATTGTGCATGTAATCCTTTGTGCCCCTATGTACATGATCAATTGGCCACAATATCTAGGGCGGCAACCAACTATATTATATACCTTATAGAAACTATCATTATTATTGTCAGTGGAGGATTTAGTTATATCTCGGACCCAGTGATGGAATGATTTAGATTATCTCGATTAGACCATAAAAATGTTGTCCAGATTGGACTGAATTTATCCAGGTTGTACACTAAATATTTTTTTACACCTCAGACTGAAGCCTATCTTATCCGGGCTATAATTTCGCCCCTAATTATTGTGTATGTCACTCCATTAGCATAACGCGATCCCGCCAAATTTGAAAACACACAGGCTATTACACCCGCAAGGATATAGACTTGTTTGTAGATATATCCTGTCATCCAGTGCGTTCTATCAATTAATATTTTTTTAACTATGCAATATTTTGTGAAAATGATCTTATAATTATGATTTTTTAATGTTTACGGGCCGATATATCACGCTATATCGCGAAACGCTAAAAGAACTCCCTGCCGCTAAATGCTGCTATACGCCATTTGCATCCTTGCTCAGATCTCATCAGAATTTTGTATGAAATAACCAATTTCAGCAATTCATTTTTTTGAAAGGTTTTTCACAAGTTCCACACGTCAATGGGTTGCAAGCGTCAGATTCAGTTATTTTTGGAGGAGGAGCTACAGCAAGTTTTTTATGTAATGAATTTCACATGCTCGCAGCATCAAGTAATATTTATGTAACACTAATTTCATATGCCCAAGTGTTCAGAGAAGTCAGCTTTTCAGGGAATTCACATACGAATCAGCTTTATTTTGTATCTTTGTGCCGTTTAAAGAAGTAGCTATGATCAAATTCAAGCAGGAGAATTTTTTGAGCAAGAACATGAAGAATCTGAATGTTGGTTCTTGTGATGCTTTGTTCTTAATGATTTATTCAATGTTTTGTCGAGTTCTTCCTCCTTTTTTTCGTTTTTTCTCTAGCCATTTCGCAGTTCCAGATTGTTCCTTCTTCCATCCCATCTGTGTCCATTCTCCTTTCTATATATGACATGTGGGCCCACAAAACACAATCGGGGACTCTTTCTTTGGCTGACATCTAGGCCCACCAGCCCGCATGCTCTTCCATGAAGGACTTGCGCAAGGTATGGTGATCGGTTCGGCTGAAAAGCTTGTGGCTTATGGCTGAAAACACTATAGTTAGCTGAAAAAAGTACTGTAACTGACAGAGACTTATTTAGCATAATTAAATTTAAAAAAATTTAAAAATAAAAAAATATGTTAGCCCATTATATATAATACAAACAAATACGGGAAAAAAAGAACCGGCAAAAAAGCTCAATAAAAAGCCAAAAGTTCAGAAAAAGACGAAACTTATGAATAGTGGAAAATAAGCCAGAAGCTGAAGCCGAGTTGATCAGGACATTCCACACCACCAGATCCGGTTAAAAGAGAGAAACCGGGTCTACCCGTTTTGCTTTAATCAGAGCACGAACTGTTTTTGTTTGAACCGGTTAAGCGAAGCCTTTCCGCGGTACACAAAACAAATATCGGGTTATTGGATCTCGATCTATTTAATTTTGCAGGCCTGTTAGGCGATGAAAGTACAAAGCGGGGGTGGGAAACTACGCTTGATCGGATAGTTCGGCTAGTTTGATCCGAGGGTTAAAAAATTAGGTTTTCTTTAAACAAAATCCTCCGGGAGATGACTAGACGCACCTTTCATAAATATTCTGTCTCCGTTGTACATATTCCTATCTTGATTCTTTCCCTTCCCTCTACACGCCATTTCTTTCCACCGCCTCTTGCTTTCGGCCTTTCCCTGCACGTTCTGGTAGAACGGCATTGGCATCCATATGTTTCCTTGCATCATCCAGATCTTCTTTCATCAGTTGCATGTACACAAAGTTCCCCAAATGTATTACGTTCTGCAAGTCTCCGTACTGTTAGTCACCATTCTCTCTGACGTAGCCATTGCTCAAAGATGGAGGGAGATCAGCGGCAAGGACCAGTGGAACGGCCTCCTGGACCCCCTCGACATCGACGTCCGGCGCGACATCATCCGCTACGGCGAGCTGGCGCAGGCGACGTCGGACGCGTTCATCGGAGACCCCGTGTCGCCGTACGCCGGCGCTTCCCGGTACGGTCCGGACGCCTTCTTCCACAAGGTGCAGGCGTCTGATCCGGAAGCGTACCGCGTCACAAGGTTCATCTACGCGACGTCGAGCGCCCGCGTGCCCGACGCGTTCATGACGAGGCCGGCGCCGGCCGGCGCGTGGAGCAGGGAGTCCAACTGGATGGGGTACGTCGCGGTGGCCACCGACAGCTTCGCCGCGGAGCTCGGGAGGCGGGACATCGTGGTGGCGTGGCGCGGGACGAAGCGGACGGTGGAGTGGGCCAATGATCTGGACATCACGCTGGTGCCGGCGACCGGCGTCGTCGGGCCGGGGCGCGGCTGGTCGCAGCCGTCGGTGCACAGGGGGTTCCTGTCCGTTTACACGTCGAAGAATTCCACGTCGCGGTTCAACAAACAAAGCGCGCGAGAGCAGGTAAATTTGTTGTGACTTCCTCACGTTAACACTAACAGTCATACTTAGTACTCCTAGAACAGGAAGACTTCTTCCATTAGCAGTGGTACTCCTTCATTGTGCTACTGTGGCGCAATTCGTTCATACTTCTGCGTGAGGATCGGTCAAGTTGGACTTTCTGTGTCCTCCAATTTAAGTTTGGTTCTGGCAGCACAGACACAGCCATTTAAAGAGAGCGTAGAAAATTTGCAGTGTGCAAAGCGACAGGTTTCACACTCAATCTGGGGAATTGGCGAATAATTCGATGACTTTATTCTGAACTGTACTCCATGATGTTGTTAATAGGGGATATTGTTTTTCTCTAGAGTAGGAGAGCCATGGAATCTGATTTCATTAGGAATGTTAAAAGAAAGTACGACCATATGCTCCAAATTTTGTTTTACAAGGGAAAAGAAATGACCAACCTTCCTTGATGGAGGAGTAGTTTCGTTCCTCGATTGGGCCAGCCCAATAGCGTAGCCACCACTATGTCCTTCCGAAGTCCAAATCCAACGGAAAAGGCCAACTTGTAGTGCATCACCTTGACAGCTTCTTGTAAATTTTCATGCATTCACATTTTGGTTCTTTTCCCACCTTTTTTCGGGAAGAAATTTCATTTTCAGCTAGGTCGCTTACTTGGCGCTATGTCAAGCGCATGCTGTTGTACTGAAGAAAAATCTCAACTGAGCTCCAAATTAATGTTACACAGGCGCTGACTGAAATAAGAAGATTACTGGATGCATACGAGGACGAGAACTGCAGCATCACCTTAACCGGCCACAGCCTCGGAGCCGCGCTCTCCACGCTCAACGCCGTCGACCTAGTCGCCAATGGATTCAACATCCACGGCTCGTCCCAGGACCCGATCCCCGTCACGGCCATCGTCTTCGGCAGCCCCCGCGTCGGCGACGAGCAATTCAAGAAGGCCTTCGACTCGATGCCCGGCGTAAGCCTGCTCCGCGTCCGCAACGTCCCGGACGTCGTGCCGACCATCCTGCCGTCCGCGTTCTTCAAGGACGTCGGCGTGGAGCTGCTCGTGGACACGCGCAAATCGCCGTACCTGAAGAAACCGGCGGGCCCCGCCGCGTGGCACGACCTCGAGTGCTACCTGCACGGCGTCGCGGGCACGCAGGGCACCGGCGACGGCGCCGGGTTCAGCCTGGAGGTCGAGCGCGACGTGGCGCTGGTGAACAAAGAAGCGGACGCGCTCAGGGACGAGTACTTCGTGCCGGCGACGTGGTGGCTGGAGAAGAACAAGGGCATGGTGAAGAGCGCGAGTGGGCACTGGGTCTTGGAGGATCATGAGGAGGGTAACCTTGCGATGTGATGAATTTTGGTGAATTTAATTGTGGGATCTAAACTGATAAATGTAGCTTGTTGAAAGATTTCTCGGGAAAATATTGCGTAGGAGGGGCAATGGAATAGGATTTTGAGAGCTCCCCTTTTTATGTTGGAGAATTTCCGATGCTGTATTTTTCTGGCAGTCTTGGGTTGCCTGTGTTTCTGAAATCATTCTGAAATGAGAGAGTTGGGCCAAACATCGCCTTTCGATCCATGCAAGATTGGCTCACAAACAGGATGGCCCAATAGATTTAGAAGGCTTTCCTGACCTGACCAAGTAGGTACCACCATTTTTCTGTTCTTACAGAATTTTCTGTGTCTTGATTCAGCCCAACTATACTCGTGCGAACCAAAGTCTTCAACATTTTTGTTGCACTGCATATCGGCTACAAAAGGTAGAACTTATACAGCTGATAAAAAGAAATTTTTTTACAGCAAAAGGAAAATGCGTCATCATACAATCCTACGCAGCATCTGTATCCCCTAAAAGTGGTGCACACGTCGGAATCAGTTGCACCAACTTGACCTCAATCGGATCACTCACTCTCGATCAGGGGGCGGACCAGCGGTGGGGTGCCAGCCCCTCTACCATCGATCAGTCGTGTGTACCTCTCTCATCTCTCACAGTTCTATGCTAGCCATATGAATGACTTTTCAGGCTTAAAAAGCCTTTGTATGATGAAGAAAATTGTATTTGTAGTGGTGATTACAAGCCACAACGACATCTTGACTTTTAGCGTGGAGCCTCTCCCCCTCTTATGTCTGTAAGTCTATCGTAAACTGGTAACTCAACATTCACTCCCCTAAATTTTGATCGTGAGTCCGTCACTGCTCTGGACTTTAGCCAGCAAAAGCTCCCCTTTCCGTTGTTGAGTTCATCGTGAAGCCAATTCTGCGATGTAGGTTCTCCTGTAAGGACTGCAGGAATGATGACATTGCTGGCTTGCTACACGTTGGAGGAGATCCTTTGCTTCGAGTCTACGTCCTTGCTCGTTTTGGTAACTGACGTTGCCACCAATATTTTCCAGAGCTAGAAAGTTGGCTTCGGTCGCTAGCCTAGACCACATCGCACGTAAGGCTGTGTCAATTTTGCTACTGTATGAACAGACGTCAACATGGATCGAGATACCGTGTATAAAACTAGTCGACAAAAACTACCGAACACTGTACCATTTCCAACCAAACTAACAGGACAACGCATTAACATTTCATCATCTT
The DNA here is from genome assembly GCA_017311315.1 of Dendrocalamus latiflorus. Classification (NCBI taxonomy): domain Eukaryota; kingdom Viridiplantae; phylum Streptophyta; class Magnoliopsida; order Poales; family Poaceae; genus Dendrocalamus; species Dendrocalamus latiflorus. Next base: position 38,869,741 of record CM029664.1, read on the forward strand.
TAGACCATCCATTCAACCTATTTATACCACGCAAACCTTATCCACACCCACCTCCTGTACACAAATGCACTATCCGTAGAAGGATAGAATAGCCAAAATACATCATGGATGTATTGTTTAAGTCTCGGAGGGCATATATATACACTATGGGCCTGTTTGGTTGCCCGTATCTTCTCAACCCAACTCGTATGGCTCATCCTGGCTAGGCACATGCAAATATACTTGTTTGGTTGCCTGTATCTGTTGAAGCTGTATGAGTAAAGATGGTGTTTGGTTGCCCGGCCCGTCTCTCTCTCCCTCCACTCATTCGGCCGACCGGCCTCCTCCCTCACCCGTCTCTCTCTCTCCCTCCACTCATTCGGCCGACCGGCCTCCTCCCTCACCCGTCTCTCTCTCTCCCTCCACTCATTTCGGCCGACCGGCCTCCTCCCCCTCACCTTCTCCGCCCGGGGCGGTGCGGTCGGCGCGCGGCCAGGCGCGGCGGCGCCGGTGGTTCTCCCGCCGCCCCCTACCTTCCCCCCCGCACTCGGGCTCACCTCCGGCGGCACGACGGCGCGCGGGTGGCTCAGTGTGCCGGCCTCGGGCTCCCCTCCGCCGCCGTCCCCCTTCCGCACGCACTCTCTCTCTCTCTCTCCCTCTCTCGGCGGCGCGGCATGGTGCGGCCCGTGGAGCGGGAGTGCGCCGCTGGTCCAGATCCGGCCAGATCCGGCCGGCGCCCTACCGGTGGCAGCCTCCCCGCCGGCCTCCCCTCGCCCTCCGCCCCGGATTCGGCCGACCCGAGCGGAGTCGACGCCTCTTCCGCTCTCCTCCGGCCGACCCGAGTGAAGTCGCCGCCTCCCTCTTCCGCTCTCCTTCCTTCCCTCGGGCGCCGTGCGCTGCATCCGCCGGGCCAGGCTGAGGAGCGAAGGTCGATATCTTCGTTTCCCTCGGGCCTGGCTCGGGACATCCTTTTGCATGAGATGGGCCTGGCTCGGAGAGCCAATCAGGCAACCAAACACACATCTATTGCATGAGCTGATGCAAGCCAAGTTCCATGCGGGCAACCAAACAGGCCCTATAATGTGACTTATAAATCAAGTCAATCAAATAAAGATATGAAAGGTTACTAGAGATATAGAAAGAAACATATCAAATACAAATAATCCTAATTGATTTTATTATATCTCTTATAATCTTGTCAAACATGTATTACTACTACAAAAAGACTAATACTAGACGCCTTATTACAGACGGTTGACCAAAACCATCATTATTAAATACAATAATAGACAGTTTTGGTTTAGAGACCGTCTGTGTTGCTGTCAACACTAAAAACCGTCTATGAAAATAAAATATCACATACGAATCATGGTGAAAACCGTCTGTGAAGAACTACATATGGTTATTAATAAGAACCGTCTATGATATTACCAAATATCACAGACGGTTTTTAATACAAACTGTTTATGATACTTCATAGACGGTTTATATTAAAAATCGTATATGATAATTAAGTCATCACAGACAGTTTGTATTCAAAACCATCTGTGATATTTCGCCATCCAATTTTGCCGCCCCTTTATTCAAACTTTTAAATTGAAGTGGCATCGCGACCTATCAACTACTGATCAGTTCCACTACTCAAGTACCATTATATATGTTGCCCACTTGCTTCCCACAAATACTCCAAATCAAAGCACTGACTAGCTAGCTCCCCTAAACCGATTGAAGCACTGTCTCCCCCAACGACGTCGGCTATCTCCCTGAGCTCCTCCGCCTTTGATTGTGACCCCTCCCATCTCTTCTTTGATTCTTAGATATGAAGTTTTTTTTAAAACCATGCTTGGATATCTCAAGCTGGAGCAGATTTGGTGCTAGTAGGGGACAACGGCAAGGAGTGCACCTACGGCGGTGGATACCTCAAGCGCCAGGCTGTCTTCTCCTGCCTCACCTGCGTGGCCGTCAGCACCATCGGGATCTGCACTGTCTACAGTCTGTGTTCCAGTGTATTTTGCCTTGTAAATATCTTGTTGCTCTTATGGTTGAGTGCATTAGTTCTAGATGTAGCTGGAATGCTGGATTAGTGTCTATTGGGGTGAGGAAGGGAACAGGGCAACAAACGGCTTACGATCATGGCATACGACCACGGTTTACGACCACAGCTTACGACCACGGCATACGACGACGGCTTATGACCACAGCATACAACGACGGCTTACGACCACAGTGTACGATGACGACTTACGACCACGGCATACCAAACCAACCAAACAACAGCACATACAACCTAAATAACGAGCCACCAAAGACATGGCGCCAATCATAAATAGGCCTGCATTGGTTCATCTGTATTCTCTGATTGTGTTGTTTTATAGCGCAATTAGATAATATTGATGAACTAAAGGAGGTCTATTTATAGTGTCACGAGAACGCAATCATAGATTATTCTTAACTAAAACCGTCTATGATAACTGTTATCATAGACGATTCTAATTAAGAACCGCCAGTGATAATGGTTATCACAGACGGTTCAAAAACCATCTATAATGCCCTTAGAGTATTACTGACCCATAACCACAGACGATTCGAAAAACCATCTGTGGTGATATTTCTGAACCGTCTGTGATAAGCTTTTCTGTAGTAACGTATTTTGTAGGGATGGTGTGTTGTGGAATTTGGTGGTGGCTAAGAACAAGCCCAAATACGAACCCGCTCTAATACCATGTAATTCTTTCTTTCCAGTAGCAATAGCAAGCAGCCATGGCGATGCAGGCCGTAACAGGCTGCAGGTACGTGGGATTGCTCTCACGCAGTGGCAGGTAATGGGTTGTTGTATGCTCCCCGTTGTGCGGTAGGCTCACTTGGCAACCATGAGCATGGCGCACGGTGAGTGACCACGGACGAGGGTAGTGGTGGGCTCACTCGAGTATAGCGGTGAGTGGTAGTGGGCTATATGTAGCCACGATAGGATGAGCGATGAGCGCGGTGATGGGAGGCGAGCATATGCAAGTTAGTGCGATGGCGTATGCCATGCTAGAAATTCATCACCTCCTCACCATCAATGTGCCCCGTCGACAAGCACACATAGTGAGGTGTGGCACAGGCCGTGACACCGTAGCTCGATGAAGCGTGATGCACAGCGAGCGCACACGGTGAGGCATGGTGTGGTCCATGATGTCGTGGCTTGGTAGGTCGTGATGGCCAATTAGTGTGCGCTAATGTGCAATGTCACAACAAAAGCACAAAACTTGCCGAAACTTGTTAGTATTCCTTTAAACTTTTGGTTGGAATCTGTTGAAACTTATTAGTATTTTTTTAAAAACTTTTTGTTGAAACTTTTTAGAACTCTTTGGTTGAGATTTGTTAAAGCTTTAGTTCCAAAATATGAAATTCATTAGAACTTTAGCTTGTAACTTTCTTAGAAACTTTGAAAATATACAAAACTCATTAAAGTATAAAACTTTTCGAATATTTTTTATAAAACTTATAGAAATTATATAAAACCTATTACTATACCGTTAGAATGGTATTTGATTTTCTTCTCGCGTACAAACTCAGGTGCCGCTCGATTAGGCTGAAATAAGCTGGTTTATGGTTGAAATTATACTATAGCAGGCTAAAATTATATTGTAGCTGATAGTGGCTTATTTAGCATAACTAAAATTTAAAAATAAAAAATAAGTTAGGTTATCACGGACAATATAGACGAATATAGAAAAAAAGAGTAGGGAAGAAGCTCGAAGAAGAAAAAAAATAGAAAAGGATGAAATTTATAAATAATAAAAAATAAATAAATTGTTCGTGCCCGTGAATGTTTCTGCATTTCCGGCTTTACTGGCTAGAGGTGGCCAAATGGGCCGGGCCGTGACGGGCCGCACCGCGGCCCGTCACTGTAGACCCGGCCCGCGAACGGCACGGCACGGCGGCGAGGCGGGCCGGGCCGTGCCTGGGCCGAGGGCGCGGCACGGCCCGTTAAGAAATCGGGCCGTGCCGGCCCGGCACGGCACGGCCCGCCCAACGGCACTAAACGGTCTGTGCCGGCACGGCACGGTCGGCCCGGTAATTTGAAAAAATAGCCGTTTTTTGTGACCGTTGGGGGGTAAAAAATTCGGAAAAAATCTGAAAATTTTCCTATAAATAGGGGGGCATCCGGCCTCAATCTTCCACACCTCAAATCTCATTCTTCTCTCTCGGTTTAGCTGTGAAAAATCTGAAAGTGTTAGCGCAAATTTGGTCAAAATTCGAGCAAAATTCCGAAAATTCAAAAATCTTCAAATTTTTTGTGAGAGCTACAAAGGAGCTAATAATGCTGTCTTATTTTAATTTTTTGGTATTATTTGTTGGTTTAATTTTTTGTTATTATTTGTGGGTTTAATAGTAAGTAAATCGTTTTTGCTATTTCAATTTGCAGTTGATTACTTGATTTAATGGAGAACTACAATTTTCAACTTTCCGAATTCGGGCCCTCGGCAGAGGATATGCAATCGTTTCAACAAGCATATCCATCCGCGGAAGGTCCACATGTACAAACTGGAGATGCCGAAGAAACGACGGCCCCGGTGGCGCAGAGTCCAATCGATCCATCTTCTGCTGGCTCAACAAGTGCATCCACGACCCAAAGCATGGGTGCAAAAAGAACAAGAGCTAGTACATCAACAGTTTGGAATGATTTCGACAAGAAGATCGAGACCGACAGTGATGGAACTGAAGTGAGGTATGCTGTTTGTAAAATTTGTGTGTAATGAATTGACTGCAAAATCTTCAGGTGGGACGGGTCATCTACAACGACATGCTGCAAGCTGCAAGAAAAAGCAAGGAATACAAATGCGCCAGACACAGCTGCAATATAACCCCGACGGCTCGGTACATACGTGGGAGTACAACCCAGAGGTAGCTCGGGAATCTCTTTGTAGATTAATTGCTTCTCAAGATTTACCTTTAAATTTTGGTGAATCTGATGCTTTCCAAAAATATATTACGACTGCTCATAACCCTCGATTTAGTACTGTATCTAGGCAAACAACAACTAGAGATTTAATTAAATATTATAACAATTGTCGTGATAAATTGAAAGAAATGTTTCATACATGTACATTCTCTATTGCTTTGACATCCGACATATGGAGTGGTAGGGCTAGAGAGGATTACATTAGTGTTGTTGCTCATTATGTTAATGATGACTGGATAATGGAAAAAGAAATTATAGGATTTAAATTAATTAATGTTTCACACAATGCTGAAAAATATTGCAGAAAACATTATTAAAGTTGTAGAAGATTTTGGTCTCACGGATAAGATTTTTCCATAACTTTAGATAATGCAGCTGCAAACACTAAAGCTATGGAAATTCTTACTCCTTTGTTTGATACTTATGCACAGTCTTTCTTATTGCATCAACGTTGCGCTTGTCATATTATTAATCTTATTGTTAAATCCGGTTTAAAAAGATTAGATGCTTGTATTAATTCTTTTAGAGATGCAATTTCATTTATTAATTGTTCTAACCAACGAATAGCCGCATATAAGAGTTTTTGCGTAGCAATGAATGTTCGTCCTAGAAAATTTGGTTTAGACATGCCTGTTAGATGGAACTCTACTTATCTTATGCTTAAACATATATTGCCACACAAGAGCACTTTATCTGTTTTCCTTCACACCCAAAGTCATCAATCTCGTAGCTCCTCAAGTAGAACCCAAGTTAGAGACCCTGAACTTACTGAGGACGATTGGGATGTTGGTGAAAAAATATTTTCCTTTCTAGAAATTTTTCATAAAGCTACAGTTTGCCTTTCTGGAGTATACTACCCTACATCTCCCATGATTGTTCATAATATTGTTGAAATTGCCACTCACCTAAAGGCTTTTGAAAATGATCCTATACTACGGAATGCTATAGGTGCCATGAAATCTAAGTTTTTAAAATATTGGAGCGAAATTCCTATTTTATATGCATTTGCTTTTATTTTGGATCCTAGGGCCAAACTCCAAGGTTTTATAAATGTTTTACAAGTTTTAAGTGAGGCTACCGGTTTAGACTATTGTTCATACTATACACAAGTTAAAGATATATAATAAATATGAAAATAAATTTGGATCTGTGCGTTTAGAAAGACCTTCGGTAGTCCCTAGCACCTCTAGGGGGGCTATGCAATGGGGCAAGATTTTTGGTTCTTCGTCTAGTTCTCGTGCAGGTGCAGGTACACAGCAGTTAGGAGGAGGAAGGCGACAAATCACTGGAGACCTATCAAGTTATCTCAACAGTGATAGCGTCAGCTTCGAGCAGGAGTTGAACATCCTCTCATGGTGGCAAACCCAGAAGGTATCATATCCAGTGCTATCCATATTAGCGCGGGATGTGTTGACTGTTCCTGTCTCTACAGTCTCCTCGGAGTCAGCATTCAGTCTTTCCGGAAGAATAATCGAGGAGCGACGAACAAGTCTCTCCAACGAGATGGTCGAAGTACTTATGACCGTCAAGGACTGGGAACAGGCTGAATCAAGACTCCAACATACTGCAGATAATAAATATTTAGAAGAATCTTTTGAGAATTTGTATTTAGATAGCAATGAATAGGATTTTCAATATTTTTCTTTCACATGTGGTCAATAATGAGCTTTATAGGCTGTACTCTTTTTTCTTTACCAAGGTTTTCTCAAATTGAGTTTTTACTTGGTAAAGTTTTTAATGAGGCAGCCATCCCATGTAATTTAATAAATTAATAAAGCTCATTATATCATTGCAAATATTTATTTTTATGATTAACAATGTCTACAATTTTCTATATTTTTCTGAATTTTCTACAATTTTTCTTAATTTTCTACAATTTTTCTTTTTTTTCGGCTAAACGGGCTAGCCGGGCCGGCACGGCCCGTTTAGCCTTAACCGTGCCCGGGCCGGCACGGCACGGCATCGGGCCGTGCCTGGGCTTGCACCGCGGCCCGCGGGCCGGCACGGCACGGCCCGTTTATTACACGGGCCTTAACGGACCGTGCCTAAACGGGCCGTGCCGAGCCCGTGCCGGCCCGGTACGGCCCATTGGCCAGCACTATTACTGGCAGTGCGCCGCGCGAGCATCTTGGTGGGCCCAGCCACTATTTGGGATCAGTTGGCACTGACTTTCGACTGAACAGTGAAAGCATCTCAGGGAATAGCAAGTCACGGCGCCCTACATCATGTCAGCTCCAATACCATGCCCTAGTGAGCACATCTTGTATGTCTTTTTCCCCGGGGATTTGTACGAACCAAAACTTGACTTTGCTTCACTTTGTGCATTTTTGGTAGTAGGCTAACTGGCCAAGGCAGAAAGAGGAACCTGATGTTTTGTACCTCCACAAAACTCGAGTGCCTTTTTAAATGGTCAATATTTATTTACTCCCTGTAACAGCCTTAACTTTTCATCAGGACAGATGTGATGGTTAGGCAGAGCATCTTGTTTAGCAAAGGACAGTTGTTGAAGATCTACGCTCCTAACGGTATCTCTAGCACAGCTGTCTATTAGATGTCACCAAGTTCTTATAGGAAAAAAAGAAGTGAAAAAATGTGATATCTCTTATACAAGAGATAATTAATATACAAACCAACATAAATTGTAATAAAGTGTGAGAGAGAAATACGATGAAAATAATATAAAATAGTTAGAGAAATTAATTTTAGAGATGAGCTGTTGGACATATTGTGTCTAATACTGTCTTTAAGTGAGATAAATATTTTAGTGATAATCTTAAGAGACAGATTATCTAAATACAAAAGGGAGTGTCTAGGCATCACCCAGATGTTTTCTTCCTAATTATCATCTAAATTTGTGACCAGGGGGTAGAATTCAAGGGATAGAGGAGAATTCATGGCTCTTAAATCTCTAATCCAATGGTCATAAATCTAAATGATAGATAGGAAAAAAACATCCGGATAATATTTAACAAAACCCAATACAAAATACACTAAATTTGGCACAGGATAGAAACGCAAAGGACAATTAAGGTCATACACGCACTCCATTGAATTTAATGTGCCAGGGCCTCGCACCGGGCTACCTAGAGGCCGATGCACATGCGCCGTACATCCTTTATATACACTATAGATCAATGCGTGCAGGCTCCTGCTTCGCTGTCGCCGTTTTGGACTTGATATAAAGCAGAAGTGGGGGGTACATGCCCATGGCGTGCAGGTGCAGCTACCGTTCACCGAGCTCCTTAATTAATTAACTCCCGTTTGCTCCTCCGCACAGACAGGTTGTTGTGCCGGCGCATGAAGCGTAGCGCCAACCATCAATCGGCGCGTAGGCGTAGCCAAGCTAGTTTCGTCCGAATTCGTGAGCTAGCGAGGATCCACTCGCCGAGCGCGAGCGAACACAGGGGCTGCCTCGCGCGCCACCGGCGGCAACTGGTGAGCCGGATCTGTACGAAAAATTCTCGCATCCAATTGTGTCCACAGCGAATTAATAGATACCAGCTGAATGTCCGTACGGTGCTACAGATTTTTAAAAAAAACTTACAGGTGGTAAAATTTTTTAAAATATACATACAAATATGTTCTAAAAGTTTTTAAATCCGTAACAAACACAGGTATTCAGCTAGTGCAGCTCAATTGTCAAAAGGCAAAAGAAATCAGGGGCATAATTCAAATGATGATGAGTTAATTTTCATCAGTTTCTAACTATATAAGTTTCACAGATTTGCATCACCAAGAAAGATAGGGTATATAAAAAATTATACAATCCAAACAGGAGGGGAAAGAGGCGAGAGAGGCCGGGTAGAAGAGGAGGTGGGAGATGGTAACTGTTGGTGGAAGTGGAGATGAGGGATAGATAGATATGAGAGAGGGAGAGGGATGTTAGATAGATGGTCAAGATTTCAGTATTCAGATCGAACGATTGAGAATGGAGGAAAGAAAATACACCAATCACCAACTTAAAATGGAGGAAAGAGAATGCACCAACCACCAACTTAAACTGTATCACCACCAACTCAAACTTATTAAATAGTAAAGATTAGAATTTAGAAACCGCCGTATGATCACTCTCACTGTCTCACGCTTGTAAGCCTTTGTGCCGGTCCTTTTGACAATCAAATGCTATTAGCACGACGAAGAGGCTCACTTATGAACGCCTAGGATACATGTGGAACCAATAGCTGGGGTCCCTGATGAGACAAAATTCGATGGGCCCAGCGTGCCAGTCTCGGTCTCCGTACATATACACGGTTCGTGCCGGTCGTACAGATGGGCCTACTTTTATATGCACGGTTCGTGCAGGTCGTACAGATGGGCCGACTGGCCGAGAGTGCATGCGCTTGTTGGAGCGAGCGTTAGGGCCTGTTTGGGAGAGCTCCACCAACTCCAGATCCACGAAAAATAGCTTTACTCTACAAAATTTTACCCAAACGCTCCAGCTTCGCGAAATCTGGATTCACCAAAATTCTGGATCTGAGGGCCAGATCCATGGATTTCATGGAGCTCATCAAGGGGTGCTCCACCGTGGAGTTGGGTGGTAATTACCCACCAATGCCACTGGTTACACACCTCATCCCACCAAAAGTGGTCATTCCCACCAAAACCTCAATTTCGTGGATCTGGAGCTACTGTACAAGCCAAACACACCATGGTGAGATCCCAGATCCACGGTGGAGCTGCTCCATGGTGGAGCTGCTGCTCCAGATCCACGTTTTCAGTGGTGGAGCTCTCCCAAACAGCCCCTTAGTCTCGACTGGACTTCTGGAGTTGCATAGTGGTCTCCAAACCCGAACTGATCGAGCACAGTGTGTCTCTTCCACGGTGCAGATGTATGAGCTTTTTAGTTACAGGGACATGAAAAGAAGATGCGCTCGCCAATGCGATGATTTTGTCCCAAGTATTCCCCGGGCTACCTCGATCGGCCGCGCGGAGCATGCATATACGTAGAGTACAATACTAGAGTGGCGCTGGCCATACGTGCCATCCATGCATGTATGATGTATGGCACCACCACGTTGACAGTTGGAGATGCACACTGATTGGGACCGTTGGGGTCTTCTGCGATAGCTCTGGATAATGACCCGTCTCAGCTTCCTCGAAAACCAAAACAAGCATGGTAATTCTTTAAGTAATATTTTAAAGCTACTTCTCTAAATATCTGTCTAAGCACAAAACTATATATGTTATTCGTATCGTCATCTTCACCGTTCCTCACTGTCTCAAAAGCACAAATAAAAACATTAACCGCAACTAAAAGAGACAGGCAATGAATTCCATGTTGTCCACTAGCCTCGGAGTCCATTGTCTCGTTCTAGCTCTCGGATGGTAGCCGAATGTTCTGGACCCAAGGTGGTCCATCAGTTCTAATCTTCTAATGACATCTTATTAACGCAACTCTCCGCATGTTGTAGGGAAAAGCTGGATTCAAGACCCATTCCCCACCAACAATCTGCACTTTTTGCGTGTTTTCAGTTATGTTTAAGCCTTGGAGCACATGAATTTTGAAACAAATAGAGAATAAATGCAATTCCTCTGAAATTCCAGATAAGACTGTATTTACCCCTGCCCGAGGTGCCTTAGAGGAAGGATGTAATTACCGAAGATTTCTCCCCGTTCGTTTAAGGGCTTTGCCAAGCACTTCTTCTGCTTTTTTCCGCTCTTCTATGGCGATGCAACCGTGCAGGTGGCTTGGCATAAGATTCGCCTGCATCAAGCTCCACACCGTATTGAAGTAACAATCACAAGGAGCACTCAAATAAACTGGGGCGGGACTAGGAGTTCCGGACGAAAGCCAACTATGCATAGGCGATCTTGATTCGTATTCGCGTATCACAAATTTTTCAATAGTGGTTTTTGGACAATAGCAAGCTAGCGAAAGCCATGATTACCAAATGGAGGCTATGAAATACAGCGTGCGTGAGATAGGGTAGATCATATTCTTGTGCTTGTTGCCATTAGAGCAACTCCAAGAGAAGAGCTAAATCATTTTCTAAAGGTAAATTTGGCTATTATTAGAGAAAAAACGTCTCCAATAGACTCTGTAAATGACTCTCCAAATTTAGTAGCTCTCCATTCCTCCTCCTTCGCTCTCAATTTTTGGATAGCCTACCTCGCTCACCATCCAGCCTCTTGGCGCGGTCGGCGTTTCCTTCCCGCACGTTGCGCCCCATTCCCGCGCGTACGCGACCCACCGCGCGCCCTCTAGTTTAGATAGCCTGTTGGAGTAGTCTTGTTTTTTTGGGTGAGATTCATTTTAGAGAATAGCTAAATCACTAAATTTAGATATTTTTTTTGGCTAATCTCTTGGAGTTGCTCAGATTGTAATACATAGGTGTCAATTTCTCTCTTGATGATGGCCCTACTTTTCGGTTTTTTTTTACAGTAACTAGTTTTTAAACGAGGTATTTTTTCAAGATAGGGTATCAATTTATCGGTATTTGATTTGTTCACACAAACACTCATGTTAAAGCTAAAAGTCATGAGCTATAGCCGAAAAAATACACCCAATTACCTGCCTTAATGTCGGGTAACAGGCTACCATTATGTAACAAGCAAATGGTGGTCTCATACATATAATACATGAAGGCCGGGGAGGATCACAGTGGGGCTAAAGAAGTAATGAAGGGCTCGCTTCTAAATCCAGCCTTGCAAGGACCAGCAACCCTCACAAGTCAAATGTACGGCACACTTGCTGTCGGGCGCGGGCACGTGTTCTAGCTTACTAGCTAGGGTGCCCTATTGAATCCGCGCTCTCGTGCACCGGTCGCCAACTCTTAGGCCTGTTTTTTTTTTCAGTTTTTAAAATCCGTTTTTTAACTTTTCTATAATAAATAGTTTTTAAACGAAGTATTTTTTTAAAAGGATATACTAGTTAATTGTAGTACATGCTGTACCGACTTCATTTATATCTACAAAAACTGCAGGTGAGTTTTTGTTAATCTGTAATCTCTCGTATAACAGTCTAAAAGGCACAAGCCGCAGCCAAAAGTCATAAGCTGCAGCAAAAAAGAACAGACCCTTAATTTAGGGCATCTCCAATGGTCTGAGTCAGCTAGCTATATGCATGTACACATCAGCATATATCCTATGTGGAGGAAAGAGAGTATGCAAAAAAAATCGAGCCAGCTCTTCCTTAAGCACTAGTCTATAACGCCAAACGAGACAGCATCTATAAATTCTGTGTGTGCATGTAAGCATCAAATAGCTATCTTTATAGATAGTTCTTTAGAGCAAGTTTAATAGTATAGATAGCTGCTACCTCCAATACATTTCCATGTCATCAAAAGATAAGATGCAGCCAACTCATACAATAAGCTGGCTATAAGTTGTCTCTACAAGAGCTCTTAATCATTTAATACATACATGGGTATTGGTCATTTAATACATGCATAGGTATAACAGTTAGTTCTATTGGTATATGCATGGATAACGCCTCTTTTCCTGTGCTATAGCCTGACTCTTGCATGGGAGCCGGCTTGGCTCTCTCTCTCCTTTTCTCCCCCCTCCACATAGGGCTATGCTGACATGGATTCCCTTATAGCTAGCACAGTCAGCCTTATTAAACTTGCTCCTAGCTTTAGTGTGTACTATATAGATGATGTGGAAGTCTTATAGTTAGTTGCTAACTATAACCATTGGAGATGCCTTTATAGCTAAAAGTCATAAGTCATAACCACTGCACGAGTACGTTGCTTGCTTGCGTCTCTTTCAAGTGGACGGTGCTTGCGCGCGTCCAATTTGAACCGAATATTTTGGCAATTAATCACAGATGGTCACGGTCCATGGTCATTGAATCTTCTTGACAGCCGAGTTTGATGGGTGATGCTTCTTTCGGAGGCACGTAGCGCAGGTCTTACGGCAGTTTTGGACGAATCATGTTGGTTTATGTAACGGCCCTTCATTTTCGGCTTATATCTAGTAGTTCAAACTTTTGACTACTAGCAAGATCGATTTTGAATGAATAAATTTGTTTCTTCTTGGGTTTTCTGCGCGCGTTCACGGGTAGAACTGCATGCATTCATTTAGGGGCCATTCAATTCGGCTTTGGCTGGCGCTTCAGTTTCTAGTTGAAATTTTTTTTTTAGAAAACGGAATATAATCATATTCCGGTCTTGATCATTTCAATTGAATGACTACAACCGATCGGTACCAAAACAGAACAAGCCAACCACACACCACCAAACGGTGTTACACAGCCTCCTTAGCACAAAACAAAAGCCAAAAGGATTTAACCTCCGCACAAACAAAAGCCAAAAGGATTTAACCTCCGCACAAACAAAAGCCAAGAACCAAACAATATCTCAACATTAGCAGGAGGTTGAATTCCAAAACAAATGACTACCACATTCCAAAAAAACCGAGCCACATGGCAATCGAAAAAAAAAGATGCTGAATGCTCTCCTTAGAAGAACAAAAACAACATTTGGTGCTCCCTTGCCACTGTCTTTTTTCAAGATTATCTTTTGTTAAAATAACTCCTTCCTTTAAAAACCATAGAAACACTTTGATCTTGAGCGGTATCTTTGCTTTCCAAAATAAATTCTTTTGCGGACTAGTTTCTCTTACCAAGAGATTTCTGTACATGGAACAAGCAGAAAAAACTCCACTTTTATTCAAGTTCCATACTAGAACATCTTCTTGCTCATTCAGAGATACTTGCATTATCAAACGCACCAAATTAAACCACGCCACTCGCTTATCACCTACCAATGCTCTTCTAAAAGAGACATTTAGCGGTGTTGCACTAAGAACTTGTGCCACCGTCACATTCTTCTTTCTAACAATTCTATACAAATCGGGGAATCTCATCCTTAGTGCCTCCTTCCCAATCCAAATATCCTCCCAAAATCTAGATTGTTGACCATTGTTAACCTTAAATCTACTTCTGGTCAGCACAAGGTCCTTGACCTCCATAAGACCACTCCAAAAATGTGAATCCCCTGGTTTTTTAACCATCTGTGATAAGGCCCTACCTTTCAAATATTTTCTCTTAAGCATGCTCTGCCAGAGGCCATCCTCGTTCAACAACTTAAATAGCCACTTACTTAACAAACCACAATTCTGCATTTCCAAGTTTAAAATGCCCAAACCCCCCACATCTTTTGGCTGACTAAGGATACCCCATCTAGCCAACCTGTATTTCTTTTTATTCCCATCATTTTGCCAGAAAAATCTGGACCGGTAATAATCCAGTTTCTTAAGTACTCCTTTAGGAATCTTGAAAAAGGACATCATAAACATCGGAAGACTCGATAAAACCGAATTGATTAAAATGAGTCTGCCGCCTACCGACAATAATTTGCTTTTCCAACTACTAAGCTTCTTCTGATACCTTTCCTCGACTTCCCTCCAGTCCTTGTTCAAAACTTTCCTATAATGCATAGGAAGGCCTAAGTACCTAAACGGTAAAGATCCCTCCTTGCAACCAAACAGTTCAACATAATCGGCACTCTTGGCCTTCGCGCTCCCAAAGCAGAAAACTTCACTTTTATGAAAGTTTATTTTTAGGCCTGACATCTCTTCGAAAATACTTAGAACTAACCTCAGATTCTTCGCCTTTTCGAAATCATCTTCCATAAAAATAATAGTATCATCCGCATACTGAAGAATCGACAAACCACCATCTACTAGATGAGGCACTAGGCCCCTAAACTGCCCACAGCCTTTGGCTCTTTCTAATAGAATTGCCAACATATCAGCTACTAGATTGAAAAGGGCAGGCGAAAGGGGATCCCCTTGCCTCAAACCCTTTCTAGTCTGAAACAAGTGGCCTATGTTATCATTCACCTTGACCCCTACACTGCCACCACTTACTACTGATTCAATCCACTTGCCCCACTTTGCCGAAAAGCCTTTTAATCTCAAAACCTGCTGCAAGAAGGACCAACTCACCTTATCATAGGCTTTCTCAAAATCTAGTTTAAGAATAACCCCACCTAGTTTTTCTTTGTTTAGCTCATGTAAAGTTTCATGCACAATAACTGCACCTTCCAAAATATTCCTTCCCGGAATAAAAGCCGTTTGGGAAGGTCTAATTACCTTGCTTACAACCCTCGAGATCCTATTAGCTAACACTTTTGTAAAAATCTTGAAGCTGACATTAAGCATACAAATTGGTCTAAACTGCTGAATTTGCTTAACCTCTTTTTGTTTTGGAAGAAGGGATATTACTCCAAAATTTAGACTAAAGAGAGGCAGTTTATTCTTGTGGAAATCTTTAAACATGGTCATTAGGTCATCTTTTATTAGACTCCAAAAAAATTGATAAAACTCAACCGGAAATCCATCAGGACTCGGGGCTTTATTGTGCTTCATTTGAAAAATGGCCTCCCTAACTTCCTTTTCCGAGAACTCCTCAACAAGGATCCTATTTTCTGCTTCAGAAACTTGCGGGATATCATCCTTGTACATTTCATCAAGGATCAAGCTATTTCTCCACGACACCCCAAAGAGGTTTTTTATAATATTTTGTAATATATTTCTCCAACTTATCATCTCCCTCAATCACCCCTTCTTCTTGGTCCAGACGAAAAATTCTAGTTTTTCTTCTTTTACCATTAGCAACCATTTGGAAATATTTTGTATTGTTGTCTCCCTGCAAGAGCTCCATGGTTTTAGCCCTTTGAAACCATTTAAACTCCTCCTCCCAAAGCAAATGGGCTAGTCTCTCTTTCACCCCTTGCCTCAGGTCCACTTCACGCTGAGACAGAAAATGAGTTTCCGCTTTTCTATCAAGCTTTATCTGCTACCCTGACTAGCTCCTGCCTTACTCTCTTACACACCCCCTTCTCATTCTTTGCCCATCCTCTTAAGAACTGTCTCACTCTTCTGATTTTATTCTGCCACCTTTGAATGGAAGAAAAACCCTTTTTTCTTCTTTCCAAACCTTAGACACTAAATCGAAGAAACCCTCATGTAAGAGCCATCCTAGTTCAAATTTGAACATTGGTTGACTCTTACCCAGAGTTCCTTCACCCGTGCTAAGCAGGAGCGGAGTATGATCCGAAAGATCTCTACCCAACGCCTTCACCACTGAAAGAGGGAACTTTTGTTCCCACTCCGTGCTCGCTAAAATCCTGTCCAGCTTTTCATAAGTTGGCACTTTCCGGGAGTTAGCCCAAGTAAAGTTTCTTCCAGACATAACAATTTCCCTCAAATTCAAGCTGTCTATAATTGCATTAAAAAGAAACGGCCATTTTCCATCATATTTATCATTATTCTTCTCACTCGGATTTCTAATTATATTGAAATCTCCACCAATCAACATTGGCAATGTTTCCTTATTACAAGCCTGGACCAACTCGGTAAGAAAAATTTCCTTGAATTCTGGTTGTGCTGCCCCATAAACAGCCACCAAGCACCATTGAAAGCCATCTAATTTATTCCTGAGATGGAATTTCACGAAGAAATCCCCTTCTGCAATACTGCCAATGTCAAAAACATTCAAATTCACCCCCAACAGAAAATCCCATGTGGCACCGTCCAATGCCAGAGAAAATCCCTTCCTCCGCACAGTTTATTCAGCTTCGCTAACGAGAAATCTTTTTCCCCGGTTTCCAAAAGAGCAATAAAGTCTAAGCTCTGCTCTCTGGAGATTTCATAAAGAAATCTAAATTTAGCTAAGTCCTTAAGACCCCTGCAATTCCAGAAAATTCCTTTCATGAAGAACTCCAATTTGAAACTCTAACCTTTCCTTTTTTCCCAAGTCCTTTTCCAGACGACTTAGCGTTGGACTTGTGATTTTTAACAACAGCCCTAGTTTCACAACTTAGGTGATAACTACCCTCATCTAAAATTTCATCCACCAAATCCCCACACAAATGCTTAACAGCCTCTATTTCTAAATCCTCCGAACTCTCCGACTCGCTAACGCTACCTCGCGGGCTTTCACTGCACTTCTCTAAGCAGTTCGAAATTTTTGACCTTTCTAAACAAAGCAAACGATTAACGGCTGAAAAATAAACCGTCATCACTATTACTCGCAACTACCCCTAGTTCACCAACCCTCCTAATAGCAGAAGAAACCGGCATAGAGCAAAACGAATTAACTGAAACATTACCTTCCATTTGCTCCAAGTTTCGCACCACCGCCCGCCGTTCCGCCCGCCTCATTATGTGCTCATCAGTCACGCCAGCCAAGCGCGGGCTAACCCTTGAAGGTGAAACCACCACCTCCCTTAGCAATCCAGCCGCATCCTCACAGTCACCAGGCCCGAACCCCACCTGACCTCTTCCATTCTCTTCTCCCAGCCGGATCTGTCGGTTCTGCATGCCCAGCACCCCCACTGTCTCTGTTAACTGTCCCGCCAACTGAGCCCCGACCGAAGCCTCCACCAACTCTCCTGCGCAAAACTCCTCCAGCTTGATGTCCTGGACAGCCAACTCAACACCGCCCGGCCTCTCCTCTGGGAATTTTTCCTACGAAATGGTCACACGGAGACACCCCTCCAACTCCTCCCCAACTTCACCACCCGAAGAGCTAGGACTTCTGGGGCTAAAACCAATCCCCTCCACTGCGCCTTTCTGCAAGCACTGCCGGCCGCTCTGTCCCACTCCTCCTTGAAAAGCAAAAACCGTGCCCACTTGCACCTCTTTGTCAGCTAACACATTATCTGCCACCTCACAAAGCGTTTTATTCAGCGAAAGATTCAGGATCTCCTCCGCTTTTCCTTTAAGAAAATCTCTAAACTCCTCCTCACTCATTTTCTGAACTTTCTCCTTCAGCGATTCACTACCTGACCTTCCCTCCTTCGTCGGCGCCCCATTACTCTCCCCACCGGCCCCCTTCAAACGCTTGTGCTCTCTTGCACCATTCAACTCCTCACCCAGCAGATCATCCTCTTCCAAACCCCCTTCCTCATTCCCAAACCCATCCTTATCCCCTCCATTCCAATCCACCTCTACTTCTTCTCCATTTTCATCAAAACCTTTCTTTTCCACCTCAAACTCCAACTCGAAATAATGATCCCCGATGACCACATCTAAATGTGCAGGGATCAGCTTCGGATTGAGGACAGCCACAAAAATCCTTCCAAATACGTTCTTCCTAGTTGACTCCATATCCACCGTTTGCGTCGAACCAAGCATCGACCCAACTGCCCACAGATTCAGAAACTCTCTCAAAGCTTTTCTGATCCCAAACACCTTGATCCACACTTTAGGAAGTAAGAACCCCTCCTCCTTCTCATGCCACTCCTCAAATAACAACCTAACACCTGTTGACACTCCTTCCACCTTCACATCTGCCCCCCAAAAGCAATCGAACGCTGCAATTCAGACTTCGAGGGAAACTGAGTAACAAAAGCATTTTCCCCACATTTCTCTAGAATCCACTTCCACTTCCCTGGAACAATCCGCTGCAACTGCGCACAAACTTGATCCTCAGACAGCACTCCTCCAGAAATGGTAACCAATGCTCTCTTTGAATCCTTTTTCCCCCTTCGCAGCGGTGGGTGCTGAATATGGAAGAATCCCAAACCATGCACCGCATACCCGACTGCATGAGCAATTGGCCTCGGCAATTTGAGAATCGGGCACCTATGATTCACATGCTCATGGCTGTCACAAATAACGCAGTACACATCCACCGAACAACCAGCCGCCGAATTCCCCTTCTTTGTACACCTTGAGCACCTTATTCCCGCCAACCCGACCTCTCCTTCCTCATCTGCACCTCCCTGAATCTCCTCCTCCTGCACTGCGCCCACACCCACCTGCACATTCCCATCTGTGGCATTGACAGCAGCGAGCTCAGCCTCCTTAGAAATCACACGATCAGCAGGCTGCCCAAAATGCCGCACCACTCCACACCCTTGACTTCCACCAAAACCACCACGCTACCCCCCGGTCCTCCACCCACCACCTCCGCCATGGCCAAACCGCGACCAACCCCTTCCCCTGAAAACGCCCCCCTCCACCTGGGTCCTCATCCCCCGACCTGTATCCTGTGCACCACGCCCCACCGCGCGGAATCCACCACCGCCAGTTCCCTCCTCATCAACCTCAACCCCACGTGCGCCGCCACGGCCAACAACCATCCCACATCCACGGTACCCTGCGCCAGTTGACTGATTTGGGAAGCCAAACCGACCCCCCACACCACCACGGCCACCACGAAACATCTTGCTTTCCTGCCGCTCTTCCGCCGCCGACGCAAAATTCTCTGCCCCCCTCACCACCTCTGCAAAGGAGCGAAACCGGGGAGCCGAGACCACTGCAGGACCTGGGGAAGAGGTGAACAAGATTTGTTTGCCTGACAAAATCCTTGGCCGCCCCCTTCTAGCGAATAGCTCGCCCAGACTCTGCGGAAAACGAGATGCCCAACGAGCCCCTGCACGACCAAACGGGTCCACTACACAGCCCTGCCTTTGTGGCCCCACCTGACAGTTTGCCTTCACAATTTGAACGACACTCGGCTCCTTACCAGCCTCCAACCCCGCCACCTCCAAAATCGGCGACGGCGCCGCCGCCGCAGGTTTCGTTGACCCTCCAAGGTCCTTCAACCGACTTAACCCTTGAGAACTCCCCTTCGATCTTGCGTCTTTCACCCAAACATCTCCCAGCCACAAATCCGGCGGCGTCCGCCTCACAGGAAGAGGCCCTTGCCACGGACTGCAGCCCAGCGCCTCCCCTTTTTGCTTCACCGGTTTTGCGACCTGCACAGCTACCGCCCTGGGACAGCGAATCTGACCTGCACCACCCTCCACAACCCCAACAAAGGGTGAGGAAAAATCGAAAGAAATTCGAGTGTCAGCACTTACCAAATCGTCGATCGAAGATCCCTCAAACAGAGTATCCTGCACGGACACTTCGCTCGACTCATCGGAGCTACAACCCGCCTCATCTACCTCCTCATCTGAACTCTCTTCACCGGCCAGCGGCCAGAATCGAGATCCACTCCCTTCCTTCCTCACCCCAACTAGTGGGTCAGAGAACGAACGCAGCCCCGGTGCCGAATGCCCTCGACCATCAACCCCAACCGCCTTAAGCTCCGCAACCCCGGCCTCTTCCGGCGATGAGATAAAATCCCCTTCGGAGAAGGAAAAACCTGACGGAGAAGAAGCCCACGAAGATACCGAAATCCGCTCCTGCCCCGACTCTGCCACCTCAATCCCCAGCAAGGGCTTTGGCGACGAGAGGACCTGCTCCGAGCCGGAGCCAAGGGCCTCCGACGAGCCCGCCGATGGATCCGCACATGCCGGCTCAACCCCCTGCGGTGCGAGTCGAGGAGCCAGGGTGAGACGGCGTCGACGACGCGCTCCCCTAAGACCCATCTCACACAAGTCGACTGTGATTATTGACGAGTCCGTTGAAATTATATTGTATCAGTTGTTAGCTTTTTTAAGTCATTTAACTAAAAATAAAGAAAAATAAGGAGAAAACACCATTATATCTATACGGACAACGGAAAGGAAAAACAAAAATAAAAAACCAAAAAAAACTAAAATTAAGAAACCGATACATTTATTTTGGCTTTTAGAAACCCAAACAGGATTGAACGGGCTCATTTGGGCTTTTTTGTGGCTTGTGGCTCATTTGTCACTATTTGGCACTATAGTTGGCTTATTTACTGAGCTGTTGGTGGCTTTTTAGTGTAATTAAATTTTAAAAAAGTAAATATAAAAGAATATGGGAAAAAAGCCCCAAAAAAGACAGAAAAAGATGAAAAATAAGAAACTAAAAGCCAAAAACTAGAAGTCAAAAGCTAAAGCCGAAATGAACTAGCTTTAAACTCAGCCTAGATTGATAGCCGAACTTGTTTTCAATCTAATGGCCTGTACTTTCTACTCCACGCTATCACCGGGCGTTACTCGTGCGGTGAGCGCATTGAAGGTGTTAAGAAATAATGAATGCCAATGCAATTCACACAACTAATCAACATAGGAACACTAGAGAATAATTGAGAGAGAACACCCTGGAATTGAAGTCTTTATTAATCTCATATATCTTCTCATTGTACATAGGTTTCTTTATTTATAGTCTAAACCCCTCAGGGGTAGTTTTGGTATTTGCCCACAAGGTAACCTTCTAGGTTTCCTAACACCCCCCTTAGGCGAATACCATAATATGCATATACCTCATTCAAAACTCCTCCCAAAAACCCAATGGGAAAAAGGGATGGAGAAAAGAGTACATCACATCCGTTTGTTGTGTTACACTTGTTGCCTCATTAAAAACCTTCACATGAGAAAACTTCAGAAAAACTCACAAGGGGAAAAAGTGCAACATTAGATCTCCAGGATTATATAAGTCTTCCAGTCTTAAATAAGGGCTATAGTTCAGGGATTTACTCCCCTGAACCATACAATTCTCTAAGTCGTCTCATCCCTATGTCTCATGCATACTTCTAGAAGTTAGAGGCTTGAAGAAATTTTGTAAATATACCTGCCAAATTATTATAAGATCTAGCTTTCAATATCTTTACCTCTCTGTCCTTTGGAGCTCGTGAGGATAATAGAATTTAAGAGCAATATGCTTCGTGATATTACTTTTAACATATCGCATTTGCATTTGTGCCACACAAACTGTATTGTCTTCAAAGATGATAGTGGAGTTATCAACCATATTTATGCCACAAGACTTCTTGATGTGGCTAATCATTCGCCTGAGCCAAGCATATTTTTGTGAGGCTTCATACCATGATATGCATATGTCTCATTAAAAACTTCTTCTAAAACCCCAGTGGAAAAAAAAGAAATAGAGAATAGAGTACGTAGCACACATTAAAATTGTATTGCACTTGTTGCCTCACTAAATCTTCAAGTAAGAAACCCAACGGAAAAACTTACTAAGGAAAAAAGAGTGCAACGCTTATCTTCAGGATTTATTATGATCTTCAAAAGCTTTATCATTTCCGTTGATTGGACTTATACCAATAGGTGGTAAAACCTTCAAGGTAGTGATCATCAAGTTAATACCTTCTAGATTTGACTAAAGTCGAGATTTTCTGAATCTCGTGTATAACTATAAAGTTTTAGCACATGCTCTCCTTGAAGACTACTTCCGGTGAAGTCTTATTATTCCAATGCCTTTAATAAATTTTTAGAAATGAATACAAGCCAATATATTATAAGTGTATCTACTGGATTACCACAATGTATAGTCTTCTCGACATTTGTCTCGCTATTCATGTAGATAAAGGGGCGATAAAACAATTTGGGAGCAGTATACTTAACTTTCCAAAATACCACTTATCTATATGTGCAACACAAGCAAAATTTATCCTAACAAGGATATGGGGGTAATCAATTGCAATGCCATATTTTTTTAGGATATGACTTATCAAAACCTTTCAGAGTCTTAATATTTAGCAACCATCTCTGAGTAGTACTATACGACCAGAAGTCTATTCTGCTGAACTTAAAGCATAGTCGTACCACCACAAAATCAATATAACTAGTCTTAATTTTGGCACTTAGGGTATTAATAAATTTGCCATTAACACCAATGTATATGATACCTTCATGGTAATAAAGGATATTACCACTCCATCAGCTTCTGGTAGGATATGCACCTCATATGTGCTTATGTGGCGCACTTCTATTTTTTTAGTTTCCTCATTCCATTCCCTCAGGTCTCGGATGGGTCCTTATCCACTTCTAGGGGTTGCATAATTTTTTGTGTATTTTTGATCAACTGGTGATTTAATTTCTCTTCAGGGAGATGTTCTTTCTTCTAGGAGATATTTTCTCTTCTAGGAGTCTCTCTTTCTTTGAGTAAGAGTTCATCAGGTATGAGTTTTATATACATATACATGTTGCAATTTACTTTCTCGTTGAAATACTGAGTCCTTCAAGGATCAAGCTTTGAGTCTCTTCAGAGATTTCATCAAGGATTTTTAGAATCCGATAACTGCATATCTTATTCATATCATCTGTCAGAGTTATATATATAACATAACATTATTTGATTCATAATAGGATAATATCGATCTCTGCAGTTATCTTTGAACCATCGCTTTCACCACCTCATTATTTCGTAATGACTCATCAATTCTGAACTAACAGGTTCCAGGACATTCATCTATGATTATGGTTCAACCTCAATTACTTCCTTTCATTTTTACCCGATATGAACACTTCAAGTGCTCAGCCATAGACTTTGGTTCTGGATTTATGTTCTCATACGAGAAACTATAGAAATTTTAGAGGCAAACTGGTTGTCAACAAATTCTCCAAATATCCTCATAATTGAGTGTATTTTAGTGTTAACCTTCGCCATTTCCCAACTGAAAGCTTATTGGTCATTCCATGTTCTCCAGTATTATAATATGTGCACATCTAATTACTGGGGTTTCCATCTTCATGATGAGCCTCTTCTTGAGGTATTTCACCTTCAAGGTAAGTTCTGTTCTGGAGTATTTAAGGATTGTTTAACGATTATTTTGACTAGTGTCACTAGACCTTAGATCCATAGGTGTCCCGATAGACTTTAGATCACTGACCGATAAGTCAACTTCGCAAAGATAGATATACTATTCAACCCAGGGTATTCCAAACTTAGTGATGCATTTACTTCCAGTAAATATTATATAACTCCTCCATGCAATGAAGAAAAGAAATCTGGCAGTCTCCCCGCTTCTAGCGTACAAGAGTATCAACTAAACTTAAATTTAGCTTGGTTAGTGCGCGAACTTTATACTAAAGATCTTTCTCCAGGAAAATATCACAACATTCAAAGATTTGAGCACTTCCCTCCCTCTGATGCTGAGATTTGGTCTTGCTTAATAGCATATTTGAAAATCCACTTAGTATGGACACATGATAGATAGAATTTCAGATCCAATTTGATCCTAGCTACTAGTGATGGCTCAAATGTCCTATGCTACAGTGGTGATGGGAAATGATTGATTCTTCTAATACGCACCAATTCTTGATTGGGGTTTTTCTTTTAATGCAGTGAACTAGACATTTATTAATGCAGTGGCATGAAAACTGCACATCTCTACTACTAGTAGATTATCCCAATCATCTGGTGGGTTATTAATCTGTGACAACAAAAATATTCTAGCTTCTTATATATTGCCCACTTGAAGTTTTATGTTAATGCAACATGTTTTGATCTGGTCAAGATTATTATGTTTTGATAGCATAATATACATCTACAAGATGCTCTCAAGAGCATAAATATAACACTGCCACATAAAACAAGACCATTGATTAATCTGCATGAAATATAATATATTCTGCTAGAATATAATTCTAGTTTAACCTCCCAGATGGAACAATTATTCACCAGGAATATATATGATTAATTGGAAGATAATTTATATGCATGTTATGATTTATGATGCCAAATAGATCATTTGGGATCATTAAAATGCAATAGGTCATCTAGTATTTTGAGAGTTATATTTTCTTCAGGCAAATAGCTATAGCTTCCAGTGGGATATGTGCGGCAGCTTCATGCTACCGTGTAATTTCCATGTATGTGGTTGCATGCCAGCGAATATCATATTACAGGGGACAAATCAATTACCCTTCGAAGGTTGCAATGATTCTCATTTGCCAATAGTGTGGACAACAGTTTCAATTATCTCTTAAATAAACTAGATTATTTATAGCTTCAAGTTTATTTACTTCTGTATTTGACCTAGGATATGCCACTATGCTTGTCATGACCCTCCTGCCTTGAAGGTTCCAATATTCCTCATATGCCTAAATTCCTCCCCTTTTCATGCCAACCATAAAATTCTAAGTGAGAGCGCCTACTTCTAGCATTTGCTTTGAATTATCTCAGAGTTTTAGCAATAAATTGTTATTATACTACTTCAAGAGTAAAATTTTATTGGTGTGAAACCGACATATACATTGTAATATGGAAGATAAGATTATATATAGACTTCAAGTCTTTGGGTGTAAGTTATTCCATACTTATTTGAGGTTCATAGCATTTTCTAGTTCAGGTGATCCTTCTGAGATTTAACATTTGACTAGATTTCTTACATTTTCAAGAAGAACAATTTTCCTATTGTCATCTGGGCAATAATGCACAAAAAACTAATGAACCAAGGCTTAAAAGATGTTAAGAGCACTTGTTTAATAACTTCAAGTAAGGTTTGGCATATCATTTCTTTCAAATGTCAAGCATAATATTTACAAATTTTATTCCATGCATGATTAATTATTTTACTGCAGGTAAGATATGCTACTAGCAATGTGTTCTATTAAGCAACTGTTCAACAGAGGTAAGATTTTAACATAATAACTTACACCATATATATTTATGGCATCTACGAAAATAATTATCTAATGCACAATTTCAGCCTAAAGCAAAAGATAAGAGGTGCCCTTCATGAGCAAGATCAAGCTCGACAGGAGTTGTATCTATACTATTAATGCTACTCATGTAGAAAAATGGCATCTAAATAAAGCTAAGGGATAACTAGGAGAATACTACTAGTTAGCCTCCATATTGTTACCTAAACTTACGGGTTACCTAAACTTAGTCTAGAGACAATATAGTGTAAGGTAGAGTAATACTCGCATGCGGACTTGTAGTCCTAGAGACAAAGAAAGATCTTGGCAAAGTGCCTATAGGAATACCAGTAACATTTTACAAGTTTGGCTATCCTTTCAGAGAAGGCACTTAGCCCCAATGAATCAATCTAAATCATATAGTCATTCTACAGGGTAAAGTAGAGGCAATACCTCATAAACTACAAAGTTTATACCTTTCAGCGGCAAAAGGGTACAGCTACGTCAGCGCCAGGCTTGACAATAGTATGGTTCTAATGAAATAAGCCTAGGCGATACAATTGCAGCCATTCGGGGCGAGCGAATATCCATTTAGTGATGCCCAAAGTCCTACAATATTCACGCAATTTCCTACATGCTTACTGCTGGTAAACAATATCAAATGCATGAAATGAGTGCAAATAGTAAAGATTTACTTTTATTTATTCATTAGATAATTTATCATTTCTTAGATTTTCTGATAATTATTAAGGCATTTAAGCAATTTTTAGAATTACTAACCCATTAAATAAATCCTCAAACACACAAATCCAGGAAATAAATCATAAAAGCAATATGATGCTTCCAAGGTGTACTAAGTATAAAGTTTCACAAATTTACGGAAGCTCATATATCTAAAAACCATGTTTTTATTATTTCCTAGAATATTATAGTAATCTTTAATGAATTTCTACTAATTAATAAGCAAATTTTAGAATTACTAATAATCAAAAATAAAATACAAAAGAAATTAAATCCAGAAAACATGTTAAAACCAACGTGCTGACTAGATTATAGTGAAACTCATCTAACCAAGAAAATGAATTTCTTTACAAAGAAATCAAGTTGGCTGGACCTTTCCACTATATTGATAAACTTCAGGGTTAAAATTGTAATTAGTTGTGCATTTTAACAATTATTCTTTATTAGCCGAGACCTCAAGGTCTAAAACACAAAATTACCAGCTGGATAATTTTTTCACCCTTTTTTTCATCGGGCTGAAACCCGACCCGTCTGGCCTATAAAGCCAGTCGGCCCAAGTTGGTCGGTGGCTAGGGTTTAACCCTAGCCACCGGACCATTCCTCCCGTGGCGGTAGCAACTCAGCCGCGTGAAGCCAGGCGCACAGACTCGGGTGAAGGAACGGGGGTAGTGGCTGGCGATGGCCTCGAGTGCAGGAGCACCGAGGCGGCGACCGGCTTCGAGCGGGTGGTCTTGGGTGTGGGTTCAGAGGCAGCAGCCAATGACGGCTTCGAGCACAGGAGCACAGAGTCGACCGGGCGTAGCGGTGGCTGAACGGCCGATGAGCGACCTCGGGGCGACGGCCTGCGGAGTGCGACGGTGGCAAGGCTCTGCTTCATGCGCGACGGCCGATGGCGTTAGCTGATTGGATCGCGATGCTTAGTGGGGAAACCGAGCGGCGGCGGCTTCAGGCCGGACGGCGGCGGCGGCGTTGACACAAGGTGTCAAATCCATGTGCAATAGATTCCCAATTCGTTGCATGATTTAACCGTTGAAATATCAATCCACCGGATTCAAAGAAGTGCATAAAGATGGGAACAAAATGCAAATCGAATCTACGGTTGGAATCAACTAAAATACAATTGATCTACTAGACAGAAAGATTGAAACAATTGATTTAATCAAGGCATTGCAAATGAATATAATTTCGATCTAGATTGATCTATGAAATTGCAGTGCATAATAGATTGAATGCGTAATAGATTGGTTTTTGGGGTTTGCATACCTTATATCTTATAGAGCGATTCGTGCTGATAGCATGTTAAGCAATAATGGACATCAATGCAATCCATGCAACCAATCAGCAAAGAAACACTAGAGAATAATTGAGAGAGAACACCAGGGAATTGAAGTCTTTATTAATTTCAGATCTCTTCTCATTATACATAGGCTTCTCTATTTATACTCTAAATCTCTCAGGGGTAGTTTTGATATTTTCCCACAATGTAACCTTAGAGTGGATTCTTTTGGGCTATGGATTATGGTTTATGACTTAAATTTTTTATTTCTACCTGTTTGCGAAAGGCAGTATGTAGAGAAAAATAATCGCATACGATTTTAGGTGATACAGCTAAATTCGGTATATTTTTTTTATTATAATCTTTATATTAACCTTATCTTAAAAATATACTATTTAAAAATTAGTTACTATAATATAAACTATAAGCTCTAAGCCAAAAAGAAAAAAGAATTCAACCTACTTTCGAAATAGAAGGCTCAGGTACAGCGCACACCTAGTGCAGATTGTTGAGGAACCGACGCTGGAGACCAGTCCGAGCGATTCCTCTGCTTAGAACAAGAACGAATCAATCACAGAATCACAGAATAATAGATTGAACACAGAGAGGTAGAGAGAACTCCTGGTCTTTCTTTATTGCTTTAGATTGCATCGGGGTACATAATGAGGGGGGTCTAGGTCCCTATTTATAGTCTACGGTGGGGTGCCCAATTAGATCAGGACTCTGGATAGAGTCCAGGTTTCCTAACACTCCCCCTTGGGCACTCACCCAACATGCTCATGCCTCGTCAAAACTCCATAAAAACCCAGTGGGAAAAATGTGGAGAAAGAGTACATGATACATGTGATGCTGCGATGCACGAATTGCCTCGTTAAAAACCTTGGTCGAGAAACTTCATGGAAAACTCGTCAAGGGAAAAAGAGTACAATTCACCCAAATTCATTTGGTCTGCAAGACCTTATTTTTGGGTACTTAATCTTCATGATCAAGATTTATTAGCGGGCTTGTGAGAATTCTCCCCCTGAATTCTGCACTTCTCTAAGTCTCATCATTCCAATTCCACGCACGCACCTTTCAAAGCTAGATGCGGGGAGTGACTTAGTGAATAAATCTGCGAGATTTTCACATGACTTAGTATGCAGTACTTTAATCTTGTCCATCTTTTGCAATTCATGTGCATAGAAGAACTTGGGGTTGATATACTTTGTGAGATGACTCTTCACATAGCCCGTTTGCACTTGTGCAACGCAAGCGGCATTATCTTCATAGATAATTGTGGGGGTTTGCACAATGTTCATCCTACATGACTGCTGGATGTGGTGAACCATTCGGCGGAGCCAGGCGCACTCTCGTGCGGCTTCATACAGTGCTATAATTTCTGAGTGGTTCGTCGAAGTAGCTACCAGGCTTTGCTTAGACGATTTCCATGAAATTGCAGTTCCACCACACAGTAATACATAGCCTGTTTGTGACTTAGCGGTATGCGGGTCTGACAGATACCCAGCATCTGCATAGCCAATCAAGTTCAGATCTTGATTATTTCTGTAAAACAATCCGAGGTCCTTGCTACCTTGGAGGTATCGGAAAATGTCCTTTATGCCCTGCCAATGCCTTTTGGTGGGCTCTGCACTGTACCTTGCTAACAGGTTCACGGCAAATGCAATGTCCGGTCTAGTGCAGTTTGCTAAATACATGAGTGCTTCTACTGCACTCAAGTATGGGAATTCCGGTCCCAGGACTTCCTCCCCCTCTTCCCTTGGTCGGAAAGGATCTTTTTCTTGCTGTAAAGACCTACCGATCATCGGTACTTTCGAGGAAATGCCTTCTCGAAGCCAAACCTTTCAAGCACCTTCTGGGTGTAGGTCGACTGATGTACCAAGACTCCTTCAGGGACATGCTCACGCTGCAGGCCTAAGCAAAACTTGGTCTTGCCCAAATCTTTCATTTCAAATTCTGACTCCAAGTAGGAGCTTGCTTCTTTTATGTCTTCGGCTGTCCCGATGATATTCAGATCATCTACATACACAGAGATTATACAGAATCCATTCTGGGATCGCCGTATAAATACACAAGGACAGTCTTCATTGTTCGTGTAGCCTTTCTTGCAGAGAAAGTCGCTCAAGCGATTATACCACATTCTTCCAGATTGCTTCAGTCCATACAGTGACTTTCTGAGTTTCACACTGTACAGATTTCTGTTTGCTCTGTCTTGGTTCGGGAGAGGAATTCCTTCAGGGACTCTCATGTAAATCTCCGAATCCAAGTTACCATAAAGGTATGCAGTCACAACATCCATTAATTTCATTTCCAAGTTCAAGTTCACTGCCATTGAGATCAAGTATCTAAAGGTGATTCCACTCATGACTTGGGAGTAGATTTCTTCATAATCAACTTCAGGACGTTGAGTGAAACCTTGGGCTACCAGCCTTGCTTTGTATCTCACTACTTCATTTCTTTCATTTCTCTTTCGAACAGATACCCACTTGTGCCCAACGGGGTGTATGTGGGGAGGTGTGCGGCATACGGGCCCAAACACATCTCGTTTATTCAAAGATAGCAATTCAGTTGCTATTGCCTTCTTCCAATCTTCCCAATCTGATCTTTTCTTACATTCAGCGAGCGATGCAGGCTCAGGATCAAGATCGATGATAGTGGCAATTTTCTTTGCGAAGTAGATATCGATATTAGCTGTTGTCCTATTCAGGGACTCTCCCGTGTGCACATAATTTATAGCTATTTCTTCATGAGTTGCTTCTTCTGGAGCGATTGCTTCTGCTAGAACTTTACCTTGCACATCGCTTCTTTCAATTGCGGTGGCAAGTCCCTTTAGTTTTTCGGCTCCGATGTGTGCGCACACATCCATGCCGATGGGGATATTCAGATCTGATATGCCTTTTTCTGAAGGTGTCATACTTTTGCCAGGTCTCAACTGGCTCCCCTTCTCATTCTTGGGGACTTCAATGATCGGCTGTGATAAATCCCTTTTATCCTTTTTCGCCGGGCGTCCCCGGTTACTTTGGACTCTAGGAACCGGAGTTCTCGTCCTTTTATTCTGAGGCCTCTGGACGGGATTAGGGATACCTTCAATTTTCTTTGGTATTTCAACCCTCTCCGGTGCATTGCGTGCAGGCACATACGACTTAATCACGCTCTTCAAATCACTAAAGTGATCGGGCAGTTGATTTGCTAATGCTTGCAAGTCGATGATCTTCTGGACCTCTTTTTCAGTTTCACTAGTGCGCGGGTCATGTGCATGAATTCCCGTGGCTTCCCACGTAATTTCCCGACATTTTTCATTAACGGGTTGATTTCCTCCCCCTAATGACGGGAAATTATCCTCATCAAAATGCAATCAGCGAAGCGGGCAGTATGCAAATCTCCTGACATGGGTTCCAAATACCTGATTATGGATGCAGTCTCATAACCAACGTATATCCCAGTCTTGCGGAGTGGGCCCATTGCAGTTCGCTGCGGAGGTGGTATCGGTACATAAACCTTACATCCAAACCTCCTAAGATGGGAAACTTTCGGTGGTGACCCTTGCGCTAGTTGCATAGGTGAATGGATGTTGTAGGCCGAAGGTCTAAGGTTGATGAGATTCGCTGCATGAAGGACTGCGTGTCCCCAACATGTAGCTGGCAAATTACTTTTATGCAAGAGGGGTCGGGCAATAAATTTAATTCTTTTAATTAAAGCCTCTGCCAAACCATTCTGAGTATGGACATGCGGTACCGAGTGCTCAACTGCAATTCCCATCGCCATGCAATAATCATCAAATGCCTTTGAAGTAAATTCTCCGGCGTTGTCCATTCGGATGGACTTGATATGATGATCTGGAAACACATTTCTGATGCGAATGATCTGCGAGATCAATTTTGCAAAGGCGTGGTTTCTTGTGGACAACAAACCCACATATGACCACTTCGAAGAAGCGTCAATAAGCACTATGAAATACTTAAACGGCCCTGAGACAGGCTGAATCGGACCGCAAATATCTCCCTGGATGCGTTCCAGGAATGCAGGGACTTCATCTTTCACTTTCAGAGTGGAGGGTCTAGTAATTAGTTTCCCGGTGGCACATGCAGGACACACAAAATCTTCATGATTCGGAAAATTCTTCACATTAATATTATGCCCATGTGAGTTATTTATTATGTTTCTCATCATCCTAAGACTTGGGTGGCCTAATCTGTTATGCCAGAGACAGAAGAGTTCAGAGCTTCTAAACACTGTTTTCAGAACAGTGTACGCTGCAGGCGCTTTAATTGTGGTATAATATAGCCCTGTTTCAAGTGAAGGAAGCTTTTCTAATATTCTTTTGCCATTCTCTTCGCGCTTCGTGATGAGCAGGTATTCCTTACCGTACTCTTCGTCAGTCTCAACGTGGAAACCATTGGCGCGAATATCCTTAAAACTTAGGCGAGTTCTAGTCGATTCTGGGTACAATAAGGCTTCTTCAATGACCAAAGTTGTGCCCATGGGAAGTATAATTGTGGCTCTTCCGGAACCGATTATACATGCATCGCTTCCGGCGATTGTCATAAGGCTGTCATTGCTCTTACGGATCAACTGGAAATACTTAGTCTCTCTTAAGATGGTATTCGTTGTGCCGCTGTCGGCAAGGCATACTTCCTCCATAGGGTGCCACACGTGTTCTAATATAACGTATTTAATTAACATGTATTAGAAGGCATTCAACACATAAATAAAATACGCTAATATCAGAACATAACATGCCATCATAAACTGAATAAATGAATGCTTTATTCCAAAATCATCCAACCATTACGAGAAAGCAAAATCCTAAAGCACCAACCATGCAAGTTCTAAACTTGTCCATTTAACACGAAATAAATGACAATTAACGTCTCATGCATTCTGTGCATCAGACGGAATCAACTAGAAAACTATCGACTTCTTCGGCTATTTTCTCAGCAGTGACATTCTCTTCAAGAGAGATCATAGCAGTGGCTGCTTCTAAGTCATAAGGAGGTGCTGCTACCGGGATGGACTCAATCTCCATCATCTCCGGCAGCTGCTCAGGCTGCTGCCCAGGCTGCTCCCCCTCAATGGCTGCAAAGTGGGCTTCAGGTTGCCCTTTGCCATTCTTCTTCTGAGCTTGGTGGGCATCAATGACATGTTGCGGTGCTTTGCATATCCGCGACCAATGTCCCCACTTGCCACATTTGTAACAGCCCTGGTTCTGCTGGCCATAGGTCTTGTCACTCTTTTTAGCCTTCTTGTCGTTTGGAGCATCTGACTTGCCTTTCTGGGCAACGATCTTACCCTTCTTCCCCCTTTTCTTCATCAAGGGCTTTCGCACCTTGAGGCTGCTAGCGTTGGCTTCATGGCCAGCGGAGCTGCCTTGTGGCTGCGAGACGTAATTCTTGCGGAGAAGTTCGTCCTGAGTCTCGGCTACCTGCATCATATCAATCAATTCGGCATACTCCTTGTAGCCGTTTTGACGATAGTTGCGGGCAACCTGTACAGTACTGGGGTGGAAAGTGGACAGGGTCTTCTCGATCTTCTGGTCCTCTGTGATCTCCTTGCCACAGAGTTTAAGGTTTGTACAAATCCTGTGCAAGGCAGAATTGTACTCCCCGACCGTTTTAAAGTCGGCAAACCTCAGTCTGATCCACTCCTGCTCTGCTTGAGGAAGAATGGTGTACTTGAGCCTCTCAAACCGCTTCTTGAGTGCGGTCCAGAGTGCTAGCGTATTTCTCTCTGCCATATACTCATTCTTGAGAGTCGAGAAGAGATGGTGCCTGAGAAAATGAAGTGCCTGATCATTCTCCTCAGGTGTGGGTCTAGCGTCTTTCTGTCCGCTTATCCCAATAGCTGCGCCGAGCTTTCGGCCCCCAAGCACAATCTCGACATCGGATGCCCATGTCAGATAGTTTCGGCCATGCTGGGCCAGCTCCTCGAACTCCCGGTTCGAAATTCCAGTCATCTACATGTGTATGAACGAAATAAAATAAGTTTACTGCAGGTAAACATGCATGGAAAATTTACTACAAGTAAATAAAGTGGTGCAATAGTTTCCCATAATGTTTCATATTTTTCTGTGCATTTTCTATAATTTTACTGCTAATTTCAGTGATTAAAAGCAATTTAAACAATTACAATTAACCAAAAACAGAAAATAAATACAGAAAATACAGGAAGTAATAATGGCATAAATAAATAAACTTCAAATGCAAAAAAAATGATGCAAAATTCGGATTCCCGAGGCCCTTTTATGCAAGAATATGAAATTTCAGCAAATTCTGCAATTCCAGAGGGTTTTTACGCAAACTTTCAGTTCAGAGAAAAATTTACGCAATTTCCTGATTTACAGAGGGGTTTTCTGCAAAATTCTGGACCCACTCGTAAATTTAAGGGCTTATTCGTAATTTTCGGAATGACAATGCCTTATTTGCAAAATTCTGGACTTATATTAAAGTTTCAAGGGCCAATTGGTAATACTCGGAAACCCGGGGGCCTTTTCACAAAACGGCCTGCGCCCCCACCGGCCACCCCTTTTTTTTTCTTTTTCCTTTTTTTTCGGCCGAGCTTTCCCCGGCCCACCCTCCCCCTGGCCCATCCCCCGCGGCCCATCCCCCGCTGGCCCATCCGACAGGATCAAGGAGAGCTGCAGGGGTAGGGTTTCCCTACCCCTGTTTCACGCGGGTGGCGGCGGCATTGCTAGGCGCGCACGCGCGCGCGGGGCCGGCGGGGTTGGGGGCCGGCACAGGCGGCTAGAGGCGGCGGCAGGGAGGGCCCGGGCGAGCGCGTGCAGGCGCCGGCGGGGTTCGCAGCTGGCGGCGCGAGGAGTCCGGGCGGGCGCGTGCAGGCGGCGACGCGGGGAAACCGAGGCGGCGGGGCCGGGCGCCATGCGGGGCGGCGGGGAGGCCGAGGCGGCGGGGCCGGGCGCCATGCGGGGCGGCGGGGAGGCCGAGGCGGCGGGGAAGCCGAAGCGGCGGCGGCCTGGCGCATCTCCACGGGCGGCGGTTCAGGCCGGAGTGGCGTACGGCCGGGGTGGCTTCGGGCCGAGGCGCGAGGCGGCGGAGGCGGGAGGAGCCCGAGCGGCGGCCGGCGCTTGCACGTGCGGGTGCGAGTC
This sequence comes from Dendrocalamus latiflorus, assembly GCA_017311315.1. Classification (NCBI taxonomy): domain Eukaryota; kingdom Viridiplantae; phylum Streptophyta; class Magnoliopsida; order Poales; family Poaceae; genus Dendrocalamus; species Dendrocalamus latiflorus. The sequence goes on from CM029664.1 coordinate 38,903,979, forward strand.
GGCGGCGGGCTGCTGGCGCCGTGCGGGCAGGCGGGCCCGTGCAGGGGCGCGCGAGGACCGAGGCGCTTTGGGTGGCGCCGCGCCGGAGGTGGCCGGCCGGTGGCGGCACCAACGCTTGCAGGCGCGGTGGCCGGCCGACAGCCAGCGGCCATGCATGGCCGTGAGCCAAAAATCCCCCCCCCCCTTTTTTCTCTTTGCAATGTTATTGATGATGCCGTGCAGAGAAAAGGAAGATGCAATAATAAAATTTTCCAATCTGCAATGCTGAGCAGAAACATGAAATCATTGCATATATTTCTTGTGCTCGTGATCATGCAGGATCAGACAACACTATGCAAAAATTTCTAATCTATGATGCAATCGACATCTACCCCGTTTCGCAATCTACCGATCGACATTGTGCCGGCGATTTCAGATCTGCTCGCGGTAGATTTAGGGCGGATTTGCATCGTTCTACAGTACAATCAACATCTACCCGGTTTCTCAATCTACTGATCGGCATTGTGCCGGCGACTTCAAGTCTGCTCGCGGTAGATTAGGGCGGATTTGCACCGTAGAATTTCAATCTAGAACGCGAAAAGAAAATACAGATTCAAAAGCGATCTAGAAAATTCAATCTGTGCTTCGATGATTACCTCGTTCACCGGAGCGAAGTCGTGCTGATAACGTGTTGAGGAACCGACGCTGGAGACCAGTCCGAGCGATTCCTCTGCTTAGAACAAGAACGAATCAATCACAGAATCACAGAATAATAGATTGAACACAGAGAGGTAGAGAGAACTCCTGGTCTTTCTTTATTGCTTAAGATTGCATCGGGGTACATAATGAGGGGGGTCTAGGTCCCTATTTATAGTCTACGGTGGGGTGCCCAATTAGATCAGGACTCTGGATAGAGTCCAGGTTTCCTAACACAGATACCGTGGTCCCGAGTGCAGAGATCACGCTCTTTGTATTCCGCACACTTGCTCCCATCCTGGCAGGTAGATCCATCATTCCCCGGACCGCCCTGTCAACCGTTGAGCTCATCATGTCCATGGTGAAAATTTCCGTGGTCCAGATCCAAGTCATAGCATACGTGTAAGTCAGGGAAGTCCTTTCGTACCGGAGGGACGACGCCAAAAGGAAGAAGGGCAAGTCCGACACGTCATGTCATTCCTGATTTCATCTTAATACCACCAAGTTTGGACATTTTTATCTCTATTTGCCATAAAAATACCAAATATAGCTCCTAGAGCATCGTAATTTCATTTTTAGCCCCCTTCATGAGCGTGGGACTACGCGGTGCAGACATGTGTATAATCATGCGGTGGGGGAGCGCACCATCAAGTTGTGCGACCTGGACGAGACGTGCATTGCCCGAGCACGCGATTCCAACCGTATGATAGTGACGTCTCGTCCACCGGCCAAAAGCAACGACCACCTGCGTGTGGAGAGTTTTCAAGCAAATGAAGATGTGGAGAGGTGGTGGGCCGCCCATGTTGATTGTCATGAGTACCTTGCGGACCAGGTGGAATAAGTGCACAGCAAGGAGGAGGATGTGGAAACAGCTAGTTCTAGAGAGAACGAAGATGGCGAAGCTACAATATGAGGTGTGTTAGGTGGCGTTGTGACCACCGACGTTGCGTACGAGTCATCCAGACTAGACAACATCACAGCGGCATCCCTAGTTCTACCACAGGCGGAGGAGGCAGTGTAGGGGTTCAACGAGGGCACACTCATTTTAGGGCAATGCTTCCGTAACAAGAGTGCTGCCCAACAGGCTATTACTAGATGCGAAGTTAACATTTCCTAACGTATTGGGTGCACAAGTCTAACCCGGACACCTACATCGTCAAGTGTATCGATGGGTCTTGTCCTAGCAAGGTTCGTGCACAGCGGTTCAGGGGCACTGCCACGGACTTTTGGATAACGGTGCTGAAGGATCACAGTTGCGAGCTTGCGGCACCACAACATGACATCGTCGTATATTGTGGAGCTAATAAGTCACCTCGTTGTGGCAGATGTGTCTATTTATTTGAAGCTTCTATTGGTGGATGTAGCAAATATGGTGGGATTCGAAGTCAGCTACAATAAGGTCTGGCGGGCAAAATGGAAGGTGCTGGAGCGTATGTTCGGGATGTACGAGAAGGCGTACGACCTGGTCCCAAGAATGTTGTATCAAATTGCAGAATCAAACCCAGGCACATACATTAATAGGAAGAGCGGGTTCATCCTACATAGTGCCCAAATTATTTTGTTCTTGACAGAGTGTTCTGAGCCTTCTGTCAGGCAATAGAAGGGTTCAGGTGGTACCATCCAGTGCTAACGATGGACAGGACATTCCTATCTGGTAAGTACAAGGGTACTATCCTCACAACAGTTGCAGCTGATGGGAATGACCAGTTACTCCCCGTGGCCTTTGCAATTGTGGAGAATGAGAATACCAATAGCTGGCTATAGATCCTAGCCAATGTGAAACAGGCCATGGTGCAAGATTGCCCAGATGTGTGTGTCACCTTAGACTGCAATGCAGGCTTTTATCCGCGTTGCGCACGATGCAGAATGGGACGTAGCCCCCCTTCAGTGGTGTGGTCCCCGACCGCATGATTTCAATCGTGCACTCTCTGATCGCACCACTTCACATGTGTAACCCTCACGTAGTGCCACGCTCAAGGAGAAGGTTAAAAATGGAATTGCGATGACTGAGAGCCAAAATTTTGTATTTGAGTGACAAATAGTGCCAAATTGGACCAAATCTTGAATACTACTACGTGCTAGTTACCTACCGGCCACAGTGACCATGTGGCAATCACTATGTGGGCCACGGGAGAACTATCACCAACTGATGGCTATTACGAAGGAAGCTAAGGTGATGTTTTTAGTTGCGTCTTATTAATTTAATAAATAATATTTACTAAAAAACTAAAGTAAAAGAATAACTAGAAACCAAAAAAACAGGACCTAAGCATTGCGTAGTACCGATACTGCAGTACACAAATTTCATGGGTACGCCACAACTCATGGTCGCCACAAAAAAAGGATGATTTTTTTAAGGAAAAAGCCGATTCAAGAAAAGGAAAAAGTAAGAATAAAATTTGATTCAGAAAAAAGAAAATATTCAAATTCTAAAAAACAAACGAGAAAAATGCACAAGTCATGGACACCAAAAACGATTTTTCAAGAAAAAACTAATCCAAAAATGAAAAAAAAAGAAAAATCCGATTCAACATAAAAAGTTAGATAAAAAATTTTGATTTGAAGAACAACATTATCTGAGAAAAGAAACGATTCAAAAAAAGATTGAGGAAAAAGATAAATAATTCCAAAATGAAACGAAAAAATCACATCACCTCATCCAGATCTAACAAAGCGGCGTCTAATAGACCAAAAATTTTCAAAACTCATGAGATTTTTCTTTCGCTTTTTAAAGTGTTGTCACCATGGTTTTTCTTGTGCTCTCTTGGTTTGGTTTCTTCCTCCTTTCCCAAGTCTATCTGAAGATCTCCAAGTAATCGGAGCCCCAAAGACTTTCCCTTTGCCATCCGGGTGCTCAGCTCCGACCGCTCCGGCCATGGGTCAATCGATGGTTGCTTCGCCTAAGATCTTAACGAGCAGCAGCAGCTGCCCCTTCTGAGTGCTAGTGCTAGCCGTTGCTCAAAGTTTTGACCATGCCTCAGTCTCTCCGCCCTGTCTATCATGCCCCAGCATCGATTCTGTCATCTCCTTGTTATCTTTGCGCATGAGCGCCATGTTGCCAAGTAGTATTGCTGCTGATGTGTGGGATTTGAGTGTCACCACGAGAGTGGGAGAAGCTGAGTTCAAAAAACCTGCCCACCCTCGTCTACCAACAATTTTCTTCTCACTTTCGCAGAAACCTGAGCTCTTCATTGTTACCTCCTTTGCATTTTGGTGACCAGTTCGCACTCTCGCCATCAAGAGGGTAGTCGGAATCTCCACCGCAGTCCTATGTTTAAGAAGGCGCTAGACACTAGGCGGGCGGTAAGGTGGGACCTAGCACCTACGGTGTATAGGCGGTCGAATTAAAAATGAGGATAACAGGCCGAAGATAAGCAACTATACACAACAGAAGCTTAGGGTTAAATATCACAGTGAAAAAATTCACTAAGTAATTTAACATGCAATAGAATGCTCAGTGTTAAATATTTACAGAGAAAAAATTTATTGCGCGTGCGCTCTCTCTCTCTCTCTCTTCCTTTCTTTTCTCTCTCCTTATCTTTTCTCCTGTTCAGTCGAGGCACCTAGGCCACTCCTTTTCTTTCTCTCTCCTCTCTCTTTTTCATTCGACTGTGTCTAGAGCCACCCACTACTTCAGTGCTTCTTCCTTTGCCTTATCTCTTCTTCTTGTTCTCTATTTCTCTTCTCTCTCTTTTTCTCTCTGGTGTTGACCCGACCATCCTTTTTCCAGTTCATCCCCTACCTCATCTTCCCATCTCCCTTACTTTTCTCTTTTTCTCCAGTCAGCTGAGTGGTTCGGCTCTTCATTTCCTTGCCTCCTCCTTCCGTCATCCCTATCCCCTTTTTCCCCCTTTTCGGCCTCCACCAAGTCCTTCAGCGACTCTGATGAAGAAGATGGTGATGGAGAGCTGCATGAGGGCAGTGGGAATGGTGAAGTCAATGGCCCAGCTCACATTGTTCTTGATGTAGATGAAGATGTTCATAGATGAGATGACCACAACACAGCTACACAACTGCACTTGTGGCTCATCGGTGAGGCCATCCCCTGGAACACCTCTTACTCCCAATTTTTTTGTTGGGTCTGATCTATTAGAGAGTATGGACCGTGCTTTGCTTGATGTGATCTGTGCTTAGAAAACAAATTTGCTTGGTTGTGCTTTGCACAAGTTTGCTTTGATCTGGCTCGTACCTAGCTGCGGCGCCGAGCCCGCCTCTTTTGCCTTTGACCACCTTCTTTCCCACCTTTGACCGCCCAGCAACCCGCCAAGGGACCAAGGCGCAGCGGCCGGCTGCCGCCCACCACCTATGTGCTGCCTCAGCGAGTGCCCAGGCCACCTTTTGGAGCACTGCCATCGTCCACCCTCATCTTGCTTCACTTTCTTTCTTGTTTTTATTGAAGCATTAGCTCTTTGTCGCTTCCCTCGCTCATCAGTGGCCAGCTCATGCTTTTGTCTCCAAGAGTTGCCAAAGTGCCACTATTTACCTAACCTTTGGTCCTGCACTAAAGGTGCCCTTTCATTCTTGTAGACCCTTGCGCTTTTAGCTCTCCTTCTTCAACCTTGATTCCAGTCTCCTAGACCTTTCCGATCGTGTTCCTTCTTCAACTTGACCAAAGGAGGTCCTGAGGACTACTTTGCAATGAGAAGTGAAAGCTATGAGTTGCAAGAAGTCACAAACCCTTGATCATGTTGATTCCTAGTAGTTGGGTATATTCTATATGGGATTACTTTCCTATCCTTACTTGCAAAAGTTATTTGTTCTCAATTACTTTCGATTAATCTTGCTTAGTTATGCTCGTCAATTTAATATGTGTTTATATCTCCATACTTGATATTTTGCTCTATCCTAACCCTTTCTTGCAGCCTTAAGGTTTGAATGCTGCTGGTAAGAGCGGAATAGTATTAGCAGAATCAAAATTCTAAAATTATTATTTTTGTTGCCTTGCCCGTCTCATGACTTGATGGGTTGGGGTCTATTCCAAGTGCTCCAGTGTTGGTGGAGCATGGTAAATTAAGTTCGATCACTCGCCTACAGTGATGTTCTTGGTTGTTGCTGGCCCTGATGTGGCAAGGTTGCTCTTATTATCATGGTCTGTGGTGATTCACGCCATGGGAATTGGTGGTTTCCATTCAACCGGTGGCAGAGGTGAAGTGTAGTGCGGAGGAAAAACATAATTATCACCCAACCATAGGAGTGGTCTATCAGACCTAACTCGACTATTGTAGTAGTTTCATTGGGTGCCCCCAGGGCAGGTTTGGTGTTTGTGATTTCCGCAAAGCAACCTATGCCAAGTATGACCCCAAAGAATGAAAGGATGAGTTACCTAAACCTAGGTCTGGTTGGGACCGCTGTTGAGAGGGGACCTTCTCTGTACTAGGTGGCACTGGTGTTGTGAATTAGTCATGAGTTTTATTATATTGACTCTTGCTAAGTCATGGTATTTTGTGCGTAAAGTTGGGTATTCTCTGCGTAGGGGAAAATTTAACCATTCAAATGTGTCGTACTATCGGTTAATAGAGTTATGTCAAGGGGTAATTCCTAAACAGATGCATGAAATTGATAGACCAGTGGTCATTTTGCATAAGCGAGCTGGTAGGGGGTGTATTTATGCTCTGGTATGAGCTTCGTTGGAAAGAAGTTGAGTATCCCCTATTGGACTTTTATTAAATCTGCTTTGGTTTAACCGAAATGCTTTACAATGAAACTTAGTGGGGTATTATACTAGTTTGAATAGTTTTTTTGTTAAGCTCACCTTGGTAAACTATCATTGAATCCTTGCATTACATTCTGAAAGTTACTGTCGGGCTTGTTGAGTACTCTTATACTTATTCTTATATATTTTGGATTAGACCACAAGTACTATGAAGAAGGAGTAGATGCAGGTGAAGACTACTACATCGGAGATGATTTCACATTCTAGGTCATGTCTACACTCAAGTGTAGCCTATGGAGTATTGTTTGGAGCTCCTTAGTGCCTTGTATTTGGAGCCTCTGAGCAGTTCAGTGTTTTTGAGTCCTCTGTGTTTTAATTTGTAACCTAAGTAAATTTGGTTCGAGGACCCTTGTAAAACAATTTCCAACTACTAAGTCATACTTTTGTATTAAACTCTAGTTAGCTAATGTATTCGTGGGTTGTCTTGTGTATTAACTATGCATACGTGTGACCAAATCCTGGACGTTCGTGTGGGTGTGGGTCTGCTCCTCAGGTCACCGTGGTGAGGTCCCCAAAACGGGCATCTGTGAGCTACATGTGTAATTCTTTGCTTCTTTTCATGCACAACATATTGTGCAACCATCCGGAATGGTCAATGGCTTGTGGGCCCTGAAAGTCTAGTGTATCTTCCATCACTCTACTATCCCAAATCCACGCCATTGCTCCAATCCCCTCATGCTGTGGTTGCCCCAATCCCCGCCACCATGCATCCATCCTATGCCACTGCACATTCGATCCCACGCCACTACATAGTGTGCCACCACGGTGCCAACCGCCTCAAACTGCTGCGGTGCTACCCCTTCTGATGAGGAGATTTGGCCTGATATTCTGATGACACTACTACAAAATATGCTATACTGGACAGCTACATCACAGATGGTTCATAGAGAACCGCATGTGCTGTAATTATCACAGATGGTTTTACAAGCGTGACCGTGTACCGTTTGTGATACGCAACTATGATAGACAGTTCATATGAATAACTGTATTAATATGAATTGTCTGTAATAATGCAAAACATCACAGGCGGTTTGTATCATTAACCGGCTATGATAATTCACAGATGGTTATCGATACAAACCATTTATGATAGTTTCATATCTATATGCCTTATAATAGAGAGAGATGATAGCTAAGTTTAGAGAGAGATGGTAGTTTGCTCCAATTTAAGAATGGGTCAGTACTTCTAGTTTACTTCAATATATTCTTACTTGATCTACACACACACATACATACATACATACATATTGCTTCATGAATACGTGGCTAGCTACTTAATTTAGATATGGACAACTTATTAATATTAGGTGAATGACAATTATGTGTGTAAGTAGCTAGGCTGGTTAATTAGCTATAGTAGTATTAATAATCCAATTTGACACTAATTTGTTACATGCGTAGTGTAGATGTACCAAGCTAGATGTATGTTGAGAATCGTGTGTGTGAAAAGTACATTAATGGCATGTCTGCTTTTAAAAGAGTGGCCGAGCAGGATATGTTAAAGAAGGGGATGGAATATATATACTATCCATGCATTGATTGCAATAATCTGAAGACATTTACCAACTTAGCGCAAATCAAAGCTCACTTGATTCGAAGGGGTTTCAAAAAGGGGTATACATATTGGACCAGTCACAGTGAAGAGAAGATTATACAAGAGGTAGTTATAATATCGTCGAGAGAGACAATGATATGCCAGTTATGGACTGTGCATTCGATGACGGTAGGTCGTATGATGACAATCTGAATTAGATGTTACACGATGCAGAAGAAAATCAAAGTGGGAGAGAGTTTGGCTCATGTGTTTTCATCTTTGAATAAAGATTATTTAGAGTGAGTCTTTTCATGCTAACAGAATGATTGATAGTGGTACCTAACACATTCTAAATAGACATATCCAAACAATTTAGAATTTGACAAGCATTGTCAGAATTAGAATATGTGACATCAACATATTGCAAATCACTAACAATCTTATTAAAGTGGTCAAAAAGAGCATCTACTGATTCTCCTAGTTTTATTTCAAATTTAGAATACTCCTTTTTAAATTAATTCTGATGCACACCCTTAATAGACTTTGATCCTTCATGGTAATTGGCTAGAGTAGTCCAAATTTTATTACCAGATTTAAGATGAGCAATTCTAATAAACTCATTTTTACTTAAACCTTGCGACAAAATATTTCTAGCCTTAGCGTTTGCCTCTACATCAGCAGTATTTTTTATGGTAATGATAGAAGGTACTTCAAACGAAGATTCAACTTTTTGCCAAATCAGATTACCTTGAGCTTGTAGAAAGACTTCCATGCGAGTTTTCCAGTTGAGATAATCTGTAGCATCAAAGAATGGTGGCTTACCAGAGAACCGTTCCTGATCTAACACCATTGCAACCTGCTCTAATACCACTTGTAGGACCGTATGGCGCTATCAATGGGGGTGAATGATCGCCTCTACTTCTTGCACTTCGCTCGATCTCTTCGTGATCGACAACGAAAACAACCACTCGAACGATTTCTTATCATAAGGATGTGCTAGCCATTCGACCGAATGCTCAATCGCTTCGCTAAGACCGCCTCTATACGTGGTCGAACTCGCTCGCAGACTTCAGCTGCATACGTGGTCGAACTCGCTCGTAGACTTCAGTCGCGTACGTGGTCGAACTCACTCATAGACTTCAGCCACTCAGAAACCTTTGACCGCTCGAATGCTTTCGCTCGAACGAGTATCAGCCAAAGACAACTGCATGCTCGTATCGCACTCGAATGAAGTCTGTTAGCACGCCGCCGACGACACAAGAAGAACGATGCTTAGAAAAACATCCTGTCGATCAACTTCTTTTGGAATAGATCTGATCTATTATTTTTGCAACAAGTTTTTGGCAACAAAGTGCCCTCACGGCACCCTAAAAAACTTCCTCGATGAAAGCCCAAAAAGATCATCTACGTTAGTCTAAACCTCTTCCTGCTTTTATAGGCCAACGTCTCTAATCGTGTCCGATTCAAACACGAATACAACACCTAATCTCTTCCTCAAATCAAGGAACCCGAAACTCTTTCCTAACATGGGTTTTATTCAAACTCTACCTCTTCCAACCCACAGACTCTATCCGTAACACTCCAAACTCAACACGCGATAAAGCCTCCAAGATATCCCCTCTCGTAGCTCCGTCTCGCTCACCATCATTGATCTCCACGTACTCCAGCATTAGCCCAACCACCTCGCATGACATCCTCAAGCGTCTGGACCTCAAATCTACCTATCCTAGTCCCAATCATCCTCATCACCGACCGTGACCATCTCCACGCTCTCCTGCACATGCAAAGACCAAACAAACGTTTTTCCTAGCACAAGCTCTTCCTAGCTTAGCCGTCATCAGCACAACAACTCATAACACTCTTGTCCATCCAAAGACAAGAACAAGACCATCCACGACCAATAACCTGGTCGTACATGACCAATCACCTCATCATTATTCAGGAAATAGTCTTAGACCACAGATTATGACTGCCAAAAACTATCGCTATCCAAAACTCATTTTTCCAACCACTTAGCATGATCACCGAGCACAACAAGTACTCATAACCAAAAACCAATCACAACACTCATGACTATCACTCACCGACCATCGAGTGCCTAGTCACTCGGACTATCGAGTACCGACACCGTTCCATCAAGCACCAGCCAAACACCCTACTGGCCTAACACGAGTACTCAAAATACTCAAAGATCATAAATAGTGAAGCACTCGTTTGACAACAAAGTCTACGAGTACCAACCAAGAAGCCTACGACGACCGATCGTAAAGCCTTCGACTACCAAAGACAATGATAGCAGACTGCTTGGTCTACGACTATTGACAAGACTACAAAAGATACGACTATAAGAGCAATCAGCAAAACCTATGACCATTGACTACAAGTTACCGACTATCAACCAGTAAATCCTATGACTATCGAGTACGACCAGTAAAGTTCACGACTATCAAAAGCACTGAAGCTATGATCATGTAAAAAATATTGTAGCTATGATTACCTTTAGTGGTCGATCTGTCGTGGTGGTAGTCGAGTTGTTGTGGTCAAAGTCGTGTTGTCGTGGTTGAAGTCGTGTATGGTCAAAGTCAAATTGCCGTGGTCGAAGTCGTGTTGCCGTGGTCGAAGACGTGCATGGTCGAAGCTAAATGTACTCGTACAGTCATGGTCGTAAAGCCATGCATGGTTGTAAATGACAGCGTTGGTCACAAAGCCGTGCGTAGTCATAAACGACAGTCGTGGTCATAAAGCTATGTGTGGTCGTAAAGCCGTGCATAGTTGTAAACAACAACCGTGGTCATAAACAACTCATGGATGAAGTTTGCCGTGGTCGTAAACAAGACGTGGTTGAAGCCGGCCGTGGTCGTAAACTGGACAAGGTTGAAGTACTCATTCCAATTCAAATGTCAATTATTCATCATCATTTTTAATTACGATCATCCACATGGTCTAACACAAGCCTAGGTGATGTCTCTTTCATAAAAGAGAAGGACACGACCTTCGTAATTGCCGAGTTTTCCATTGAAAACTCAAGGACTACTACTCTGGCAAGGGACCACTCCCTGCGATCCAAGAACTAGGACAAGCGAGTGGTCGAAAGTAGTCAGACAAAGATGAGGGGATGCCATTTTAGGATCCGTAGCATATCGTCGAGCACATCTGTGAAGGATCTTTGGCATACGAGTCAAAATGGTAGTAGAAAGCTGTTGAACGTGAGGTAAACTTCATTGACCCTCCCCATGTCAATTATCTTCCCAAGTGGTCGGAAGTCGCTATCTCTATTGAGAAAGGTGATTGTCCGATCCCTTCAACTCGACTAGGTCAGTTTTTTATCGTAGTTGAACTCACCATTAACAACTGTCGAGTAAATCACATGTTGATCAATGGTGAGAGTTCTTTAAATATTCTATTTGCAGGTGCTCTGGACGAGATGCAAGTTCCTCGGACTAGAATAAAGCATGTACGATACTCATTCAAGGGAACATACCAGGATCTTTGGCCAAGCCAATTGGTCAAGTTTCTTTGCCTATTACGTTTGGTTCTCCAACCAATTTTAGGATAGAGAAACTGCCCTTTGATGTGGTCGATTTTGACATGGCGTATAATGCCATACTCGGATCACCAACTCTAGCATGCTTTTGATAGTTTGCTCATTATGCATATTAATGTCTTAAGATGCTAGGTCCTAAGAGAGTGATCATAGTCCACTGTGCTGAAAAGATGGCGTTTGCATGCGACCGCAAGTCCCTCAAGATGGTTAGTCAACTACCAACTCAAGAAGCAACCAAGGCACATCCTTCGACCAAGCAGATGAAGCCGATCCCTTCAACTCGACTAGGTCAGTTTTTGATGTAGTTGAACCCACTATCAACAACTGTCGAGTAAATCACATGTTGATCAATGGTGGGAGTTCTTTAAATATTCTATTTGCAGGTGTTCTGGACGAGATGCAAGTTCCTTAGACTAGAATAAAACTTGTACGGTACTCATTTCGTGGGATCATACCAGGATCCTCAGCCAAGCCAATTGGTCAAGTTTCTCTGCCTATTACATTTGGTTTGCCAAGCAATTTTAGGATAGAGAAAGTATCTTTTGATGTGGTCAATTTCGACACGGCGTATAATGCCATACTCGGATCACCAACTCTAGCATGCTTTTTGATAGTTTGCTCATTAGCATATCAATGTCTTAAGATGCTAGGTCCTAAGAGAGTGATCATAGTCCACTGTGCCAAAAAGATGGTGCTTGCATGCGACTATAAGTCCCTCAAGATGGTTAGTCAACTACCAACTCGAGAAGCAACCAAGGCGCATCCTTCGACCAAGCAGATGAAGCCTAAAGCTACGCTGAAGCCAAAAAAGCAAGTCAAAGAAGTTCTACTGGATCCAGTGGAGCCTTCGAAGACCGTTCATATTGGTGTTTGTTCCAACCCTGCATAGGAAGACATCCGCATCATCTTCCTCCGAGCAAATGCAGATGTGTTCGCGTGGCAACCATCTGACATGCCTGGAGTCCCAGGGAGGTGATCGAGCATAGGCTAGCTCTATGGCCTGACAAAAAACCTATAAAACAAAAATTACAGAGGTTTGCACTTGATCAAAGGGAGGCTATTAGATCTGAATTAGACAAGATACTAAAAGCAGGCTTTATAAGAGAGGTTAATCACTCAGATGAACATTGAAAAGTCTAATGGTAAGGGTGTATGTGTATAGACTATACTGATCCTAATAAAGCTTGTCCAAAAGATGATTTCCCCTTGCCCCGTCTTGATCAGTTAGTTGACTCCACTGCTAGTTTTGAACATTATGTTTTCTAGATGTATATTCTGGTTATCATTAGATTAGTATGTCTCTAGAAGATAAAGGGAAGACCACATTTATCACACCAATTGGAGTATTTTGTTATGTCAAAATGCCATTTGGTTTGAAAAATGCCGGTCCGACTTTTTAGCGTTTGATGCAATTGACTTGTTTTCCTTCAACTAGGCCGAAATTTGGAAGCCTATATTGATGATCTAGTTGTAAAGAGCATCAAATGATTTAATCATATTTCAGACCTATAGGAAACATTCGACAACCTCAGAAAACACTGCTTTAAACTCAATCCTAATAAGTGTGTATTCGGAGTTTCTTTAGGAAAATTTCTTAGATTCCTTATCTCGGTAAGAGGTATCAAAGCAAATCGTAAAAAGGTAAAGGCAATTGAGCAAATGAGCCCCCTGACTATGAAGAAAGAAGTCCAAAAACTCACAGGGTACATGGCGGCTTTAAGTCATTTCATCAGACGACTAGGGGAAAAGGACTCCCTTTCTTCAAACTTCTAAAGAAGCACGAGGGGTTTGAGTGGTCAAAAGAGGCTAACGAGGCCTTTGAGGGTGTCAATAGATATCTTACGAGTGCTCATGTTCTAGTTTCTTTGAGACCAGAAGACATGCTCTTAATATATCTAGCTGCCACGCCATAGGTAGTAAGCGTAGTACAGGTCTAGAACATGAGAGCGTTTAATGACCAGACTACTACGTAAGCAAAGTTTTACATGGGCCTAAGGAGCGCTACCCTTAGCTTCAAAAACTTTTATATGCCCTCCTCATGTCTTCAAGAAAACTGAGGCATTATTTTTAGGCGCACAAAATTTTTGTGCTGTCAAAGTTTCTCTTAGGAGTGGTCCTCCAGAACAGGGAAGCAGTGGAACGCATGGCCATTTCGTGTCCCGAACAGCTATTAAATCCTAGATCTTATTAGACTTTGTCACCGAATGGACAAATCTTGAACCTCTTCAGGATGTCCAATACGCTTCCCATGACGAGTGGATGATGTACTTTGGTAGGTCACTTACGCTTGGTGGTTTGGGGGTTGGGGTGATCCTAGAATCTTCTATAAGAGAGACCTTAAATTATGTCATTCAATTAAAATGTTTAGCCACTAATAACATGTCTAAAAACAAAGGTTTGTTGGCTAACATACGAGCCGCGAAAGTGCTTGGGATTCATCGACTACTCGTGAGGGAAGACTCTCAACTAGTCATGAATCAAGTCAAAAAAGGGTACTAATGCTCTAGTACGACCATGTCTCAGTACATGTCAGAAGTTAGAAAGCTGGAGAGTCATTTTTTCGGTTTCGAGATACAATATATCCCTTGAAAGGATAATTTTCTCGCTAACCAGTTGGCTCAAATGGCTTCTTTCTGATCACTAGTACCTACAGGAGTCTTCTTGGAATAACTCCAGAAGTCATCTCTGGTCAAAGTATCATAAATAACTCCTAATAAGACAGCATGTCTCGAATATGAGAATACTTGGATGGAACCCATCTATGAATATCTTCGTAAGGGTTCCATACTCGATGATGATCTCGAAGCAGATCGTATATCCCGCAAGGCTAAAATGTATACTTTGGTCAATGGGATACTCTATAAATGGAGTACTCAAGGGGTTCTCATGCAATGCATTTCATAGATGAAAGTATTACAACTCTTTTACGATATTCATGGGGGCATCTATGGAGCTCATGCTTCTTACAGAACGCTAGTCGAAAAATCCTTTTGATAAGGTTTTTATTGGCCACCAGCCCTTAACGACGCCAGAGAGTTGGTTAAAAAATATATACAATGCTAGTTTCATAGTAAGCAAATACACCTACCAGCTCAGGCTCTACAAACGATACCTTTATCTTGGCCTTTTACGACCTAGGGTCTTGACATCCTAGGACCATTCCCAAAAGCACCAGGGGGCTTTGAATTCTTTTTTGTAGCTATTGATACATTCACAAAATGGATTGAAGCCAACCCTGTCACTGGGATAACAACAGAAGCCGTTAAAAGGTTCATGATGAAGAGTGTGATTACTCGATTTGGGGTACCAAGTCGAATAATTACATACAATAGTAGGTAATTCTAGAATGCAAAGTTCCAAGAATTTTGCAAGGAATTGGGTACCCAATTATGTTTTGCCTCTACCACCCATCCCCAAAGAAATGGGGCAATCGAAAGAGCGAATGGTCAAATCATGCAAGGATTAAAACTTGAGTCTTCAACCAGCTTATAAAGCGCTAAAGGGCTTGGGTACAAGAAATATCTTCGGTATTATGGGCAATTCACATGACTTCGAGTTGGGCAACAGGTGAAACTCTTTTCTTCTTAGTTTTTGGGGTCAAAGTCATGCTTCTTTTGGAACTAAAGATCTAGTTGACAAGGGTCGAGAACTTTGACAACTCCAACCAAAAGCAACTTCGAGCAGACGATATACCAACAAGCCATGCGTAAATACTACGATCACAAGGTCCAACCTCATAGCCTTGCTATAGGTGACTTAGCATTGAAGAAAATTCAAACTCAGTCTAAGCGAAACAAACTTTCCCCTAAGTGGTAAGGTTCTTACACTGTGATCAAAGTTACATGACTAAACTTGGTACGACTTGCCATGGAAAACGGCCAGATTCTCTCAAACTCTTGAAATATCGACTAATTACGTAACTTCTTTGTATAACTTTTCAATTCTTTCAATAAAGTTTTCAGTCTTTTCAATCTTTATTGTCGTATGTGGAGAAGAGCTTCTTTTATGTTTGTTCGTCCACCTCTGGTACATTCAATATGTTAAAACTTGATCGGATAAGGAAACAACACCCAGTCAAAGTTTCTCTCTTTGCACGTAGTCCTACCCACTAGATGAAGCTTCCTAGCATCGCATCATTTTCAACTCTTGCTATCAGTAAACAACAATTGAGTTAACCATGAAAAGTCGAACGAATAAGATCTCTAAGTGTCTGTCCTGTACTCATTTATGAACTCAATTTGATTAAACCTATTCAAAGAAAGGTAACATGTTGACACTATTCCTAACAGGTCAAGTTGAGTGAACAGTGCTGGATTTGGGCTGGCTAATTGGGCTGACCTGTGTTGGTCTCAGGTCATGAACAGTAGAGGACCAGAATAGTGTTGGATTCTGCCTACTGGGCTTGACCCACTATGCTTAATGGCCTTTGGGCCAACTTGGCTGACCCAGGTGCACGGCCTACCAGGCTTAAAGCCTGTTCACTTGGATTGGCGCCGTGGACAACCGAGCATGGGCGCACAACAACGACTGCAATTGGACACCAGCGGTGGTCAATGGTGGCGAGCGATGGTGCGGATAGGGTTAGTGGAACCCGGATATTCTATTTTTGGCATGTGCATGACTAGAGGATCACTGACGCTCTAGAGAGTCACCAATGAGGTCCATGGTGGTCTGGGCATCTACGGTGAATGAGAAAGCTATTGGCAATGGTGGTTTGGGTTGGCTTGGCCGGTGCGTGGCTGTCTACGGCGGCCTGGCTTGGACGATGGTGGTGCACGACGTTGGCGATCTAGAGTCCATGGGAGGGTTTGGCAAGGTTAGGGTGACGTTCGCGGTGGCCAAGCGGTGCTGGGATTGCAACAAATTGGGCTTGGTTGACGCTAGCAAAGGATTCAAGTTAGGGACTCATTGACACAGGGCATGGCGGGGGCGGTGGTTGTCAGCTAGAGTTGGGAGAGAAGAAGCTTGAGCGGTTGATTGGTTACTAGTGTGAGCTATCTAGCAGCTTGGATGGGCTTTAAAGGTCGTGAAAGGTAGTGGGAGCAATGGAGCCACCATGGCAGAGGCGGCGCGTGTGTGGCGACACTAGTAGACGAGGAGCTTCGGTGGCTTTTCCAGTAGCAGCGGTGGCATCTCGGATGTGCCGTGTCTCTCTGGTGCAAGTGAGCAAGCTGGCGGGGCACACTATGGCCTCGGCACGCGTTGGGCAAGTGGCACACAAGGCGGCAGCGGCGTGGTCAACAGCGGCAGAGCATGGAGCGTGACCAAGAGGCGAGGTGACGGGCATTTAAGGCCCGGCCGGAGAGGTGGTGGGCACTATACTGGTGTGGACTGCTGTGGCAACAGTGAATGGGCGGTGAGCTGGTGGCGGTGGCAAAGGGCAAGCGGGTGAGTGGCAGTGAGCATAGGGAAGGAAACGGTTTTCCAGAAGGCGCAAAGGCAAGGCGAAGGCGGAAATCTAAAATGGGAAAGCAGAATAGGTTGGAAACTTTCTGAATTGGGTAAGAAATTAAATTCAGCCTTCACAAAGAATTCAAAAGTTTTGAAATTTTGGGGCATTTCATTATCTTAGCAGGTCCTTAAACTAGCTCGTGCTAATCATGTCGGCGCCCTTATATGTTGACATGAAGATGTAAAATGATCAAGTGATCGATATACTCCGTTAGTAGAGATGACGTGGTATATTGATATGCGTCCTATTTGACATGCTTTAGCATAAAGACTAAATTAATGGACATGGATTTTTGGCCGGTCATCTAAGTTGGACGTATCCGGAAAAATGTGGGCTCAACTGAAATTCACGTAGCCTTTAGCAGGTTAATTTGCTGTCAGAACCAAGTTAGCATGTTTCCCTTTCTACCTATGCGATGAGATGCCCCTAAAGCCCTAGATGGTGAACTAGACTACACGAACAAGTTTAAAGACTTGTCAAACTATTTGAGGAGCCGAGAGTACTAGATGTGTTGTGCAAAGTTGCAATGTCCTAACTCCAATACATATTTAGATACGAAAATGTAGAGTAGCAACGAATTGAACAGATTCTCATGCAAACAAAAAAAACAAAAACTTGTTTGGTTTTAATCATGTTGTATGTGGAGAGTGACTCAACAGGGCAGGGCTTCCACCTTCAAGGGTGTTGGCATGAGAAAAATATACGTACATTTAAACACAATGAGATACTGATTTGTGTCTTACCGATTGCGCCTACCATAATGATTAGTTTTGTAATGCAGTGTATTTTAGTCTACAGTTTTGTTGTACTAATACCTTTTTGGATATAAGTGATAACCCCTTTTTCGATCCATAAAAAAATTTCTACTGTAGTTCTAAAAGATTTCCCTAGCTAACTAGATTTAGAATGCAGGGAGACGACATTAAATTGGTCCTAAACTTGTGCGTTAGCGCTATTTGTGTTTATGAGCTTTAAGTTCATATATGAAGCTTAGGGATCTACCCTGAAGAGGATCTTACAATTGCGAGCCTAATGTACTGGTACGTAAGTTTGGAGACCCCAATGCAATTTCGACATTGTCTACATACAAAAATTGATTACTGCTTGTTTTTACTAGTTAACAAAAAAGTCGAGTAACTTTAAAATAGCAAACCCGAATTAGCTATACGGTCCAAAGAGCTTTCGAGTCTCTACATGGGATTATTACAGGCACAAGTTACTGCAGTTCGTCTCTAGTGTTTTTAGTTTCACTAGTGTACGCCTCCCTCCAGCGCTGCGTGAACGAACGTCCCCACTCGCCTCCACCACGGCCGCGCCTATTAGGCCTTGTAATGAGTTATGTTAAAATGGACGAAGCGAGTTAGGTTTCAGTTTGAGTTGGCTTTAGACAGATGGAAATGGGTTGAGGCAGCAAACGGGTTGGTCTGGTTTAGGCTTGCAATGAGACGGGTTGGTTTGGTTTAGGCTTGCAATGAGACGAGTTGGTTTGGTTTGGTGTGGATTCAGAAAAAATCGGGTTCAAATGAGTTGAATATGGGTTGGTTGCCATGGATGATGCCGTGCTGATGGGTGGGATAGGCGTCAGGTCAACAAGGTGACTGGGTGAGCTCCCAATTTGAGTTGGAGAGGGTGAGGAGCTCAGGTTCCAACATAATCACCGTCTCTACCGTCAACTCCTCCTGTCTCGATCTCCATCACCACCAGCCACCTCAGACCTGTACCCATAAGACCAAGGTTCATAGTAACTGCTCTGCCCCTCCCTTCCCCACTCTTATCTCGAACTTTTGGCTCCCCCATCCCGCATGAGGTGGCTGCCCGTGTCAGCCATCTCTCTCTGAATTGGGAACTTAAATGACAGCATCACGCATCGACACACTCCAGTAATTTACACAAGTGATCGCATATAGTAGTAGTAGTACTCTATAGTAGTATCCAAGAGCATGCATGCAATCAGCAGGGGTTGAATTAAAATTACACGTGCTAGATAGATAGATAGCTGTACAGTGAGTGCATATGGGTCGAGTACGATATATTCAGACACGCATGGAGCTGGCTGCAGGCATATGCACATGGTCATGCACATACGTGATTAATTACAATGTCGCTGCCGTACAATTATAGCTAGCAGTATGTGCGTACTGCCGCACTGATTCAATTGGTTTAGTTAGCAGTTACTATGTCCTCAGCTCATCGGCTCAGCTCCATTGATAAGTCCCGGGGAGTCGTCCTGTTCATTTCGAGGTAAGCTTCTAACTTCTAACTTATTTTTTACTATTTAAAAATTTCGTTTTTTCTGAACTTTTAACTTTTTTGTCGGTTTTTTCCCATATTCGTTTGCTTTTTCCGTGATGAGCTAACATATTTTTCTATTTTAAGTTTTTTTAAATTTAATTACGCTAAATAAGCCACCTTCAGCTACAGTATAATTTTAGCCAGCTTGTCAGGACTGGAAGGTTTGGGCAAGTCTACGGGAGAAGACCTACAGCCGGGCAGCCTTCAGAAAGGATTGAGGAACCAGCGCTATCAGGTTAGAGTTGTATTCGGTTTGGGTAGAAGTAAGCATTGCAGTCGGTTAAGAATTAGAGTCCGGTTCTGATTAGGAGTCCTTGTGTAATCCCGGCTTAGCCGAAGTACTCTCCTCTATATATAAAGGGGCAGAGCGATTCTAATAAAGTAAGCATGAAGTTTACCTCAATCTCCGCCTCTTCAATCCCGGTCAGATCGCTGGAACCCTAGTTCCCCGATCCAACCGCCGTTCCTCTCCCGGCTCAACTCCTTCTCCTCGTCAGGTCTGACCGCATCCCGCGGGTCTGACCGCCGTGGCTCTAGCACGGCTTCCTCTTCCTCCTCCGATTCCCGGATTCCTGCGACGCACAGCTACAACCTGAGATCCAGGCGTGACAACTTGGTATCAGAGCTCATGGCTGACGACAGAGACAAAGAAATCTACGAACAGATAGCAACCACGGCGGCAAATTATACCAGTCTTAACCAGGTGGTTTCCGATCTGTCCAAGAAGGTTGAGGCATTAATAGAACTTGTGACACAGCAGCAAACCAAAGGGGAAGAACTGGGGAATAGACTTAATACATTGGAGAAACAACCCGTAGGAGATGGGCTACTGCCATTACCAGTTGGGAGCATACCGGTAGTCAACCACATCGGAAACGGGGGAGCACCGACGGAGAAACCTCCTCGCTTCCACAGACTGGAATTTCCCTCTTATGATGGCCAAGGAGATCCATTGAACTGGCTGCAAAGGTGTGAGCAATTCTTCCGGGGACAGAAATCTCCAGAAAACGAGAAAGTTTGGCTTGCATCATATCATTTGATTGGGGTGGCGCAGCAGTGGTACTACCAGCTCGAGAGGGATGAAGGGGAGCCCAAATGGCAGCACTTCAAGGAGTACATCAACCCGCGATTTGGGCCGTCAATTCGCCACAACCCTCTAGGCGAACTCAAGGAACTCACTCAAACCGGCACGGTGGAAGAATATCAGCAGAGATTCCTAGCAATCCTTTGCCGAGTTGAGCACCTTCAATCAAGGCAACAGGTCCAGTTGTTCACTCCGGGTCTGCGAGAACCCATTCGCGCGGATGTGGAGCTACAAAACCCTGCGAATCTTCAGATGGCAATGGCTCTAGCCCGGGCTTATGAGCGCAGAGCTCAGGTCACAGGGCAGGACGCGGTAGTGTCACTCAAAAAGCCAGTGACCACACCAACTCTACCAACAGCAGCGGCCCCAGCAGCGACAACACGGCCAGCACTGCCTAAATTACCCCGCCCGCCCTCCCAGCTCCACCGGTCGGCAATACTGCAGGAACGGGCCAGGCCATTGGTCGCCCACGAAGGACAATGCAACACCGCATGCTCTCACCAGAAGAGATGGAACAGCGCCGCACGGGTGGATTATGTTTCAACTGCGATGAAAAGTTCACACCAGGGCATCGCTGCAAGCGCCTCTTCCTCCTCATCGCACCCAGCGGAAGCTCCGATGATGAGACCACCGAAGACCCTTCACCAGAAGAAGAAGAACCCAGTATCTCGCTTTACGCGGCAACTGGGATTACCCAGCACGCAGGGCAGACAATGCAACT
This sequence comes from Dendrocalamus latiflorus, assembly GCA_017311315.1. NCBI lineage: Eukaryota > Viridiplantae > Streptophyta > Magnoliopsida > Poales > Poaceae > Dendrocalamus > Dendrocalamus latiflorus. Next base: position 38,924,994 of record CM029664.1, read on the forward strand.
CCATGTCCAAATCGGCGGGGTAACATTGCTTGCACTTTTGGATTCAGGCTCGACTAACAACTTCATCACCCCAGCAGCAGCTCAGAGCGCCAAAATCACCGTCCAGCCACGCCACAGCTTGCGGGTACGAGTGGCCAACGGAGACAGCATCAACAGCAGCGGATTCTGTCACAACTTGGGGATACAGATCCATGAAGAGGCCTTCGAGGTGGATTGCTACTCCCTTCCACTGGACGGTTTCGACGTGGTACTTGGGGTCCAATGGTTGCATACACTCGGGCCAATCCTTTGGAACTTCGACACCCTCAGTATGACATTCTGGAGAGGCGCTCGCAAGGTGCACTGGCAGGGGCTCCAACTGCACCACAATTACAGCAAGCTTACACCATCTCCGAACCAAACTTGATGGATGTGCTGCTGCAGGAGTTTTCCGGCTTATTCGACACCCCCCAGGGATTACCACCCCCACGGGCACAGGACCATCACATACACCTCTTGCCAGGGACTTCGCCGATTTCCGTCCGCCCATATCGTTACCCTCAACTCCTCAAAGACGAGCTGGAACAGCAATGTGGGGACATGTTACAACAAGGCATCATACGTCCAAGTACATCGGCTTATTCTTCGCCCGTCTTACTAGTCAAAAAGCACGACGGCACGTGGCGCTTCTGCGTCGACTATCGAGCTCTCAACAACGGGACGATCAAAGACAAGTTTCCTATACCAGTTGTAGATGAACTTCTGGATGAATTACGCGGTGCCAAGTTCTTCACTAAATTGGACCTCCGGTCGGGATATCACCAAGTACGGATGCACCCACCCGATATTGAGAAGACAGCCTTCCGGACCCATGAAGGACTCTTTGAATTTATCGTCATGCCCTTCGGTCTGACAAATGCACCGGCAACATTTCAAGCACTCATGAACGGCATTCTGCGGCCTTTTTTTACGTCGCTTCGTTTTGGTGTTCTTTGATGATATCCTTATTTACAGCTCCTCTTGGGTGGTACATTTGCGTCATGTTCGAGCCGTCCTCAGGCTCCTACAGCATCATCAGCTCTTCCTCAAACGCTCCAAGTGCTTTTTCGGCGAACCTACCGTGGCTTATTTGGGACATGTCATTTCCGCTGAGGGAGTCGCCATGGATGACACCAAGGTACAAGCAGTCCGCGACTGGCCGACTCCCAGTTCCGTACAAGTCCGTACATCTTCACCCAGCCGGCCTCTTACAACCATTGAAAGTACCTACACGGATTTGGGATGACATCGCTATGGACTTTGTGGAAGGGTTACCACGCGTCAATGGCAAATCAGTGATCCTCACAGTGATTGACCGCTTTTCGAAATATGCCCACTTTATTCCATTAGCTCACCCCTACACTGCTCCCTCCGTGGCTAGGGTATTCTTTGAGGAAGTGGTCCGCTTGCATGGAGTGCCTTGCTCGATTGTTAGTGATCGAGACCCAGTATTCACCAGCACTTTTTGGTCGGAGCTCTTCCGGCTAACGGACACCAAGCTGCACTTGAGCTCCGCTTTTCATCCACAATCTGATGGCCAATCCGAAGTCACCAACAAGATCATTGCAATGTACCTCCGCTGCCTCACGGGAGACAGACCAAGGCAGTGGGTGCGTTGTTTACCATGGGCAAAATATTGTTACAACACATCTTTTCAGACGTCCTTGAAGGAGACACCCTTTAAAGTGGTATATGGCCGCGACCCTCCCACTTTGCTTCCGCATTCACCACTGTCGACATCCTTACAAGCTATGGATCAGCTTCTCCTGGAAAGGGATCAACTGCTTACTGATATCAGGGACCGCCTTCTCCTCGCACAGCAGCATCACAAAAAATCCTATGACGCCAAGCATCGCGAGCTTTCGTTTGATATTGGGCAATGGGTTTGGCTCCGCCTTCAACATCGCCATGCACTATCTATCGCTGACAGCAGTAACCGCAAACTAGCTCCGCGCTATTATGGACCTTATCAAATTTTGGAACGCGTGGGAGATGTGGCATATCGCCTCCAATTGCCGGCCAAAGCCCGGATACACGACGTATTCCATGTCAGTGTCCTCAAACCATACTTTGGTGATCCACCAGAACAGCTACCAGCTTTGCCCAGTCTTCACCATGGTCGCATCGCCCCCACACCACATCATGTGATCAAGACTCGCTGGAGTAACGGGATTCAGGAGATTCTCGTGCATTGGGAGGGTCTACCAGCATCAGAGGCTACCTGGGAGTCCCTTGCGTTGTTTCGCCGTCAATACCCACAATTCAAGCTCGAGGACGAGCTGCTTTTCGAGGAGGGGAGAAATGTCAGGACTGGAAGGTTTGGGCAAGTCTACGGGAGAAGACCTACAGCCGGGCAGCCTTCAGAAAGGATTGAGGAACCAGCGCTATCAGGTTAGATTTGTATTCGGTTTGGGTAGAAGTAAGCATTGCAGTCGGTTAAGAATTAGAGTCCGGTTCTGATTAGGAGTCCTTGTGTAATCCCGGCTTAGCCGAAGTACTCTCCTCTATATATAAAGGGGCAGAGCGATTCTAATAAAGTAAGCATGAAGTTTACCTCAATCTCCGCCTCTTCAATCCCGGTCAGATCGCTGGAACCCTAGTTCCCCGATCCAACCGCCGTTCCTCTCCCGTCTCAACTCCTCCTCGTCAAGTCTGACCGCATCCCGCGGGTCTGACCGTCGTGGCTCCAGCACGGCTTCCTCTTCCTCCTCTGATTCCCGGATTCCTGCGACGCACAGCTACAACCTGAGATCTAGGCGTGACACAGCTAAGTGCAATTTCAGCCATAAACCACTATTTTTCAATCCAACCGAGCGGGGCTATAAAGGACGTACATGGTACTAGCTCCAAATAACAGCATACATTCTAAATCGACATCAATTCGGTAGCGATCCCTTTTGTTTTGGGCATGATACATTGACGTTACTTTTTTAATTATGTATTGGTAAAACATAGTAAAAATATAATGACATCGCAGAACTTTTGATGATAAATCAGCTAAAAATTTTATGAATATTAGTTGGTTAAAAATTTTAAATATTGGTGGCATGCAATTGCAGGACATGTAACAAGGGAAACTGGTAGCACTTACTAGTAATAAATAATGGACGTCAAATATTACCCCATTTCACGTTCATTTGCGAGGTTAAGGGCATGTTCAAAAGTATTGTGTCTTTTGGTTGATTGTGAGAGAGATTGAGAAAGTAAGTGTCACTTACATTAAAAAGCCACTCCGTTTAAAGCAGCTCCCATAGTGAATTTTACAAACGACTTATAAAAAACATCTTGAGAAGTCACTTCATTCAAAAACCGACTTCTAAAAACCAAAAGGAATAAAGCTATTTGGAACATAATCTAAGAATGTTCGAGTGACGCAAGGTGAAGCCAATATTTAATGATTAATTAATTAATCACCCGATATATGTACAATAGATTCCTCAGTTTGTTTGTTACCTTAAATTCGTATCGTCGCGATCACTATATATATTTCCTGTGTCTTTGAGATTTGTCTGCACCAATACATGTATACGTGCGCACATGTCCTTATCAGCCTGAAATTAACATTTTGATCTCTGGTACGGCGAGAGCGCGGCTGCGGGATGGGGGCGCAGCACCAGGCCACCTCATGCACCCCCCCCCCCCCCCCCCCAATCGTGTACACAAATTTGATTTTACATTATGCTAGCATTTGTCAAGCTAAAAAAGTAGTTAGTGTGTCTAATATTTGTGCTACATTTTCCTTAAAAAAATATATATGCTACATTTCATTATATTGCACAGAACAGACTGGTCTCCAATTAAAAGCCTCCTTGTTTGTTGCATAGATTCATTAACCAAGTTAACTGTTTTAACCTTGACAGATGCGATGCTCCAGAATACAATTTTTTAGCTCAATAGGACACAGTACCTGAACTCAATTCAACTGAGCTTTAGTCTTTCATAGGTGAATTTGACTCAACCCCTCTTGAGAAATGTCATGCAGTATCAGTAAGGCATGTTGTCTGTCCTCTGTTACACGTTGAGGTGTCTGCCAGTTTGAACTAGTTGTCAGGGCATGAGATGACTACAAGTATTTGTTCACTGGCTCTGGTAAGTATATCTTTGTTTTGACTCAAGGTGGTAGTAGATCGATTGGATGAGTCGTTGATTACCGGCCGGTAAGGTATGCTCGCCGGCGGCATGGAATCGTTCGGTGTTCTGTTTACTTCTTGGGCCTTGTGGCTTAGATTTTGGGGTTTCTCTTTCTCACTGATATATGATTTTACTATTATTTTCTCCTTGCCCACCCATGCGGAGTTCACCGTACAACCATTGTATACAATATTGTCTTCTTCCCCGCGTGCGTGTAAAACCAGGCTGCCTTTGCCTGCCATGATTTCATCCTCGCGCAGCAGCAGCCGAAGCAGCCCGCTTGTGGCCGACATGAAGAAAGGGAAGCGATATGTAGTGTGACTAGTGTCCTGATTTTTTTTTTATCTTCACGACTGCCTGTGGAATGATGCGTGTGTGATGATAGCATAATCTGATTATTTCTTTGTCTAAATTTGTCGCATAATCTTCCATGTGCAACTGCCAGAAGAATCAGCATATCAGTAAATATGTTAGTTGCTAATGTTATCTGGCTTGACAATGAAACTTGTGTTGCAGACTTAGTGTACGTGTAACGCCCCCGTTTCCAGGGGCGCGTACGGACACGGCACTCCGCAACTATTCACGCATGAACAGTTATGAAGTGTCGCGCAAGAGTATACCATTGCATGCTTACAACAAAAGTCCAGTATATATTTTACATATGGATTACCATCCATTTTCCGACAGCGGGGCGTGCGAGCCCAAAGTACACTTACATTACAAAAACTCCAGAATCCGCTTGAGCGCGGCCAAGACCTAAAGCCTCGGGTCTTCGACGGGGAGACCTTTCCAACACGAAATCTTGAATTGCCTTCTTTTCCTTCTGGTATCTGTGGCATTAGCAAGCCTGAGTACTCCGACCCCGTACTCAGCAAATCACAAGGGAAACCCTAATTTACTATTTGCATGGATCAACAAAGGAAGGGAGTATACTTGGTTTATTACATTTGGTGGATGCAGTTTTATTTTGCAATCATTTTTCAAAATGGACCCAAAACTACTTCTCAAGAACTCAAGGGTTTTCACGAAGAGTTCATTAACCAACTAATCAAGTTAAAGTATGTACAAAACTACTTAAGCTTCGCGGCTGGAATCACCCAAGTGACACAGCCCCAATAACCGGGAGCACGGCGTATTCGAATACCATTTATTTGACTCTGCAGAGTTTGCTCAGCTTTACCCACACGATCCCTTAACCCTCATGACTGAGTTAAGGAAGCCAGGTCGTTTCACTGCTCAACTCTTTATATAGGCTCTACCCGGTAGAATTCACTCGGGTCTGGCCCACACACACACACACACACACAAGAGAAAACAGTGGCCGCTTCGAGTGAACTCTACCGTTGTTAGGCAACCGTAACCCGCCTGGCCTAACCTCACTGCTAAACCTCCTGTAGAGTTTCAATTGAGTTGAGCAGCTACTAGACCAGTGTTGACAAGTCAACTCCTGTGGTTGAGCGATCACTGTGACATTTGCTCAGCGTAAGGGTTTCAGTCCTTATATTTTCACATGGTCCGCAACCTCGCCAGGCACGCGACCCCACCTAGGGTAAGCGGTGGGCGATGGCCGTCTTGCGGCTCCCCACAACACCCTTACCCTAACTTCATTCCTAGGGTAAAAGATTGGCGAGGACCGTCTTGCGGTTTCCACTCCCCCTTACCCTACCTTGTGCACGCCGGCACTCTCTCCGCTCTAAGATACGGTGTCCCATACCACCCTACCTTAGAGTCGGGTTTTCCAAATTCTATTGGCCCCACAGCCACAACCTTATTAGTGTAGCACTTTGCATGATAATAATAATATCCTACAATTGTCTAGATTATCAAGTAATTAATTCTAGGGTTACAAAGGCATGGCTACAAATTAAACATGGCATTTAACGGTGGTAGGATTAACTACATAATAAGTCATTCTAAACATTTTATTTTACTTTCGAATTAACATTTCAGAATTAGCTCAATGCAAATAATATATTAGCATAATTAGATAACATGGGTTGCAACATGATCAAAGACTTGTGACTTGCCGTGAATCGGGACGAACTTGGCTAGCTTGAACGTAGACGCTTCTGGATCCTGCGACTGCACTTGAGCTTCTGGAAACTTCGACACTAGCGCAAACACTGAAAATAACATAAATCCGGCTTGAGCCTAATCAAGCGAGGAAAAATAATCTATTAGAAAGGAGTAAAATGCATAAATCTCCAAATGAGGAATTTTAGGAATTTATTTGGGATGAATCTGTGGAAATGGAGGTTACCAATGGGTCAAGGATATTATTTGGAGTAAAGTGGTGAAATTTGGGAATTTTTGGGATTTTCTGGGATTTTCTAGAATTTATTTAGATTTTTCTGGATTTTGGAAATTGATAAACCTCTGGAATTTGAAATGAACAGTGCTGGGCCGGCCTTGACGCTACAGTGCAGCCCGGGTGAGGAGGCGGCCCGCTCAGCCGAGCGGCCGGCGCAACCCAACGCGCGCGCGGGGGAGCGGAGCAGGCCGAGAGGCCGCGGCCCATCTGCGCACCGCGCTCGACCGCGGCGGATGGAGGGCGCGTGGCGCAGCGGGTGGCGATGATGCGGCGGGTGCGGGCGGCTCAGATCAAGGCGGGGAGAGATCGAGCGGCTGCGGAGCGAGAGGGCGATGAATCGGTACGGGGTGATCCGACGGAGGCGAGGTGGGGTGGTTAAGGAAATCGGACGGCAGGAGAGGGTTGCCATCCGACGGCTCAAGCGAGACGGCGACGATCGAGGCGGAGGGCTGGGATGCGTCCACATCGCGGGGAGGAGGGAGTCGTCTTCCTCCTCCAGCCACTACAGTACCCCCGCGGCAGGGATACGGTGGCGATGGCGGCCTGGGCGCCAGGGGGCTCGCCGGCGGTAGTGGAGGGTACCCAGGGGTGGAGCGGAGCACGGGGATCCCATTTTGGGCAATTAGAATTTGAGAGGATCAAAGGAGAGAGAGGGAGGTAGATGAGGGTGCCTCGGTTAAACTATGGCAGAGAGGGTTGCCGGCGGCGAGAGGGGCCAATCGGCTGCGGCGACACGGACAGGGGGGTGGGGTGCTCACATTGGTGGCGGTGGCAGGAGCTGGGGAGCTGCGGAGAGGGCTGGCCACGGAGAGGGTGATGCGGCCGGCGGGGAGCTTCGGTGCCGGGGCTCCACGGGTGATCACTTGTCCAGAATCAAGCATCAACGTGATCAGCAAGTGGAGGGGATGCTTCGGGCGGATGCAATCGGAGAATGAGGCGGGGGAAGAGGAGATCGACTCCACGGGGTCGCCGGCGCAGGGGAGGATGGCGGCGGCGACTGGGGCGACGAGGTTTCAATTGACTGCGCGTGGAGCTTCACTGGGATGGTGGGAGGGGAATGGAGGCAGTGGCGAAGCTCGGAGAGCAAAGGAGGAGGAGGGAGCCGAGGAGCGGTTTTTATACCCGGCGGAGGGGAGGAGGAGCCTTAGCGGGGAAGGCACGGGCGAGGGCGCCGAGTCAACAGGAGTGGGTGAGGCATCTCCTCCGCGGGGTGGAGCGGTGACGTCGGCTCTGCAGGGGGAAGTAAAGGCGACGCGACGGCACGGGAGTGGGTGAGCTGCGGGCACGGGCGGAGATGCGTCCGCGCGCGGGGAGGGGAGGTGCGGGGGCTGACGAGTGGGGGCGGGCGCAGGAGAGCGGCGACGCGTGGCGCGAAGGCTCTGCCCCCTTCGGACCGGCGTGGACGGGAGGGCGCGAGCGCGGGGAGAATCCGAGGCACGGAGGCGCTGCGGGGGGCGGCGCGGGCGAGCAGAGGCGGTGCAGCGCGGGCGCAGGCGCAGCGCACGCGCGGGAGAAAGCGGGAAGGGAGGGAGGCGCCTGCGGGGAAGGGGAGCGGAGCGGGGAGGCGGCGCGAGCGCAGCTCGGGCGCGGGCGCAGCGAGAGGGAGAAGGCGGGGAGGAGGCTGGGCGCCAGCGGGGAGAAGCGGAGAGGGCGCCAGAGAGGGGAGGAGGCGGAAGGGAGGCGGGGCGCCAAACAAGGGGGAAGGCGGCAACGCCCAGAAAGGAAAGCGGGGAGAGGGAAGACTTTCCCGAAAAGGAAAGTTTCCAGAAAAACACTCAAAAAAAAAACAGCAAAAACAAGGAAAAATTTTGGTTTGAATTTTTGGGGCTTTTCAACCTACCCCCCTTAAAAGGGATCTCGACCCCGAGATCAACTTGGTCCAGGGAGTAAGTTGGGGAAATCTCGCTGCAAGTCTGACTCTTTTTCCCAAGTGGACTCATCCGCTGTGTGATTCTTCCACTGCACTCTGCAAAACCCGACATTCTTGTTTCTGAGCTGCCTTTCTGACGTCTCAAGTATTTGTAGTGGTTCTTCAGCATATATGCAGTCATCTTGTAATTCAATATTTGACAAAGGCACTTCATCGGTGGGCTGGCATAGACACTTTCGAAGTTGCGATACATGGAATACATTGTGTATTCTTGACAAGTTGGGCGGCAGCTGCACTTGATAAGCTACCTCTCCAATTCTTCCGATGATTTGGAATGGTCCCACATATCTGGGTGCTAGATTGCCTTTGACTTGAAATCTCTTGACTATCTTGAATGGGGTGACTTTGATATAGACAAAATCTCCAATTTCGAAATTCAAATCCTCCCCGTGGTTATCTGTATAGCTCTTCTGTCGGTCTTGTGCACTCTTGAGTCTGTCTCTGATGATTCTGACATGTGCTTCGGCATCTTGAGCAACCTGGGGCTAATAAGTTGTCATTCTCCTGTTTCTGTCCAATTCAGTGGAGTCCTGCATTTTCTACCATAGAGGGCTTCAAACGGGGCCATTTGGATACTGGCTTGGTAGCTGTTGTTATATGAGAACTGGGCAAATGGTAAACAGGTGTTCCATGTTGCTCCATACACTATCGCACAAGCTCTCAACATGTCTTCTAAAATCTGATTCGTTCTTTCTGTCTGTCCATCCGTCTGGGGGTGATAGGCTGAACTGAAATTTAAATCAGTGCCCATTGCTTCATGTAATTTCTCCCAGAACTTAGATGTGAATTGTGCTCCTCTATCCGACACAATTTTCTTTGGAACTCCATGTAGAGTCACAATTCTTGTCAAATACAACTCAGCAAGTTTATCTTTCCCATACGTTTGCTTGATCGGGAGGAAATGAGCCACTTTGGTCAATCTGTCGACAATGACCCAAATAGCATCATATCCCTCCCGAGTCTTGGGAAGTCCAGTAATAAAATCCATGCCGATACTGTCCCATTTCCATTCGGGTATTGGCAGAGGTTGCAACAATCCCGATGGTTTCTGGTGGTCTATCTTGATCTGCTGGCAGACATCACACTTAGCTACATACTCTGCCACTTCCTTCTTCATCTGGTTCCACCAATATTTCTTCTTTAAGTCTTGGTACGTCTTAGTACCTCCTGGGTGAATTGAGAATTGGGACGAATGGGCTTCAGACAATATTAATTCCCTTAACTCTTTCTTGTCGGGTATGCAATAGCGACCACGGAAGGTAAGGATTCCATGCTCGTCTATCGTATACTCTGAGGAGTCTCTTTCTTCAATATCCTTTTTCAGTTTTTGAATCTCTTCATCTTCATCTTGTGCTGCTTTAATCTGATCTGTCAGTAATGGTTGAATTTCTAATGCTGTTTCTTCACCCTGTTCTGTGATCACCAAGTTCAGTCGTAATATATCTCTCTGCAACTCTGGTGGGTACTCTGACCGGCTGCTTTTGCTTGGACGAGCTTTGCGGCTAAGGGCATCGGCAACTACATTTGCCTTGCCCGGGTGATATTGAAGTTCAATGTCGTAATTCTTTTATCGACTCTAGCCATCTTCGCTGTCTCATATTTAACTCTGGCTGTGTGAATAGGTACTTCAAACTCTTGTGATCGGAAAATATCTCACAACGATTTCCTAGCAGGTAGCGCCGCCAAATTTTGAGTGCATGCACCACAGCTGCTAGTTCTAAATCGTGTGTTGGGTAGTTTTCTTCATGTGGTTTCAGTTGTCTTGAGGCATGGGCAACAACCTTTTTCGTCTTGCATAAGTACACATCCCAATCCTTGCTTTGAAGCGTCACAATAGATTTGAAATTCTTTCTCTGGGTTGGGCAAAATCAATACTGACGTTGCTGTCAACTTAGGCTTCATCAGCTGAAAACTCTCTTCTCAAGCATCTGTCCATGTGAATGGCCTGTCTTTCCTCAGCAGTTGAGTGAGTGGACGAGAAATCTTGGAGAGTCCTTCTATGAATCGGCGATAATAACCCGCCAATCCAAGAAAGCTTCTCACTTCCGTTACTGTCTTGGGTTGCTTCCATTCCATGACTGCGGTGAGTTTTTCTGAATCAACCTTGACTCCATCTTTTAATATGATATGACTCAAGAATGCAACTTCTCTTGACCAAAAACTGCACTTATCAAATTTTGCATATAGTTGACGCTCTCTCAATCTTGTCAATGCCAGTTGCAAATGCTCCTTGTGCTCTTCTTCGCTCTTGGAGTATATCAAAATATCATCAATGAAGACTATCACGAATCGGTCCAATTGGTCTATATGCACCAGATTAGTAAGATTCATGAAGTATGCTGGCGCATTGGTTAAACCAAAAGGGCACAATCGTGAACTCAAATAATCCATATCTGGCAATGAAAGTTGTCTTCTCTTGATCTTGCTCTCGGATTTTAAGCTGATGATACCCCGAGCGCAAGTCGATCTTGGAGAATACTTTGGCACCCTCTGTAGTCGACACACATTCTTAATTCTCCATTCTTCTTCTTCACAAACAGAACTGGTGCCGACCAAGGCAAAACACTTGGTCGAATGAATTCTTCTTCTTGCAATTCATCTATCTGTCTCTTGAGCTCTTTCAGTTCATTGGCGGACATTCGATACTGATGTTTGGCGATTGGCTTGGTGCCTGGAACCAACTCCATAGCAAGTTCTACTTATCTGTCAGGGTCTGCCTGGTGATCCTTTCTAAAACACATCAGGGTATTCTCGTACTACTGGCGTTTGATCCGGTGTAACTGCTTGCATGTTGATCATGCGCTCTCTTGCATCCTTCAACACTTCTCGGTTTTTTTTTTTTCACTTTCTGACCTTCAGGGTTTACCAATGATACTAGTTTGATCTCACAATCTAACTTACCTTTGTTCTTGGCTAGCCCGTTCATGCCCAAAATGGCATCTAACCCTGGTATATCTGGCTGCAGCAAATCTGCTTTAACCTCTTCCAGATTGACTTTAACTCCTCTTCACTTGCACCTGTATATCATCCTTGCGTGTGTGCTGCGGCTCCCACTTGGATGAATTATGTCGTACCAAGGTTGGACAAGATTGGGTCTGCTGGGATTAACTGTATTACAACATAACCATCACACCCATTTCACTTTACACAAATGGTCTTCATACATCTTCATAGTTTTGTCACAAGCCTTAGTTAAAGTAATTTACAGACAAACCATTCAGTTCTTGCAACTAGCTTACAAAAGGATAACCAAAAGTACATCATCTCATTTCTTGTTCTGCATAGCTCATATTTTCTTGTCTATCTGCTGGCTTTGGGCTTGGAGTTTAGCTGCTTCTGATGACAAACTCTTCCTGGGACACTGATGCCTGTAGTGTCCAGTCTCTCCACAATGAAAACATGCATCTGTTCTTCGTGGACAGCTGCTAGCAAGGTGCTTGCCACAGCAGGTGAGGCACTTGATGGCGAGTGGTGAGGGAGTGGCATACTGCTGAGACGGTCCGGACTGGGTCTTCGGTATCGTCTCAAACTGGCGGAAGGGTTGGGATCGAAATGAGGATGATCCCGTGGTCTTGCTCCACTGAGCATTGTGTGAAGACTGAGACTTGTGCGCTGCTTCACGCTTTCTGTCATCCTCCATTCTGGTCCTCTTAGGGTGAGATTCGTCTTCTTCCATCGGTGGCAGGCAGGATGATGATGTCTGCCTCTTTGCTTGATCTTTAGCTTCTTCTTCGGGTAAGGACTTCAGGGGGCATTGGTCACGATAATGCCCATCCTGTTGGCAGTGAAAACAAGCCGTTGGTGATGGAGGCGAAGGCTTCTTTCGTGTCATGACTTTCACGTAACCTGGTCTTTCTTCTATCTGTAGAGCTCGATCAACCAGGTTCAATAGGCTTGAAAACTTCATGGCTTGAAGGCGTTGTCTCATCTTGGGTTGTAGACCTTTCATAAAATACTCCATTCTTTTAGCTTCGGTGTTAGTTTCCTCTTGAGCAAATCGGGATAACTGATAAAATTGTTCTAGGTATGCTGCGATGGAGTTCTCTCCTTGTTGAAGATTAAGAAAGTCCTGATATTTTTCAGTGAAAACTCCAGAAGAAATGTAGGCTTTACGAAATCTCTTCACAAAATCTTCCCATGTAATATCTTTCTCCTTAAGGTGCATCCACTGGATAGCATTCCACCAAGTGATTACGGGTTCGGACAACTGATAGGTGGCGAAAAGAACTTTCTCTTTATCTGTACACTGGATAGTATTCATTCTTCTCTCAATATCTTGTAACCAGTTATCTGCATTTAGTGACTCTGTTGTTGAAGGGAATTTTGGGGGTTGAGTTTGCAGGAATGCTGTAAACTTCAATGCAATTGCGCTTGATGCTGACACTGACTCTTCGGGTGTCACCTTGACACTGGGTGATCTGGCTGCTATCTGCTCAAGCAACTGGGTCTGTTGATCTCGCATTCGCAGAATATTTTGCTCTCTCTGATAGCGATTTTGTTCCATCATCGCTATTATGCCGGCAAGTGTGGCTTGATCTGTGGCAGGTGCACCCTGCCTGTTGGTCTGATCACTCTGCTGTGTTGGGTCCATCTGTCAATTGGGAACTTGAGATCAGCTTTGCAGCAGCTTTGGAGAATAAGAGTAGATAAGTAAGACATTGAATTTTCAAGGTAAGTATAGGATGAAAAAGGTAAGAACGAGAGCGAAAGGGGACAGGAGAAAGCTTTGAACTGAGAGGGATTACTGATAATTAAGCAAACGACATACAAGGATAATGAACATATATTTAGAATATGCAAGTGGTACACAAACCACTTAGGGTTCATGATTGCACCTGCTTTACATTACAAAAGCACTACTACTACTCAGGGTCAGTCTAGTCTAGCGAACACCAACCACTCTTCCAGCTGCCGAGAAACGAAATTTTGAAGCTAGACAAGTAAGACAGTAAACATTTTGCCAAAGTAAAACTTAAGCAAAAGTAAACTAAGATAGATAAGGTAGCAACAAGAGAGGAGAAGACAGCAATAATACTTATATTTTTCGTAAACCCTTTTTATGGCTTAAATTAATTTTTGCGATAAAATCGCTTCCTAGTTTGCCTTAGGTCTCAACCTACGGTCAAGAGCCTGCTCTGATACCACTTCTTGTAACGCCCCCGTTTCCAGGGGCGCGTACGGACACGGCACTCCGCAACTATTCACGCATGAACAGTTATGAAGTGTCGCGCAAGAGTATACCATTGCATGCTTACAACAAAAGTCCAGTATATATTTTACATATGGATTACCATCCATTTTCCGACAGCGGGGCGTGCGAGCCCAAAGTACACTTACATTACAAAAACTCCAGAATCCGCTTGAGCGCGGCCAAGACCTAAAGCCTCGGGTCTTCGACGGGGAGACCTTTCCAACACGAAATCTTGAATTGCCTTCTTTTCCTTCTGGTATCTGTGGCATTAGCAAGCCTGAGTACTCCGACCCCGTACTCAGCAAATCACAAGGGAAACCCTAATTTACTATTTGCATGGATCAACAAAGGAAGGGAGTATACTTGGTTTATTACATTTGGTGGATGCAGTTTTATTTTGCAATCATTTTTCAAAATGGACCCAAAACTACTTCTCAAGAACTCAAGGGTTTTCACGAAGAGTTCATTAACCAACTAATCAAGTTAAAGTATGTACAAAACTACTTAAGCTTCGCGGCTGGAATCACCCAAGTGACACAGCCCCAATAACCGGGAGCACGGCGTATTCGAATACCATTTATTTGACTCTGCAGAGTTTGCTCAGCTTTACCCACACGATCCCTTAACCCTCATGACTGAGTTAAGGAAGCCAGGTCGTTTCACTGCTCAACTCTTTATATAGGCTCTACCCGGTAGAATTCACTCGGGTCTGGCCCACACACACACACACACACACAAGAGAAAACAGTGGCCGCTTCGAGTGAACTCTACCGTTGTTAGGCAACCGTAACCCGCCTGGCCTAACCTCACTGCTAAACCTCCTGTAGAGTTTCAATTGAGTTGAGCAGCTACTAGACCAGTGTTGACAAGTCAACTCCTGTGGTTGAGCGATCACTGTGACATTTGCTCAGCGTAAGGGTTTCAGTCCTTATATTTTCACATGGTCCGCAACCTCGCCAGGCACGCGACCCCACCTAGGGTAAGCGGTGGGCGATGGCCGTCTTGCGGCTCCCCACAACACCCTTACCCTAACTTCATTCCTAGGGTAAAAGATTGGCGAGGACCGTCTTGCGGTTTCCACTCCCCCTTACCCTACCTTGTGCACGCCGGCACTCTCTCCGCTCTAAGATACGGTGTCCCATACCACCCTACCTTAGAGTCGGGTTTTCCAAATTCTATTGGCCCCACAGCCACAACCTTATTAGTGTAGCACTTTGCATGATAATAATAATATCCTACAATTGTCTAGATTATCAAGTAATTAATTCTAGGGTTACAAAGGCATGGCTACAAATTAAACATGGCATTTAACGGTGGTAGGATTAACTACATAATAAGTCATTCTAAACATTTTATTTTACTTTCGAATTAACATTTCAGAATTAGCTCAATGCAAATAATATATTAGCATAATTAGATAACATGGGTTGCAACATGATCAAAGACTTGTGACTTGCCGTGAATCGGGACGAACTTGGCTAGCTTGAACGTAGACGCTTCTGGATCCTGCGACTGCACTTGAGCTTCTGGAAACTTCGACACTAGCGCAAACACTGAAAATAACATAAATCCGGCTTGAGCCTAATCAAGCGAGGAAAAATAATCTATTAGAAAGGAGTAAAATGCATAAATCTCCAAATGAGGAATTTTAGGAATTTATTTGGGATGAATCTGTGGAAATGGAGGTTACCAATGGGTCAAGGATATTATTTGGAGTAAAGTGGTGAAATTTGGGAATTTTTGGGATTTTCTGGGATTTTCTAGAATTTATTTAGATTTTTCTGGATTTTGGAAATTGATAAACCTCTGGAATTTGAAATGAACAGTGCTGGGCCGGCCTTGACGCTACAGTGCAGCCCGGGTGAGGAGGCGGCCCGCTCAGCCGAGCGGCCGGCGCAACCCAACGCGCGCGCGGGGGAGCGGAGCAGGCCGAGAGGCCGCGGCCCATCTGCGCACCGCGCTCGACCGCGGCGGATGGAGGGCGCGTGGCGCAGCGGGTGGCGATGATGCGGCGGGTGCGGGCGGCTCAGATCAAGGCGGGGAGAGATCGAGCGGCTGCGGAGCGAGAGGGCGATGAATCGGTACGGGGTGATCCGACGGAGGCGAGGTGGGGTGGTTAAGGAAATCGGACGGCAGGAGAGGGTTGCCATCCGACGGCTCAAGCGAGACGGCGACGATCGAGGCGGAGGGCTGGGATGCGTCCACATCGCGGGGAGGAGGGAGTCGTCTTCCTCCTCCAGCCACTACAGTACCCCCGCGGCAGGGATACGGTGGCGATGGCGGCCTGGGCGCCAGGGGGCTCGCCGGCGGTAGTGGAGGGTACCCAGGGGTGGAGCGGAGCACGGGGATCCCATTTTGGGCAATTAGAATTTGAGAGGATCAAAGGAGAGAGAGGGAGGTAGATGAGGGTGCCTCGGTTAAACTATGGCAGAGAGGGTTGCCGGCGGCGAGAGGGGCCAATCGGCTGCGGCGACACGGACAGGGGGGTGGGGTGCTCACATTGGTGGCGGTGGCAGGAGCTGGGGAGCTGCGGAGAGGGCTGGCCACGGAGAGGGTGATGCGGCCGGCGGGGAGCTTCGGTGCCGGGGCTCCACGGGTGATCACTTGTCCAGAATCAAGCATCAACGTGATCAGCAAGTGGAGGGGATGCTTCGGGCGGATGCAATCGGAGAATGAGGCGGGGGAAGAGGAGATCGACTCCACGGGGTCGCCGGGCAGGGGAGGATGGCGGCGGCGACTGGGGCGACGAGGTTTCAATTGACTGCGCGTGGAGCTTCACTGGGATGGTGGGAGGGGAATGGAGGCAGTGGCGAAGCTCGGAGAGCAAAGGAGGAGGAGGGAGCCGAGGAGCGGTTTTTATACCCGGCGGAGGGGAGGAGGAGCCTTAGCGGGGAAGGCACGGGCGAGGGCGCCGAGTCAACAGGAGTGGGTGAGGCATCTCCTCCGCGGGGTGGAGCGGTGACGTCGGCTCTGCAGGGGGAAGTAAAGGCGACGCGACGGCACGGGAGTGGGTGAGCTGCGGGCACGGGCGGAGATGCGTCCGCGCGCGGGGAGGGGAGGTGCGGGGGCTGACGAGTGGGGGCGGGCGCAGGAGAGCGGCGACGCGTGGCGCGAAGGCTCTGCCCCCTTCGGACCGGCGTGGACGGGAGGGCGCGAGCGCGGGGAGAATCCGAGGCACGGAGGCGCTGCGGGGGCGGCGCGGGCGAGCAGAGGCGGTGCAGCGCGGGCGCAGGCGCAGCGCACGCGCGGGAGAAAGCGGGAAGGGAGGGAGGCGCCTGCGGGGAAGGGGAGCGGAGCGGGGAGGCGGCGCGAGCGCAGCTCGGGCGCGGGCGCAGCGAGAGGGAGAAGGCGGGGAGGAGGCTGGGCGCCAGCGGGGAGAAGCGGAGAGGGCGCCAGAGAGGGGAGGAGGCGGAAGGGAGGCGGGGCGCCAAACAAGGGGGAAGGCGGCAACGCCCAGAAAGGAAAGCGGGGAGAGGGAAGACTTTCCCGAAAAGGAAAGTTTCCAGAAAAACACTCAAAAAAAAAACAGCAAAAACAAGGAAAAATTTTGGTTTGAATTTTTGGGGCTTTTCAGTACGCATTGTTACTAATGTATTATCCAGTAGTAACAAGACATAACTGTACTGATGAAGCCTTGAACGTTAATGGCCATCGCATGATATATTAAGGCTAACCAGTTTATGTTGTTATCTTGCACAGGAGGGAGGGCAGTTGATATTGGGAAGGTGAAGTCCCCAAAGGCGGATAGTTATGTAATTGGAATGTAAGTGAAAACTTTAATTTACAACACTATTTTATTCAATCTTAATCATGCATAAACATATCTTGATCCATATTACAGCAAGCTTTTCTTCCTTGTAGTAAGTCTTTTCTTTTGTCTCTGCTTTTTCTTTCCAGCGTTCTTTTGATGATCAAAGAACTAGCAAGAAGTGTATGTGTGTACATGCATCTTTCTTTGAATGTTCCATCTCTTTCATGAGGAAAGATAAATGATACCTTGCCGCCAATACTGCATACCCTTTTATAACAAATAAACAATCGTAGCAACCGGCTTCGTTCATGCAGCCATGCCGAATAGCCGTGCTGCCGTTTGCAGCCAACAAACGCTTGTTGCGAACAAATGCTAACGCAGACAACTACCTATGTTGCTTGCCCATGCATGAGACATTATTTAGTAGCCAATAACAGCCAGTGTTTCTTCATGTATGCATGCACCAACGTTAAAACATGTGTCTGCTAGTTATGTATGGCGCTTAGAGCATTTAATTAACACACATACAATTTATTTAGCAAAGGGAGACAAGAGGGATTTAAAACCCAATAATTCTAATACTTTAAATCTAGCAACCATCATACTATATTTTTTATAATTAGAATTAATCCAATAAATTACATGGGGCACTTTTCCGTTAATTAAAACTAACATGGAAGTCATCTCTCATTTCAGCAAGTGGCCTAACTCAGTTTACTGTGCAGATTTAACAGGTATTCATGATTTGGATGCGTAGTTTGACATTTGTGTGGATGGCAAAAATATGCTTAACCTTCTCTATCATACTATAATATGTGTTTGCACTTTTATGTAGTCAATTTTATGCTAACACTTGATGTCATGGAGGTATTGTACTATTACATATTTCTTCTAGTGAGCCTGAAACATGTACTATTGCAATTCCCATTCTAAATTTGCTGATTCTCATATTTAACAGTTGTCAAATCATGCAAGAGTAGTAATTCTCTCTCCAAGTTTGGGTAGGTGATGAGACTGTGAAAAAGATTTCCAGTCTTATTCTTAGTTAAATTCGTTGCAGGCCATTTGGTTTGAATTTTTGTTAAGTGAATTTTTGTTATAATAGTGACAATGAAGTCTTTGGTTGAACGAATTAAGCATTAGTTTTTTGTTTATTAATTCATTTTTACATTGCAGGATATCCCTACTTGACAATATCAAGTGTCATGGTGTTTGCAGTCAAGCAGAAGTTCCATGCTGCTTGGTTCCTGAAGCATTATTACCATCTTTCATGTAGCAAGGGGATTTTTTTGTGTGTATTATTGATATTGAGATTGTCGAGGAGAAGATTGCTCTATTTAGACGAATTTTCAGCAATGTAGTCATTATTTATTCAGAACTTTCAAAAATTATGATTATGAAGATGTAGTTTGATTAATCCTATATATATATATATATATATATATATATATATATATATATATATATATATATATATATATATATATATATATATATATATATATATATATATATATATAAAAACGTGCACACCTTAATTCATGGTCTTTTTCAGTTTTTCAGTTTTTTTCTTAATTATCTCATTTTCCCCTATTTATTGTTTTTTTTTAAAATGTATTGGATTTCTCTGATCTGTTCGATTTTTTGAATTTTTCATTGGTTCTTTATCTTTTTCATATTTATGGAATTTATCTTGGATTATATTGCATTTACTTTTTAAAAAGTAGTTGGAGATATGACCACTAGCTTCCTAACGTGAAAGCCCCTTGTGTACTCACGAAACGTGAAAGGGTTGAAATGGTTTAGGCAAGTGGGTTGAATCCATATTAAGGAAACAGGTTGGATTCGTTCGGGTTGAAGTATTATGTGGGTTGGATGATTTGGGTCCTGAGGGATGATTAGTAGATTGGTTTAGTTTAGGCTAGTTCAGCTTGCTATTGTGGTTTGGATTGGGAATTGGTTGGGTTGTAGACTATTAGCACCCTTGGCCCCACCCTCAGTCCCTCTCCCAGCCGATGTAGGAGTACAAGAGATTATTCATATCCATATTAACTACGGCAGATAACTTTTGACCGAGTTTTTTTTCGGTTTATAATTTATGGTTTTCTTCAAACAAATAAATGAAATGATTTCTTCATCGTCACTTTAAAGCGGTTTATCATGACAGCGTTTTTAAAATAGTTTATCGATATTTAATTTATTCATACAAACACACATATTAAATTAAAAACTATAAACCCTAGACATAAAAAATAGCCGAAAAGAATACATCATTTAGGGCTTGTTTGGGACTGCTTTGCTCCAGTTTTTCCAGCTCTGCTCCACCAACTCCACCATGGAGCAGCTCCACTGTGGAGTTCCTGGAGCAGGTGGTCCTGTTTGGCACGCAGCTAGCTCCAGCTCCAGAAATGTGAGGTTTCCCTGAGAAAGGTCCAATGTGCCCCTGAATGATGTTTGGTGTATGTTTTGATGTCTGCGGAGCATATGTAACTGAATTTTTTTTGTTGCCAATTGAAATATGATGTAAAATATTATAATCGCAATTGATTTATTCGAGAAAACCAAAAAACAAATATTTTAGTCAAATAATTACATCCTTTTGTCCCATAAATTGCAACGTGCATAATAGATAATTAACAAAGTCCATCATTCAACCCGCGCCGCCTCGTCTCCGCCTCCCCCCACCCATAAGTTCCCAGCTTTGTTGATGGAAGCATGGATTATGACGTTAGTTCGTAGGCTACTAGCAATAGCGACTGAGCGTTATCAAACAGGTTGCCTAGAGTTGACTTGTGGCTATTGGACCGGTTTCTGTTGTGCTTTGGCAATGGCAAGGCAACGAGGCAATGTTTACGATATGCTCCATTAGAATTTAGACGTTCAGAATTAAGAAAAGGAATGATGTTCACTTCATAGCTTTTCGTGAAATTCTCGAAATTGTTTGTTTCATGAAGAACGAACTCGGAGCTAATCAAATGCAATCACAGAAGCTAAACCAGATTCCGACCATTATGGAATCAGTAAAGAGAGACAAGCTTATAAAGTGTAGAGCACCGAAGGCTGATGCACAAAGCCAAGTGGACATTGGTGTCACAAAACCCCACATAGTAGGTTTTTTTCCCTTTAATCTCAATTACAGTTCTACAGTTCAGTCACAAAAGCATTAATATCTGCATAAAATCCAATAAAATTACACTTCAATTCGAACAAAAGAATTCATCTTGCAGATGAGATACGCAACGCCAGATGTACCAACCAATCTTATGGGCCATGGCAAATACAATTCCAAAGACTTCAAGGAACAAGGAGAGAAAAACGTAAAGAAACCGAAGAGACTTTTCAGAACTGGGTCGTGTTTGACCCGGACGGCCCGGCGTAGTTGCTCCGTTGCGGCGGCCACCACGCTCCCGTCGTCCCACTGCTTCCCTAGCAGCCCGGCCACCATCACCGCCGCATCGTCGTCCTCCCCGCGCGCGATCTTGGAACGGTTCATCCCGGAGAGGGAGACGTGGTAGAGAGCCATCCAGGCTTCGCGCCGCGCGCGATGGGCCGCGCCGACGCTCGCGAACAGCTCCAGCAGCGGCGGGATCGCGTCGAGCACACCGATGGCGGCGCGGTTCTCGTCCTTCACGGCGAGGCTGTATATCGCGTCGGCCGCGTGGTCGCGCGCCTCCTGGTGGCCGCCCCGGAGCACGTCAATCAGCGGCGATAACGCCCCGGACCGCACGATCCGCACCTTGTTCTCGGCCTCCAGCGACAAATTAACCATCGCCGCCGCCGCGTTGACCTGGACGCCGGCGTAGGAATTGTGGAGAAGAGGCCCGAACAATCGAGAGGCTGTGGAGAAGAAAAGAAACCGAATCGGTATAGGAATTGTGTAATGGTAGTGGTGAGTAATTTTTCACCAACTCCATGAGGAGTTTGGAAACTTTTGTTTGTGGAGTACCCTTTGAGGAGCTCCATAGAAAACGTGGAGTTGGCCTCTAACTCCACCTTTTTCTTGGAGCGGGGTTTTTGAAGTTAGACTTAGCGAAGTTAGGAGCAGAGCTGCAAAATTTAGAGCGGAGCAGTCCCAAACAGACCCTTAGCAACCATGGATGGCTTCCCCACCCTCGGTCCGACGGTACCTCTCCCAGCTGACGGCTAGCTGCTCTGCGTCCGCACTTGCTTCCCCGCCACCCGCTTTCCAACCCAAGTGGTCAGACCGTTCCTCGGACACCGCGCGCGCCCGCCCTTCCTCGCTTGAACCCCGCAGCCACCACCAACCACGGGAACACCCCTTCCACAGAAAAGCAGCGCCCCACCACCACCGCCGCGGCACGTACGCGCACTGACGCGGCCATGCCCGCCGCTGTCCAGTCCTAACCCGCCCGTACGTTTCGTATTCCGCGGCCAAATATCGCAGGGCCGTACCCCCGCCATGGTGGCCGGGCGCGTCAAGGCCGCCATGGGCTTCCAGCGCAGCCCCAAGCCGCCGGCGCTGCCGACAGCTCCCGCGGGGGGCCAGGCACAGACGCCGGCGGCCTCGCCGGCACCGGGCGGCTCGGTGTCGAAGGCGTCGGCGCTCGCGCGGTCCTTCGGCGCGTACTTCCCGCGGTCCTCGGCGCAGGTGCAGCGCGCGCGCGCCCCGCCGGAGGTCGCCGAGCTGCTGCGTGCCATTGAGCAGCTCCAGGAGAGGGAGTCGCGCCTCCGCGTCGAGCTTCTGGAGCAGAAGATACTTAAGGAGACCGTCGCCATTGTCCCATTCTTGGAGGCCGAGCTCGCGGCTAAGAGCTCGGAGCTCGAAAAATGTAAGGAGGCCGCGGCCCGGTTAGAGTCTGAGAACACGAGGCTAAGCGCCGAGCTAGATGCCGCCGTGCTGGAGGTTACGAGTAGAAAGCAGAGGATTGTTGAAATGGAGAAGGAAATGGCGGAGCTGAGGAAGCAACAGGAAGCAGTTGCGGCGGATGCTGACGACTGCTCGTCGTCGGCTTCGGTCTGCTCCAGTGCCGCAGCAAAGCCCACGAGTTTAAATCAACTTGGAGCTGAGCCGCCCGCTGCGCCGCCTCCCCCGCCAATGCCACCGCCACCCTTCAAGTCCAGGTCCTATTTCACCGCCTCGTCGCACGCCTCACCTCCGAGTTCTTCGTCATGCTCGCCGTCTTCCTCCACGTCGACCTCACCGATATATTCCGGCTCGTCGTCAGACACAGCGGCCGTACCAAGAACCCGCGTGCCAGAGCTCTCGAAGCTGCCGCCGATACCTCCGCCACCACCTCCACGGCCTCCGCCGATGCCAGCACCCAGCCTGAGTATGAGTTCCTCGCCCTCCAGCTCACTCAGCGTTTGCAGAAGCGCAGGCGCCCCACCTCCGCCGCCGCCACCCCCTCCGGCGAGGAGGACGTTAAGGGCGTCTTCGCAGGCGAAATCGGGGCCATGCGTGAGGCGTGTGCCAGAGGTGGTCGAGTTCTACCACTCACTAATGCGGAGGGAGTCGAAAAGGGACGGAGGTGGCGGTGGCGAAGCCGCGAACGGCGGCGGCGTGGCGGCTGCCAGGGACATGATCGGCGAAATCGAGAACCGATCGGCTCACCTCCTCGCGGTGCGTACTACTACTGAAAGATCCCTTTTTTTCCTTCTCTGAACTTGCACAACTGCATGAACACTGGAAATAGTGGACGGAACGTTTGTCCCTGTAACTTCTAATAACTTTTTACATCCCAAACTGAACCTACTCGTGTCTCGAACAGCTACTAGTGAACATAACAATGCTTCATTGGAAAGATTCTGTAAAATAGTACTGGTAGATCCGCGAAGGTGGCATTCTCGGTTGGTATAGCGAAGAGTACTAGTGATTAGGTTTGAGTCGTTGGACAGAAACGTCAGTTCTTGGTGAGCCTGCAAACGCATGCTGCCATTCTTGCTTGCAGGTACAGCATGTAAAACAAAACCCATCCAGATTCCTCCTTTTTTTTTCTCTCGAGCTCTCGTTGCCACCCGTTTCACGTTGCAAGGCGAGATCACACTAATTTCTGGGGAGAAAAGAAATCCTGTGGAATTACTGCATGTGTTAGCAACTCTGGGCTGTTGACTCGAAGACGCCGGCTTGGTGAATGAACGGCGGGCGGCCGAGACAGTTAAAAGTTAGGAACACAGGCACGGAATCCGAGGTGGACGTATCAGACTGGTACGGTGGGCCCAAGGGAAATGCAGTTAATATGGCATTTAAGAGCGGTAACGGTTGCTTAACCAAATGAGCTTCGATGCATGTGTGAATTACGGCCTCAAATTAATCCTAGGCGTGACCGTTCCGCGGTCTTCTTGTACGGAAGTTCGTTACCGGTTTAGCCGTTGGAGTGATCGCCGCTCGAATTGACTTTCCAGGAATAGAGTTCTGGTAATTTTAAATTAGACAAAAAAAATCGAGATGATCCACTCATGTTTCCGAAACTGTATGGTATGTTTTGCAATGCAGATCAAATCGGACGTGGAGAGGCAGGGCGACTTCATCGGGTTCCTGATCAAGGAGGTGGAGGGCGCGGCGTTCGTCGACATCGACGACGTGGTCACCTTCGTCAAGTGGCTCGACGACGAGCTCTCGCGCCTGGTACCCGCCCCTATCCGGCATCCGCACGAAGAACGCGCGGCGAAGAGTAGCAAATCGAAGCAGTTGCTCGATCGATCACAGATACTAACTAACTCGATCGCGTGCCCGTGTGCCGGCGCAGGTCGACGAGCGGGCGGTGCTGAAGCACTTCGAGTGGCCGGAGCAGAAGGCGGACGCGCTCCGCGAGGCGGCGTTCGGGTACTGCGACCTCAAGAAGCTCGAGGGGGAGGCCTCCTCGTTCCGCGACGACGCCCGCCAGCCCTGCGCAGCCGCCCTCAAGAAGATGCAGGCCCTTTTCGAGAAGTAAGCACGTCACTCCTCCGCCCGTGCCTCCACAGTGCCATGACTACGTCAGTTTGGTCCTCACATGTATGCGGCAACCAACGACGGCGTGCAGGTTGGAGCACGGCGTGTACAACCTCGCCCGCGTCCGTGACGGCGCCACGAGCAGGTACAGCCGGTTCCAGATCCCCTGGGAGTGGATGCAGGACGCCGGAATCGTAAGCCAGGTAACTTCACTCGCCGCGCCACTTTGGTAGCCGAGAGAATTTTACTACTTTCGTAGAGGAGATCCTTCGTTGAGACGTGGAAGGACAGAAAAAAGGGTCTTTTCTTACCGTACCGCGCATCCGTGTTCGATGCGCACGCAAACCTACAAGCAGCCAGTACACCCACGCGTGATGCGACCCGACTTTCGTAGATTCTTTTGAACTGATAGTCAATAATTTAAATATTCAAATTTTAATTATTCGTAAGAGATAATACGTATAAAGAAATAATTATATATGATTTTGACCGGTATAGCTGAGTTCAGTATACTTTTTACTACAATTTTTTTATTGACACCGTTTGAAAAAACGCACCGTTTAAAAGCTAATTACTGTAGACAGGACAAACATAAGCTAACTTTAAGCAGAAAAGAACTTGGTCTTTGTTCACATGCACAAGACGTAGGCACACGGCGTGGTACACAACAAAAGAGAATTATTGGTGAATTCTTTTAGTCTATAGGTTTAACTTATGACTTTTAAATTTTGTCTATTCAAGATAAATGTTATGAAGAGTAAGATAGTTATATACGATTTTAGCTGATATAGTTAAAGTTGATATAGTATCTATTATAAACGACTTGTAGACTTTGTCTTACAAAGATACACTATTATATTGTTGTATAAAGGCCAAAAAGCCTAGACCTTCAGCAGGCAGCCCATAGGTGGAATCGGCGTTTGTCTCGCGCACGGCCACGGGACCGATAGAAGCGTGGTCTTTTCTTAGCTCCTGTTGGGATATACGTCGTGCACATGAGCCGGGGCCGCATCCCGTGAGCATGCTTCGTTCCCTCCTGTCTGCTGTACTGCTGGAGAGTCGAGAGCCGTGTCGTTCTGCGTAGCATAGGCACGTCTAGCTGGGCACGATCGATCCGTGTATTCCCGTGGTCTCATCTGGTCCCTAGAATCTTCGGGCTAAATATTTCATCATTTCTGAAGCCCAGCACAAACACTCTGGGCATTCATTTTCTTTCACTGCTAGCTTTCCTGCTGTGTTCAGCTGGATGTGGAGCCCTGCTACCTAGAGCCCCAAGAAACGAATGTCCCTGGCCTGAAATTTCTTGGATACTGTTTGATCAGAGATCTACGGTCTCGTCACACCGTGTGATCGGGAGTAGCAAAGATGACATGTTTTTCCTTTGCAGCAGTCTCGTTTGGCCTAGGATTAGTAAACCAGTTGATTGTCAGCTCATGTGGCACAGCATGATTCCAATGGTTTAGTTTCTGTTGCCCTGAACTTTGATCGTGTGTGAACCTGATTCGCGACTGGCGCACCCAAAAAAAATTCATACAAACTGCTGCAAAATTAGGGCATTCGCTGACCAATTTGGACAATGCTGCATCAGTGCGTATCCTATGTTTGAAGAAGAGGGGGCAGAAAAATGTGTAGTTCCATTTCTTCAGCAAGTATAAATTGCTAGGAAAACTGTTGGCCCAGACTCCAGAGTGATTTTTCTTTGACGAACTAGCAGGTGAGCGGCTTATTCATTTATCAGAAGATGAAATTGAATAATAACATGGGCAGGGAGATAGAAAAAGGAAAGAAAATATAGGCCCCGGGCTTAGCCGGGGACTACAGAGTGATGTAGATCTACTGTAATATCGGCCATCTCCCAAATCCTAACCTTAAGAGATTGATAAGTGAACGTAATATCCTTTTTGCATTTGACTGCTAGTCCAATTAGGCCTAAGTAGGCAGGCGTGGCCGTATTATTTTTTTTACAAGAAAACTGTGTAGGATCGTATGACACAATCAAAGAGAGGTGAATGATTGCCTCCGCTTTTTGATACCTGAAATCAAAACTAAAAGTAGATGAAAAATAATCTAAATTACCGGATATAGATTACGACCGCAAGATATTGGCTCACTCGCACGTGCTTAATGAACACTTCGATCGTCCGACCGTTCCCTTCAATTGCTCGCTACGACTGCCGACACATGTAGTCGTAATCTCCCTCCACTCGAAGACTTCTGCCGCTCGAACACTTCGATCGCTTGAACAAGTATACACTGGAGACAGAAGAAAAACGATGCTCAGAAAACACGTCACCAATGGTAGCAAACTTTTCTTGGAATAGATCAGATCTATTATTTCTGTATCATGGATGTGGTTATAAAATGCCCTTACGGCACTCCTAAAAACTCTCTCAATGAAAACTATGTTAATGATAGTATGATACCCTAGTAAAGAATTACCATTACACGGATTGGGCTTCAAAAAGACTGAGCAAACTTGAGGATTAAGGCCATCAAACAGACCAGCCTAGTGGGCAGTGGCCAGTAGCCAGTAGCCTAGTGGCCAATGGGCTGGATATCCGGTAACCTTGATCCTCGGATAGTCCGATTTCGTATTTGTATTCGACGAATAGTGTGCTACAGTATTCGTATTCATTTAAAAAACCGTATTTGTTTCCGATTGAGACTATCTAAGAAAAATCTAAACCCAAACATTCCATATTCGAAATTTGTCCGGATTGATCGAAAACTATTTGATTCGTTTTCACCCCTAGCTATCCCTGTGGGGAATACCCTCACATCCCCACTCCCTATTTAGCTATCGGGGCTATTTTCCTTCCATCCCTATCCCACTGGGTTTTGGCGGGAACAGGCCATCAAAAACCTAAATTTCAATGACATTAAGGGTAATTTCAAATATTTATCGTTGGTTGTATAAAAATAAATAAATTTATTAATGCATGAGATGGTAGAATAATACTAGATGAGTTGTATACCATATATAATACCAAATATATTAGGTTTGAGACAAAATACATATATTTTAGACATGTAGAAGTATCAATCTACGTGTATATGAGTATATATGAGGAATAGCAGGAATTGGGGATGAACAAGGTATTCCCGTCCCCATCCATATATAATTTAGCGGGGACAAAATCTCCCCTATATCTATACCCTAACAGAAGAATTTCCCACAGGTTACCAAGTGCCAGGGCCATTGTCATCCATAGCGGAGACTGAACAAAAACTCGATAGTGTTTTTGTGGCAAGTACAGCTGCTAAGGATAACTGCAACCCGGTACATGGCAATGCAATGGGACACACTCAATAGTACTTGTTCTTCCAGTTTTAACATTTTGTAGGATCGAATACCGCAATCAGAGGGGATGAATGACTGCCTCCGCTTTTTAGAATCTCTCAATGTTCGATGAAGGTTTCGACTGCTTGGCATTTGACCGCTCACTCGACCCCTTTGTGCGTAGTCTTAATCTTCCTCTGCTTGAATGCTTCGACACCAATGCTATTGGCGACGATCAAGTAGATGACTCAGCGTGCGATCAAGGAAAGCGAAGTCAATGGAAGAATGCTATGCACCACGCACTATGCACTCGTAACGAGAACGAGTTGAAGATGACGCCCAGAAAACACACCGCCAGTGCCGACTAACTTTTTCGGAATAGATCTGATCTTTTATATCTTAATCAAGTTCTGTGGCTACAAAGTTCCCTCACGGCACCCCTCAAACCCAAGCACAAAAACTCGAAAAGCTTTCTCCTGAAAAGCTGTCTTGAGTCCACTCCAAGCCCCTGGCTAAACACTTAGCATCTGCCTACTTTTATATGCTAGAGCCCCAAATCATGTCCTCATAACATGGACACAAAATCCTTATCGATTCCAAAAATCAAGGAACCCGAAACCCTTACGAACATGGATTTTCTAAAACCATCCAGTTTTGGACACCTTCCATAACTCTTTCCAACTCATCACGTATCGAAACCTCTAGGACCGCACCTCCCGTAACTCCTCTACGCATCATCCACCTCGTCACATGTTGAAGCCTCCAAGACCGCACCTCCTGTAGTTTCTCCATGTATCATCTACCTTTGATGTCTACGTGCTCCAACGTGAACCCGATTACCTCATGACATTCTCGACCGCTCAAACCTCATATTTCCCCCCTCTTAGTCCTGGTCCTCCTCGTCACCGACCATGACCAATTCCACGTCCAACTTGCATATGCAAAGACCAAAGAACTTTTTTCTAGCACAAGTTCTCTTCAATTTAACCGCTGGCCCAATAGGTATGAGTACTCAAGGTACTCGAAGATTATAAGAATTAAAATACTCGAAGCCTATGAGTACTGATCGTGAAGCCTACAGCAACCGGTAGCAAAGCCTACGACTACAGATTACAAAGTCTACAACAATAGATCATGAAGCCTACGACTATGACAACAGATCGCGAATTCTATGACTACCAATCACAAAGTCTACAGCTACCGATCAGGCGATCACCGACCAGGCACAGTAGCTTCCGAGTATCGACTGGTTACTGCAGCTTTCGACTATCGACCTGGTACTATAGCAACGACCACCGACCAAGTATTGTATCTTAGACTATCGACTACCGACTACCAAGTACTGATCAGGTACTGTAGCTTACGACGATTCACTATAGCTCAGGCCGAAGCTCCCACCGTCCGTGATAGTTCTGCCGCGGTCATTCAGCCCAGTCAACCTGCCGTGGTCGTTCTACCGTGGTCGACATCTGCCGATCGGACCTACCATCCTGAATGTTCCAGCAACAATAGCATATCGACCAGAACTTTTACAAACGTAAATTTCAATGCAACCGAAATATATTCATCATCACTAAATTCACGATCTATCCACATGGTCTCACATACTTCTTGAACATGTTTCAATGCTTATTCTAAACAGCAGTTTGAATAAACATGTAAGATTGATGATTGCTGATGAAAGCTTGGATGTACAGATAAAACTCCAATCGGTGAAGTTAGCCATGAAGTACCTGAAACGGGTTTCCTCTGAGCTTGAAGCCATTAAAGGTGGCCCTGACGAGGAGGAGTTGATGCTTCAAGGAGTACGATTCGCCTTCAGAGTGCACCAGGTATATATACTTGCTAAGAGCCTAAGATACACATCGTAAAAGCACACATCCTAAGAGCATCTTATTACACGGGTGCTATCTTAAGGAGAGAGAATATATCCACATAATCAAACACTAAGAGTCATCTCCTCTAATATAAGCATCTGTTTATTGGTGATTAAATAGTTTCATGATCTATTAATTGGAGATAGTTTTAAACATAAACACCTACTGAGCATCGGAGCCTCATCAAGCATCGATGCTATAGGATTAGCACCCCATCTATCCTACATGGCAAGAAAGAACGGTTTTATTTTGCTAAGCACCCCTCCAAACACTTGTATTGGAGATGGTCAGAATTCATACTCCCTGTTTCACGCAGTTTGCAGGAGGGTTCGACGTGGACACCATGCGAGCGTTCCAAGAGCTCAAGGAGAAGGCTTCTATGTGCCGAATCCAGCGGCAAAAGCAGAATCGACACCTGCGGCAGCAAAGACTCGTTGCCAGGACCTGAGCATCTCGTTCTCATACGATGTATCATAACCATGTCGTCGTTACTACAGTATGTCTAGTTGATTTGTTTTGTTAAAAAAAACGCTCTATATTTATTACCTCAGAACAATCTTTGTTCTTTTTTAGTAGAAATCTTTGTTCACTGTTGCGTATTTCGCACCCTGATATTCTCTCTAGGGTCGTATGCATTCCGATTTTAGTGTCTTCTCCGTTTGCGTTACAAAGATTGTGACTAGCTCTGCATTTTTCACAGCTGTTTGTGTGCCACAGTGGTTATAGATCACGCTACCGTGTGGGAATCTTTGGTACTTTCTGAAATTTACGTTTAAATTGCGACTGTGCTTACCCACATAGTAGTAGTATGGAGTGGCATAGTGGATTGCAAAATGATTCAAGGATGGCCTGTTATTATTCACCTCCTAACAGTTCAAGCAGTTAATGCCGTCCATGGTTATCTGAGGTCTAAAAATTCGGTCCACTTTTGGGTGTGTTGACTACGCTTGTGGATCCGAGTTTCCTAGCTTGAAATTCTGAAAGGACAACGAAAACTTATTCTCTCTGATTGATCACCCTGATATTGAACACCAATCGAATCACCAATATAAATACTCCCCCATACAATCAACACTATGAAAGAACAGCAGCGAAACGGCTTGCAGCAATTAATCCGTCCCTTTCCCTACGCAAGGAGCGACGCGTACAGGATCTGGTTCCAGGTGTCCGGCAGGCCGGCGAGGCACCAGTGGCTGCAGTCGTTGCCGGGGTGGCCGCCGCTGTACGCGGACGGGTGCGCGTCCCTCCTGAGCTGCGACAGCAGCGTGATGTCGAGCAGGAACACCGGCTTCGACATGCCGCTCAGCGCGCGCCTCACCGCGCTCTGCGCCGGGAGAGGCCCCGCCGGGTACGCCGACCCCGTGATCGGCCGCGTCTGCTGCGCGCAGCTCCTGGAGCTCTCCCCCCACTCGGCTCCACTGCAATGTTTGAACGTGACACAGTGTTACGGCTTAAACGTGTTGCCTACAAGCAGCACACGAGCTGGGCACTCTATATGCTTCTTACTTGTAATGGGTCGGAGAGATGCCCTGGAAGTAGACCCTGGTCTTGGAGGCGTCCACATTCGCGTCGACCCACCTGGCCCACGTGGACATCCCCTTGGAGAACGCCGTGAGCCGGTCCATGTCCTTCATGACCTGCCCTCCGTCTTGCACATAGTCCCATCTGGATAACAAAAAACACAGAGCCGTGTGATGTGTCAACCAGCACAGAGCATGGTGGTTTCTGCGAGCGTAATGTGGCAAGATGGTGTTTTCGTCATACGGTTGGTTTCTGCCGGTGTGGGTCCACCAGTGCCAGGTGTTGAAGATGAGCAGGTTGGCGCCGAGCCACGCGTCGCCGGAGATGGAGTCGAGCTTCAGCACCCGGCCGATGGACTCCTCGACGATGTCCACCAGGTAGGAGCTCCGGTAGTATGCCACCGACACTCCGTGATCCTGCCGCGAGGACGACACGCGCACGTTAGTTGTCGTGCACTCGGCAACCAACTTCTGGTCGATCGCGCCGCGCAGCTCTTTGTCCTCACCCCCATGCCACCCAAACGTACCCATGAATGTATCAGTGCAGTTTGACATCTATCTTTGACGGGCTTCTGAAAAGCCCTGGAAAAATTCAAAATAAAATTTCTCAATTTTTGGTGCATTTTTGAGTGAATTCTGAAAACTTTCCTTTTCGGGAAAGTTCTCCCGGAATCCGCTTTCTCTTTCTGGCCGGGCATCTCTTCCCTTAGCTGGCGCCCCGCCTCTTCCCGTTTTCCCCGTTGCCTAACTCCTTCTCCCGCTGGCGCTTCCCCCTCTGCCGCTGGCGCCTTCGTCCCTCCCCGCCTCCTCTCCCCTCTGGCGTCCGCTCCTCCTCCCCGTTCCGCTGACGCCCCTGCTCCCTCCCCGCCTTTCCCTCGCGCACGCGCTGCGCGCTGCGCGCCGCGCCCGCCTGCGTCGGCACCGCCTCTGCGCCCTGGCTTCTCCCCGCGCCAACATCGCCCCGACAACTCCGGTCCGAAGCGCGCGGCCGTCCTCGCGCCACGTCGCCCGCCTTCGCCCCGGCCCCGCCTGGCAGTCGCCGCGCCTCCCCCCTCCCGCGCGCGGACGCGCCTCCACCCCTGCGCAGCTACCTGCTCCCGTCGCTTCACCGGCCCTGTGCGGAGACGTGCGTCACCCCGCCCCTCCTTCCACTGTGCGGGATTAAACGCTCGCGACAGCCCCGTCCATCCCTGTCGAGCCGGAGCCCGCCAGTGCCTTCTCCCCGAAGCTTTCCCCCTCGCCGCTCCGGGTATAAAACCCGCCCCCCCTTGCTCCCCGCTTCTTCTTTGCTTCCCGAGATCTCCCACCGCCCTCCATCGCCTCCTACCACTCCAAGGAGCACCCTAGAGCTGCCGATTGGACCTTCATTGCCCCAGTCGCCACCGCTTCTCTCCCCTGCGCCGGCAAGCCCCAAAACGGCAATCCCCCTCTACCCTCCACCATTCTCCAATTCCTCTGTCCTTGAGCACCTCTGCAACTTGCTAAACGCTTTGGTGATCTCATTTGACCAGGAGAGCTGCTGTGGAGCCCTAGCGCCGACAAGCTCCGCCGCCCAAGCCGCCTCACCGTGGCCAGCCTTCCTCGGAACTCCTCGGTCGACCCCACCGCTGCCAATGTGAGCACCCCGACCCCCTGTCCGTGTCATCGCCGCCGATTGGCCCCTCTCGCCGCCGGCAACCCTCCCCGCCAACAAACACCCGAGACGCCTCCCTCGGCCTCCCTTCCTCTTCTTTGGTCCCCGCAGATTCTAACTACCCACAACGGGTTCCCCATGCTCCGCTCTACCCGTTAGTGCCCTCCGTTGCCGCCGGGAGCCCCTGCAGCCGCCGGAGAGCGGAGGCGCCGCCGCCTCTGCCTCACTGCTGCACGCGCACGGCCGGAGGTAGACGACGAAGACGTGGCCGTCTCCCCACCGTCGGATCTCGCTGGAGCCATATAATCTCAGCCGTCCTCCCCATCGTACCGTTTCGGCCGCTCCCTCTAATCCCGTCCGTCGGATCATCTTAAACTTCCCCTTTCCCCTCCGTTGGATCTCCCCGTAACGGTTCGCTCGCCCCGTTGTTTCGCGACCGTCCGATCTCCATAAAAACCTTGCTCTGCCGCCGTCGGATCCTCGTGCCGCTTCGCCGCCTCCCCGCATCAGCGCCGCCCGCTGCGCCACGCGTCGCCCATCCCTCCCGTGCGGGCGCAGCGCAAGTGGGCCGCGGCCTCCCGGCCCGCTTCTCTCCGGCGCGCGCGCGCGTTCAAACCTCGGGCCGGGCCGCACTGTAGCAGCGGCCGGGCCGGTTACTGTTCATAACCAATTTCCAGAGTTTTATTCATTTCTAAAATCCCAGAAAATCCAAATAAATCCCAGAAAATCACAGAAAATCCCAAAAATTCCCAAATTTCGCCACTTTGCTCCAAATAATACCCTGGACCCATTTTTGGCCTCCCCTCCCATAAATTCATCCCAGATAAATTCCTAAAATTCCATTTGAAGGGTTTATGCATTTTATTCCTTTTTAATTAGATTATTTTTCCTCGCTTGTTTAGTAGCAAGCCGGATTTACTTATTTAAATTGTTTACGTTAGTATCGGAGATCCCGGAAGCCCAGGAGCAGACTCAGGACCCCGGTGCTTCTACGTTCAAGCTAGCCGAGTTCGTCCGAATTGCCGGCAAGTCTCAAATCCTTTGATCATGTTGCAACCCATGATGTTTAATTATGTTAATATGTTATTTGCATTGAGCTAGTTCTGAAATGTTAGTTCGAAAATAAAATAAAATGTTTAGAATGACGTGTGATATAGTTAGTCCTACCACCGTTAAATGCCATGTCTAAATTGTAGCCATGCCTTTGAAACCCTAGAATTAATTATCTGATAATCTAGATAATTGTAGGCTATTATTATCATGCAAAGTGTTACACTAATAAGGTTGTGGCTGTGGGGCCAATAGAATTTGAAAAACCCGACTCTAAGGTAGGGTGGTATGGGACACCGTATCTTAGAGCGGAGGAGTGCCGGCGTGCACAAGGTAGGGTAAGGGGGAGTGGAAACCGCAAGGCGGTCCTCGCCAATCTTTTACCCTAGGTTTGGAGTAGGGTAAGGGTGAGTGGGAAACCGCGGGACGGTCTACGCCCACCGCTTACCTTAGTTGGGTCGCGGGCCTGGCGAGGTTGCGGACCATGTGAAAATATAAGGACTGAAACCCTTACGCTGAGCAAATGTCACAGTAATCGCTCAACCACAGGAGTTGACTTGTCAACACTTGTCTAGTAGCTGCTCAACTCGATTGAAACTCTACAGGTGGTTTAGCAGTGAGGTTAGGTGAGCCGCGCTATGGGTGCCTAACAACGGTAGAGTTCACTCGAAGCGGACACTGTTTTTCTCTTGTGTGGGTGCGTGTGTGTGTGTGTGTGGGATCCAGACCCGAGTGAATTCTACCGGGTAGAGCCTATATAAAGAGTTGAGCAGTGAAACGACCTGGCTTTCTTAACTCTGTCGCGGGAGTTAAGGGATCGTGTGGGTAAAGCTGAGCAAACTCTGCAGAGTCAAATAAATGGTATTCGGATACGCCGTGCTCCCGGTTACTGGAGCTGTGTCACTTGGGTGATTCCAGCCGCGAAGCTTAAGTAGTTTTGTACATACTTTAACTTGATTAGTTGGTTAATGAACTCTTCGTGAAAACCCCTGAGTTCTTGAGAAGTAGTTTTGGGACCATTTTATAAAAATGCTTGCAAATAAAACTGCATCCACTCAAAGTTAATAAACCAAATATATGCCCCTCCTTTGTTGTTCCATGCATGTAGTAAGTTAGAGTCCCTTTGGGGCTTGCTGAGCCGGTTGTTTGGCTCATGGCTTGCTTAATCCACTCTTTAGAGGATCAAGACAAAGGTGAAGGTTTCTCCGTCAAGGTCGCCCCTGAAGATTGCTTCGTCGTCGAGGACTCGTGGCTTTAGGTCTTGGCCGCGCTCAAGCGGATCTTGGAGTTTCTGTGATGTAAGTATACTTTGGGCTTGCACGCCCCGCTGTCGAAAATGGATGTTAATCCGTATGTGAAATATATGATGGTCTTTTGTTGTAAGCATGCAATGGTATACTCTTGCGCGACACTTCATAACTGTTCATGCGTGAATAGTTGCGGAGTGCCGTGTCCGTACGCGCCCCTGGAAACGGGGGCGTTACAGCTTCTCTGATCATGCGTGGCCGCATCGTATCAACATGCGCAACGTTCCAGATCTGTCGGCGCCCATACGGTGGGCGCGGCCATAAAACCGGCGGATACCACTAATATCTCTGCTTGTCTGCGCCCGCGGCTGCCTGTGCGTCTCACTGTCGAGATGGAATAATGAAGGGGCGGGTGCGATGTCATCGCTGCCGTAGCCCGTAGCGATGGCCGGATGGGGCCAAACAACAGGCCGTGGACCGTGGCTAGAGTACCAAGAATGATTTTTTAAAGTAAATTTCACACAATATCATGTTTAGGGTCGTATGTAACACATAAAACCGCGCCTTTTTAGTTCTTTCCACATAGATATTACCTTTGTAACACAAAACCATACGTTTAGTCACAACTCAGGTATTGTTCAAAATTACTGTGGTTTTTATTGTGACTTTTAGTTGATTGAGACACTCACGTTGAGAAGCCGCTCCATTTAAAATGCTCCTGCAGCGACTTCTACAAATGGTTTATAGAAACCACCTTAAGAATCTACTTCGTTCAAAATCCAGCTTCTAAAAGACAGAAGCTACTTAGAATAGGATATAGGTCTAATCGTGCAATTGCACTCCAACGCATCCACACGCAGGTGTTGACATGGATCCTTGCAGCCCTCATCATCGATCTTATGTCTTCCTCTCTGAGCTTCAATCGTCGTCTCTATGATTCCTCAACCTAGAGTAGGACTGCGAGAAATAAGCACCAATGGGATGGTCAACTTTTTGCCTAATTTGGCGTACTTTTGATTTGTAATAGCAAAAGTAGCTCCCGCTCGCACATAATTACAAAAACGGCACCACAGTAGCTCCAGCAACACTCTTAGACTGCTACAGGAGAGTAGCAAAGAGAAGAGACGTGAGAGGCCATCTACCGAGCTCCCCAAGCTAGACATGTTCCTACCACACTCCCAGTCCACAGGATTAGCTGCTGGGGGCTATGGTGCCACGCCTCCCTAGCGCAGCAGGTCTCTACCGTGGTCGCGTGGCGTAGCACCTTCGTGGGTCTTGCCACCTGCCACACCTAGCCAAATTGTGCCGCGGTGAGACAAATGTACCGTGGTAGGAGCCATGCGTTAGCCACTGGTTGTTCTACGCTCAGTAAAGGGGCTAGATTTGTAATTTCGTATCGCATAAGGCTAATTTCGAAATTAAGGTAATACAATAGGGCCAAATAAACAAATACTTTGTTGTAACTTCGTATCACATGAGGCTAACTTCGAAATTAAAGTGGTACAATAGAGCCAAATAAACAAATATTCTAGGATGGTCCACCTCACCCACTAGGTATATTAGGCGTCCATCCTGACTTGTGGGGGCTATCCGATGTGGCAAGGAGTTACCACGCAAAGCTAAAATCTATGGTTTTGTGTTACGAAACCCATGTACATATGAGTGTGTGCAAGAAATTACAAAGGTTTTGTGTTACACAGAGCTATGTACATGGGTTTTTTGTGATTTTTTACTGCCCGTGACCATTCGGCCAAGCAGATGGAGTGATCGCCAATCGGGCCCGTGAAACAGCAGTGCGCACGTAGCTGCATATGCTAGTACTCGCATACTATTCATCGCGGTAAATCATTGGTTGGCACCCACAAAGTTGGTGTCGTGTACGTTCTAGCTAGTCTAGTTGCCCGCGGCCATGCATGATAGGAAAGGGCACCAGGCCAGAATGCCAGGAGCTATTAAGGTATGAGGTGAGGTTATTGCTAAGGACGAGTACATCCTACTCTACATGAAGGAGTGGTTGAGTTGTCCAGATCATCTGCAAATGCTAATTGACGTCTAGTGCAAGGAAACAAGCGCCGTTGCTAGCTTCTTTTTGAGATTTTTGGTACCTTGCATCATTTGGTATATCAAACCGCATGGCTAACAACCTAGTGTAGTACCGGTACTTGCATTGCATGCAGCAGTAAACAGGGTAACGAACCACTATAGCACAGGAAAGTTAGGAGCACGTTTCATGGCACTAACTTCGCAAAAACAGTGGTAATTTTAACAGGAGACGTGCTATCCTGCTGTCCAATAAGGAGACTATGAAAGCAAGTACTCTTAACTGGATAGATTAGAAGTTCAGAACGAATAAGTGTAATTTGAACTTCAGAACGAATCAGAGTAATCTGAACCTTCACCTATTTACACTTGGTTCTGACTTTTGAGTTCGATTCTGTTCCAAATTCCAGGAATAGACAGCACAACCACGGTCTAAGTTAATTCTTGTACCCCGAAAGTGCCACGTCCTTAAAAGATGGTTGGCTGCTGCTTTTGTGTACAAAACCTGGAAATTGCAGATCCCCCCGAAAGTCGCAGCTGTGCATTCCAACCTTGGACGTACAATTGTACAATTCAAGCAAGTCGACGATAAATCCCACACTGTCCCTGATTCACTTGCCAGGACGTGCAGTGACCTAAGAGGTCTCTAGACGAGGACTACACTACATTTCGCTTTTCTTCAGTTTAGAAAGAGCCTACAGAAATACTAGTACATGGTTTCTTGATCAATAACCATCGATCACCTCGATAGACGGTCTAATTAAAAAGTACTCAGTTAAGATGCCTACAAGTCAAAACTAACACTCCCAAAGTACCAATCTGGTCGACCTGAGAACTTTCCACGTGTCAAATCTCTCCCCAATGGAAGCTATAAGAAAAGATTTGCATCTGGAGGAGCGAACAGTTTGGCTCTTGTCAGTGGATCACGGGGTGAGACCAATTAGCAAAACGGCAAGCGAAAAGCGGAAGGGGACGACGATTCATCGGTAGGATACGGCAAGCGAAAAGCGAAATTCTAACCGGTGAGATGCTGAATCTATGAAATTTAAGTATTGCTATACAACATTCGACTATTTTTTAGGACAAAAATAGTCAGATTGATCTGGGACGTTAGAGCATCTCCATGAGACGCCCAATAAATTTACACCCTAAATCTCTTTTTACAGATCCTAACCACGATATAAGGTCCCAAAATAATCATTCCCTCCAACAGATACCCTAAACCAGAAAAACAGTATTGGGAGCCTAGATTATCCTCTATAAGTAGAGAGCGAGAGCCTATTTTTTGGGTGTGTTCTATTTTTGGGAGTCTATTTGGGAATCTGTTGGAGCTATTTCTTACCCTTCAACTCTAAAATTTAAATATTAAGAGCCATATAGAGTATTTCTTGGAGATGCTCTTAGATCTCCATCCAACGGATCCACCCATACAAGCCCCCCTCCAAAAAAATGACCCCCTCCAAAAAAAATGAACTAGGGCGTTGGATCTCCATCTAACGGCTCAAAATCTGACTGTTTTTGTCCTCAAAAATAGTTGAATGTTGTATAGATACTCCTATAAAATTTTAGGTTGGTGTTTCGATATCTTATTAGCTCTGTAGCTAAAGATTTCTGGATACTAAAAAGAAATATTTTAAGTAGACAACATTTATTACCTCTCTGTTCCCAACCAGGGTCCTACATGCTCTTCGCTGTCGCCCATGGGGTCCGGTTCCCACGCCCCCCAACCCTCCACGAGAGCCAGCCCACGATATTGTTTTTCCCGATCTCTGCCATCACCGACTCGCGCGCACATGAGCATTGAGCAAACAAGACGCGCGCGCATCCATGTGGTGTGCAAGCGAAAGCGAGCCAGCGAGCGGCTAGTGGAATTGGCACTCATAATTAAATAACTCCAAACTAGCGTTAACGAAAAAAAAATTCGGCCGGTCCCTTTCGCCAAAAAGTTACTACCACTACAGTTAGAATGTTGAGCTATCCGGCCGTGCTAATCAGTTAATCTGCATCACCAAAGCGAAAAAGAACCGTACTGTAGTGGTACTTTGTTTTGTGCTGATGCAACGCAAGCAATGGCAAGTGACTGATATCAAAACTGGACGGGAATGTACGGCACGGCATGTACGTACCTGGAACGTGACGGTGGAGACGGGGTTGCCCCTGCTGTAGGTGGTCCTGGAGGCCGGCGAGGCCGCGTGCAGCATGCACGCCAGCGACTCCCACTGGTTCAGGCTGATGGAGTCCCCGACGAACAGTATCTTCTTCCCCCTCCATTTGCTCAGGAAATCTTGCCCATTGAACCTGAGCATTTTCGAATCGATAAGCCCATTTTTGCTCGACATTTATGTGCATCGAGATTGATTGATCGATTGATTCAGGATTCGCATTCATACCTCGGGAGCTCGCAGGAGGTGGGGCGCCACCGGTACTTGAGGTAGCTCTTGTCGGGGCGGCCGTACTTCTGGCAGTCGAACTCCGGATCCACGAAGGGGCACCCCGCCGTCTCGTACATCGGCGGCTTGTCGTCGTAGACCCAGCTGCCCTGGAACATGTTGCACGACGCCAGCCCGCTGCTGACGCTGCCCGCGCCGCCGCGGCTCCCTCCCCTGTGCTGCCTCGTGCTGTTGTGCATCGGCTTGTGCCGGATACCCAGCGTGACCGCGCTCGCCGCGGCGCCGCCTGCGTGCAGCGAGCATGCGAAGGCCGCGAGGAGGAAGAGGCATAGCTCCCGCCGTCTCGGCGCCATTGTTTGGCGCTATAGAGTAAGAGGGTGACGAGTTGGGGACGGACGACGGGGCAGCGACCTTTATAAGCAGCTGGACGAGTTTTACGCCATTTATCCGGCGGTCAGCTTTTCTGTGGGATATCTGAGGTGAGATTTCTTGGCAAGTCTTTGAAATGCGGGGCCTCGGCTGAGGAAGCGCGCCTTTTCTGGTCAGGCTGAGTTGGACAAAGGCAGTGGGTTGTGAATCTGTGATGCAACTGTGGCAGGGGTTCCTCATGTATTCAATTATATATTTTTTTCTCAGGGTCAAAATCAGATACGAATAATACCGGATATGAATGCGAATGTAAATATTTTTTGTCACAAATATGGAGCAAATATATATCACATCGAATACGAATAGTCTCAATCATGAATATTTAGCAGATATTGTGTGAAAACATAACCATATATACCGCATATGTGAAGATCAATCAACCATAAATGATGTCAAAATGTAAGTGCATTACCAGTTGAAAAAGCAAAATTAACCCATAGACATAGCCAAAAGACATCATAGCAAGCATTTATGGGCTGCTAGAGTTTGGCTACAAAAGAGTTATTGGAATAATATTGTAACATCCCAATTTTTGGGGTTTTCAAAAACATTATTTTCTAAATAGCTTTATAGAATTTTCTTGTTTTTTTTGCAATTTATTAAAGCTTAATTAGAATTTTTCCTAAATCAAAATGATTTGATCCGATTAATTTAAACATCAACATCAAGTTGAAAGTATGTTATTTGGGTTTTGAATATTCAAATATGTCTTTATGAATTTTATTGGATTTATGAGAGTTCGTTTGGTTTTTTTGAGCTTATTTGAATTCTTAACATTTTCTTTATTTTAAAAATCTTTTCGTTTCTTTTTTCCCGTAGGCTGAATTTTTCTCAGCCCATTTCCCTCCATCCTGTCCCCAAGCCACCTCTCTTCCCCTCTCACCATTTCTCTTAGGCAGGTCTAAATATCCGGATATCTGATGTGAATTTATCCGAATATGCCCGATAAAATTCCTGAATAGCTTTAAATCTGACTGTCCTCAATCCGTTTTTGTATCTGATAAAAACTATATGGATTCGACTCTAAAATCCAACAAGAATCCCAAACATCCGATTTCACGCTCCAAACTAGTTTGATCGGTCGGTCGGAAGGTATCCAATCGACCAATCCGATTACAGCCCTCTTGGCTTGACCACGTTTTGGCAGAGCGGGAGAAGATGGTGTCGGCCGGAGAGTCCACGGCCCATGGTACTATCACCGCGGGGGAGATCTGTACAATGCACGGTTCATGTAGATACTTTAGACATGTACTCCTACATGTATCTGTGATTCGCATATCTTTGGCTAATTAATGTGCATGTTTTAATTGAGTCAGTGAATCCCATACATGCATTTGCTCTGGAAAGTTTAATGCGTGCATCTTCCATTGCCCTTTTACTGATGAGCTATGCCTATGTGTAAATGCCCATGAATCTCTCGCGCCTAGGATTTGCATGCATGATTTGCTGCATCAGCACAGAGGTGTGCAAATGTGAACAACCCTGGGATCTCGGCCCAAGGACGAGAGTGCCCGTCTGTACAGGTCAGCATGCCATAGCCTTGCATCTGATCAAACCAATCTACCAGGGAAACACTAGCTGCATGGCTAATCCACGTTTTCGTATAGGTCAGGTTAATCCAGCATGGTTTGATGCTCTAATTGCACAGCCTTTTCAACTTCCAGGCTCCCTTCTAGAGAAACCAAAAGATGAGCAAACTTTTAGCTGCATCAGGCAAACACAAACAGAGCAGAGCATGTGAGCCAACCTGCAACTGCACGACATAACTTTCCTTCGACTGTTCTGAGGGATGGCGATTGCTGAACATAGATACTCCACATGTTGGATATTGTAAAGCTTAGTTATGGCGTCGACATCACCACGCTGGATTTTTATTGGCACAAGAAAGGATAAGGCAGGATCCAAACTCGAAAGATGGGACTACTCGGACACCCCATTACACGCCCGCTAGTGCCACTGCTTGTTCTGTGTCATCCCAAAAACTACTTTTTCTGTATTACGCACACCGGCCCGAACAAAAACTCTTGTTGAGTTACTATTGATTTCGTCTTACTCACGCATTAATATTCGTGAGTAAAGGTAAAAGTATACATGCCCTGATTTTTTAAGAGGCCATTCGGTATTTACCCGAGTACTGAACTGGTAGAAGCTCTGAAGAAATGGCCAGGAAGAAAGAACTGAAACCCAACCATAAGCATCTGAAGTCTTGACATGGAAAAGTTCAAATCGGGATCCGTGCATGTTGGGTTCGGAGAGGCTATGCAATGCTTCAAATCTTCCATTGCAGCACTGGACAGGTAGATCAGAAATCAGACGATTACTATCTGACCCGACCTAGCACGGATGAGAGATTAATGCCTTAGGTTAACGAGTTAGCCTATATAAGAGTGAATGAAATCTAACTATACTGTCATTTGAGGTGGTTGAGCTAAAATCAAGTGTATACATCTTAGATTAATCCTTTTGACACTTTATCAGCATCAAACGTGTTATGAATAGCGCTTGTATTCATATGAGGCCAATGGGCCGGTATATATACACAAAGTACAGGTGGTAAATATGCAAAGAACCCCTCATAACAATGGGGAATAACAAACTATACATATATCTCTAACACCCCCCTCAAACTCATGGTGGATCAACAACACTGAGTTTGGAGAGGTAGAAGCTGTGCTGTGCTCGAGTCTGGGCCTTCGTGAAGAAATCCGCTATCTGAAGCTCTGAAGGCACATACTGAAGAGTAATCACCTGATCATGCACACAAGTCCTCATGAAAGAAGCATCAACACCAATATGCTTGGTGAGCTCATGCTTCACAGGATCACGAGCAATACTGATAGCACATGTACTGTCTGACAAGAGAGGGGTCGGTGTAGTGACAGAAACACCAAAATCCTCAAGTAACCACCGTAGCCAAGTAATCTCTGCTGTCAAGAGAGCCATAGCTCGCAACTCAGCCTCTGCACTCGAACGGGACACTGCAGTCTGTTTCTTCGTCTTCCAGGCAATAAGAGAACCACCAAGAAAAACACAGTAAGCAGAAATAGACCGGCGATCAGAGGGATCGCTGGCCCAAGTAGCATCCGAATAGGCCTGAAGCTGTAACGAGCTGGAACGTGGAAAGAAGAGACGGCGAGAGATAGTCCCACGAAGGTATCGCAGAACTCGAAGAAGGTGGCTGTAGTGAACCTGAGTGGGAGCTGAAACAAACTGACTCAGAATATGAACTGGATAAGTGATATCCGGACGAGTAACAGCAAGGTAGACAAGACTCCCAACAAGATGACGATAGCGAGTCGGATCAGAAAGAGGCTCGCCATCAGAGAGTCGGAGGTGAACATTGAGCTCCATGGGAGTCTCAACAGTACGCTGATCAGTGAGAGAGGCGCGATCAAGAAGATCCTGAATATATTTCGCTTGGGACATAAAGAAACCATCTGGAGTGGAAGTAACCTCAATCCCAAGGAAGTAACGAAGAGGACCAAGATCCGACATAAGGAACTGCTCACTAAGACGAGTCTTGACAAAGGCAATGTACTCAGAATCATCTCCCGTAATGATCATATCATCAACATACAGGAGAAGAAGAGTCCGACCACGAGACGAAGTGTGGACAAAGGGCGCAGGATCATGATCACTAGCTGAAAAACCAGCAGCAGTGACCACAGAGGAGAAGCGCTCAAACCAAGCACGAGGGGCTTGCTTAAGGCCATAGAGAGAGCGACGAAGGCGACAGACCATGCCCTCAGGAACAGAATACCCAGGTGGCGGATGCATGTAGACCTCCTCACGCAACTCACCATTAAGAAAGGCATTCTTGACATCAAGCTGAGAAACAGACCAGTGGCGAACAGACGCCACCGAAAGAAGAGTGCGAACAGTGGTCATGTGGGCCACAGGAGCAAAAGTCTCGTCGTAGTCAACACCATGCTCCTGCTGGAAGCCACGAGCAACAAGACGCGCCTTATAGCGCTCAAGAGAGCCATCAGAGCGAGTCTTAATCTTATAGACCCACTTACATGTGATGGGATGAGAATGAGATGGAAAGGAACAAGATCCCAAGTACCAGTACGCTCGAGGGCAGCAATCTCCTCGGCCATGGCAAGCTGCCACTCAGGGTGAGTAACAGCATCCCGGTAGGAGACAGGCTCACGAGTAGCTGCGCCAGCAAAGCAAAACGGGCAGAAGGCCGAATCGACTGGCGATCGCGGAGAGCATAGCGAGGAGAAGATGACCCATCTGGGGAAGATGGAGCATCAGAAGAAGATGGAACATCAGAAGAAGATGGCTCATCTGGAAGATCCTCAATACGAGGTCAACGAGTGTAGAAGAGAAGGGGAGAAGGTACTGTAGTGGGAGGAGCCTGCGGAGTCGTAGGAGACGACATAGGCGGCGACAACGGCGGAGAGGCCACAGGGGGAATATGTGGAGACTCAGTGGGACAGGTGGACGAGGGCAAAACAGATATAGGTGTATCTGGAAAGGTCAAGAAAGATAGAGACTCCACAGAGGAAGCCGAAGGAGAGGCAGGACGTGGGTAGAATGGACGAGACTCGTCGAAAGTCACATCCCGAGAAACCCGCATCCGACGACCAACAGGATCCCAGCACCGATAACCCTTGTGCTCGGCACTGTATCCCAGAAAGACACACTCAACAGACTGAGCGGTCAGTTTGGTGCGTTCTCGAGGGGCGAGGAGAACGTAGCAAACGCAGCCAAACATATGAAGGGTAGAGTAGTCAGGAAGAAGACCATAGAGACGCTCAACAGGGATCGCCCCCTAAAGAGCAGAAGAGGGCTGAATGTTGACGAGATAGGTGGCAGTGGAAACAGCCTCGGCCCAAAAGTGAGGTGGAATAGAGGCGGCGATCATCAGAGCACGAGCCGTCTCAAGGAGGTGACGATGCTTGCGCTCAGCAACACCATTCTGAGCATGAGTACCAGGACAAGAGAACTGAGCGAGAGTGCCCTGCTCAGCAAGGAAGCTGCGCAGGTAACGAGAGAGGTACTCGCCAGCAAAATCAGCACGAAAGACACGAATAGGAGTGGAGAACTGTGTGTGAATCATAGTGGCAAATTGTTTATAGATAGACAAG
The DNA here is from genome assembly GCA_017311315.1 of Dendrocalamus latiflorus. Classification (NCBI taxonomy): domain Eukaryota; kingdom Viridiplantae; phylum Streptophyta; class Magnoliopsida; order Poales; family Poaceae; genus Dendrocalamus; species Dendrocalamus latiflorus. Next base: position 38,969,780 of record CM029664.1, read on the forward strand.
ACCTCACTACGAGAAGACATGAAGTATATCCAAGTGTGGCGAGAGAAATCATCTATAAATATGATATAATAACGATGACCCCCTTTCGAAACGAAGGGAGCCGGACCCCAAACATCTGAATGAACAAGATCAAAAGGACGCTGAGACACAGACTCACTATGAGGATAAGGAAGCTGGATCTGTTTACCTAACTTACAGCCCTGACAATCTAAAGACACGTCTCCTAAGACAGACCCCAGAAGACCACGACGAACTAAGGACGACAGACGGGATCCACACAGATGGCCAAGACGGTGATGCCACTGCTGGAAAGAGCCGGTAGACGAAGTGGCAGAAGCGGAGAGACTGGCGGCGATGGTGGCAGCGGAAGGAAGGTGAAGCCAGTCAAGCTCCCAGAGACGCTGTGAGTCACGGCGCCGAGGGCCAGAACCAACCAGATCTCCTGTGTGGCAGTCCTGAACACAACAAGAGTCAGAGTCGAGAATGACCCGATAACCAAGGTCAGTAATCTGCCCAGCAGAAAGAAGCTGCAAGGTAAGGCGAGGAACATGAGCAACAGAAGGGACATGAAAAGATGAGTTGCTAAGAGATCCTCGACCAGAGACAGAAAGAGATGTACCATCAGCAGTAAGAACACTGACAGGAGAATCAAGAGGTGTAATAGAAGACAGAGTGGAAGGATCAGGAGTCATGTGAAAAGATGCTCCAGAATCAAGAATCCACGGGGAGGTACCTGACTGTGTAGGAGGTGGTCTCTCAGTGCCCGAAGAGTCAGTAGCAGAACCTGCAGAACCTGTCGAGGGAGAACCTGAAGCAGCAAGTAGGCGTCGAAATCTGGCTATCTCCTGCTCGGTGAGAGAAGCTGCTGAAGAAGTCGAGGTAGACATCGTCGTAGAAGCACTAGTGCCAGTAGAAGAGCGGCGTGAAAGATGCCGCTTCTTCTTGTAGCACTAGGACTCAGTGTGGCCATCCTTGTCGCAGTAGGAACAGTGAGGACGGCCACCTCCAGACGGAGTACGGCCACCACCACCTGTGGTAGCCGCTGGAGGAGGCAGTGTAGCAGGCGGACGAGCGGCGAGTACAGAGGGGAGTGGCATCAGACCAGCACCACTCAAACGAGTCTCCTCCGCGCGTATCTCGGTAAGAGCCTCCAGGAGAGTGACATGAGGGTGGCGTGCAAGAAGCTGGGCACGCCTTTGCTCAAACTCAGGACGAAGGCGAGTAAGGAACTCGTAAACCCACTGAAACTCCAGGTCAGCACGTACATCCAGGCAGCACGGACAGGTACGACAGCCAGCAGTGCGGAGAGAGTCCAACTGACGCCAAACAGCAGAGCTCTGAGCGTAAAAGGCGTCAACAGTAGCATCACCCTGCTGAAGAGAGTGCTCCAGGCGGACCACGGACAGGTACAGGGCATCACCAGAGGGCTCGTAGCGCTGACGAAGATGAGTCCACATCTGGAAAGCCGAAGGGAGTCCCACCACCTCAGAAGAGAACTGAGGCTGAACACTGGCGATGAAGACAGCAACAGCCCGAGCGTCGTCATCGTACCACTGAGTGTAGACGGTCAGACTATCCTTGTAGGATTCCAGATCCTCCTGGTAGGTAGAGGCAGCGTCATCATCAGCAAGGCGAGCGGCCTCAGTAGCAGCCTTATCGGCTGTCGAAGGCAATGCAACAGGCGTAGGCTCCGTCGGAGGAATAGGGCAAGGTGGGCAGGTGACATCGCCAGAGAGGACGCCCCAGAGACGAAGACCACGCATGTGGATGCGCATGTGAGACACGAAGTCGGTGTAATTAACACCATCAAAGATCACCGGACAGCGAGGGAGGGAAACGGTGTGTCAGACCCGGATTTTTCAATCCGAATCTTACTGTGTTTCACTGCACTAATCCCTGGATCAGTAGTTAGTGCACACAGGTACATTGCTGAATCATTTCATACATCGCATAATCATCCATTATATTACATAAACTGATATACACCACGTCGGGTGATAGTTTACAAAAGGGGCCGACTAGGCCAAATGTCATGATTACAAACACGCACAGCGGAAATACAGCAAAAGCAACCCAAATCCACAGGCAAGCGGCCAGTAGGGTAATGTGTACAATATATGCCACCAGAGTCCCGGTAACATAAATGTACACAACGCCTAGAGTCTACTTGTCTATGCCTAACCACCGAGGCCTACGCCTTAATTATCGCCTTTGCTTCCGTCGACGTTAGCGGGGGCCTCCTCATAGGCGTAGTGTTCTTGAACTCCTGTTTCTGAATTGTATCGCAAGAGCGAGAATGAGCACTCCGACCCCGTGCGCAGCAAGCCAACACACAGAATGCTATACTTAAACATGTCTGGCTAATCAAAGGAAGGCTTGGGCTCAATTTATTTTGCGGAGAGTGCTTTTGAATACAATTATAGGAAAATCCTGAGACCTAGCAATTTTAATCTCAAAACTTTTGTTTATAAAGTAAGATGATCATATAATTGACACAGATTCCATCCACCATTCCATGGCACCTACACCATATAGCAATTTCTTCAGCGTTATAGCCGCTTAACTTACCACTGGGACGACACCCAGGACAATTCCAAACCAGGGCAGTCCTTCGCCCTTCAAGTTTCCATTCCCAGTTTCCAATGTTTTTAAAACAGAACTATATCCAGTTAAGTTCCCATGTCTGCCCATGACTGTGGGCACGGCTATTCGAATAGTTTTGACTCTGCAGAGTTTGTACACTTTCACCACAAGAGACAATCAACTCGTTGCCCCACACGATTCCTTAGTCATGTGGTTGAGCAGACCATCACAGTAACTTTTTAAAGTACCTCGCCCTTCCATCATTTCACCCTATGGGTCGCTCCCACTTGCGGTGGGTCCCATACGTTGTGCGGGATGTTCTCCTTCTGAACGTCTAGCAGCTGGTTCCCCACCCCTGCTAGCCCGCCACAGCAGAACTTCACCTTCCACTGGTGTCCCATTCAAGCCGTCACACAGACTGCCGCTTGCACTCTCCCACACATCCTCCTGGAAGGATGACTTTCAGGGTCCGGTAAATCTACTAAGCCAAGTTGTATTTTACAGACTTGTGGTTGTACTGTTTTACACGGGTTGGCATGACAAGATTCAGTCCTTAGTGGTATCTGGGCGGTTCTACCACAAACCACACTCTCGTGCACCACTGCACCATACCCCCGAACCATCCGTCCAGATATTTAAGCATGTTGGGGTTTTTGGAAACATAAAATAATCATATCCAACATTTATCAGTCATTACCACCATGACTGCCCCAACCAAATTTTTCTCATGATTAAAAGTGATGTTTGGGCGCTCTCGCGCCCATGAGTATCTAAACAATACTACGCATGGCATATAATTACGGACTTATTTTCGAAAGGTTACTATTATAATTTGTGCTAGGGCGACAATGTTCACATGTTCAAGGATTTCAAAGGAGGGATAATATTGACCAAGTACACAATGGGATATAACTAGAATCTTAAATTAACATGTATTTGCATATAACGTAACAGCATGCAATTTGATAATTTAAACAAAAGTAATTTGCAGAAAACGTAGGTTCAACATGATCAAAGTATTGACTCGCCTTGGTCATAGGGGTCGGCTTCTTGGTGGTCTGGTGCTTCTTGTGCTGCTGCCTCGATATCTTCCTCTTGAGCCTCGTAGGCTATTTAATCGTACGGAATACCCAAATAAAAGAAAAACAACCAATCAATAAAATTCCACCAGAAATTCAAATGAACTCAAAAAATTATGGTTCTGGTTCCATTAGATAGATCTTGAATTTAAACGAATTTAGAAATTTGTTTCATTCAATTTGGAGCTAAAATGAAGAAGTTATAAGCAGTCAAAGTTTTCGGTTCCAGTCAAATCCAAAAATATTACAATTCTGACATGTGGGGCCCACTGTCAGCCGCTATTCATTTTAATTTTTCCATTTTATTTTCTTTTTCATTCTTTGTTTCTCTGACATGTGGGGTCCACCTGTCAGTCAGCGAAAATAAAAGAATCGCTCGACCGCAGGCGCGGAGCCGGGGCTCGAACACGCGCTGCGGGAACGGGGGGGGGGGGGAGAAGAGATTAACGCAGATAACCGCTCGGTCGTCCGAGCCTTTCTTACCCTATAAGGGTAAATACCCCTTTTGAGGTGGCTGTGGAGGGTGCCGAGCAGAGGAGGAAGAAGGCGATGGCGACGGCGGCGAGAGGCGGCCGGAGAGGTGCGGGCGTTCGGTGAAATGCGATCCTCGAGGTGCGTGGAAGGCGATGGTGCGGTCGCCCGGGGCTGAGGAAGTCTGGAGGTGGGTCGGCAGCGTACGGTGGCGGCGGTTTAGAACGGCTCTCGGTGACGGCGAGGTACGGGCAATGGGAAGCTCGGGCGAGGCCGGGGATGGCTTCGCGGTGCTTCGGAGATGGTGTGGGCGAAAGGAATTGGCTTTTGGTGGCTCGGGTCGAGAGATTGCGCGGGCGGCCGGAGTTGGGGACGATGAGGGCTCGCCGGCGATTGAGTGGATTTGGGCGCGATTGTTTGCTGGAGAACGAAGCTGGCGAGGTGTGGAGCTCAATGGGGGTCCACGGCCTTTTATACATGCACGGAGGAGAGCTGGCAACGGGCGGCGCCCGTGCGGTCGCGTCGGAGCTGGTGGCGGAGGCAGGTAGGGCTACAGGCGGCGTTAATGCAGGTCTTGACCGTGACGACACACTGCACGCCTACGCCCCCGGGGTGGTTGCCTCTGCGCAGCTGCTTCCCTCCTCCTTTTGCCCGCGTGAAATGGCAGCGGATCGGCCGGGCGAAGCGACGCAGCGGGGAAAAGCCTGGGGCGGTGGCGTTAAGTCAAGGGCGACGGGAGGGGCGTAGGCTTTCCACCTGGGCAACGGGGTGACGCGGCGGGGCGAGGCTGTGCATGCGCGCCACGGGGAGCAAAAGCTCTGCCCGTGGTGCCAGCGCGCCCGCGCGGGAGAGAAAAGGGAGCGGGACGACGAAGCTGACAGGGCGGGCCCATCGGTCAGCGGGAGAGGGGAGAGGAAAGCGCGATGGCGCAGATGAAGCCGCGTGGCGGAGAGGGTCGATCGGGCGGCCGGTGCGGTTTAAGTGAGGGGAACGGAGGAGATCGGCCGAGGCGATCGGGCGGCTGAGAGAGATGCCAGAGGCGGACGGGCCGGATGGGCCGAGGCGCGCGGAAGGGGGAAATCGCGGCCGTCCACGCGGCGAGCGGGGGTAAGGGGAAGGCGGGATCCGCCTGGCGACGTGGCTCAGTCCCACCCGTCCAGGTGTCGGACGGAGGGCGGTGGATTTTCTGATTTCTTTTTGGATTTTAAGTTTTGCTTTTAGAAATTACCAGAAAATCCCAATAAGTCCGGAAAAATATGAAAATGCTTCCAAAAATTCTAGGAAAATTCTCAGAGGTTCCTGGTAATATTCTGGTCTTAATAAAAATATTTCCCACTAAAGTTGGTATTTATTTTACTTACTTCCCTTATTTTTCATGCCATTGTTTTTCCAAAAATAATATTCTATGCCCTAAATCCAATTTCTTTATTTACTTTTATGGATCATCTTTTCAGATTCTTGTTTACAATTGTTTGTCTTTCTCTTTTATTAATTCTTTAATTTCTAGAACCTTAACCAAATTCAGAAAAGCATCGAAAAATCCAAATCCAAATGGAATACATTGCAAAAGTAATTCAAAATCCCCTCATTTTCTAATCCCAATTTTTGGGATGTTACAAACCTACCCCCCTTAAAAAGAATCTCGACCCCGATATTCAGCCTAGCTAGTGAATAGGTCGGGGTAGTCTTTCCTTAGTTGGTCTTCACGTTCCCAGGTGGCTTCCTTTTTCAAGGTGTAATGATTCCATTGATCTTAGCAAGATCAAATAGCCTGATTCCTAGACTTTTCTCCTATCGCATCTAAAATCTTGATAGGCCATTTCTTGTAGGTCAGGTCACTTTTGAGCTTGGATGTCTCCTGCAAGGTTTGATCCACTGGTACTCGAAAGTTTTTCCCTTGGGCTGGGGTACCAGGAATACATTGTGCACATCTGCTAGTCTTGCAAGTAGTTCTAGCGGGTAAGTTATTTCTCCTAGTGGCGTAGTCCACTATTCCATGGTGCCTTGTTAGCTAGTCTATTATAAGTATGATGTCCATGGTCTGGGTGGGTTACACTATTGAGTGTTGGTTATCTAGCAGGCGAGCTAAGTGCCCGTAGTTTCAAAAAAAAATTATGTGGATAACCCAAGCTTATCCACGAGTCTTTTGGCTCTAAAAGATTGTGAAACCCCCCCTGATTTTGAAGAGAACATGCTCTGTTATTAAATTGACAAAGAACGTACCCATAAGAATTCCGACGGCCTCCTGGGCTTCCTCAGCTGTGATGTGATTAACCTGGCCGCGGTTTGGTGCTGAAGTGTTCCTGCTGGCCTGCGAGCTCTGATGCCCTTTGCTGGGTACTAAGGCTTGACTGCGGGTAGCAGGAGGCCCTAAATTGAATTTCACTGGATTTGTCTGCCGTTGCGGGCACTGGCTGACAAAGTGTCCCTTCTCTCCACACCCGAAACAGCTACTGTTGGCGGCAGGGTTCGCCCCAGTGGACTGGCTTGCTGAGCATGGCGTTTGGAGGGAGCCACCACTGGAACGGGGTGCTGGGGACAGAGCATTGGATTGGTTAGGTTTTGAAAAGAAAGATTTGTTCAAGAATTCCTGAATGAACCTTCCTTGGGGTCGTTGAGTTGTCATCTTGCGCTTACGACTGGCCTCAAGAATATTCTTCTCATTTTCCAAGGCCAACGCCTTGTTTACCAGCTGATGAAAGCTAGTGAAGTCCTGGGTGACCAGCTGTACTCTTAGTTCATCCTTCAATCCCTCAAAGAATCTGTCAAACTTTTCTTCCTCTTCTTCTATATCCTTCTGAGCATACCGGGCCAGCTGCGTGAATTTTGTAAGATATTCACTGACAGATAGGTTCCCTTGCTTGAGATTGCGGAATTCATTTTTCTTTATCCGCATTATCCCTGTTGGGATGAAGTTGTCTTTGAAAGCCTTCTTGAATTCCAACCATGGGACAACTTCTGTGTCAACCCCGGTGGTAGCATCTTCTTGGCCTCTGGCAGCTACATAATTTTCCCACCATGCTGCGGCAGCTCCTTGAAATAGGTGGGTGGCAAATATGACCTTATCCTCCTCTGCGCATTTGATTAAGCGCAGTTTTCTCTCAGTATCCCTGAGCCAGTCTTCAGCGTCAAGTGGCTCTTCTGCCGATGTAAATGTTATTGGCCTTGTCCTTTGGAAATCTCCTAAGTCAGCTCTGTGCCCTCCGGAGCTTCCTTGCTGTCCCGCATATATGGCTTGCAAAATCTGGGTTTGTTGTGCCATAACTTGGGCCATTGTGGGGTGTTCTGGTGGATTTGGAAGGTTATCATTGCCCTGTTCTTGGTTTCTGCCTTGGCCTTCAGGCAAAACCCCGTGGGCTGAGTCTACCTCGGCTGGGTTAGTATTGGTCTGAGCCCTGGTGGCTCTTCGGCTGGCCATCTGCAGTCGGGTTTCACGGTTCATTACTAGCACTAAGCAAATAAAAAGGAGGACACAAATCCAAGCAAAGAAACCAACAAAGGAACAGCGAACGATCTTCAACAAAAGGGTTCAAACTAGGCCATTCATTACACAATCATATAGCCAGATTTATACTGGACTTAACAGGTACAACATAACGTTCTAAGCTCGACGCGACAGATACTACGATACAGTGGGGTTGACAACATACATAGATTAGTACTTGCACCACCTATGGCAAGTACACACTGCTCTACCTAACCTACTCTATAAACCCATAACTCGGGCCGGACGGTCTATAGTGCGGGGACCTGGAACGGGAGCGGCTCCCGCTGAACTCCGACGGGTCGGAGTCAGAAGGAGTGTGGGACCTGCTGCGGCTGCGGGAAGGTTCCTCCCGTCGAAGAGCAGACCGGGGACCCGGCGGCCGCGTGTTCTTACGCGCGGTCATCCGAGTGCGGGGCCCGGATCCCGGTGGTGGCGGCGCTGGAGCTGCTGCAGGGGTGGAGGCCTGACGAAGTTGTGCCTGGAGGGCGGCCACCTCTGCCTTGGCCTCCAAGGCCTGCTCGCTCTTGGCGAGCTGCTCCTGTAGGGTCACCCTGGAGGCATGCCCGGCGGTAAGGCGCTGTCGGAGAAGGGTGATCTCCTCCAAGGCTGCAGTATGGGCTGCGCCCATAGCCCTGGTGAGAGCAACCTGGTGCGTAAGCGTAGGGTCATCCTCACCAACCGGCATGTTCGTCTCATTGTACCGCGCACCGTCCTGGCGCAACGGGTAGAAACGATAGGGTGTGCGGCGAATGGCAGTCTCATAAAGGTCACACAACCGTGCCGCGGCGAGGCGCGCAGCGTCCTGGATCGCGTCTGCCCTAGTACTCCTCCGATGCTTCGTGGTAAAGACATGAGGCTGTTCTTGCTCACTTTTCGGGTAGAGGTACACCTGCATGGTCCATGATTCATCTTCTCCTATGGTAGCCTTCAGTCCACGGTAGATAGGTTGATCTTCATAGCCCATATAATGTAGAAGCTTGCGTAAGATGCTTGCGAATTCATTTTCGTAAACACCGTGGCCCATGTAATCCCAGTCCCCTTCATATCCCGTTCCTGCCATCTGTAAATTCAATTACTAGTGTTAATAATTCTCAAAATATTTTAAAGAATGGTGGAATAGAACAGATCTAAGAAGGGTACGGAAAGAAATAGTATGCTATATTTTTCGAAATCTTTTCATAATTTTTAGAAATATGGTGGCTCTATCCCATCTAAGGCTTTTACCCTACGGTCGTATGCTCTGATACCAGCTCTGTCAGACCCGGATTTTTCAATCCGAATCTTACTGTGTTTCACTGCACTAATCCCTGGATCAGTAGTTAGTGCACACAGGTACATTGCTGAATCATTTCATACATCGCATAATCATCCATTATATTACATAAACTGATATACACCACGTCGGGTGATAGTTTACAAAAGGGGCCGACTAGGCCAAATGTCATGATTACAAACACGCACATCGGAAATACAGCAAAAGCAACCCAAATCCACAGGCAAGCGGCCAGTAGGGTAATGTGTACAATATATGCCACCAGGGTCCCGGTAACATAAATGTACACAACGCCTAGAGTCTACTTGTCTATGCCTAACCACCGAGGCCTACGCCTTAATTATCGCCTTTGCTTCCGTCGACGTTGGCGGGGGCCTCCTCATAGGCGTAGTGTTCTTGAACTCCTGTTTCTGAATTGTATCGCAAGAGCGAGAATGAGCACTCCGACCCCGTGCGCAGCAAGCCAACACACAGAATGCTATACTTAAACATGTCTGGCTAATCAAAGGAAGGCTTGGGCTCAATTTATTTTGCGGAGAGTGCTTTTGAATACAATTATAGGAAAATCCTGAGACCTAGCAATTTTAATCTCAAAACTTTTGTTTATAAAGTAAGATGATCATATAATTGACACAGATTCCATCCACCATTCCATGGCACCTACACCATATAGCAATTTCTTCAGCGTTATAGCCGCTTAACTTACCACTGGGACGACACCCAGGACAATTCCAAACCAGGGCAGTCCTTCGCCCTTCAAGTTTCCATTCCCAGTTTCCAATGTTTTTAAAACAGAACTGTATCCAGTTAAGTTCCCATGTCTGCCCATGACCGTGGGCACGGCTATTCGAATAGTTTTGACTCTGCAGAGTTTGTACACTTTCACCACAAGAGACAATCAACTCGTTGCCCCACACGATTCCTTAGTCATGTGGTTGAGCAGACCATCACAGTAACTTTTCAAAGTACCTCGCCCCTTCCATCATTTCACCCTATGGGTCGCTCCCACTTGCGGTGGGTCCCATACGTTGTGCGGGATGTTCTCCTTCTGAACGTCTAGTAGCTGGTTCCCCACCCCTGCTAGCCCGCCACAGCAGAACTTCACCTTCCACTGGTGTCCCATTCAAGCCGTCACACAGACTGCCGCTTGCACTCTCCCACACCTCCTCCTGGAAGGATGACTTTCAGGGTCCGGTAAATCTACTAAGCCAAGTTGTATTTTACAGACTTGTGGTTGTACTGTTTTACACGGGTTGGCATGACAAGATTCAGTCCTTAGTGGTATCTGGGCGGTTCTACCACAAACCACACTCTCGTGCACCACTGCACCATACCCCCGAACCATCCGTCCAGATATTTAAGCATGTTGGGGTTTTTGGAAACATAAAATAATCATATCCAACATTTATCAGTCATTAGCACCATGACTGCCCCAACCAAAATTTTCTCATGATTAAAAGTGATGTTTGGGCGCTCTCGCGCCATGAGTATCTAAACAATACTACGCATGGCATATAATTACGGACTTATTTTCGAAAGGTTACTATTATAATTTGTGCTAGGGCGACAATGTTCACATGTTCAAGGATTTCAAAGGAGGGATAATATTGACCAAGTACACAATGGGATATAACTAGAATCTTAAATTAACATGTATTTGCATATAACGTAACAGCATGCAATTTGATAATTTAAACAAAAGTAATTTGCAGAAAACGTAGGTTCAACATGATCAAAGTATTGACTCGCCTTGGTCACAGGGGTCGGTTTCTTGGTGGTCTGGTGCTTCTTGTGCTGCTGCCTCGATATCTTCCTCTTGAGCCTCGTAGGCTATTTAATCGTACGGAATACCCAAATAAAAGAAAAACAACCAATCAATAAAATACCACCAGAAATTCAAATGAACTCAAAAAATTATGGTTCTGGTTCCATTAGATAGATCTTGAATTTAAACGAATTTAGAAATTTGTTTCATTCAATTTGGAGCTAAAATGAAGAAGTTATAAGCAGTCAAAGTTTTCGGTTCCAGTCAAATCCAAAAATATTACAATTCTGACATGTGGGGCCCACTGTCAGCCGCTATTCATTTTAATTTTTCCATTTTATTTTCTTTTTCATTCTTTGTTTCTCTGACATGTGGGGTCCACCTGTCAGTCAGCGAAAATAAAAGAATCGCTCGACCGCAGGCGCGGAGCCGGGGCTCGAACGCGCGCTGCGGGAACCGGGGGGGGGGAGAAGAGATTAACGCAGATAACCGCTCGGTCGTCCGAGCCTTTCTTACCCTATAAGGGTAAATACCCCTTTTGAGGTGGCTGTGGAGGGTGCCGAGCAGAGGAGGAAGAAGGCGATGGCGACGGCGGCGAGAGGCGGCCGGAGAGGTGCGGGCGTTCGGTGAAATGCGATCCTCGAGGTGCGTGGAAGGCGATGGTGCGGTCGCCCGGGGCTGAGGAAGTCTGGAGGTGGGTCGGCAGCGTACGGTGGCGGCGGTTTAGAACGGCTCTCGGTGACGGCGAGGTACGGGCAATGGGAAGCTCGGGCGAGGCCGGGGATGGCTTCGCGGTGCTTCGGAGATGGTGTGGGCGAAAGGAATTGGCTTTTGGTGGCTCGGGTCGAGAGATTGCGCGGGCGGCCGGAGTTGGGGACGATGAGGGCTCGCCGGCGATTGAGTGGATTTGGGCGCGATTGTTTGCTGGAGAACGAAGCTGGCGAGGTGTGGAGCTCAATGGGGGTCCACGGCCTTTTATACATGCACGGAGGAGAGCTGGCAACGGGCGGCGCCCGTGCGGTCGCGTCGGAGCTGGTGGCGGAGGCAGGTAGGGCTACAGGCGGCGTTAATGCAGGTCTTGACCGTGACGACACACTGCACGCCTACGCCCCCGGGGTGGTTGCCTCTGCGCAGCTGCTTCCCTCCTCCTTTTGCCCGCGTGAAATGGCAGCGGATCGGCCGGGCGAAGCGACGCAGCGGGGAAAAGCCTGGGGCGGTGGCGTTAAGTCAAGGGCGACGGGAGGGGCGTAGGCTTTCCACCTGGGCAACGGGGTGACGCGGCGGGGCGAGGCTGTGCATGCGCGCCACGGGGAGCAAAAGCTCTGCCCGTGGTGCCAGCGCGCCCGCGCGGGAGAGAAAAGGGAGCGGGACGACGAAGCTGACAGGGCGGGCCCATCGGTCAGCGGGAGAGGGGAGAGGAAAGCGCGATGGCGCAGATGAAGCCGCGTGGCGGAGAGGGTCGATCGGGCGGCCGGTGCGGTTTAAGTGAGGGGAACGGAGGAGATCGGCCGAGGCGATCGGGCGGCTGAGAGAGATGCCAGAGGCGGACGGGCCGGATGGGCCGAGGCGCGCGGAAGGGGGAAATCGCGGCCGTCCACGCGGCGAGCGGGGGTAAGGGGAAGGCGGGATCCGCCTGGCGACGTGGCTCAGTCCCACCCGTCCAGGTGTCGGACGGAGGGCGGTGGATTTTCTGATTTCTTTTTGGATTTTAAGTTTTGCTTTTAGAAATTACCAGAAAATCCCAATAAGTCCGGAAAAATATGAAAATGCTTCCAAAAATTCTAGGAAAATTCTCAGAGGTTCCTGGTAATATTCTGGACTTAATAAAAATATTTCCCACTAAAGTTGGTATTTATTTTACTTACTTCCCTTATTTTTCATGCCATTGTTTTTCCAAAAATAATATTCTATGCCCTAAATCCAATTTCTTTATTTACTTTTATGGATCATCTTTTCAGATTCTTGTTTACAATTGTTTGTCTTTCTCTTTTATTAATTCTTCAATTTCTGGAACCTTAACCAAATTCAGAAAAGCATCGAAAAATCCAAATCCAAATGGAATACATTGCAAAAGTAATTCAAAATCCTCTCATTTTCTAATCCCAATTTTTGGGATGTTACACGGTGCCCATTGGTAGGCGGCGCTGGACGGCGCGGCGACCAAGGCAACGAAGTCTAACAGGCGGCGCTGGACGGCGCGGCGGTTAGAACGACGTTTTTTTTCTCTGTTTTTTTATCTGGTCAAAACCGGCCGACCGTAGTCGGTTTTGGAAACCGACCGAAACCGAGTCGATTTTGGAGAGCGGCGTCGGCGGAGGCGACGCCGGCGGCGGCGAGTAGGAGCGGCGATGGCGACCGGGCGGAGTCGGGCGGCGGCCGACGGCGGCGGGCCCGCGGAGCGGCAACCTCGAGCAGGCGGCCTCGGGCGGAGGCCCGCGGGGCGGCGACCAGCGGACGGCGGGGCCGATGGCGGCGGGCCCGCGGGGCGGCGACCTCGAGCAGGCGGCCTCGAGCGGAGGCCCGCGGGGCGGCACGGGGGGGGGGCGGCGCGGGGAGTTCGGGCGACGGCGCAGGGAGGCGCGGGGAGGCCGGCGGCGGCGTGGGGAGGCCGGTGACGGCACGGGGAGGCGGAGGCGGCACGCGGGAGTCGTCGACGGTGGTGCAGAGTCGACGACGGCGCGCGGAACCCTAGGTAAGCCAAAACCCTAGTTTTGGCTCTGATACCATGTTATGAATAGCGCTTTTATTCATATGAGGCCAATGGGCCGGTATATATACACAAAGTACAGGTGGTAAATATGCAAAGAACCCCTCATAACAATGGGGAATAACAAACTATACATATATCTCTAACAAAACGAAGCTGTGATTTATTACTCTTGATGCTTGCCGGCACCTAGACGGCTTGGCGGGAGTTTACGCGGTGACTTCTTCAAGAAGGTTGTGAAGAAGCTCAGCACCCACTGAGACACCATTTCTGGAGTAGAGGAAGGACAATCACTAGTGGATTGAGGAGCTAAGGCTTAATTCATGGGGCTAGTCCAAGTCGTTTGGGTTTTCCTCAGCGTGGATTAAGGGAAATTGGCAAGTTTGTGAACACTACGGTAAAAAATCGTGTGTTAATTGGTTATTTCTTTGTCTTTTGTTTCTACACTTGTATTTCTAGCATATTATGATTATTGTGTTTGTCATATTTATTTGTGCTAGAGATATATTTGTAGAGACTTGTGCTTATAGTGCCTTAGACATACTAGTATTGTGTAGGTTTGAATTGCTTTAAAATCTTACTAGACTAAATTATGGTAATTACTTTTAGAAGGCAAGAATTTTTAGAGCCTCCTATTCACCCCCCCTCTAGTCAGTTATCCTTGATCCTATATCCGGCCCGACTTCGTAGCCGACATCATTGTCGCCAGCCTCACCATCTCATAGGGCATTAGGTACGCAAGACTCGCTGACCTCCCTCCCATCATCAGCCTATGCATGTGTACACACACACATGTGCGACATTGTCGATTTCTACCATGCATGCATTGATGAGTGTGTGCGCACGTAGACTCTAGCTTCGTGCCGACGCTGGTGTATGTTGTGATTGGGAGCTCCAGGGACCTGGCAGTAGGGTCGCTGCTGTTCGCGGCGATGCTAGGGAGGGAGGTGCCGTCGATGGAGAGCCTAGAGTTGTACATGCGGCTACCCTTCACGGCCACCTCCACCGGCATCTTCCAGGTAGCGATGGGCATGCTGAGGCTGGGGTTTGTGGTGAACTTCCTATTGTACACAACGATCATCGGGTTCATGGGTGGCACGACGACAGCGGTGTGCCTGCAACAGCTCAAGGGGGTTTGCGTGGTCTCTAGCACTTCACTACCGCCACTGATATCATCACCATCATGCGCTCCATCTTCTCACAGTCTCACCAAGTCAGTTAGTCTCATTGCTGCTGCTTCCTTCGCCTTCCTTCCTCTGGCTGGTGTGGTAGTTTATATCACTTGTTTTGTTTACAATTTTTACTCCTTTGGAGATTTTACTACTAATAATGTGGATGGTAATATAACTGAATCCTAACTAATCTTAACCATTGGATCACAAAAAATGGATGGCTCATATTCATTTTAAGGTACCGTAAAAGAGCACATAGAGAAAACCGAATTTAATGACTAGCCACCATCCAACCGTCCTACACATAGAAAACTACCCTAGAAACCAAACCCAACACCAAAACAGGGCTAGAATTATACTACACTCCATACAGATCAAGCACAAGGTGCACAACAACCTACTAACAACAGGCAAAAGAGAGCGCACATGAGTGTGTGCCTGCTTCCTGGCGCTGAGCTTGCCGTATTTGGATGCTGGGTCCCTCACGGTGTAGATGGACAGTCACCCCTGTGCACCTCGGAACCACCACCAAGCTGCTTGCCGGCCGGCCCACACGCCATGCCCAGCACAAGCGTGAAGTCAAGGTCATTGAGCCACTCCATGGGTTGCACTATGCCACGCGATGTGATCGGCCACGCTCTCGTCCGTCGTCGTGGCCACGTACCCCATCCAGTTCGACTCACGGCTCCACACCCACCCCACAGGAGGCGGCCTCACCATGAAAGGCTCTGGCACGCCCACGGCACCTGCCGTGGCGTAGAAGAACACAGTCACCTCATACATGACCGGGTCTGTGACAACAAAAAATTCAAAATTTTGGATTTGAATGAATTTCATTTGAATTTGAAGTTTTTACCAAATCCAAAAAAATTCCAGCCAAAACCCCGCTTTCCTTTTTTTGAAAATGTGCTTTTCACATTGAGGAAACACATTCTTGCTACCAGTTTTTTCCCTCTATTCTCACTCATCTCTCATCGCGCCACCAATAGCTTGTGTCGTACCGCCTCAACTCGCTGTTGCCTTTGCCCGTGACAAACTATGCCATCAACTGCACCACCTCGCAGCTACCTTTCCGACCATCGCACCCCGCCTTAGTGCCACCGCTGACCACACACCGCGCCCCCTCCACTGGCAATGCGCATCGCTGCCATCACTCATCGCCAGCTGCTCGACTTGCACAGCACGCCACTGCTTACCATGCCAACACACACACTTGCGCTAGTGAGACGCAGTGTTTCTCTCGCTACCAGTGCAACTTCCAGCTCCCTCGCTATGGTGCTAAAGTCGTTCTGCCATTCACGCCACTGTCCACGCGCCAAGCGCTCTGTTGCACCACTTCTGGTGCCGCCATCTTCGTTGTCTACAAAGCCAAGTCTAACAACTCCATAACCACTCTTCACACCGCCCCATAACCGCCACAGCCATTTCTTTCTCCTCTCTGGCCAAGCCATGCCAAAATCATCGACGCCCAAACTCTTCGCTGGTGAGCCCCAAATCCAATTACTCTCCACTGCCTCATCTTTAATCCAATTAGCTGCACCCCTAGCATCTCCTCCACATCACATAGCTATCCTAAGCTTGTCAATCCTCATCATCCATAGCTCACCATTGCCGTGCGCCACCACTCAAACCGCCCATGGTCGCCATCGCCAAAACTCCTTGAGCCACTCGAGCTAACCCATCACCTTCGCTAGACTCCCCTCAGCACTTAGATACTCGAGGCATTGTCAATTTGCCCAAAGCCTTCACACAGCTCCATTGTTTTCCCCTGTGCTAGGTAGACCTTGCTATCGCCAACCATCTTCAAGCTGCCATCGCATACGTGTGTGCCTAAAATAGGTTGCTCTTGTCTTGTTAGTGCTCGTCACACCACTGCTCGCCGCCATCTAACAAGGCTAATGTCTTGTTCGTTTTAGTGTCTGTACTAGTCTACATCAAGTAGCACATAGTGGGGCGATGGTGGCATGTGTATGTGAACTTGGACGTGGTCACGTTATTTGTATGGAGCCCCAGTTGCCAAAATCTAGTACTAACCACGTAGCGTTTTACCTTTTGTGTGAAGTGATGCATGCATGCCTGTATAAAAGCTTGGTCTTACGGCATCAGAGGAGCTGATAGTCAACTCACGCTGTGTTTTGCATGGAGGAAGAAACGAAAAGAGAAAGGGGAAAGGGAATACGATGGCATTAGCCTTGGTTGCTTTTGTCTCATCTCCGTTCCTGTATCTATATGAACCTGCAGGAAAAGCAAACTTTTATGAGGAGTATGGACCAGAACCAAAGCCAACAATACGATCCATTCTTGTGCCTATACGAACGTGTAACGAAAGCAAAACCTTCTTCTTGTAGGAGTGGAAACAACTGGGTTTGGTGCGTGAAATATGCATGCGTACATACATGCTCTGTGTAACGAACGATTTACTGGCCATGGCGACTTTTGGCTTGGGCGCAGCGGGTTCGAATTCGAAGCCTGGCACGAGCCCGCGCAGGAATCACCGGACGCGCGGGAAAGATACGCAGCAAAACCGGCGGAGCGCCAAAGCCGCCAACTCACGTGCGCGACACGAATTCTTTAATCCTGCTCTGCTCGTAAACAACAAGCCGGGCAGGACAGGAGCAGGAAGCTTATAAAAAACGCTCATAGCTCCGTGCACCAAAACCCCCGGGCATGCTATCATCTAATGACAAATTGGGTGGATATTTTAGACTATGGTTCATAATTTTTAACTTAAATATTTGAATTCTAGTTATCTATGAGAGAGAATATGGGGAGAGAAATACTTACATGCGATTTTATCCGATATAGATGAAGTCGGAACAGTGTCTACTACAATCAACTTGTAAACGCTATTTTAAAAAAATAATTTATTTAAAAGTTAGTTATTATAAAAAGTCAAACCATAGACCTAAAAGAAGAGATCCATTAATGACAAGAGAATACTATAGTCAAACTAATATGGTTAGGGAAAAAATTACATCCTCTTTTAAAAACAAAAAATAATATGTCAATTGCCAAACACCAAACCTGAAAAAGGTGTACTGTGGCCGAGGCTCAACCTGAAAAAGCCTATGACAGGGAGGGGCAGGGCAACGACATGAGGCCCAAAATTAACGGGTTTTTTGCCGACCCAGACTGTCTTTTTGCCATGTCTAATCTTCCCCCACTTTAATACCCAAACCCATCTGGGTTCCATACGGCATATTTGCTAATAGAAATACACAAGAAATAATGATCTTTCGTATGTTGTGGAAGTCATAAATGACTAAACTCACTATTGTTCAGTACGAAAGTAATCATTCGCAGGGTAAAAAAAAAACTACTTGTTGTGTACAAATCTAATTCTGTAGTATACAGTGATAACTTTTTTAGAGGTTGATGACCGACAAAATCATTCCTTTATGTGCGCGGAAGTTTATTCACGGAAATACCAAAGTGTGATGACTGACAAATTTAAAGGTGAGTTAATCAAAATCATCTGGACCAAGATACTCCATAGGTCGGCACACGCTGCTTCGTACGTTTAATTTCCAACTACAAGTTTATTTGGTGGGAAAATAGACAAGTTCAATTTACAAACGTACCAAGCCAGTTAAACATTTATTGTCCGAGCAGTGATTCCATGCTTCTGAGTTCTGAGTAGTGATTCTACACTTTTCACTTTTATTGACATAAATAAATCTTGAAAACATCAACAATAAAAGGACAAATAATTTCAATCTATTCTCGACATAAAAGGCCACGGGCGCATCTCCAATGATTCCCCCCTCTTTCCACTCGCGCAGCACGCCTCACCCTAGCCCTCGCATACCAATTACCAAATGGCGGCGGCCACCTCCTCTACTTCCTCCCTCGCCTTCTCCCACCCCAAAACCCTAAACCCCGCCTCCAAATCCCCAGCCACCGGCTACGTCTCCTTCTCCGCCGCTCAGCCCCCATGCCTTCTCGCCGCCTCCGCCGGCCGCCGCCGCGCCGTGGCTGCCAAGGTCTCGTCGCCGTCAGTGATCGGCACCACCATGCCATCGCTCGACTTCGAGACATCCGTCTTCAAGAAGGAGAAGGTGTCCCTTGCCGGCCATGACGAGGTCCGATTTGTACCCGTGTTGTCTTCTTCTGAGATCATTTGGTGATTCATTTGTGAAAAGTTGCATCTTTGTGATGTTTTTGAGGGTTCTTGTTGCAGCATATTGTGAGGGGCGGGAGGAATCTGTTCCCTCTTCTGCCAGAGGCGTTCAAGGGAATCAAGCAGATTGGCGTGATCGGATGGGGCTCTCAGGTTAAAAAGACGCCAACTTTCTTCTCTATCTGAATTGAGTTTTTTTTGTTTGGCCGTCTGTGTTGATGTCTGGTGAATGTATCGTATTCTGCTACATTAGTGGATGTGTGGTGTTATAGGCGTGTCGTATGTTAAGGAAAATGGTCGTGTGCTATATTGGTGGCGACGTTTTCGTGGCAGAGCATAGTTTTTTATGAAGAAACAGAGGATGGTTACCGTTTCTGTGATCGAGTACACTTTGGTCGGGTGAAGTTTGTAAGGCAAATTTCTGAGGGGGCGGTGTTTCTGATTTAGTTTGCCTATAGATGGGTCACTTGTTAGATATAGTAAGGTTTAGTCGGTGTTGATACTGATATTGGTTCGGGATATAGTGAGGCCTTTGTGATTGAAAGAAGTACTGACATTCATGGAATTCTCTACCAATTTAATGAAATGCATGGAATTGTCTATTTAAGTAGATGTTGATGTGTTTGCTTAATATCTCTCTAGACGTGCTCACAAGTCATAATTCCCCACCATATATTTCCTATGTACTTCAGAGATCCCATTTGTAACCTGTGTTCAGGTAACGAAGACAAAGGCATGTTCAGGCTATAACAGTGTCTGTTATTTTTGCAGGGTCCTGCACAAGCTCAGAACTTGAGAGACTCACTTGTTGAGGCCAAGTCAGACATTGTTGTTAAGGTTAGGTCTTCTTTTTCCCTTGGCTGGTCCAGCGTATCTTAGCACTGCTAGCTAAGGTCAAAATTTCCCTCATGTTAAGTAAAAGCTCTGAACCTTAACTTGAATGAACCATCAAGTATTTCTTTGTTCCTTCTTAACTCACTTTCCATATGATGGCTAAAAGGGCAGAATAATGTCTTGTGGTCTTCCCCCCTTGAGAATGTGTATTTGTTTGTCTTTTTTCAACAGGTCTCTTAGCAGAACAGCAGTACCCTCTGACTGTAACATCCTGCCTTTTGTTTTCAGATTGGTCTCCGAAAAGGTTCTAAATCTTTCCAAGAAGCGCGTGCAGCTGGATTCACTGAAGAGAATGGAACCTTGGGAGATATATGGGAGACTGTCTCAAGTAGTGATCTTCTATTGTTGTTGATATCAGATGCTGCTCAGGTTTGCTTTTTTGGATATTCATATGCTCATATATATCATACTTGCTATGTTCATTCCCTGTGTGTTGCTGTACAGTGTACCTGGTACCCCGACTTCAGTTATCAAGATTTTAGAATGTATAATTTGAAACCATATTAATCCTAGTCTATTGAAGATTTATGTTGACCAGCAGTCCAACGCATACTGAATCTTAGTTGCATGGCATGTTCACTTGGATAAATTTCAGAACAGTACTTTTCTTCTGATCTATTTCAGAACAGTAGTATAAATTTCTATATTACTCATCGTGTTCAGCACAAACTTTTTCTCATGGACTGTCCTGCTAGGCTGCTACTTGTTTGTATACCTCTGTTGTGATCCATCTTAATAGATTACAGATTAGTTTGTACATCTGAATTTCTGCTTGTTATGTTTTAGGTTCTTGTTCAAGCAAAATTTTGCTACTCCCATTTCATTTTGCCTACACAACTTTACGTGGAAATTGATTATGTTGTTTTAATGCTTTGTACAGGCAGATAACTATGAGAAAATTTTCTCACACATGAAACCCAACAGTATTCTTGGTTTGTCACACGGGTTTCTCCTTGGACATTTGCAATCTCATGGCCTTGATTTCCCAAAAAATATCAGTGTGATCGCTGTCTGCCCGAAGGGAATGGGCCCATCAGTTCGAAGGCTTTATGTTCAGGGTAAAGAGATAAATGGTGCTGGTATCAACTCTAGCTTTGCTGTTCACCAGGTATATTATAAGTGGTATTGCCCATACAGTTTACTATTCAACTTGCTTAATCTCATTTCATTGAAGAACATATGTTCCTTTTCTTTGGTTCTTTCTTTGAGTATATATTTGCTAATCACTGTTGTTGTCCTTGTATTGTTCGTTGCATATAGGATGTTGATGGAAGGGCTACAGATGTTGCTCTAGGGTGGTCAGTTGCTCTAGGTTCTCCTTTCACATTTGCTACAACTTTAGAGCAGGAGTACCGGAGTGATATTTTTGGCGAGCGAGGTGACCTTCTTTCTTGTTTGCCTTAGTAAAATTTTACACTGTGGGTCGGTGACTAATCGTCTATTATCCAGGTATTTTGCTTGGCGCTGTTCATGGCATTGTGGAGGCTCTTTTCAGGAGATACACAGAACAAGGAATGGATGAGGACTCAGCATATAAGAACACCGTAGAGTGCATCACTGGAATCATCTCAAAAACTATTTCAAAGAAGGTATGCAGAGTTTTTTATCTTTCAAGATTTCTCCTTTTGGCTTTACTTACTACAGTGCTTGATATGGTACCAGGGGATGCTCGAAGTGTACAACTCCTTAACAGAAGAAGGAAAGAAGCAGTTCAACGAGGCATATAGCGCAGCTTATTACCCATGCATGGATATACTGTATGAGTGCTATGAAGATGTTTCTTCTGGAAGTGAAATTAGAAGTGTTGTGTTGGCTGGGAGGAGATTTTATGTAAGCTCTTCCATATACTCTAAACATGAATTTAAATCTTATTTATTTTCATTGATATCCAATGAAACAAAATAAAATATTTGAGGCCTAACCTGGTTGTTATGTTTTTATAGGAAAAGGAAGGGCTCCCTGCTTTCCCTATGGGCAACATTGATCAAACACGTATGTGGAAGGTGGGTGAAAGGGTGCGTTCAACCCGGCCACATGGTGATCTCGGCCCATTACATCCCTTCACTGCTGGAATGTATGTTGCATTAATGATGGCTCAGGTTTGATTCCTTCATTTCAAATTAGGATTTGACTGTACATTGGTTGGTAAAATGTTTATTCATTTGTTCTGTTTTGCGCCAATGTAGATTGAGGTCCTTAGAAAGAAGGGCCACTCTTACTCGGAGATCATCAACGAGAGTGTGATTGAGTCTGTGGATTCTCTTAACCCATTCATGCATGCTCGTGGAGTGGCCTTCATGGTTGATAACTGCTCCACAACAGCTCGCTTGGGATCGAGGAAGTGGGCGCCACGCTTTGACTACATCTTGACCCAACAAGCTTTCGTGACTGTCGACAAGAATGCACCAATTAACCAAGACCTCATCAGCAATTTCATGTCCGATCCTGTTCATGGTGCCATTGAAGTCTGTGCTCAGTTGAGGCCTACCGTTGATATCTCAGTGCCGGCCGATGCAGATTTTGTGCGCCCAGAGCTCCGACAGTCTTCCTAAAGCTTGTGTTGGTTGACCCCACATCTCAATGGGTGAATTTTAATTACTATATCAGTGTGGCTGTTTGAACTCTAAAATCAATGTGTTGCTATCTGAGAACCTTAAAAAGTAAACTTTTTGAGTGTAGGATTGTTGTTGTTTTGTTATCACTGGACTAGTATTTTACAAGAATAAAAGTAGCAGTTTAGTATGTGTAGTTATAGCTTTTCCCCTGTGAGTGCTGCAACTTTCGTTTTAGTTATTTGTTTTCTTTAGCTCATAGCTTAAGGTCCTTTTGATAGTCTACTTCTGAAGATCGTTTTTAACTCGGTCCATGTCTGTGACATTCTTTGTTCGCCATTTTGATTTTGATTTGGTTTTCATACCTGTTTGTCCAAAGGAGAACGTTTGTGATTTGACCAATTTTGTTAGTCTGCTGAGCCATCTTGTGTAAGAATAACACTGTTTCACAAGATTGGGTTCCATCCGTAGTTATATTCGCACAACGCTGAGTTGCTGATAGGGGAGCCTGAGCTGACCAATGGAATTGAAATGCCTTTTTTTTTGTCTCAAATATCTTGGTTGAAATGGCTTTTTTAGTCTCAAATTTCTTATTTGTCAACCATCATTATGAAATTTTCGGAGGAACATAACACTGCACCGGCGCATTGCCGGCCCTTCGGACTTGACAATGCAAATCATGCAACACACATACAACTAGACAGCGCTACCTTTGCCCACACTGCCATGTAACATCAGTCGATCATCACTTCGAACATCGGCATGCTAAACTCCTAAAACTCAACGATTAATTTGACGACACAATCCCTGTCTCTCATTTGGCCTTGCCTGCTTCTCCTACTGATCATGTCCTTCATAATCCCCCACGCATGCAACCCCAAACACTAGCGAACCACAAGCACACACAAGAAACTAAACGAAAATAGCTAGCAGCCATGGCTGAGCGGGAGGGAGCGATCGTGAAGAAGGGCCACGACGAGGGCACCGCACGAAGATGGCTGAGGCGCTGCTGGATGGGTTCGGGCTGCCGCTCGGCCTGCTGCCGCTGGCGGAGGTGATCGAGGTCGGCTTCGTGAGCGCCACCTTCTACATGTGGATCGCGCAGCGGAAGGAGGTGGAGCACCAGTTCAAGAAGGTGAGCAAGCAGGTGAGCTACGACGTGGAGATCACCGGGTACGTGAAGGCCAGGTGCATCAAGAAGCTCAAGGGCGTCAAGGCCAAGGAGCTCATGCTGTGGCCGCCGGTCAACGAGATCACCGTAGACGACCCGCCCACCGGCAAGATCCACTTCAAGGGCCTCGCCGGCGTCACCAAGACCTTCCCAGTCGAGGCCTTCGCTGCGGGCCAGTAGGCGCGCGTATACACCGTTTGCTTGCAGCATTTCCATATACTTACATATACTGCTGCTCTGCTGCTGCGCCGGGTATTGCCTAGTGATACAGCACAAATTATATAGTCTGCACAACGAAAAATGGCGCCATGAAGATCATGAATTCCTTTGGATTGACGAGTTTTTGTTGTTTTGAAGATTAAAACGAACCTTACACTTGCCTGTTTACGAGGGCAAGATACAGGTGCACAAGACTATATTTTTGATCAGTGCGCATAGTACTTTTACCCCCAAGGTTTCTTGCTTCTCTAAATAGTTTTTTGAGCCAAAAAATCATGTACACCATTTATATCGACATCTTCTCTGTTCATCGTTGTCTTAAAAAGAGGAGACAAAAGTTATTAGCCGCATCCAAAAATAAGCGGTAGTCGAAAACAACAATGCCTAAGATTGATCGAGTCTTCCATCTAGGGTGTTAATGGGTTGGATTCAAATGGGTTAAGTCCTTGATTGTGTTGGTTTTGATTGGGTGGAAATGGGTTGAAAGAATGAATGTGTTGAGTTAGGTTGGGCTACCTTATAGAAAGGGTTGGGTAGGGTTGGAATGGATTATAAAATTTAGGGTTGAGAATGGGTTCAATCCGTTGAAAGCATCTAGTTCTCTAAAAATATTTTTGGTAATTAATAATAATATGTGAATATGAGACTAATATGTTTCTTGAGTGTTTGAAAGATTTAGTTCCTATGATGAATATAACAACCAGAAAATGTATGCTAAAGGTCAATATGAGGATCAAGATGGTCGAAGACAAATGTATAAATAGTCTAGAATCTCTTTTCTATTTTACCAGTCTTAGAAGAAAGGATGAAAAATCGGATTATAGGATAAATGATGTACTATTAAGAGGGATTATGACTAGTAGCTTAACAGTATATTGTTGTACTATTGGATCAATCTAGGATCATGCATGCACTTAAAACTAAAATTGATAGCCATCTGTGTATTGTCAGGAAAGTCGATAGTACCAGAGTTTACATGCGGTACTTTCGCTATAAGAAGTTCTGAATAAAATAGTTGGTATATTTTTTTTTTCCAGAAAGCACCCCTTGAATCGCTTTGTTTCTTTGGAAAACAGAAGTATCGAAATTTGAACAACGGAACTATTGCAAAGCGGAAGAACCACAACTCTTGAGCGGTACTTTCGGAACTTGGAAGTTCCAAAAATCTGGGTGGTACATTTTTCTAGAGAGTGTCAAGTTTTGGCCGCTGAGACAAACGGAGGTACCGTGCCAGAAATAGGAACTACCGAAGATCAGAATTACCGCGATTACAACGGCGGTAGTACCTCGCAGAATTTCAATGGCTAGTTCTGACGCTCTTATATAGCTGTTACTGTTGCTACAGTACAGGTGCGCTAGTTCCGCAATTTGTATAGTGGTACTACCGCTCACCTTGATTTTTTAGGATTATTTCATGCAACGGCTATATTTAGTTGGTAGTGGTATACCACCAGTTCAGGATATAGTTAGATACTTCATTACAATATCCTTGAGTATAGAGCATTTACTCCACACCTTATTTACTCTTGTTCCATTCATTTGAGATAGTTGAGCCAAAATCAAGTGCATTTATCTTAGATTGATCCTTTGTCACTTAATTGCTGTCAAGCGAAGCATGGTTTATTACTCTTGGTGCTTGATGGCACTTAAATGACTTGGCAGGAACTTGCGAGGTGACTTCTTCAAGAAGGTTGTGAAGAAGCCCGGCGCTGACCTGTGAGTGGTTTGGTGTCCACCACCTCCGAAGCGGAGGAAGGACAATTACTAGTGGATTGAAGAGTTGAGGCTTAACTCGTGGAGCCGGTCCAAGTCGCTTGGGCTTTCCTCGATGTGGATTAGGGAAATCGGCAAGTTTCTGAACACCACGGTAAAACATCGTATATCAATTGGTTACTTGTTTGTCTCTTCTTTTCGCACTTGTATTTCTGGTATATTGTAATAATTGTGATTGTCATATTTATTTGTACTAGAGATATACTTGTAGAGACTTGTGCTTGTGGTGTCTTACATTTTCTAGAATTGTGTAGGTTTACGTTGCTTTGAAATCTTGTCTAGCTATAAATTGTGGTAATTAGTTTTAAAAGGCAAGAATTTTTAGAACCTCCTATTCACCCCCACTAGTCAGTTATCCTTGATCCTACAAGTGGTATCAGAGCTTGGTCTCTTGTTGATTTAGACTTAACCATCTAGAAAGAAAAGGATGGCTAGTGAGGGGATTGTTATAGAGAAAGCACCTTTTTTATGGCTTTAATTATTTTTATTAGAAAATTAGAATGTCTATCTATCTTAAGACCATGAGTCCAACATATGAAAAATTATAAATGAGAGTTACGTCATGCCACTTGATCCATTACATCCCACGGAACAAGAGGGGTGTAACGCCTATTTAGATGCTCAAGCTATGAATGCTCTATTTGGTGCTTTAAACGTCGATAAGTTCAATAGAGTGAACAATTTGGAATCTGCTCATGATATTTGGACCACCCTCTTAGAAATTCATGAGGGAACATCTACGGTTCAAGAAGCCAAATTGCATAGACTTCGGATTAAATATGAGACGTTCATAATGTTGTCTCATGAGGATATAAATAAAATGTATTCTCACCTCAACAACATTGTGAATGAGTTCAAGGGTCTTGACATGTCACTAACAGATATTGATATTGTAAGAACGATGCTCAGGATGTTGCCGGAGAAGTACAAGATGTTGGTGACACTCTTCATCAACTCTCCCGAGTTAACAAGAATGACGCCAACACAACTCTTGAGAAACCTCATCACCAACGAGTTGTACAAGAAGAACAAGGAGGAGCTCTTGGAGCAATCCTCCTCCAACGGCAAAAAGATTACCGCTTTCAAGGCCAAAGTGGTATCAAGCGATGAGTCTGAGGAAAATGAGGAGGACTCCGAGGAGGAATTGGCTCTTCTTGTAAGGAAAATGAAGAAATTCATGAAGAGGCGCTCGTACCGATGTGCTAGCCATGAGAAGGGTAAGAAGGGACACTTCTACAATGACAACAAGTGCTATAGCAACATTCATTATTATAAGTGTGATGAGAAGGGGCATATTGCCTCTTATTGCCCCAAAAAAGGATGACAAGGGCAAGTCACCACTTCAATGTCAAGAAGAAGCTTCACAATGATGGAAAGAATGAAGCCCACATCGAAGAGTGAAACTTTAATGAGGGTATACACGGACTCCGACTCCTGTGAAGATGAGTCCCCAAGAAGAAGGAACTTGTCAGCATCGCCATCAAGGAGGCTCCATCACTGTTTGCATCTCCTACATGCCTCATGGCAAAAGGAGAGAAGGTAACATCCTTTGATGATAATGAACTCACTTATGATGAGCTTATGGACATACTAGAAGAAGTAAATAAATATCTTGGAAAAGAGAAGTCAAAATTCAAGGTCTTAAAGAGAGAGCATATCTCTCTTAAATATTCTTATGAGAAGTTAAAGAAAGCTCATGACTTGCTCATCCAAGAAAATTCAAGTAAGTTTTGCACTAGCATTGGTATTACTTGTGATATTTCAATGAAATGCCTAGTGTAAAAATTGCTAGAGCTAGCATATCTATCTCATGTGATGACTTGCTCACCATGCCATGTTGTTCTAATGGTGATTCTAATCATGATAATATTAAGTCATATGATGCTAAGCTGATTGTTGAAAATAATGAGCTAAATGAGTAAGTGACTAAGCTTAACAAAAGTTTGGAAAGGTGTTTCAAAGGTAAATCCACTCTTGACAAGCTATTGAGTGTGCAAAGGTGCTCATCAATAAAGAAGGACTTGGGTGTGTACCAAAGAAAGGCAAGAAACCGGTAAACAAACCCACAAGGTTTGTTAAACAAAATGGTAACTATTGTTACAAATGCTTGGAAATAGGACATGTGCAATAAAATTGTTCTAATGGTAAAACCCTATCTATAGAAATTTATGATTTTTGTTATATGCTTAAGAAATCTAAGGATGGTAGAGTCTTTGCAAAATTTATTGGCACTTCAATTTTAGGTGCTAAAAAGAATACCATTTGTGTGTTCAAAGCCTTAGTTATTAATCTCCAAGGACCCAAAAAATTTGGATACCTAAAAGAACCTAATTTTCTTTTATAGGTGAAATACAAGACCGGTAAAAGGCATTGAGTGCTTGATAGCGGTTGCACTCAATATATGACCGAAGACCGAAAAATGTTCATCATATTTGAGAATGTGAGTAATGAAAGGATCACATTTGGAGATAATAGCAAAGAAAAGATACTTGGATTGAGTAACATTGTTATCTCTAATGACCTTTCTATTTCTAATGTATATCTTATAGAAACATTAAATTTTAATTTGCTATTCGTTGCTCAATTGTGTGATATAGGCTTAATTTGCTCATTCTCTAAATATGATGTAACCATATCAAAAGAAAAGGAAAATGAACTTATTTTTAAAGATTTAGATTTGGTATTTTTATTTGGTGGATTTCTCCTCTAGCGATTTATGCTTAAAAACTTGTTTAATGGCAAAAACATCTTTGGGTTGGCTATGGCGCAGAAGGCTAGGTTATGTGGGCATGATTCAACTTAAAAAACTTTTTAAATATGACTTATTAGTTGACTTGAAAGATGTGAAGTTTGAGAAAAATAGATTATATAACGTTTGCCATGCCGGAAAGCAAGTTGCAAATTCTCATCATTCTAAGAGTATCATGTCAACTTCGAGGCCATTGGAGCTCTTACATATGGATTTATTTAGGTTAACAACCTATAAGAACATCGTGGGCAATAGCTATTCTAGGCCATTAGAGCTCTTACATATTGTAGATGATTACTCTAGATATACATGGGTATTCTTCCTACATGACAAAGCCGAAGTACCTGATATTTTCAAAAATTATTTAAAAAGGGTCCAAAAGGAATTTGATTTCAAAATAAAGAAAATTAGAAGTGACAATGGTTTCAAGTTCAAAAACACTAAAATTAAAGAGTTTTGTGATGAACTTAGAATAAAGTATGAGCTTTTTACCACCTACATTCCAGAGCAAAATGGAGTTGTAGAGAGAAAAAACTGAACATTAATTAAAATAGTTAGGACAATGCTTAATGAATATAATACTTTCAATAACTTTTAGGTGGAAGATATTAACACCTTATGTCATGCCATAAATCACCTTTATTTGCATCGTCTTTTGAAAAAGATTTCTTATGAGCTTCTCATTGGAAGAAGATCGAATATTTCCTACTTTAGAGTATTTAGTTGCAAATGCTATATCTTGAGAAAGGGTGTTCGGCTCTCAAAATTTCAAAGTCGATGTGATGAAGTATTTTTGCTTAGTTATTCTTCTAATAGCAAAGCTTGTCGTGTCTTCAACAAAAACTCCGGTTTTGTTGAAGAGACTTATGATGTCCAATTTGATGAAACTAATAGCTCTTAAGAAGAGTAGGAGAATTTGGATGATGTGGGTGATGAATGACTTAGGCAGGGATGGCAAAATTATCCGTGGAGCCGGGTATCCGCGGATATCCAACCCGAAAATAGTGGGTTTGGATGGCATTTTCTATCCATGGATAGTTCGGGGCGGGTACCCGATAAGAGTTCGGGTTGGATTTGGAGGGCAAACCCTACCCATGGATATCCATGGATACCCGAAGTGTGTATGACATGTGGGCCCTTCCACCTAGTATATAAGCAAAAATGGGGGTGTGAAACCCTAACCCACCCACCCACCCAGCCCCAGCCGCATCTCCCCGACTCCCCTTGCGCCGCATCTCCCTTCCCCTTGCGCCGCATCTCCCCGGCTCCCCGCAGCCTTCTCCCCGCCCACGCCGTCCCCTTGCGCCGCCGGCCGCCCAAGCCGTCCCCTTGCGCCGCCTGGGCCACGCGCACGCCCTGCGCCCCTGCCGGCCATCCCCACGCCGACGCCGTCCCCTTGTGCCGCCCACGCCGTCCCCTTGCGCCGCCTGGGCCGCGCGCACGCGGCACGCCCTGCCGGCCATCCCCACGCCGTTGGCGTCCCCTTGCGCCGCCCACCGGCCCACGCCGTCCCCTTGCGCCGCCTGGGCCGCGCGCACGCCCTACCGGCCTTCCCCACTGCCGCAGTTTTGTCCTGTTTTTTGGATATCCATTGGATATCGGGTATCCGCGGGTTTCGGGTTCGGGGCTCCTATTCACCCCGAAAGTTATTTCGGGTGCGGGTTTGGATAGTACTTTCGGGTTTTGGATTCGGGGGGGGGGGGAGAGCAGAACCCGGAGATATCCAACCCGTTGCCATTCCTTCACTTAGGCGAGTAATGGAAAACATGCAAATTGGTGAGATTAAACCAAAGGAGGACCCAAGTGGATCACCTTCATTAAAGCAAGTAGAAGGTCCCACCTTCTGTACAATATGCAAGATTCAAGTAATAGATGTGGAAGACAGAGGAGAACAACCTTCTATACTACCACCAAAGATTCACAATGTTATCTCTAAGGATCATCAAATAGATCACATATTGGGTGATGTGAGTAATAGTGTTCAAACTAGATCTAGAGTAGCTTAATTTTGTGAACATTACACTTTTATATCCTCTGTTTAGCCAAAATTTGTAGATGATGCACTAGATAATCTGAATTGGATGATGCAATGAATGAAAAACTTAACAATTTCACCCGCAATGATGTTTGGACTTTAGTAGAGAGACCGAAAGAGCACAATGTGATTAACATAAAATGGGTCTTCCAGAATAAGTAAGATAAAAACGGAGTTATGGTAAGCAAAAAAGGCAAGGTTAGTTGCTCAAGGTTATACTCAAGTTGAGTGTTTGGATTATGATGAAATATTTGTATCCGTAGCTAGACTTGAGTCAATTTGCATAATACTTGCCTTTGCATCAAGCTTCGATATCAAGTTATTTTAAATGGATGTTAAAAGCGAATTTTAAATGGAATATTTTTGAACTTGTTTATGTTGAACAATCTCCTGGTTTTGAAGATCCCAAAAAAACAATTATGTGTATAAACTCTCCAAGGAATTATATGGCCTAAAACAAGCTCCTAGAGTATGGTATCAGCGTCTTCGAGATTTCCTAATCTTAAAAGGATTTAAAATTGGGAAGGTTAATACAATTCTATTTACAAAAATTATTGACGATGATTTCTTTGTATATCAAATTTATGTTAATGATATTATATTTGATTCTACTAACCAAGACTTTTGCAAATAATTTGGTGATATGATGTCTAGGGAGTTTTAAATGTCTATGATTAGAGAATTTAGTTATTTCCTTATACTTCAAATTAAATAATTTAAGGATGAGAGTTTTGTAAGCCAAACAAAGTACGTAAGTTAGCATGGAGGATGCAAAATCCATCAAGACCCTCATGGCAACGAACGAGCATCTTGATCTCAATAAAGGAGGTAAACTGGTAGATTTAAAGTTTTATAGATCTATGATTAGTATTGTACTTTATCTTAGCGCATCTAGGCCCGATATAATGTTTAGTGTTTGCATGTGTGCATGTTTTCAAGCATCTCCAAAAGAGTGTCATTTGACGGCCGTAAAGAGATTTCTAAGATATTTAAAGCATTCCTCTAGCATAGGATTATGGTATCCTAAAGGTGCTAAAATTGATTTAATTGGATATTCAGATTTCGATTATGCGGGTTGCAAGATGGATAGAAAAAACACTTCGGATAGTTATCAAATGTTAGGAAGGTCTTTAGTTTTATAGTCATCCAAGAAATAAAATTTTATAGCCCTATGCACCGCCGAGGCCGAATATGTTTTCACAGTTAGTTGTTCTGCTCAATTGCTATGAATAAGGCAAACCTTCATGGATTATGGAATTAAATTTGATAAAACGTCTATTTTATGTGATAATGATAGTGCCATGAAAATAGCCAATAACTCGGTCCAATACTTAAGAACCAAACATATAGATATATGCCACTATTTCTTGAGAGATCATGTGAGCAAGGGAGACATTATAATTAGTGACATCTGGACTGAAGATCAGTTAGCGGATATTTTCACCAAACCATTAGATGAAAGCAGTTTTTGCAAGTTGAGAAATGAATTAAATGTCATAGACTAATCAAATATTGTTTGAACTCATGCCTCATGCTCAGTTGGTGTTGTTTGAGGTATTTTTGAAAGGTATTTTTTTACTTATTTTTACTAAAAATATCTATGTTCAAAAAAACTATGTTCCTAGGTTTCCTTTAGTCTTCTTAATGCATAATGATCCTGAATGGTTCTTATTTGAGTGCAAAACTAGAGATCATCTGCATGTTTCTCATAATCCAAGTTCAATTTATCGCTATGTTTCTTGCAGTACTTCATCTTTCCAGAACTATCAACGATGAAAAACAGTACTACTGCGTCAGTAGAGAGACCTACATGGTCAAACCGAGTACTTGTAATTGTGGTCAAAATCATGATCGAACTAACACAGTCGAAAATGTGGTCAAACTAATGTGGTTGAAAATGTGGTCGAGAATGTGGTCAGAGAACCATAGCGGTTGAAAACGACCGGCGCAATCGAACACGACCAAGTTGCTGCTTACTAAGAGACGCTTCCTCGCTTCCAAGACTTAGACGAGATATGCCCGATTCATTCATGGAGTCCACACGTGCTGTCAGTTGCTGTCAGTGAGATACCCTCCATGTAGGAACCGTCGAGTGGTTGTTGTAAGAGAGATATTCCTCTCATATAAACTGTGGTGCAGTTCTTGTCAGTGTCACGGGAGAAAACATGGGATTATAGTAGAGGCATAACTGCACACGCTGTTCTCCTTCAACTATACAAAATAAGGTACTAAATGTGACGAGGATATAATAATCCTCTAATTATTACGTCATTATATTCTCCGAGTATACCCCTTAGCGATAGGGGAGAGATTTCCCAAGGTAGTCGTAAGTCTTACTACAACTACTTCTTGGTCGTAAGTCTTTCTATTACCACTCAGTCGTAAGTTTTATTACGATTACCTCTTAGTCGTAAGTCTGTCTACAACTACTCAATAGTATGTCTTACTATGACTATCTCTTGGTCGTAAGTCTTTTTATGACCACTCAGTTGTAATTCTTACTACGATTACCTCTTGGTCGTAAGTCTTTCTATGACCACTCATTCGTAAGTCTTATTATGACTATCTTTTGGTCATAAGTCTTCCTACGACCACTCAGTCATAAATCTTACTACGACTACCTCTTTGTCGTAAGTCTTCCTACGACCACTCAATCATAAGTCTTACTACGATCACATAGCCCCACCTCATGGTCATAGATCTTACTGCAACCAACATGTTCCCAACCATCTTGTTTATGATGATCTACTTCATCGTGGGATCGTCTGGCAAGGTGGTTAGAACATGTGCTCATTCCCAATAACTACACACGATCTCTCTCTGACAATAATCGTCGCACGGTGAATGGTCCATTACGTCTCTCTGACAGTAACTTCCGGCAGACGGTTATCATCCGAAGCGTCGAAATGTCTTTTGGCACGGGACAATGGCCACCGTTTCGTTGGCTATATAAAGGTTGATGTCAGGGAAGAGGGGGGATATAACACATTGGATCAGGAGATAGTGAGAGGCTTTTCATATTACTCACAGTTGTAACATCTTCTGAGCAATAGCCACACAGGACATAGGGTTACTATTCTCCTAGGAGAAGGCATGAACCTGTATAAAAATTCTCATGTCTTTACTCCGCATGTTCATACACTGAGTCTTCTAGAGTTTCCCCAAATCCAAACAAATCATACGTAAGATCGATATTAAAGCATCGACAAAAGGCTCAACTACCACTTCCGAGTGGTCTTTAGTCGGGACTTGATACTGATCGAGTACACTTAGCCTCTGGCCAGAGTATACTCAAAGGACCTTAGTAGAAGTTATTATGATAGCTAAAATTAATAATAAAATATTAATTGTGGATTATTTAATCCTCATCAAAGACCTCACTGGAAAGCATGATCCAACGTAGATATTAGGGGTGTCAAATGGATATGGATTATTCTTTTTATCTGGCATCCATATTCGTATGGTAGCAAATGTGGCAAACAAAAATGTATTCATATTGTAAATGAATCAGAATCTGGTTTTTTTGGTTGAATACAAATACTAATATGGTGTGTAAAATATGTGTCGAATCGAATATGAATATGGATAATACCCGGATTCAACGAACATAATAGTAGCTACCTAATACGTATCTTTTGTATTTGACTTTTAAATTAGACATATTATATATGCATTTCGATCATCTCGACAAGATCGACATTATGGTGAACTCTAATTTGGCACATCCCCAAATAAAGTTTTTTTACATGCCCTTTTTAGCCAAATCTGACATGTTTATGACCGATTTATTTACAACATATCTAGAATTAGTTAGGATTAGTGGTAAAATGGCATAAATGATCAATGATTATGTGATAAACTATATAAAAAAGGAGTTATCGATGTTTTAGTATTGATCTTACATATGATTGTTTGGATTCGGGGGAACTCTCAATGACCTGACTATGATCACACAGAGAAAGACACATGGATTTTATACAGTTTTAGGCCTTCTCCTAAGAGAATAATAACTCTACTCCTGTGTTGTTATTACTCAGGGGCATAATTACAACTGGGAAAGAAGGTAATGCGGAATGTCTCGTGTTGCTTCTATTGCCTTTTCCCTCTTCTTCTGATGTCAATCCCTATATAGCATGCGAAGTGGTGGCGGTTGCTCATCGCCAAGAGACGTCTTAATGTTTTGGATAATAGCCGTCCGACGGGAGTTATTGTCAGAGACGTGGTATCTCTCTCGTCATTTGACAGTTATCACTACGAGTAAAGAGAGGTTATGTGCAGTTATTCCAGAGAATAAGTACGCATGTTAATTGCCTTGTCAGACAGGCCCACGATGTAATGGACTTGTTGTAGACAAGCTAGCCGAAGTTAGGCTAGTCGTAGGATGATCTACAACCACAGAGTGGCTGTAGAATGACCTACGACCATATCATGCTCGTAGAAAGACTTACGATCATGAAGCGGTCATGGAAAAGACTTACGACCAAGTGGTAGTCGTAGAAGGACTTACGACCATTTGGTTAAGTTTCTCTTTTGCAAATAAGGGGTATACTAAAGGAGTATCATGATGTAATAATATCATTTTCAAATAATAATAATTTTATGATCATTATATCCTTGTCAGGAGCATTAATATTACTATAAAATCAGTGTCAAATTGCTAAACTTCATTATGTCATAGGAAATTGAGTAGGCAAAATGGCACCGAATGGAGTAGGTATTCGATTCGTATTTGTTATAACATTCGATTCATATTCAAGCATATTTAAATTTTTATTCGTTAAAACATATAAATATAAATATGAAAAAGCCACTGTTTAATTTATATTCGATCCATTGAAACCTAGCAGAGATCACTCTACGTCCTTGCCTATTCTCAAAAAAGAAAAAAAAACTGAAGCGCTCCTCCACTGCTCATGGTAAAATTTTTGCTTTTTAGCACAAAATTTGAAAGTTTTTTACATATGGACCCCTGGAGAAAAGATTTGCAAAAATGGACCATTCTCTCGGCGCCAAAGCATATGGCGCTCAGGGTACATGTCACGGCGCCATATGCTTTAGCGTCGTGCATTGACACGTCGGAGCCAGGGTGGCATAGCACGACGCCAAGGCCCACGGCGCCGTGATATGCACGTACGACGCTAAAGGCCGTGGCGCCGTGCGTCGGGACTTAAGCCCGAGCGCGTCCCCCGGCCCCCAGCTCCCCCTCACTGCTCCTCTGTTCTAACAGTAAACCGCCGCCGCCCCCCTCTATTCCCCCTCCAAATCCTCTCAAATCCACCGATTAATCTCGCGATTTTGCTTCCAAATTGGGCAAGCAAGGTAAACTCTCTCCCCTCCCTTGATTTTTTGCAATAGATATGGATTATTTGAGGTACATTTCGTAGGGCAAGATTTGAATCCCTAGATGAAATTAGTTCAATTATGAGCGATGTTAGGTTACGTTTGCAATGGATATGCGTAATGTAAGAGAAGTACTGTGTATTTGGATAGGTTTTAGGGTTTGATTATTATTTATACATGGTTGTGTTCGGTTTTAGGTTTTTAGGGTTTCATATACCAAATAGGATGATTTCATGTCAACATGGGCAAGATTGTATGTCCACCTAACCCTTAGTCAACATATCAATAATGTCTTTGATAAATATATCTCGGTATTTACAGTTAATATTAGTGACCTAATACTTAAATTATTTACCTTAATCATATAATCACTATTTGAAAAGGGGCCCCATGGATTTTGAGATATGTAAATAATATTTATTATTATCATAAGGTTTATTCTTACACTAATTATTCTTATACCATAATTAACTTACTAATCTTTGTTGACATGTATTTAACCAAGGGTAAATCAATTTGATTCCAATTATTATTCATGTTGATTCCAATTTCATAATTCAATTTGATTATTATTTTTATTTATAAATCATGTTTTATAAATTTCTTATTTGAATATTTCTTAACCATTGAATTCTAAAATTTATCACAGGATGGCGAGATACCGGCTGCTAGACGAGTCCTACGAGAGGGAGCACTGTGGCAGGCTCACGGAGGACGGCCGGGTACGTGTGTGGTCGAAATGTACATGTGTTCAACTTGATGGTCACGCAGCTAACTTTTATAGCAATTTTCAGGAGATACCCATACTTCGTCCTCGAACCCATGATGGGTTCCAGTTGATGCGCTACGACGACCGCTATACCCCACTGCTACGCCGTGCTGGGCTTCACACGGTCGCTAACCTATTACGGCGGGGCATGCCAGTCTTCAACCCCGCAGCTTTGACCGCACTTGTCGACAGATGCATTTTCTCTATCGGGTCTATTTGTTTTCGCTTCTATATTCTTACGTACGTCACTAATTCTTTTCTCCTTGTACTACTAACAGGTGGAGGCCAGAGACACACACGTTCCACCTTCCCTGTGGGGAGATGATCGTCACGCTGCAGGACGTGGTGATGATACTTGGACTTCCCATCAGGGGACAGCCGGTGGTCGGCCCGGCGGTGTCTGAGGGCTGGAGGGCACGTGTGGAGGCCTTCCTGGGCACGCCATTGCCTCCTGCCCCAGATAATGCCAGGCGAGGCCGCGTTTCGGGGGTCCACCTTAGATGGTTGCGGAATACCTTTGGCAAATGCCCTGATGCCGCGGACGACGCAACGGTGACCTACCACTGCCGCGCCTGGGTCTTGCACATGTTCGGGGCAGTGCTGTTCCCGGACGCCACGGGGGATGCCGCTTCGTGGATGTACATCCACTGCCTCCAGGACTGGGGGGACGCTGGACAGTTCAGTTGGGGCTCGGCGGTCCTCGCGTTCCTCTACCGCCAGCTTTGCGAGGCCTGCAGACGCAAGGCACCCACGTCGACGCTCGGTGGCTGCGTTTTCCTTCTGCAGGTGTGGTAATGCATTTATTTTTCCTACAGTTCTTTGTTTTTGTGCATGGCTAATCGTGTGTCTGCCCGTATGTTCGCTTGCTAGGTGTGGATGTGGACACGCATTCCAGTGGGGCGCCCTCGAGTGTTCCAGGCACAGCCTTGGCATCCACTGGGTGTGGATGACCTCGGCCCCACTGTTGCGTACCTGTGGGATATTGTGTCAGTCCCGTTCGCGACTACTCAGCGGGCGTACGTGGATTTCAGCAACAAGTTTGACACTTTGTCTCCCACGATGGTAAGAAATTGGTACTGCATTTATTTATTCTACAGTTCTTGGTTTTTGTACATGGCTAATCGTGTATTCGCTTACTAGGTGTCCTGGGAGCCTTACTCCGAGCCACAGGTTCTAGCGCTACCGCTCAGCACCATGTGCCGCAGGGACTTCCATATTTGGAGGATGAGGTGTCCGCTGATCTGCTTCTATGCCGTGGAGATTCACCTCCCCCACAGAGTTGCGCGGCAGTTCGGCCTCGTGCAGTTCTTCCCCCCAGAGGGGATGTCGACTTCTGTTGAGTTGCACAAGTAACAATTTAAAATTCTTTTAGTTCGTACTAACAACTATTGTTGACATCTGCTATATGTACAGGTTCGACAGGGTCCGCCAACGAAAGGTGACGGACTTCGCTGATCACCACCGACAGTACGTGCAGTGGAGGAAGATGGAGGACAACTGTGAGCCGGACAGTACCCCCCACAGTAACGCCAGCTTTCGGAATTACTTGTCCTGGTACCACACTGCCACACGCTACAGGCTGAGGCAGCAGTGGACCGATGTCGACTACGCGGACCTCGCTTCGTCCGAGGACGAGGACACTGCGTACGACAGGCGTGCGAGGGAGGGCACAGTGGTCGAGGCCGCTCCGATTCTCGATCGAGTGGTACGGAAAGCATGATATTTGCAATACTTTAGTTCCATACGTTTATCTCGCACTTATGTTTACTTATTTCTTTAGGGGACTTCTCTCCAAACCTCGGTGCGTGAGATCGATGAGGTTCTCGGCCACCTGGACAGCGAGAGGCACCCCCTGAGGGACTTCCTGCAGGTACGAAGATAATTCGTTAGGTTAGATCGATTCAGCATGTATGCAATTACGACATATCATTACTTGCAGAGACTTCGACGTCGCCTCAGTCGGGCGGCAGGTCGGTGTGGTTGCCGCGCACGCTCAAACGTGATCGTACCACCGGCCTCCCAGCGCTCAACCGATGCAGCGTTGTCGTCACACGTCGGCAGGCGCCAGTCCACGAGGAGCTCGTCACGCACTCCGACTTTTAGTCAGGGCGATGACGACGACGAGGCGGAGCAGGGTGACGACGTCGAGGAGGAGCAGGGTGACGACGTCAAGGAGCACGAGGACGAGGAGGCATCTACCCACGACGAGATTGGGATGTCGCAGATGCCTGACGCACCGTCTACTCAGGCTTCGCAGCGGCCTCGTCGTTCGGCTCATCCCCCGAGCACGTATACTCTAGGGAGTGATGCTCTAGCCAAGGGCAAGGGGAAGGCCAAGAGGCAGTGATGTTTTGAGACTTTTTTTATAAACATGTGATATTTTCAGACTTATGTGATATTTTGAGACTTTTGTATAGTTATGTGGTATTTTGAGACTTATTGATAGTTATACGATGTTGTTATTTAGGTTTTCAGATGTTTCATGTGTGAATGTATGTGTATGTCTGTATGTGCATATGTTTTACAGAAAAGTTTGCTGTTTTGCTATTTTTTGTCAGGTGTAGCTTACACGGCGCTATACCCTTTGGCGCCGAGAGAAGGGTCCATTTTTACAAATCTTTTCTCCAGGGGTTTATATGTAAAAAACTTTCAAATTTTGGGCTAAAAAGCAAAAAATTTTACCTGCTCATGCCGTGCTTCTGGTTGTGTATGCAGTGATCGCGCGCGTGACGCTTCGTACGCTTCATCAAAACGACATGCCTTGCTTTCGTCGTCGGGCCGGTCCTTCCGTCGTCGGGCCGGTCCTAGCATATATTACTAACCACGTCGCCGACCGAACGAATAAAGGCTCGGCCGAAAGAGTCGTTGCCCACCAAACCGAATTAAGTGGACGTGAGCCTTCGGGTCCCACGAGTCCACGACTTGTCCATGCATGTACCAAGTTGGACGCCTCATTTCCTTTCCGTCAAGTTACTACTAGCAACAACCAGATCTGATTAGTATGCAGTATACATCTCACTTACTTTCTAAACCAGATCACTTACTTTCTAAACCAGAAATCCTATCACATTTAGTATTCGTTGATTTTATAGCGCAGTAATTTGAACTTGCGTGAGCACAGTTTCTAGTGTGTGGTACTCCCTCTTTTCTAAAATACAGGTCGTTGTGGGTTTTGTGTAGCCAAGTTTTTTAAGTATTAATTATTAATATATGTTAAAGTATATGGATTGATTATATAAAAATAATACTATTGGATTTGTTTTATAAATTTTTTATAATATATTTTTAATTATTTTTGTTAGTATATTAGGATAATAAATTATAATCAAAGTTTTACAATGAAGATCCTAAAAAATCATTTTGGGACGACGGAGGAAGTAGTGATTACAAAGTTTACAGTGCCCTTTCTCACCAAAGTAGCATTTGGAACAGCATGTCGTTCCGGACGTCGATGGGTTATTGGGCCTGGGCAGCAGCACCAGTGGATGCTATTAAGAATAGTCCCATATGGATTGTGAGAGAGGAGCAAGCACAATTTATAAGTGTGAGGGAGCCCCCACCCATTGGACTAGTCTTTTGGGGGGAAGGCCCAATACCACTTATAATGTTGTTGCTCCGTTGCTCCTTGGGCTTAGTTGTGTTCAGCCCATTTAAACCTGTGGCGCCCGGTTGGACCTAGGCATACGGCCAAGGTCCAAAGTTGTAACAATTGGTATCAGTGCTCAGGTGCCTAACATCTCCTTAGACCTCATGGTTGCAGAAGTGCACAATCCATGTGTGAGGGGGAGATTGTTAAGAATAGTCCTATATGGATTGTGGGAGAGGAGCAAGCACAACTTATAAGTGTGAGAGAGCCCTCACCCATTGGACTAGTCTTTTGGGGGGAGAGAAGACCCAATACCACTTATAATGTTGTTGCTCCGTTGCTCCTTGGGTTTAGTTGTGTTCAGCCCATTTAAACCTATCGCGCTCGGTTGGACTTAGGCA
The DNA here is from genome assembly GCA_017311315.1 of Dendrocalamus latiflorus. Taxonomy (NCBI): domain Eukaryota; kingdom Viridiplantae; phylum Streptophyta; class Magnoliopsida; order Poales; family Poaceae; genus Dendrocalamus; species Dendrocalamus latiflorus. Next base: position 39,009,926 of record CM029664.1, read on the forward strand.
TACGACTAGGGTCCAAAGTTGTAACAGATGCGCTCGTTGTACAGCGCCACCACCTCCTCCGGGCGCAGCAGCATCGCCGCTGTCGTGTCCATCAGCACCATGTCCACCCCCTTGCCCCGTGCCGCTCTCCGCCTCACTGAACTCCTCCACCTGCGCGGTGTACAAGTCCAGGTCCGCGCCCGCCAGCCCCGTCTCGTTGGCACGGTCCCCGGCATTGTCCCACGTCCCTCCCTCGAAGTGCGCCATCGGCGACAGCGTCCGCACGATGGTCCTCCCCTTCACCTCGAGGTCGCTGATGGCTCTCAGCGCGGCTGCGAGTGGCGGAACGTGAGGTCCGGGACGCCGTACTCGCGGCCGCAGGCGCTGCAGCCCGCGAGCCGGCGCCCCTCGTAGACCAGCGACCGCCGGGTGAACCAGTTCGACGCCGAGATGACCGCGTAACCCGGCGATGGCGGACGCCCAGGTGCCGTCGGGCTCGTCGAGATAGAGGCTTCAGAGGCCGGTGTGGCCCGGGCGCCCGGCCCGTCCTGCGCCGGCTCCTTGGCTCGGACGAGAAACGGAGACCAGAACACAGACACGGTGAAGTTGTAGTCCGCGACGTCGTACACTGTTGTGCTCCCTGCTTCCGGTTGGCGACACGTCTTTCGGGTACTCAACCTGCCGTTGCAACCACGTGATCGCGTTCTGCGTAGTCAAATGCGTTGTTCCTTGACATGCAAAACCGCAAGCACTCGTCATACAAACAAAGCTTTACCAACTCGTCATATACAGTCACGGGCAAACAGGCCTCTCAGGTTTTCGCAATCAATGGACCCAATCGTCGGCCATTATTTGTACTGATCATACGTGGAGTTCGAAAGAAATTTCTAAAGGGTGTGTTTGGTTGCCTGAATCTCCTTCGTCCTGGATGGGTGGATCCGTATAATCTGAGAAAGAGCCTGTTTGGTTGCCTGTATGAGCGGATACAGCCTGTATGAGCGGATGCAAAAATACGCCCTCATCCTGGATGGGTGGATACGCTCAAAATGAGCTTCACTAGCCATCCTGGATGAGTGGATGCAGTGTATCTTATGCGGTCCCACGTGTCAGCCTCTCAGGTTTGGTAGACTGCATCCGCTCATACAGGCAACCAAACAGCATCTCAGTTTTTTTGTATCCGCTCATACAGCCTCACCAAACATCTTTTTTTTCTGAAATACGATTCCACTCAGCCTGCATCCACTCATCCAGGATATACGATGCAACCTCCATCCACGAACCAAACACACCCAAAGTGAAGTGGTAACTAGTAGTACTAGTAGGCCACATTTGACAAGATTACCTGGGAAAGGAGGCACAGCAAAGTCTGCATGTGGCCGGGTCGAACCGCGGCAGCTCGCACGCCGCCGGCCGCCACCGCCACCGCCACTTCGAGAACCCCCCCCCCCCCCCCCCGAGATCCGGCCGGTCGTCCTTGATGCAGTTCTGGTGCTCCTGGATCATAGAGCAGCTCCTGTTCGTGTACGAGGCCCGTCCGCGTCCGGCACCCGGCCCATTCGCCATGGAAGACGTAGCAGTGCTTCAGCACGCTGACAACAGGAGAAGTGTTGGGCATGGCCATGGTCATGGTGGGGTGTCATCCTGACGATTACTAGAATGACCACGATGGCAGCGAGGTAGGTCGCGTCGGCCGTCGGGGCGTGGAGAGAGCAACCTGATGGGACGAAACTTGATTGGTTTGGACATTGGAGGAAGACGGCAAGGGAACAATCGGTGGATAAGAGGTTTGATGCTGGGATTGGTTTTGTTTCATAGAAGATTGCTGGGATCAGTTCCTTTCTGGTAGCGAAAACAACAGGAGGACAAGATGCTGTTAGGGCTGTTCATCGCCGGGTCAAACGGTTTAGGCCAAACCGGAGAAGAACTGCATGGCATGCAAGCTCCCCGCCAGCTGCAAGCAAGCATGCATAAAAAAGTTGGGATAGACTATTGCACACGCGACTGAAACTTTTTTATCTTTCAGTCACCTAAAGTTGAACTTTGGGTCTCCTAGGGTTTAGATCTAGAGGGTTCTATACGGGTTTGAGTGATACACGGAGAGAGAGAGATCAATAGGGTTAGGGGTACCGACCGTCCGTCGCGCTGGATGAAGAGCCGGCCATCGCTGGTTCGTCGGTGAGGTCTGCGCACGGGCAGCGACGGTCGGGGAAGAAGGTGGCGTCTCCCGGCGGCGACGTCTCACTGGCGGCGGCGTTCGGTGGCGGCGGTGGTGGAACTTCCCGTCGCTGGAGCGCCCCCTTTCCAATCGGTCTAGGGTTTGTCGGTGGGGTTTGTGGCGGCACGGTGAACCTCGTCCTCTGTGCCGCCCCGGCCCCCACCACTATTTATATGGCGCTGGCGACAGGGGCCCACCAGCCAATTGGGCTAGGCGCCCCCGATCAGGGCGCAGTCAAGGGGCCAAATGCCTGAGATCATCCTAACAACCTAAAGTTGCACTTTGAATCACCTGAAGTTGCACATATTTTTTTGGAGGGGAGCTGTAATTTTAGTTGATTGAGAGTGTAATTTCAGGTCACATGAAGTTGCATTCTGAATCACCTAAAGTTGCAGCTGTTTTTTTGGAGGGGGCTGCAATTTTAGTTCATTGAGAGTGCAATTTCAGGTGACTGAAACATAAAAAAAAATCAGTCGCATGTGCAATAGCAAAACTGAAAAAAGTTTGGGTGTTGATAAACATCATCCGATGTTTTCTTCTTAACTATTATCTAAATTTGTGACCATTAGATTAAAGATCCAATAGCCATAAATTCTCTCCCACCCCTCTAGAAAAATCTCTCCCTTCTCCAAAAAAGGGGCCGTTGGATCTTTAATTCAACGGTTTCAAATCTGGATAATAGTTAGGGAAAAAAACATCCAGATAATATCTAGACACACCCAAAAAGTTTATGCACTGAGTGGTTTAAACGGGTTTGGAAAACCGTTTTTATTCAGCCCTAGACGCTGTTTTCAGTGGCCAAATGTTATATACTAGCCTCATAGGCGCGGCGACACGCCGCGCCAGCCACCGTGTGTACCGAAGTAAAAGAGGCGATAATTCGTGAGGAGTTTTAAAAAAAAATCGAGGGCACATACGTATTTTCGAGAAAGCTAAAGGGTTTTTTCGGAAAAAATCGAGGACTTGTAAGGACCTGTACGTAAGTAAATAAGGGTCTATACGTAATTTCGGGAATCTGCGGGGCGCAATCAAAAATTTTTTTTGGGAAAAAAACTTGCAGGGACCTTTTCGCGAGAAAAAAGGACCTATACGTAATTTCCGAAAAACCGGAGGAAAACTCCTCCCCTGGCCGTACGGGAAAACCCCCGCCACGCGCCGGCCGGACGCGCGGGCAGGGGTGACGTGGACACGCCCGGGGGCCGTGAATTCCCCCGGGTTTAGTATTGGTATTATACCAGTAATTTGCTATGCAGTAATGTGTAATTTTGGCCTGGCAGGGCACGGGGCATGATCCGCCAATTTCTCTACTGATCAGAAAAGCCACCTTGTGCAACTGCATTGCTGACGTGCATGTCCATGTATGTCAGGAAAACTGTCTGTCAGATAAGATTTCGCACGTGATCAACAGTGAGCATCTCAATTATATTCACTGTAGTTTCAACTCTTGTAATGGCAGATCACTAGCATAAATCTGCAGAGCAGCGCTGACCAAATCAACGAACATATTACCGTTGCACGACGCAAGAGGCAAGGCGCCTGCGGAAATCTTGTGGGAGGATATATACATACTTTGGAAAATGGTACACGGACTTAAAAGATTGTTACAAATCGTTTACGAAAGGAACCAGTACGTGATAGATGCTCCGGTTTCTACGGCAAAAAGCATCGCCTGTCATAGCAAGGCTCACTTGTTTCATGTCGTAGCCAAGCACTGCTTATTCTACTATTTAAAAAAAGAAGTCGATCGTGGTACATTTTTTCCTTTGTCTCCCTCACTCTAAAAAATGATTGAGAAGATTTTGTCTCCTTCGTTGGATTAGATTACACCCTGTTTATTTCAGCTTTAGCTTTTAGCTTCTAAGTTTTAATTTACTATTCATTTATTTTGTCTTTTTCTTACTTTTTGTCTTTTTTAGCCTTTTTCTGTTTTCTTCCCGAATTCCTACGCATTGTCTGTGATGGGCTTACCCGTTTTTCCATTTTTAAATTTAATTGCGTCAAATAAGTCATTATCAGATACAGTGAAAAATAAACTAGCTACAGTGAAAAAAGTCATAAGCCATCGTCAAACTGAGCACCAGCTAGATCTTCTTCCCCTCCTTCGCTCCCCACTTCCTCCTTCCCACCCTACCCCGCACCGCTGCCTTGTCCTCCCTCTTCCCTTCCCTTCCCACTCTTGAATTGAGATCTTTTGAGGTCCGTTGAGCTAAGATTGGTTGAATAGGCTTGCTTTCTATAGTTAAAATGTTGTGCTGGCGCATGGTAATGCCTTTTAGGTACTTATTGTTTGCTGATGAGGAGTTGCACTTTGTTAGATGTCTAATCTGGTTTTAGATAGCTATTTGTTTAGTAATGAGGACTTGCAATATGTAAATGTCGATATGGTTTTTCATACTTCCAGTTTTGGCTTAATGGGTTTGAAGCTCATAGTTTTGTTCTGATCTAGTTTTCAAAGACCGGCTTCAAACTTTTTGTCAAATTACATATTTATGACTGTTAGGAGGGTGGGGTCAACTGGTCAAGTACCGACTTAATTATGCAAAAAGTTGAGTTTCTCTCTAATGGGGGAGAAAAGAGACTAATTGCTAGATCTTTTACAAAAGCAATCTGTCGGTGTGGCTAACAATAAGGTAGGAGACATATCTAGTGCAAATGGTGTATTCAGTGTTAACATGTAAACGCCAACGTGGGCCATTGGATCCTCGTCTAGCAGCCAAGAGTAAGGCGGGCGGAATCCCTCAGCTCATTTATGCGATTTTCCGAAAACCCGTCATGCGGCAATGCTTTCTTGTGAATAGTACACCTAAGCCATCCCTCGGCGCCACCCTCCCCATCCTCCCAAGGCGCCGCCCCACCGCTGCCCTTGGCCTCCCTCCACCACCGGCATAGCCCACCCGCCTCCCTCCACCCCTCTAGCCTCCCTCGGCACCGCCCCACCGCAGCCGTCGGCCTCCCTCCACCACAGGCGCTGCCCACCCGCCTCCCTCCACCCCTCCTACCTCCCTCGGCGCCGCCCCCGGCCTCCCCTGGCTCCTTTCCCGGCTTCCCCCGGCATCGCCCCTCCTCCATCCGCGCCCCCCCCCTCCCCGACCATGCACTGCTTCAACCATAGCGGCTTCAACCATAGCAGCTTCGACCATGGCGGCTTTGACCATGGAGATTTCGACCACGTTGGCATCAACCACGGAGATTTTGATCACGTCAGCTTCGACCACGGCGATTTTGACCATGGCAGCTTCGACCATGATTCTTAGTCGAAGCCGTGATCGAAGCCATCGTGGTCGGGGCGGCGCTTGCCGCCAGAGGGGAGGGGGAGGCACTGGGGGAGGCTGGAGGGGGCAGCGGCAGGGGAGACGGGGCGAGGCGGGGGGGGGGGGGCAAGGGGCGATGTCGGGGGAAGTTGGGGGAAGCGCCGAGAAGGCCGGGGGGGGGGGGGTAGCGCTGGGGGAGGCTGGAGGGGACGACGCCAAGGGAGACCAGAGGGGGCGGTGCCGGGGAGGGAGTTGGGGGGTAGGCGCCGAGGGAGGAGCTCGAGGAGGGGCGACACGCACGGGGAGGGGCTGCGCTCGGGGAGGGGCGATGCCCGGGGAGGGAGGAGCAAACTCTTGTGAGTTGTGATTGAAGGTAAAGGAGCGGCGGGGGTTTCTTGGAAATAAGCATAAGTCATCTAGTGATTTCCACCCGCCTGGATCGTGCCTGTCCGGTTGGGATCCGACGATCCTAGGCGTTTATTAGCATGTTAGTACCCAAATGAGCATTAGCACTAAATATGTTCCTAACAAGATATGCAATTTGCATCTTACATTAAAAGTAAATCACAGCTAAATTTATCATTAAAAGTCGATACAAACGTTCGCTTACCGGCTGTCCCGCGTCAGTGACAGCCAGAAACGCACACCAACCGACCCATATTCACTTCACTCATCAGCACAGCTGGGCGCCAGCCCGACAAGCGTGTACCGCCTCTGCTTTCCGTTGTGCCACAGCAGCACCTTTGTCGCGTGCCGTACACCTCACCTCACTCCGCACGGCCCGAGCGAAGTGACGCGCTTCTACTCGTTTCTTTCGTACCTTTCGATCCACCACTTGCAGTGGAGCTGCGACTCGCAAAGCGGATCCGATACGACGTGCAAAGCGTAACTTTTGTTCCGATCCGAAGATGACCATGCCCTTGTTTTCTGCAGTGGTACGCAGCAGAAAGCTACTTTTTTGTTCACTCTTTCCGGTGACGATCGATAAAAAAAATTCACGTCAGCGGTAACCGCAACCCATCGTGGAAAGGAAAGGAAAAGGAAAGGAAGAAGGGGGAGTTGTATTGTAGCCATGGCGATGAAAAAACTCCTGTCTTTCAAACAGCAATTGATCGTCTGTGCAGCATGCATTACCGATGGCAATGGCGCGCGCGCTAGGCGAGGAGCATCTGGAAGAGCATGTCGTTCCAGATGTCGATGGGTCCGGGCAGGCACCAGTGGATGCAGTCGTTGGAGAGCTGCACCTTCTGGTTGGGCCAGTGCCCGTACCGGCTGGGGTGCCCGTCCGGCCGCATCAGCATCGCCGCCGTCGCGTCCATCAGCATCAGCCGCAGCCCCTTGGCCCGCGCCACCTTCTCCGCCGCGCGGTACTCCTCCATCTGCGCCGTGTAGAAGTGCAGGTCGCGCCCCTCCATCACCGTCTGGTTGCTCCGGAGCGGCTGCGTCCGCTTGCAGTCGCCGCCCTGGTCCCACGTCCCGTTCTCGAAGTGCGACATCGGCGACAGCATCCGCACGATCACCCGCCCCCTGACGTTGTCCAGCCCGTTGATCGCCTGCAGCGCCACCCGCCACGCCTTGCGCTGCGAGTAGTACAGCGTCAGGTCCGGCACGCCGTACTGCCGGCTGCAGAAGCTGCACCCGATCAGCCGCCGCTTCTCGTAGAACAGCGACGGGCGGGAGAACCAGTTCGCGGCCGACACGAGCACGTAGTCGAACCGGGAGATCTGGGACACCCACTTGTCGTCCGGCTCGTCGAGGTAGAGGCTCCAGTGGCCGGTGTGCGCGGGGCCGTCGTGGTCGGGCTCCCGCGCCCGGACCAGGAACGGCGACCAGAACATGCTGATGGTGAAGTTGTACGCCCTGTAGTAGTACACCTTGTTCTGATCCGACGGATTCGCCGACATGTCCTTCGGATACGCCGCCTGCATTTGCTCCATCCCAGCGAGGAAAATCTTTGGTCAGGTCTCAGCATCTCAGGCCAGTGTGCAAACATGACGAAGTCTCGAGTTGTCAGAACAAAACTCACATCTTTCCCCCCCAGAATTCACGTCACTGCTTGAAGTATCCATCAACTTACAGATTAAAACATGTGAAAGCTAGCACAAGAATATACCTGTGAGAGGAGGCAGAGTAGGGACTGCATGTGGTTGCGAGCCAGGGAGTCCCCCACGAACGCCAGCGACTTGTGGCGGACGAACTGCAGGAACTGCACCGGGTCGAAGCGCGGCAGATCGCAGCCCGACGGCCGCCACCGCCACTTGAGGAACTCGAGGTCCGGGCGGCCGTACTTGAGGCAGTTCTGGTGCTCCTGGATCATGAAGCACGTCTTGTGGTTGTAGTAGGGCGCCTCCGTGTCCGGCACCCACTCGCCGCGGAAGATGTCGCAGTACTTCATCACGCTCACCACCGGCGTCGAGGAGACCAGCTTCGCGGTGTGCGGCACGCCGACGCCGACCAGGCCGAAGTACTGCGCGTTGGTGAGCACGATGAGGATGGCCAGCGCCGAGAAGTACACCGGCACGGGGCCGAAGAGGAACCTGATCAGGAAGTGGAGCTTCATCGCGCTATCTATCTGTCTATCTTTGTACCTATATCTACCTATCTTGTAGTTACAACTTACAACAATTCACAAGCAAGAAGACCGAAGCCATCGGTAGCTTGGCACACAATAGCTAGCAAGCAAGAGGAGAGGTGATGTCCTTTTGCCTTTGATGGTTAGAACGCGCTTGCTTGCTTGCTTGCATGCTGTGTCTTGAAGCCGGTGGTCACGAGAGTAGGTGCGCGGCTCATTTCAATACTGACAAGTGGGCTCGCAAAGGAACATGTCTGTCTTTGTCAATTTATTTATTCTGTAAACTACTCTGCGCAGCTGATGGTCCGCCCCTGTCCTCGCATGACCTATGTTGGGTCATCGCGTGCCATTTGCCGAGCTGTAAGTAAGTTACCGGGATGTCGTATGACGGCCATTGGGTCGTGCCTGCAGATCTGAGCTGATTACTCTATTCTGCTCGTTTGGTTTGCACTGCAAAGGAATCGACCAACCGGTATCAAACATCCGAGATAAACAAACAAAACAACCGGATTAGAGTATCGATATTCGATCGATAAGATTCGGTTTGTTTGCTTTGTGTGTTACGGGAGTGCTCATCGCGGGTTGAGAGCCGGTAAATTCTCAGTGTTGTTTGGGGAAGTTTACATCGGGAGATGCTTCTGGTCGGGCTACCAGCCATAAGTGGCACGGTAACGGCACTTGGCCAGTCGTCCCGGCATCCAATTAGCTCGAAGCGTCCATCACGGAGGCAAGCATCGCTGTCTGCCTGATGTTGTTTGCTTGGCCCGATGCCTGAACCGGGAGGTAGCTCAGTTCAGCACGAGATACATGTCTTCCCAGATCAGTTGGTACATCTGCATCACCACATGAAGCAAGCAACAAGAAGCTGAGCCGATGATCTGAAACAACCCATCCACATACAGTCAAAGCGTCTGAGAGTAACTGCTGCGTACTGAGGTGGCACCGTCGGAAAAAGAAACTCCCTTTTCCCCGTGCACCTCCTCCTAATTAACTCCTCAGGATTCAGTTCAAGAGCGCTGGCTACTGTGCAAGGAGACACGACTACGTGGTATCAACAGCCAAACAGCTGGCCTGGGCAGGTGCATGGGACCACATGCCTGCACCCGGCCGGGACGTCCAATCGCTCGCCCGTCGCGAGGCAGCGCCCTTCCGCTGGGTAGGCCCGGCGCGCGACGACGCCACCAACCCTCGCCGAGGCCAGCCACATGGCCGCGCCTCGCGTGCGGCCATGATGGGGACGATGCGTAGCCTTAGATCCAGCATCATGCTGCCCCCCTTTTCCTTTTTCCAATTGGGTGAGGGCTCCACGGTGATGGCCGGCGATGATGACGCGACAAAGCGGTAGAGGTGGGTGGTGGGCTCATGCCGATGACCGGCGTCGCGCACGATGGAAAAAAGAAAAGCTGGGAGTTGCGGATGCGGCAAGGGAGATTCATTGGTTCGTTCGCGCGAGATGGGGGCCTGCCGGTTCTGCGCAAGGACACGCACTCGCTCCGCGTTTCAGTCGAGCGTCGTTTCGATGGGTCGGATGGATGAAACGGCGGGATTAGCTTACCGAAAAGTGAGCGAGACAGCCGCAGGAATTAGGATGGGCCACTAGACTCTAATCATACATGCGATGTTTTACACATGTCCAGATCAAAGCAGTGAGTACGAAACTATGCGTAAACGATCGAATTAAGATTACGGCCTACACAGTCCGCAATTCTATGTGTAGATAGCATTTACAACCCGGGGACCAGAGCCTACTGATTCAGACAGCATGTACATAACTACGAGTGTGACAAGCATGGAGGCAACACAAAAGAATGTCGGCTCATTTCGGCTTAAGCTTCTGGCTTATTTTTCATTATACAACAATTCCATCTTTTTCTGGTTTTTGAGCTTTTTTTTTATCTTTTTTTGTCGATTCTTTGTTCCTGTGTTTGTTTGTACTCTCTGTGACGGGCTAACCTGTTTTTTCTATTTTTTATTTTTTTAAATTTAATTACACTAAATAAGCCACCGTCAGCTACAGTATTTTTCAGCCATAAACCACTCAAAATAAGCCATTTTAAGTAGAGCATTAAATGAACCGCACAAAGTTTTCACCCTGTCCCTAAGGTCTCACCATGTGTGGGCCAATTCCACAAGACTTACTTATGGAAAGACTACTCCACCCAAAAAAAATGTGAGAATATGTTCCACAAAAGATCTGGAGAAAAAAGAGTAAAATTTAGGGGGCGCAAAGGTAAAAATCGGCTGGCCGTTTGGCTTCTGAAGGCCGTTGCTAGTTGCCCCGGCAGCGGCGTAAATTCCCGAGCTGGTACTATCACTGTTCGCCACGTGGAGCTTTACTGTGCCTGCACGTGATAGGAGGGTGACAGGATCTAGCTACAGTACTAAAAGCTACTCCTAAAACCAAACCAAGGGCCAAACTAGATTAAATTTATCTTCAAAGTTCAAACTTCACTTTGGTGGTATCGTCCGTATGGGTCCTTCATTTAAAATGGCACAGGGCGACTGAGTGCCACCTGCACTGCCGTGTCCCTCACATGAGAGCAGCCACGGCCCAGAAGCATCGATTAATCATTAGATCTTACTGTTGGTAAAAAAAAATTTCCAGGCAAGCAGCTGTTGAGATGTATGCCCAAACAAATCGTGCCCTGTGGCCGATCTGTACGTGCAGCAAGCTAGCTTGTGTAGCGCACCGACACCTTCAGGGTACATTTGGATGAATGGCTGACACAATTGGGTACGTAACGGATGGTACAATTCTGGTAGGAAGCAAACAAGGCTGAGGCCTTTGCTATGACACAAATTCCAATTGTTCCAACTGCATTGGTGAATGAAACAAGAGATGAGATGGTAAACAAGCAAATTAACCGGCGGTGAAAGAAAGTGTAGGAACTGCGGTAGCTGCTCCTTGATCTGGTGATTGCGGTTTGCAGTGGGCGCCGTGGCCGATTGGCTGGATTGCACGGCTTGAGTGCATGAACGCGGCGGTCCAATGTCAACCCAGCCGTAGCTGGCGTTGCAGATGGATGCGTAGGACAGGTATGGCAAGACAGGCTTGAATGATAGCTTTAATTTTTTTTCTATTATTAGCTGATTTTTTACTCCAATAACTATAAAATATATAAATATTAAGAAATCAAAATTCTTAAAATTCATCGTGCTACGATAAAATCATCTCAGTAAAGAGTAAAAACAATACTAGTTCATATATAAAAATCCATATAACTTTTAATCCATAGATCTAAAAGACTTGAAACTTAAACCAAGACTAAATCATAACCTTCAAAATCTATCCCAACACAATATCTTAAAGAACTTATGAGGATTGGAATCTTTTGGTTTGTGAAGCTCTGTTGCATTAAAACCGGACCAAAATCATAAATTAAGCAAACTCTCAAACAAAGACTCTAAATTACTTAAAATTCTGTATGCACTATCTCTAGGATGTTAAGAATCTATTCCAATCAACGATCAAAAAAATTGTTACCAAAGTTCCAAGCTTTTTCCGTTTAAAGAAGGTTGAACTAAAACTGGGTAAAAACTAAAAACAGTGAATATGATTTGCTCGTAGGTGAATGATAGTCAAGATGACTCTAGATGTATTTTTGCACATCACAATAAGCTAGAACAACCAAGGAATCGAGATAAAAATAACTGAATCAATAATCACTCAGCGAGGCTAAAACAAGCAAAAACCGATAACATCAAGAACTTGCCAAAATTAATGTCTAGATGGATGAGTATTAATTTCCAAGATATGTCTCTATCATTTACTAATCCTTGGCATCTAGCAAGGTCAAGAAAGGCGAGAGACAAGATTAAAATCATCTAAAACAAGATCAAATCAATCAAAACAAGAGGAATTCACGAAAGATGAACAAAGTTGATATATTGCTATTTGAGATGAACGTTTTATAGCCACTCCACATAGAGGATAAGAGAGCACACCATAATACTCACACTTCTCAAATCCTAACCCTAGAATATGTGGCTTCATATAAGTAAAGCTATGATGGTTGGATGGTTAACTTCCAAGCCTCCATCTCAACCCGTTAAATAGATAAAACAATTAGCCCTATCTAACCCTAATGGATACTATCCACTTAGCATAAATGGAAGAAACCCGTTAACACAACACAGCATGGATTTTACTCACACAATACACTTATACATGCTTTTCAAAGTACATAAGTCTGAATCCATTAAGTCATTAACCTTTGATCCACCTGATCATTTCAGCTCCTCCTTGAACTAAACCGCCTTCGCAACCACTGTTCAAGTGCTGCGGTTTTAATCCAAGTTAGTTTTAAGTACTTTGATCAACTTACTAAAATATCCTTTCTTGACTTGGTATTCATTTTCCCTTACAAGCAATCGCCGTGCTTGCCATGTGTAAATGCACCACTAGCTTGTCATACGTCGATAAATCTCTCCTGTTCTAGTTCCATCGGACCATGTCTCACTTGGACCAACCAAGCCACATGGTGCAACCTATCGCTCGAAATTTCATTCAATATTTCCCACCTTCTGTGCTATGCTTGTGCTGAGCCACCTCACTAGGTATGCTTAATCATTCTGAGCCTTGACTCCTCTATGAGCATAGCTCCAATTCTCAGCATTGAGTATAGTTGACTCCGAGCGCCCATACACATCCAAAGGCCAAGAAATCATTTCCGGACAAAAGTTTTTGGTGTGTGTTTCTTCAGCTGAAATGGATGATTTTGGAAATCAATCTCCATCCATCTAGCATGGTTTTTCCTTGTTTTGGCCTTTTCGAATGATTTCTTGATTTAGTTATTTTTGTCTCTATTTCTTAGGTGTTCAAGCTTGCTGTGACATATGATAATACATCTAGAGCCATTTTAGCCATCATTCAACCACGAGCAAGTCAGCTTCACCATTTTAAGTTTTTGTCTAGTTTTAGTGAAACCTTTCTTCGAATAGAAAAAATATCAAAACTTTGGCAATGATTTTCTTGATTATTAATTGAAATAGGTTCCTGACATCTTACAGAAGGTGCATACTAAATTTTGAGTGATTTGGAGTCCTGGTTTCTCAATTTATGGTTTTGACCTGATTTTGGTGCAATAGAAATTCACGAACTAAAACATCCCAATTCTCTTAAATTCTTTTAAGATAATTGGTTGTGATAGGTTCTTAAGGTCAGATCTTGCCTTGGTACAAGCTTAAAGTATTTTGGATCTACGAATCAAAAGTTACATAAATTTTTGGTTTCTTAATCTTTGTAACTTCTCACAACTATTGGAGTGAATAATTAGTGAATATTTTGAGAAATTTGAAGGTACCATTCACTCCCTCTTTATTACCATACCGATCCTATAGCCTCCCGTCATGCCATCATCACCCATGGGGTTGCTGAGATAGTGGGGTTCCATTTTCCTTCTCGCCTGCCGCCTCCATGGCCCCCCTCGTCGGCATCAAGCTTATCCCAAGTTCCTATGGCATTCTCTATTTTTCTTCAATCTTAATGACGATATAACCAATTCTCAAATTATTATTTATCTATAAATGATATGGTTACGTTATTACACTCCTCGAGTATACCCCTTATCTATAGGGGAGATATTTCACAAGGTAGTCATAAGCTCTTCTATGACTACCCCTAAGTTGTAAGCTCTTCTACGACAACTTCTTAATCATAAGCTCTTCTACGATAAATCCCTTAGTCGTAAGCTTTTCTACGATAACCTTTTAGTCGTAAGATCTTCTATGACAACTCTTAGCGTAAGCTCTTCTACGACAATCACTATTTGGTCGTAAGCCTTTACTATGATCACTTCATAGTCGTAAGTTCTCCTACGACCATAACATAGTCATAAGTCATCTTGCGACCACCCTGTGGTCGTAGATCTTCCTACGACTAAGCCAAACTTCGACTAAACTGTCTACAACAACCCATTGCATTGTGGACCTATCAGGCGAGGTAGTTAACATGATTATTTATTCTCTAGAATAAGTGCATATAACTTCTCCCTAGCAGAAATCGTCGCACAATGAGTGAGATACCACGTCTCTAATAACTCCCATCAGATATTTATCATTCGAAACATTAAGGCGTCTCTTGGTAAGGAGAAAGTTCCGCCACCATTCAAGCTATATAAAGGTGGACGTCAGGGAGAAGAAGGGGGGACCAAGATAGGCCTAAGGGAGAATAGCAATAGAGAAGGAGATTTCACATTACTTTCTTTGTTGTAATCATTTCATTGAGAAGTAGGGTTGTTCTTCTCGTATTAGAAGGCCTGAACCTGTATAAAAATCTCTTTGTGATCGTAGCCAGGTCTTTAAGAGTTTTCTCGAACCTAAACAAATCATACATAAGATTGATACTAAAATATCGATAGTTGGCACCGTCCCTAGAGAACCTTGTTTCAAACTCTGGTAATTCCTTGTCAGCAAGTAGCTGAGTCGACGGCGCACGCTGCATGAGCCATTTACTATATATGTAACCCCTTGCAGGTGTGAGTTTTTCCAATGTCAATAATGGCATGTCATCTCTGAAACTCTCCGGCGCCATATTAGAGAACACGGATGCGATCAGTTGAATGGTGATGAAACGCGCAATATCTTTAGGGCAGTACGTACGATCAAGATTCTACGCTCAGAGATGAAATGGTCCGAGATTTTGGACGCTTAGAACTGCTCGCGATACGCGAAATCTCTCACCAGTTTCAACCTCAGGTATCTGAACATCGATGAGGGTCACTGTTGGTCCCCTCACAGCCAGGCTAATGGGCCGAAACCCAAGACGGCCTCAGATTTACACACCTAGGTGCCCAAGCAAAGGAGGCATTAGCTGGGCCAGAGGTCGACAAGTCCACAGCCCATGGGCTGTTCTCTCCCTGTGTTTTGGAGCTAACTAATGACATTCTCCTCTAAACAAAGAAAAAACCTATGGCCATTCCCTTTCGCTACAAGCCTGCAATACGCACAGCAAACAAAGAAGGTAGTCAAAGAAGTAAAAAAAATTAACGATTAAAAGCCCAAATCAAGAATAAAACTACGGGGCACAAATTTGATGGTCAACTCAACATAATTTACCTTTTTCTTTTCAGAAACAATAAACAATGGTATAGCACTTTTTTTCTTCTGTTTTGACGGAATAGCCCACTACCGTCGCATAAAATTCTCAACTATTCTACCTTGTGATTCACTCCTGTCCCCTCACCTTATCCACTCATCTCTCTCAATCAGGGACGGACCCATAGAATATGCCAGGTGGACCACGGTATACCCTATGACCCAGCCGATGAGCCGAACCCCCGTGGTCGCCGCCGCCACCACGGCTTTCGTCGCCCACCTCCTCATACTCGTCAGCAGCACGTCGTCCAGGCTTGCGCCCCCCTGCCTTAGCCTGCACCGCCGAGGGCTTCGTGAAGGTCATCATGTGATTCAATTAGGACTAGTGAACTAGTTGTTATGGACGATTCGTACGCACATTTGTTCGATTTGTTGTTTGGATGTTAGCACTGGGACTTTTCAGTTACAATTTTGAGAAATTTCTCTGCTTTCCTTGGAGGCTTGGAGTTTGTTTTTTTAATTTCTTCCTGAATTTTCCTAAATTTTATCCAATTTTTGTGACTTCTTTTGAATCCATTAGGTCGCTACCCCCAAACACACAAGGCCTGAGTCTTAGGCCGTCGACAGAGGTGGATGCGGAGAAGCGATTCGGAGTAGTTCGGCGAGTCGGGCGGCGCAAATCGCCTCCCCGACGGTCCTCCTCGCCCCGTGCTCCTCTCTCCTTGCTCCTTCCCACTGATGCCCGCTCACCCGCTCACCTCCTGTTTGGTCCTCTGAATGTTGACCGGTGTTTTTGGGGCCTGTTTGGGAGAGCTCCACCAGCTCCAGATCCACGAAAAACAGCTCCACTCCACGAAATTTTACCCAAACGCTCCAGCTCCGCGAAATCTGGATCCACCAAAATCCTGGATCTGAGGGCCAGATCCATGGATTTCATGGAGCTCCTCAAGGGGTGCTCCACCGTGGAGTTGGGTGGTAATTACCCACCAATACCACTGGTTACACACCCCATCCCACCAAAAGTGGTAATTCCCACCAAAACTTCAATTTCGTGGATCTGGAGCTGCTGTACAAGCCAAACACTTCATGGTGGGATCCCAGATCCACGGTGGAGCTGCTCTATGGTGGAGCAACTGCTCCAGATTCACGTTTTCAGTGATGGAGCTCTCCCAAACAGGCCCTTGATCTGTTTCGACACCGGCCTGCAGGGAGCAGTCGCAGAAGGACCTGCTTAACATCGCCAAGAGCGTGCGTTTCTCATCCTGCAACTGCCCGTCGCATTCTTCTATACTTTTGTTGTTTATACTGAAGAGCTCGAATTCTTTGGTTCCTTATCAGATTAGGGGAAGTGTTGGACCGAAATGGCGACAGAGGGGGGTGAATGTCGATTCTTTTAAAAATTATCCCCGCACAAGTACTCACAAGAGTTTCCTTTCCAATAGCTATAAAAGCTATGAACAGGAAATCAATTGCTTACTGGAAACTTAAACTAACAGGAGAGACAAGCCAAAGCAAAAAAAGAAAAAAGCAAGCAAAAAAAATAAGCTAACAAAAGAGAGAGCCAAAAACTAAAAGAGTAAAGCAAAAGAGAGCTGCCCCAAAAGGAAACTGAAAAAGAGAGGAGCTTTAAAATCTGCAGCCGAATAGTCTTTTGCTCTGCATAGTGTTGTCATTGAGTGCATGTTACAGCCGAATAGCAATTGAGAACTAGCTAGCTGCAACTAGGACTTTTGTTTACTGTCAACAGCAAGAGTTACGGACTGCATGCAACACTAATAAAATCATCCTAGATCAACAAACAAGCAGCAAAAATTTCAGCCAAAAAGGAGCTCATTTGGACTGCATGCAGTAGGGTAAAAATAGCACAAAATGAACAAAAATATGACTTCTTCTCTCATGTGCTATTCGGCCAAAAGAAGAGCATGCAGCCAGCTTGCTTGCTGCACAAAGGAGAAGACCAACTGAAAGACTAAGAGAGGAGAAAATGCAACACAAGAAACTTGGGATCAGAAAGAGAAGAGGCTTCACATCAAGAACACAAACAAGAACATCTTGCCAAGAAATCAAGCCATCTCAACACAAAATTTCATAAAAACGATACGAAGACATACATGATTAAAAGAAGTGTTTACATCTCAGCTCATCCCTCTCTCTCAATCTAACCCTACATCCCCATACATGCTTGAGAGAGATCAAGAACACAACCCTATCTCATACAACCATGGAGAGATACAAATAAAACCCTAACTCTACACCCACTCTCTCAAAATTTCAGCACACATCTCCCTCTCTATTTATAGCCTCCACTAATGGTTTTGCACCATGCTTTACCCATTAGACCTTCAACAACTCGGCGCTTTATCCAAACCTGCTTCCCTTTGTGCCGCTTTGCGTTTTTACCGAAACACCCTCGCGCACCTTCCAGGAAGCTTCCTCATCCCTTGCCTCGCAAGCCACGCAGCTTCGCCGTCTTCGGCACACCTCAACCGTTCTAACCTCAGCGCCACATGCGCCTAGTCCGGTCCATCGTGCCTCGCCACGACTCCACCTCGAGTCCACGTCGTCTTCGACACATCCCGACCGTTCTGACCTCAGTGCCACCTGCGCCTAGTCCGGTCCTCCGTGTCTCGCCACGACTCCACTCGATGTCCTGCAGCCACGCAGACAAGAAACACGTCAAATAGCACCGCTCGACACATGAAAGCGTAAATAGCATCAAAACACCATGCTTACGCATGAAGAAGTCCAAACCTGTCGAATCACTGGAATATGCATTCTAATCCTATACGACCAAGTTTGACCAAGTCCGACTGAGCCCATTGCACCACGCAAAATCAAGGTCCAATCCACCCAAACCAAACTCGACTCTCGTAAACCAATGTCAATTACTCATCATACACACGGGATGACCTCCACATGGTCTCTCAGGAAGAAGTGTCTGGTCATTGATCCAAAGCTCGCGGGTACCCTGTCAGTGATCCTGCAGACTTCGCTGCTAAAGGTGTGATGATAAGTGTGAAGAAATAAGAAATAAGATGGGTAATATTCTTCTGAATGATTTTCTAGTCACATTCATTGAGCGGGATATTTTTTTTGAAGCGGATAAAAATGATATAATTGAGACTTTCATATCCTTTAGAAAGCGTAGGTCAAAAAAGTCAAACAAGTAGTATTGTAAGTCTCTTTTATGTATATTTGAGACTATTAGTATGGTGCTTGAACTATTTATATTGTAATTTGTGTAAGTTTCCAACTTAATCCTTGAATTTAAGACTTATCATATTATTTAGTGTCTGTATACCGAATTACGGTGCAAATTTTACAATTATTTACCGAATTGGTAAATGATTTATCGAATTACATATGAAAATTTTGCGTTAACTAAATGATCTAATATTTGACAGATTTTTTTAGAGAAAATCAACTGAGATGAATAGACAATCTCTAAAACGGAATTGCGACTAGTGTTAAGCTTAAGGCAGTGCCTCAAAGGCAGAGGCAAACAGTAAACCAAAGGCGCTTTTCATTGCATCTGTAAGCGCGTACTGTAGCACTGCAGCTAGCCCCTTCTTCCGAAATCCGAAGGCAGATTACTATGCTTGTCTGCCTTTGCACGTGCACAGGCAGAGGATGCGAATCCTCCTCTTGGACATGAAACAGAGAGAGAACCAGCGATGATCACATCCCTTGCATGGCCACCTTCGAAAGTAACTTCAGCCATGGAAAAGCAAGCGTGAAGCACCCAACAAGTCAAAACCCTGCAAAGCACTCCACCTTCCAAAAGCTCTCCTAAACTGCCCCTAAAAACCTGCACATTCTCCTCCTCATTCCCTCTCCTTTGCCCCCATCGATCGGCCTGTGTATGCATGCACGAGTAGCTAGCTAGAGCTAGCGCATGACGTGATGGCGCTCACCTCCCTGCAGAGGCCAAGGAAGCAGAGGTGCCCCTCCCACCCCATGCTCTCCCTCTCCCCCTCCCTCCTCTCCCTCCTCCTTCTCCTCCCCTTCCTCTCCCTCCTCCTTCTCCACGGCTCCTCCTTCCCCTCCTCCTGCTCCACTCTGATCACCGGCCACCTCACGACCACCTCGCGCTCCTCGCCGAGAGCGACAAGCTTCGCAGGCGACCTTCGCGACATCGAGTTCTCCTGGAACCACCTACCGTTCACGTTGTCCAAGCCGCCCCCGGCCAAGCTCAAGATCGCCGTGTTCTCGCGGAAGTGGCCCGTGGCCACGGCCCCCGGCGGCATGGAGCGGCACGCGCACACGCTGCACACGGCGCTCGCCGCGCGTGGCCACCGCGTCCACGTGTTCACCTCCCCACCGCCGCACACCGAGGCCGCGCCCTCGCCCTCCGCCGACGGGCCTCAGCTGCATTTCCTGGACGGTTCCCCCGGCCAGTGGCGCTGCGACGAGGCGTGGAAGCTGTACGAGGCCGAGGGCGAGAACGACCCGTTCGACGTCATCCACTCCGAGAGCGTCGCCGTGTTCCACCGATGGGCTCGCGGCGTGCCCAACCTGATCGTGTCCTGGCACGGCATCTCCCTGGAGGCGCTGCACTCGGGTATATACCAGGACCTCGCCCGCGGCGAGGAGGAGCCGATGACGCCGGCGTTCAACCACAGCCTGGGGCAGTCCGTGTACCGGGTGCTGTCCGAGGTGCGCTTCTTTCGGAGCTACGCGCACCACGTGGCCATCAGCGACTCCACGGGGGAGATGCTGCGCGACGTGTACCAAATCCCTGGCCGGCGCGTGCACGTCATCCTGAACGGCGTGGACGAGGCGCAGTTCGCGCCGGACGCCACGCTCGGCCGCGCCTTCCGGGAGGACATCGGGCTGCCCAAGGGCGCCGACCTCGTGCTCGGCGTGTCCGGCAGGCTGGTCAAGGACAAGGGCCACCCGCTGCTCTACGAGGCCTTCTCCAAGCTCGTGCTGCGGCACCCCAACGTGTACCTCCTCGTCGCCGGCAAGGGGCCATGGGAGCAGCGGTACATGGACCTGGGCCGCAACGCCAAGGTGCTGGGCGCAGTGCCGCCGGGGAAGCTCAAGGCGTTCTACAACGCGCTGGACGTGTTCGTGGACCCGACGCTGCGGCCGCAGGGCCTGGACCTGACGCTCATGGAGGCCATGCAGTGCGGCAAGCCGGTGGTGGCCACGCGGTTCCCGAGCATCAAGGGCAGCATCGTGGTGGACGACGAGTTCGGCTTCATGTTCGCGCCCAACGTGGAGTCGCTGCTCGAGAGGCTGGAGGCCGTGGTGCGGGAGGGCGCCCGGCGCGCCGCGGAGCGCGGCCGCGCGTGCCGGGAGTACGCCAAGTCCATGTTCGCGGCCACCAAGATGGCGCTGGCGTACGAGAGGCTCTTCCTTTGCGTCAAGAACGAGACCTTCTGTGGGTACCCCTCTGAGTTCGATTAGTTTGGTCATCAGTGTATGCATGTGTTTATTTTATATTTTTATTTAATATACTAATAATCATACAAATGTACGTTATTTGGTGGTGTTTTTCCTCTCAATTTTTCCCAATTGATCTCCCTGCTATAGATATTCATCGGAGCTGATCTCTTATGAATATATATGAGCACGATCCACATAATCTTTGTGACGATTGCACATCCTGAATCGTCCAATACGAGCTATTTACTATAGAGTTGCTTATCTCTCTTCATAAATAGACGCAAAGTAGTAGTACGTTGGAAACATGTAGGTTTGAAGTGTATGTAGTACGGAAACTGGCATATAGCTTTATCGAGTCGACGAATGCTTGTTTGGTAAGCAAGCAACAGTGCAGCACTGGTTGACCCAGCACATGTGTGGCACCATACAAGTTGCTGGGTTGGAGGGATGTCTTGGGATTGGCTACTATCTTGTTCTCCGGTTTACGGTATCCATTTCAGATGCGATTTCAGAGGACTTTGACCTAGTTGCAGGCATGCGCAGTTTTCAACAGACTGGCCGTTGCTCTGTTACTGTACCCGGCAGTGTTTTTCTATGAATTTCATAACCAAAATCGAAATGTTCAGTTTGGATTTTCGCTACTTGCAACTGTATAGACCAAAACACTCGATGTTTCTGCAGCGACAGATATACACTTCTCCACGATTAGACATGTTCTTACGGTCAAGTAGATGGGCAACTTCGCAGTGGCCGTAAGCAAATGTTCTAGATACCAATCGTCACAAAAAGAATAGATGCTATGGATATCAAATACAGAAACGATCGCTCATCTCCAGTATAGAATAGATACTAGCATCATTATCTCTCTTCTTTGCATGACCTACCTTCTGATCAACAAAGGGATTGATCACTTCTCTGCGAGTCTGCGTGCAGCGACGACCCCCTGAGCCGCCGCCTCCTTTGAGAAATCCCCGGATGATCCATCCGACCGGCCGCTGGCCACCGCGTCCCTCCCGGTGAGCCTCTGGACGAGGACGACGGACTTGAAGTCGGCGCGGTCCGCCTCAATGTGCACCGTCTCGATGATCTTCACCGTCGCAGGCCTCGCCTCATCAACCCCTCTCGTCGACATAGGAAGTGCCGAAAGCTAGCGAAAAGGTCTCACGCCACAGCCAGAAATGTGATCTTCTTCTTATAGCCGGCACGGGAGGCCGGTCCGGGGCTCGGTCACATGCAGAAGTTGCTGGTGCATCGCGGCTGCTCTCGCGCCACATAATTTCTTGTCGAAGTCAGCAATACCGGTGGGTGGCATTTTGGGTCAAAATGGAGCTCACCTCGCCCGTTGCTGTTTTGGCTTTTGACATGTCAAGCCCAACGGGAGCCAGCGGGCAATTGCCCAAAACGTGGGCGTTTTGATGTCCCGTACGCGTTCTTACGGGTCGACACCGGCAGCATCGGCCCGGCGCGGAAAGGGCTTGTTCTAGTTTAATAAACCTAACAAGATATTTACAGTTACAACAGGCTTACAGCTCAGCGCTTACGTTAAATCAGCAAATGAGAATAAAATTGTACGAACTAGCCAGGCATATAACCACGAGACAAGTAAATTGGTGACCAAACACGATTAACTCATCACCCAAAACTTCAACTAGGTCCTCTCGACTAATCACAAACAGCATAAGCTATGGTCACACAATGGTTGTACTTCTCTTTGGGACGCGGACAGTAGATGTACAGGCCTACTCACACACTGCTCGCCGTCTTTTGAGGTGGTGTTCAGTTGGGCTTAAAAGCTCATAGCTTATGGCTGAAAATACTGTAGCTGACTGAAAAAAAACACTGTAACTGACAGAGATTTATTTAGCATAATTAAATTTAAAAATATAAAAAATATGTTAGCCCAATATGTACAATACAAACGAATACGGGAAAAAAAGAACCGGAAAAAAAGCTCAATAAAAAGCCAAAAGTTCAGAAAAAAACGAAATTTATAAATAGTGAAAAATAAGCCAGAAGCTCAAGCCGAACCGATCATGGCCTCATTCACAGACAACAAATACGTATACCAGTATGGAAAAATTACTGAATGCATCAGCGTACAAAAAAATGGCACACCGTTAAAAAAATTTAATCCAAAAGATTTTATACAGCAGAAACACCGGGTGGAGGTGGTGGTGATGCCTCTGTTGAAGGTGGATGCCCCAGTAGAAGGCGCAGCATTTGCAACTTCACCGGGAGTAACAGTAGGTGCTTCAGTGCTGCTGGAATCAGCTGCTGGAGCTGGAGTAGCAGTGGCAGCATCAGGACTACTCGCTGGCTCTGTCACCGGAGCTGCTGTAGCTTCCGCAGTACCAGGGGCTGTTGTAGCTTCTGCATTGCGGGGAGCTGCTGTAGCCTCAGCGTGCTGGAGCAGGAGCACCTTGAGCCGTAGGAGCCCCAGGAGTACTCGCTGGTTCGGGTTCGGTCTTTGGCCTACAAAATCCGAATATACCAAATAACCCGAATTATTTGATATGTCTCTTGTCTCTTAAATTCATGAACTTAATATGTGATTTATGTACTTATTTGATATGTCTATCATCTATTTACTGGCTGGCTACTCATTGCTTTATGCATTATTATTTGTTTTGTTTAGCTCATTACAATTTACAAAGATTTTGAGGGTTGACAAGGGTCCCCATCTTATTTCGGTCAATTCGGTGGACCGAATAGACCGAACAAAAAATTCGGTCTATTTGGGTTCGGTCCTTGTTTTTTTTCTGAGAAATTTGGTCCTTATTTTTTAGAACCCGAATTTTTCAAAAACCGAATAGACCGAACCGAATAGACCGAAAAGATCGAATGCCCAGCCCTACTTGAGCCAGTGGGGTGCCTTGAACCATAGGAGTGCCTTGAGTCGTGGTAGTGCCTGAACCATAGGAGTGCCTCGAGCCATGGGAGCACCTATAGCTGCATTGGGGTCTGTGCTGCATTAGGAAGGCTGGGTTTTGCACCGGGCTTTTTAATAACAAAGGTAGGTGCAGATAGCGGAGGCATCCCAGGGGGAAGTATTTCAATGGGTGGCGTTTTGTCGGTTTCTCCCAAACTGGTGAGCTTTGGATCCTCAAGAGAAGCCAAGAACGCTGCAGCAGCATCAGTTTTTACGGTTGGTGTGTGATCCAGCTCCTTTTGTAGCATCTTGTTCCATGCTATGCTTAATGATGAACGACCATGGGCCTGGAGGGTGAAAGATCCTTGTGTAGAATCGTCGATGATAATTAGAGAGAGATGATTATAGCTAGTGGCGAAGATATGAATAAAATTGAGGGTAGGTTAAATCATTTGTCGGACTAAACTAAGTGACACAAATATAATCTTTTACTCTTATAGAATTTCAAATTCATACAGAAATTATACAATTGGAGTCTTAGAGACAAACAACGAAAAACAGAGAAATACAAAGTAGATACCTCGACAATAGAAAGCGCATACCCAATAATATATAATTATTCTGCTATGAGTACGGAGTAGCAATAAATCACTTATGTATGAAACATATGAAAATTAGTGATATAATAGAAAATTGTGAATAACAATGAAATTTTAGATTATATGAAACATACCACAAATAAGCTAATTTGAATCACGAGGCAAATTTGAATCATGGAGCAAATGCATTCTACGCGACTTCATACCTTGGAAGCGGTTTATGATTTTATCATCATCAGTGCTTTTAAAGATCTCTCGCTCAGTATAGCACACCATCAAGTCATTGAGCCACTCATCCGTTACCTTATTGCGCAAATCTATTTTAATAATATTCATTGCTGAAACTATCTATATACACTGAATGTAAAAGTTTAAAATCTAAACTCTAAAATACTAAATTGATAAGAAAAAAAATTGAAGAAAAATTACTTACTCTACAGATACGGCCGACCCTATTTCCTCTGTTGATCTGATCTCTACTTCTGTCCTCTCACCTCTCACCGCTCATCTCAGTCAATTACTCGTCTCACTCTCTGTCTCTCTCAAACTCACTCATTCGCTCACTTTGCTCACTCTCGCTTCGCTCGCTCTGTCCCGTTGCTCATCACTCCGTCGCTCGAACTCCGCCGTCTCCGCCACTCCGATCCGTCGCTCCTCGCTCGGTGCTCGCCTGCTCGGTGCTCCTCCGCATCGGCCCACCGCTCGGTGCTCCTCCGCGGCATCGTGCCGCCACCTAGACTCGCTGGTGGTGGCTCGGCCCTCGTCGCCCTGGTCTGGCTCCCACCGCCTTGGCTAGGCCCCCCTCGTCGCCCCGCTTCGACTCCCCCCACCGGTCCATCCCCCGGCCCTCGGCCCCGACCCCGGATGGCCAGATCTGGCGAATAGCGTCCTCTCGGCCAGCGGCTCGGCCGGCTCACCGCCAGATCTGGCTCTGGCTCCGGCTTTGGCGGCACCCCCTTTTGCACGCGCGGCGCGCCCTCGCTTGGTCACCCCCAGCCCTAGCCCCCCTATGGCCTTTGCATTGTGGCGGCGCCAACGCTTCTCTCCTCTGGTTCTGCCGCCGGTCTGGGAGTGGAAGTGGGAACCAATTGCAATGGCTAGGTTTGTGAGTTAGAGTGGGTGTTTTGGTGGGCCAATGAGATGAATTTGTTGGGCCTCTTTAAGGGAAGTGGGCTGCCGCAGTGCTACTTGACTATGCTTTTTGTTTATTTGTTGCCTTGTTGGGCCTCTGTGACCGTTGACGTCGCCGGCCGCCGTGGGCTCTCGACCGCCGGGGGGGGGGGGTTGGTTTTTGTTGTTTATCGTTTGGGTTATCGTTTGGGCCTCTGTGGTTATCGACATCGTTGGCCGCCGCAGGCGCTCGTCGCGCGGGGGGAGGGAGGGTTTGCCACCGCTGAGGGAGGTGAGGCTCGAGCCTTACCAAGCCTCCCCGCTGGTTTTGCCCCTGATTATAGCGTCTAGTAATTTTTTTTACAACCTCACTATTTTTTGGATATCCAACCTATCCACCACTCTTGGCCATCCAATCATTTGCATGCAAACCAAGAGTCACTTTCAATTATGCTTCTCTCATATGCTTGCTTTTCACCAGGACATGCATGCACAACAGAACCACACAGACCAAACAAGAAGCTCAGCGACCGAGGATGTGGACATCCAGAAGACTCCCACATTGTGCACGGACCAAATTCGACGACGATGCCAGACACAACCCGAGACGAAGAAAACTAAGATTCGTCGCCACTGCGTGTGATGAGAAGAGACGCTAGTGTGGTGATTAACCGCTCATGCGCACATGAACCGAGAACGCCCTTGCCCGCTTCTCGTACACAGAATGAGACAACGAGTCGAAAGCGACACGAAGAAAACGTGCCACCACCAATTTTTGTTCGGAACCGAACTGTTTTTATTTCTAAGTCATGATTGCTATAAAGTGCCCTCCTGGCACCCCTAAATTCTTACACGAAATTAGCATCTCCAAAGCCATAGGGCTAGCCTCTAACCCCATCTCTATTTATAGTCTAGAGTCCAAAACCTGGGCTTATCCCAAGCTTATGAGTTTTTATCCAATTCTAACAAATAAGGGACCCGAAACCCTTTCTAACATGGGTTTTCCAAAATTTCAACTTTTTCAACTCGTCACGTGTCAAAGCCTCCAGGACCGCACCTCTCGTAGCTTCTCCACACATCATCTACCCTTGATCTCCACGCGCTCCAGCGTGAGCCCGACCATCTCGTGACATTCTCGACCGCCTAGGCATCAGATTTCCCCCTCCTAGTCTTGGTCCTCTTTGTCACCGACCATGACCGTCTCTACACCCAATCTGTACATGCAAAGACCAAAAATGTTTTCCCGGAATAAGTTCTCTCCAACTTGACCAATATTAGTTCGCACACATGCAACACACCATAAGTAATATCACAACCAATGTTGTCAATTATTCATCATCTACACTGTCAATTGTTCATCACAAAAAATCCTAGACCTAGTCACATGGTCTAACAGTCTCCCCTTTGATGAATACATTGACAACCCTTAAAATAACATGATGTAGCTTCAAACAGATATAAGTGAAGAACTAAAGCTGAAAAAACATTTTAAGCCATACATCTCAAATCTCTCCTAAGTCTCTCCCTCCAAACACAAGAGAAGCAGTTTTAGCAAATTTCTTCTAATTCTCTAATAACTTCAATTTCACCCCTTTGACAATGTCATCATCAAGAAACTTTAGAAAAAGAATAATTCTAAGAAGGTGCAATAAGAGTAAAAATCAAGAAGTTTTGTATATTATCCAAGTTACTTTGTATTGATTTAATAATTTAACCATGTCATATGTTTTAGTAGAGCTATTTAGATCATATAAAGTCATATATCATATAGCAATGTCAAAACAAAGTTTTCAATATGATTAAGTAATTTATATTAATGACAGATATCTCAACAATGACCAAACCAATTATAGAGAGCATAGTGAGATATCACAACAAAAAGTCAAAGAGTAAAAGTGAAGCAAACTTTTAATCTAAATGAGCTAGCAGTCTCATACAACAATCTATTGGTCCACATTCAATTCTTACGCATGTTGCATACTTGTATCATACTTCTTTTTATGATAGCTTACTTCTTTTAAATGGTGGCATGCTTGAAGCATACTTCTTTTTATTCTGTGCACTTTTTGTGCTTTTTTGTTTACCATGGCATGCTTGGAGCATTCATCTTTTCAATTACCTCTTTCTCATTTTTTTATAACATGCCAAATTAAATGATCATAAAAAGAGCCTCATAGCCGAGATTTAAAATAAGACTCACAATCAAGCTAATTGTTTTTTGATAAACATCGTAAAGTACTATTTATAATCAATCTAGTCAAAATATTCCGCCATGTCATATTTTAGTTCAAGTGCAATAAATTAATTATAACCAGTCATGATCAAAACTACATAGTATATGAGTAAATATGATAAAGAGAGCTCTACAACTCATTTGATTTCAATCACTTGGACTTGATGAATTATTTAACAAATATAATAAACAAAGCTTTTGAAAATTTTAAACAACAAGCTCCCCTTCAGAATAATCCCATAAGATGTAACACAACCAACTCACTTCATAAATGAGCAAAACGTGAAGAATCAAGTGGTTTTGAAAGAATATCAGCAACCTGAGAATCTAACTCAATAAGGTGTAAGACTACATTACCTTTTCCACATGGTCTCTCAAAAAGTGGAATCTCTTGGAAGCCATCAAAGGAGTGAAGAACCATCAAGTGTTCCAACCAAGCAATGATGTAAAAGATCGGAACTCAATCAAGCCACGTTCTCCATTCTGTGTTAGTTATTCTTATATCACAGAAAACATCGGTCTCATAGTACTGGAGTTAGTGAAATAAGATTTAGGCATCCAGTACTGAGACACACGATATGGAGAAACAACAACAAAACTAGAACCAAAATTACGTACATATAGGACAAAAGAGAATGCCAAAAATTATGTGCATATTGGACAACACACGATTAGAATGCCAAAAAGAACATGAATTATTTGAATTAAATCCAAATCCAGCACATGAAGCAGATTTGAAGTAATCATAAAGTTTTCTACGAACCTAGCTTTCGCATTAATTCTAGGAACAAAAAAGATTGTATGTTTTTATCTTAAAGTATTCAATCTTTCCTTCTTCTCTTTCTTAGCACGTCTAAAATAAAATTTATGTAAGTGCCCATCTATTCCATAGTAGGTGCAATGAAATTCAACATAACCAGAATTCTTTCAAGATGATGAGATAGCACCTACATTATTATTCGATGCTCAACAAAATTAAAACCTAGACCATGATTTTTACACTTATTTTTGATTTGTCTAGGATCATATTCAAAATTTTCTTGCCAAAAGAAAATCTTTCTAAAGTGCCCTTAAGATATTCATTTTCTTTAGCCAATAAAGGAACAAGATGTACGCTGAACATGTTCTTTCACCAAATTCTTGGAAGCACTAGATTGAGCCAATCTTTCTTTTTCAACAAAATCATTCAATTGCCTATTTAAAACATCAATTTCAATATTTAACTTAGGATAATTTGAGCAAGACATGTTTTCATGATAAAGCATTTGTTGAATAGTTTCCTGAGCTGAATTAAGTCTAGCTTATAGCAATTCATACTTAGCACAGGCTTTAGAAGAATTAAACTTGAGCTTTTCAATTTCATCATTAGCAAATTTTAATTTTTCATCACAAGAGTCATATGTCAATTTGAATTCATCAAATCTATCAATTACATCCCTAAGTTGAACCAGATTTGATGCATTAATTGATCTAGCAGTCTCCAACTCATAATATTAAGCTTAACAAGACTCACATGATTCATTATCAGGAATACAAGTTCTAAGTCTATCAATCTCAGAAGTTAAGCATTCAATAAGATCATTACTTTCTTTCAATTTCTTTTTTTATCTTTTTCAATTCAATAGCTAGCTTAATCAAACCATCTTTAAGCTCATCATACGACAGTCCTATCTCATCGGGATCAACCTCACTACTTTCTAGATATGCAACCTATGCACCACTGTTGGCCATCCAACCATCTGCATGCAAACCAAGAGGCACTTTCAATTATTCTTCTCTCATATGCTTGCTTTTCACCAGGACATGCATGCACATAGGGGGTGAAAAAATAGCTCGAGGCTCACAAGCCGGCTTGAGCTCGTTACGAGCCGAGTCAGCTTAGCTCGAGCTCGTAAATTTTTGAGCCGAGCTGAGCCTCCTTCGCAGTTTGCAAAAAAAAAAAAAACCGAGCCGAGCTCGAGTCGCTTGCGAGCCTATTTGGCTCGTGTCTGCAGTTGGCCCAGCCCACTAACTCCCTCCCTAAATCTCTCGTCTCGCGTCTCTCCCATGAAATCATGATCCCGACCTCGATCTGCCATTCCCCATATTTCCCTCCCCTTCCATCCCAATGGCCGATGCCGATGTCGACGCCAATGCCCTTCCCTTGCCACCTGTGCTCGCGATGCAGTCCAATGCCTCCCTACCCAGCCACCCCTACCCTCGTTTCCGCCTGTCTATACCCGACCTCCGACGCTACCCCGCCGCCGCTAAAACCCCCAATCTCCCTAACATCCCCGCCTTTGTGGACCTCGACACCCCCTTGTCCGACGCTGATGCTTCAGCTGTAACCTCCTCTGACGTTGTCATGGATGCCCCCCACAAGGGCAAGAAGAAGGCCAAGTAGCCAGCCCATGCCCCCACCGGTACCAACGGTGTAGGCTTTGGCTTCGAGCACCCCTTCTCTCCTCTCCCGTCGTCGTCGCCGCCATCTAGTGTGAGGGCCTCTCTCTCCATCGAGCTACTGCCTCCTTCGAGCAACAGCCATGCGGAGTAGGTCAGTCGCCTCTCTTCTTCCACTGCATGTGTCCTCCATCCGATCGCCTTGGAGACGTTCGAACCGCTCCAAATGTTCGTTCATTTTATGGCGTTCGATCGGTTTTGGATGGTCAATGGCGACGGTGATGTTTGGACCAGGCTAAATGATCCCGCCATTGGATTGGCTGGAGACGCTTGCAGTCGTTTGATTGACATAGAGGTGCGGTTGCAGATGAGTCGATCCCCTAACCTAACCCTAACCCTTCGGCCGCCATGCCTAAATTCCCATTCCCAAATTCTCGATCTGCATTCGGTCGATCCCCTTCCACCACACCACCCGCCACGCCGCTTGCCCCTCCCACCACGCGGCCCACCCCAACCACCACGCCGCCCACCCTTCCCACCTTGCCACCATGCCCCGTCCTCCCCTGGCCACGTGCACTCTCCGTTAGCCCATCCTCCCCCTGGGCCCTAGCCCCATCCCCGTGCTATCTCCCTGGGCCTCGCTCTGCTCCCCCCACTCCTCCGTCTGACTCCGATGCCATGGGTTGCTAATGGAGCATGGAGTCTCATGCGCAAGGGGAGAAATCGGCCGACTCCAAGGCCTCCGGCTCTACACTAGCAGGCGAGCATGCAACCAGTCGACACCTCATTAGCTCCCAGCCACCTCCTGAACTCGGCAAACTGGTAGACTCGGTGAGGTATTTTTTTTAATTTTTTGTTGATGTTTTGTAGTATAATGTCTCTCATTTTTGTGAATGATTTTGTAGTGTGACATATCATAGCTATTTATGACTTGCTTCCTAATCCTATGTAATCCTCATAAGGGAATTTTCTTTGTGAGAACTGTTTATGACACAATATATGAACTATGTCTGTTTTGTATGATTGTCTTGTAATGCTATGAAATAATGTATGAACTGGCAGTAATAATATGGCAATTGTCCAGGACATTACAGAACTATTTTTGTAACCTGAACAGCTCATTTTAGTATTAACTATTTTTGTGAATGATTTTTCTCTCATGCATTCATATGTTCGTAAGTCATAACTCATATATATTCAATTACTATACTGTGCTGCTGCCTACTGCTGTGCTATGTTGAAACCATATAAATTAAAATGAGCCAAGATATGTGTTTAATTGTGCAGTTTCTATGTTGAATTGTGTGGCTCGCGAGCCGGCTCGAGCCAGCTCGAGCCAAAAAATGAGCCACGCTGAGCTGGGCTTTTAGCTCATTTCTTAAATGAGCTGAACCAAGACGAGCCATAGCTCCGAGTGAGCTCGGCCGAACCTGGCTTGAGCCAGCTCGGCTCGGCTCATTTCCACCCCTACATGCACAACAGAAGCACACAAACCAAATAGGAAGCTCGTCCAGAATGGTCAAGGAGACGTTGAAGATGACCGAGGCTTACGGGGTGGTTGTAAGCCGGGACGACGTGGAACCAGAGCGGGAGTTACCGGTGGTGGATGGGCAACGATGAGGTAGACCGAGACTAGGCTCAGGGAGGAGTCGAGGTCCAGATGGTCGATGAAGTCGAGTGCCGTTATGTGCGAGAAGAATCATGTGATGCACCAAGTGACTTGGTCGTTTGCAAGCGAGGACGTTTCGGTGTGATCCGGACACGTGAGAGGTTTGACGGGAAGTCATTGGAGTCACGTGAAAGATGGCAAAGCATTAATGATGCTTTGTGGAAAAGGAAGCAGGAAACTTCGTGGAAGACAGTATAAGGGCATTTTGGTAAATTTCCCAATACCGAAAAATGGCGGTGTATGAAACTGTGGTGTTAGTCTAAGTGGTTTAGGTCTTGTATGTGCTGAAAATGTGAAGTGGATTAAGTGTTGATTTACTAATGGGTTAATGGTTGTAAGCCGTTTTGAGAAACGTGCATAAGTAAAACCCAGTATTAGGTGGGGTTAACGGGTTATCGTTGGTTTGGCCTAATGGGTAGATCCATTAGGTTTTGGTTTAGGTTGTGAGCCTATAAAACGGGAGGGGAGGCAAGAGTTAGAGTTTGAGAAGGTTGGCTAAGCCTTTTGGTGGCTAGTTCCTCCATCCTCCCATGGGAGTTAGGTTAAAGAGTGAGTGTGTGCTTTAGCTTTAGAGCTCTGTCCTCCTTAGTAGAGTGGTTGTAAGACTAATCATCTCAAGTAAGAAATACATAAATCTTTGATCTACCTTTTGTGTATTTTTTTGTCTGTTTGAGTTTGCTCTGTTTTGATATCTTCGGTTTGGTTCTTCCTTTGTTCTCTTTAGTCAACATTTCAGTTCTGTTCCCTTCTCTTCTTGATATGAGAGGTTGTTCCTACTTGATCTTGTTGATGATCTGACTTGCTGGATGTTGTGGGATCATACTCAAAGCCACCTTGGCTATTCTATTCCCACAGGCATGGTCTGGTTGTCTTTTTGATCTCGGGTCTCTGTTTTGTGTGCCTCCTCTAATACTTCAAGTTGTTTATGACTGCATCTAATTTCGATCGACTCAATGGTCTTAGATCATGTGGTTGTGCACCTCCACTGCTTTTTGAGTTGCTTACACCGCAGTTGGTTACGAGTGCTCGGTGGTCTTCAACCACGCTAGTCATACAATTGCTTTGTTCTGAGTTCGTTCTTTTCTCTCTCAATCTTTTCTTGATCTAATAGTTTTGATTTGATTTCTTTGATGTTCTTTCTTGCTATGACATGTGGGATCATGCTCAAAGTCATCTTGGATATTCTCTACCCTCGAGCAAGATCTGCTCATCGTATTTAGATCTCGATTGGTGTACGCTACTTTAATTTGAAAAAAGGTCTCAAATTTATCATAGATTTTTTGATCCAGGAATGGAATAGCTTCCTGAGACTTTAAGAAATATGCATACACTGGGTTCACAGCTTTTGGATCTTTCAATCAAAAGTTACGTGAATTTTGGATCTTGCGGTCGGGCTGAAAACCCTATTCCCTTGTTCTTCCTTTGGAAACAGTGGTACCACAAGCCTCGTAGCGGTAGTTCCGTAGTTCCTGTTCTTCAACCACTTTGATTTCAACCATTCATTGGTCGTCGATCTCACTGGTTGAAGTTCAGCTTAGTTCAACCACCTTGGTTTCGATCGCTCAATGGTCGTAGATCACTCTAGTCACATTCTAAACTGTTATGACCACACATTGATTTTCGACCACATTGTTTTTTGACCGCACTCTGGGCACTAACTACAGAGGTGTCGACCATTCGTTGGTCTTCGACCATGTAGGTTACGATCACATCGGTCTTTGACAGCGTTGCTTTTTTACTACTCATTGATCCTCGACAACGTTGGTCTCTCGACCGCACACTGGTCATCGACCACGTCAGTCTTCGACAACATTGGTTTTCGATAACATAGGTTTCAATCACGTTGGTTATGACCACGTTGGTTTCGACCATGTTGGTTTCGACCTCGTTGGTTTCGACTACAGTGACTTCGACCACGTTGAACTTTCGACTGGTAGTTGAATTTCGACTACGTTGTTTTCTCTGCTGACTGATTGTGTTTAGTTCGGCTCTCCGGTGTTTTCCAACCAGTAGTCATAACCTACCACGTCGATTTCTGACTGGTGGTTGTAACTCGACCACGAAGTGCTCTGATCTGGTCATGCTCAACTCTGTCATCCTCTGTTTTTTAAGTAGACCTCATATTCTAATCTTCATAGCTTTGTAGCTATTGGGGTAAAGAAATAGTGAATCCTACTTGAGAGAAAATTTAAAGGCATCATTCACTCTCTCTATTACCTATCCGGTTCTACAGTTAAAGCAGACTAAGTCGGATAAGCATACCTTGAAGGTAACGGTATAAGCTCTTCCCAAAATAACCAAAGATACTATTTCATGGAAGTACAGGATAAGCATACCTTGAAGGTAACGGTATCCCATATGGCTAAAGTTTTATCAGCCCCTATTGTAATGAGTTGTGGAGCAATTCCTATTACCCTTGAAACTTCAACCGCAACCACACCTCCATCATGAGCCTTGAGAAAGACACCCAAATAAAAGAAACTAGTATTAACCAAGCCATGTGCTGAACTGCTAACTAATGTTATTTACACGCTTTATCTACATATTCTGCCATTTTTGAAGAAACAGAAACAAAGAAATGTATGAAAAATGCTACCTTCAAACTAATCTTAGGTACAAGCTCACGAGAGTCATGGATGTGGTCAGCGCTCCATAATATTAGCAGACCATCACTGCCACCAGAAACTAAATGTACTTGAAGCCACATGTACTTATTGATAAGGAAAAATATAACAGTACTGTGTGGAAAATGAAAATGCAACAGAAACTAACATTGAAATATCAACAGAAACTATCGACAATGAAATATCAGATAAGTAGTTAAGTACAACAGACAACACAAACTTATCTCATATGGACACAACAGGGAAAAATCGTAGTTTGATCACCACATACAAGCAACCAAAACATAAGACAAACACAGTTATGCAATCATTTACCTCACCAGCTGCAGACATAAATGTCATTAAGCAAGATATCGCTCCTTTATGTCCACCTGTATACCTTCGCACAAGCTGCAAGGACCAAACTGCTATATTTAAAATGTAGGGATGAAGAAACAGAGGAGAGTAGAATATGTTCACCCTTCCATTTCATCATTGAAAGAACTCTTATCACGCCATCAGATGACCCAAACGCAACCAGAGGGGCATCACTAGAAGATGATCTGGAGAGGAATTCCATACTGCAAAAGCACAGACATGATCTAAGTAAACATCCAGCACTAACCTAAAGTTTCAAATTACTTGCTGTGCAACAGATGTATGTAGCATTGGTTACAACATAAGCAACTTAATTACACCATACAAACAAAAAAAAGAGGAAACAGGAGCAACTCGTTTGTTGTTCTTTATCTTGCATTGGCAGTAATTGATTCATTTTCTCACATATAACTATAAGGTCAAAATGTAGCAGGAAATGCAGTAGCAGCACCACCAATAAAAAGCGCACGAGCGTAAGCTTCATGAACAAGTTTTGAGATAGAAATGGCCTATACTGTAAAACAACATAGATAAAATATCAGGAAAGGTTGCATTAAGAGAACAATATTATGGTCTCACCAGAATCAGTGTGCCATGTGCCTTAGCATAAACCAATGAAAAATCATCAGCTAGTTTTCCTAATCCTGGATCTTAATGGAAGAATACTGCTCATGATCATTCTGTATCAATCTACGTAGGTCAATTCACAAGAAGAGAATAAATGGTCTAAAGTTGGACGCAGTATAGCATATAGGCCTTAAGCGATGTAGGAGAAGCATCACACAAGTAGAATGGTTTTGCTTATTTTGCTCCTTACATCACATACCCAAAATGTTTGTTAAGAAAATTAAATCTGACATGCAGAATTCACTCAGCTTCATCTAAACACCGTGAATAAATGAACATAAATGCATATTAGCATATATCCATAAGCATGGGTACTCAGCAAAGTAACCATACCATAGAAGTGACTTGTTGTCAAGCTCTTGCCTAGGAACATCACGACCACGCATAGTCACCAAATCCAAAAAAAATCACTTTGTTCTCACAGAAAATGACAACAAAATGCCTTCCTCTTGTAGATGCTGCAGGTGCACTGAAAGTAGACGATTGTCGATTGACTGCAATTGGAGCCTCAGCAGCAGCAGAGCAATTGCGCCAATGTTGCCAGAAGCGAACATCGTCATCATAAAAGCAAACCTGCTTTACACTTGGAGAAGAACAATTGGCCCGTAGGCAGTCTAGTAAAGATACTAATTGTAGGACCGAAGATAGCAATAGAGAAGAGTGAATGATGACTTAAAAAATTTCTCCACTAGTATTCACTTATCCTTTACTCTGATAACTACAAAGGTATAAAGATTAGGAGCTAAGATCACAGACTCACAGAGCTAAGAGCAAACAGTAGGAAAAACAACGTGGTCGAAATTCAACACTGTGGTTGAAAGTTGACTACCAGTCGAAAATCAATGTGGCCGGAATTCGACTACCAGACGTAAATTAATGTGGTCGGAATTCAACGTGGTCGTAACCAATGTGGTCGAAAGCCAACGAGTGGTCGAACAACCAACGTGGTCAAAAACCAATAAATGGTCGAAAACCCTATGTAGTCAAAATTCAACTGCCAGTCAGAAATCAATGTGGTCAGAATTTGACTCTAATGGTTGATGATAAGAGTGAGCAGTCGAAAACCAACGTAGTCAAAAAATAACGTGGTCGAAATTCGCCTTGAGTGGTTAATGACCAGAGAGTAGTCGAAAACCAACATGGTCGAAAAAAAGGTCGGAATTCGACTTGAGTGGTCAGTGACCAGAGAGTGGTCAAAAATCAACATAGTCAAAAACCAACATTGTCAAAAATCGAATTGAGTGGAAATCCGTGATTTTGAAGCTGGTTGAAATCTGACCGGAGTGAACCACTACCAAAGAGTGGTTGATCTGTAAGCGATCAAAACTAGAGAGGTTAAACCAAGTCGAAACACAACTAGGGAGGTCAACGACCAGTGAATGGTCGAAAACCAAGGAGGCCATATCAGTTTAGAATATGACCAGAAGGGTCAATGATCAATTAGTGATCATAACCAGAGCGGTCGAACCAATCTGAATTTCGACTAGTGAGATAAACTATCAATGAATGATAAAAAATCAAAGAGCAGTCAAAAGACCAGCGTGGTCGAGAACAATGAGCGATCATAACCAGACGCGGTCGAAAATGACTCAAAAGAACAGACCAATCGCACGACCGCAAGATCTAAAATCCACATATCTTTTGATTAAAAGATCAAATGGCCGTGAAACTTTGTACGCAAATTGCTTAAGGTCTCAAGATGCTATTCTATTCTTGAATCGAAAAAGCTGTGACAAATTTGAGACCTTTTTGCAATTTGAGAACATACACACCAACCAAGAACTAAAAACCAAATCGATGATCAGATCTTGCTTGTGGATAGAAGATAACTAAGATGGCTTTGCACACGCTCCCACATGTCATGGCAATTTGGATCACCAAAAAGATCAGATCAAAAGTCCTTGGATCAAGAAATCACCCGATTAAACCAAGAACGTGCAAAAATAGGGTTTCTTCAAAATCTTGCTATTGAAGTGCCTAAATGATTGGAGATTGATCTCAAGAGATTATCTTGGCACAGCAAGATCAAGAGAAGGGTAGAAGAGATATCAAACTAACCAAAAAAAAAGAGCAACGGGAAGATATCAAGAAAGCGTTGAGAAAAGAGAGGAAAAACCAACTCAAAACATAGCAAACTCAATCAAATAAAAAGATACACAAGGTAGATCAAAGATTGATATATTGCTCACTTGAGATGATTGATTTTACAGCTACTCCACTCAGGTGCACAGAGTTCTACAGCTAGAGCACACACACACTCTAACCTATCTCCCATGGGAGGGAGGAGGAGCTAGGCACCAAAAGGCTTAGCCAACCTTATCAAACCCTAGCTCTTGCCTCTCCTCCCTTTTATAGGCTCATAACCTGAACCCAAAAATCTAATGGATCCCCCATTAGGCCAAACCGAGGATAACATGTCTCTTCTCACACATGATGGCACCCGACTTCCTCGGCTGTCTAGACCTCAACTCCTCCCTAAGCCTAGTTCTGGTCTACCTTGCCGTTAGCTGTCATGACCACCACTAGTAGATCCTACTCCAGTTCCTCATCATCCCAGCTTGCAACCACCCCACAAGCCTTGGTCATCTTCAGCATCTCCTGACCATTCTAGACCTTATCACCAGCCTGTGCCTAGTCTCGGTCCTCCTACGCCTCACCATGACCTAGCTCCGAAGTCCTACAACCAACACAAACAAGAAAATCGTCATGTAGCACCGCACGACACACAAAGTCATCAATTGGCATAATTAATCCAAACAATGCTTAATGCAAAATGTATGCACTCAATACTGATCCTAAACCTTGGACCAAACAATAAATACATATGCACACTAGCAACAACACCCAGGTCAACCCATGAACAAACTCTAAGAATTCAATAGAATAATTTTAGACCACCAAGAGAAGCCAGACTGACCACCAAGCACAGGACAACGGTCAGACCACTGGCTGGTCTAACATGAGTACTCGGATGCTCAAAGATCGCAAAACTTGAAGTACTTAAAGCCTACAAGTAACGACCGAGAGGCCAATAACCAGCACAACAAATCACTACGACCATCGATCACAAAGGCTATGACTACTAGAACAGATCGCTACAACAACTGATCATAAGGCTACAACTACCGACCGCCAAGACTTATGACTACCGAATAGATGGCTACGACAACCGAGCACAAAAGCTATGACTGTCAATCGCCTAGACTTACAACTACCGAACAACGACCACGTAGCACGACCATTCTGTGGTCGTTCTGCTATGCTTGACAAATCGTGGTTATTCTACCGATCTCGCTGTAATACCCTGATCGTCGATTCGGCGTAAGTTTTAAAATAATCGCGGAGTCACCGGTTTTTCGGTAAATCGCGGGAAGGAAAAAATAAAAATTATAGAACAGTGTAAAATGAATAAAATAAATTAAAAATTATAATAATAAACTCGGATGGGCTATCGGGAGAGTGGGCCGACCACCTTGGGCCGGAGGCCCAAGGGGTGGCCGCACCTCCCCCTCTCCCTCCCCTAAAACCCTAAGCCACTCTCCCCCTTTCCCCCCACAGCCGCCACCCCCCTTTCCCACCCTCTTGGGCGCAGCCCCCCTCCCTGGTTGGTGCCCCCACCCCCCCCACAAGTGCTGCTCCCACCCCCCCCCCCCACAAGTGCTGCTGCCATTGGAGCCAAGGAGAGGAAGGAGAAGGAGAAGAAGGAAGGAGAAGGAAGAAGAAGAAGAGGAGGAGGAAAAAAAAGGGGTGATCCATCATCTAGGTAATTTTTTCTCATCCCAAACCCTCTGTTCTATGGAATAATTAGGGTTCTTGGCACGGATTTTGAAGGTAGTTAATAGATTAATTGCCCGATTAGAGATTAGCTGATGTCTGCCTGTAGATTGATTCGCGCAGCGTGTCTGTTCGCAAAGTTTTGACCTAGTAAACGAATTTGCCTGCGGATCTTCCCAAAAGGAAAGTTGTAGAGGACTTCCAGGCGCATCTCCTGTATTTGTTTCGAAATTTTATGCCTTGTTATCTGGGAGTTACAGGGTCGGGAATACTGCTGTTCGTCAGGCGAGCAGATTGGTACAGACCGACGGTAATCTGGGATTTAGAGGTGGTAAATGATTTTTATGACCATGTCCGTAATTGAGAAAGTTGTAGATAATTTAGAGATATAGCTTCTGTATAAAATGCAGAATTTTGAGACCCTTTTACTGATGTTGGGACGCATTTGTTTATTGCTGTCCAATCTGCAAGAACAGAGTTCTTCCTCTGTTTTGGGCATTAAATTACACCTAGCTGTGATCAAAATAAAAATAGGTGTTCTACATGAAAAATGTAGGCTTTTAAGCGATGAATCCAGAGAGATATCGTTTTCTGTAAATGGATCAATATTTTTAAAGTTACGAAAATGTTAAGCAGCACTGCTGCAGAGGGTAATTTGCTGAATTGTTGAGCGGAGAGGAGTTTGTGCGGGTTCGGGGTTCTAGCGACGTTTTTAATTATTAATGTCATGTTTGTATGCTGTAGCTGTGTGCTGAGAGTTGCCTTTTGGACAGGTGGTCTTGTCCCTGAGCGCTCTTGATTTTACTTCGCTTCGTCGGTTTGAGGCAAGTAAACGTAGCGGTGGTTGCTACCGTTTAACTTGTTATTCCTTCTACTTGCAGTTTACATTATTATCATAATTTGATACATTATGCCATGATTGCATGA
Source organism: Dendrocalamus latiflorus (assembly GCA_017311315.1). Taxonomy (NCBI): domain Eukaryota; kingdom Viridiplantae; phylum Streptophyta; class Magnoliopsida; order Poales; family Poaceae; genus Dendrocalamus; species Dendrocalamus latiflorus. The sequence goes on from CM029664.1 coordinate 39,049,537, forward strand.
TAATTTAATTGTGGAGATGGTAGCAAGTACTTATCCATTGATATGTTGATAATCTGCTAGTAGCCATGTGGAAATCTTGCTTAATGTTATAATGTGGAACATGAAAATAACATGTGGTGGATGTGGATATGTCGTGAGCATGTTGATGCTCCTTTGAGGATGGATTAATGTGATTTGTGATTATCATATCATATCATGTCATATGCATATGTGGATGTCGCCGCACATAGCCGCGACCGTACCGGTACAGCATTGTATATTGTCGTAATACGATGCACCTCTTATCCCGCGGGAAGCATCGTATATTGCCGTAATACGATGCACCTCAAATCCTGCCTGAAAAGAGTGATGTGGAGCATAGCATTCATATGCATTGCATTGTGGAAAGATTCATTTGCATACATATGCAATATGTTGTGGTGAAGTTATTTTGTGGAATATTCAACTCATAGTTGTAATGTGGATTATACAACTTCATAGTTGTAATGTGGAATTGGCTCATGTGAGCTATTTGTGGTATGAGGATTATGGTTGTGGACGTGGAATGGGGTTCATCCCTTGTGTACGGTAAGGTTTGTGATTGTGGCATGAGATTCTTTTCTCTTGTATTAATTGTTGATAACAATTGTGGATGTGAGAAATAATAAAGTGTTGAAGTAAAACATACATATGTTTTATTGCTTTTGCTAGTTGTAGTGGTTGAGAATTTAAAGTAGTCAAACAAGATTTTATTTGTTAATGCTTTAACGTCATTGATGGTGATTTGAGGTTGAGGATAATAACATTATAATTGTGCAAGAATGTTGATGATTAACCTATTGTGGTTTGTGGAAGATTAAATGTTTCATTTGCATTTAATTGTGGATAAAATGACTGCATTCATATGCCAATAAAATCTGAAATTGAAGAGGTATGATTCATGGAAGTTTGTGGTGGTTTAATAATTGTGGACATGAATTGTGGTTATAGTTGTATGGAATTATAAATGATGATGTATAATTGTTTGTAGTTTGAATAGCCTGTTAAACAGTTTGCTTGCTGAGATTTTTATCTCACCCTTGTTTCCCCCTCCCTACAGGTGGACTTTGAGCATGCATGGGAAGGGTAGAACGGCACCACACTGATGCACGTGAATCATATTTTTATGCTGTAATAAAGTTGAAAGGATTCTAGACCTTGCATAGCTTTGTTTACATTATCTTAATAATGTTAAATTTGTGAACTATGTTTTAGATTAAAATGTTGGAGGATGTTTTAAATAGTGAATTGCTATCACTATCCTGTTATTCCTTAGTTGTTTATGCTTCCGTTTATACTATCTTGTTTAGTAATTGTTGCCAGTTTATTTTATCTTGTAAATTGGCTCGTTGTAGAGCAGTTTTAGTAGCATCCCAGGGTAATGTGGGTCCTGGGGTGTTACACTCGCACGATGTGCAAAAGAATTAGAATGATTATTATGATTGTTTAAATTTCTATCATGTTGGATAAATTGAATTATTTTTGTTTATAGTAATTAATCTGACCGTTTGGAATGATTAAGTAAGGAGGTGTTGGAATATTGCCTTGGTAATATTAACCTTTAATCTGTCCTTTATTTAGATACTTTATGAGCATGTACAATTGCTAGATTCATCTATCTTTCACCATGCTAAATTGTTGAAATATGTATAAAGAAATAGAGGAAGGTGGATGTATTGACTTGTAGAATCTTGTCTTACAAAGCTGGTATTATTGAAGTTTAAAGTTATTTCGTTCTAATTTCTGAACGTAAGGTGGGATACTGAATCTATGCTCATGATTGTTTTATGATTGTAAAACGGAATTAGGATCATGAATGTTGTTATGATAAAATAATAACAATTATTGCTAGTAATGACTAGAGTACAATCAATTTGTGCTAAATTAGAGTTGAGCATCAATAAGAATTGAATATATGGAATCTAATAAGAGATTCATACTAGCATGTTTGTGAGATTGTCATGTTCTAGTATCATCTTGTTTAAAAGCTTTGATTTAATATGGTGGCTTATGCACTAGGATTTCCTAGATTAAGTAGTCGCAATCTTACTCAGATAATAGAAATATGATGAAGTGATTTCTTATGTTTCTTTTGGAAAAGTTTATGAAGGGATTTGTGGATATGATGATGCTTGTTAAGAATGTATTATTCTGATGTTAGCATGATGGTTAGTTGTGGTTGTGATGATAATGTTGAATGTTCCTTAAATAAAAGAATTTGATAACTTCCATGATACTACTTATATCAAAAGTTTTGAGATTTGCGTACGCAATCTTTTTGATCTCATGACTTATGTGGCAGCTGAAATTGTTTGAGCAAAGTGACGTGTTGAGAGCTTTTATTAGTTCTTAAGGGATTAATGTGTTGTGGTCTTTAAATCACTTTTGTTGGAATTGTCAAGGTGATACCGTAATCAAAGAAAGTTGTTCTCTTTGTTAAAAGAAAGAGTGCGGTAAAAGTATTGGAGGTTGAAGTCATGTCATGCAATTTTTTTAGGTGTGTTTGACTTCTTAATTTCGCCGCTTAAGAGCTTCTTGAACTCAAATGGCAATATTTTTTTCCACCGCCTAAGAGTTTTTTGAGCTCAAATGGCAATATTGTATTCTTATTGGTTGAGATTTGGTATTTTCTTCTTGAGGGGCATGTGCCTTCAACTGTGATCTTATCTTTTGCTATCCAAGATTGTTGCTATTTCTTTTGGTTTTGCATTTATTGCGGATGGTAGCATCATCCTCTGTGCTGAAATTTACTTCTTTTTGCCTCTTCTAAGAAAGGGGTAATCAATTTGGGTTGCAAAGTCCTTTAAGAGGTGTATGACATCTAGTTGGTGTGGTCATGTGATTGATTTTGGTGAGAATGTGGGTGTGATATGAATTTCGAGTTGTTATCCTTAAAAGGATTGAGGTGTTTTAGGAATTATCTGTCAAAGTAATTCCATTGGTCATTGGCTTGGCTAGAATGTATTTTTGTGGAGACAGTAGAGTCTCTCTGCAAGGGTGTGGATGATGTACTCAGTTTGAGCGCATTGTCGAAGTTGCCAACCTAAGATAAATGAGTTGGTGTGTTGGGTGATGATTTGAAAATCCTTGGTTCGAGGAAGTTAAATTTCCAAAGGGAATGGATTGGGGAATTTTTTAATAACTCGAGTAGTAATATACTCTCTTGATTCTTGTTTAAACTGTGTGTTTATGGCAGAGGTCATCTGCAAATTGAGTTGTTATATGTTGTGGTGTATTCTTTTCCAGTTAGGAAAAGAAAATGATTGTTTTGGTCTGTCGAGTGATTTTCACTCTTGGCTCGCGCAGTGTGGTTTTTCCAAATGTCTATTTGGAGAGTGTGAATGGTTTTGTTGTGAATCCTTTGTTTTGGATTGTGGTCCTTTGAAGGAAGGTTGTTTGCTAGTATGTTGCTTGAGAATCCTTTATTCCTCTTTTGGTTGGGTTCCTTTTGCGAAGTTATTGTTCGTGCTTTGAGTAATGTTATGAGTGGAATCTGTGGTTGAATTCTTTAAAAGGGGTACAATGTATTATCCCGATTATAATAAATAGAGGAAAATGTTTTAGGAAGGAGAATGGTATTAGATAGTGGCTTGATAGTTGTGGCGGAGAATTTTGTGAGAACGGCAGGATCTGTTGGCCGCTCAGAGCCAACAAAAGAGTTGCGGGTGCTCGGCGTTCACCGGCGCGTGTCGTGGACTCATCGTAGTTGGACATGAGGAAGAGAACCACCATGTATGTGGAGGCCCTCTTGGCGAATCAATCCGAGCGGGAGGTGACGTGGGAGCTTGAAGTTCAAATGTAGAAGAAGGACCCGAGTTCTTCAAGGCGGGTGAGAACCCGTAGTAGTGGTTCCCTTGGGATGATCTATCCTAGGGATGCTCTTTCTTGTGGTTGTTCTTTCCTTCATTGCTCTTTTCTTGCTATTCTCTTGATTTGTGGTTTGAGGAGTTAGATTCGAGGACGAATCCTTTTTAGGTGGGGAGAATGTAATACCCTGATCGTCGATTCGGCGTAAGTTTTAAAATAATCGCGGAGTCACCGGTTTTTCGGTAAATCGCGGGAAGGAAAAAATAAAAATTATAGAACAGTGTAAAATGAATAAAATAAATTAAAAATTATAATAATAAACTCGGATGGGCTATCGGGAGAGTGGGCCGACCACCTTGGGCCGGAGGCCCAAGGGGTGGCCGCACCTCCCCCTCTCCCTCCCCTAAAACCCTAAGCCACTCTCCCCCTTTCCCCCCACAGCCGCCACCCCCCTTTCCCACCCTCTTGGGCGCAGCCCCCCTCCCTGGTTGGTGCCCCCACCCCCCCACAAGTGCTGCTGCCATTGGAGCCAAGGAGAGGAAGGAGAAGGAGAAGAAGGAAGGAGAAGGAAGAAGAAGAAGAGGAGGAGGAAAGAAAGGGGTGATCCATCATCTAGGTAATTTTTCCTCATCCCAAACCCTCTGTTCTATGGAATAATTAGGGTTCTTGGCACGGATTTTGAAGGTAGTTAATAGATTAATTGCCCGATTAGAGATTAGCTGATGTCTGCCTGTAGATTGATTCGCGCAGCGTGTCTGTTCGCAAAGTTTTGACCTAGTAAACGAATGTTCCTGCGGATCTTCCCAAAAGGAAAGTTGTAGAGGACTTCCAGACGCATCTCCTGTATTTGTTTCGGAATTTTATGCCTTATTATCTGGGAGTTACAGGGTCGGGAATACTGCTGTTCGTCAGGCGAGCAGATTGGTACAGACCGACGGTAATCTGGGATTTAGAGGTCGTAAATGATTTTTATGACCATGTCCGTAATTGAGAAAGTTGTAGATAATTTAGAGATATAGCTGCTGTATAAAATTCAGAATTTTGAGACCCTTTTACTGATGTTGGGACGCATTTGTTTATTGCTGTCCAATCTGCCAGAACAGAGTTCTTCCTCTGTTTTGGGCATTAAATTACACCTAGCTGTGATCAAAATAAAAATAGGTGTTCTACATGAAAAATGTAGGCTTTTAAGCGATGAATCCAGAGAGATATCGTTTTCTGTAAATGGATCAATATTTTTAAAGTTACGAAAATGTTAAGCAGCACTGCTGCAGAGGGTAATTTGCTGAATTGTTGAGCGGAGAGGAGTTTGTGCGGGTTCGGGGTTCTAGCGACGTTTTTAATTATTAATGTCATGTTTGTATGCTGTAGCTGTGTGCTGAGAGTTGCCTTTTGGACAGGTGGTCTTGTCCCTGAGCGCTCTTGAATTTACTTCGCTTCGTCGGTTTGAGGCAAGTAAACGTAGCGGTGGTTGCTACCGTTTAACTTGTTATTCCTTCTACTTGCAGTTTACATTATTATCATAATTTGATACATTATGCCATGATTGCATGATAATTTAATTGTGGAGATGGTAGCAAGTACTTATCCATTGATATGTTGATAATCTGCTAGTAGCCATGTGGAAATCTTGCTTAATGTTATAATGTGGAACATGAAAATAACATGTGGTGGATGTGGATATGTCGTGAGCATGTTGATGCTCCTTTGAGGATGGATTAATGTGATTTGTGATTATCATATCATATCATGTCATATGCATATGTGGATGTCGCCGCACATAGCCGCGACCGTACCGGTACAGCATCGTATATTGTCGTAATACGATGCACCTCTTATCCCGCGGGAAGCATCGTATATTACCGTAATACGATGCACCTCAAATCCTGCCTGGAAAGAGTGATGTGGAGCATAGCATTCATATGCATTGCATTGTGGAAAGATTCATTTGCATACATATGCAATATGTTGTGGTGAAGTTATTTTGTGGAATATTCAACTCATAGTTGTAATGTGGATTATACAACTTCATAGTTGTAATGTGGAATTGGCTCATGTGAGCTATTTGTGGTATGAGGATTATGGTTGTGGACGTGGAATGGGGTTCATCCCTTGTGTACGGTAAGGTTTGTGATTGTGGCATGAGATTCTTTTCTCTTGTATTAATTGTTGATAACAATTGTGGATGTGAGAAATAATAAAGTGTTGAAGTAAAACATACATATGTTTTATTGCTTTTGCTAGTTGTAGTGGTTGAGAATTTAAAGTAGTCAAACAAGATTTTATTTGTTAATGCTTTAACGTCATTGATGGTGATTTGAGGTTGAGGATAATAACATTATAATTGTGCAAGAATGTTGATGATTAACCTATTGTGGTTTGTGGAAGATTAAATGTTTCATTTGCATTTAATTGTGGTTAAAATGACTGCATTCATATGCCAATAAAATCTGAAATTGAAGAGGTATGATTCATGGAAGTTTGTGGTGGTTTAATAATTGTGGACATGAATTGTGGTTATAGTTGTATGGAATTATAAATGATGATGTATAATTGTTTGTAGTTTGAATAGCCTGTTAAACAGTTTGCTTGCTGAGATTTTTATCTCACCCTTGTTTCCCCCTCCCTACAGGTGGACTTTGAGCATGCATGGGAAGGGTAGAACGGCACCACACTGATGCACGTGAATCATATTTTTATGCTGTAATAAAGTTGAAAGGATTCTAGACCTTGCATAGCTTTGTTTACATTATCTTAATAATGTTAAATTTGTGAACTATGTTTTAGATTAAAATGTTGGAGGATGTTTTAAATAGTGAATTGCTATCACTATCCTGTTATTCCTTAGTTGTTTATGCTTCCGCTTATACTATCTTGTTTAGTAATTGTTGCCAGTTTATTTTATCTTGTAAATTGGCTCGTTGTAGAGCAGTTTTAGTAGTATCCCAGGGTAATGTGGGTCCTGGGGTGTTACACTCGCACGATTGCCGATCAGACCTCCCGATCGGACTATCCGACCACGAAGTCGTAAACTTTGAATAATCCAGTACTCGCAGTCAAACAAACTTGTAAACCACAAAGTCATGGACAAAAAGCGATCTTTTGCAAAATCCTCAAAAACCAAACTCAACCTCCATAGATACTCTAATCCAAAAGTCAATTACTCGTCACAACCATAGGGTGACCTCCACATTGTTTCACAATCTTCCCTTGATGAGTATATTGACAAACACCGAAAAAGCATGAAGATGAGTTTGTTTTTGAAAGGAACTCATGTTTGCAAAATCCACACATGGTCCAATAGAAGAGAAGAAGGAACTCATGACCATGTTGGCAAAGTGTGAAATAGAGCAAACAACAAGAAATAACAAGTTTTCTACAAAAGCTCCAAATCACACCTGAACCTCACAAAAGCCCAATCTTGCTCATGGTCAAAAGTAAGGAGCTATTGCTCACCATGACTATTTTCATAGCAAGAGGACGAACAAAAAAAAAATGCAAAACCGAACCAAAAATGCAAAAAAGAGCAAATGACTCAAAATACATATTCTCCCCTCTTAATGCATATTCTCCCCTCTTAATGCCTTTTCTCAATCATTCTCCCCCTTTTAACAATAGAGTCATCAAGATACATGTAAGAAGATAGAGTATGAATAAAACGGAGTGACTGTATTTATTCATTTTAAGTATTAGGAGCCATGGAGATTATCCAAAGTGACTTTCCAAATATTACACCAAGCCATAAAAAATAAATCGCTAGTTAGATCATGACAAACCATATATAGTCAAGCTAAAGCCAAATAAGCCTTTAAAATTAAATATATTGCTTAACATGTCGAGTCACTCAAGATCATAAGCTAGTTACGAGTCAAGCCATGCCAATATTCTAAGTGGAACTAAGAAGCTATAATTGACTCAATTTAGAGTGCTACAAGTTTAAGATTGAGACATTGTATTCAAGCACTAGATATCACTTGTAATTGAGTAAATTTAACACATTTGGCATTTTCAAAAACTCATGGTTGGCTTCAACCATTTTTCACAAGATTTTGTTTTCTTAGCTATGTGCTAGATCTTAAGCCTTATACGACCAGTCCAAGCAAAAAGCTTAACGAAGTAATCTTAGTAATCCAAAACCCCCTGAGTGCATACCTAGTGCAATAGCAAGTTGTCCCATGAGAAAGAATTGGTGAAATCAGTTTTTTCACACAAAAGACATCTTTTTGTATTTTCTTGACTTAGTTCAAGAACAAGGAGTTAATTCTAACTTATTCTTCACTAATGAACTAGCATAACTCAATCTAAAGCTCAATGCATATTCCAAACTCAATATAGCTTATTTAACATGGCATGAATCATAAGAGGATCACTAGAACCAGACTAATCACATGATCCAACAAGACATGATTTAATTTAAGTTGTTCACATTTAATAAAGCTAGCATGGTAAAAGCTAAGCTACACATAGAATGGCATGGTAAATCTAGCAATCTAGCACAAGTCATGGTAAGATGTAAGAAATGATATCATGACACATAAGGATAATAGTTAAAGCTCCATGATATGTATAAGCATTCATGTATATACAATGCATGCTAAAATTAAAATGCAATATGATATAAATGAATGTACAAGAAATAAGCTGCCCATGAAAAGCAAACTAAAAAGAAGGAAGCTCCAATTCCACCTAAAGAAGGCAAATTAAAAAGAACTAAGAATTTAGACGTAAAATCCAAAAAATGAGGGTTCAAACTCAATGAGATGACTCCCAGACACACCCTTCCCTCATGGTCTCTAGCCTATAACCTCATACCACGAAGTAAAAAGCAACACTAGCTATCATAACACAAGACACTAGTGGCCAAGAAGAAATCTCAAACTAGACAATAAATAATCCTAGAGAACCACTTGGATGAGAGGTGTGACTGAGATAAAATCATCTAAAGTTGGTTCCTATCTATCCAGACAATCCCTTCCTACCACTAGAATAGAAATGCTATGCGAAATCAAGTAGTGGTAAGCAAGAAACTGAAAGTTAGAAGGGAGCAAACCTCCGTCACATCGCTTGGCAATGTGATGTAGTTGATATGGTGGAAGATGACTAAAGTTGTATCGTGAGATCAATAGAAACCTCCACCAGAAGCTCAAAAGTGACGAGAGATGCAAAACATCCACACAAGCCACATGGTCTCCCTCATATCCACAACCTGTGACTTAAACACAGGAACAATTGGTGTCCTAGTACTGTGGTAAATGATATATAAGCATGGATCCAGTACTGAGACACATGACAACAAAAGTAGCATCACAAGTACTAATAACAAAGTAAACATGAGAACACACCCCCACACAAGCTCAATCTAGCCCTCATCAGAGCATCTAGAACAACAAAGCCTAATGCAAACCAAATCTAGAAGAATCTTGTGAACCAATCAAAGTTCTCATGATATCTAGGCATAAGCAAAATCTAAACCTACCAAAATGTCATAAAGACAATTTTCATGCCAGGACATAAATAAATAAGTTCAAGATATACACGCATGTCAATGAATCAGAACCATACACACATAGCAGGTGACAAGGAAAAGTCATAAAATCATATACTAGCATGGATACAAGTATAAGTATGTACACATGAACCAAAAAGATAAGAAGACATGAATAAATATAGCATCATGATATAGAAAACTATCCAAGATATAATTAAGCTCAAAATATCCATAATCAAACACACATTATGTAGACATATGTCGGGCCTCCGGATTATCAAACCCGGACCCTCTGTGTATTACAGCACTAGTCCCAGATCAAAGCTAGTGCACACAGTCAAACAGAATGGAAAACATCACCATCAACGATTTATTACAATAAATAAGAGTACTGACCACCGGGTCTCATTATTACAAGGGAGGTTTAAGACCTCGCACAATCAAACACAGCGGAAGCAAATAAAACTCGAGGACGACCCATCAATTCGCCACAGGCAATTGACTGGGGAAGCGCGACCTAGTCCTCCGGGAAGAATCCATCACAGCCACAAGCGAAGCAGTAGTCGTAGTCACCTTCTTGAGCTTCAACTTCCTCTGAGATTTTATTTTTAAGTGTAGCATGTGAGTACATAAAGTACTCCGCAAGTCTTGGGAAAAATGCATAGATGCAAGGCTTAACCAAGGAAGGCCATATGGTTCTTTTGCACAAAGCAATATTTAAAATCTCCATTACTACTAATTATTTTCGAAGGCATCACTTTAATGAAGTAAATGTTTTAACAGAATTAACTTTCTAGTGAAGGTTCCAACTACCAACACTAGCTAACCAATTACCATTGGTCAAATTTTAAACTTCGGGTTCCATCCACCCTCTCTGGCTCCATCCGCCAGGATTCCCTTCCGAGAGTTCCCTCCACCCTCGGAATTCAAAACTTTTGATTTTAAATCCAAAACTAGAAATCTACCATGTGAATGCATTCCTTGCCCGCCCTTGACCGTGGGCACGGCTATTCGAATAGTTTTACACTCTGCAGAGGTTGTACAACTTTACCCACAAGAGATAAATTATCTTAATAGTCAACATGCTTCCTTTGGCATGAGACCCAGATAAAATATCACAAAGCCTTTCACCTACTCCAGTATAGCTAGAGACCACCCGCTGAGGTTTCACCGCAGAAGGGTTAAATCCGCCCAATCTGAAGCCCCCTCTTGCGCCATATGAGTACAGTAACCCTGTCCCTCACTATGAGTAACCAGTACGCCCTGGCACTCAATACACCACTGGTGATATCTAAACTACACCTTTATAGGTTAGTTAGCTAGGTCGTACCCATATAGACTTGTGGTTGTACGGTTAATGCTCAGTTTGGACAAACACAAGCGTCGGTCCTTAATTGACTAGGGTGGAACATACACTTAACAAGTTCTCGTGCTTACTGCACCAACCCAAACAGCCATCCACCCTAATCTAAACCAACTTTCACATTTTTATTTTATTTTAAAATCACAGTGACAACTCCAATTGCCACTTCACTTTCAAACACAAGGATTTAATAATAAATCATAATTTCCCGTTTTCAAGATTTTCCAAAGTTATTAGATAGCATGACTAAGCATTATTCTACCATTCTAATATTCACAAAGATTAATAGTAATCTCATTATTGAGACAAAGGAAGTTCTAGGGTGACAAGGTACATGGCAATCAATGTCAAATGAGGGCATAACAAGGTTGGAATAACTAATTCCTAAAGACTTGAACTAGTGACTTTAGGTAAATAGCAATGCACATAATTTAAAGTATTTTAAAAACATTTCAAAAAGCATAGGTTCAAGATGATCAAAGGAGACTTGCCTTCTTGCAGGGTTTCTGGGTCTTCTTGCTGCTGTGAAGAGGGATCGTCGACAACGTTGGAATCTACGCGAGGAAAGACGAAGCAACAAAACAAATAAATACAAAAGAAAATTCAAATAAAATCCAAAAATTCAACAGAGGCCATAATTGGGTAGATCCTGATTTTAGACGAATTTAGGAGAAAGGATCAACGGATTCGGAGTTCGTATGAGGGAGATCGAATATCTGGAAGATTGGTGGGGAAAAGAAATTACTGAGACAATATTTGGACCAAGGAAAATAGAATGGATTTTATGGAGATTTGGCAAGATTGGAATTTGAATTTTGAAAGTGCACAGAAAATTTGGAAGGAACTGAGGCTTTGAAATTAAACTGGGCATTGGAATTTGAAATTTAAATATTTGAAATATCAAATAATTTCAAATATTTCAAAGGATGGAAGAAATGGATAGTTTGGAATTTTTGATGAATTTAGAAATTTGAATGGCTGAATTTGGAGTTACGATGAAGGAGAACGGGCTCCGGGAAGTTTAAATTCAGAGAAAATGGAAAAAGATGAATTTCTGGAATTATTTTCCTAAAGGAAATTGGAATTATTGCGTCAGCACTGAATTTCTTTTCGGCCGGAATTATTTTCCAACTGAAAAATCCGGTTTACTGCGCCAGCATGACGTCATCCATGGGCCGGGCCGACTGACATGTGGGCCCGAGGTCTATAGACCGGGTCCACGGCCGAGGGGAGACGCTGAGGTGGCGGGGTGTTTGAGGTGGCGCTGACGGGGATAGAGGGAGCCGAGGTGGCGCTGGCGTGGCGCCATGTCTGCAGCCACGCAAGCACGAGCGCTGACGTGGCCGGCCGGTCGGGGTGGCGCACGGGCACGGTGCGCTCGCCGGCGCTCCGCCGGGCGGCGGCCGGCGGCGAGGGGCGCAAGAGGGAGAGGGGCACGCGGGGAACTCGGCACTACCTGGCGCGGGGTTCCGCGGCGAGCGGAGGCGGCCGGCGACGAGGAGAAGCGGTGGCGCGGCTCGGGCTACGGTGGCGACGTGGCTCCGGTGGCGGAGAGGCGCGGCCGAGGGGCGTACGGGGTGCGCTCGGGCGCGGCGAAGCTCGAGGAGGCGCGGGCGGGGCGTGAGGAGGACCGGAGTGGCCGGGATTCCTCACCAGAGGAAGGGGCGGCGGCGGCGGCAAATGAGCACGGCGCGGGGACGTTGCGGAGCTCGGGAGAGGTGCGGGAGAGCGGAGGGAGATGGGGCGAGAGGAGGCGGAGCCGAGGGCGGTTTTTATAGGGGTCAGGGAGGGGGCAGGCGACGGGGATTTCTCGCCGGTGAATGCGGGCGGCGGGGATTGCGGGGAGGCAGAAAGGAAAGCGCGGCCGAATAAGGAAGGAGGTCGGGGGGCAAGGATGGAAGGGGCGTGGGAATGGCGGGGAGCTGCGCACGGCACGGGAGACCGAGGGAGGCGTCGGCGAGGCGCGGATTCGGGCGGCGGCCGGGAAAGGAAAGAGGAAGAAGAAGAAAGGAAGGCGCGCGCGGTGGGGAAGACGACCCCGACAGGCGGGCCCCACGCGCAGAGAGAGGGGAGAGGGGGAAGGCGCGGGCAGCTCCGATATCGCCACGCGGCAGGGCGCGCATCGGGCGGCAGAGAGCGGGCGGGGCGCCGACGGCGGATGGGCCGAGCGCGGGGAGGTGCGGCCAATCAGGGCCGTTGACATGCGGGCGGTGGAGATGGGCCGAGAGCAGCGACGTGGGCGCGATCCAAGCCACCCACGTGTCAGCCAGGTGGAGGGGGAAGGCGGGATTGGCCGGGCGACGTGGGTGGAATCCGGCCGTCCACGTGGCGGCCGGAGGAGAGGGGAGAAGGTTTTGATTTTTATTTTTGATTTAGGATTTTCAGAAATTGCCAGAAAATTCAAATAAGCTCAGAAAAATACCAAATAACCTCCAAAAATTCCAGAAAAATTCACAGAAGTTCCTGGATAAGTTTTGGACTTAATAAAAATACTTCCAACTAATGTTGGTATTTAATTTTCATACCTGAAATACTTTTTATTTTCAAAAATACATTTTTAAACTCCAGAAAATCCAGGAAACCAAATAAAAGCCAAATAACTCCAAATAATTAATTTGAATTAGAATTTTTATAGAAATTCAAAATATCTTTTTATTTAATAATAATTTTAGGTTTTTCTTAAAATACTTTTCAATTCCAGTTTTTCAAAACAGAAATTCAGGGCAAATCCAAATAAAACTCAAATACTTTAAAATAATTAATTTTAAAGTAAATTTTTCAGAAAGAGGATTTTTGGGATGTTACAAATCTACCCCCCTTAGAAAGAATCTCGACCCCGAGATTCGGACGGACTGGGAACAAGAAAGGAGAGGAAAACGCAACTCTTGATTCTTTGCTGTGCTCTCAAGCTGCCTCTTTCTTTGAACCAAATTGGAACTTACCAAGCATGACTGCTGCACCTGGGGCACCTTTTGTGGTGATGTGGTTAACTCGTCCTCTTCCTTGTGATTGCAGAGTTCTTGGAGCATTTCCTGTAGTTGGAGATACTCCCCGTCCTTGTCCTACAACTGGAGTTCGCGCTGGTGTATTTCCCAAATTGAAAGGAATTGAGGTGTTAATCTGAGGCTTCTGTGGGCAATTGCTTGCATAATGCCCCATCTCGTGACATCGAAAACATTGCACTCCAAAGACTGAGGTGTTGCTTTTCTGAGGTCGGACTCCGGTAAAGATGTGGGGTTCTTGCATCTCTGATCGAGGCGCAGATCCTGGAGTTCTTGGTGCATCTGTTGCAGTTGGAGTTTTGTTGAACTGGGGTGGATTCATTCGGAGTCTTGAACTGCTTGCATTATACTGTGTCTGAAAAGCCATCTTTCTCTTACGAGAGTCCTGTAATTGATATTGAGCATCTTCCTGGACAAGGGCCTTATTTACCATATGCTGAAATGTCGGAAAATCTTTGGACACCATCTGCACCTTGAGGTTGGGATCAAGTCCTTGCATAAACCTCCAAATCTTCGTTGACTCTGATGCAACATCTTCTGACGCATACCTGGACAGTTGGGTGAACTGGTTCAGGTATTCCGAGACGCTGAGGTTTCCTTGCTGCAGTTGATAGAATTCCCTTTTCTTCATTTCCATTACTCCCGTAGGAATATGGGCAGTGCGGAAAGCTTCAACAAACTCATCCCAAGTGATGGTTTGCGCATTCTGATGAGCGGCGCGGTAATTCTCCCACCAATTAGCAGCAATTCCCTTAAGTTGGTGGGCAGCATACAACACCTTCTCGTTGTCGTTGCACTGAGCTAGGACCAACTTCCTCTCTACATCCTTGATCCAATCGTCTGCCTCCAGGGGATCCACTGATCCGGCAAAAGTGGGAGGTTGGGTCCTCATGAACTCTCCTAGCTTGGACTGCGGTGCTTGGTTTGGCGCCTGAGGGGCTTGTTGCACCTGGTTCTGAGCAAGAGCTTGAAGAAGCTGCAGTTGCATGGCCATCATCTGCTCCAAGTTAGGGGCCTGAGCAGGAGGTGGTGGAATGTTGTTGTCTTGCTGGGCATTGGCATCACGGCTGCTGCCAGGGTTGCTCCTTGTGTTCACCATCTGAAGCGGTTTCCGGGGACAGCAAAAGGTGAGAGGGAACGAGCATAGGTAAGAGGTTAGGGAAAACTAATAACATCCCAACCAACACAAAAAGAAGCAAGCAACAGCTTAGAAGAAACTTAGCTTGAAATCAAAGTAGTTTTTAAGGATGGCTGTATTACAAGTATACAAAGACTTGGTACAGTCCACCTAACACACAAGCAAGTAATATATATAGCGTTCTAAAATCGTAAGACTTTACTTGGGTACTACAACTAAAGAACTAGTCCTTGCTCCTTCACGATGACGCGCTTCTCCAATTGCTTCTCATACGCAACTTAACTGAACCGTCTATAGAAATTACAAAGGGAACGGGGTACAATTACCATTCCAAAAAGGAAGCAAGCAGATAGATAAGGAAGAATGCCATGACGAAGGTAAGGATAGAAAGACAAGAAAAGACAAGGATAGCACATTTATTAAAATTTTTATTTTATAAAATAAAATTTTGAAACTCTTCTATTACCGACCATTCTAACTAGGTCACGTCCTACAGTCAAATTGGCTCTGATACCATCTCTGTCGGGCCTCCGGATTATCAAACCCGGACCCTCTGTGTATTACAGCACTAGTCCCAGATCAAAGCTAGTGCACACAGTCAAACAGAATGGAAAACATCACCATCAACGATTTATTACAATAAATAAGAGTACTGACCACCGGGTCTCATTATTACAAGGGAGGTTTAAGACCTCGCACAATCAAACACAGCGGAAGCAAATAAAACTCGAGGATGACCCATCAATTCGCCACAGGCAATTGACTGGGGAAGCGCGACCTAGTACTCCGGGAAGAATCCATCACAGCCACAAGCGAAGCAGTAGTCGTAGTCACCTTCTTGAGCTTCAACTTCCTCTGAGATTTTATTTTTAAGTGTAGCATGTGAGTACATAAAGTACTCCGCAAGTCTTGGGAAAAATGCATAGATGCAAGGCTTAACCAAGGAAGGCCATATGGTTCTTTTGCACAAAGCAATATTTAAAATCTCCATTACTACTAATTATTTTCGAAGGCATCACTTTAATGAAGTAAATGTTTTAACAGAATTAACTTTCTAGTGAAGGTTCCAACTACCAACACTAGCTAACCAATTACCATTGGTCAAATTTTAAACTTCGGGTTCCATCCACCCTCTCTGGCTCCATCCGCCAGGATTCCCTTCCGAGAGTTCCCTCCACCCTCGGAATTCAAAACTTTTGATTTTAAATCCAAAACCAGAAATCTACCATGTGAATGCATTCCTTGCCCGCCCTTGACCGTGGGCACGGCTATTCGAATAGTTTTACACTCTGCAGAGGTTGTACAACTTTACCCACAAGAGATAAATTATCTTAATAGTCAACATGCTTCCTTTGGCATGAGACCCAGATAAAATATCACAAAGCCTTTCACCTACTCCAGTATAGCTAGAGACCACCCGCTGAGGTTTCACCGCAGAAGGGTTAAATCCGCCCAATCTGAAGCCCCCTCTTGCGCCATATGAGTACAGTAACCCTGTCCCTCACTATGAGTAACCAGTACGCCCTGGCACTCAATACACCACTGGTGATATCTAAACTACACCTTTATAGGTTAGTTAGCTAGGTCGTACCCATATAGACTTGTGGTTGTACGGTTAATGCTCAGTTTGGACAAACACAAGCGTCGGTCCTTAATTGACTAGGGTGGAACATACACTTAACAAGTTCTCGTGCTTACTGCACCAACCCAAACAGCCATCCACCCTAATCTAAACCAACTTTCACATTTTTATTTTATTTTAAAATCACAGTGACAACTCCAATTGCCACTTCACTTTCAAACACAAGGATTTAATAATAAATCATAATTTCCCGTTTTCAAGATTTTCCAAAGTTATTAGATAGCATGACTAAGCATTATTCTACCATTCTAATATTCACAAAGATTAATAGTAATCTCATTATTGAGACAAAGGAAGTTCTAGGGTGACAAGGTACATGGCAATCAATGTCAAATGAGGGCATAACAAGGTTGGAATAACTAATTCCTAAAGACTTGAACTAGTGACTTTAGGTAAATAGCAATGCACATAATTTAAAGTATTTTAAAAACATTTCAAAAAGCATAGGTTCAAGATGATCAAAGGAGACTTGCCTTCTTGCAGGGTTTCTGGGTCTTCTTGCTGCTGTGAAGAGGGATCGTCGACAACGTTGGAATCTACGCGAGGAAAGACGAAGCAACAAAACAAATAAATACAAAAGAAAATTCAAATAAAATCCAAAAATTCAACAGAGGCCATAATTGGGTAGATCCTGATTTTAGACGAATTTAGGAGAAAGGATCAACGGATTCGGAGTTCGTATGAGGGAGATCGAATATCTGGAAGATTGGTGGGGAAAAGAAATTACTGAGACAATATTTGGACCAGGGAAAATAGAATGGATTTTATGGAGATTTGGCAAGATTGGAATTTGAATTTTGAAAGTGCACAGAAAATTTGGAAGGAACTGAGGCTTTGAAATTAAACTGGGCATTGGAATTTGAAATTTAAATATTTGAAATATCAAATAATTTCAAATATTTCAAAGGATGGAAGAAATGGATAGTTTGGAATTTTTGATGAATTTAGAAATTTGAATGGCTGAATTTGGAGTTACGATGAAGGAGAACGGGCTCCGGGAAGTTTAAATTCAGAGAAAATGGAAAAAGATGAATTTCTGGAATTATTTTCCTAAAGGAAATTGGAATTATTGCGTCAGCACTGAATTTCTTTTCGGCCGGAATTATTTTCCAACTGAAAAATCCGGTTTACTGCGCCAGCATGACGTCATCCATGGGCCGGGCCGACTGACATGTGGGCCCGAGGTCTATAGACCGGGTCCACGGCCGAGGGGAGACGCTGAGGTGGCGGGGTGTTTGAGGTGGCGCTGACGGGGATAGAGGGAGCCGAGGTGGCGCTGGCGTGGCGCCATGTCTGCAGCCACGCAAGCACGAGCGCTGACGTGGCCGGCCGGTCGGGGTGGCGCACGGGCACGGTGCGCTCGCCGGCGCTCCGCCGGGCGGCGGCCGGCGGCGAGGGGCGCAAGAGGGAGAGGGGCACGCGGGGAACTCGGCACTACCTGGCGCGGGGTTCCGCGGCGAGCGGAGGCGGCCGGCGACGAGGAGAAGCGGTGGCGCGGCTCGGGCTACGGTGGCGACGTGGCTCCGGTGGCGGAGAGGCGCGGCCGAGGGGCGTACGGGGTGCGCTCGGGCGCGGCGAAGCTCGAGGAGGCGCGGGCGGGGCGTGAGGAGGACCGGAGTGGCCGGGATTCCTCACCAGAGGAAGGGGCGGCGGCGGCGGCAAATGAGCACGGCGCGGGGACGTTGCGGAGCTCGGGAGAGGTGCGGGAGAGCGGAGGGAGATGGGGCGAGAGGAGGCGGAGCCGAGGGCGGTTTTTATAGGGGTCAGGGAGGGGGCAGGCGACGGGGATTTCTCGCCGGTGAATGCGGGCGGCGGGGATTGCGGGGAGGCAGAAAGGAAAGCGCGGCCGAATAAGGAAGGAGGTCGGGGGGCAAGGATGGAAGGGGCGTGGGAATGGCGGGGAGCTGCGCACGGCACGGGAGACCGAGGGAGGCGTCGGCGAGGCGCGGATTCGGGCGGCGGCCGGGAAAGGAAAGAGGAAGAAGGAGAAAGGAAGGCGCGCGCGGTGGGGAAGACGACCCCGACAGGTGGGCCCCACGCGCAGAGAGAGGGGAGAGGGGGAAGGCGCGGGCAGCTCCGATATCGCCACGCGGCAGGGCGCGCATCGGGCGGCAGAGAGCGGGCGGGGCGCCGACGGCGGATGGGCCGAGCGCGGGGAGGTGCGGCCAATCAGGGCCGTTGACATGCGGGCGGTGGAGATGGGCCGAGAGCAGCGACGTGGGCGCGATCCAAGCCACCCACGTGTCAGCCAGGTGGAGGGGGAAGGCGGGATTGGCCGGGCGACGTGGGTGGAATCCGGCCGTCCACGTGGCGGCCGGAGGAGAGGGGAGAAGGTTTTGATTTTTATTTTTGATTTAGGATTTTCAGAAATTGCCAGAAAATTCAAATAAGCTCAGAAAAATACCAAATAACCTCCAAAAATTCCAGAAAAATTCACAGAAGTTCCTGGATAAGTTTTGGACTTAATAAAAATACTTCCAACTAATGTTGGTATTTAATTTTCATACCTGAAATACTTTTTATTTTCAAAAATACATTTTTAAACTCCAGAAAATCCAGGAAACCAAATAAAAGCCAAATAACTCCAAATAATTAATTTGAATTAGAATTTTTATAGAAATTCAAAATATCTTTTTATTTAATAATAATTTTAGGTTTTTCTTAAAATACTTTTCAATTCCAGTTTTTCAAAACAGAAATTCAGGGCAAATCCAAATAAAACTCAAATACTTTAAAATAATTAATTTTAAAGTAAATTTTTCAGAAAGAGGATTTTTGGGATGTTACAACATATGTCATGACAAACAAAAATCGTGGAAAGTATGCTAACATGTATAAATAATGGTGAATGAACATAAGAAGTAAGATGTAAGCAATAAAATAGGATAGATACAACAATACACAAAGTCATGATGATACTTGGCTTCTAATACACATTTGACAAGTAACTTATGCTTACGAAGTCAAGTTAAAGCTTAAGCATCCAATAAACTAATGCATATAACATAACACATGGATACCTAAGCAAAATACATATAAAAATATGACAAGAAAATAACATGAGCAGTACATGCTAAAATGGTACAAGTGAGCACATGGACAAACACAACATGCCAATTATGATCAAACATGAATATGAGGGTATGAAGGTATAGTGTCGCTCACAAAGTAGGTGGAAACGCCAAACGTAAAAGCATATGCCTCTTGGAGGCCAACAAAGGGAGTGGAGAACCAACAAATGTTTCAATCACGTGATGAAGTAAAAGATTAGAACTCAATCAATCACATATTCTCCATCTTGCGTCTCGGTATCTACATATGAGAAGAACAAAGTGCCCGAGTCTTGCATCATGAAGGGTTAGTAATCAAGTACTTGGAAACCCAAAACATAGACACACCAACATTAGAAGTATGCGAGTTAGCATGATGTAAAATATGGTTCATGTAAGAAAATTCAATCTTGGAGGCACGCCGCAAGTGGACAACTCGATGAGTAAAATGAGTGCCATATCTAGAAAAGCGACGAATGCCTTACTTGAAAGCACTAAGATAAGAACCAACAAAAGCACCAGAAGAACTTACAACTCCTCCTCTCTGTAGGTGTGCACCTTGATGGGGAGAATGAGGTCCACCACTTGAAAAACGGCAGAAAATCTTTCTTGGGACAGCATGTGGACTAAAAACTAAGAAAAGAGGGACAAGTCACCTTAGGGCCGGTCACACCACCATTGGTCGGCTAGTCTGACCACCTTGAGGTCTGACTACAGGGGAAATAGCGGTATGACCGCTGCCCTGGGTCCAAACCCAAAAACTGCAAGGCTGTCAGTATGCTTTGGCTTCCAAAATCGAGGTTTCTACTCTACACTTAGTTGTTCATGTCATGGGCAAACTTTGAATACCAAGAGACTTAGAAGCACAATCTCGATGCGCACTCAACGTTCGTGCTTGGCACGACAAGAGCAAAATTCAACTTGTGTCCATCTTTGTTGCACTGGGTGCAATGGCACTTAATTTTGCATGAAGCAGTATCAAAAGAAGTAGAAGCACCGTCATTGCTAGAAATCCTTTGAACAATACTAGAAGAGCTAACAAGAGTCGCACTAGCCAAAGTAGGAGCATCTAAAGCTATGACACAAGTGCCAACATCAAGAGAACCATGCTCAATACTAGAAAGATCCAAATCCAAATGCAAGGAGGTGACTAAATCGTAAGAATCAGTGCTCATATCATCGCGCTCTCTCCTCAAAGCATTTACACCATCTCTCAAAGAAGGACAATATATGCAGGAGATTAAAAAAAAGCACAATGAATTGGATCAATAAGAGGAACATAGCTAGTACAAACACTAAACAAGAGAAGCTAGGCTTACAACAAGAGAATCACTTAAGCCTACACGAGAATCATAAATAGAAGCACTTGGCTCACTAAACTCAGCCCTTGCTATCTCAAGCTACTTTACACATGTGAGGTGAATCAATTTTAATTTTCCATTTTTAGATTTTAAGCATGCAAGAGAAGTATTCAATTTTTCAACATCCACATGCAAAAACTCACAACCTACACATGGTAAATGAGATTCTAACCTACCAAAAAGCATTATCAAGCTATCTAGCATTATCATCATCTAGGCATCTTACATTATCCCAAAAAGCAAGCATATTCATCTTGGACAAAGCCAAGGTCACATGAGGTTTTACCATGCTCATAATGAGTCGAAGCTCGTACTCCTTGTCAATATCATCATCATCCGTTGACTCCCAAAAGCTTCTTCTCCCTGATACTTGAATAACCAAAGGTAAAGAATGTACCATAAAGCTCACACTTCAGGTTTCTTCCAAACAAAATCACTCCCTAGTTGATTTCAACTCTCTTGTCATAAAGGACATCATTGGTAAAAACACCCTAACAAGATGCAAAGAAGAGCTCACAAGTTTCCCTACTAATTGCCATACTCAAGATTGATTAAGATCAAACGAAGAGCAAACATGGCTCTGATACCAATCGCAGGACCAAATATGACAACAGAGGAGGGTGAATGATGCCTTAAAATTTTCTCCACTAGTATTCACTTATCCTATACTCCGATAGCTACAAAGCTATGAAGATTAGGATAGGAATCCAACTTGAAGATCATAGACTCACAGAGCTGAGAGTAAACAATAGGAAAAAATAACGTGGTCAAAATTCGACACAGTGGTCAGAAGTCGACAACCAGTCAAAAATCAATGTGGTCAAGATTCGATTATTAGACGGAAATCAACGTGGTCAGAATTCGACGTGGTCATAACCAATGTAGTCGAAAGTGAACGAGTGGTCGAACAACCAACGTGGTCAAAGACCAATGAATGGTCGAAAACCCTACGTGGTCAAAATTCAATTACCATTCAAAAATCAACATGGTCGAAATTTGACTCTAGTGGTTGATGACCAAAGTGAGCGGTCGAAAACCAATTAGTCAAAAAATAACATGGTCGAAAGCCAGCGTGGTTGAAATTTGACTCGATTGGTTAATGACCAGAGAGTGGTCAAAAACCAACATGGTCAAAACCAAGGTGGTCAAAATTCGACTTGAGTGGTTAGCAACCAGAGAGTGGTCAAAAATCAATGTTGTTGAAAATTGAATTGAGTGGAAATCCGTGTTTTTAAAGCTATTTGAAATCCGACCGGTGTGAACCACTATAAGAGAGTAGTTGATCTGTATGCGGTCAAAACTAGGGAGGTTGAACCAAGTCGAAACACAACTAGGGAGGTCAATGATCAGTGAATGGTCTAAAACCAAGGTGGCTGAATCAGTTCAGAATATGACCAAAAGGATCAACGATCAACTAGCGATCGTAACTAGAGTGGTCAAACCAATATGAACTTCGACCAATGATATCAACTATCAATGAATGATCGAAAATCAAAGAGCGGTCGAAAGACCAATATGGTCGAGAACCAATGAGTGGTCGTAACTAGACGTGGTCAAAAACAACTTGGAAGAACAGAGCAATCGCACGACTGCAAGTTCTAAAATCCACATATCTTTTGATTAAAAGATCAAATAGCTGTGAAACTTTGTATGCAAATTGCTTAAGGTCTCAAGATGCTATTCCATTCTTGAATCAAAAAAACTGTGACAAATTTGAGACCTTTTTGTAATTTGAGAATGCGCACACCAACCAAGAACTAAAAACCAAATCGATGATCAGATTTTGCTCGTGAATAGAAGATAGCCAAGATGGATTTGCATGCGCTTCCACATATCACGGCAAGCTGGATCACCAAAGAAATCAAATCAAAAGTCCTTGGATCAAGAAATCACCCGATTAGACCAAGAACGTGCAAAAATAGAGTTTCTTGAAAATCTTGCTATTGAAGTGTCTAGATGTTTGGAGATCGATCTCAAGGGATTATCTCCATCTCGTCCATGTCCTTGGCACAACAAGATCAGGAGAAGGGCAAAAGAGAGATCAAACCAATCGAAACAAGAGCAACAGGAAGAGATCAAGAAAGGGTTGAGAGAAAAGAGGAAAAACCAACTCAAAACAGAGCAAACTCAATCAGACAAAAAGATACATAAGGTAGATCAAAGATTGATATATTGCTCACTAGAGATAACTGATTTTATAGCCACTCCACTGATCAGGAGGACATAGTTCTATAGCTAGATCACACACACTCTTTAACCTATCTCCCATGGAAGGGAGGAGGAGCTAGCCACTAAAAGGCTTAGCCAACCTTTTCAAACCCTAGCTCTTACCTCTCCTCTCCTTTTATAGACTCACAACCTGAACCCAAAAACGTAATAGATCCCCCTATTAGGCCAAACCGAGGAAAACATGTCTCTTCTCGCACATGACGGCACCTAACTTCCTCGACCGTCTGGACCTCAACTTCTCTGTGAGCCCAGTCCCAGTCCACCTTGCCGTTGCCCATCATGATCGCTACCAGTAGCTCCCGCTCTAGTTCCTTATTATCCTAGCTTGCAACCATCCCGCAAGCCTTGGTCATCTTCAGCACCTCCCTGACCATTCTGGACCTCAGCACCAGCCTGTGCCTAGTCTCATTCCTCCTACTCCTCACCATGACCTAGCTCCAAAGTCCTGCAACCAACACAAACAAGTAAACCGTCATGTAGCACTGTACGATACACAAAGTCATCAATTGGCACAATTAATTCAAAGAATGCTTAATGCAAAATGTATGCACCCAAATACTGATCCTAAACCTTGGACCAAATAATAAATACATATGCATACTAGCAACAACACCCAGGTCAACCCATGACCAAACTCCAAGAATTCCAGAGAACAATTTCAGACCACCAAGAGAAGCCAGTATGACCGCCAAGCACTAGCCAGTCAGACCGCTGGCTGGTCTGACACGAGTACTCGGATTCTCAAAGATCGCAAAACTTGAAATACTCAAAGCCTACAAGTAACGACCAAGAGGCCAACGACTAGCACAACAAATCATCTCAACACTAGAAACATACTATTGCGTATATTGGTCCTATTTTTTAGGTTTTTAACTTTGGCTCTGTTTTTTTTAGCTTTTTAGCTTTTGTTTTTTGGCTTCTTCGAAAGTCGAAACAAACGAGATCTTCTTGATGTAGATTTTCCACATGCTTTTCGGGCCCAAAACAGTATACACCATCTACGTAAGTGGCTACACCATCTCAAAAAACACAGAGAAAACTATGAGCTACATCCAAAAATCATGAACTGTAGCTAAAAAGGACAAGACCATCACTATGACAGAAAGAGTCATCACAGACGGTTATCAAACCATTCGAATTTATGTGTCTGTGATAATAGGTGGTTGTCATAGACGACTTTCAAACCGTCTGTGATAATTACAACAAAGACGGTTTTTTAAAAGATTGTCTGTGATATTTCAGGTATCACAGACATTTCTTAAATATAGTCATCTGTGATATGCTAATTATCATAGACGGTTACAGCCAAATACCGTATGTGATATATCATATATCACAAACAGTTCTCAAAAATAGCTGTCTGTAATATCTGATGAGGTGATGGGTCCCGATCTTCCAATAGGATGTGAGAGACCATGTGGTCGTGACTCCGTGAGAGTGATGAGTAATTGACAAGGGTTTAGGTCAGTCGAGTTTGGTTTGAGTGGTTCGGAGTCGAGTCGTTGCGTGGCGCAATCGGGCTCGGTCGGACTTTGGTCAAATCTGGTCATTTGGGTTTAGGATGAATATTCTAATGTTTGACAGGTTTTGACTTCATCTGTGGTAAGTGTAATGGTATTTACGCTTTCATGTGTCGAGCGGTGCTATTTGACGTGTTGCTTGTCTGTGTGACTGCAGGACGTCGAGTTGGAGTCGTGGCGAGACACGGTGGACCGGACTAGGCGTAGGTGGCGCTGAGGTCAGAACGGTCGGGATGTGTTGAAGACGACGTGGACTCGAGGTGGTTGCGAGGCGTGCGAGGCAAGGAGCGCGGAAGCTTCCCGGAAGGTGCAGAAGGGGCGAATCGGGAAATTCGCAAGGCTGCACAAGCGGGAGCGGGCTCCGTTGGACGTAGCGGGCGTAACGGGGCGGAGACCCGTTAGCCAGGCACTATAAAAGGAGAGGAGGGGCTGCATGCCCTCCTTGAGCACTTGTGATAGAATTAGGGTTTTAGAGTCAAAAGAGGCTTTAGGAAGGTTGTTTCCTTTAGCTCTTTAGTTGGTGTGAGTTGGTGGTAGAGGCAGAGTGTGCTCCCTCTGTGTCTCTACGATGGTTTCTATGTGAGTCTCCTCTCTCTGTGTGTTCTTCCTCCCAAGAAGTGGTGAGATTCTTGGTGTTCTTGAGGATTGAGAGGGAGATGAGGGATTGAGAGTCTTGTAATCATTCCTCTTGTATCAATCGGGGTATGGGGACGTAGCTCAGTTGTAATCCCTGAATAGTTGAATAAAATCTGAAGTTTGCTTCCCGTGCTCTGTCTGTTCTTTGTTCTTCATTTGCATGATTTCTTGATTTTCGTTTTTTGAGTTCTTGCTTGCTGGGAAGGCCCAAAATGGGTTGCTCTTTGATGGGATAGTGCCTCAAGATCATTTGATCAAGTTTCCCAAGAGCAAACCTCTTTTAATCTCAGATTTGGCATTTTGGGTTGCTCTGTTCTTCTTTAGCTCTTCTAGGGTTTTTGAGTATTTCTTGTTTCCCTTTGCAAGATGGGCTGAGATTTGGCATGGAGAGTCCTATGGCTATTGCTAACATATCTGCAAAGTCTCTTAGCCATAGGGTCAAAGGTTTGGAAGCAATTTGATTTTTGGCTCGGGTTGTGCAAAAATTCAGATTTTTACCCATAATCTGAAATTCTTGCTTCTTGGTTTGATTCTCTTGTTTCCCAAGGTCCCCTTACTATTTAGTACGTTGTAGTAAGGTCTTGGGTCGAAAAGTTTGAGAGCAAACCTTCTTTTTAGCCAAAAATCCGAAGTCTCAAAGTTCCAACCTGAAAATCCTGTTTGCTGATTTTCTCGAGAGGTACTACCGCTCCTCAAGAGGTACTACCGCTCAGAGGTACTACCGCTCGTCCTAGCGGTACTACCGATTTTGTTCGGACCAGTCTGATCGGCAGCGAAGAAACGTTCGGACAAGTCCGATCTTCGTGCGGTACTACCGCTCCTCGAGAGGTACTACCGCTCAGAGGTACTACCGCTCCTCGAGAGGTACTACCGCTCAAAGGTACTACCGCTCGTCTCAGCGGTACTACCGCTTGCAGTCAGACTTGCTCTGAATTTATTTTTCTTGGCTGCTTCTTTCTGGATTTGGTTTTCTTTGCTGTTGTTCTTCCTGTAAGTACTTGTCTTCTACCTTCATAGCTCCCATAGCTATTGGAGAAGAAGATATTTGTTGGGGGCGATTTTTAGAGATCGACATTCACCCCCCCTCTGTCGCCATTTCGGTCCTACAATTGGTATCAGAGCCGGTTAGCTCTTTTCAATAGATCTTAACCGGTCTCAAGAGCCATGGCGACGGAGAAGTACTCGACCAAGCCTCCCGTCTTTGATGGCCTGGATTATCCCTTCTGGAAGAGCCGAATGGAAACATACATCCAGGCTCAGGGGTATGCCATTTGGCGGAAGGTGAAGGTCAGATTTGTTGTTCCTGCCGATGAAAACATTAATGCTGGAAATATGCATGATGTTGAGGCAAACGCTAAGGCAAGGAACATCATAATCCAGGGCCTGAGTCGTAGTGAGTTTGACCGCATCTCTCATCTTTCGTCCGCCTTCGATATTTGGGAGACCCTTGATGCATACCATGAGGGCACCACCCAGATTAAGACGGTGCGACAGGACCAGTTCAAGCGGGACTATAACAAGTTCGAGATGCTTGCTGGTGAGTCGTTGGATGAGTGTTTTGCGCGTTTTCACAAGATCTTGAGCAACCTCCGAGCGGTCGGTCTCACATACCCCGACTCGGACAACGCTCGTCAGATGCTTGCTGCACTCGACCTTCGTGTTTGGGAGATGAAGGTGACTACCATCAAGGACACCACAGACCTCTCGACTTTGACGCTTGATGCGCTGTACTCGCGCCTCAAGACGCACGAGATTGACATTGTCTCTCGTAAGTCGAAGTCTCAGTCGATGGCTTTAGTCACCGATCCCACCTTGGCTTCTGGTCTCTCTTCTGATTCTTCTTGCGGTTTCTCCCTTGCTGCTCTCTGTGACATAACTGATGATCAGTTAGAGCAGCTTGCGGATGATCAGCTGGCCCTCCTTGCTCGAAGATTCTCCCATGCTTACAAGGGGAGGAGGGACAGAAAGAGAGGAGGACCCGTGATTTGCTTCGAGTGTGGTGGCCCCAACCACATTCGGGCAAACTGCCCCAAGCTGGAGAAGGGCAAGAACGACTTCGGCGGTTCGGGCAAGATCGACTACACCGACAAGAACCGCAACAAGAAGCCTCCAGCTCAGACGCCGGGAAAGAAGAAGTTCCGCGACTTCGGGAAGGCCAAGAAGCTGTTTCACCGCGTCCTCACCGCCTTCGACGACCTCGACCTCAGCGAGGTGGAGGGATGGAGCGACGACGACGGGACGGGTGACCAAGATCCCAAGAGCGGCGACGACTTCTCCGGCATGTGCTTCATGGCCCTCGAGGGCGAACTCAGCGACAGCGAGCTGTACTCCGACTCGGACGAGGTATGTCCCTCCTATGACCAACTTAATGAAGCTTTCCTTAAGCTAGGAGGATTTCATGCTAGAGCTAGGGCTAAGTGTAGCGAGTTGGAGAAGGAAGTAGATAGACTGTCATGGGAGCTTACTTCTCTTATATCTGCTCCCTCCCGTGACGACTGTGATACATGCTCTGCTTTGCTGGCTGATATGGAGAAATTAAGGACCTCGCATGATAGTGTGTCCTCCGAGCTTGATATTGTTAAGGTGGAGAATGTTAGTCTGCTTGCTGATTTAGAGTTGAGTAGGATGGCTGTTACCCTACTTACTACTGATGAGACTACTTCTCTCACCTCATGTGAGGATAAGGACATTGCTGCTAGAGGACCTTATGCCATGCTCCTTGATCTGCCCGAGTCTTGTGAAACTTGCTATAACTTGAAGATGAATTTAAAATGGGCAGATCATAAAATTGCTGAACTACAAGCTTCTTTACTTGAGCCGATTGATTCATGCTTAAACTGTCCTAAATTAACTGCTGAACTTGAAGCTGTCTCCAAACAGTTTCAAGATATGATTGATCATAATAGGAAGTTGGCTCAGTATGCTTCTAAGGATCCTGTTAGCTCACCATGCAAAAATTGTGATAAACTAAAAATTGACTTTATTGCATTGGATGAAAAATGTGTGAAGCTAACTAAGGACTTATTAGAGAAGCAACCTTCTGCTTGTATTGTCTGTGCTGAGAAGGGGGAGAAGCCCCAGGGTAAGGTGGAGACGCCTAGGAACGTAAACCAACTGGCTAGTAGTAGGATTGTTTCCTCCGAGTCAGCTGTGCGTGCACAAGCCATTCTCTCCTCTACTGTTGGTTCTTCATCTGCTTCCTTACCTCCTGCTGTTCCCTCTTCCCCCTGCTCTTCTTGCACCTTTCTCTTTCGGGAGTGTCAGGACCTTATGAACACTCTCGAGAGATTTGTAGGTGGCAAGAAGAAGCTTAATCTTATTCTAGACCAGTCCAAGATTTGCAGATTTAATCAGGGTCTAGGATATGACTATTATGAGGATATGAGAAAGCATCCACCTGCTTTGCTCAGACCCATAGCATCAGGTGTGATCGAGACCGAGCCCAGGACCGAGAAAGTCCAATTTAAGTCAGCAGGCTATGTCCAGGGGATTTCTGACAGCAAGGTGATTGCACCTGCTGCTTCGGCCTCTCAGAAGGCGAAGCCTGACCGTGCTACTTCTACCCCTTAGAGGATGAAGTATCACTGCACCTTCTGTCAGAAGGATGGACACACGGTTGATCGATGCTTCAGGCGCGCCAAGATCGCGCGTAGAGACCGTGTTGAGTCTCTTAGGCGTATTCAGGGTCAGCCCCAGATCCTGAGTGCACCTAGGACCAGCACGAGGTCTAGGTTTACTGCTGTTGATGGGTGTGGGCAGCATCGAGGACTTGGTTTTTCTGAGTCTTCTGTTTTTCGTCCTCATGCTGCTCCTGTTCGCGACTTCCGCCGTCCTGAGGGTAGATCTCGTTTTCTCCATCGAGATAGCTAGCCGCTGCGTGATCAGCATGTTGCTGGTGTTCCGACTCGCTCTCCCGTAGCAGTTCGACCCCGCAACAGCTTCAGGTCTGCTCACAGACCTTCTGCTTTGAGTGACAGAGAGCGTAGGGTAGATAGAGGTTAGTCGTGCTTGACTACTTCATCTGCTCGATGTGTTGTTCAGTATTGGGTGCCAAAATCTCTCTTGATTTACCCCAGTACTGAGACTTTACTCTCTGTTTGACTCAGATTCGCCGGGCAGGGAAGGGAAAGGTTTGGCTCGTAGACTCCGGGTGTTCACGACACATGACCGGAGATTCCCGTTGGTTTTCTTCCCTTGCCCGTGCTCCAGGTGATGAGACGATCACCTTCGGAGATGCTTCATCTGGGCGCGTCATCGCCAAAGGTACTGTGCGCATTAATGATTCTTTCATTTTGAAAGATGTTGCCTTGGTTAGTAAGCTGCAGTACAATTTGCTTTCGGTTTCTCAGCTTACCGATGACGACTTTGAGGTGAGCTTTAAGAAAAACAATTGCAAAATTCTTGATTCTTCGGGGAGTCTGGTTTGCGGGATTTCTCGTTTTGGGAGGATCTTTCGTGCTGATTTTTCTGAGTCTTCTGGCGATCCTCTCAGGTGTTTAGTTGCTTCTGAGTCCCGCGATCTCTCTTTCTGGCATAGGAGACTTGGTCATATAGGCTTTGACCATTTGACTCGAGTTAGCGGTCACGATCTCATTCGTGGTCTGCCGAAACTCAAGATGGTCAAAGATCTTGTTTGCACTCCATGCCGGCACGGCAAGATGGTTGCCGCTTCTCATCCTCCGGTCACAGTTACTATGACCGATGCACCGGGACAGCTGCTCCATATGGACACAGTTGGACCAGCTCGAGTGCAGTCAGCAGGAGGGAAGTGGTATGTTCTTGTTGTGGTCGATGACTTCTCGAGGTATTCTTGGGTGTTTTTCTTAGCCTCGAAGGATGAGACGTTTTCGCATTTCCGAGGTCTTTTCAGTAGGCTTTCTGTAGAGCTCCCAGGTGCCTTACGAGCGATCCGCAGTGACAATGGCACGGAGTTCAAGAATTCCTACTTCGAGAGTTTCTGTGGTGAGACAGGTGTAGAGCACCAGTTCTCTTCTCCATACGTCCCTCAGTAGAATGGCGTTATGGAGAGGAAGAACCGTACCTTGGTCGAGATGGCCAGGACAATGCTTGATAAGTACTCTACACCGCGGAAGTTTTGGGCTGAGGCTATAGCCACCGCGTGCCATGTCTCAAATCGAGTTTTTCTTCGGGCACACTTGCATCGCACTTCTTATGAGCTGAGATATGGGCGAAAGCCTAGCGTCTCTCATTTTCGTGTGTTTGGTTGCAAGTGCTTTGTTTTGAAGTCCGGGAATCTAGATAAGTTCGAGTCACGTTCTTGTGACGGGATCTTTCTAGGCTACTCGACTTCTTCGCGGGCTTATAGGGTCTGGAACTGCGAGTCTAGCAAAATGGTAGAGACCTGTGAGGTGACCTTCGATGAGGCCAGTCCGGGGACTAGGCCTGATATCTCAGGTTCTTTAGAGCAGTCCGAGACCATCTTCGTGGATGATGAGGACGATGGAGACGGCGGTTGTCTACCTGATCCTGTCCCTCATCCACCCCTTGAGGTGCCGTCTTCCACCGCACCTCGAGGCGATCAGCCCATGCCTTCTGCTTCTTCTGGAGCTGGTGGCTCTGTTCCTACCTCGTCAGCTCACGAGGTAGAGGCCACTTCTTCATCTCATCCTGGACCTCCTAGACATATCCAGAAAGCTCATCCTTCAGAGCAGATCATTGGAGACCTTTTCGAGCGTGTTACCCGCTCAAAATCTGGCTTATCTCAATTCTGTCTCCATTCTGCTTTCATTGCCTCCTTTGAGCCCAAAGATGTCTCTCATGCTTTATCTGATGAGTCTTGGGTCAATGCCATGCATGAGGAGCTAGAAAATTTCGAGAGGAACAAGGTCTGGTCGCTTGTCGAGCCCCCGCGAGGTCACAATATTATTGGGACTAAGTGGGTGTTCAAGAACAAGCAGAGCGAGGATGGAGTGGTTATTCGAAACAAGGCTAGACTGGTTGCTCAGGGGTTCTCCCAGGTTGAAGGTCTAGATTTCGAGGAGACCTTTGCCCCTGTAGCTAGACTTGAAGCCATTAGAATCCTGCTTGCCTTTGCAGTTTCTAAGGGTTTCAAGCTTTACCAGATGGACGTCAAGAGTGCCTTTCTCAATAGCCTTATTGAGGAAGAGGTCTACGTCCGACACCCTCCTGGTTTCGAAAACCCCAAATACCCAAACCATGTCTTCAAGCTTTCCAAAGTTGTATGGACTTATGCAGGCCCCAGGGCTTGGTATGAGAGGCTTAAGTCCTACTTGTTGAGTCATGGGTTTGAAATGGGTAAAGTTGATAAGACCTTGTTCATCCGCCGGCTTGACGCTGACCTTCTGCTCGTCCAGATCTATGTCGATGACATTATCTTTGGCGGCTCTTCCCATACTCTGGTTTCCCAGTTCTCAGATGTCATGAGCACCGAGTTTGAAATGAGTATGATGGGTGAGTTGACCTTCTTCCTTGGCTTCCAAATTAAGCAGACTCGGGAGGGTACATTTCTTCATCAAGGAAAGTACACTCGTGACCTCCTGAAGCGCTTCGATATGAGTGATGGTAAGCCGGTGTCAACTCCCATGGCTTCGACAGCCTATCTTGACCCAGATGAGGATGGCGAGCCAGTTGATCAGAAAGAGTTCAGAAGTATGATCGGCTCCCTTCTTTACCTCACTGCCTCGAGACCAGACATACACTTCTCCGTGTGTCTGTGTGCTCGGTTTCAGGCTTCTCCTCGCGTATCTCACCGCCAGGCGGTGAAGCGCATCTTTCGGTACCTTCGAGCTACCATTGACTATGGTATCTGGTACTCTTCCTCATCCTGTCTTTCCTTGAGAGCCTTCTCGGATGCAGACTTTGCCGGCTGTAGGATAGATAGGAAGAGCACCTCTGGCACCTGCCAATTCATTGGCACTTCTCTTGTTTCCTGGTCTTCGAGGAAGCAGTCCGGAGTTGCACAGTCCACCGCAGAGGCCGAGTACGTTGCTGCAGCCAGCTGCTGTAGCCAAGTACTTTGGATGGCTTCGACCCTGCGGGACTTTGGGTTGGTCATAGATAGTGTTCCACTCTTCTGTGATAACACTTCTGCGATTAACATTGCTAAAAACCCAGTGCAGCACTCTCGGACCAAGCACATTGATATCCGATACCACTTCCTTAGAGACCATGTAGAGAAGGGTGATATAGTGCTCCAGTTTGTGGAGAGTGACCACCAGTTGGCTGATATCTTCACCAAGCCTTTGGACAGTTCGAGGTTTTCAGCTCTGCGGGGAGAGCTTGGGGTGGTTTGTCCTTACGGACTGTAGTGAGGGGGAGCTTGGGCTTTACCGCTTTATTATATTAATTATGCTTCTGTCTCATTTCTGTTGCATTGCATTTGCGGGTGCATTGGGTTAAGTCCTTCTAGCATAGGTTAGAGTGTTTCCTATGTTGAGTTGCTTAGACTTCTTACTCTTATCTTGTGCTTCCAGGATTAGCTATTTCTTATCTCACTAGGTTGAGCTCACTCACTTCTTGTAGGTTCTAGCGAGGGTTGGGCCACCCTCGGGTAGACAGGGTACGTGTTTGCTCTCTAGTGTGTGTTCAACGATCAGCTGTTAGTCCTGGAGTCATTTGGGGTAGATGAGAGTCAGTTTAAGCCATAGTTGCTTCTATATCTTTTCTATGCTTTAAGGACTGCCTGTCTGGTTTTCTTTGCCAGCTTCTCGATTTTATTGCTTTGGTTCAGGGGGAGTTCATTTGGGAGCTTCTGAAGCTTAATTTTGACATAACTCAACTTGAACTAAAAGTTGCATCTAATGTTGAGGGGGAGCTGGACCTTCTTGCATTTTCAGCTTTCTAGCATTATAATCAATCTGCATTGAGCCTTGATTATTATCCTGTTATGACATGCTTCAGTGCTTTACACCTTGCCATGACTTATGCTTAGCTTGCTAAATTTATCATGACTTCATATGTGTAGACTAGTGTTTGCCATGATAAGTTAAGTAAAATTGATCAACTTAAATTAAACTTGTCATGCTAAGCATTTGAGTTTAGTCTTTCTTGAGCTATCCTTTTATGATTCATGCCATGTCAAATAGGCTGAGTAGAGCGTTGAATCTATATTGAGCCTTAGTTTGAGCTGTTTTAGTCTCCTGATGATACATGAGTTAGTACAATGTGTTAAAAAGCAAAAAGATCTCTTTTGTGCGAAAAAAACTGATCTCACCAATTCTTTCCTATGAGACGGCTTGCCATTGCACTTGGCATGAACTTAGGGGGAGTTTTGGATGACCTAGACTATCTTATTAAGCTTCTTGCTTGGAGTAGTCGCATAAGGCTTGAGATCTAGCACATGATAAAACAAAATGTTGGTTGACAACCACCATATTTGTGCGAAAAAACTGATTTCACCAATTCTTTCTCATGAGACAGCTTGCCATTGCACTAGGCATGAACTCAGGGGGAGTTTTGGATGACCTAGACTATCTTCTTAAGCTTATTGCTTGGAGTAGTCGCATAAGGCTTGAGATCTAGCACATAAACAAAAATTGGGTTGAAAACAACCATATGCTTTCAAAAGACAATGTTTAATGTGCTCAATTTGCTTAATCTACAATCAGAACCAAGTACTTTAACCAATATTTCAATCTTGAGCTTATAGCACTCTATTTGGACTCAATGTTAGCTTCTTTGTTCCGCTTAGCTTATTGACATGGCCTGCATCATCCTTGGATGTCTCTAGCTAGACTTTACTCATTGATGACGTGACTTGCTCACAAAATGCATTACATTTCAGATTGTCATCTATGTGCTCTAGCTGGGTTATATATATGTTGTCATGATCTAGATAGCGTTTTATTGAGTTATGGCTTGGTGTATTACATTATGGTCATTATGGATAATTCTCATGGCTCTAAATGCTTAAATAAACAAACTTCAGTCATATTCATCCATTGACATGTCATATTCTCTCTATTGCATCTTGATGCGTTTATTGCCAAAAGGGGGAGAATAGAGAAGAAAAAG
Organism: Dendrocalamus latiflorus; assembly: GCA_017311315.1. NCBI lineage: Eukaryota > Viridiplantae > Streptophyta > Magnoliopsida > Poales > Poaceae > Dendrocalamus > Dendrocalamus latiflorus. Next base: position 39,083,785 of record CM029664.1, read on the forward strand.
TCTGTTGGGAACATTTTAGAGATTTGGAGATCAATTTGCTCTTTCAGTAGTTGCTCTAGTGCTCCTTCTGTCGACATGGTCATTAGCTTCATTTCATTCTTTGGACCATGTTAGATTCTTCAAACTCAAACTCTTCTTAAAAGCTTTTTCTGTGTTTGTCAATATACTCATCAAGGCGGAGATTGAGAGACCATGTGGTCGTGACTCCATGAGAGTGATGAGTAATTGACAAGGGTTTAGGTCAGTCGAGTTTGGTTTGAGTGGTTCGGAGTCGAGTCGTTGCGTGGCGCAATCGGGCTCGGTCGGACTTTGGTCAAATCTGGTCATTTGGGTTTAGGATGAATATTCTAATGTTTGACAGGTTTTGACTTCATCTGTGGTAAGTGTAATGGTATTTACGCTTTCATGTGTCGAGCGGTGCTATTTGACGTGTTGCTTGTCTGTGTGACTGCAGGACGTCGAGTTGGAGTCGTGGCGAGACACGGTGGACCGGACTAGGCGCAGGTGGCGCTGAGGTCAGAACGGTCGGGATGTGTTGAAGACGACGTGGACTCGAGGTGGTTGCGAGGCGTGCGAGGCAAGGAGCGCGGAAGCTTCCCGGAAGGTGCAGAAGGGGCGAATCGGGAAATTCGCAAGGCTGCACAAGCGGGAGCGGGCTCCGTTGGACGTAGCGGGCGTAACGGGGCGGAGACCCGTTAGCCAGGCGCTATAAAAGGAGAGGAGGGGCTGCATGCCCTCCTTGAGCACTTGTGATAGAATTAGGGTTTTAGAGTCAAAAGAGGCTTTAGGAAGGTTGTTTCCTTTAGCTCTTTAGTTGGTGTGAGTTGGTGGTAGAGGCAGAGTGTGCTCCCTCTGTGTCTCTACGATGGTTTCTATGTGAGTCTCTTCTCTCTGTGTGCTCTTCCTCCCAAGAAGTGGTGAGATTCTTGGTGTTCTTGAGGATTGAGAGGGAGATGAGGGATTGAGAGTCTTGTAATCATTCCTCTTGTATCAATCGGGGTATGGGGACGTAGCTCAGTTGTAATCCCTGAATAGTTGAATAAAATCTGAAGTTTGCTTCCCGTGCTCTGTTTGTTCTTTGTTCTTCATTTGCATGATTTCTTGATTTTCGTTTTTTGAGTTCTTGCTTGCTGGGAAGGCCCAAAATGGGTTGCTCTTTGATGGGATAGTGCCTCAAGATCATTTGATCAAGTTTCCCAAGAGCAAACCTCTTTTAATCTCAGATTTGGCATTTTGGGTTGCTCTGTTCTTCTTTAGCTCTTCTAGGGTTTTTGAGTATTTCTTGTTTCCCTTTGCAAGATGGGCTGAGATTTGGCATGGAGAGTCCTATGGCTATTGCTAACATATCTGCAAAGTCTCTTAGCCATAGGGTCAAAGGTTTGGAAGCAATTTGATTTTTGGCTCGGGTTGTGCAAAAATTCAGATTTTTACCCATAATCTGAAATTCTTGCTTCTTGGTTTGATTCTCTTGTTTCCCAAGGTCCCCTTACTATTTAGTACGTTGTAGTAAGGTCTTGGGTCGAAAAGTTTGAGAGCAAACCTTCTTTTTAGCCAAAAATCCGAAGTCTCAAAGTTCCAGCCTGAAAATCCTGTTTGCTGATTTTCTCGAGAGGTACTACCGCTCCTCGAGAGGTACTACCGCTCAGAGGTACTACCGCTCGTCCTAGCGGTACTACCGATTTTGTTCGGACCAGTCTGATCGGCAGCGAAGAAACGTTCGGACAAGTCCGATCTTCGTGCGGTACTACCGCTCCTCGAGAGGTACTACCGCTCAGAGGTACTACCGCTCCTCGAGAGGTACTACCGCTCAAAGGTACTACCGCTCGTCTCAGCGGTACTACCGCTTGCAGTCAGACTTGCTCTGAATTTATTTTTCTTGGCTGCTTCTTTCTGGATTTGGTTTTCTCTGCTGTTGTTCTTCCTGTAAGTACTTGTCTTCTACCTTCATAGCTCCCATAGCTATTGGAGAAGAAGATATTTGTTGGGGGCGATTTTTAGAGATCGACATTCACCCCCCCTCTGTCGCCATTTCGGTCCTACAGGATGATAACTATCGATTTAAGCGGAGGTGACTCCTGCGATCCGACTACAACCGAACGACGTCGCTTGCGCCTTAGCAATCGCTGAACCACACTCCAAGTTGTTATCAACCGTGCCAAGAACACGGTTGACCTGACCACGAAGGTCTATTCCTGCATGCAATCGAAGAACTCGCAAGAACAAGATAACAAGCAATATGAAATTGCAAATATTGATATTGAGTTCAAAAGGTGGAATTCCGACGGTTGTCTTGACAGGTGGTCGTCCGACACAACTGAAGAACAGAAGTTTGCATAATAGCTAAACCTAAACTCAACGAAATCCAAATCCTAGCTGAGGAGACGGCGGCTCTTATATAGAGAGAACGACCCCCTAGGGTTACAAGGCACATGGGCCCAAGTGGTGGTGGCGCAGCACCTTTTTTTGACTCGGACTCAGAAACCAACGTGGAATCTTTTGATGATTGCGGTCGGCTCCGATGTAATTTGAAGATGAGGTTGATCCATTAGAAAGTAGACTTCATAAGCTTTCCATGAAGTACAAGAACATCCCAAACGGAGTCTGTATGAGGAAGTTATGTCCGTTTAAACTTGTACCATTGTAGCAGTCCGAATTCGATTCCAGTACGTGTCCAACACAGACTCTTTGGATGATTGCGGCTGGCTCGGATATAATTTGAAGATGGGGTTGAATCCTTTAGAAAGTAGACTTGATAAGCTTTCCATCAAGTCCAAGAACGTCCCAAACGGAGTCCGTATGAGAAAGTTACGTCCGTTTAAACTTGCACCATTGCAACAGTCCGAATCCGATTCCAGTACGTACCCAACACGTACTCTTTTAATGATTGCGATGCATACAGATGGAATTTAGATGGATACTAGATCCATTGGAAAGAGGATGAGAAAATCTTTCCAACAAGTACTCGTGGACCTCAAACGGACTTCATATGTGAAAGTTATGCACATTTGAATTTGGGTCTGTCAGGCTGAATCCGAATTGATCTGGAGGCCGAATTAGATTCCAAAACGTGTCCATCTTGAACTCTTGCTTGAATTGGTGTAAAAGTGATGTGGTGTTGTAAAAATATATTTTTTCATCATTAGGTAGCATCATATTCTCATTTAAAATATGTTGAGTTTGAAGAAACGAATTCACCTTTAATTCAATCTTTATATTGGACGCTATTGGCGTATGTGTTTGTGGCGTGGTCACGTCAATATCTTACATATCACAGACGGCGAATACCAAAAACTGTTTGTGATATTCACATAGCACAGATGGTTTATTGCTACAAACTGTCTGTGATAGCTATTTGAAAATCTATATAATTTCCTGTTTTTCAGCTAGCCTCAGAAAATGCTAGCTACGCCCTCTAGAAACAAGCAAACATATTACATATATAGCACACAACAATCATTATACAAATCTCACAAATGAATTAAACAACTAATTGAAGTACATTTCAATGAATTGTTTGATTAAGCACAATTGAGTGATTACAATTGTCTCAAATGTTTCAACATCTAATCTTCATCGCCGGGGTAGATGAGAGACCATGTGAAGGTATCCCCATGTTTGTGATGAGTAATTGACGGTTGTGTTAGCGAGTCTGAGTTTGTTTTGGGTATTCTAGGTTTGAGTATCTTTCATTTGTGCTATTGTTGATATGCTGTTTTGTGCGGTGCTATGTGACGGTTTACTTGTCTGTGTGACTACAGGACTTCGGAGCTAGGTCATGGTGAGGCGAGGAGGACCGGGACTAGGCACAGGAGGTGTTGAGGTCCAGACGGTCGGTGATGCCGAAGATGATCGAGGCTGGTGAGGTGGTTGCGAGTCGGGAGACGAGGAACCGGAGCTGGAGCTACTGGTGACGGACACGACGAGTGACGACGAGAGAACCTGGACTAGGCTCAGGGAAGAGTCGGAGGTCCAGACGGTTTGGAGGTCGGTTGCGGTCGTGCGCGACGGAACAGACCAGGACTAGACTCAGGGAGGAGTCGGAGGTCCAAACGATCAAGATGCCGGGTGCGGTCGTGTGCAGCGGAGCGGACTGGGACTAAACTCAGGGAGGAGTCGAGGTCTAGACGGTCAAAGGTGCCGGTTTCGGGAAACTTCCGGGAAGGTGCTTGAGGGGCAAATTGGAGATTTGACTCAAGCATGAGAGAAATGGCTGGTTTTCCCTCCATTTCTAGTTGTGTTGACTTTTTGCCTCAAGTGTGTGTGAGGCATGAAGTTTGTTTGGGCTGCCCTTTCTTGAATTTCTCCTTTGAGGGTGTTCTTATATGTTAAAAGGAGAAGAGAGGCAGCAGTGTGAGGCATTTCTGCTGTTTTCAGCTTTTGATCTCTGCTGTTTCAGTTTTTCGGGTGGCTGCAGCAATCTCTGTTTTCAGCTGATTTCAGGGGCTGTAGACTGCAGTTTCAGTTCAGTTTTCAGCAGTTTCAGGCAGCAAAAATCAGCAAAACCTCTCAGTCTTTTCTCTTCTTTTGTTTCATGTTTTTAGCAGCAAAAGTAGTCACTATTTGGAGTATTTGCGGCAGTAGCTTTCAGCAGCAAAGGAAGTCTCTTTTAGACTATTTTCAGCTGCAGTTTCAGCAGCAAAAGTAGTCACTTTTTAGAGTATTTTCAGTAGCGTTTTCAACAACAAAGGAAGTCTCTTTTAGACTATTTTCAGCTGCAGTTTCAGCTTTGAAGAGTCCGTTTTCAGTTCGCTCTTTGGTAATCTCTGTGCAGTCTCATTTCGGCCAGCTACTCCCTGTTTGCTTCTTGTCGCTGCTCTCTGGTCTGCATTAGTTCGCTATGTCCAGTTCTTGAATTTTCAAGCATGAATCTTCTTCTTCATAGCTACTATAGCTATTGGAGAAGAAATTTGCGGAATACATGGGGCGATTTTTGAAGGCACCATTCACCACCCCTTTGTTGCTATTTCCGATCCTATGAGCAAGCAATCCCCTCATTATGTAAGTTGGACGAAGAGTTTGTTATCGATGATAGATTGCACAGAGACTAAGTGTGAGTGTAGAACTTATTGAATCATGGATCTATACATAAGCAATAAGTTATGATATTTGTCAGTATTACGTGAATGTAGAACTTGATTGTACAGTACATTTACAGTGTCCAGCATCGTAGAAGTGAGCGTCGAGTTCATCGAGGTTGAATAGTAAGAATAAGTCTTCGAATGTCATAACAAAGTAGCCCAAGTCATGGAGGACATGCGTCTCCGTGTATCTCATGGTGAATCCACTGTGCCGGTTTAGATTCATTTTGGACCTCTGCATATACCAAGTATGCAAAGTATTTCAAACTAGTCCAATCTGGGTAATTATGACTCAGGGACCAACGACACTCTGAGTATGAACTTCCATTCCCAGGAGGTAATTATTCTTCTTCAATTGGGCCTTAGCACCTCACTTGTAATACATTTTTGGTGTCGCCTTCACGGGAGCCGATGCACTGGCCTTCTGAAGAGGGGCTTGAGGTGGAGTCATAGAGCATTCTATTTGATAGGCATGGTCGCGTGGAGATCGCGACACATAAGGGTCCAGGGTGATGTCCCTATTGGGCCACTGAACGAATGTGCGGATGGTATCCCCTAGTATCATGATTTCTCTGTTTAGGGGCCTCTCCAATGGGAGAACCCTGAAAATATCATTAATCATGTTCACCTAGACCTTCATGAAATCGGTTCCTAGCTGGGCACCGTGCACCAACGTCCCTAGGAGGCAAGGATATGCCAACCCCCACCTAGCGTCAATGAGAATGGAGCCAACAATCCTGATTTTGAGGATGCACGACGTGGCCTCCTACACAATGATAAATGATGAGTTAAGGCATCCACCATGTCTATCTATGTAGTATTTTAGAGATGTACATTACCTAGATGTCATCGATAGGTAAGTGGGCATCGCTACGATTAGAAAGTGGCGCAGATGTGTAACTACTCCGACGTTGAGGGGGACTGGGTACCGTAATAATGGAGTGGCTTGCGACTGGTTACAGACTTCTCTCAGTTCTTTCCTCAATGCATCTATCTCTCCTCGAAGTGAGGTAGTTATGTCGTCAAGCTTTGCATCAAAGTCCTGTTTCATACTTTCCTTGCGCTCGGCCTTAGATCTTTTTCTTCTCCTATAGCCTCGGAGTCCTTTGGGAATCCGTGCCTCCAAGATACGTAAACCCCTAGGCCTCGTGTGTAACCTGGGTGCTCCTTATTTTCTAGGGCAGTGGATAGTATATCCTTCTCCCTGACTGCTTGGAAGGAGCCTTCAGAAGATTCGGTAGTCAATGTTTGTTGCAAGAGACAATTATGTTATTTTAGACCCCATGAAGTTATAAACCTATTAACATCTAGGTAGTTTAACATATCTTACTAGGTGTTGAGACACTTCCTCTTCTGTGGGGTTTTTGAAAGAGGCGATGCCCGAAAACGTGATTGATGACCTCACTCTTAACCAATTTTGGACGTGCTCGTTTGTGAACCTGACAAATGGTGAAGAGGCCTCTGATCGGATTACAACCTCATCCTCCATTGCAAAATTTTCCCTGTGTACCCAGTAGTGCCAAGTCTGTGGGGGTGAGTGTTTCGTACCTGGATAGCCTTGTGCACCACACTTTCCTGTTGAAATTCGATCGTTGTCTTCATCCGCACAAAGGCCTCCCCTATTTCCAGTGACATGAAAGGATAACTCGTGAAGGGCATACTATCCTTGGTCATGTACTGTGTGACAAGCGTGCTCTTGAAGGTCTTCCACGCTTTTCTCATTGTGAGGAGCGCATGCTATTGCATGTGTTTCTGGACTTCTGCTGGGATCTCAAACGAGTTTGAAATTTCTGTCCACGATACATTTCTCTCATCTTTTGTCAAATCTTTAGAGTTTGCTATGGTGATGGGGACCCGTTCCCTTCTAATCATCCCACAGGTAGTCTGAAATGTTGCAGCTGCTTTCTTCAGTTGCAGAGGGACCCCATCCGGAGAAACCTCCGTGATGATCACTCGACCCGTTGGCCTTTTTGATACTCCTCTGCCATGTTTAATTACCCCAGTCTTCGGAGCATCAAACCAAATCGGCAACATCGATGATAATGATGACATCTCTCTTTAAAAGAACGATATGTGATATTAGTATTAGCTTAAATTGATTTCATCTTCCCTTAAAGCTTTCATCTTTGCATTGATTTCATAAGAATTTCAATAGTGCAAACCCATTTATTGCTTGACTAATTTGCACAATTAAAATCAAGCTCCACAATTTTAATAGTGCAAACTCTTTTTTTCTTGACTAATAAGATAATTTCTAGGGTTTTTAGGCTATCTGTGCAAATTTCTACATCTCACAGAAAATGATATGCCTTAATTTAGTCTCAATGGCTATTTATATTGGTATGATTAAAATTTGGAAAGCTACAGGTAGTTTGTGAAAACTATTACAAAACCATGTATCAAATTTCAAAGTGCAATAATATAAATAAACGTTAAGGATGTTTTCTGATGTATTTATTGGTTAGACCATATTGTTAGTTTAGGGCTTATTTTTCTTTTAACTATACTGTTAAAAGGGGTTCCTTCTAGTGGTCCAAATCCTAGAACATAGACAAACTACTCGTGGCTAACTCACAAGCACATAGATAAACTGCTAACTCACATACCGATGGGGAGTAATACCAATAGAGGAAGTCAATGAAGATGTCATTGTGATTAGGGAAGAAGAGGCTGATCGAGGACGCCGGTGGCAAAGACATCGTTGTGGTTGGGGAAGAAGAGGCCGAGGTCACCGAGATTTGAGAAGACAGAGACACGGGGAGGCTGGCTGCGGCAGATTTGCACGAGGAGGCGGTTGGATGAGGAGGCGGTGCTGGATCTACATAGGAGGTGGAGATTGGGAAGCAGACGGCACTTGACGAGGCGGCGGTGGATGAGCGACAGGGGCACACAAGTGAGGAGTAAGGGCGCAAACCCTAGTGGGGTCCTACTTATAGAAGGAACTATCATAGACAGTTCCATTAAAAACTGTCTGTGATATAAACCACATCACAGATGATTTCATAATAGAACCGTCTGTGATGTTGGTATCATAGACAGTTATATTATGAAACCGTTTGTGATAGTACAACAAATTCTATTTTTTGGCTAGCCTCAGAAGTGCTAGCCATGCCCTATGAAAAAAGCAAGCATATACAATCACAGATGTAATTATTTCTTAATTACCAAATCAATTACAATGGAATAATTCATTAATTATATGTCGAGTTTCTTATAATTACATTAGAATAATTTCCAAATAGGTGTTTGCTGTGTGGGATCATTACACTTGGTTATTTCCTTTTAAATAAAGCCCTTCACGATGGTCGACACATATATAGCTTGCTTCATCGCTTCGTTCTTCCTCGAGCCTAATGTTGTCTCTGAATGGATGCAACTCGTCAAAATTGATTGTACTTTCCCTTATCCATAACATTCTCAACTCTAGCAATCCTTCTCTTTCCATAAAGAACTACATGGTACTTTTTATTTGATGGGTTGGTTACATAAAAAACTTCAACAGCTTGTCTCATGAGTACGAATGCTTCATTTTTTGTATCCTACACGTTCGAGGTCCATAGTAGTGACGTCATACTTGTCGACTTTTACACCCTGTAGGAGTTGGACCCAATGCTACCGAAATAGAGGGATCTTAAAAATTACAAAGTCTAGATCCCAAATCTCCTCTACAAGCCAATAGTAGAAGCTTGGGCTAACGGTACTAAACTGCTCATCACGAAATGCATATATGCGGACACCTGAGTTTTGGACTGTTCTCTTTCTGTCCTGATCTATTGTATAAAATATGTACGCATTAATGTTGTATCCTTGCCATGTCACAATTATAAATTTTGGCCCTTTCGACAACCATTATAGTGTTTTACTTGACGACCTCGCAGTGAATCGCACCCTCAACTATTCATTGAATTGATGGTTGTGCTGTCTCGTGATCCAAACCTCCAATGGCCTGGATTCTCTTGGTGTAGCATATCCTTGTGCTCTTCAATATACGGGGACACTTCAGTCATGTGTTGCAAGACCATGAAATGGGCTTGAGTGTTCGTATCCAAATCAGGAGTTATTGCTTTCCTTCCGATGGTCCTGATACCCTCTAGTCTTTCCTCGTGATGAGATATAGGCATACCTATTGGTTCAACCTGAGCCATGTAATTGATGCAGAACTCAATGACCTCTCCGATTGCATAACCTTCGATGATGCTACCCTCCAGTTGAGATCGATTGCATACATAGGACTTCAGAATTCTCATGTACCTCTCGAACAGGTACATATGACGTACAAACATGGAACCACATATCTTTATCTCTTTCACAAAGTGGACAATGAGATAGACCATGATATCGAAAAATGATGGAGGAAAATACATCTTAAGATTACATAGAGTCATCACCACCTCGGTCTGCAGATCATCTAGTCTATCGGGATCGATGACCTTCTAAGCATATGCGTTAAAGAAATAATGCAGCCTCATGGTTATCACTCGAATCTTGTTTGGTAAAATACTTCCAATTGCAACAGGAAGTAATTATGTCATTAGCACATGATAGTTATGGAACTTCATGCTATTAATTTCAAATCTTGCATGGAAACAAGTATCTTCATTCTGACAAAGTAACCGAACGGAACTTTTACATCATGCAAGCACTGACACAGTTCAGTTCTCTAGACTTAGGTAGAGTGTAGCAATCTTGATGTTCATAACAACCAAATCATGCCGTGCGTTCACACAATCTTTTGTTTGTCATGAATGTTCAGTAAGAGACCAATCAAGCTATCACATACATTCTTTTCCACATACATGACACCAATGCAATTGTGAACTTCTAAGTACTCCCAGTAAGGTAAATCCCAAAATACTGACCTCTTCTTCCACATGTTCTTCTAATGGGTCCTCAACTTACATTCCTTTCTAAGCACAACATAGATATCCATGACCATATCGTAGACCTCTTTCCCACTAAAAAGCCTTAGTGCCGAGTCATCCTCTTTTTTCGTTCAAATTGCTTCTTCAACTTGCGATATGGGTGATACTGTGGAAGGAACTTACAATGACGCATGTACACAGTTTTGCGCGAGTTATTCAACCACACACTCTTGGTGTAATCTAAGCAGTGTGGATAGACTTTGGCTCCTTTCATACTCAATAACAACAGGTTACCAAGGGTAGAAAAATCATTGATGGTATAGAACAACATGGTGCGCAGAGTGAAGTTATCTCGTTTGTCTGCATCTCATACATGTACCCCTTCGTTCCATAGTGTCACAAGAACTTCCACCTATGGTGCTAGATATACATCAATATCGTTCCCGCGTTGCTTCGGCCCTTAGATAAGTAGTGACATCAAAATGTAATTCTGCTTCATACATAGCCAAGGAGGAAGGTTGTATATGGATACATTCACAGGCCAAGTGCTATGTCGACTGTTCATGTTACCGAAAGGATACATTCTATCTGTACTCAACCTAAACATTATATTATTCGGTTATGCAGCGAAGTCTACAAACATCCTATCGATGTTCCTTCACTAGGCAGAATCAGCGGCGTGTCTTACCATTCTATCTTTCTTACGCTTCGCCAGTAATCTTGCATCCTTTCGATTTGTAAATAAAGGCTTCAAATGGAGAATTATAGGTAGATACCGTAACATCTTAGTAGGAGGTCTTTGCTTCCGGAGTCATTCTTACACTTGTATCAGGATGCTTTGTACACCGGACAAACATTAATTTTGCGTACTCTTTACAGTAGAGCATACAATCATTCAGATATACATGCATTCTTGCTACTTCCATTCTCAATGGACAAAGAACATTCTTGGCTTGGTAGGGTTCTTGGCAACACATTTCTCTCTGGAAGGATATTCGCTAGGAGACCTAATAATGCTGTGAAACTCTTATTGGACCAACCATTTCTTGCCTTCAATTTCAACAGTTCAAGAATAGATGACAACTATGTGTATTGCGGCTTGCAGCTCGGGAGCAAAGGTCTCTCTAGATCCTCCATCAAGCCCTCGAATTTACTAAACTCACTCTTACTATAGTTTCCTTCTGCATTGCGTAGCATCTGATCCAGATTGTCATCATACAACCTATTCTCATCAAAAGAACATTCCACAACCGGCATATCATTGTTTCCCTTGACACCTTCCTGTATAATCTTCTCTTCACCTTGTATACCCCTGTTTGAACCCCCTTCGAATCAAGTGAGCTTCGATCTGCACTGAATTGGTAAACATCTTCAAATTATCACAATCAATGCATGGACAATAAAACAGACCCGCTCGGCCGCTCTTCTAAAAACAGACACGCTATTAATGCATTATTCACTCACACGGTTCTCAATGTGCATCCAGCTTCGGTCCATCTACACTACGCATGTAACAAATTAGTGTCAAATTAGATTATTCATGCTACTATAGCTAACCAACTACATACTGTTCATGAAGCAATATATATCAAGTAAGAATTAATATGTTGAAGTAAACTAGGAGTACTGGCCCATTCTTAAATTGCATCAAACTACCAATTAAACTAGATCTAAATCTAGCTATCTCTCTTTATTACAAGGCATATAAATTAGAAACAAAAACTAACCGCTAACCACCAAGCTAGAACAAATCGATCTACAAGCAGCTAAATTTACAATCGGAATGCTTCCCTAAAGCTAGCTGCCTCCTTCAATGCAGCGCAATAAAGATAGATATGTTGGGACCATTTTGGCTTGGTATTAATTAATAACACGGCGTATTCAAACATGTCTAACCATAAACCGTCTGTAATACGTAATTATCATAGACGGTTCGTGTTAATAACCGTCTGTGAACTATTACAAACGGTTTATATTAATAAATGTCTGTGATATGTGCAAATATCACAGTTGGTTCATGTTAATAACCGTCTATAAACTATCACAGATGATTTTTAATACATAAACGGTTTTTAATATGAACCATCTATAATGTCTTCAAGTATCACAGATGGTTCATATTAATAACCGTCTATGAACTATCACAGACGGTTATTAATACGAACTGTCTGTAAGAGTGGCTCATTACAAATGGTAAACAGTCACTCTTGTAAAATTATTTGTGATAATAACGATATAGACAGTTACTATAAACTATCTGTCATAAGATGTTTAGTATAACTTATTTTAAAATAGTACATACGCCGTAGCGGACCGAAAATTGCCTCCCATCACACCTGGGAATGTCGCGAGAAAGCAGTACAGCAGGAGACAATCGTTAATGGCAGAAGAGCGTGACATGTACCACCTGTGGGATGTTGCCAAATGCCATCAGCCGGACGGCCCTGTCCTTTCTGTTATCGAACTGAATAATTAGGTGTGAAGGATACGTTACACTAGACACAAATCGTCGCCATTACTGGCCGTTTAGTACTTGTACAAGATCATATCCACAGCAATACAGCATCATGGAGTAATATTAACTATGCGATGGCGAGCGGTGACCTACGTTTCACGTGAGCTTGTCTTCTGTTTGGAGCATCACGCACATGCATGAATGCAGCTAGCTACCTTGCGATCTTTGTCTAATCTGCTCGATCCGATAATCCCGCGCGATCGATCGAGCAGCCCCGGCCTCCTTGCTTATTATTTAATGAAGGCGAAGAAATTAACGACATGCGTGCGTCCCCCATGCTCTTATTTGGAGTAGATAAGGAGCATCTTTCACAATAATAAAACGGCCAATATAATGCTAGTTACGAATAGCGACTGGTGAGGGTTGGCCGATAAAAAAAAATCACAGCAATCCCAAACGGAGCTGTGTAAACCCTTAATAATTTATCAACCGTATGTCGTTTGAAGTTTGGTGAAATGTGATTTGCTCCGCTAAAGTCAGAGAGCTGACACGCAGATGTCGTCTGGACAACACATGAATTGGGCTTTCGACCGCGAAAGCTCTGCAAGGCCACGCACGGCAAGCACATTTACATGCTCGGTACGCTGATCCACGCCGACCACCAACACCTGTATAGTAAGTCAAGCAAGGAGGCCCTCAACGAGCCCACGGGCGAAGCCACACCTTTGTGATTGTAACACCCCACATATCTATATAGAATACTACTATAAAACAACATTATCAAAGTGAAAATAAATAAAAGCAATAATAGAAACTACAAAAAAAATTAGAACTTTAAAGTTATTTTATTAGAGAGCCAACGAAAATTGAAAGTAATGTTTGAAATATGGGACCAGTCCACTTCTAACCAAATGAAGAATAAATAAAATAGCATAAATAGTAGCAAGCCACGGTGCTAAAAACACGAGTGCTCCCACCCATGCATGTTGCTATCACTCCACTGGCCTTTTACCTAATAATAGAAAGAGCAAGCGTGAGATATGAAAATCTCAACAAGTATCCAACAACGGTCGCAATACGGTGAGTAAAGGACAGGTAATGCAAGCAAGATATGTAAAGAACAAGCAATGTAAGCAAGATGTGTAATTAGAATCAGAAACAATGTAACCAAATGAAGCACTGATAACAGCCAGAGATAGAGGTAACAAAGACAATGCAATCAAGGATAATCGTTATTTAGCAAGTTATGGCAATGGCACTGGTGATTACTCCCACACACCCGGTTATACGAGAATAGTCAGGCACAACGCTGTCTGTTGTGGTTACAGACCAAACAGAGAGAGATGTGGTAGTGGAGAGTTGGGAGAGTGTGATCGGTAATGGCCTGGGTCCTCCCCCATGGCCAGTATTCCATATATATATATACACACATGGGGAGTGCTTTTACAATTATACCCTTACATCTGAGTATCCCCTTCAGGGGCACTTATGTCATTACACATGGCCTATTCTGGGCTTTATAACCTTCTACCAGGCCTGCTGGGTTTAGGTGGGGGCCACCCCTACAACAGGAGCCTCTCATGGTGAAGGGCTTCACAGGGCCGAAGCCATGTTGCCGAGTCCTTTGGCCCCCTCCGTCCCTGCGGCCTGTAAACTTTTCCGAACTTGACCGAAGGCTGAGGCCGTAGCCGAACCCGACGCCTTGATTGGTGGTTGAGGTAGACGCGCGAGCGCTCCGTTGCGAGGTGGCGCCTAATCGAAGTAGGCACGCGCGTGCGCTCCGTTCCCTACCCTTCGAACGGGTGGCAGCGGAGCTGGCGCCCAGCCGAAGTAGACGCGCGTGCGCTCCGTCCCATACCCTTCGAACGGGTGGCAGCGGAGCTGGCGCCTAGTCGAGGTAGACGCGCGCGCTCCGTCCCCTACCCTTCGAACGGGTGGCAGCGGAGCTGGCGCCTAGTCGAGGTAGACGCGCTCGCGCTCCGTCCCCTACCCTTCGAACGGGTGGCAGCGGAGCTGGCGCCTAGCCGAGGTAGACGCGCGCGCGCTCCGTCCCCTACCCTTCGAATGGGTGGCAGCGGAGCTGGCGCCTAGTCGACGTAGACGCGCGCGCGCCCTTTGCTCTGGGGTCGGTGTTGGGGACCGAGTCGGAGTCGCGGCTGACGAAATACGCTGGCGCCTAGTCGACGTAGACGCGCGCGCGCCCTTTGCTCCGGGGTCGGTGTTGGGGACCGAGTCGGAGTCGCGGCTGACGAAATAGTGAGAACGGGCCTTGCGCCACCGATGTCGCTATGCCTCGGAACCGTTGTGACCCCGCGGTCTGGTAGTGCGCTTTTAATGGCGGCTGGAATCGTGCCGACGCCTGGCCTGTCAGGGGGAAGGCTGTCGCGTCGTGCAGTCTGCCTTCCGTGGGTGGGGCACGCGGCGGTTTATGCCTGGTTCGTCGTGGGATGTGAGCGGTTGCGTGAGCGCGGCCGTTCGCCTCTTCCCTAGGCGAGCGGGACACGTGTCGGGCGCGGCCTGGCGTTGCGCGCTGCCTGGCCACCTACCAGGCACGCCTCTTCAGATGCCGGCGGTTCTTCTTTCCAGTCGTGGGTAGTCGAACCGCTGGGGGTTTTAATCTGGCTACGCTTCTGGCCGTGGGGGAGGCGAGCGGGCTTTATAAGGCGCCATTCGCTGTGGTGGGGGCGCTCTATTTCGCTTGCCGCCTATCTCTGCTTACTTCGTGTTGATAGCCCTTTTGCCCTAATCTCAGAACAATGGTCGGTCAGGACGGTGCCCCCCGCCATCCCGGCGGCGGCTCCATGTCTAGCCGGGACGAGTTGTCCTTCCCTTCTGAGGATTGCAAGCTGGTGCTGCGGGGGCGCTCGTGTGGTGACGAGCGGTGGGACGCCATGGAATACTCGGGAGGTCGCTGCTCCCGTATGCTGGGGAAGAGCCGCGTGACCGAGGAGACGCTGCAGCGGCTTGTACGGGAAGGGAAGATCGAGGAGCGCGATGGGGCTCGCCTACCCCGCCGCGACGAGACGGAACCGAAGCCCCAGGAAACAGAGGCGATCATTTTTATCACGTTCTTCGACGCCGGCCTTCGAATGCCCTCAACGACGTTTGTGGGCGAAGTCCTGCGGACCTACGGGTTGGAGCTAGCGCAGCTGACGCCAAACGCCATAGTCCGCCTAGCCGTCTTCACATGGGCCATGCGGACGGAGGGCCGGCGTCCTAGTGCAAGCCTGTTCGCCACCCTGCACGACGCGTGCTACCTACCCAGGAAGGTTGAGGGGGCTGTATACAATTTTGGCAGCGTGGATTTCATGCTACGAGAGTGCTGCACGACGCTATTCCCTGCGCCGGCCCGCTTGGAGATGTGGGAATCCGGCTGGACGCGCCGGTGGTTTTATTACATCGTGACTAGCAGGAGTGGCCTGCTGTGCCGAGGTGGGCCAATCTCATTCAATAGCTCGCCAAGTGTGAGGCCGGAGGCTTGCTGGCTGAAGAGTTTACGATGTACGGGGTGGCGCCACTCTCCGCCCGATGGAAGTACGGGCGACGGGGCGACGACCGAGAGGACGGGGTGCGCCCGTCGTTGTCTTGCTTGCCTCCACCCTCCGCTCCTTGTAAGTCGCGCGGTGCGTTGGTGCGCGTCCGTTTGTGTCTGCGTAGCCCGTGGCTGACCGACTTGTTCCCTTTTGTGCAGTGGCTCGGCTGGAAGATGCGGAGTGCGTGGTTGCGACGTTCCTGAGCCCGTACACACTCAAGGAGCACAAGCTGCGTGAGGCTGCGACCAAAACGACGAAGCAGGGGCGGATAAACCGCACGTGCGAGATTCTGCGCATTGCTGTGCCCGAGCGCACGGTGCCGGCGGAGGCTCCCGCAAGGGCTTCGAGTCGTCGTGGTGGCAGTAGCCAAGCGGGAGCCTGCGTCGAGGTTGCCGCATCCAGCCCGCCAGCCGCCTCGGCGGCCGGCACCGGTGGGACGGGACGTGCGGCTGGTGATAGGTCCGGCCGGACCAGCTCGGGAGGGCACGTCGCCTCGAGCCCATTGGCGGCACCCTCCGCCGGCGCTGTTGAGCCCATGGGTACGCCCCTCGTGGTGCCGGAACCTGCCAACCCGGGGGAGGATGTCGCTCCTGGCAGTGCTTTGCCACCTTCGGTGGCTGCCGAGGACGCGCCCGGGGTGGTAGGGACCGAAGGCGCGACAGGAGCTACGGCTACCGACGTCGCGGAAGAATCGCCCGTGGAACCACAGGCGAAACGCCCTCGAGTCCGGTCCCCTGCGCCTCCAAGGGGTCGGTACGGCGTTGCCGGCCCTGTGCTTGGAGTTGCGGTGCCCGACGCGGCCGGCGCGGCCGAAGGGTCTTCTCGACCGCCTACCGAGGTACTCGCCCCCCCCAACTGGCGGTTGAACAAGCACCCCCTCCTGCCGCGGCAGGAGGTGCAGAAGGTAGGCGCAGTTCGCTTTCCTCGCACGACTTCGCGAAACTCTCCCTGATTTGCTCGCTCATTCCGTCGACATCAGGCGAGACAAAGTCTCCCGGACGTGGCGAAGGATCGAGCAACGGGGGTGTGCGCGACGTGCCGGACCCTGTACAGGGTGTTCTACAGGCGGCTGCCGCTGTCGATGTGGCCGAAGTCTCCGCAGCCCCTGACGTGACGGGGGCGGGGCTTGTCCTCTCCGACTTCCTCCCACGCCTGGAGACGCTTTGCGCTTTTAATGAAGCCGCGGAGCGCGCCCGCGGCGGCTTTGACCAACAGCTGTTGTCGTCGTGCGAGGGAGACTTTCTGGCGCTCGCGCTACGGGCCTCGGAGATAAGGGTAAGTATGTGCGCTCGCGGGTGCTAGAGTACTGTCGGGCACCTGCTGACTCTTTTCTGCTATTTCCAGACACTTGTCCTGGGCCACGCGCTAGATGAGGCCCGCATCCGGGAGCGGAGATCCCTGGAGGTCGATCTTCGTGCTGCGGATGACGCCCACGCCACGAAGGACGAACAGCTTCACGCGCTGGAGGGCGCCCTGGCGGCCACGCAACAGGAGACCGAGGAGGTCCGGCGCGTCGCGACGGAGGAACGTACCTCCTTTTTGCAGCAGATCGCCACGCTAGAGGAGGAGAAGGCTTAGCTGGTGGAGTCTCTTGCAGAGAAGGACCACGCCCTGGACAATGCATCCATGTCGGCGTGGAGGGCGATGAATTCCCTGAACCGGGCCCTCCAGGGCCTGTGCGTCGACGTCCCGGACGCTACCCATGGGCCGGAGGACTTGGCGGAGACGCTCGGGCTGGTCGAGGAAGGGGCCGGCGTTGCTCTCCGCAGTGCCATGACCTTCGGCGAGCATTGCGGCTTCCTCGGCGCTTGCCTTGCCCTCGCCATGCTTCACACTCATGGGTGTAGACATGTCCATGAGCTGGCGAACCCTCAGCTGGACCTTCCTGCCCGGCCGGAGGCGATGTCGGACGCCATTCGCTTTACCGAACCCGACCTCCGAAACTTCCACCGACGGATCTGGGGCTATGTCGGGGAGGACGCAGCCAGGGTCGCAGTGCGACAAACGCTGCACGGGGGCGGGGACCTCCTCCGCTGGCTCGAAGGAGTTCCCCGGCGCTAACATGGCAGCGCAGGCCCACCGGCACCGCCACCACGCGAGGGATGAACGGCTGGTTAGGGGAGCGGTGTAATGTGCGCTCCTGCTTATGGCCATATAACCCCGACATCTTTTGCGATGAATCGAAGTAGCACCCGTTCTTAATGTTGTATGCTGTTTTTATACTCCGAGGAGTACGCGCAGGAGCAACGCCTGTGCGTGCGCGGGATTCGTGTCTTATTTAGAGTCCGTAGATTGGCGCGCGGGGGTGATCCTCTGCATGTTGCGGCTAGACACTGTTACTTTTGGAAACAGCGAGCTTTACTGAACTCCCGTTTGCGCGGGCGAGCATCGTATAAGGAGGGGCTGATGCCATTATAATCTTCGTCCTGCTTCTAGGCGTAATATCGCCGCAACTTGTCCGCGTTCCATGTGTGGCGGAGAGTTTGTCCCTCGAGTGTGGCGAGGCGGTATGCTCCCTTCTGCAATGCTTCCGCCACGATGTATGGACCTTCCCACTTGGACTCCAGCTTGCCGACGGTCTCCGCATGGAGCGCCGTTCTGAGGACGAGATCCCCAGGGTTGAACCTTTGCGGGTATACAGACCGGTCTCGAGTACGTGTTGTCTGCCGCGCGTACTTCTCGACATGTTGGGCTGCGCTCGCCCGCGCCCCATCGAGGAGGTCCAAGGACACACGACGCTCCTCGTCGGGCGCTTGGACGAGGACCCTTCGTGAGCCAGCCTTGATTTCTTCGGGCGTCACGGCCTCGTCGCCAAAAAGGAGCTTGAAAGGCGTGAACCCCGTCGGGCGTGTTACGGTTGTGCGAAGGGACCAGAGGACGCTGTGAAGCTCGCCCGGCCACCTGCCCTTGGGTAACCCGACGAGGCGCTTTTTGACAGCGACAGAGATGGCGCCATTCGCCCTCTCGACTGCTCCGTTGGACTGGGGGTGGCCAACCGAGGCGAACCGAAGCGTGATGCCCATGCCATCACAGAACTCTTTGAATAGGCTGGCGTCAAACTGCAAGTCGTTGTCGACGGTGAGCTCCCTGGGCACGCCGAAGCGACATATGATGTTCTGCCAAATGAAGCGCTGCATGGCCGCCGAGGTTATCTTGGCCAGGGCTACCGCCTCCGGCCATCTGGAAAAATATTCCAGCGTAACTACCACGAACCGTAGGTCCCCTGGGGCTCGGGGAAGTGGTCCTACTATGTCGACGCCCCAACGTGCCAGTGGCCACACTGGGGGGATGGGGTTGAGGTTCGTCGGGGGCCTGCGGATGATGCGTCCCATCCACTGGCACCCCTGGCACCGGCGCACGAGGTCCTGGGCATCAGCGATGGCAGTCGGCCAATAAAAACCTTGCCCGAATGTCTTGCCGACAAACGACCTCGGCGCGAGGTGAGACCCGCACACCCCCGCGTGGATCTCTTCAAGGATCTTTTTCCCCTCTTCGCGGGAGAGGCAGCGTAGGAGCGGTGCGCAGACTCCCTTCTTGTAGAGCGTCCCTTCGAACACCTGGAAGGATCTGGCACGGTGTTGGAGGCGCCGGAGCTCGGCGGGGTCCTCCGGCTCCGTAATGCCCTGCAGGAAATTGAAGATAGGCTCTCGCCAGTCGCCCTGCTGGACGACGTGGTGAATGAGAGCCGCATCCCGGTTATCCTGCGCGATGGCCGCCTGCAGCAATACTTCGTAAAACACCCCGTCAGGGGGGTGGCAGTTGTTGGCTGGCCGCCTTTGCGAGAGCGTCGGCCTGCTCATTTTCCGCGCGAGGGATGGCCTTGACCGTGACGCCCAGGAAATGCCTTTCCCTCGCTCTTACAGCCGCGAGGTATTTTGCTAGCTCAGGGTCCTTGGCTTGGTATGACTTGTCCACGTGGCCTGCCACCAAACGTGAGTCCGTGCGGACGAGCACTCGCCGCGCACCAACTGCCTTGAGCTTTGTCAAGCCGAAGAGCAGCGCTTCATACTCAGCTGTGTTGTTAGTGGCCGGAAACGCGAGGCGCGCCGAGTATAGCAGGCGCTGCCCCTCGGGCGTAACAATTACTGCGCCTACGCCCGCGCCCGCGACGTTGTAGGCTCCGTCGATGGTGAGAGTCTAGACCAGGTCATCGTGCTTCTGGGCGGGCTGAGCCGGCGGAGTCCATTCTGCGAGAAAGTCGGCGAGTACTTGAGATTTGATTGCCGTCCGCGAGGCGTATGTCAGGGAGAACGGGGAGAGCTCGGCAGCCCACTTGCCGATGCGCCCCGTGGACTCCTTATTGTGTAACATCTCCGCTAGGGGAAATGAGGAAGGCACTGTGACCGGGTGGTCCAGAAAGTAATGTCGAAGCTTCCTGGAGGCCATGACCAACGCGTAAGCTAGTTTTTCCAGCTCCGTATATCTCGTCTTGGCGCCTTGGAGGGCTTCGGAGACGAAGTATACGGGCCGCTGTTTGGCGCCTTCCTCTAGGACGAGGACGGCACTGACCGCTGTAACCGACGCGGCCAGATAGAGCAAGAGGGGAGCCTCTGGTGCTGGGGCGACCAGAGTGGGGAGGCTTGCTAAGTGTTTCTTGAGCTCGTTGAAGGCCTCCGCACAGCCGCTATCCCAACGAAACCCATCGCACCCGCGAAGTGTCTTGAAGAATGGCAACCCCCGCTCCGCTGCCCTGGATAGGAAGCGGCTTAGGGCTGCCATACGGCCCGCCAGCCTCTGGACCTCCCTCGTCGTCTTGGGCGGCTCCATGCCCAGGATGGCCTCAACCTTGTCGGGATTCGCCTGGATGCCCCGTCCGGATACGAGGAAGCCTAGTAGTTTGCCCGCCTGGACGCCGAAGACGCACTTGTCGGGGTTAAGCTTGATGCCGGCCTTCCTGAGGTTGTCGAAGGTTTCCTGGAGGTCCCGGGCGTGCAAAGCGAGCTGCCGGGTTTTGACTACCACGTCGTCGACGTACGCTTCCACGTTCCTCCCGAGCTGGGCGGCGAGGGCAAGTGCGACGAGGCAGGTAAAGGTGTTGCCGGCGTTCTTCAGGCCAAAGGGCATCCTGACGAAGCAGAAGGTCCCGATTGGTGTGATGAAACTGGTCTTTTCCTCGTCGTCTTCGGCCATGTACACTTGATGATAACCAGAGTAAGCATCCAGGAAACTCATTAGTTCGCACCCGGCGGTAGCATCAACCAATTGGTCGATGCGTGGCAAGGGGTAATTGTCCTTTGGGCACGCCTTATTGAGTGCCGTGAAGTCGATGCACATACGCTAGGCTCCGCTGGCCTTCTTGACCAGTACGGGGTTGGCGAGCCACTCTGGGTGATGGACCTCGCGAATGACCCCGGCCCGGAGAAGCTTCGCCACCTCTGCCTTGGCCGCCTGCTGCCGATCCATGGACATACGGTGAAGCTTCTGTTTGATCGGCTTGGCGTCAGGGCGGACCGCCAAGCGGTGCTCGATTACTGCGCGGTCTACGCCCTTGATGTCCTCCGGCGACCACGCAAAAATGTCGGCATTGTCCTGAAGCACTTGGAGTAGATCTCGCTCGACCTCCGCAGGGAGCCCCTCGCCAATGGACACAAACTGCCCCTCCGCCTGGAGCGGCACCTTTTTGACTCCACCTTCGGGTCGAGGCTTAGGCGTCCATCCCGGAGCGGAGGGCGTGTCGTCGAGCATGCCCGAGAGAGCGTGCACCGGGCGGTGCAAGTTCCGGCTGCTGACTTCGACGCGCCTGGTGAGGTCCTGGTCACCGAATATCGTGATCACGCCCTTTGGGCCTGGGAGCTTCATGCATAAGAAGGCGTGGTGCGGGACCGCTTCGAGGGAATTGATGGCGGGCCGTCCCAATATGACGTTGTAGGGATGCGGGATGTCTACGACGTCGAAGATGACGTGCGCGCTTCGGGTGTTACGCCCCTGGCGGAATGTAACTGGGAGGGACACGTGTCCTATGGCCTCCAGCAGTTGGCCTCCGAAGCCTTGAAGTGGAGCTCCTGACTGCTCTAGGCGGCTTCGGGGGATTCCCATACGTTCGAGGGCCCCTGCGAACAGGATATTCGCAGAGCTCCCCCCATCAACGAGGACTCGTCTGACATCATGGCCTGCGATGTGAGCCTGAATGACTAAAGGGTCTTGGTGAGGGAACTCTACGCCCCTGGCGTCATTCAGGGTGAAGGTGATATTGCAGGGTGGCACCCACGGTATTGACCGCTCCACGGGGGCCCCTGATAGGGAACCTCCAGTGATGACGCTGACAGTGCGGTGCTGCGTGTCTTCCCTGTCGGAGGCTCGCGGGGGACCACCTCCTGGGTGCCGCTCATGGACTTCGGTAAGGGGCCGAGGAGACGAGGCCCGAGACTCGTCCATCATCCGTCGCAGTTCCATGACTGTGGTGCACGCCTTCGTGTAGTGATCACCGTAACCATGTACCTCGCACCACTTGCCATAGCCCCGAAGCTCTTGCTCCGCGCGGGGTCGCTCGTCACGACCTGGTCCGCCTTCGCATCCCCGGCCTCCTTTCCACGGTATGGGGGCAGGTCCTCGAAGGGTGTTCCCGATACCGAGGACATGGCGGACCTTGCGTGGTCTGCGCTGGTGACGCCGGGGCTTGCGCCTGCTCCTTAACGAGCCTTCTTGCTCCCCGGGGCCGTCACCTCCAGGAGTGTCCTCCCGGGGTTGGCGACTGCGGCCCTTCTTCGCGGAATCATCGCCCACCTCGTCGTGGGCGAGGTCGGGGGCGGGGGTGCTGCGTCTCCGCGCATCTTCCTCGACCCGCGCGTACCCCTCCATTTTGTCGAAGAGCTTGGCGACTGTCCTGATAGGCTTGCGCGCGTTGTATTCGGCCAGGGGGCCCGGGCGGAGGCCCTGTATGGCCGCGTTGATGACGGTTGTCTCGTTAACGTCCTTGACCTGGCATCGCACGCTCGCGAAGCATTTGAAATAGTCACGGAGCCTCTCCGAAGGCTTCTGCTTCACGGCGAAGAGCTGGCCCGCGTCGACTTGCTCAGCATAGTTCCCTTGAAAGTTGTTGTGAAGGCGGTCGCGGATCTGCTCCCATGCGTAGATGGAGTTTGGCTTTATGGTAAAAAACCAGGAAAACGCCACTCCTTGCAACGCGAGGGGGAGTCCCTTCGCCTTTGTAGTGTCGTCTCCCCCCGCGGCTTCGATTGCGGTTTCGTAGACACGCACGAACTCGCGGGGGTCCGTATCGCCTTTGCATGGCCCGATGACATCGGGGAATTTGAAGTCTTCGGGCCACGCCGCCCGCTGTAGCCCTGCCGAGAGCGGGGACTCTGGATCGACGCGCTGCAGCGGCGCGCGGCTGTCTGCCCCTTCCGGCGTGGGCTTTGGCGCGACCACTGGCGCGGCCTGCTGGCTGCAAGTCTCTTGCATGTCTCGAACAGAACCGCGAAGATCCCCTAACTCCTTCCGGAACGCTTTGAAGGCCGTCCGCAGGGCGCTTTCCACCGCCGGCGCGGGCGGGGTCGCTCCGTCGTGGCTACGTCCAACTGCCCAGTCCGCGCTATCGGCGAGCATTGCGGCGAGGGCGGCGAGGTCGGTTGCTGTCGCGTCGGCGGGGTGGGTCGTCGTAGCGCCAGTGACGGGGTTGGTCGTCACAACGCCGATAACGGGGTTGGTCGTCGCAGCAGGAGCGTCGACGTCCTCGACCGCCGCGCCTGCGTCGTCACCCGCGCCCGCAACAGCCGATGCCGAAGCCCTGGTACCCACGTGGCGCTCCGACCCAGCCGACTTCTTTCCCTTCGCCGCCGCCGACGAAGCTTTCTTTGATGCCATCCCTCTTCGGATCTCAGGCTTGCTCCTGTCCTCCCCACGGACGGCGCCAACTGTTGTGGTTACAGACCAAACAGAGAGAGATGTGGTAGTGGAGAGTTGGGAGAGTGTGATCGGTAATGGCCTGGGTCCTCCCCCCATGGCAAGTATTCCATATATATATACACACATGGGGAGTGCTTTTACAATTATACCCTTACATCTGAGTACCCCCTTCAGGGGCACTTATGTCATTACACATGGCCTATTCTGGGCTTTATAACCTTCTACCAGGCCTGCTGGGTTTAGGTGGGGGCCACCCCTACAACACTGTCCATTACTGTATAACCGCTGATGGGGTGTAATATCCTGAGTAACGAGAATGTACGACCCCCGTACGTTACCAGGTGGGTGGAAATCTCCCCTATATATGGATAACCCCAGACCAAATAACCGTTACATTATTAATATGTTATATGGTGTGAAATTAAGGGAACTAAGAAAAGGCTGAGATAAGGTTATGATAAGAGGAAGGATTGGCTAAGGATGGAAATGGAGAAACATAATTTCCTGTATGAGGGTGATGTGGAATGCTAACATGGTGATGGAGGATTAGGAGTCGTTGTAGGAGTATTATAATGTAGCTCACACAAGGTTATCAACTATTCAAGTTTTATTATGTGATAAGTGATTGTTAGCCCGATTAACAGGTTTAATACATACGTCCTTTATGGCTCAAATACCACATCATATAATTAATGGATCATGATATTAGGAAACTAAAACAAAGCAGCCCTAATGTCAAAAGAGTGCTAATAATTTAAATCTAAGTTAAAACATATTCATATGCTACCCTCATTAACGATTTAAGCATGAATTCTAAAACACTAATTAAAAGCATGAATTCTAGAACATTTTAACTGAGCATCCTAATAAACATAAAAGCATGTGAAATAAAATAACTTAGAATATCATGGTATGAATATAGTATTAAAAGTCCATAACTAGGCAAACATGAGCGATACGATAATAACCAGACAAGCATTAGTGATACGACAATGACCTGGTAAGTTTTAGTGATATGATAATAACTAGATAACTTTAGTGATATGATATTAGCCAGATAACTTCAGTGTTATGATATCGGCCAGGAAACATTAATAATATGATATCAGACAGGTAACTTTAATGATATGATATTAGCCAAGCAAGCATGAGTGATATGATAATTATACTCAATGACAAGGTGACAAGTAAACTAGAAATCCGTGATATGCAAAACGGGAAGGTCACGGCTGCGAGGTACTTGCCTTGAGCACGTTCGGCAAACACGCTGTACGAAGGATCTGGAATCCGCAACTACATGAACGCTCCCTCAACAGCTGCGTCAGATCCTACATGATGAAATGGAAAGCAACTGATCTGGCACAGATGCGTTTGATAAAAGAACAACATGAGGTAAACTTGATTGGAGAGGAAACAGGTTCGCTAGCCCCACGGCCATGCGAAACGCCGTTCTGCCACACGAACCGCCGCTCGGCCGCGTGAACCGCCACTCGGCCACGCGAACGGCGTTCGGCCGTGTGAAACACGCTCCGCTGCACGACTTAGGAAAGCACCATGTGAATACGTGTTCGACCATGGCTTGGCCGACCGATCGGTGTGACCGTGAAAACGGTCACCGGCCATCGGCCACCACCGCTATCGCCGGCTGGCCGCCGCCACCGGCCACCACTGCCTGCCATGGCCTACAGCCGGCCAGTCGGCCACCACCGCCACCATGGCCCGCCGCCGCTTGCCAAGGCCGGCACCGCCTCTGGCCCGAGCTAGTCGTGCTGCTCGGCCTGCTTCGTCGCACTGCCTCTGGCCCATGCTAGTCGTGCCGCCCGCCGCACCGCATGCCGTCGCCCCGCACGCCATGGCCACCGCTGTGCCTATGCGCTGTGCCGCCCGCGCCATCGGCGCTGCCGCCGTCGTCGCCACCGCCGCGTGCCCTCACCACGCCAGCCGCTGCCACCACCGCATGCCGCCGTCGGCCACCGCTAGGGGTGCCGTACCGCACGCGCGCAACGGAAGAGAGAGAGAGACTTGAAGAGGGTGGCGGCTGATTGAGGGGAAAAGGAGTTAAGACTTGTCCCTCAAATAAGTTCTTAACTAAATTAGGGTTCGCTAATGTGACCCCATCTAAACAAATCAGGGTGCTACAGAGATCTTCACCGGCAGCGCGCGGTGCCCTACCTGGCTACTTGCGTTCGATACGGCCGTAGTGGGGCGCGCCTGGTGGGCTTCCATGCAGTGGTTTTTGCCATCCGAGTCAGAGCCACATGGACTGTCGGGCATCGCACGGTGAGCCCCTGGGCAGCGTCACATGCCCTCCCCAGTGCCCCTTCAGTTCGCTCTCCTCACCTAGACGCGACGTCACGTCAACCAAGGACACCAACACGAGATCCCTCATACTGTCAGTGTCACACGCCTCTCCTCTCTCGCTCTCTCTCTCCGAGTCGAGGCTGAGAAGGCCAAGCCGTGGCAATGGGGCCTAGCTTGCAGGCAGAAAGGGGATGGAATCATGGAAACCGCAACCCCCGACGGCATGCGGGGTTGGGCCGTTGCGGGGGCCCGCGTCAGGTGGTGGTGGTTGCGCGCGTGGGGGCTGATCGGTCCCCTGTCGAGTTCCCCGGTTTCGTGCTCCGGTCTGCATGGCCGCCAGTCGAGCGCTCCATGCGTGCTTGGATACATGCAGGAAGAAGTTTCAGCGCCATGAACGGCGGCTGCTTCGAGACTGGTATTTCGGAGAGGAGTCAAGGCAGGGATAAATTTCTGGAAAGAAGACTCCCAAGCTAGACTGCTAGACGCTAACAAAATGGAATAGTTTTCGTTTGCTTTGTTATAAACCTGCATGATCCTGTAGCACTCACACCACGCTCGATCGCGCCTCTTATCACTGATTAATCTGCACCGACCGGCGTGGGGGGAAGGAAGAACGCAAGTAGCTAGAGCCCAGCGGATCGATAGATCTCGGTCTACTGTAAAAGGCAGATACGGTCGGCGATCCGCGACGAGAGTGATCAGGCTGCTGCTTTTTTTGGTGCTTAGTACTACGAGCTAGCTATAGTTGATGGATGGCAGACCGGCCGGCCGCCGTGAATCCCTTGCGGGCTTGCACCGTTGTTGAGTGCTGAGTACGCTGGCGCGGTGCAGGGGACCAGGAAACCTCAAAACTTTGCCATTGGTTTCGTCTCCCGGCCGCCAGCGCTATTGTCCATTCTCCCTGACGAGGCATGCACCGACCATGCGCCGTACATGCGTGCAGCATGCGCTACAACTAAAGACGCGCGTGCGTACGTACGGAGCCGAACGCTAGCAGCATAAGGAGCGGAGGGAGAGAGGGCCAGTAAGATTCATCAATAAATTTACACTATAATTCTAAATGTTTTACAATTATTATTATTATTATTAGCGTTACTTAACCTCTCATCAAACATATGGGCATGTTCTTTATAGCTGTGGCTTATGGTTTTTAGCTGAAATTTTTGAATTTTAGCTGTTTACGTAGAGATTACGGAGAGATACTCACTTTCTATTTTAGTTGGTATAGATGTTTGGTTTTTAACGTGTACTACAATTAACTTATAGATTTTATCTTAAAAAATACTCCAATTAGCTTGCGATTTTAGATGGTATAGATGTTGGGCTTCTAACGTGTACTACAATTAAGTTATAGAGTCCGTTTTGAAAAAAATATACTATTTAAAAGTTAGATACTGTAACAGAAACTAAAAACCAGTTTTAAAAGTTAAAAAGTAGAGGCCCATAGTTTTTTTTGGTCTCCTCGTAGCTAAATCCGCTGAGCAGCGTACCACGGTCATATGCCCATTGCCTGTCCAACTCCAATCTCCGTTCGCAAATTGATTGCCGATGTGATCTGGGAAAGTTTGCTTTCGCAGTACTAGACAAAAAGTTACGGCTCCTGACGAACGCTTTTGAAAAATTAGACAAGACTTTTTGGTGAAAACGTGGGGGGCAATTGCAAGCAAGCTTTTCTTGACCGTCCGAAAAGTCATTGCTCGCGCAGGACCGACAAAGGCCACGTGCTGATCGAATGTTTGATGTTTGAGTTTTCTGACCGAAATACCGTCCACAAGGTTACAGTCCATGAAATTGGTAAAAAGGATCGACGTCGATGCATTAGTCTTGCCGTGGTCTGATACCTCGGCTACCTAGGTTAGTACACTGTTACAATAACGGTGCACCATGTATGCATGTGCTGATTAATTGTTGCATTGCATATCACATATATCCGTAATAATAGAACTCAACTAGGTGTCCATCCTTCTGACAGAATGTGCAATGATACTTCACATTCTGAGAGGTCAAAGTAGCAGGAGATACTACCTTACTATCAGAAATCCCTTGAACACAACATGCAGACTCAAACATGGTCTTTCTAGACTCAGCGTAATCTCGATCGCACGCCCCTCTACAGCTCTAACGACTGCAGTGGATGTCTTCTCACATCCACCAAAAAGTCATATCCTAGACCCTGGTTGAACATGCAAATCTTGGATCTGTCCGGAATGAGGTTAAGCCTTTTCTTGCCTAAATTTTTTTTCAAGTGTGTTCGTGAGGCACGTGCAGTGAAGAAACCAGGCCTCGGACTAGGTAGGCTATAGACCAAGGCCTAGAAACCAAAGCCCATGAAGAATTAATGATTTCGGTGTAAAAGCCTAGGAATAAAAGCCCAAGTTAGTCCAAAACCAGCAGGCCCAGCTCGGGGCTTGGGCTGAACCTGGTTCCGCCCATGGGCACGTGCATATCTTTCCTTATGCACGACCGCCTCAAGCTTGAGGGCTTTGCAAGATACACACGAGTAGTCCTAACTCTAGCCATTTGGGCCTTGAATCTCTTCATAAATGTCTTATGCATTTCATCAATTCAACACAGAACATGCAAATAGGTTGTGGCTTCTCTAGTAGGTTCTTAGTTAGCTTCACATATTTTTTATCCAAAGCAACTAATTCAAATTTTATTATTTCATAATTATTGCAAGGTGAGCTAACAAAAGCCTTAGAAGCATATTGAGCCATTTTCTTATTATAGTCACAAATGTCCTGAAGTTGCTTAGAGACAGATTCAAGTTCAGTAGTCAACTTAGGACAATTAGCATAAGAAGTAACAAGCTTACACAAAGTAGCATACATTCCAATAATTTTCTGATCTGCCTTTTTTAAATTATTGTTGAAGTTGGTACAATTATCACAAGTTTCAGACAGACCAATACGCATGGTATACAATTCTCTAACAGCATTATCCTTAATCTCATATAACGTGCACACAGCAGTCTCAACAGCAGCAGCATCAATAATAGCATAACAGGACTGACAAGGAGCATATCTAGCATTCTCCAATTCAGCAAGTAGATTAGTATTCTTTACCTTAAGCATATCAAGCTTAGAAATCACACAATCATAAAATGTTCTTAATTTCTCCATATCTCCAACCAAAAAAGAACATACATCACAATCAACATCATTACGGGAGGAAACAGATCTAAGTGAAGCAAGCATTCATGATAAATTGTCTACCTCCTCCAAATCACCACACCAAGCCATAGACCTAGCATAAAACTTTCATAGCTTAAGAAATACATCATTAAGCTAGTTATAGGAGAGGACTACCTCATCAGAGTCGCTGTAGAGATCATCATCACTAATGCCATTCTCATCAGCAATGAAGCACATCCCGGTGAAGTCATCGCCATGCTTGGTGTTCTTTTGCGGTCATTCTCGCCGTCATCGTCACTCCAGCCCTTAATATCGTTGAAGTCGAAGTTGTCGAAGGTAGTGAGGACGTGGTGGAAGAGTTTCTTCGCCTTGCTAAATTTGTGATACTTCTTCTCTTTGCCTTGATCACAAGTTAGGGTCTTCTTGTTGCGGTTTTTATTAGTGTAGTCGATCTTGCTCGTACCCCATAGTTATTCTTGCCCTTATCTAGCTTGGGGAGATTTTCTCGAATGTGGATGGGACCACCACACTCATAGCATATCATCGAACCTCCTCTCTTCCTCCCTCTAACCGCCTAGTATGTGTGTGAGAATTTTCTTACTAAGAGGGCTAAGTCATTCTCTAGAAACTGCTCAAACTGATCATTGCTCATCTCGCACAAAGCAGCCAAAGAAAAATCAAAAGCAATTTTAGAAGATGGTCTAGAAGCAGTTATGGGATCGGTGACTAAAGCCATCGATCACGACTTCGTCTTGCAAGAAATGACGTGGATCTCATGAGTCTTGAGGCGTGAATATAGCGCGTCAAGAGTCAAGGTCAACAAATCAGTCGTGACCTTGATGATGGTGACTTTCATCTCTCAAACTCTAAGATCCAAAGCAGCAAGCATTTATCAAGCATTATCCGAGTTTGGGTATATGAGACCAACAGCTCGGTAGTTGCTCAAAATCTTATGAAAATCTGCCAAAACACTCATCGAAAGACTCACCAGTCGGCATTTCAAATTTGTTGTACTCTCTTTTGTATTGATCCTATTGGACAGTCTTGATTTGGATGGTGCCCTCATGATATACATCGAGGGTCACCCAGATGTCATATAATGACAAGAGACGAGAAATCCGATCAAGCTCATTCTAGCTAAGCTCCTAAATGATGATGTTTTTTGTATTAGTATTTGCCTCAACATCAAAAGTATTCGCAGCATCGATACTTTCATCGGTAGGAACCACAAACTAAGTCTTAACTTTTTTTCAAATAAAATATCCCTACACCTAAACGTACGACTCCATCCTACTCTTTTAAAAGAGATAGTCAACCCCATAAAAAATAGGAGGCTTGGTGGAATACTTATCTATCATCATAGCTCAAAGACCAGCCAAAATCTAGAAAGTGCAAAATCAGGCTCTAATACCAATTGAAGGATCGGTTATGGCAACTAGAAAAGGGTGAATAGGTGCAAATTAAATTTCTCTAACACAAGTATTTCTTCTCTTGAACTCTAGTGCCATGAGAAAGATACCAGGTTCAAAAACACTAAGAGTACACCAAGAACAGAACAAGAATTTCAGAAACGTAGCCACTAAGAAACCTCAAGAACTCAAGATATACTTAACCAAAATCGATGGAACTTGAATCATAGCAAGATTAGGTCCTCAAGTTATGATTAAAAAATTACAAAATAAACCCAATAAAGAGACCTTTCTTGCTCCAAGTTCATGTAACACAAAAATTGGAATTTAAAAAGCGTACCTGCTAAGAAATGTCAAGAACTCAAGATCTACTCACCTAAGATCGTCTATCAGAGAAATACATACCTGAAAATTTTGGCACCTTTGCCTACAGTTTCAGATTGTCGGGTATACATTGACCTGGTGTAGTGCTAGGTCAAACCAACTGTCAGACCCAGATTTTTCAATCCGGAATCTACTGTGTTTCACTGCACTAATCCCTGCATCAGTAGTTAGTGCACACAGGTACATTGCTGAATCATGACATACATCGCATAATAATATTACAGAGTCTGAAATACACCACGTCGGGTAAATATTTACAAAAGGGTCGCTTTGGCCAAATGTCTTCATTACATAAAAGCAGTGGAATTAGTAGCAAAAGTAAATCCAAAATCCACAGGCAAGCGACCAGTAGGGTAATGTGCACAGCATATGTCACCAGGGACCCGGTAACATATGTGCACACAAAGCCAAGAGTCCACTTGTCTATGTCTAACCATCGTGGCCTACGCCTTAGTTATCGCCTTTGCTTCCGCCAACGTTGGTAGGGGCCTCATCATAGGTGTAATGTCCTTGAGTTCCTATTTCTGAATTTTGTCACAAAAGCGAGTGTGAGCACTCCAACCCCGTGCTCCGCGAGCCAACACACAGAATGCAATATATAACATGTATGGCTAGTCAAAGGATGGCTCGGGCTTATTTTAGTTTGCAAGGAGTGCTTTTGAATACAATTACTTAAAATCCCTAAGACCTAGCAATTTTTACACTCAAGACTTTTATTTGTAAAGTATGTCGATCTTATAATTGACACAGATTCCATCCACCGTTATATGGCATCCGCACCATATAGCATAGTTCAGCGTTATAACCGCTTAACTTACCACTGGGACAACACGCAGGACAATTCCAAATCAGGACCATCAGCAGTCCTACACATTTCCATTATCACCCACTAAGATTCTTGAAATAGAACTATATCTAGTTAAGTTCCCATGTCTGCCATTGACCGTGGACACGGCTATTCGAATAGTTTTGATTCTGCAGAGTTTGCACACTTTACCCACAAGAGACAGTTCACTCGTTGCCCCACATGATTCCTTAGCCATGCGGTTGAGTAGACTATCACAAGACTATTACAATGCATTTTTCCAGCAGAGTTACGTCCGCTAAGGTTTCCACTTCCTTCGGGGTACGACTGCCCTTCCAGAAGCCCCCTCTTGCGCCATCACGTCGGAGGATGTGGCCATCCTCTACCAGCCCGTGGTCGTACCGGCGCAACTCTTGCTAAGTCGATGCAAATTAGTTAGCCCTGCCTACACTTTGCCAGCTTGCTGTTGTGCTTGTTATACACGGGGTGACATGAAAAGATTCAGTCCTTAGGGTTATCCGGATGGTTCTACCACATTTCACCTTTTGTGCAATCACTGCACCACATACTGATGAGGACATCAAACCTAAGGATGCAACCACTACTTCGCCCTGTGGCACTGCATCCTCTACTTCAACAACATCCTCTCCAATAGGACTTTCGGCTGATGCAAGACCATATTACCCAATTGGATCGAGCTATGTCTACATGCCATGGTGCTACGTCTACATACCATGGTATTATGTCTACAAGCCATGGTGCTACTACATGTGCCAAGCTGGATACGTTTTGGTCAGATCAGTTCGGAATCAGCCTGACAGCACCAATTTCAAATGGGCATAACTTTCACATACAGAGTCCGTTGGAGGTCCACGAGTACTTGATTGAAAGCTTATTTTGTCCTCTTTCCAACGGATCCAGCCTCATCATCAAATTCCTTCTGGACTGATCGCAATCATCAAAAGAAGACGTTAGATCACTTGTTTGGGCCAATCTGGGCCTTGTAATCATACTGAACTTGGCCCATCTGCCGACGGCCCACCTGGAGGGCGTATTACTGTTCACGTGAACAGTAAACCGTGACTTTAGTCCCGCCCCGCTGGTTTTATTAGATGTGTGGCTCCTCATCCCCTATTTAAGGAGGTCGCACCCCCTCTAGTTTTCTTGGATTTTGTTTAGTTAAAAGTTAGCCTTGTTGCAACTTCGTGTATTGGCTTGTGTCGATTAGACCAACCATAATGCCGCTTCAGAATCCCAACTCAATTCAATATTTCAATTCCTATTTGCAATTTCAGATTGCTTTATCTTTTTCTTGCGTGCTTCTTCGGTGTATGCAGGAATCGACCCTCGTGGTCAGGTCATCCGGGTATTCGTGCACGGTTGATAACGACTTGTCGAGCAGTTCAGCGATTGCGTGGCTTCGAGCCTTGCGTGTTCGTAGCCAGGATCGTGAGAGTTGAGCGACGCCTACCGAACTTATCGTTCTCATCGAAAGATCGGGCCAACAATCGGACCTTCGGGTACATCACATACCAGCCCTCAAACCATCCATCCAGGTATTTAAGCAAGTTGGGGATTTTGGAAACATAAAATAATCATAGCCAACATATACCAGTCATTACCACCATGACTGCCCAACCAAATTTTCTCATGATTAAAGTGATGCTTGGGCGTTCTCGCCCATGAATACCTATGCGATACTAAGCATGGCATATAAATTACAGACTTATTTTTGAAAGGTTACTATAATAATTTTGCTAGGGCGACAAGGTTCACACATTCAGATATTCCAAAGGAGGTGTAATATTATTCAAGGCAAACAATGGGCATATATCTAGAATCTTAAATTAACATGTATTTGCATATAAAGTAACATCATGCAATTTGATAATTTAAACAAAAATAGTTTGCAGAAAATGTAGGTCCAACATGATCAAAGTATTGACTCGCCTGGTTCATGGGGTTCTTGGTCTTGGTCTTCTGAAGCTTCTAAGCTAGCTGCCTCACCCTCCTCTTCTTGAGCCTCGTATGCTATTTATTCGTGCGCGAAAATTTGGATAAAAAGAAAATAAGCAAATCAACAAAATACCACCAAAAATTCAAATGAACTCCAAACATTATGGTTCTAGTTCCATTGGATAGATCTTGAATTTAGATGAAGTTAGAAATTTGTCTCACTTGATTTGGAGTTAAAATGAATAAGTTATGCTCATTTAAAGTTCTCAGTCCAGTGAAAGTCCAGAAAATGAAAAAATCCTGACATGTGGGGTCCACTGGTTATTTTTAATTCATTTACATTATTTTTATTTCTATGCACAGTATCTATGATAAGTGGGGCCCACTGGCTGTTATTGTTTATTTATTTCCACCCCCGGTTGCCACTGACATGTGGGCCCTGCTGTCAGTAGGCTGCTTGGGCTGCAGCCACTGACAAGTGGGGCCCACCTGTCAGCCCGTGGAAAAATAGAGAAAGCTCAACCCAGCGCTGCGGAGCCGAAGGCTCGAACGCGCGCGGCCGGGGAGCGGGGGGGGGGGGGGGAAGAGTGAGCGCGCTAGCCAAGTGTTCCTCAGGGTGTTGCTTTCCCTATAAGGATGAAAAATCCTTTTGGAGTATGTCGTGGAGGGGGCCGGGCAGAGGAAGCCGAGGGCGGCGGTGAAGCTGCGGTGCCGACGGCGAGCGGGGACCGGAGTGGTACGGGAGAAGGGCAAAACGCGTTCCTCAAGCTTCGGGGGTGCCGGTGGTGAGGTCCGCGGGGGCTGAGGGGCATCGGAGGATGGTCGGCAGCGTGCGGTGGCGGCGGGTTGGGGAGGCTCTCGGTGACGGCGAACCATAGGCGACGGGGAGCTCGGACGAAGGTCGGGGAAGCTTTGCGACGAGCTGTAGATGGCGCTGGTGAATGGAATCGGGATCTAGTGGCTCGATTTAGCGGTTTGGTGGTCGCCGGAGTTGGGGAGAGAGGCGGCTCGCTGGGGGCTATGGGGGCAGGAGAGCTCGATTACCTTCTGGAGGACGATGAGTGCGGCGTGGAAAACTCAACAGAGGGCTCACTGCCTCTTATAGGCGGCCGGGTGAGGCTGGCAACGGGCGGTGCTCGTTTTGTCACTTCGGGCAGCAATGGCAGGCGGCGAAGCAGGCGGGGCAGCGGGAATCCGGGGCCGTGCGTGACCGCTCGGGCAGGTCTCGCGGAGGGATTTGGAGCGCGACCCTCCCCCTGCTGGCTGCAGCTTTGCGCCACACACGCGCTGGGCGCAGGGGGCTTGCGCCACGCGGCCGAGCGGTGTGACCGGACGGAGGGAAAGCTGCAGGCGGCGGCGGCATTCCAGGGGCGGAGGCGGCGAAACCAGGGGCGGTGACGGCTTCGCAGGCGCTCCCACCGGGTGACGGGACGGCTCGAGCGGAGCTGGCGGTGGCATGAGCGCCACGGGGAGGAAAGGCTTTGAGCGAGGCGCACGCGCGGTCGCGCGGGAGAGGAGGAGGAACAAGCTGGCGTGAGGCGGGGCCAGCGGCAGAGAGAAAACGGGACGGGGCCCGCTTGCCAAGGGCGCGCATTGCGCGATTGGGCCGTGCGGGTGGTGCTGGGCTGCGCCGGTTCCGGCCGGCCTGGCTCTAATATATATATATTGTTTTTAGATTTTTGCATTTTGTATGTATTTGTGTTTATATTCAGCTCATTTGCTTTTATTGCTATTTTTGCCTTTATTTTCAAAATGAGATTTTATATTTTTAACTCAGGTTTCTTTCTCCTTATACTGGATCATCTTTTCAGATTCGTATTTTAAATTTTAATTTTCTTTTATTTAAACATGCTTGTTTTCTCTTGGTCCTTTTAACTGTTTGGAACCTTCACCACATTTTTCAGTTAACTCCCATAAACTCCAAATTCAAATAAACCACATGTGCAAAAAGAAATTCAAAAACTTCATATTTCCAAATTTTAAATTTCCAGGATGTTACACCAACTCATTCCATGACCAAAATTCCCAAATTACAAGGTTGGTCAGACCGATTTTGGTCAGTGGTCTGACCGCCCCCCTCCCATCCAGTTAGACCGGTTAGTCTACAGGATATCCAAAATCTAATAATTTTGCACAATTAAATTCTTACTCCCCAAAATGATAATGGTTCATCACAACATAATTCTGTACCTTCTCACATGGTCCTTCAATCTCCCCCCTAATGAACCCATTGGCAATTACTAAAAAAATGCAAATAGGAGGTGGTTTCAGACAATAGAGAGGAAATTTTGCAAATAAAATTTAGAATGGTCAAAAGAGGATTTGAAATACTAAAAATGACCATATGAGGTAGAAATGGAGTGAAGCTACTGAAACTAGCATATTTTCCACAAAAAAGCTTCAAATCCACCAAATGAATTGAAAATTCTCATTCTAGGTCCATATAAAATAACAATTGGTTATGGTGAGAAGATCAAAAGATCAAGAGAATTATAGCAAGACATTAAAGCTCCAATTTAGCAAGATTTTATAAAAAAAAACTCTATATCATGCTTTAAATATGTATTTTTACCAATCTTTCTCCCCTTTTGACAATGAAGTTATCAAGATGTATGAAAAAAGATAGAGTATAAATGAAATGAAGTGGCTATAATTTATTCATTTTTAGCATATGGAGCTATAAAAACTATCCAAAGTGACTCTACAAGTATTACATCAAGCCATATTACGTGAAGAAACTATCTAGATCATGTCAAACTATATATAGCAAAACTAAAGCTAAATAAGCAATATTATAACATTAAATAAAATTTTAGCATACCAAGTTGCTCAAGATCATAGTTTAGCCAATGTATCTAAAAATGAGCCAAGCATGCCAATAAACTAAATAGAACTAAAAAGCTACAATTACGTCAATTTAGAGTGCTTCAAGTTTAATGTTGAATTATTTTGTTTATACACATGGAATTGAGCATAATTAAAACATTTGACAATTTTTGAAACATATTTTGGTCTTATTTTAGTAAAACAAGTTCTGGACTAGGAGTCATTCATAACTACCTCCCAAGCTATAACTATTTTTTATAATTTTTATTTTTGTAGCCATATATTAGATCTCAAGCCACACTACGATCATCTGAAGTAAAAGGCTTTAAAAAGTGGTCATGGTCATCCAAAACTACCCCTGAGTTCATGCCTAATGAAATGACAAGCCGTCTCATAAGAAAGAATTAGTGATACCAGTTTTTTCGTATAAAAAGAGATCATTTTTCATTTTTAATTCAAGAATAATGAACTACTTCTTGCTCCTTAGTCCGTAAGTTATACCTGACCTGAGCCGCAAAAGTTTAAGAAAAGTAAACTTATGCTTCAATAAAGAACTAGCATAGCTTAATTTAGGTTCAAGACTCAATTTAGCCTATTTAATATGTCATGAATCATAAGAGAATCACTAGAACAAAACTAGTAACAAGATCCAACAAAATATAATTTAGTTCAAGTGTCTCACATTTAATAGAGTTAGCATGGCAAAAACTAAGCTACACATAGAAAGACATGATAAATCTAGCAGACTAGCATAAGATATGACAAAATATAAAGCAAAATATTATGTCACACAAGGATAATAATCAAAACTCTATATAATTATATTATAATACAAGTTGCTAAAATAAAATATGCAATATGATGAAATAGATACAAAAGAGTCAAACTCCCCCTCTAGGAGGCCTTCCTTATATAGTTCTCTTGAATTAAAAAAGGATCTTTTTTTCTTTTTGCGAGAGAATTAAAGGGAACCTTGAAAGGGAATTTTGAAGGTAAGAATCAACAAATTATCATGTGAGAGACCATGTGGAGGTAACCCTATATTTGTGATGAGTAATTGACGCTTGAGTTAGAGAGTCTGAGTTTGTTTTTGGTATTTCATGCTGGAGTACCTTTGTATGTGTATACTATTTCGAGCGGTGCTATGTGATGTTTTCTTATCTGTGATGGCTGCAGGACTTTGAGGCTAGGTCGTGGCGAGGCATGGGGTGACCGGAATAGGCACGGGCGGTGCTGAGGTCAAAGCAGTTGGGAGATGCCGAAGACGGTGAGGACTCGAAATGGTTGCAAGGCATGGACAACAAGAAAAGAGGAAGCTTCCAAGAAGGTGCAGCAGGGGCATTTCGGTAAAATGCGCAAGGCTGCAAAATGGAAGCGGATTAGGTTGAAGCAAATGGGTTGGAGACCCGGTAGTGAAAGCTAAATAGAGAGGGTTTAGGTTTTGGAGGGCAGGCTTGTTTTCCCTCCATCCTGGTTCCCTCTTCTCTCTTTGGTGTAAGAGTTAGGTAGTGGATGGAGGCTGCCACTTCTTGATTTGCTATTTGAGTGTGTGAGCTCCTTCTATATAGTGAGTGGGAGTTGGTAGTGTAATGTGTGAAGCAGTGGTGTGTGTTTTTCTTCTTGCGTGTGTGTGTGTGTGTTTGCCCAGGTTGTGAACCATGTAGTGAGATGGCTGTAAGATGAACCCTATGTAATCATTCATGGTTCTGAATCTATTTATGAATTCCTAGGCTTGAGATGCTGTGGTCTCCAGTTCATCTCTGTGACTGCTTTTATTTCTTCTTCTCTACCATTTGCTCTTCTCTGTTTATGCTGGTTTGAAGTTGATTCTTTGTTCAAGTTGCTGAATCCTTCTTGCTCTGAACTGGGAAAATCCTCAAGATCATTTGGCTAATCCATTCCCGAGAGCAAAAGGCAGAATCAAATGATTTTCACTTTTCTCTATCATGCGCCACACTTCCCCTGTTTGCAAAAGTCTAGGGTTTGCAGTCAGGGCACCCTTGCTCTACTGATTCTCTAGGTGGAAAGTTGAATCTATTGTGTGGTTCTTTCTTCTGAGATTATCTCCCTGGTATTTTCAGAGATTCATGAGTAGAAGACTTAAGAATCATGAGCTATTTGGATTTAGTCTCTCTGCTGATCTCCTTTCAGGCTCTGAAGCTCAATGGAGTGATTTTCTAGTTGAGAAGTGTTTTGGTTTGTGATTTCTAGTTGTGAGGGCCTTACTATGTTGAGATCAAAGCCCCAGGATCAAAGGGTTCAAAAATCACAAGCTTTTTGGCTCTCATTCATGTTCTCTATTTGGTTTTTCAGTTTGCAGTTCAGTTTTTCAGGTTGTTGTCTTTTTATTTGTGATATCTTGGTTCTGAGATCAATCCTTTGTTTATTTTGAAGGTCTGTTGAAGTGTCCTGAGAAGCTCAGCTAGTATGCAATCAATTCTCTGTATTAGGCTCATCCTGCAGTATTTACTGTGCTGACAAAACTCAGTTTTCTTTTTCTGCTCTGATGTTTTCCTTCGCTAGTTTGGGTTCCGGTCAGACCGGACTTTCATCACCGGTCAGACCGGGTTTGCACCGGTCAAACCGCTAACCCTAGCGGCCAGACCGGTTGTGCCCCAAGCGGTCAGACCGGATGGGCAACGGCGGTCTGACAAGCCGAGACATGGCGGTCTGACTGGCCGAGGCTGTGCGGTCAGACCAGCCATGCCACAGCGGTCAGACCGCTCCTGTAGTTGCAATTTGACCGGCCTCATGACCTGGCTTCTGCTGCCTGCTTCATTTTATTGCATTGTTTGCTGATTTTTCTTTGGATGCCAGTTAGCTTTATCATCATTCTTCATAGCTTCTATAGCTGTTGGAGAAAAAGTTTGTGGATACTTCGGGGCGATTTTTGAAGGCACCATTCACCCCCCCCCCCTCTATTTCCATTTCCGATCCTACATCATGTTACATATGGTGACCGGCGATGTATAAAAGCATATACTTTGTCTGTCCCACAATATAAGTTTCTCTTCTTAGAAAGTGGCATCCCATAATATAAGACCATTAAGAAAATTAAAATATAGTTATTACAATATTTTCATTTTATATTTTTACTTTAATGCAAAAAAGTTGTTGAACGGTTATAGTGTGCCGTTTTGAACGGTCTAATAACATTAATTTTTTAGATTTAATGTCTTCTTTATTTATGCATATAATATACTTGATCTTATATCGCTGGACCGACGGAGTATATACAACCGAAAGATACGAGGCAAAGCCTCGATAAGAGAGGGCCATAAGAATAATTAGCACAAACTAGACCTACCGTATAAATCTTCCTATACACCATGTGGCCCCTAGCTAGTAGCCTGCAGCGAATGTAAATGGAATAATCCCCTAAACAAAGCCGGGGGGGTTTGCCGCGCGGTCCGCCCCGCCACGTCGCCCACGCCCGCGCTCCGGCCGGCGCATGGCGCGGGGATTCCTGTACGGCCGGGGGAGGGAAATTCCCTGTACTTTTCAAAAATTACGTAGAGGTCCTTTTTTCTCGCGACAAGGTCTTTTTTCCTCGCGAAAAGGTCCCTGCCGATTTTTTTGCGGCGATTTTTTCTGAAAACACCCCTCCAATTTGCAGGCCCCGCGGTTTTCTAAATTGCGTACGGGTCCTCGTTTCGTTACATACGGGTCCCCGATTTTTACGAAAAGGTCCTTTAGCTTTTCCGAAAATACGTACGTGCCCTCGGTTTTTTTAAAAAAAACTCCTCGTGGATCATCGCCTCTTTTACTTCGGTACACACGGTGGCTGGCGCGTTGTTGCGCCGCGCCTATGAGGCGTACGGGTCCTCGTTTCGTTACATACGGGTTGGGTCCTCGTTTCGTTACATACGGGTCCTCGATTTTTACGAAAAGGTCCTTTAGCTTTTCCGAAAATACGTACGTGCTCTCGGTTTTTTTTTAAACTCCTCGTGGATCATCGCCTCTTTTACTTCGGTACACACGGTGGCTGGCGCGTCGTTGCGCCGCGCCTAAAAGCCCCTGCGCATTTTTTTCTCGATAGCGGCCCGCGGTTTCCTGTAATTACGAACAGGCCCTTATTTCTTCCGAAAAGTCCCTCGGTTTTTTTCGAAAAAGACCCTCCACTCTCCTTTTGTTGCGAAAAGACCCTCAATTTTTTACGAAAAAGCCCCTACGCTTTCTTTTTCCTGCGAATTTTCGTCTCTTTTACTTCGGTCCACACGGTGGCTGGTGTGGCGTTGCGCCACGTCTACGTGGCTAGTTCTCTATACTGATGGGGACTTCGTCTCTATCCCAAGGTAGTACAGATGGATTGAGCGCTCCAATCGGACCATTCGGTCGGTCATCTGCCATCGGTCCCTCGCCATACATAAGAAAGCTAGTCATTACTCTTACTTGGCCGACAAATTCGACTCGTTGTTGTGGAGTACATCGACGGACAGTGATCGCACAAGCGTCTCATTTGGTGAGCTATATGTACGTATGGACAGAACAGAACTTATTACAATTTGGTGCTCAACTTCTTCAAGTCCACTGCACAGGTCCCTCTTCAGCATCAGTTGCTGTCATTCAAGTAAGACAGAGAGTTTCTCGAAAAAAAAAAGACAGAAAGTTAGTCTGCGGGGTAAAAAAGAGTTAATCTGCATAAGAACATAATTCAGTCTGATTAAGATGTGATTTAGACATGTAAACTTTGCTAGACCGCTCATTTGTAAATACATATATATTAATTGCCGTTTTGGAGATCTCACATCGTTTGATTTCGACCGATCTGATATTTTAGCCGAAGAGAGAACATCATAAACTATGGGAAATATGTACTTCGTGATCACTATCCCAAGGCTAATCTTTACACACTAGAACCTGCTAGCTCGGAGCTAGTGTGCATGCATGTGCAGAACTAGGGCACAATACTGCAGGAAGGAAATGGCTTGGGTACAATGTCATAGACCAATCGATGCACACCCAACATCACTTCCTCTAGAACCACACGTGGGCTGGTTGGCATCAGTTGGTCTCACAAGCTTGACTGTGTTGCCACCTCATTGCTAGCCTATTATAGAATTGAGTTGGTACGAAGTAATTACTGCAGTACCTAACTGTCCTGTGCATTGAAGAAAAAGTCTATGCATGCATGCATATGGTGCAATATTGCACGCTGGCATATACAGGCGTGCACATATCTATACGCTGACTGAGCACCTTTCAAGCAGTTGGATTAATTAATGGAGCACTATTCGCACACTATGCGAAATGTGAAAATTCTTATATGTAGTAACTAGAGCTTTCTTTAGTTCATAATCCAACCATCTTGGTCAAACAAAAAGAAAGTTAGTAATTTAATCCTTAGTGCACGGGTGCCATATATACTCCAACAAGTATATACAGTTCTAGAAATGAGATATTATTAAAAAAACAAGAAGGAATTACGGCAATGCGTCAAGACGCGCGAAGAAATGACTATTGGATGAACAGCAAAACCAGCTGCATGCAGAGGCGGATCCACACCTTGGTCAGGATAAACTTTATACAGTCTAGATAAATTCAGTTCAGACTATGTAATATTTCATAATTCAACTTAGATAGTCTAAATCATTTCACTACTAAGCTATTAAATCTTGATTCCGTCACTGACTACATGCATGTGCGCCCGCTTATGAATGAAGTCGTGCGTCTGCTCGATCATGTGGTTAATTTGGCGGCAGCGGCAGGTTTGAAGACGATGTGGAGCTTGCCATCGAGATTTTCCACCAACGTGGTGTTCATTGACGTGTAGGAAATCTCGGCAATCATCAACAGCGACATTAGTGACTCTTTTTCTTATCTGCATTCCTCGGCTGAGTGCGCAAGTGATAATCTTTCTTCCTTTTTTAAAGGTTTTCGTTGATCTTTCTTCTCGTCGATAAATTGAGTATAAAAGATCAAGAGCACATAATAATTTCCATACTTCCATGATGACATGATCCTGTTACGCCAATCAGTGATGTGGACACTAGAAGACAGCAACTACATACCCAGCGGTTAGCTAGCTCGGCCCGGTCAATCGTGCGTCAGATCATTTCCACAGCATCAAAAAAACGTGTGCTATGCCCATTGGCTAAAGCCCCGTTCTAACTGAGTTGTGGATTAAGTTTTTAGCTATAACTTTTGACTATATAGCTAAAATTATACTGTAATGACTGTCAACTTTTTCTAAGAAAAAAAATAAAAAAACTGTTATACCATCACAGACAATGTAAAAGAATAAGGAGGAAAAGGAAAGACAAAAATGTTAAAAAAAACTCAAAAGGCTAGAATAAACCAAAATAAAAAATCAATATATTCTAAATAACTTCTATATTAAATAAGTCTAAAACTAAAATAAAATAGAAGTTAAAACGATCCAGAGTGCGCCTTGCGATCGATTAGTTAATTAATTAGCTCGTACTGCGCAAGATCGCCCGTGACCAGCTGGACCAATCGAAATCTCCCGCGCGTGCGCCGGAAAGTCACGCCTTATCCAATCCCCAAACATTTCTCCAATTAAATTTGCTAATCCGATCCAGATGATCTCGTTTGTTTGGTGTTAATTTTGTTTCCTTGTGACCGGTGATCCCACCCGGTTTGGCCAACCAGCTAGCGACCCGGCCTGATCTGGAGAGTCGCTTTCCCCCAACGACCCAACGGCCGATTCACCGCCAACGCGTGCACCGGGCCGGACCCTCCCGACGCTCCGGTGTGCCACGATTGCGACCGATCGACTAGTGGTGGAGTTAGAATTTGGTTACGTCTTGAACTCAGTGATAAAATGCTCTAGATTATCTTGTCTGGATCATAAAAATATTACCTAGATTGAACTGAATTTATCCGGACTATACATTAAATATTTTTCTACACTTTGAGTTGAAGCCTATCCTACTCGGATGTGGCTCCACCACTGCGACCGACGGTGAGAAATTTGACGAAACACCAACGACAAGCCCCCCGGGCGCCGGCCGTTTTTTTTTCCATTTAACAAAACGCACGGGGTGGCCCAGTTCGCTCGCGAGTCGCCGGCCGCTGCACCGGCGGTTTCTATCCGTGGAGGCTTGCAGGAGCTAGCGTTGGACTTTCTGGTGTGAGCCGGCCGTCGCGTCGGAATGTGCTGGAGAGACCGCGAGCGGCGGGCGGACTTTGACGTCGACGGTGCGCCCGACCGGCCGTGCCGGGGGGGTTGGTGCGTGTGCGGACGGACGCGGACGCGAGCTTGTCACGTCCAGTTCGGTGGTTTTGACCCGTACGTACTGCCTGCCTGCCTGGTAGCTATTAGCTACGTACATCGATCGCTGTGTGCATTGTCATCGCCATGGCAGATTGGCAGCATGGGTCGTTTTGGTCGATCTTTTGGTTGTTGCGGATCAATCGGCACGGGATCCTGCTGCCGGTCGTGCTGCGGTGTTATGGCACGGCGACATGCGCCCGCGAATGGTTGGACCGGCACCTGGCGGAGCGGACGTGCACACGATGGCAACGGGTTTGTTTGGGATTGAGTTGCGTGGTCTGTCCATTGGCTCCCTGTACACGTAGTGCCGGTCACTTTGTTCAGGTTACCAGAAGTGAAGCTTTCTTGTGCCTGGTAGTATGCCTCATTTGGTGTCGACCACTCGACCTAGGATGTTCTCTTTGAGGTGTGCCGAGTACTGCCAGCTGCCATTCTGCCGAGTAGAGATAAATCCAACAAGGCCGGGCACGTCGACCGCCAAAAAGAGACAAAAAAATTGCTGTGTCACAATAACGCAAAACGAGTTATGTAACGTGCCAACCTGGGTTTTACATGTGGCATGAAACACTGTAGTACAGGAAAATTCCAAAAAATTTGTGACACAATACTAGAGCGTAAAAAACAATGCTTTTTCTGTAGCGCTAGTGTTC
Organism: Dendrocalamus latiflorus; assembly: GCA_017311315.1. Lineage (NCBI taxonomy): Eukaryota > Viridiplantae > Streptophyta > Magnoliopsida > Poales > Poaceae > Dendrocalamus > Dendrocalamus latiflorus. The sequence goes on from CM029664.1 coordinate 39,128,260, forward strand.
CACTACAGTGCTACAGTGTTTTCGGTGCATAAAAAGGATAACACGTTTCAGCTAAAGCATACAGACCCTTCATGTCTTTTTAAAGGAACACTCCCAACTTTGTACGTAAACTATAGGGTATAGTTACTGAGACCGAATAGTAGTGTGAAAGAAGTGATGAGCATTAGGGTTCAGGTTTTAGATTCTTGTTATTCATCCAACAAAATGAGCATCCTCGTTGTATGGCAGTAAAATTATGGCATTTCTTAATACACATGCACAAGTCTAAAATATCATTGTAAAAGATCTTAGCGCCATGCGAATATGCCATCATGGCAAGGATGGCCACTGTGCAATACTAAAGACCCAAACAGGGAGTCACCTAAAACTGAATATCAACAAAAAACCAAAACAATAATGAATATCAATTCCATCATCCATGTTACAAGCGTTAAGTCTTTAAGCGGATGATATGCTATGAGATCACATCCTGACATCCATGATCACCTTTGACCAAAAGAAATCAGGGAAAAAGAGAAGTTTGTGTTTTAGAGCACAAATTATCCATGATACAAAGAGCACTAGGCATCTCTTGGCATCATCTAGCAGGGCGCCGAACCATCGTTGTGAGTCCTGGTGTCCCAGAATACTGTGTTCAAAAAAAAATTTAGCAGAAATTAGCATTTTTATCTCATATATGAACCCCCTAGGCTAAACTCAATGCACCCAGTTTTTTCCTTGAAACTCAATGAAGGAAGCACTAACAGTCTAAATTCTCAATAGCTAACAGCAGTCCACGAGAAACCTCTGTTTTCGTTAGTCCATAAGGCAACTATAGCAGACTGTGCCAGCCCTTGAGCTAGCGTAAGAGATAGGACCGCAACAGGCCACAACGTCTATTTCATGATCCCAAGCATGTCACCTCACAGCAACCCTCAATGTTTGTTCGGCTCGTATGGTCGGTTAGAAGATGTACAACATATCCGCTACACAGCCACACTCAGCTAGACAGCAACCAGTCGTCAGAGAATGAGAGAAAATCAACGCCACCAACTGTCCTCGCCTACCATCTCACTGTGGTGTCGTCTTAGTCTCTATTGCCATGACTTGATAGCTCTGCCTGTTTTTTGTTTACCTGAATTTGTTCTGATCTTGTCTCTGTGTTCGGCCTTACATTAATGCAAGAAACGATGCACCCGAATCATAACAGCCATATACCCGGGGGACTTCCCGGCCTGCGAGCCCCTCCACGTCGCCCGCGCGCGCGCCCTGGCCGGCGCGTGGCGCGGGAATCTTCGTACGGCCGGCCGAGGCGCTTTCCTCGTATTTTTCGGAAATTACGTAGAGGTCCTTTTTCCTCGCGAAAAGGTCCCTGCCAGTTTTTTAAGCCCCTCCACTTTGCAGGATAGCGCCCCGCGTTTTCTAAATTACGTACGGGTCCTCGTTTATTACGTACAGGCCCTCGGTTTTTTAAAAAAAGAGTCCTTTGACTTTCTCGTTCATTACGTACAGGCTCTCGGTTTTTTGCGAAAAAAACCTGTGACTTTTTTGAAAATACACATGTGCCTTCGATTTTTTGAATTTTTTTTTTACAAACTCCTCACAGATTATCGCCTCTTTTACTTCGGTACACACGGTAACTGGCGCGGCGTGGCGCCGCGCCTATGAGGCTAGTGAAAATTGTTTTCGGTTGCTTTCGGGCAATGCAAGCATCTATCAGCCGCGGCGTTCAGGCTTTAGGGGCGGCTGGGCTTTGACCAGGCCCGGGCCTGGGCTTAGGCTAGGTTGGCAGATTAACTGCGTTACAGGGTCTTCAAAACCTTCAAAAGAAAAAAAAAAGGGAAAAACTAAGTGTAATGAACCACGTATCAAAAGGAAAAAAAATTTAAGTGCCTTGAACTAACTCAGCTAGATTGGCCTCATGGGTTGTTTGGTTAGGTGTTGTTGCCGACGAAAAATTCTTAATAACAACACCGTATCCCTATCGAGGGTAATCTCTAGCAGCGTATGCAACGTGCAGTCGATTTTTTTAGCAAATCGGTAAAGTCGACGATAGGTAAACCTGAATGAAAGCCGATCCTGGATGAAAAATCGATGCGAAACAATAACGAAAAGGAACAAATCTCAAAATAGGAGATAAGTGTAACTCACAGATTGATCAACACGTCGATGCAAAACAATATGATCAAAGTGGAATTGCAAAGGTAAGATACTACTAGTTATCCTCATGTCATCACGTGCACCTGATGACATAATCTTAAGAAGCATTTGCCACTAGTTACTATGATGAGCTATTATAAGGTCTGAAGTCCTATCAAACTAGACCCTGGGACTTTACATTGCAATTTGTACCCACTTTGACAATGCAAGGCTAAGGCCATGTAAACATGGTTTGGTAGGAAATTCTAAAATACAGGAAACTGCTCCTACAGCATAAGCCTCAGAAACCCAGCAAAAATCCCATGAATTTCCACGAACCAACCAAACAAAAAGAAACCTCAAAACCTCGAGTAAGAGCAAGTACAATAGTATAGCCAACTAGTGGCTATAATACTTGTCCATTTCATCTATAGTCTTCAAAAAAATAGTTCATACAATAAGGTAGCTATTACAATAACTATTTGGCCCCACGTGTAAGAGAGTGAATTACATATTTTTACGTGCTATAGCTAGCTGTAATTTAATAGCCAGCTTCCTTCTCTCTCTTCCTTTCTCTCTCTGCCACGTAAGATTTTGTTGATATTATATTTACTATAGCCTGCTGACTAAGGCCCTGTTTGTTTCCACTTAAGATTATTATAATCCAGCTTATATCATAAGTGGAAACAAACAGCCTAGATTATAAGGTAACTTGTTATAATCTAATAGCCCAGATTATTGTAATCCAATAAGCTCAAAAAAGGAGCTTATTTCAGCTTATTTCTCACCCTTTATCTTAATGACCATAAAACTTTACAAAAATTACCCACCTTTGCCATTCAGATATATCCCGAACGCATCCCCTCCCCACCCCTCCCAGCGCCTCCCCTCCCAGCGCCGACGCGCCTCCCCTCCCAGCGCCTCTGTACGCCTCCCCTCCCAGCGAATCCCCTCCCACCGCCTCTCCCAGACGCGCCACTTGCATTCATCACTTCGTAATGTGATTGAGCGATCTTTTGGTGTGTTAAAGATGAAGTGGAGAATTTTGTTGGACTTACCAAGTTATCCAATGCTCAAACAAAACAAAATAATACATGCATGCATGACACTCCATAACTTCATTCGGGATAGTGCTTTGAGTGATGAAGAGTTCGACCGGTGTGATCGAGATGAAAACTATATGCCGATGCCTTCCTCTCATGTGGGTTCAAGTCAATTGGGAGATGAAGAGGGGGGTATGAATGCCTTCCGTGATAATATTGCTAATGCTTTATTTGCTAGAAGAGAGTAATTTGTTTGTAAGAGCATATTTGTACGAATATATGATCATGGATATTTGAATAATTAAGCTTTTCTACCACTTATGTATTCAAATTCTTATGTTACTAATGTTTTGCAAGTCTAAACTAATAAAAAAACATGTCATAAAAGAATAAATAAGTCACCAAATAAGGTCAAGGGCATTGTAGTCTTTAAACATTCGAATACAACAATCCATAACTCCGATAATCCAGGCTGCCAAACACCTGACAGCTTATAATAATCTAGCTTATATAATCCCCCACCTATAAGCTGGATTATAATAATCTTAAGTGGAAACAAACAGAGCCTAAGCCTTATTGTACCTGCTCTAAAAGACATCCAGGAAAGAAACCTCGAATCAAGAACTCGCCCGCAGAAGCTAACACACACACATAGGCCTAACCAAATGTTCTTAGGACTCCTGTACGGCCCTAATATATCAACCTAGAACAGCGCCGGAGCAGCCAATAAACGACCAAGGATAGGGATCGCACCTAGATTTTGAGCCCTGACGACGGGGGAGCCTTGACCAAGAACAGGGATCGTAAACCCTTAGCTGATGCCGTCTCGAGCTCTCGAGCCCCGAGCACAGTAACTACCAACGGCCGTGGTGGCGGCCGCCGCGCCATCAGCGGGCCACATGCTCCCGCCCGGCCTGTCGGCAAGATAGGCAACGTGGTGGGCGCGGCGGCGTCCACCAACTGCCCGGTGGGGCCCTGAACCGATCCACCGCAACATTACGTGGCGCCCCGTACGGCCCACCTCCTGGAAAGCGACACCATTTCGGCTGGCTCGTACCATAGGATCTCCCCCAGGCCCCGCGGATCAGGGGCAGAGCTACATTAAAGCAACTTTTTAGACTGAACAGTATATTATAAATAACATTTACTATATATAAGATATTTTTTAAAATTTTACAATGAGCTTTTAATCTTAGATCTAAAGCTGAAGCTCAAACAGTCTTGAGCCTGAATCCATCATTACCGTGGACCCAAATCTTCTCCGACACCCGTCTCTTCCTTCCCGTGCATCATCATGCAGTTTTGCAAATAGGCCATGTTACCACCTCAACCTTCCACCCCACCACTGCTAGCACCCCACCCCACCCCACCCCTGCGACTTGGGTTATCGTGTGACTGCTATGTAGTGCCGTTTTGTTTTTCATACAGCTAATGTACGAGGTAATATACACTATCAAAATAGTAGTTTTACATCGAAGACTCCAAGGGCATTCTGAGATCGTCTCGTAACGCACACGTACATATGGATGTACTCGATCGGTGTCAGCTACTATACTGCTGGTTTCATGGGGTCAATCCTACCGATGTGGAATAGCTAAGCTAGTACTATGTGCATGGTGTCGAAGGTCTCAAAAATTTTACTAGCAGAAGGGAAAGTAACAGGCGTATAGGCTCGGCAAAAAAGTTGTCAAAATTTTACCACTCCGAATGATACTGCTGGGTTGTTGGGAGGCACAATAGCAACAGTGCCATTGTCTTAGCGCTGCCTGCACCGTGGGGACAACGGTCACTGGAGCACACCAGACCCTGCAGGCAAGCAATCGAGCGCCGCGAGTATCGTGACGTGCTGTGTGGCCACGCATGTGCCGTGGCTGTGATCGTTTAGACTTCAGTTTCTAGTTTTTTATTTATTTTTTACTATTTATAAATTTTGTTTTTTTCTAAACTTTTAATTTTTTGTTGAGTTTTTTTACCGAATCTTTTTTTCCGTATTTGTTTGTATTATACGTAATAGGTTAACATATTTTTTAATTTTTTTAAATTTAATTATGCTAAATAAGTCTCTGTTAACTACAGTGTTTTTTAGCCAGCTATAGTCCAAATGAGCACCACCGTCTGGTTGCGCAGCGCCATTCGGGGCTAGATTTCTGCGATCATTGATTATTCCTCCGTGTTGGTTCGGTCCCTCTTGCAAGCGTCCAAATGGTTGGACTCGTTAATTGAAGCATGTGCGCGCCGTCCTCTCCTCTGTTTTTCTTCTTTCTCTAGGACCATGGGTAGGCACACTCGCCGTGGCTACAATGGATCGTGTTTCATGCATGCATTGTATAGTTGGATGGCGCATTAAGCTATTTTCAGCCGCGCTCGGTTGGGTTGAAAATTAGTGGTTTATATCTGAAATAATATTATAGTTTATTGAAATTATACTGTAGCTAAAGGTTGCTTATTTGATGTAATTAAATTTTAAAAAATTAAAAGTAGAAAAAATGTTAGCTCATTACGGACAATGCAAACAAATACGAGAAAAAGAACCGACAAAAAAGCTAAAAAAAGCTAAAAATTCAGAAAAAGATGAAATTTATGAATAATGGAAAATAAGCTAGAAGCTTAAGCAAAAATAAGCAAGACGTCAGATTCTTTTTTTTCTTTCCCACCGAGCCTGCTGTTTAGAGAGAGGGTGCGTGCTTTCACGTAACCGGGTTTGCTCTCTAGGATCGATTGTTTGGCGATGCTCTATGAGGTCTTGGATCTCTGCAATCCTTGGTATGTTTAGCCGGACACGATGTGAGTGGGTGCGTGTCCTCTCTACTCTTAAAGTTAGGTTGACACTGCATGTATACTCTGATCTATTCTTCATATATAGCCCTATCACAAGCTATACCGTCATAGTTAATCTGAAATATTACTGGCTAAAGCTGGGTTCAACATTTAAGTCCAATCTTTAAGAGCCTAAATTTCCACATCTTGTCAAACTTAATCTTAATTATGAGGTTATCCATACACCGCAAAATTTCTTGCTCCGAGTCAAGCCCTGGTCCCAGCATGCAACGACACCACTGAAGTCAAACGCACCACAGCTTCCTGTCGATGTCCAATTGCTACAACCTTGTCCAAGAATTCAGCTAACCTTTCATATCGTGATTTGGTCGACTAACCTCTTTCCGATGTTTCCCTGCACGCCTACTACCTTAGCTACTGCATACCATCCATTAATCCACGCTAACACTGACTAAAGTGGACGTTTAATAGAAGAAATAAGTCCACCTTACCTCCTGAACTCCTACAAAAGTCTAATTTTCAACTTAAAAGTGCAAAGTTGGATGTTTCACACCCCTCAACTATCAATACCGTCTATTTTACCCATAGACCGATTGAAGATTGTTTTGCACTGAGATGGCACCTACTTGGTGCCAACGTCAAAACGGTTTTCACATATATAAGCTTCTTTGGTGACATGGCAACCCTGTTAGCGTGGTCACCATGGTGGCTCCACCAATTAGCCTTCTCTCCCTCTTATTTCCTTTCCTCATATCTCTCTCCCGACAACCATCTCTCCCCCCTCTCTCTCGCTCCCAATCGGCGATGGCGAGGTCAGGTCCGATGGCAACGAGCTCGTGTCCGACAGAGGCGGCGAGTTCGGGTCTGACGACGATGAGCCGCAGTGGCAAGAAAGAGGGCCAAATCGACCAACTGGTCACGAGGAAGAAGGCACAAGGAGCCAGCAACCAGATGAAAGGAAGAAGACTAGATCCGCTACCTCAACACCCAGCCGCTAGATTCAGTGGTGGCCACCTCCTCCTTTATCGAGGGAGATTCAATTTTTTGCCACTCTTAGGATTGACACCGAGACTCTGTCACTTACATGTGGGGTCACCTGAGTCACTGACAATGGGCCCGGGTGGCAAATCTGTTGCCACCCGAGTCGTAAGGGTGGCAAATAAATAAATTTTCCCTTTATCTATGACAAGCCCAGATTTGGGCACAGCAGGACCGAGTTTGGCTGCGTAGGTGATGGCCTGAGCTGACAACAAAGATGAGGTACAAAGCCAGCGGCCCCTCTCTTCTACCGTCGACGCCCTTCCCTCACCTCCTTCACCACTGGTGGGCCTAGATCTAGGCATAACAAGCCTGGATCAAGTCGTGCCAATGACGAGGAAGATGCTTGAAGCTGGCGACAAAAACAACAACAGAGCCAACGACCTCCTCTCCTCCACTATCGATGCGCTGAAGAGAGGAGAAGAAGAAAGAGGAAGGAGGAGAGGGGCAGGAGCATGAGCAAGGGAGGGAAGGGAGGGTCAGGGACCTATAGAGGAAGAAGATAGGGAAGGAGAGGGAGGAAGAAGGTATGAGTGCTGCTAACCCGTCCTCACCGGTACCAAGCTGCTTCCATGGGCGCCTTTCACATGAAAGGAAATGGGGGATAGAGAGAATAGAGAAGGGAGATGGAGAAAGTGGGAGGAGGTGATTTTGCCGACGAGGTGGCGAAATTTGGTGACATAAATACTAACGTGGATGCCACATTAGCAAAATTGGAATGATTTTGGTCTTAAAGGGTAAAGTGAATGTTATTGAGAGTTAAGGGTATCAAAGATACTATTTTATAATTAAGGGTTGATTTTCAAACTTTCATAAAAAATGTATAAGGTAAAACAGACTTATTTCTTAGTAGAATAAAACAGAAATGTACTTCGATCAGATTTAACAATAGTATAAGAATTGACGTACATCGTATACTCATATTTTACGCGTAAGATCACGTGAGAGAGAAACTTTTCTTCGGTTTGACACTAGTGGCGTAGTCAATGATAACACCCGCAGAAAAGCTTAGCAATAGTGAAGGAACTCCTCTGGGGTCAGACCCCATAGGCTCTCAGTGGGGATTACCCTCGATGGCCGACACGTCTCCTCGCGCGCACAAATCTCCTCGCTGGTGGCCGAGCACGCGCAGGCCTTCCTTCCTCTTTCCCCACCTCGCATCGCCCGCGGAAACCGTCTGCCGCCGGCACCTTCTCCTTGCCTGAAGCCCGCATCGTCCAAAGCCGAGCACGCGCAGGTCCTCTCCAGTCTCCACTTCCAGATGGCTGTGCTCGGCTCTTCCCCCGGCCTTCCTTCCTCTTTCCCCACCTCGCATCGCCTGCCGTCTGCCGCCGGCACCTCCCCGGTCGACTCGCAACGATTCCCTCCGCCGCCGCCGGCAACTGCGCGTCCGCCACCGGCACCTCCGCGTCGCCCGCCGACCCCGACCCGAGAATCCCCGCCGTCCCCCGCCATCCCCGACCGGAGAATCGGCAGCACCACCGGTCGGCTTCGTCCTTCCCCACCTCGCAAGGGTGGCAATGAACCCCGCGGAGTCGGCGGCGCAGTCATCTTCATCGGCGGTTGGAGCCAGAAGAATCTTTTCAGCAAGCCGACTAGAATTTTTGTATGAAGATGCTTTTCATCGGCGATGCGGGCTTCAGGCGAAGAGGATGGTCTCGCGGGCGGTGAGCAGCGGGAGGAGGTTGTCGTCTTGCGTGACGAATCCGCACAGCCGGTGCAGCTGAGCGCGGAAGGTGACGGCGTGGCCGTTGATGGACACGGTGGGCGGCTTGGCTATTTCGGTGCCGGTCCCGCGGCCGGAGAGGATGCGGAGGAGCGTCGACTTGCCGGCGCCGCTGGGGCCCACGACGGCCAGGATGCGGGAGCTGGAGGCGGTGAAGGAGACTGAGTTGAGGAGCCCCTCGCCGGCGGGGGCGTGGGAGGAAAAGGGCAAGAAGGGGAGGAATGCGGCCGTGGAGGCGCGGAAAAGGGCGAGGAGAAGGTGCCGGCGGCAGACGGTTTCCGCAGGTGATGCGAGGTGGGGAAAGAGGAAGGAAGGCCTGCGCGTGCTCGGCCACCAGCGAGGAGATTTGTGCGTGCGAGGAGACGTGTCGGCCATCGAGGGCAATCCCCACTGAGAGCCTCTGGGGTCTGACCCCAGAGGAGTTCCTTCCTAGCAATAGGTACCTTCGTACGACATTAGAGAAGGACGAGAGCAATTCCTCCACACAGATCAGACATGTATAGTCGAAAGTTAAGTTCTCCTGTTAAGGTGTGGCAGGGTTGGATTAAAATAAATTAATTTATAGTTAAAATTATATTGTATTTTGAAAAAATTACTCTATAGTTGATTACGACTTATTTGACGTAACTAAATTTTAAAAAAAAATAGGTTAGCCCCTCACATACAATACACACGAATACGGGAAAAACAACTAGCAAAAAAAGCTTAAAAATCAGAAAAAGATAAAATTTAGAAATAGTAAAAAATAAATCAGAAATCAGAAATTCAAGTTAAAATAAGCAAGACGTAAGCCGAGTTATTCTCAGCTAATACATAAATAAGATGCCTTAAATTCCGCTAAACTAGTGCCAATTATCCAAAGCTTGACAAATTAACGTTGTTACTAGCCAGCGACCAATGTGGCGGCGGCGGCAGTTAGCGTGTGGTGGCGTTCAATTTCAGGTGGTGATCGGTTCGGCTGAAAGCCTCATGGCTTATGGCTGAAAACACTGTAGCTGGCTGAAAAAAGCACTGTAGCTGACAGAGGCTTATTACCATAATTAAATTTAAAAAAATTTAAAAATAGAAAAAACATATTAGTCCATCACGTATAATGTAAACAAATACGAGGAAAAAAAGAACCGGTAAAAAAACTCAAAAAAAAGTCAAAAGGTTAAAAAAAAGACAAAATTTATGAATAGTGTAAAAATAAGCTGAAGCCAGAAGCTGAAGTCATATTGATTCGGGCGTGGCGGCGGCAAAAGTCTCGACGTACGTGGCGACGGCCGAACGTGCGGCCGGCATAACAAGACTAGTATTGGACGTGCCCTTGCGATCTCTCTCGGCGAAGCACGTCGTCGTGTGTCTGGATGCGCCATGAGCTACAGTAGCAAGCAAATCTAGGAAACTTGCAATGAACGTAAAGGAATCGATCGATCTCCAGGTAAGACGCGCTTAGTCTTGGAACGAGCGCCAGATGTCACGATGATTTCAACTAGAAAGTGAGTAGGAGACCGACTAGAGGATAGCTGCCCCTTTTTTTTTTCTGAAATTAAAGTATACTGTGGAATCCAAGAACAAAACAGTAGACAGGTCACACCGATGTACGACGAATCAATCTCTAGACTCAGCGATAAGATCGTCATACTTTTGACTTTTCTATATTTAAGCTACACCACTATGAATAGTTCAGCCCCTGTATGCAACACCTCTTACGGTCTTACCTCATATGTTTTTCTTTCATGGGAAGAAAGAATCGTCAATGACTAATCTTCTTTGAGCCCTAGTTGTTGAGAGCACGCTTTACCTCTCGTGATGAAAAGCTTTGGCCCGTCGATACATATTTGATTCATTTGGATTGATCAACGAAGCAAATTTCGTTCGTCCATTCATGCAAAAGTAGTTGCACACGTACGTAAAATAAAGAAGCAAGCTCTAGGAATGTCCGATCTAGACCCGTGAGTTGGGCCGTGATGCTGTCATGGCACAGGCCCCGACAAGCTTTGGGATATATCAGGTTGTGCTAGCCTGGCATGGCCACCCCGAGACCGTAATTAGGTCGTGCCGGCACAAGCACGACACATGATGCTTGCCCGTGTCGATCGTAGTTGCTGCTTGTTTGCCTCGGACCCGTAGCCAATGACGCAAAGCCGAAGATGACGTTGAGGACGAGCGGTGAGCGGTGGACAATGACGGGATCTGGACCCAGGCGGCCGGATCTGGAGGGCAGTGCCGATGGTAGGCAAACATCAATGGTGGAGAACGAGGATGGGAGAGCCAGGGAGATGTGGCTCCGGCGGTGGAGGAGGAAGGTGAGGGGCAGCCTGTGGACTTCCATCCTCCCACACGCACCACCTCGGCTGCCGTTGCCACTTGCCCTCTTCGAACCTATAGCTAGTGACACAGAGCTAGAGGCGTCGTTGAGGATGAGCGATGGGCGGTAGACGATGATAGGATCTAGACTTGGACGGCTGGATCCAGAGGGCAGCGACACCGATAGGTGAGCGTTGGGCCATCGGCTATGAAGGAGGAAGGCGAGGCCGCGACCAGCAAGGATAGAAAAAGAAAGGGTGCACGGCATCGAGGCCCAAGCCACCACGTAGGAAAAGAAAAGGAGACGATAGAGAAGTGGGGAAAAGAAAAGGAGAGGAAAAGAAAAGGGAGGGAAAGGGAAATGGAGGGAAAAAAGAAAAAGAGAGGGAAAAGAACGAAAAAGGCTAAAACTTAAGTAATAGCTAAAAATATGGACACGTAAATATTTGGAGTGAAAGTGAAATTTTTTGATATTTTATAAATACAATGTTACTACTTCATTAAAAATCTTACGCCCCAAAGTACAATTCCCCTGGTAAGTAAAAGAATACGGTACCAACACGCACACATACTAACTACTCCTCTACTATCGAGATCGTTCATGTGTTCCAGGTTAGCGTATGCCTACACGATCTCAAGATCCTCCAGTTGATGCTGTTGTCGCTCTTTTGCGAATTCCCATTCCTTAACGCAGGTGATTGCCTCCACCATCTTGGACGTAAGGGATGACCTCGTTTCTTCAATTACTCCCTCTACCATACTAAACATTGCTTTTGAATATATGGTGGATACCAGAACCAGTAGAATATGTTTTACAAAATGGCACAGCATAGGAAATATTCGCTTGTTGTTCTTTCACCACTCGAGCAAGTTATCTTGCCTTCACCAGCAAGGTCAAGATCAGTGTTTGTAAAATCATGCTCCAGGTAGTGGTTTAGCTCTGAGATAGAATTCTACTTGGGGGTGCTTGAGACTAAGAGGATGAAGACCTAAATTTGGCTAAGCTCTGAGATAGAATTCTACTTGGAGGTGCCTGAGACTAAGAGGATGAAGACCTAAATTTGGCTATGTAGTACTTCGCGAACTTGACTACCACTTGTAGTGAATTTACGAGGTAACGAAGTGTATTATGGATATTGTTAAAATATTCACCAATCGGGTTCCTTTTACCAAATTTTCCTTTTAGCAATACTGACATTAGAAGTAGCGCGTAATCCTGAATTACAAATAGCTAAAAAAAACTTTATTTCTATCTCTAGAGGTAACCCACATTGATGTAATGAAAGTAAAGGACCAACAACAATGAGAGAATGACCAAGTAATTGACATGTTTCCCAAGTAAAGTCTCGTGAAACCTTCCCTCTTTACTTGCATACCGTCTTAAACAACGTGGTTCAAGATATGACATACGCATCTCTGGCGGAACATATCCAATAATATATGTGTACAACCTTGGGGTAAATATTTTCATAGCCGTCGTATTCGCCGATGTGTTATCAAAAGTTATAGAAATAATCTTATTATCTATCTTAAAATCATCAATTACATCTAGTATGCACTCGACAATGGCCTTTCACATGTATGATTCATTAATTAACTTAAACCCTTTGTCCTCTCCCCATGCTGTAATCTCCCATACTTGGGGAGAGCTAACGAGTATCAATGGGAGTCAGAGTTAGAAGAGGACTAGGGGAGTAGTGGCGGGAGCTTTCAGCACGGTGCCCCATTGCTGCCTTCATGTTGCGACTCCTCAATAGCATACTGTTATCGAGTTGGACGCTCCTGCTATCGCCTTCGTGCTGTGACTCCTTGGTTGCATACTGCTACCAAGCTTTCTATTATACTAAATATTAAGACTACTAAGTAGAGCAAAGAGAGAAGAGAAGTTTGGTGCTTTAGTGGTGAAAAAGATGAGTTGATGATGTGAGTTTTATAGCCATGGAGGAAGAGAACGTTGCATCTGCTCATTGTCTCTCAACCTTCACCACTACTCTGCCTTCTTCCTCTACTCTGTCTTATCATTGGTTCCTGGTTATTGCCTATCTCCCTCTCCACTCATTGCTTTTGTGCTCCGTCTTGTCACTGGTAGCATACTAGCTGTTAAGCAATTGTTGCCTAATGCCTTACGGCGTATCTACTGCCCAATCCCCTCCAGTCTCCCCCGCTGCCTCTCCCTCTCTGTCTCTCTGGCCTCCTCTCCCCTCCACCTCCCTAGCCACCTCTCCCCCACCCTAGCCGCCTCCCTCTCCCTCTCCCTCTCCAACTCTCTCTTTCCATCTCTCCAGTTCCCCCTTTCCCTCTCTGGTTGCCTTACATCGTGGCACCGCTCCCACTGTCCCACCGCTCGTCCTCTCCCCCTCTCTGTCACCTGCTTTTGCAAGCTTTGCCTCCCCAGCGCACCATTGCCGCCCATTACCCACCTCTCCACGGCCCACCTCCCCACCGATGCTTTCATTAGCTAGAGTCGTGGCAGATCTAAAGGAGGTCATGATTTGGGGGTGGGATCCAGTCGACACAATGGATCCGGTGTTGGGTGGTGGCCTCGTGAGTGCAAACGGCGAGCGTAGATGTGGGGTGCTAGAGCTCGAGTGTGGATATAGGGCGCTGAGGCTTGACGCGAATGGCAAGCATGGAGGAAGAGGTGGTGGAGGAGAGCGGCGATGGTGAGGTGGGTGTGTGGCCGATGACGTCACGACCATGGATGTGAGAAAAGGTCGGTGGTGGATTGGGGATGAGTGCAGCGACGGAGGTGGTGCCATGCATGCGCCTGCGGCCTGTCGGTGGTGCGATGATGCACATGTGGCATCGGTAGCTGTGGTGGCCTCATTGCGGCATGGGACAACACCCTAGCGATGGCTTTGCTTTCCCACGACATCATGTAGCATGGGACAACGACGTGCACTGCCACAGGTACAACATGATGGCCTTGCTCTCCCTCTCTTTTCCGGTTAATCCCACGTCCCTTGGCTTTTGCATGATAGGCCCAACCGTGCCGCGTCACACCCCGCCGTTGTGTTGCCTCCCTACCATCCAGCATGTCGTGCCACTTTAGTGCCCGCCTGGCCTGTCATGCCGTACCACCCAATGGGCCTTCTTTCCATGCCTAGCATGATCCACCGTTCATATCGTACCAGCTCGGTCTACCATATGTCGCACCTGTGCTATATCGATCATGCCTTGGGCTAACCTGAAAAAGCCTGGCCCAACTCTCAAGCCTAGTCTGATCGATGCTTCCTATGTCATGTGCCTACGGTCATTAATTAAAAGCATCGTCTAGTAGATATATATTAGTGGATAACCGTACGTGTCCAATGAGCATGCACGAATCCAATTCCTTGCGACTCAGGAAGATGGCGATCGATCGGTGGCGCGCGTACGTGGATTCATATTGGCGGTGACTCAGCAGGACACAAGTCGCTAGCAGCAAAGTCTTTCAATTGGGTGGTGAAATATTCGCCATTAACTTCCCCATTGGAAGAGGCTCCGAGATGACTCAGAGCCGGGTCAGCGTATGGTCCAGTCCGCAGCATGCGCGGCTGCACCTGCATGCACCTGCCGTCGGGTTGTTGCATTGTACTATTTCTGTCCAAGTTTAAAGATACATTTTTAAATAATTTTATTTATAAATATAAAATATATTTTCTATTTTAATACAAAATTAATATGAAGTTTTCTCTACACCTCTAATAAATATCTCGCTTTACTTTATGTTCTCTATATACATATATTGAATATAGTGTTTATAGATAACTTAGTCATTTTCAGCATTTCTTTGGTTTATATGCTAAGAGAAAATATATCTTATAAATTTGGACGAAGGAAGTACCAGAGTATTGTACAGATGTAACTAGCAAGTTATTGTACAGATGTAGGAGAAAATAATGTTGCTTTTTTAACATAAGAATTGATTTATTTGACATTAACATGAAAATAAGAAAAGACGTTTTTGGGTTGCATGAGAATAAGTAAAATATAATGTGTAGTAGTTTTATTTGAGATGGATGAACATTGAATTCTTAAGCACTTACAGTGAACACCATGTTTTGGGCCATTTTTAATTAGCGTGGTTCCTGTGGTGAGCCAGTGGATAATGTGGTGAGATCAGCCTCCTCCTTCCTAGCTTCATGGTTTGGACGTCAAAAGTACGATCTGGGTTAGATTTCTTTTGGCTAAAGGATTAGGATTAATTCAAAAAAAACAATGATGACCAATGCATCACAGCCAAACAGCCAATGCTTATATAAATTAATGTGACAAAAGATGTTACGTGTGCACACGTTGATTTTGAACCATTAGTCCACGACGAACATCTAGAACGATGATTACTTAATTCTGCAACAAAATCGGCACCAAATTGCCATGCCAAATGTCTAAGGGAGTTAAACGATGGTAGTAGCACAAAGTTAAACAACCCCATATTTTGTTGACGCCGTAATTACACTCCTAGCACGCCGTTCCCAACGGCTTGCCCACTTATTAGGGCATCTCCAATGGTTATACCTAGCAACTAACTATAAGACTTCCACATCATCTATATAGTACACACTAAAGTTAGCATTCTAAAGAACTATCTATAAGGATAGCTATTTGATGCTTACATGCACACACAGAATTTATGGAGGCTGCCTCGTTTGGCGCTATAGACTATCTCTAGAGTTGTAGAGAGCTGCGTTCTCTTTCTTCATTTAATATCTTTCACGTAGGACAGTTGATGACATGGACTCTCTTGTAGATAGCTGCTATAGACCCATTGGAGATGCTCTTATTAGGGTATCCATAATATAGCAATAAGGTGGGCATTAACGCTGAGCTAGCCTCCCTGAGGCCGACCTCAAGCATTGGGGGAATGAGCAACAAGGGGGGAAAATGACCATTAGCTGAGCTATCTTTATTTTTTTTCTTAATTATTGGATTAAAGGATCAGGAGGAAAAAGGGGGAGAGTTGCGTGTTCCTAATCCTCCTGTAGCTGGATTCTCCAAAACCACAAAAATCTTTATAATGGAATTTCACCTCAACTCCTTTTATTTTGAGATTTTGAGAAGGATTGCTCTTTGGAGAGCACGATACAATAAAAGTTGTAAGCTGTGTTTAGAGGAGTTATTGTCTATCGTTAGTCTCTATGGTAGAGCCTATCGGGAAGGCCTAAGGGACGATGATTTACCTTATGGCGAATGTCAACGGTATAAGCCCATTTATCTCCCACTTGTGAACTTAGCGGATACTAGGAATTACATTCCTTTGTTTAGTTTTCCCTTTTATTGAACTAAAAAAGGAATGTTGATGCTACTTTTGATTTGGAGCGTAAGTACGGAGGCAACGGTATGGTTACATGGGGTCAAACAAGAGTTTTGGGCCCCACTCGGTTGGGCTGAAAAATAGTGGCTTATGACTGAAATTGCACTATAACTGGCTAAAATTACACTATGACTGAAGGTGGCTTATTTGGCATAATTAAATTTAAAAAAATAAAAAATATGTTAGCTCATCATGGATAACGCAAACAAATACGGGAAAAAAGAACCAGCAAAAAGCTAAAAAAAGGTCAAAAGTTCAAAAAAGACGAAATTTATGAATAGTGAAAAATAAGCCAGAAGCCAGAAATTCAAGCCGAAATAAGTGGGGCCTTGTTACAACCGAGGTAAGGTGGTAGCCCGCTTGACGCTGAAGCTCTAGCACATAGAGATGGCGTCCAACATACTGTTAATTGGCGCTTGGAACGAGTAATAATTGAATCTGACTGCCAGGTGATTGTTAATCTATGGAAGATGAGGAAGAACCGTAGATCAGAGTTTGTTGCCCTTTTCACTGAGATTTAGGAGCTTTGTATTACATTTATTGAGTTTGACATTCGTTTTGTTCCCTACGATGCCAATTTTGCGGCACATTTGTGTGCTAAGCAGGCCTCATCGGATAGGCTGAGGTGCATGTGGCTTAATAGGACACCAGTGTTTTTGTCTTGTACTCGTCATGATTGTAACCTTCATTGCGATGAATAAAGCTTAGCTCCGTAGTGAGTCTCAAAAAGGGGGAAAAAAGAAGATTGCAACTTTAGTGAATATAATACTCCGTTATAATCATTTTGAAACGTGTGTAGTTAAAATTTGAAAACTTTGACAGCTGATATGGCTAAAGGTATTAGATTTGTCATGTAAAAATAATATTAAAAGATTTATTATTGAATGTACTTCATAGAATTTTTAATAATGTTTACTACCATATAATTAGAAATAGTCAAATGTATGCATTGTAGACTGTGTCATCATATAGAACAAGTAGAAAACAGAGAGCCTATGCATGCATAAACTACTCTGCGTCAAGGAAGAAAATTCTATTGGAGAGAGCATTAAACCCTGCCTTCCAAGGCCCCATATTTTGCCACCTAATTAATAGAACAATCTTAGGCCAGTCTCAGTGGAGGTTTCATGGAGTTTCATGGGCATTAAATACGCTGACATGGCACTGTATTGATGAAGAGAGAGATGATAAAAGTTTCATGGGAGTAGAGAGAGTTTCATGGGGATGAAACTCTTCTGCACTGTTTCCAAAATATGGGTGTGTTGGAAACTGGGACATGAAACCTCCACTGAGACTGGCCTTAAAGCAACCAAAAAAAGTTGTATTCACCGCTCCTCTCCTCACTTCCAGACAGGCACTTACAGTGCCCTCATCGTGGCCATAAACTCCGCCACCATCCACATGAATGCGGGTCCACCTCTGACCCCTTCTTAAATCCCACTTGTCTCAGTTGCTACCAGGAACAACTCTATTCAGCGCGGCACCGGCATCTCCTTCCCTCCTCTTGACAGCACCCCATACGGGACCTCCACGAGGCGTAGGTTCCCCGAGAGTGCGACAGCCTTGCGTATCTACGCGAGGGTGTTGACTACGAGGGCGCACACCTACGAGAGGAGAACGGTGGCATGAGAGATGAAGGGGAAGATGACCGCGTTGAAGACCATCGGGCGGTGCTCAAGGAGGGCATGTGTGACTTGGACGGCAGCGAAGTGGTCAAGGCAGAAGGCGTGGTAGGAAATGGCATGTTGGGTGGTGATGGGGATGGGATGGTGGGCGCAGGAGGCGGCATGTCCGGGGGCGACGAGGGTAGGATGGAGGGAGCAGGTGGAGGCTGCACCGGGATGACGGGGGTGGCGTAGTGGGTGCAAGCGAAGGTTTTGCTGACAGTGATGAAGGCTACATGATCGGTGCGGAGGAGGCACGATTGGGGCCAGTGGAGTTAAAGCAGGCATGGTGGGTGCAACAGGCGGGTTGCTGGTAGGAGTAATGGAGCCCGACAGTGCGAAGTTAGACGAGGGTGCATTGTGCAGTAGTGGTGGCCACTGTTGTGCAGCACATGAGTTGATGAGGAGCGTGGCCAAAGGAAGGAGAGTAGGAGAAGAGGTGGGTTTGCTGTGCTGTCGGACCTGTATTTTATCGATTTGAAATCCTTTGCGATTTTACTGTACTATTCTCTGAATCAGTAGATAGTGCTCACAGATACATTACTGAACATCAAATATATATCTTGCGGAAGAATAACTAGTACAATAGTAGACATATACATGGGCCAATAAGGTTGAAACCTTTAAAGAGCAGCAGCGGAAACGGAAACATCACACAGGTGGGATCCTCAGGATATGCCCACAGACAACCAACTGAGGCTTGTGACCTAGTTCTTAGCCATCATCATCTTTCACTTTTGTCAATGCCCTTAGGTGACTACAGAGCTTTTCTTTCTTCTTCTGACTTAATAAATAATAGTAATCGAGTAACAATGAGTACAAAGCTACTCAACAAGCCACCACACATAATACAATAATAATAGATGCAAAGCTAATAAGGGAGCTTGAGATTCTTTTATTTGCATAAAGCCACAATTAAAGTACAACAAGTAAAAAGCCTGAGATCTAGCATTTTAACTAAACCATATTTCAAAGAATGTAAGAGTGTGCAATAGTAGTAGTAGTGTAGGTTTCATCCACCTTTTACAGAATATGGTTCCATCCACTGTATGCTATTTTCGATACTTGGGTTCTATCTACTCGTTATAATCGTTGGGTTTTATCCACCCAGGAGAAATCAATACTCATGGTTCTATCAACTCTGTGTTTTTCATCCCACCACAAAGATTATTTTGTAAATAGACATTAACTCAAGTAAGTTCCTATGCCCACCCTTGACCGTAGGCATGGCTGTTCGAATAGTTTTCACTCTGTAGAGGTCGCACACTTTACCCACAAGAGATAACCAACTTATTATATTTCGCATGTTTTCTTAGACATACAAATCAAGAAGATCATCATAAGACCTTTACAATGCATTTTCCCAATGAGGCTACACTCACTAAGATTTTCACCATCGTAGGGTTCTATCCACCTGCTCCGGAAGCCCCCTCTTGTGCCGCGCGGAGGCTTCTATTCAGCTCTCAACCCATGTCCATCGGATGGCGCAATCCACACTGGGTCGATACAAATTAATTTGCTAGGTCATACCCATTATAGACTTCTGGTTGCACTATTTTACATTG
This sequence comes from Dendrocalamus latiflorus, assembly GCA_017311315.1. NCBI lineage: Eukaryota > Viridiplantae > Streptophyta > Magnoliopsida > Poales > Poaceae > Dendrocalamus > Dendrocalamus latiflorus. The sequence continues at coordinate 39,147,780 of CM029664.1, forward strand.
GGAAGGTGTTATTAGATTATTTATTAGGGTTATCTGGGTGGTTCTATCATTAACCACACTCGTGCTCCATCTGCATTAGCCTTTCTTATCATCCACCCATGTATTTAAGCAAGTTTAGAGTTTTTGGGATCCAAAATATCCTTTCAATTCAAATACCAGCATTTCCATCCAAAGGTTGTCCAAACAGAAGTTTTCTTGATGAAAATGATGTCAGGGCAAATTAATGCCCTTGAGTATCTAAGCAAGACTAAGCTTGATGCTTAGATATGGACTTATCACTAGCATATTTACTATTGTTTTTAGGGCAACAAGGCTTTATGTTCAAAGTTAAGGAGTGTGGTGTATTAGCACAATTGTTAATTGGGACTTTAACTACGAGCTTAACATGAATATAACTTGAGTCATAAATTAAATAATGTAATTTTAATAATTTTAAATCAACATGACTTGCATTCAAAATGTGGGTGCAACATGATCAAAATAATAACTTGCCTTGCTTAATTTATTGCGGCCTTGATCTTACTTAAAGCCTTCTTAGTCATGATCTTGAACTTTTGGTCTTTATCTTGATCTTGATCCCGCTCAATTTATTGCCCCTTCAAGACTCCAAAGTCTAGTTACGTGACAAACAACCGAATTTGAATAAATCCAAATGAACATAATTAAATTTTATTATGATTCAGATGGTGACATGAGATAAGGTGTAGTGAATACAAGATGCAGATGGGGGCAAACAAAGTCTGAGCAAAAGAGAATGGCAGGGAGAAAATCTATTGAAAAGGATATCAAACAAGGTTTAGTAGGGATGAAGGAGTATTCACAGAAATATTTCACTCCGGATTTGAACATGGTTGGACATGGTTGACCGGAGGATACTACTATTTGAACTTTAATTTAGTGACTTCTTTATTGTTTTATATTAAGGAAGTTGTATAAGTTAGGTGTGACCCACTGATAGATATGAGGGTCTACACGCGATATGTATAATTTTAATTAACCATATTAATCTTCATATTTCACATTTTTGGGAAGTTCATGACGTATTGTTATTTGAGGTTTAATTGCCAATTAATTGAATGATCAATTCAATAATTTAACTAAGGTGTGGGATTATTTATTTAGTCAATTGCTATTTAATGGTTAACTTTAGTTAGGCCACTATTTACTAGCAAACCGCGGCCGATAATTAATCCTACGGTTTACATACATTTGGATGAATTGAAATCCTTATATTAGTTTGTGTATTACTAGACTTCAGGTTGTGGTCTACTGATATTGTGGTGGTTATTTCAATTAAAGTCCAATTAATTGGCCCTATTACCATGCAGTTCATCAAATTATAGTTTAGTGAAATTTATATTTAATGACCAATGACCCAAGAGTTATTGTGATAATCAATTATATTTTAATAGATATACAAAGTTATATTTTAGCATGATCTCTAATTAAATGTGCTCTTTGGATTAAATGCCATGATATTCCAATTTTCCTTAGTTACTATCTAGCATAATTTAATTTAATGAAAATATATTTATGTGGGGCCTAGATTACTATATACCATTATATTTTAATATTATCTTTAATTAAATTTACTTTTAAAAATTACGTGTTGGAGGCATGCTCATGATTTTAATCATTTATACAAAAATTATATTTTAATAAGACCTTCAACTGACATATGAGTTTTCTAAAAGAAATATTGTTGGCTTCGTAAATGACCTCCATTTCTATCTAAGTATTTTTAGGAAAATCATTAATTAAAGTGGATACTTCAAATTAAATACTAGTAACATATTAATTAATTCACCCTAAATGACTTTGAGTATTATTTACATTTACACAAAATTATGTTTTGAAATCACCTTTCATTTAAACATGTATTTTAATTTGAGTGACAATAAAACATTGGTTAATTACCTTCATTAATCTCTATATGGCTTAATCATATATTAATTAATTCCTTAATTCTTATTGATATGCAAATAATTTAAATTTAATCTAAATACTTACTCTAATTCCATAATTAATCTTATCCTTACCTTTATTTTTATTTAAAAACTAGATTATATTAAATTGTACTTTTATTTTTCTCAATTATTTTAATTCTCCCTAAATTATTTTCTAACTAAAAAATGGAAACAGAGTGACATGCGGGGCTATGCATAGTACTCCAGGCCTATATGTCATATATACCGTGAGAGAGGAACAAAGAGAAACAGAGGAAGACCAAGTAGGGGAGGCAGTGGCGCACGGCTCCACTGAGTTGTCGGCGTCAAGGCGAGCATAGTGGGGTGATAGCGACCACAAAAATGGAATGCCAGGGGAGGAAGAAGCTAGGGGATGTAGTGCCATGGCTTGGGGTGGCGCAGAGGCGGATGACAATGGCTCATGGCGCCAGGCGTAGGGGGGAAGAGGGGTCACGGCGGCCAGGAGGGAGAGGGAGAAAAACAGAGGAAGCATGAGTATAAGCGAGCTAAGGTGAACTCACCGGGGTGGTCAGGGAGGCCAGGGTGGTGTCGAGGCGGGCCAGCAACGTGGGCCAAGGGTGCAGCGGGGAGCCATCGACGGCAATGATCTGGGGTAGGGGTGAGCTTCAACTAGCGGTTAGGGAAGGATGGGGACAACGAGGAAATGCTCCAGGAGAGACGAATCAAATTGAGACTCTATGAGGGGTGATTGGTGGTGGCGGCAACGGTTTTGGCCAGAAGTGGGGAAGGAGATGGCATCAGCATGCTCAGGGTGAGGAATTCCCAAATTGGGTGAGGGGTAATGCAAAGGAATTCCCAAATTGGGTGAGGGGTAATGCAGAGGAATTCCCAAATTGGGTGAGGGGTAATGCAGTTGGGAATGTGAATGCGAGGTGACATGGTTGGTTTGGGGAGAAACTCACCGGAATGGTCGGAACAGCGAGGGGAATTGGTGGCTGGAGAAGAAGATTTCAGCTCTGAGATAGCTTGGCCCAAATTGGTGAGGGGGAAGGGGTGTCGTGGTACATGGAGAGCAAGACGAGCTCCGGGGAGGATTTTATACCCGTGTGGGGGTGATGGTAGGACTGTCGCCGACGACCAAGCGCCAGTGCATAGCATGGGCGCTTGGCGTTGCCTTGACATGGACTCGACTGTGGCTCAAGCGACGAGGTGGTCAAGATAAGCATGGGAGGTGACGGTGATGTGATGGGGCAGAGCTGGCACAGGGTATGGGCGTAGCGGGGCATGACGATGACGGTCAAAGAATGTGGATGCACATAGAGTGACGCGGGCTAATGGGCACGCAGGGCGCAAGTGCGAGCGGCTCGGGCACGGAAGCGCAGCAAGCTCGGCGAGTGCAGCATGGTTGACGCACGGTGCATGGCGCGACAGTTGCGGTGGTCACAGTTGGGCTCATTGTGCGATAGGCACAGCACTGGTGTCATGGCTGAGCCAAAAGCAGGGGAGCAAAGAGGAGGAAAGAAGGAGTTGGGTTGGGCTGGATGGGCTGGGAGGGAAAGAGGGGAAAGGGAAATAGGCTAACCTATTGGGAAATATTGATGTTCTTCCTTTTTATTCAAATTCCAGTTTTGGTTTGTAATTTGAATTCCATTGTGAATTTCTTTTGTCCAAAATTTGAAGAGTGCACCATTTTCATTCTTGAATTTTATTTTCTTTTCAAATTCAATTTTCAGGTCAAAATTTCCTTCTTTCAATTTTTACTTTAATTTAGGTTTTGTTTTAACGAATTAAATTTTAATTTAAGTTTTTGGATTTTGAATTCACATTTCATGGTTTCCAATTTTCCATTATTTTATTAGTATGATTATTATTTGTGTTTGGGCATTTTACCTTGTGTTATTTTGCATAGCACAAATTTCAAAAAAGCCCAAATAAAATTTCAGAAGGAATTCAAATGTCAACAAGATGCATTGAAAAGTTTTAAAATTTCACATTTTTGAACATCCGATTTTCGGGGTGTTACATGTGCTTTGAGAATGGTTGTGCTATATGGCAAAATCTCATTTGAGACCTTGGAGCATCCTCCGTAGAATTTTCTTCCTGTACTTCAAGATCTCAACCAAATCCAGTGATAGTTAGGTTAATAAATGCTCAAAATTGTAATGTTAACTTGCAGTCTGGGTTTGATTTGGATATGTAGTTTACTAGTACTAGTAGTGATGAGCCTTTGGCGCCAAGTTTCAAAAACATCGGTTTCCCACTCATTGAACCATAACCACTGATCCCACTTTACTTAGAATCAAAGAATCAACTTTAGTAATATCAGTTGAGATGCAGATGCTCAAAGAAAAAAAACTAAAAGAGAAAGTTTTCTTGCCATGTTTTGATGCTAAGGTAACTGCAGAGATCATTACCAGGACTTACTAACAAAACTTAGCCAGATATTGATGGTTAGTACAGTCAGTGTGGCACCTAGCTTGTCTAGCTAAAGGTTAGGATTTGAGTCTTACCAATTAAAATTGAGTAGGCCATTTATGAATGTATTTGGAAATTTGATGCAACAACATCTTTTGATCCACACCTACGGTGTTTAAATAATCAATTTAACCAGCTCTTTTAGTGTTGTTTTATAATGCATGCAGTCAATATTTTAAACCTTTGGCCACAAATTACATGCTATATAGATTTGTCACATAAAAATTATACTGGCAGATTAGTCATTAAAAGTACTTTTATATCATTATACTTCTAATAATTTTGCTAACATATAGTTAGAAAAGGCAACGGTCAAAGATGTGTATAGAGATATTGTCGATATCCAAAACGACGAGTAAAAAAGAATGGATGAAGTTAAAAGTGTGTACAGTTGATTACTAAGGATTAATATTGGGAAGTTCATGTATTTCGATCTAGCCCTACAAGAAAAGAGTAAATCTATGTCATCGTAAATATCTTCTGTAACCCACTGTAACCTGTCACTACTCTGCTAGCCACGTTGATTTGCATTAGCGTCACAAAACGAAAATTCGACAGGTTAGTCTGATCACTTGTTGGATGACGGGGCTCCACTGTTAACGTCCTTTCATGAAGACCAATGTGAAACTGAAAAGGATGTTCCCACAGGAAAAGTAGCATTGAAGCAAAAATTCGGGTTGTAAAAGTGCTGGCAGAAAGGGATCCAAGTACAAAAGATTTGAGCAGCGAATTAGAAGAAAAATAAGTGTGGCAAAACCCCACAGAATATGACTTGTTTTGACAACAACTGCCATGAGCCCAAGACTTTTAGTCGGCATGTTTCAGGCTAGGCGGCATCGGGTATCTGAAAATGTGGTTAATGGTGCTTGAAATGATCTCTCCAGACTAGAATCAGGTTCTCCTCGGAAAAGGCCGGAGTTTTGTCTAGGAAGGGTAGCACTTTGAGGATTTGTGCAAATCCAGACAAGCCATGCAGGGGATTTTAATTTTTTTAATATGTACTTAGCATGATTGTAAGAATGTGATTCCCTAGCGAAAATTAATGTTTGATGAATAGACAAATACTATACCACAGATGACATCATACAACCAAATTAAATGTCATTCACACTAGGCTAATTGAGCGGGTTTTAGAATAGTCAACTCGATCTCCCAACATTATATAAACGAATACATATATAATGCCAGTAATATATAGACTTGTGCTTTTATATATGCTCTGCAGAAAACTATATTGCGTAAACCTTAAAGATCATTGTTAGTAATAGTGGGCATTGCAAATGAGACCTGCGGTGTGCTTTTCACTTTTGAGGAGAGTATTGAACCACCCCTCTAATAAATAATCCTGATGAAGAACACCATATGTCATTTAGTTTATGAGATTATTGCACGCCGCTCCTTGCGACATAGAAAACATTCACTACTCTAGATAGAAAAAACGAATTTTTGATGTTAACTTCGGTTTTTTAGTGTGTCTGAGATGCAACTGTTCAAGGGCGGATTCAACACTGCACTTCTGCAATCTGCAGTAGAACACCGCAATCGAAAACACTAACACACTCCACCTAGGCTTAACCGATTCCATTCCAACAACCCAATTCTTCCTCAAAAATAGTTTCTTCTTCAATTTTTTTTCAGAGAGACGGGGGGTTTTTTAGGGAGTTTTCAGTTGAGTTGAGACCCCCCCCCCCCCCCCAAAAAGAAGGCTTATTTAACCCCTCCTATCCTCTCCTGCCAGTCCAGCCTAAACCTCTCTCTGCTGGGTCTTCTCTTCTTCCACCCCAGCTCTCGCCTCTTGGCACCACACTAGGCCCAAGAAACAGAGCCAATAACTCCAGCTCTTGCCCGCTTGCTCCTGTTCTTGCGACGGAACAGAGCCAAGAACTGAGCTAGCGTTACGCAGGAGACGGCCATGAAGTACGTGCTGGTGACTGGAGGGGTGGTGAGCGGCCTCGGCAAGGGCGTGACGGCCAGCAGCATCGGCGTCGTGCTCAAGGCCTGCGGCCTCCGCGTCACCACCATCAAGATAGGTAGCCATTCCTCCTTCCAGTTTTTTTTTTGTTGACAAAAGTAACCGCCACGAACGTAGAAACCGAAAAGGACGGGGTTTTCCGTGGAAAGATGGATTTTTCAACCCGGCTTTGCGTGATCTTGCCTTGCCGTTTGCTCAGTTGGTCTCAACTGCAACCCAGAATCCAGAAACGAATGCTTTCGTCGTTACAGGTGTTGTACATGCGTTGTTTTGGGCAAAGGAAGCAGCATTCCCGAATATTTGGGGAGGGCTGTTTGGCGCACGATGGGAACTACTTGTGCGCGCTTGGTTGTTAGTACATGGTGATATTTAATTAAGCTGAAAAGAAACGGGCTTTTAATTCATTCAAGCTGTCAATTGAAGCTTTTGGCCTCAAACAGATGCATTTTGTTGCACATGTACCCGCCTTTTTACATCTGTTACTTTTTCTCAGTTATTGTTCTCTTTTGCTTCTCTGTTCGTTGTCTATGGGTTTAGAGCTGTCTGTTTCTTGCTATCTGCTTTTCTTGAGCTCCCAAGTTCCCAGTTTCTTTGAACCGGAGACTGTCACATGAGACATGCAACCTATGATCAAGTTAATTAGTTCACTGCTTGTACTCAATGTTCTTGTTTTAGGCCTGATTCTTTACATGTGAGTTTTTTTAGACCATATTCTGTACATGTGAGTTGAGAATCTTGACTGAGCAGTGTTTTCTGCTCCTCTGGTTTAGTAGCTTAAATCTTGCATTGCTCTGCATTATACAGTTCTTTTGGAGATTCTTGCCAATGTTTTACGGTGTTTTCCTCCAGTTTTCTTTAGGTAAAAGTAATTTTTTTTTTACCTTTTGATTTTGGTTACTCGTTGTCTTTGATGAAGCGGATATCTGATCTTAAGTTGGTGTCACAATCGTAGTTCCTTCAGAGAGACGAACTCCTCAGTTGTTTAGGCCAAGTTTGTCATCTCATGCATTAAATTTTTCTGACTAAATTTTCTGTACCGTTTTTTGAAGGAACTTATTTGTTTCGTTTAATTCGGCGGGTATGCAAGTACACAATTTAGAGAGAAAAAAAATGACTGATTCTTTGAGCCTTCATTTTTCTCCCATCTACCTGTGTGCTTGTTAGTTCTCAAAAATTTAGTTGAAAGGTTTCTATATTAGAAGTTGGTGAACGGATTAAAGAAAGAGAGGTGCTTATATGATTTTTTAAAGTGATTTGTATAACTTTTAAAACAGAACTGAATGATGGACAGTGAATATTTACTATTTCATGTGTTTTGAGATTAGTATTATTCTTGTTAGAGTAGAAAGTATGAAATCACTGCTCTTAAAGAAACCATTTAGTTTTGTTAGGTGAGCATTACTTACCGTTCTTAATTTCTTATCGTGGTTCATTTTTGACTACTCATCTGCAGACCCATACCTCAACACTGATGCTGGCACCATGTCTCCGTTCGAGCATGGTGAGGTCTTTGTTTTGGATGATGGTGGAGAGGTAACTACAAGCTGCTCCAACATCTTTCTTTTTGTGTGCTCTCTTACCAGAAAATTACATACTGTTGGTATCGTCATGGATGACCATTGATAGTCTTCACTAGTTCACCTGTAATGGACATCTTTTTTTCATGGGTTTATCTTGTTACATAGTTTGTTTTTTAAAAGTGAGTTGTTTTAGGGAAGTTTTCAAAAGCGAGTTGTGTGGATATAATCTCTTTGGCTAATTGGACTTTCTGCCCTTTTCTTTTCTTGAAGGTGGACTTGGACCTTGGAAATTATGAACGTTTTCTGGATATCAAATTGACCCGTGACAACAATATAACCACAGGAAAGATCTATCAGGTTGGTCCTATTAGTCCTAATCCATGTGTAATTAGAACTTCTGTTCTGTGGAAGATTGTGCTATCAAGTCAAAAGTTTGGTTTCTATTTTTCTTTTTTGAAAAGGTTTTTTACTTTGACATTAACAAACCGGCAACATTATGAGCGCTTGATTGACTGGGTGTACATGGAACACACAAATCTTTATTGAGTCACTTTATGTTTCAACGTAAGATCCACTGCAGTACAATTATGCATGTTCAGAATCATCTGGACCTCTAGTCTGCCACTGTTGTCGGAAGCTACTGATGAGATTCAACCTGTCACATGGTAGCTTAATTGTAGAGTCGATGCTCTGTTGGCTGCTTCTGTCAATCAGTGAATTAGGAATCTTTTGGCGCCCAGCTCCCGTGCAGAGGGCCGTCACTGATCTGAAAAGTGTGTCAGCAGTTCGGTTCGAGAATCTTTCTTCCATTGGCCACCTGAAATTTGTACTGGATGCAAAGTAGACTAGGTAACTAGGTCTCAAACTACAGTTGAAACCCACACCAATATCAGTTGGCCGTTTTGTTACCATTGTAAGTTAGAATCAAAAGTGACCTACAATTTTTACTACTTTCATGTGATCTCCGGTTGATTGTGCGTAGTAAAAACTTCTTGGATTCTTGTAACTGCTGGCGTCATCTTCTGGAAGTTAATAGCATTTTTCTTTCTAATGCTAAAATCAGGCTGTAATTAACAAAGAAAGGAGAGGAGACTACTTGGGGAAAACCGTCCAGGTGTGTTATCATTCTGTGTGTGGAGCTTTCATGTGAAAAATATTACTGCGAACCAAGGGGTGGGTTCTTTTGGATTATGTCTTATGACTTTTGGTTTAAATTTTTGAATTCTACCTGTTCACAAGAGAGTACAGAGAGAGAGATATATACTCGCGTGCAATTTTGACCGATATGGATGAAGTCGGAATAGTGTCTACTACAATCGAATTGTAGAGCCCGCCTTGAAAAGACACTATGTTTGAAAGCTAGTTACTATAGAAATCCAAGTCATAAGCCCAAAAGAACCCACCCAAGATTATTGAATCTGGATTTATTTTCCTTTTCAGGTTGTGCCACATATTACGGATGAAATACAAGATTGGATTGAACGTGTAGCCATGAATCCAGTCGATGGTAAAGAAGGGCCTCCTGATGTTTGTGTCATAGAACTTGGCGGCACTATAGGTAAACAAAACAATTTCATTTATAGCATAGATTGTAATAGCACATACTTCACACATCGTAGTGTAGTTTATTTTCGCTCAATTGTTCCCATAGCTGTGTAAGTATGCCGGTGCAGGGGACAAAATCTTTTCGCGGCATAACGACAGTGGCATTCTTGATGCAGGGGATATTGAATCAATGCCTTTTATTGAAGCATTAGGTCAATTTTCGTACCGTGTAGGTCAGTAAACAGCAGCTCTTCCCTGAATGTTTATTTTTTTTATTTTAGCCTGGTTCTCTTTTACAATATCCACTTAGTTTCAATTGACATTTTCTTTCCTCATTGTGTTGTAGGACCTGGAAACTTCTGTCTGGTCCATGTCAGTCTTGTTCCAGTTCTAAGTGTAGTTGGTGAACAGGTATGTTTTACTCATTTGAACAAAGAGATAAGATAAAAATTTGAGAGGTTGTAACAGTACTTGCAGTTTTATTGGGATTCATGGCATGTTGTACTGTATGAAAAAATATTTAAGTACTTCGAAATTTTTTTAATTTGCCCGAAATGGTATGAACTATGAAATTGTGCCTATAGTAGTTTACTCTGAATTGAATTTCGTTTAAACAGAAGTGGCATTTTGTTGTTGTACTAAAAAAAGAAAAGGGGAAACACCAAGAAACTAGAAATTATTTGTGTTGTTGAACCTCTAAAAACAGTCTGTGTTGTTGAACCTCTAAAAACAGTATAATTCTTCAGTTATTTGAACTTGTCATATTCTGTTAATTTCTCACAAATGATGATTTTGTGCATTTATGTAGAAAACTAAGCCTACCCAACATAGTGTTCGTGGCCTAAGAGGACTTGGATTGGCACCTGATATTTTAGCATGCCGCAGTACTGAGGTACACCATCATTCTTTTATATTCCTTTATAGCGCTCTATGGTTCATTTCCTTTGGTGCTAAATATTGCTATATTCATGGTCATCTCTATGCTTTTGACAGCCACTGGAAGAACATGTGAAAGCCAAGCTCTCACAATTTTGCCACGTTCCAGTAATGAGAACTCTTGCAATTTCAAGGCTTGTATTGGGTTTTGTCTCTTGCTGTTGTGTTGACAATGCAACTTTTGTTGCAGATCTCAAGAATTGTGAATCTCCATGACGTTACAAACATTTGGCACATCCCTTTGTTGCTAAGGGTATGATACGTTTCTTTGTTGCAAACTTGCAATGCATATATTCCAAATTTTCATCTTGCTTACTCAACCGTGAACCGTCAACACTGGATTCTTTCTATAGGACCAGAAGGCCCATGAATCTATTCTGAAAGTTTTGGACCTTCAGTTGTATGTATTTTTTCCATGACTACAATAAATTTATTCATCCCCTCATAGTTTGAAGGAACAATACTTACGCCTTCAATGTGTTTCTTCATTCATGTATGCAGCGTAGGCAAAGTTCCTCAAGAACCTAAGTTGGCTGAATGGACTGAAAGAGCCAGCAAGTTTGACAAACTGAAGACTCAGGTAGGATTCTTTATCCTTTTGACCTCTTCATCTTCCTATTGTTGTTGGGGGTGAGGGGTAGAGTATTGCCCCTTTTATTTTAAATCAAAAGTTTTTTTTCCCGTAACTGATCACTGTTGCGCAATGAACTTTTCAGGTTAAGATTGCCATGGTTGGAAAATATACTGGCCTGTCAGATTCCTACCTGTCTGTTCTAATGGTGAATTTATTACTAAGTACACTCGTTTTTGCACTCAAGATCAACAGGATTACTAGTAGTTGAATTTGCTAGTTGATTACTTGATAGACATGAGTCTACACTTGATTATGAACAAGTTAAAAAAACAAATAGGTTTCTTTAGGTTATATTCCTTTTCCAATTCCTCAATCATGATGCTATCCATGGATAGAAATCTCAGTACCGGTGGAAAACCCGGCCGGCGAGCGGTAACGGTATCGGCCGATTACCGGAAAAACTGGAGAGAAAAAACCAGATGAAATTCAGGTATCAAAATTTGAATTTAGACTATTTTAAAACTGGTAACCATTTTGGTTACCGAAAAAAACCAGAAAACTGCTTAAAAAACCAAAAAAACCCACTAAAGACTGGGACAAACCAAAGAAAACCTAGCACAAAATATTGGGTCTAGCATATTTAGCCCATACAATAGATAATTTAGCACAAAAAAAGGTCTAAATCAAACTAGAAAAATGCATTATGCAATCATAAATTTAAATTTACATTTGAAAATTTTTGACCTACTTTTTCCCACGCGGTACCCACCGGGATTTCTGGTAACCGTTACCGGCCAGTAACCGCCGATTTTTTATCCCTGATGCTACCTTATAATTCTACTGTACACAGTATGCAGCATACATGCAACTCTTTAGTATTTCCACTGAATATGATAAGTGTTTGCGGAACTTCTAATGGTAGTTGGAAGAGTTGTGGGTTTCTGGCATGACATTGTTTGTTTGATTTACAGCTGTTCTTCTTAGTTTTTTTTGGTTGATGAATTGCTTCTTAGTTCGTTGGCATTGTGCTTGTGAAAATTCTCCTTTTCTGTAAAAACAAAGCTGCACTTCTCGACGAAATTTGTAGGTGACAATATTTACTCTTCATGTTGACTGATTTATCTGATTTGACCCTTCTTTCAGGCTCTTTTGCATGCATCAGTTGCTATGGAAAGAAAACTTGTAGTGGAGTGGGTTCCTTCATGTGATCTTGAAGATTCTGCAGCCGAAGAGGTTAGTGTTGACTATGTACTTCACATCGATTTTATTTTCCTCAATGGATCTTGCATTGATGCTTGGGAGATGCTTGTTTTTTGTAGACCCCTGACGCCCATCAAAAAGCATGGAAACGACTGAAGGTTAGCATATTTTACATTCTTGACTGGTGCTATTATGCAATTCTTGATAATTCTGTACAGTCATTTGAAGAAATTTCCACCTCAGGGTGCAGATGGTATACTCGTTCCTGGAGGCTTTGGAGATAGAGGAGTTCAGGGCAAAATCCTTGCTGCAAAATATGCACGAGAAAACAATGTTCCTTATCTTGGCATTTGCTTGGGTATGCAAATTGCAGTGATTGAGTATGCACGTTCTGTCATGAAATTACGTGGCGCAAATAGCTTAGAGTTTGACCCAGCTACAACATCACCCTGTGTCATTTTCATGCCAGAGGTAGATTACGTTGACTGTCATACTGTCTTGGTAATTCTTCTCTGTTAAGCATCAACTGTGATCGCTATACTTTATACAACACATCAACAGGGCTCCAAAACCCATATGGGGGCGACAATGCGGCTTGGCTCAAGGAGAACATATTTCCAAGTCATTAACTGCAAATCTGCAAAGCTGTAAGAAAACACAGTCCCTCTTGTTCCCCTAACGTGTTACGTATAATTGTGCATTTGATGTTTATTCCCATTTATGTGTGGAATATAATTGTGATGAATTATCTTAGGTATGGCAATGTTAGCTCTGTAGACGAAAGACATCGCCACAGATATGAGGTTAGCTATATGAAATTATCTGATGGCACAGATCATTCTGTGCTGCTACTCTTCCTTTGTATAATATTGAAGATTTTATTATTTTTTCAGGTGAACCCTGAAATGGTCCTAGAGTTTGAGAAGGCCGGGCTTTCATTTGTTGGCAGGGATGAAAGTGGAAGGCGCATGGAGGTAGACTTAGAAAATAGTTGCTTTAATCTTCAGTAAGAACTTAATGCCAATCATTCTCCATTGCCTAACGGATGATGCTCTACTGGATGCAGATTATTGAACTGCCCAATCATAAGTTTTTTATTGGTGCACAATTCCATCCTGAATTCAAGTCAAGACCAGGAAAGCCTTCTCCACTTTTCTTAGGTAATGCAATTCTACTTGAAAAAAATATATGCTGAATTCTACTTTTCTTGATCAATTGTAGATATGTTAATTTTTTTTATTAAACTCTACTAATCAAGGGCACCGTTTGTTGTTAGCGATGTACCAAAACAGTGAAGGAATTCTGCTGTCATTTTCACTTTTTTCTTCATATGCACTGCAGTTCTTCATGTTACTTGATCATGATCGTCTGCATTTTCTGAATACTAATGGCTCATCCAAGAACTTCATCTGAATTAACAATGCATTTCTGCTGACAGGATTAATAGCAGCAGCATCTGGACAACTAGATGCTTTGCTCCAGCGCAGTTCTGTCAATTCGATTCCGACACTTCGGGGTATTTACGATGCTGTAGTCCCGAAACTGAAACTGTACCCGAACGGACATGCAAAGAAGCCATTGAACAGCCTGGTAAATGGATACTACGGAAACGGCAACGGCATCCACACCTAGTTGCGCAGTGCTGAGCGAGGCCTTGCTTGATATTTGTTTCTACGGTTTTGCTTGTACCCTATTTCATCTCTGTTTTGCTTTTTGGGTCTTTTCGGTTTGGATTTGTCTCTGCTTAACTGAGAAGGGTAAAGAGTTGCAAGCTCCAGCGACACACGGTTCCGATATTTTAACGAGGAACGTCCTCCGGTCATGTTGAAGCAAGTTAGCCATAGGGTCTAGTACTCTAGTGTGTTGTTTGTTTTTGTTGAGGCCTCAAATTAGGGCTGGAAATGTCTTGGTAGCTTTAGTAGAGCCTAGCATATCTCAACTATCTGTACATTGTGAAAGAACTTATCTAAGGACTGAATATACAAATGCTTGGCCAAGATTGCTTTGTTGAGAAAATGTAGGCCCCGTTTGGCACAGCTCTAGCTCCGAGATCTATACTGGATCTGTAGTTTGTTGACTAAATTAAAGTGATTTAAATATTTTTATTTAATATATAATATAAATGAAATGAGTCATGTAAATGCACTTAACATGCTTGCAACTCTAGATCCAGGATTTTCTAGAGCTAGAGCTCTGCTAAACGGACCGTAATGATGTTTACTTCATCGAACAGTTGGCTATCTGATCCAAGAATATGCTGGTAATATTGTTGTTAATAAAGTCCTGCTAGTGTGCGTGTGTTGCTCTGCTGTATGGCGACCCAGAGCAAACTAACTTATTCAGTGATGCTGTGTGTACTCGAATCGATGGTTGCATGACAGCATGAGTAGTTCGTGACACAATCTAGCTATCTGCAACCTTGTGATGTACTGCTACTGCCTCGGCCTCGCTGAGTTGCAGGCGACAAAAATGTGCTAAAAGCCGTTGCTAGGTTGGGAAATTTGGCAGGTGCGGACGATATTTTCTGACAGAATTGCCACACGTCCAGATTCAGATTTTATCCTATACAGTGTAAAATTGATTGATATTTCATTGCTGAGATTAAATTGAGCTCCACCAAAACATATGGAGATTGATTGGAATTAGAGAACCTTGTTATATTTTACAATTGTGAGTTGCATATACTACATGACGATATCTCCACTCCAAATATTCTACAAGCCATGGAATTTTCCAAAATTTTAAACATGGACTTTACTGAAGTTCTTCTACTTACAAGGGGCAATATTACATTATTTTGTAACAATGTCAGACTGCCATTGTTTCATAAGTAGGGCATCCTGCAGACTCTGTATGATCTCAACAGCTGACAGGTACTATGATAAGGAAAATCTGAAGTAATTTATAGCAAAATTCCATAATAATGGGTCATACATGACCATAATATAGTGTCATAGAATATAGGATCCTTGAGAACATAATGATGATTATGACCGTCCACAAAAAGCGGCAAACCTTAAGAATTTCACGCTGCTGTCTTCGGGTAAAACAAGCAACGTAGCATAATGTAGTCTCCAAAATCGTGTCCCCGTCCAGGTAATATACCTGTTCATCGTTACATGGTTAGGTGCAAGAAAAGTACTCTGAACTCTTGAGACACAGTAGGCTAACATCTTAAGTGTAAATTCAAGTCAGGTAACTACAAAACAGAAGTATAAGAAAAGAAGAGCGTCCAAAACAAAAGCATTCAGTGATCATGCACAAAATAGAATTCTAGAACACAGACGTACGTGTTTGTACATGTTGATATTTAAGCAAATAGCAACATCAGTAATGCAAAACAAGAGAAAAAAGAAAAATTACATTCAAGTCTCGACACTTCAGAAGTTTCGACTATCATACCCGCAGATTTTTCCTAAAATTTATTGGCATGTTTCTTTGCTGTAAAGAGTGAGGACAAAAAAAAAATTCACACAATTCCTACTTGTTGAGCAATACCAAAGAAATCTTCAGAAAAGGAAGGACTTACCGGTAAGCAATTGAGTACAGCCAATGTCGCAGAAACATGAAGCAAACAACTTAAACCATTTTCCAAGATATAAGGAACATCTGCAATGAAAAGGAAGAGTGCCCATCGAGGCCTGTAGGAGGATAACTTAACAGAACGTGCTGCTGATAACGGATCACCCACATAAATAAAAGTTCCCTCGCAAGGACTCAGCCCAAAGTTATTATTTGTAGAATGTGATGATGATAAATTTCCTTCTTTCTGCAAACACTCCAAAGAATATGGCCTGGCATAGGAGATCTCTATCCATGAAAAGCCTGGGGTCAGAACAGGTACCAAGCAGTACTCATCCTGTCAGCATTGATCAAATATACTTTGTATCAAGCAGAGTAGGTAGATCATCAAAAAAGAATAAATGCTATTACCAGAAGGAAGCAATTCCTCCAGATTATTTTTAAAGACTTATAATTCATTGTCACATTGTAGTAACAAGTCACAACAAAAATCAGGGCTCTTACCTCCAAACAGGCACAGCTACTTCCATCATCTTTAGTACCCCGCCATCCCTTTCCACATTTTCTAAGCTTAACTACATCTTTTGCAATCAAGCAATATTTGTCCTCAACTTCTTTCTGGTCACTACCTCTGCCAATCTCACCAGAAAAGGTGATGGAACCATTGCATGTAATTTTTTCAAAGGCTATCAGTTCATCTGGGCAAGATAGCTTGTCATTTATCTGCCAGAGATTCTTGCTTGCATCCATCCATGAGTTTGGGACACAATAACCCTTGCCAGAACTAGTGGCACCATAGCTCTGGGAGCTTTCAAGGAACTCAGGACTACTGGTTTTTTCTGCATTGCCTTGAGCCAGCATTTTCATCCATTCATCAGTTCTTGTTATGTTTAGACCATCCAAAGAGAGAACAACATCATGAACAGACAAGTATCCTGACAGAGGAGATGTTTGTGGGACTCTCATGACCTGTTCTGACAGTCTTTTAGAATGCAAAGATTGCTGAGATCAAAATATTGAAAAGTGCAAAGAAACATACGATGAGGCCATCACCACTTGCGTAGAGAGGATACAGCGCCACAGGAAGTAAGACTGCTATCAGCACACATACTGCACAAAACTATTAAACATGAAATCATAACAGAGACATCATTATGAACTGAGTGACAGGCTTATGAAAATAGGGTATTAAACTATACCAATTAATATTGCAGAACTGGTACTTCCCAAATATGACAAAGTATATATATCATTAAATTTCTCTCTAGGGCTATCATGAGCAGGTTAGGGTTAGGGTTTTTCCCTCCCTTATCTCTTCTCCACCCACCCAAACCCTAGATCCACCTGACAGCCGCCGCCACCTGGCCGAAGCCGCCCCTTGGCCCTTCCCGCAACCCCATCTATCGCTGCCGTTGGGCTGTTGGACCACGCCACCGCCTTGGATCTCTTCTTTGGCACCGTCGTCGAGGGAGCTCGGCCCCTGGCACTTCTTCCCCTGCCTCTGGCCGCCACCACCTTAGGACATCTCCCCGACGTTGCCACGGAAGATGACGCCACGACCTCATCTCCGCCTCTCTCCACTACACATCTGGCCACCGCCGCCATGGGAGACACCACCGTCTCCACCCACCTTGCACCGATGCCGCCGTCGCCTCTACGGAGCCGCCGGTGAGTAGCTTGGGCTCTCTCCTGCCCTGATCTCGTTGCTGCTGCCCCAAGCCTGGCCATTGTTGCTGCTGCTCCGACCCCGTCCGCTGCCCTTGCTACCTTGACCTTCACAGGCAGCAACCATACGCCATTGTCAGGTATCTCCACGTCATCACCAAGCCCCTTCTCGCGGATTCCACGCACTATGTCCACCCCTAGTGGCTCAGTTGCCTTCTCAATTCTGAAGGTTTTCTTTGATAGGATGAACTGCCATGAGTGGGACATGCATATGAGAATCCACATGAAGAGCCAGTGCCTCTAGGGCTACCTTACTAGAGAGCGGCCCTGTCCACCTTACCCACAACTGCCGCTCGCGCCTCAGTTCCCTGTGGATGCTGATGAGACTACCCAGTAGGCTGCGGTCACTGTCTTTGAGGAGGCCATGGAGGTGTACCAAACTCAGCTCCACTCCTACGAGAGGTGGCAGACTGATAGGCCTGTGCTTCCGCCATCCTGCTGGGTAGCATGACCGTGGCCATCTCTATAAATGTAGTGGAGCTGTCGACGTCTCAGCGATGTGAGAGCACTTTTGTGCCTATTACGAGCCAATGAGTGATACTATGTATCTCTCTATCGTGCATCAAGCACACTCCCTTTAGCATCTTGATGTCACTGTGGACGACTTCTACCAACAGGTGTCCGCGGTGTGGCGTCAGCTTGACTCTTTGGAACTAGACGTCAGTCGGACCTGTCCTTGCTACATGCACTAGCGGGCTCAACTAGAGATTTCTGCTGCTTCTACTACAGGTTTCCGCTACATCTACTGCTGCAACTGTGATGGCCACATGCTTTAGCAGTGCTACAAGTGGAAGAACCAGGGCCACAAGGGCGAAGGGTGCTGGTGGCTCTTCCCAGTCAGGCTCTCACCAGAGCTCCTACGCAGAGGTTAACCAAGAGATTCTCAATCTGTTTCGATGCCTCGCCACCTCATCCATCTAGTTCTGCTGGTTCTGTTGGTCAGTCTTTTGATGCTCCACCACCATCACCTCCTTAGGTATAAAATTCTCTAGATTCTGGATTCTGATGCTTCTTTTCACATGACACCAGATTCCACTCATCTCACTTCTGTGAGTCCTTCAGCTCTTCCTCTCACGGTTAAGACTGCAAATGGCACCCTCCCCTTCTTGTTGCAGGGTGAGTCACTCTTTCTACTTCTTCCTTTCTTATTCCTGCAGTTTCTCATGTTCCCAAACTAGCCATGCAGTTTAAGTCAGCCGATCAGATCACTTATCACGGTTGTCATATCATTCTTAAGTCTGACTCTTGTTGTGTTCAAGATCGACGCACTAGGACTCTGGTTGGGACTAGCCCCAGGCGTTTTGATTCACAGTGCCTCTGGGAGCTCGACTAGCTGCACATTCCTTTTGCTGCCTCCACCAGCCAATCGGTCGTTTCCACCGCCTCCACTTCAGCTGCTTCTTCCATTGGTACCTTCATCCAATGGCATTTTTGCTTTGGTCACATCGGTGGTTCGTGTCTTTCTTCACTAGTAGGGAGTGGTGTCCTTGGGTCTGTTTCAGGTGACATCTCTTTACACTGTACGAGTTGCAAGCTTGGCAAGCAGCTGCAACTCCCATATCCCTCTAGTGATTTTGTGTCTCAGCATCCTTTTGATCTTGTTCATTCTTATGTTTGGAGTTTGCCCTCTTCGTTTCGAAAAGGGGTCATTATTACTATGTGATCTTCATTGATGATTATCCTCAATACATTTGGATCTACCTTATTTCTTCTCGTAGTTAGGTTCTTTCTATTTACCAGTCATTTGCCACTATGGTTTGCACTCAGATTGACTCGGCCATTTGTGTGTTTCGTGCTGACTCTGTTGGTGAGTATCTATCTGTTGTGTTTTGTCATTTTCTTGTTGAGTAGGCTACTTTTACTTAGTACTCCTATCCCGGTGTTCATACTCAAAATGGTGTCTCTGAGTGTAAGTATCATCATCTACTTGAGACAACTCATGCTCTTATTCTTGCCTCTCATGTTTTGTCCTATTTCTGGACTGAGGCAATTTCTATGGTTTTGCTTGTCTTGTCAACCTGTAGCCTTCCTCTACTCTTCAAGGTTGTACTCCTGTTGAGCGTATCTCTAGTAGGACTCCTCAGTACTGTCACATCTGTTGTTTTGGTTGTGTTGTGTCTATTTTGTTCTTCTTCTACCTCGTGAGCGCACTAAGCTAATTGCTCAATCGATTGAGTGTATTTTTCTTGGCTACAACCCTGAGCATTAGGATTATCATTGTTATGACCCTGTTGCTCGCATGACAAGGATCTCTTGAGATGTCGCTTTTGATGAATCTCGTCCTTACTACCCTCGACCTTCCACCAGTTCAGCGTCTTCTAAGTTGATTTCTTGACCTTTATTGAGTCTCCGCTTCCTCATCCCACTCCTATTTTAACACCTCTGCCACCTACTTCTCCTTTTGTTCCTTCTCCTTCGGTCTCCTCTGTTCCCGCTCTTCTGGAGGCTCCTACCGGCTCTTCTGTTGAGATTATCTCTCCCCTTGTGTTGCACTACTCTCGCCATCCGCAGACTACTACACCTCCAATTAAGCCTTCTTCCACTCTCTTGTCCTTGATGGGTCCTGCTACATCCTTTCCTCCTAGATAGATTTTCGTGATCTTCGTAATATTAGGCCTCCTAAGCATTACGGCTTCATAGCCAATACTCTTGTTGAGCCTACAAGGGTGTTTTAATTGGTTGGAGCTGATGGCTTTTGGTTGAAATGGAATAGTAACGGCTAGAAGAAGTAGCTTTTGGAGCAAAATTTGGAGAGCGGCTTTTGGAAGACACGGACGCAGAGAAGGCGAGGGAGGCCGTCCAATGGCTTTTGGAAGACTTGAAGAAGCTACTTTTGTAAGCGGCTTGGAGAACCCACTTTTAGAAGCCAAGGTGTTCAAATCGGCTTCCGGCTTCTCCAAGCATAAGCTAGAAGACAAAGCTGATTTGAACACCCCTACGACTTACCAAGAGGCTATTGCACACTAGGAGTGGCAACACACAATGGCAGAGGAGATTGTTGCTCTGGAGCATATTGGCACTTAGGATCTTGTCTCTCTACCTTCTCGTGTCACTCCTATCACGTGCAAGTAGGTATACAAGATCAAGACTCGCTCAAATGATTCCCTTGAGCACTACAAGACTTGTCTTGTGGTGCGCGGTTTTCAACAGGAGCATGGTCATGTCCATGGTTCAAAATCCCGGCGGTTACCGGCCGGTAACCGCCGGTTACCGGTTTTACCGGTGAAGACCGGTAACCAAAAAATCGGCCGGTATGAATTTTTGATTTTTCGAATTTTGGCCGGTTTTTTTCCGGTTTTTCCGGTCACCGGTTTCAAAATATCTCAAAATTCAAATTTTGATTTTCAAATTGTGACCGGTTTTTTACCGGTTTTTCCGGTAACCGCCCGGTTACCGTTACCCGCCGCCGACCGGGATTTCTTCCAGTTCCGGTTTTTGGAACCTTGGTCATGTCTATGATGAGATCTTTGCTCCTGCCACTCATATGACAACTCCTATGGAGCTTGGAGTTCATCTTTGGCCCACTAATGGTGAGTCTCTTGAGGACCCCACTCGATACCGTTACCTTGTTGGAAGCCTTGTCTACCTTGGGATCACTCAACCCGACATTTCTCTCTGTTCACATTCTGAGTCTATTTGTTTCAGCTCCACTACAATCACCTTTGTGTCATGCGATATCTTCGCGAGACCATCTGTCATGCCTTTTCTTTTATCGCTCCAGCTCTTTTCACCTTCAGGTGTACTCTGATTCGACCTGGGCCAATGATTATTCTGAACGTCGGTCTCTTTCTGCCTACTGTGTCTTTCTTGGTTTCTCTCTGGTTGCTTGGAAGACCAAGAAGCAGGCTTCAATTTCTCGTTTGAGTGCTGAGGCTAAGTTAAGGGCTATGGCGTCGTTGACCACTGAGATCACTTGGTTACAGTGGCTCCTTGCGAATTTTGGTGTTTCTATTTCTGCACTGACTCCTCTCTTGTCAGATAGCACTGACACCAAGCATATTGGCGTTTGCTTCCTACATGAGATCACAGGTGCAAGCGCAAGTGGTGGCTCTTCAATACATGCCTTCGGAGCTTCAGCTAGCAGATTTCTTCACCAAGACACAGACTAGAGCACAGCACAACTTTTACCTCTCCAACTCAGTGTTGTTGATTCACCATAAGTTTGCGGAGGGTATTAGATATGTATTAGCTATGCAGTATTAGTCTCTTATACAGGTTGTTCTTTGGATATTTCCCATCACATGTAGGGCCTGATCATATTGGTTTCTACTTGGAGAAACCAGAAGCCAATATAAACACCTAACTTCCCAAAGTGGCTTCCTCACTCTTCTCGCTCCCATCTCGCGCACGCATCTCCCTCACTTTCCCCACTACTTGCGTTCTCCTTTTAAAAGCCACTTTTTTCAGCCACTAGCCCACTACTATTCATTTTCAGCAAAAAGTCATCCGCCGCTGCCAAAAACCATTAGCTGCAGCCAATATGAACATACCTGTAACTAGGCCTTTGGCCCATAGGAAAGGAATAGAGGTTCATTCTAACATCAGCCACGTGGAAAATTCCCTACAGTTTGCTTTAGACATATATTTGCTGATGTATTCCCTCCAGTGTTCAATTGAAATGTAGTAACAGAATTTGTAGGCAAAAACCTAATTATTACCTATATGAGAAGATTGGCACATGCTTCATCAGTGTAGGAAACTAACTTTCCAAGATATCTTGGGCCACACTGTTTAAAATGAAGCATCCAATGGTATCTTATGCCGAACTAAATAAAGCTTATTGTTTTTATTTCTTGTTTGGTGTCCTCACTCCTCATTACTGCAAGCATACAATATAGATGTTTCTTTTGATTTGAGCACCACGGATCACTATTAGTCTAGCATGACATACCACGAATACTGACAATAGATGTCAATGCATTGTGGAACAAAAAAGATGTTTTTCTCCAACATTTTGAAATTAATCCATGCACATCAGCATAACTTACCATAACATTATGCCAAATTCCTGCACAATAAATCCGAAGCATGGAAAAGGGAGGTAGATTCTGCAGTAGCTCATAGTTCAGAGAAACCAATGCCCCAGGAAAAAGTACAGCTATGAATATCGCAACATGCTCGATCTGTACACCCTCACTGTAGCATATTTAGCAATGAATATGTCAACAGAATGAGAAAAAAAAGAATTATAAAAGTGGGTGGAAGTAATATTGTAAGACAACACCCAATGTGTTTTAGTATCAAATAAAGATTGCATTTTGTTGATGCATGCAAACACATGCAGCACATATCAGGTTCGTGAGCAGATAAGAGATAAGAGACCTTGCAGCTGCAATAGCATGTCCAAATTCATGAAAAGCAATAGATAAAATTGTTGATACAATGATGATTGTAGTGTCCATTATCGATATGCTGAAGCTGGAAGCCTGCAATAAGTAAAAGGCATGCTGAGTGGTTCACATGAAAGGTTGAAAAAAGAAGTGCCAATGTCTGCTCACCAGTAGGTTTTGTAACCAGGCACTAAAAGATCCACCTCCAAAATAAAATGCACCAATTGAATCCCACAATATCATCTGAAAATTGCAACAGGCAATATGACTGTCCAAAATTTTAAAGAAAAGATATGTGGACTACCTGCTATAGCCAGCATCCAATACACTCTTTATAAAACAACAGTGAGAATTGATACAGTGAGAACCCAGGAACCAATGAAGTTGAAGATACAGATTAACAACAGTCAATGGATTTACTAAAAGCAAATCAGCTGGTGACCTTTGTTGAATATAGTCAGTACTTCCATTATTCATGTCATACTACTAGAGCCCTAATGAAATCCTTGTGAGAAAAGGCAAGCCACAAAGGTGGAAAACAACTCTGTTTTGGCAAGTCATGAAAAAACAAATCAATGATATATGCTTTGCTGAATAAGAACTGAATTATCGAAAGCACCAATTTCAACTCTATAGACACATTTATGTGAATTTCAATAACATTAAGAAATGGCCATCATATGTCCAGGAAAGTGTGTGAAAAATCTTAATGCTCTGTCTCCTGTCTGAAGAAGGATTCTAGCTTTCCATCATGTAACAAGGTCACTCACAGAGGAATATAGAATTATGGCCACATTCTGGATTCTGTGACATAATCAGTTAATACCATAAATTGTCAAGTTAAATTTGCACTTATTGTTCTAATAATTTAAGCAGCCTCATCATGAGATTCATGACATGGATAAGCATTGCTGAACATTTGAATTAATACACAGAATATAGAATATTGGGAACAATTATTTGCCATAATGCAATATTGGGAATAATTAT
Source organism: Dendrocalamus latiflorus (assembly GCA_017311315.1). Classification (NCBI taxonomy): domain Eukaryota; kingdom Viridiplantae; phylum Streptophyta; class Magnoliopsida; order Poales; family Poaceae; genus Dendrocalamus; species Dendrocalamus latiflorus. The sequence goes on from CM029664.1 coordinate 39,171,497, forward strand.
TTGCCATAATGCCATTTAACTTACCACGGATATACTAACTAAAGCAAAGAGAGAGAAATAAACTCCTACAGAAAACCATGCTCTCATGAATCTGCAAAACAGAATTATCTTAGTAGACTTCAAGGACAATCAATGGCTCAGCCCTACATAGTGACTATATAAAGGAAACTACGTATTGTTTATAATAAGATGGCTATCCCTATCAAATAATCTTCTCAGTCCCAAAAAAGTACAGGAGCATATGCTTAAAGTTCAGAAAAGGAAAAAATAAGCACTCAAGATGGCATAAAATACTCAGTGTGAATTCTTTTTCTTTTCTCAGAGTGTGAACTCTCTCTCTCTCTCTCTCTCTCTCTCTCTCTCTCTCTCTCTCTCTCTCTCTAAAAAGAAACTCTTGCAGTTCATAGGTACACAAATGAAGTCAGGTGCTAAATTGGATATCGTCCTTCTTAAAAGCCAGATCTGCCAGAATATGTTTAACTCTGGTCTTCCGTATGGACAGCATTGTTTCAGAAATGACTTGATTTAAACTGAGAAAATTAATATACGCATGTCACATGTGCGGACAGTTTGGATGCCTTGTAAGATAGATCTATAGCCAAGCAAAAGTGAAAAGAGATGAAAATGAATTAAAATTATATCAATGAGATAAAAGTTGTGTAGTAAACAGATACAACTACATGACTTTGTTTATGTAAAAGTTTATTTCTGATCATATTTGCATATATGTTATACTCTTCTCACAGAGAAAATGGTGCTATCTGAAATCTGCATGCATGAGAAAATTATAGAATTTTTTTAAAAAATAAAATTTACAAACCTAAGTAAAGCATACCTAGCATGTCTCCATCCCAAGTTGAATATGATGTCATTGAAGGCATATATTTTGTAGTCACAATACCTGAATTTTGCATAAGCACAATAAGTGAATATTATAGTACAAAATGACAAGAGTGAAATATACAATAAACATAAGTAAATTGGAAAGCTAAATTGTATGCCCAACAACATCTTATGCATTGTTCTTTAGAGTTGAACATGTTTTTTCCATGATAAGCTGCAAAACAGGTTTTACCGAAAACATCCTGGAGGTTTGCCATGACAAAGAAGCTTTACATCTCAGGAGAAACAAAAGAAGGGAACCAATTCGTTTATACTCTATGGTTTAAAACCTTTCTGCTGAGTGATAGGCACAGGGGAAGTATTTCAATTTTCAGGAGAAGGCCTGAGACTAATGGGACATAACTTATTCCTACAGTACACCAACAGAAACTTTTTAGCATAGAAAATTTCACCAATTCTCTGCAGTGCACCACTAGAATATCATTTAATTTGTGCAATGGAAACGACAAGTCTGCCCATAGTAAATTTCCAAAAGAAGCTCACGAATTCACCTACGGTTGCTCGAATTTAACAAAAGATTCCATGGATCAGTGAAGCAAGGGACCAATTTAAATCATTCTAAATCAAGTTATTCTACACAGTCAATAGTACTACATACTGGCATAGTGGGAAAGACAAGAAAACATAAAGCAAGTACAGACTCGATCTAGCACAGTATTAGGAGTGGTGAAAGAGGAAGCTAAGTGAAACTCGATTTAGATCGAGCGGTTTGAGTCAGTTCAGTAGGGGGGAGAGAGCGCGAGAGAGGAGAGACCGCGCACTTCACTAACCAGCAGGAGATGGAGTGCTGGGCGCGGCGCGCGGCGGCGCTCAAGGGCAGGTCCGCAGGCGCACGCCCGCGCCGCCTGCTGCGGCCGACGCCGCCGATCATTCGAGAGGGGGAGAGCTGGAGAATCGCCACCAGGAAAGCGCAGGGGGATTCGCCGGTGTTCGGTTCGGCGACTGCAATTTCGTGGGATTAACGGATCAAAAGAAAAGGCAAACGAATTGGGTTAGCGTTAAAATGTTAGCTGTCGGATCCAGGTTGGAGGGCTGAGATTTTGGATGGGTTCCCACCTCACTAACTGGCCCCGACAGTGTGCAAAGAAGCCCCTCCAACTTTGCCACCTTTACATATCAATCCCTCTTGCCCTTTTCTTCTTCCTCCCTTGCGCCCGTTCGTCTCCCATTCGCAATCGCATCTCCCGGCGGCCGGAGATCCCCTAGAAGGGCAGATCTAGTGGAATTTCGCTGCACCGAAGTCCCCAGGAAGCTCCAGTGCGTCTGCTCCACCGTAGCGCGCTTCTTTCACCAACCCTTCGATCTGATTTGAGAAAAAATTGGTCGGGTCAAGCAGAGGGGCGCGGGACTGGTTGGCTGGAGAAGAGGACTGGAAGATGATACTGCTCCAGTCCCCGTCCAGGTTCCTGCTCCAGATCCTGCAAGATCGTGTCCTCAGGTACGCCTACGCACGACCAACCTTTCCCCCCTTTTTTGACCCAAAAGATATCGTGCTGCTTGCCTTTAGTTCATGTGAGTTTTGCACGGTGCAGTGGCAACAAGGGCGTGGACATCGACTGCCACACTGTGGAATTCGACGATGTGCGGTACCATGTCCAGGTAAACGGTATCGTCCTGCCGAATCTGGATCCATTCTGGTGTGCCGTCATAAAATTTAAAACCTTGAATTCAAAGTGGCGATCTAGTCGTTACTGCAGTCCAAAAAAGAGTTAGGTGTTAAATCTTGCATTACTGCAGTCCAAAAAAGAGTTAGGTGTTAAATCTTGCAGGTTACAGCTTCATTTATTTTTTGTAGGAGAACAACTAATACCAGGAACAAATCTGAACTAAGGTAGCATGCCTTTCATGTGACTATTCCTAAAATTTTAAATGTGCTAGTGAAGGTTTCTTTGGTGTCTCATTCCTTGGTATAATAAATCCGGATTTGCTGATCTTCAAGTGCTACAATTTTGAGTTGAAAGTAAACTAAAACTGGAAGTATTTGGTAATATTGTCATTGCGTGATTATTTTCACTTATGTGCATGAAAGGTTATGCTTGCGGAGACAGCCTTGTATTTCACCCTATAATTAAGTCAATTTAGACCTTTAAATCTAGTTCTTATAGTTTTCCCTTTTTTTGTAATTAACTGAAATCTGGGCATGACTCTATTATATTTACATTGGGCGTTAGGATTAATTTTTAGCTGCCTCATGTTTGATATCTTAATGGACATTGCGCTTCGATTCCAGTTTTCTATGAGGAATCCTAAGGTAATGGTGCTATCAGTGGCATTGCCCCTCCCACCTCCTGAGGCAATTCTATATGATGGGCTTCCACTTGGTGCTGTCGAGGCTATAAAGGCAGCTTATGGGCCAGTCGTTCAAATTCTTGATCCTCCAAAGGATGGCTTTGACCTCACAATGAAGATAAACTTGACAAAGCTTCCGCCAGATGAAGGTTCTAGAGTTCCCTTTCCAAGGTTATCATTGTCTTGTTGTGCTACATGATCAAATTAGCTGATGGTTCTATGTAATCTTTAGATAGTATCCATTGGCAAAATTTGAGTTTGGTGCAATGTGATGGTTGGATATAGATTCATCTGTTTACAAGTAGATGCTTTGGAGATCAAAATAGTTTATAAAGATGTCAGATATGTAATGCACAATGCACTTAGTTGACCAGGACTTCGTCGACTGTAAATGTATTTTCGCTATATGCCTAGATCATAGATTCTGTTAGCTCTATGGGACTGCCTTTGATGGTTTTTGCAAACAAAAGAAAAATGGGACTGCCTTTGAGTTTCCTGCAGTCTTGTTTGCAGTATCTCATTATTATGTTCTAGGTATCAATCCTATCATTCCACTGAAGTCAATTAATTTGCATGTTTGAATTTGTCGCCTAATTTCTTTTTAATGATGTAAAGTCTCTTTTATTCATTCATCACTCTTGATTTGTACCATTCGTTTTTGTAAGTAGCGAACTGAAATTTTTTTGTGCTTCTTGGGGGTAAAGTGTAATTGCACCGGTGATGGCTTTGTTTTTCCCCTACATGAACATACTTGGTTTTTGCTGATGATGTCCATTTAATGAACATGCTTGGTTTTTGCTGATGATGTCCATTTAATTCCATTTGTTAAATGTTGATTGAGGAGTTCTCATATTTTAATTTTGTTCCACCAAAATTCACATCCTTACTTGTAGATTCCTTGCATGGTGAAAGTAGTAGTTGTGTGCAGTTTTGGTCAAGCCTGTACACATCGTAACATTGTACTGACAAATGATTTTTTACCAGTTAAAGTTAAGTCAAATTCTCATCTGTATTTGTATCATCTAACCAGCTATTACCTTTACTATATTCCAGAGCAAAGGAATGCTGTCTTGACACAAATTGCATCTGTTAGAGAGGTTGTGCTGGGTGCACCGCTAAAGCTTCTGCTGAGGCATCTAGCTTCAAAGACAGTAGCTCCTAACGTTGACAGGCTGGTTGCTCTTGTTCACCGTCCTAATGAATCCTTTTTCCTTGCTCCCCAGGTATGAATTTGAGAATATCCATATCCCATAAATGTACACATCTTACTCAGAAACATCCAATGTTTGTGTTGCAATTCATGCCTAGGTACTTTGTTTGACATATCAATCAGACTAATTCTTTTTGTACCTGCTGCATTTATTTTCAGTGTGCGACTAGTGAAATTATTTCTCTTTTTTCAGGCAGACAAAGTTACAGTTGTGTACCCAATGAGATTCCAGGATTCCATTGATGTTGTTTTAGCAACTTCCTTCCTGCAGGTATTTTGGACACTTTCTTTTGGGTTCTGGCTCTTTTATCAGCTTCAACCCAGTTTTTTTGTGACCTTTTGCATTCATCTTAGCAGACTGAAACTTAGGCATTTCAGCTATTATTCAAAGCTGAATGAATATATACAGTCTTAAAATAATGAGTTTTGTGAAGCCTTACTGAAACTGACATTTTTGTTGGCATAACTACCTTATGAGAAGCTGTTTTAGTAGGACACGATATGATGGGTTCACTCTGCTGATTTTGTTTTAAATTTTTGATCGTTAAATCAGGAATTTGTGGAAGCAAGGCGAACTGCTGCACTTAATAACGCTCCTTCCTGTATGTGGTCTGCAGCTCCTCCTCTTGAGTTAAAAGGATTTCCTGCTGATGCACTAAATGCAAATGCTGGTTTTGTTACTTTTGGTAATATGCTTTTTTTTTTCCTGGTTTCCCTTCATTTAAGACATCTGATTGTCTAACAAGCTTATCTTTTATGCAGTTGTTTTCCCTCGGCATGTTGAGGGTAAAAAGCTTGACAAAACAGTTTGGAGTTTGTTAACTTTTCATGCTTATGTAAGCTACCATGTAAAGGTAAGATCCTTGTTTTTTTATAGTCTGGTTTCATATTTATCAAGTTAGCCCAACAGGAACCGTGAAATAGCGGGTAATCAGCCAGCAGCAGCCAATTTGCGAATTTCCCATCAATGGATGGATTTGGCTGTCACAACTTGAAAATCTGTTGATTCACACTAAATTTAACTGTTGTAGTGTATCCTCAGCAACACAGATGTTGTTCTTTTTGTTATGAATATTGTGCATATATTGAAGAGGCCCAATGGACAATATATATAAGGAGTACAAAGGCATATCACAGGGGAATATGTTGATTCTATTCTATCTCTAATATCCTTAACACCCCCCTCAAATGCAAGACGTATGCAATAACATTGCAGTTGAAAAAGGGTTAACACTAAAACAAGAAAAATCCAAAGTCCGAGTCTTGATAATGTCGTCGGTGCGTGCAGTTTTTGAATAAAACTGTCAAACCAAGCCGAAGAGGAATAGATAGAAGCATGACGGCGCAGATCGAAGCCCAAGACGGCGGCGGCGCAGTGCACAAAGTGCAAAAGACGTGCGGCGGCCTTAAAGCTCGGGGCGGCGGCTAGAGAAGCGGCGGCATCATGACGACTTCTACGATCTGCACGCGGCTCAAAGAGTAGAGCGGCGGCTGCTGCCATGCAAAAGAAAATTCCTACATGTTGAAGTATAAGTGAATTGCCTACCTTTCCTCATCAGCTTAAGCTTTTGGGTGAACTGGTTGGTGCATGAAACTCAATATGGTATCAGAGCCAAGAGGTCCCGAGTTCAAGACCTGGCTGACGCAATTAAAAAAATTAATTGCAGTCCACTTCTATTCCACGCCTTAGGTCTAAGGGAGCCTACGCGTGAGGGGGAGTGTTGAAGTATAAGTGAATTGCCTACCTTTCCTCATCAGCTTAAGCTTTTGGGTGAACTGGTTGGTGCATGAAACTCAATACTACATTTCTATGACTGACAATAAATTTATGGACTCGCACGGCTTGAACGAACTAAAAATTAGAGACTACGGATTTTAGATGGACGCAACGAAGGACTCACGAAAAATAACTGAAGATTGACTAAAAAGAAATTAGAAGTAGAAAACGACCCACTCCCCAAAACCCCCCTTCTCCCCTCTCTTCACACCCCCTCCCTCACACTCCCAGCGCCTCCTCGCGCCTCACTCCCCCTCCCGCTTTTCTCTGTCTCCCTCCCTCCCATCTCTCTCGCGGGCACGGAGGCACGGGAGGCAGCGGCCAAAGGCGGCGGCGTGGGCCGCGGGCGCAGAGGCGCGAGAGGCGGCGGCGCGGGCGCGGAGGCCGGGAGTCGGCGGCGGCGTCTCAGGGGAATATTGTGTATCCTCAGCAACACAGATGTTGTTCTTTTTGTTATGAATATTGTGCATATATTGAAGAGGCCCAATAAGCAATATATATAGGAAGTACAAAGGCATATCACAGGGGAATATGCTGATTCTATTCTATCTCTAATATCCTTAGCACTTTTCAAGCAGCGACCGTCCCCAAGGAAGAAAACACACAGCTTGGTCTTTTAACCAGTTTAGCAAAAACAGTTTTTGCCAAAAACCAACTAGTTTTCTAACGAAGTCTATTTTGGTAAGCCAGTTGGAACCACTACAATGGGAAGCCGTCTTGGAACCAATTGGGAATGGTTTTCTTAAGTTCAGCTCCATCATGGGGTGTTAATGATCTTCATGTTTCAACAGTCGATGAAATTACTGTCTTGGGAAACATTTGATATCCATATTACTTTCTGCTTCAGTGCTAGTGCTTGACTGTCAGTCGTGAGTTCTTTGTGTATGTCAACTGTCATTAGTTCATAATTAATTGTTCATATTTACCGAAGTATATCTAAAATCAAAGATGGATGCCGTAGTCAATTAAGTCAGTTATATTAGCATCATTAGTGTAAATCTAGCTTCAATCTATACTCTTGCTTTGCTATAATCTTTCATTATCTCGAATCATGTGTCTGTATAAACAATGGTTTGTGTACAAATGACCTCACCTTGTATTATTACCGAGTTGCAAAGTATATTATGTTGTTTTTAGGTGTCAGATAATACTCATCATATCTACACACAACCATATTACCTTTGTTTTCTCTCTCTTGAGCTTATTCACCTTATGAAGCAATTTTCTTCTGCTTTACTTACGTGACTTTGCCTTTTATTAACTTGTGATATTTGGATACACCACAAGTGTTATTATCTATGCAAGTTCTCAATTGCTTCTGCTTCCTTTGTCACAGTGTTCTGAAGGATTCATGCACACCAGGATGAGGCGTAGAGTTGAGTCACTAATCCAGGTAGATATAAACATAGTTTTACCGAGTCAAGGCATTTCATAAACCTTGTAAGCATTTCCTACAATCTATCAAATAACCTTGCGGAGTTTATTCGTCACTTTAACTGTTCAGTACCTTTTAGCTTGAGTAGTTATAGTAGCAGTTGCCAATTTAGTATCATCAAACAGAACAGACTTTTATTATGATGCTAGCCTGCTGTTAATTGCAGATAGCTGGTTTCTGCTTATATTGCTGCTGCTAAAAGCAGGTGATGCCATGGTTCCAAATCCCGGCGGTAACCGGTTATACCTGTGGCTGCCGGGGGAAAAAACTGGCGGTTTTTTATTTAATGCAAATTTGAAATTTTGAATGCAAAAATTGATTTTCCTAATGATGTTGACATTGTTTAATACTAATAGAATGTATTAGAAAGATACATACATCTCATGTGCTTAACTTTATGTTTTTTTGCCATGAATGAATTAGATCAACGGTTTTTTATTACATTCAAATTTAAAATTTTGAATGCAAAAGTTAGTTCCTCTAGTGATGTTTACATTGTTTAACACTAATGGAATGTATTAGGAAGATGCATGCATCTCCCGTGTTTGACTTCATACTTTTTGATATGAATATATTAGTCCGATGGTTTTTTATTACATTCAAATTTAAAATTTTGAATATAATAGTTAGTTTACCTAATGATATTTACATTGTTTAACACTAATAGAATGTATTAGGAAGATAAATGCACCTTCCGTGCTTGACTTCATGTTTTTTGTCATGAATGTATTAAACCGGCGGTTTTTTATTACATTCAAATTTAAAATTTTGAATGTAACAGTTAGTTTACCTGATAATATTTACGTTGTTTAACACTAATAGAATGTATTAGGAAGATGCATGCACTTGTTGTGCTTAACTTCATGTTTTTTTGCCATGAATATATTAGGCCGGCGGTTTTTTATTACATTCAAATTGAAAATTTTGAATGTAAAAGTTAGTTTCCCAAATAATGTTTATATTGTTTAACACTAATGGAATGTATTAGGAAGATGCATACATCTTCCGTGCTTGACTTCATACTTTTTGCCATTAATGTATTAGGAATTTTCCTATTTTTTCCGATCTTAGCGGTTTTTCTCCGGTTTTTTAGGCGGTTACCAGCCGGTTTTTCCGGTTACCGATTTCAAATTCAAATTTTTGACACATGAAATTCAACCAGTTTTTTTGGTTACCGACCGGTAACAGGTACCAGCCCCTGGCCGGGATTTGTTCTGGTTTCGGTATTTGGAACCCTGGGTGATGCATCTAGTAATACTGGCTATATCATTCCATGGCTTAAACTGCGTGCATAAGGAAATTGGTCTCCAAATAGTTCTCCACCTGGGCTTACAAGAACAAAGAAGCTGGTGAAATTAGCGATGAACTAGACATAGGCGCTGTGCAGTGTTGTCGGTCTGCACATTATTATATGTATCTGGTTGGCTTTATCTCCTGTAATTCTATATGTTATCCCGTTGGGTCCGTGGAATACAGCACTTGAGTCTCTCACTCTGTAACAAAGAATACAATAAAGAAAGGTTGAAAATTAGATATTTGAATATGGGATGACAGCATGATTAAATATGTACGGTTTAACCTTTAAGGTGAAATATACATCATAAGTAGGATTAGAAATGCTAATGGTGGAAACTGTTTAATTTCAAAATGTCAAGACTCAGGAGTTATCTTTCAACCGATTCCAAAAGAAAAAAGAAGTGGTAATCTTCCAACCAGCATTCACTTTCTCCTAGAGTCAAGGATGGCACAGTTGGGCTTTGTAAGGAAGAAAGCGAATTAGAATTTTCCACATCTAATCGATGCAAAGTTGGAGATACTCTTTTGAGAGCTAGGACTATGTGGCATAGAGGGATCATGTTATAAGAAAATGTTTAAACATGGATTATTCCATGAATAAAACGCTACAGAACTATGTTTTGCTTACCTGCTTCACACTGCAGGCTTTGAACCGTGCGAAATCTGATGCAGAGAAGCTGAAGAAGTTGGTGCACGGCGGATCTTTTAAAAGACTGGTTTGTGCAAATAGCTAGCATTTGTGCATGCATAGAGAATCTCCTTTCACTGATTCATACTCTCCCGCAGAGCTTGAAGAATGAAGGCAACTCGCATTACTGAAGAGTCAAAAAAGCAAACATTTGAAGTTTGTTCAGCTGCCCGTTATGGAATGCTGCTGGTAGACAACCTCCGTTGAGTTCCGGGGATCATAGAGTTGCAACTGGTGAAACAAAATCGGCACCCTGTTCATTGCTTGTTTTTTCGGGAGGACATTGTATGTGGTGGAAATCTGACTGGAGGAACAGGTGAAAATGAATTGACCCTTGTAAATCGTAGTGCATATCAACATATCACCTGACGCTATCTACTATTTTTCGCCACTTTTAGGCACTCCAGTCGTACTTTGTACGTCGTGTCATTGACACATTAACAATTTTTTTGAGGTTTAAATGACTCATCACACAGTTTTTGAAGTTTAGATTGCTCCGTTTCTGTTTGCTTTTTTTTCTTTTAGAATGTTTTCGGTCTCAAAGCAGTTTTTATTATTGCCAGCATTATGTTCTGAGTAATTCCGTTAGGTCGTAGATAAGCTTTCTTTCAGAAAAATAAATAAAAGAACATCTGATCCGTTACATGATTGCGTGTCTTGCATCAACTCGTTGGGGGCGAAAACCGGATCTAAGCATGACTACAAGGCAAAGCTGCTGCCAGAGGACGCAGCCACAAAACCGTCTCTAGCTTTTATAGGTACTGCTATGTTCTTGAAGGAGCGAAGCTTCAGTTGCACAATTACAAACCTTCCGATGGTAAAACTATCATAGCTAGCATTGTCATGGACAATACTTCAATTTTTAAGGGTGTTCCGGGCCCAGGCTCCTACTACCAAACAATTAAATGGGGCAAACTATGAAAAAACTCCACCCAAGTATTAATATGAAGCTAGTTAGAGATAAGTCAATCATCTGCAGTGGCCAATCGTTCTATATATCCTTTATTGAGAGCTCCCACTTACAAACATCAGAATCTAGAACTTGCTTGCATTTTGACAATAATTTGCACTGACGCAGTAAAAGTTCATTCGATTCAGAATGGAAGTGTGACAGATAATGGCGAAATAACCAAAATGACTTTAATCGATGGGCAATGAAGCATAGAAGTTGCCAAGGTTTGCTTGTAACTTCAGTTGGCTGCCAGCCTTGATCGGAGCTCAGCAGCAACTGCATCAATGAACTCCTCAGTGTTCAGGTAATGGCTTCTTGTAACGCTGCAAATAAAAATAGGAGCACAATGAGATTTACAAGGGTTCAGGATATAAAAAAAAGATGATGTAAAAGAACAATACAGTTGGGGCAAATTTGAACAGCATGACATACTTTGAAGATCCATGAACAAGAAGTGCAAGGTCCTTGGTCATCTTCCCAGACTCCACAGTTCCAATGCAGGCGACCTCAAGTTTTTGCGCAAAGTCAAGTAGTCTAGCATTGTCATCTAGCTTTGCCCTGCAGTCCACAAACAAAGGAGTTCACATAAGTGAATCAGTAAACTCTAAGAACGGAAGTCCAAATAGAAGAATAGTAATCGACCTAGGTGCTGATACACTTATGTTAATTCATTATTTTGGTGACACAATACAGGGATGATACTGTTACACGCTAATACTATATAGCTGAACAAAGATGAAAATTTGCCCCATATACATGGTTGTTACAAAGGGATGAAGTGCTAGATACCTAAAGTAGTTAGGAGTTGTACCTGTGTGCAAGTCCTCTTGTCCAAGCAAAGATTGAAGCAATGCTATTTGTGCTGGTTTCACCTCCTTTCTGGTGAACACGGAAATGACGGGTAACTGTGCCATGGGCAGCTTCGGCTTCGATGGTTTTTCCATCAGGGCAAACCTACATATTCAGCAAATTAGCACCATGATAAAGCGTATGGTTCTGAAAGATGTTACAATATGTCAAAACTTGACATGGATTCGACCAAAGTAAAGGTTTTTCGCACTAGACACAACACCCTAAAGCAGTGCAAGATTTAGTAAAGAACATGAACAATAACATACCAATACTGATGTCATCAAACCCAAGGAGCCAAAACCTGCGTTAAATCGATCGACTTAGTAACTGCTGGATACACTTCAACAACATTTCAGAATATTTTATGAATGGATTCAAATGTTATAGCATCTTGTGACCTTGAGCTAAGAAATCACTCTGCACATCTCCATCATAATTCTTGCAAGCCCACACATAGCCTCCTTCGCTCTTAAGTGCATAGGCAACCATGTCATCAATAAGACGATGTTCATACCTGCCAGAAACCAACATCATGACATACAGTGAAAAAACCTCCCTGGAGAATTTGAAGCAACAACACAAGTTGAAAATCTACCATATTCCAGCAGCCTCAAATTTGGGTTTCCATTCAGCTTCATAGACCTCCTGGAAAATGTCCTTGAACCTGCAAAATCAAATAATATTACACCAAATATATATTATTGCCTGAAAAGATTAGTCAAATGCACCAAGCAGTCTAATTGTCTGAAACAAGCTTTAAATAATGGTATCAGTGCAACAATGTACTACCTGCCATCATACTTCTTCAGGATTGTGTTTTTGGTGCTAAGGTACAGTGGCCATTTCTTCTCATAAGCAGTTGTCATAGAAGCCTCAGCAAATGCTCGAATTGACTGTAAAAAGTAATTAAATAAATGCTCAGGGAAATGCTTGCAAATGAAAACATTATGTTGTAACTAAATGAAATCAGTACGGAAATAGCAGTACCTCATCAGTGTTGTACATAGACAAGGCAACTCCTCCAGCACCAGTGAAGTTAAAAACCTCCAGATCAATCTGCTCATCTTTTCCCTCTGCCAGTAGAACAGAAAAACAAAAGGAACAGAAGATCAAATTTTGCTGACATCAGTTTTATGAACAACAATACAACCATATCTGCGAAAATATAGAACTGCTGAAGACTTCATTCGTTCTGTACTTCAGTTTAAGTAAAGTAATGTATGCAATCATACCAAAAACTAGTTTGAGCTTGCCAGGCCCCTTCAGAACTGCATCAGTTGCTCGGTACTGATCACCAAAGGCATGCCTTCCAATGCAAATGGGCTTAGTCCATCCTGATTTCACCAACGGTTCAGTTTAGCAGGAAAAACATACCAAAATGTATAGTACTTTCACATCCTCCTTACATACCTGGAACAAGCCTTGGGACATTTTTGCATATAATTGGCTCTCTGAACACAGTGCCTGAAGGTAACAAGAAGAAAGAGAAATGTCAACAACCAAATATTGTGCATTATATTCAAACATAGCAGCAGCTTACCATTTATAATGTTTCTAATTGTGCCGTTTGGGCTCTTCCACATGTGTTTTAGGTTGAACTCCTTAACCCGCGTTTCATCTGTCATGGTGTTGAAATAGCCATAGATGAGAAAAGTTCAATCATCAAATACTACTGCTGTTTCAACAATATGAACATATATTTCAGCTGCACAAGAATCAAACGTACCTGGAGTAATTGTCGCACACTTAATAGCCACATTGTATCTGCATAACATTGGATTAGAGCAAGAAATATAGAACAGAAAAGTTATAGGAATATGGTACAGTGATATGGTCAAAGCCTTCAGACATGAGACAACCACATCTCCATCTCATTTCTCAATTTTGAGGGCATGCATACAACATAGATAAACAACAATATCAATAATGATAAAGGTTGAGACACAACAAATTACATTCTGCACAAATCCTCGGAAACGGCGTGAATGTGATCACAAATTAAACATATTCTTAGCATGGAACTTAAAATATTTAAAATTTCTTACTTGAGAGTAGCCTCTGCAGCCTCCACCGTGACCTTGTCATCAGTTGCCTCACGGTGCAGAATTCCCAAGTCATAGTACTTGATGTCCAGATCCAAAAATGGCAAGATAAGCTGAAACAAACAAAATTCTCAGCAGATAGCATACAGAAAACAGGAACAACACACAAGAGCAAGTGAATTATGTTACTCAGGCCACAGAAAAGCATGGCATATCGATTACCTTGTCCTTGATAGATTTCCAGAATACTCTGGTCATTTCATCACCTGTAATAGGAAAATGACAAGAGATGTTAGCACCACAGTAAATCAACAAATCAATTGGTTACATAAGATTTTTAAAAAGCATTGATATGCTCCGCGTATGAACCATCTCTTACGAAACTATCACTCACACTTGCTGACTATGACTGTATTTGGAACAATTTCTCATGAAAGATGTTTTTTTATTCTTCATTTCTTATAAAATGGTAGAAGAGCAGTCGGCTCATGCACCACGATATATATAGCACTGACGATGTTTGGACGCCAAGCATGCATGAACAACTACATCGAGAAACACTTGGATTACAGTTTGAGAAAGTAGGTACATAAACGAGATCCAGTATTTAGACGTCCACCACAACTAGTTCACCAGCACAGCAAGTGCTAGCCTCTAAAACCATCACTCGTTCTGTAATTTTTGTTTTATTCGTCCAATTTCCTGCACATTTCCCCCGCTGCACAATAGATCATCGCCACCGCCCACACGCGTATGCAATTTCTCTACGTTTCTACATGCCTAAAATTAGATTGGGATCGCCTCCGACGATCCTGCAGACTCGCACAGCGGCAATCAGACTACACAGAGAGAGAGATACTCCACTAAAACCTCCTCACACGAACTCGACCACCGATGCGTAAACCAACACGTCAGAGCTAACCACCAACACGTCAGAGCTAACCAAGGGAGCAGTCAGATCTCGCGGATCTCTCCGCGACACCACGGCCAAAATTTAAAATTCAGCGCAAGCGAAGGCTAAACTATCGTCAGCAAGCGAACGAGCGGGCGGGCGTCATGGAAGCGCGACAGATCTGCGTGGGGGGGAGCGGGATCTGACCGTCCATCTCGACGACGGGGTTGGCGACCTTGATCTTCTCGAACGCCATGGCGTCGGCGCCGGCGCGGCTTGCCTCGGAGATCGGGAGGGGAACGGGGCCGGTGGGGAGGCGGCGGCGGCGGCTGGGGAAGAGAAGAGATGGCAGGCAGAGAGAGAGAGGTGTGGGCAACTTTCCGAGCGCGTTTAAAGAGGAGGCGGGTGGGGCGTGTGGGCCCCAACTGCCATATGGACATTAAAAACATATTTTGCCAGCAGAACCGCATCACGGGGCCTGCTTGTATGAGTCGGAGACGCATAGCTATTCCAAGAGTTCCGATTTTTCAAGCTAGGTTTGGTGGCCGATGACCTTGACTAATCGCTGGGGGTAAGCAGTAAAAACTGAGGCCTAACTTTTTTTTTCCTGTCTAAAGTATATTAATTTCTGTTTTTCGAAACAGCTTTCTTATTTCTTTTACTTCCGTCTCACTTTAAAAATAAACTAATAGGTCATAAGCACATTAAATATCATATTTCTCTCGCTCATATTTTATACACGTATCTCTCACTCACCTTTTGGATCACTCGTGTCTCTTTTTAAAAATTATTTTTAAATTATTATTATTTATTTTTAACTTAAAAATCATCAAGAGAAGCTAATACCAACGCCCATGAAGCTCGAATCTGGAAGCAGTACTAGGTAGGCTAGTCTACTTGTTAAGTTGTACAGTTTTCGGCAAATACTACAAAAGTTTATGTTACTTATCTTAAGGCTCAGTAACAGAGATATTACAATAGCAAATTCTGAAACAATTCACAATGATCTCACCTAACATAAGGTGCATCGGAGTCGGATTACAACCTAGCTCCCGGGCACTTTAGCAGTGCCTAAGGATACGTACAACAGTTTAATTTTTAAAATTATCTCTAGAGTTTTCACCTTATCTAATAATAATATTAGAGATAAGCTTTTTAATAATAAATTATTTCTCTAACTATTTTACACTATTTTACCATAACTTTCTGCCTCACACACCAGCTCACTATTTTTCCTCTTTTTTAAAAAAAAATAAACAACCACTACAGTACAATACTAGCCAAGAACCAAAGCCGTTGAATCCTGAAGCCGGATGGAGCCCCGCTTAAGGTGGACTAAAACGCAACGCGAATTTCTCACCAACCCTTTCCCACTGTTAGAACTAATCTTAATATTTTAGACGTGGTCGTAAACTTAGTTTGGTTTCTTCATACATGGTCGTATGGTTGCTTAGTCATAGTCGTAAGTTTATTTGATGGTCGTGGTCATAAGCACTTATTAGATGTGGTCGTATGCATGTTTGTAAGTGGTCGTAAGAAGTAGTGTGGTCGGGCGTCGAGTCGAAGTATTTCGGTCGGTACTCGAAGAGTACTGTAGTAGTCGTAATGGGCACTGTAGCAGTCGTGAGTGCTGTAGCAGGGAGCAGTCGTAAGTCGTATTAGCCCAATGCGCGATTGTAGGATCAAGGATACCGACTAGAGGGGGGGTGAATAGGAGGTTTTTAAACTTTTCTTGATCACTTGATTAATTTTTCACAATTTGATTGACAAAGATGCAAAGCAAATAATCCTATGCAATTCTAGTTGATAATTTTCCCAACTTAGCTCTAAACAATTTAATGATCACAAAGAAGCAAATAAACAAGAGCTAAAGCGACAAGAGACACAACCGATATTTTACCGTGGTGATCGGAAACTTGCCGGTTTCCCCTAGTCCACGTTGAGGTAAGCCCGGACGAATCGGACCGGCTCCCCAAGTTGAGCCAAGCACCTCGATCACTAATGTAGCTCTTCCCCGCTCCGGGTAGGCGAACTCCAACCTTCAGAATTTTCGGGTCTCCTCACAATCTTCTTGAGAAGATCACCGAATCAACCTCCACCGGATCGTCCAAGTGCCGGCAAGCACTAAGAGTAATAAATCCCGGTGTTCGCTTGAAAGCAAACCTAGTGCCAAATGAATTTGCAATTGAAATCTAGCACTAAATGCTCAACCACCTCACTTTGATGTGCAAAGGAAGAATTGAGGTGAAATGAATGCTCTAGGGCTTAAGAATTGTGCAATGAGTCTCTAATATATGCCCTGGTGCAGTGGTGGGGGTATTTATAGCCTCCACCAACCAAACTAGCCGTTTGGCACAATTTTCCGCAAAAATCAGCATGAGCGGTACTACCGCCCTTCTTGGGGCCGGTACTACCGCTCCCAAATCTCGCGTCAGAACGGCTCTGTCAGACGTGAGCAGTGACCGTTGGATTTGGCGGCGCGGTACTACCGCCGTTGAAATTTGCGGTACTACCGCTCTCCGGTAGTTCCGCACAGTCGGCGCGGTACTACCGCTCTGGCCAAAATCCGAAAGGTCCTCCGAAAGTCGCTCTCTGGAAATTACATACCGCTCTGGCTCCGGATCTACCGGACTCCGGAAGTACCGCTCTGGGTGCGGTACTACCGCTCCATGCGGTAGTACCGGCGTTGAAAAACCCGGTACTTCCGGTCTGGTTAAAAATCCGAAGTCGCTCGAGAATGCTTTCTGGAAAAAGCGTACCGCTCGAACTTCCGGTTCTTCCGGGATCCGGAAGTACCGCTTGAGATGCGGTACTACCGCTTGCAGCGGTAGTACCGACGTTGAAACGACCGGTACTTCCGTTCCACAGAGATCCAACCGAGTTCGAGGGGTGCTCTCTGGAAAAAGCGTTCCGCTCCAAAAACGGAGCTACCGCTCTGCGGTACTACCGCATTTGAGCACGGTACTACCGCTTTCCGGTAGTACCGACGTTGAAATACGCGGTACTACCGCTCTTCCAGTCAGAGCACAAACTCAGTTTCTAAATTGATTTTTCATGAATGCAAGATTCAAAAGATCATCCAAATGGCACTAGATTTATGCTCTCAAGATATTAGCCAAAATCCCTCTTGATGGTACGATCATCTAACCTATAATCCGGTCTTCCACCATTCACCTAAGACCGGTAAAATTCAAAAGGGGTCCTACTCTAAGTATACCTTTGTCTTGAGCCAATTTAATCTTCACACGCATCCTTGGGCTTGCATCTTGTTACTCATGTATGGACTAACCCTTCACATACTTCATAAAACACGTTAGTCCCATATTCGCATAATGTCATTAATTACCAAAATCATTTTTAGGGGCCTAGATGCTTTCAATCTCCCCCTTTTTGGTAATTGATGACAACCCGAAATTTGAAAGATGAAAGATTGAATATATCAATTTGTTTGACAACAAATTGTATATTCTATGTGGACTTTTAAATGAATTAATAGTTCTCATGCAATAAGATTTGCTTAGATAAAATGAACTATTTTCATTTTAGAGTCCAAGAAGGAATGTGACTCCCCCTAAACATGTGCATGGATAAAAATTACAACAATTCATACAGACGCACAAGACAAAGTTATGGTATCAAATGAGAGTAGATAGACAACTCAGCAATGAAAAACAACATATACAAATAACAACAGAGGCACTCATGATCATAAAGATTCATTTGCATTTAGGAATTAAAAAGATCAGTCAATACATCCAAACATAGCATAAGTTCATTATTACATTAAAGACAATCCAACTGTCTCCAAGAGACCAAAAGTAAGTCTAGCCCCAATCCTATCCCTTTCTCCCCCTTTGGCATCAAGGACCAAAAAGAGATCAGCCCTGAGAAGGCGAAGGAGGATTATTGAGAGCAGTACGACGGCGGCGACCATAGCGACGAGGAGATGGAGGATGCTCGAGATCTGCAACTCGGCCGTCTAACGAGGTCAACCTGCTGTCAATGGAGTCTAGACGCTCATCCACCCTATCCATCCTAGAGTTGATAGAAGAGAAACCCTCAAGCATAGAGGAGTAGATCTGCTGGAGAGTGGGCTGGCCAGGCTCCTGTGACTGAGCAGCTGCTCCTGCTCTTCCTCCTGCTGCTGCTGAGGATGAACCTGCTCCTGCTGCGGGATCCGCAGAGCGACGGCCACGAAGACCAGTGGGAATAGGAGGCTCTGGTCGTGGCTTGTATCGCTTATGCACTCCACCTCGTCCTCCACGAAAGTGAAACTTGGTTTCGATTAGAGCCATGATGTAGGGCGCATAGTAAATGCGTTTGTGCCGATCGTTCTTGGAGGCAACTATCTCCCTCATGATCACATCCACAACATCAAACTTTTCCCCTTTCATAATGGAGTCTATGATGTTCCAAACAGGACCTCTGATGGCATCATAATTACCACTCTTAGGAAGTATAGTGTGGTTGATGATGCGATTGACGAGAGCAGGAATTTGATGGAGGCCAGTGGTTTTACCAAGTACAAACTGCTCAGCCGGGTTGTAGAAAGGATACATGGCATGGATGTCAAAAGCAGGCTTGTTATGGATCTTCTCATAAGCACTCAGCTCTGCTCTTATGGCCAATTCAAATTCGTGCTTGGTGGCATCCAATCTTGTGCATACTGTCATCCATCTCATGTGCTGAAGATCAGGAGAAACATGCACTGTGGCGTAGAACTGACGAATCATCTCCTCATTATAATCTCGTTTCAAAGCCACAACTTCATAAAGTCATGCCTCCCGGAAGAGTCTGTATGTCCCATCATACTTGTCAATGCCGTCGATGTGATCCCAGTCAACATATTTGTGAACTGCAAACTGGCGATCAGAACCATACATCTCATCAAACACCTTCTCCTGAAACTTGGTGTGAAATTTTGGATTGATGGAGTTGGAGGGCAGCAAGTACTGATTGGTGTGTCGAAGGCGAGCGTACTCATCGGGCGAGATTTTCTTGAGATCAATCTCAAGATCCTCTCTGCCGGCAAGATCCTCCTCAGAAGGTTCCATGGGGGAACTCTCGCGCAAGGACTGCTCAGACTCGGTCTCAGACTCTGACTCGGACTCTGGACGAGGAGCTTTGCCCTTGTCTTGGGCAGCCTTCTGCACGGTCTCAGATGAAGGAAGAGCGGGAGTTTCAGAAGAATCCCCTGAACGATAGGACTTCTTGCTTGCGGCTCTTGTTCTAGGCATCTAGAAACAAGGAGAATAGATTATGAGATTGGAGGAAATATAGCCAAGTTAGATTGAAAAGAAATGAATTTGATTTGCTAAACTGTCAGGCAGAAACGGTAGTACCGCCATTCTGGGCCGGTAGTACCGCTCAGCGGTAGTACCGCTCCAGTCGGGCGGTAGTTCCGCTTCCTGCCAGATTCTAGGGTTTTGGAAATGTGATTTGATTTTTGGTGTTTTCTTGGATTGAATCCATGGAATAGGCTTGTATATACCCTTAAACACCAAATGTACTCTATTTCCCTAGAAATAATTAGCAAAACCAATTTGCATTTCAATTTAACCTAAAGAAAAACCTAGGTTTCAAAATGAAGATCAAAAAGAGGCTTTGATCCGAAGTACCTTGAGGATCGAAGGAGTTGAACCCTTTGGAGTTGATTTGATGTAAAGAAACGAGGAAAATGCCGCTAGATTTGTGGATCTAGAGGCGGTTTTTGGAGAGTTTTTGTGGGAGAGGGAGAGAGAGGTGTACGGGCTTGAGCGGAAGAGGAGAGGAAGTACCGGAGATAGGAAAAGGAGTGGGGGCCAACAGAGGAAAACCCTCGGGTTTGGGCGGTTGCTCCCCCTTAAATGCAGGTCCGGTAGTACTGCAAATACGGCCGGTAGTACCGCTAAACGGTAGTACCGCTTCCTCGGCCGGAAGTACCGCTTACCGGAAGTACCGCAGGAGACAGCGGTAGTTCCGCAGATTCTGGGACTTCACAGAATTTGAACTTTTAGACTTTAGATGCAAATGATCCCTAGTTTTTGCAACCACCTATAGTTAATAAGGATCATTATGCATTAATTAGAGCAAAGTATTATATTTTAAATAATTTTACTTCTCTCTTTTAAAAATCAAATCCCTTTTTACAATAGTACAAGTATAAACAACTTTTCAAGCTTCCTCAAATGAGCATGCATTTAAATTTACCATACATTTATGCAACATTTGAGTAATCCAAGACATTTAACTCACTCCTAAGCTTACAAAAACGGTTTTCATCCAATGGTTTGGTGAAGATATCCGCTAATTGGTCTTCGGTCCGGATGTGGCTAATGCAAATATCTCCCTTACTAACATGGTCCCTCAAGAAATGGTGGCGTATATCTATATGCTTGGTTCTTGAATGTTGGACCGGGTTGTTGGATATTTTCACGGCACTTTCATTGTCACACAATAAAGGCACTTTATCAAAGTTTATTCCATAATCCAATAATGTTTGCCTCATCCACAATAATTGAGCACAACAACTCCCGGCGGAAACATATTCGGCTTCGGCGGTGGAGAGTGCTATGGAGTTTTGTTTCTTTGAGGACCAAGATACTAGAGATCTACCTAGAAATTGACAATTTCCCGAAGTGCTTTTTCTATCCACTTTGCAACCCGCATAATCGGAATCTGAATATCCAATTAAATCGAATTTAGCACCTTTGGGATACCAAAGCCCTATATTTTGGGAGTGTTTCAAATATCTCAAGATTCTCTTTACGGCTTTTAAATGACACTCTTTTGGTGAAGCTTGAAAACGAGCACACATGCATACACTAAACATGATATCGGGCCTAGATGCGGTAAGATAAAGCAAGCTACCAATCATGGATCTATAAAGCTTTAAATCTACCGACTTACCTCCTTCGTCGAGGTCTAGATGCCCGTTGGTTGCCATTGGTGTCTTGATGGGTTTTGCATGTTCCATGCCAAACTTCTTGAAAAGATCTTTAGTATACTTTGTTTGGCTTACAAATGTCCCATCTTTGTGTTGTTTAATTTGGAGTCCAAGAAAATAGCTTAATTCTCCTATCATGGACATCTCAAACTCCCTAGACATCATATCACCAAATTCTTTGCAAAAATCTTGGTTAGTAGACCCAAATATAATGTCATCAACATAAATTTGACACACAAAGAAATCATCACCAATGATTTTTGTGAATAAAGTTGTATCTACTTTACCAATTTTAAAACCCTTCGAAACAAGAAAATTTCTAAGACGTTCATACCAAGCTCTAGGAGCTTGTTTTAAACCATACAATGCCTTTGAAAGTTTATAAACATGATTTGGGTATTTAGAATCTTCGAACCCCGGAGGTTGTTCAACAAATACAAGTTCGGAGATTGTTCCATTTAAGAAGGCACTTTTAACATCCATTTGAAATAATTTAATATCAAAGCTAGATGCAAAAGCAAGCAAGATTCTGATTGACTCAAGTCTAGCAACGGGTGCAAATGTCTCATCATAATCTAACCCTTCGACTTGAGTATAGCCTTGAGCTACTAACCTTGCTTTGTTTCTTACCACAATCTCGTTTTCATCTTGTTTGTTCCGGAAGACCCATTTGGTGCCAATCACATTATGTTCTTCGGGTCTTTCCACCAAGGTCCATACTTCATTTTGCGCAAAGTTATTCAATTCTTCGTGCATGGCATTTACCCAATCCGGATCATCTAGAGCTTCATCTACAAGTTTAGGCTCAAGAGAAGAAACAAAAGAGTAATGTTCACAAAATGAAGCTACTCTAGAGCGAGTTTGAACACCCTTACTCACGTCACCCAATATTTGATCTATTGGATGATCCTTGGCTATTGCATTGTGAATCTTGATGTTATTTTGTTGTTGATCCTTTTGTTCATCTTCAACAACTTGAATATCACTTGAAGTAGACGATGTGGGTGGCACTACTTGTCTTGATGAGCTTGGTGAAGATGGATCTTCTTTTGGCTTGATGTCTCCAATTTGCATATTTTCCATAGCTTTGCGCAAGCCTTCATCACCTACATCATCCAAGTTTTCTTGCTCTTCTTGAGAGCCGTTAGTTTCATCAAATTGTACATCACATGATTCTACAACTAACCCCAAATTTTTGTTATAAACTCTATATGCTTTGCTATTTGAAGATTAACCTAATAGGAAACCTTCATCACAACGACTTTGAAATTTAGAGAGCCGAACACCTTTTCTTAGAATATAGCATTTGCAACCAAATACTCTAAAGTAAGAGATGTTCGGTTTTCTTCCAACAAGAACCTCATAGGAGGTCTTTTTCAAGAGTCGATGTAGATAAAGGCGATTTATGGCATGACAAGCTGTGTTAATAGCTTCCGCCCAAAACTTGTCGGAAGTATTATATTCATCAAGCATTGTTCTAGCCATTTCAATTAATGTGCGATTTTTCCTTTCTACTACTCCATTTTGCTCCGGAGTGTAGGTTGTGGAAAGCTCATGCTTTATTCCAAGTTCATCACAAAAGTCTTCAATTTTTGTATTTTTGAACTCGGAACCATTGTCACTCCTAATTTTCTTTATTTTGAAATCAAATTCATTTTGGGCCCTTTTTGAAAAACTTTTAAAAATCCCGGAGGTTTCGCTTTTGTCATTTAGGAAGAAGACCCATGTATATCTAGAATAATCATCCACAATGACTAAACAATAGCTATTTCCCCCGATGCTCTTATAGGTAGTTGGCCCAAACAAATCCATATGTAAGAGCTCCAATGGCCTAGAGGTTGACATGATACTTTTGGAAGGATGAGAACTAGCGACTTGCTTTCCGGCTTGACAAGCACTACAAAGTCGATTTTTCTCAAACTTCACATCTTTCAAGCCAACAACTAAGTCATGTTTGAAAAGCTTTTTAAGTTGTACCATACCCACATGACCTAACCTTCTATGCCATAACCAACCCAAAGAAGTTTTTGCAATTAAACAAGTTTTCAAGCATGCATCATTTGAAGTAAAATCTACTAAATAAAGATTTCCAAAACGAAAACCTTTAAAAACAAGTTCATTATTATTTTCTTTTGAGATGATCACATTTTCTTTAGAGAATGAGCAAGTTAACCCTAAATCACAAAGTTGAGCAACGGATAGCAAGTTAAAATTTAATGTCTCAACTAAGGATACATTAGAAATGGAAAGATCATTGGATATAGCAATTTTACCCAAACCAAGTACCTTCCCTTTGCTATTGTCTCCAAAGGTGATCCTTTCATTGCTTCCGCTCTCAAAGTTTGTGAACATTTTCCGGTCTCCGGTCATGTGTTGAGTACATCCACTATCCAACACCCAATGCTTTCCACCGGTTTTGTAATTTACCTACAAAAGAAAATCAAGCCTTTTTAGGTACCCAAATTTGTTTGGGTCCTTGGAGGTTAGTAACCAAGGTTTTGGGCACCCAAATGGATTTCTTCTTAGCACCCAAAATCGAGGTGCCAATAAAATGAGCAATTACATTTCCATTCTTAGATCTTTTAAGCATATAGCACGAATCATATAAGCCAATGGAATGCATATTATTTTTAGAACAATCATTTGCTACATGTCCTATATTCCGGCATTTAGTACAATACTTAACATTCTCATTTACAAACCTTGGAGGTTTGTATGCCGACTTCTTACCTTTCTTGGGAATGTACCCGAGTCCTTCCTTGTTAAAAGAACATCTTTGTCCGCTTAGCAATTTATCAAGGGTATCTTTTCCCTTGTAAGCTCTCTCTAAGCTTTTGTTCAATTTTAGAACTTGTTCTTTTAAATTCTTGTTTTCACTTACTAGTATATCATCATGGACATGAGATAAAGTATTATATGAATCAACATTGGATGAGCATGGCATGGAAAGTAAATCATCACAAGAGGTTGACATGCTAGATGTTACCTTTTCTACACTAGGCATCTCATTCAAAATATTGCAAGATGTACCAATACTAGTACTTGATTTTTCTTGATTTCCTTGGAGAAGCAAGTCATGAGCTTCCTTTAGCTCCTCATAGGATTTTTGAAGGGATATGTGTTCCCTCTTCAAAACCTTGAATTTTGACTTTTCTTTTCCAAGAAATTCATTTAGTTCAACCAACATGTCCATCAAATCATCATATGAGGGCTCATCGTCATCTAGAGTTTTTACCTTCTCCCCTTTTGCCATAAGGCATGTGGGAGTGGAGAATAGCGACGGAGCTTCCTTGATAGCGATGCCGACAAGTCCTTTCTTCTTGGGAGACTCATCTTCGCTTGAGTCGGAGTCCGAATACTCCGCATCGGAATCCCACTCACCAATGTGGGCTTCGTTTTTGCCGTCCTTGTAAAGCTTCTTAAAAAGCTTCTTCTTGCCTTGATAGCCTTTCTTCTTGGATGACTTCTCCTTGTCATCCTTCTTTGTGGGACATTGAGAGGCAATATGCCCCTTCTCGTCACACTCATAGCAACGGATGTTGCTATACTTCTTGTTGGAGGAGGATTGCCACTTCTTGCCTTTGTCATAGCTTCCTCCTCGATTTGAGCGTCTTCTCATGAACTTGTTCATCCTTCTCACAAGAAGGGCAAGTTCTTCTTCGGAGTCTTCTTCTTCATCTTCGGACTCATCACTTGCCACCGCCTTTGCCTTGAAGGCGGTGATCTTCTTTCCTTTGGAGGTGGATTGCTCCAAAAGTTCTTCCTTGTCCTTCTTATACAACTCATTGGTAATTAAATTACCCAATAGTTGTGTTGGCGTCATCCTTGCCAACTCCGGTGAGTTGAGGAAGAGTGTCACCAACATCTCGTACTTCTCCGGTAGAGCCCTAAGCATCTTTCTCACAATATCAAGATCCGAGAGGTTAGTTCCAAGGCCTTTGAGCTCATTCACAATGTTGTTGAGCCGTGTGTACATCTCGTTGATGTCCTCATGGGGCAACATTATGAATGTCTCATATTTAATCCTAAGCCGATGCAATTTTGCCTCCTTAACCGTGGATGTCCCTTCGTGTATTTCCGAAAGGGTATTCCAAATAGCGTGAGCCGTCTCAAGATTGCTCACTCTATTGAATTCATCCGCGTTTAAGGCTCCAAAAAGAGCATTCATGGCTTGGGCATCTAAATGAGTGTTACGCCTATCTTGCTCCGTTGGGTTATTTGGATCAAGAGGCATGACGTAACCATCATTTACAATTTTCCAAATGTTAGGACTCATGGCCTTTAAATAAATTGACATTCTAATTTTCCAATAAGCATAATTTGTGCCATCAAATAGAGGTGCCTTTCCTACCGCAATCCCCTCACTAGCCATCCTTTTCTCTCTAGACGGTAAAGTCTATAAATGAGAGACCAAGCTCTGATACCACTTGTAGGATCAAGGATACCGACTAGAGGGGGGTGAATAGGAGGTTTTTAAACTTTTCTTGATCACTTGATTAATTCTTCACAATTTGATTGACAAAGATGCAAAGCAAATAATCCTATGCAATTCTAGTTGATAATTTTCCCAACTTAGCTCTAAACAATTTAATGATCACAAAGAAGCAAATAAACAAGAGCTAAAGCGACAAGAGACACAACCGATATTTTACCGTGGTGATCGGAAACTTGCCGGTTTCCCCTAGTCCACGTTGAGGTAAGCCCGGACGAATCGGACCGGCTCCCCAAGTTGAGCCAAGCACCTCGATCACTAATGTAGCTCTTCCCCGCTCCGGGTAGGCGAACTCCAACCTTCAGAATTTTCGGGTCTCCTCACAATCTTCTTGAGAAGATCACCGAATCAACCTCCACCGGATCGTCCAAGTGCCGGCAAGCACTAAGAGTAATAAATCCCGGTGTTCGCTTGAAAGCAAACCTAGTGCCAAATGAATTTGCAATTGAAATCTAGCACTAAATGCTCAACCACCTCACTTTGATGTGCAAAGGAAGAATTGAGGTGAAATGAATGCTCTAGGGCTTAAGAATTGTGCAATGAGTCTCTAATATATGCCCTGGTGCAGTGGTGGGGGTATTTATAGCCTCCACCAACCAAACTAGCCGTTTGGCACAATTTTCCGCAAAAATCAGCATGAGCGGTACTACCGCCCTTCTTGGGGCCGGTACTACCGCTCCCAAATCTCGCGTCAGAACGGCTCTGTCAGACGTGAGCAGTGACCGTTGGATTTGGCGGCGCGGTACTACCGCCGTTGAAATTTGCGGTACTACCGCTCTCCGGTAGTTCCGCACAGTCGGCGCGGTACTACCGCTCTGGCCAAAATCCGAAAGGTCCTCCGAAAGTCGCTCTCTGGAAATTACATACCGCTCTGGCTCCGGATCTACCGGACTCCGGAAGTACCGCTCTGGGTGCGGTACTACCGCTCCATGCGGTAGTACCGGCGTTGAAAAACCCGGTACTTCCGGTCTGGTTAAAAATCCGAAGTCGCTCGAGAATGCTTTCTGGAAAAAGCGTACCGCTCGAACTTCCGGTTCTTCCGGGATCCGGAAGTACCGCTTGAGATGCGGTACTACCGCTTGCAGCGGTAGTACCGACGTTGAAACGACCGGTACTTCCGTTCCACAGAGATCCAACCGAGTTCGAGGGGTGCTCTCTGGAAAAAGCGTTCCGCTCCAAAAACGGAGCTACCGCTCTGCGGTACTACCGCATTTGAGCACGGTACTACCGCTTTCCGGTAGTACCGACGTTGAAATACGCGGTACTACCGCTCTTCCAGTCAGAGCACAAACTCAGTTTCTAAATTGATTTTTCATGAATGCAAGATTCAAAAGATCATCCAAATGGCACTAGATTTATGCTCTCAAGATATTAGCCAAAATCCCTCTTGATGGTACGATCATCTAACCTATAATCCGGTCTTCCACCATTCACCTAAGACCGGTAAAATTCAAAAGGGGTCCTACTCTAAGTATACCTTTGTCTTGAGCCAATTTAATCTTCACACGCATCCTTGGGCTTGCATCTTGTTACTCATGTATGGACTAACCCTTCACATACTTCATAAAACACGTTAGTCCCATATTCGCATAATGTCATTAATTACCAAAATCATTTTTAGGGGCCTAGATGCTTTCAGCGATGTGCGCGAGTTGTGAAGTCATGGGTATTAGAACTAGATCACAAAGTGTCTATTTATATCTTTGTAATCAGTTTGTTGAAGAGGAGAGGTGAATAATAGAAAAAGGGAAAAAACAACACAAGTCGACGTGTCAGAAAAATTCTCTACTATTCCTTGTCTTCCCCATGTAGTGTGCGTCCACGGGCGAATCGAGTGTGTGATTCTTGGGTTGAGTTCCAACAATTGGTATCAGAGCTTGGTAAATGCCCAAAATCACGCCGAGAAGTATGGAGATTGTCGATCCAACGGTGTCAACATTGGCGAGCGTACCGGTGAAGGAGAGTTCCGCGGTGTCGCTTCACTACCCCGTGCTCACGAGGAGCAACTACGCGACGTGGGCGATGAAGATGAAGGTGTACATGAAGGCCTAAGACGTATGAGACACCATCGAGCCTGACGACACCGACACGCGCAAGTACCAGATGGCATTGGCAACCATCTACCAAGGTGTCCCCAAAGATGCACTTTTCCTGTTGGCTGAAAAAGAGACAGCCAAAGCTGCGTGTGAGGCATTAAAGACCATACACGTGGGAGCCGAGCGCGTGAGGAAAGCCAAGGTGCAGACCCTTAAGTCAGAGTTTGAGGTGCTGCTCATGACGGAGTCAGAGACAATCGACGACTTCGTCATCTAGTTGACAACTATCATTAACAAAATTTGAGGACTCGGTGACAAGATGGAGGAGAGCTATGCGGTAAGAAATTTTTTTCGTACAGTTCCTGCCAAGTTTCTGCCGGTAGTCTCCCCAATCGAGCAATTTGGGGACCTTAAGGCAATGACGATCGAAGAGTTGATCGGTCATTTGAAGGCGCACGAAGAACAATGGTTATCCTATGGTGCAGGCGCAGGAGATCAACTCCTGCTACTGACAAAGGGCGAGTGGGAGGCCCGATCCAAGAAGAGCAATGGCTTTAATAAGAAGAAGAATGCTTTTGACAAGGCGAAGGTGCACCGCTACAACTGCCAAGAGTTTGGGCATTTTGCAAAGGAATGCCACGAGCCGAAGGAGTTGGCTCTTCTTACTACAGTGGATGCAGAGGACGAGCCAACGCTGCTTTAAAGCTAACATTGAGTCGTATGTGTATATGACACAGTAGGAGTGTTGCATGTGGCATGTATTTGTTTGTGTACATAGGAAGTGTGTTACAAACATGCGCATATTTGTGTCATGGTCGTGCATGTAGATGAGTCAGTGCATGATACATGTGAGTGTGTGTGAGTTCTTGTGTTAGATGTACCCGCAAAAAACGTGTATATCCAGAGTACTTGCGTGTGTTGTTGTGTTAGTTGTGTCCACGAGAAAACGTGGGCAATCAGGAGTATGCAAGCTTCGGTCTGACTCTCCATCGCCGTCAAGTTGTGTCACCGGCGAAAGTCGATAGGAGCTGAGGAGGTGGTTGAAGTTGTCGGCGAGGTGTGTCACCTGCTGTAAAGATGTGGCAGACGTTAGCAAGTTGTGTCACCGGCAGCATGATCAGTAAGAAGGAGGCAAAACTCCTAAGAGACATGTCAGGAGATCGGACTTCGTCTTGTGAGTCAAAGTATCAAGATTAAGGGAGAGAATGTTAGAACTAATCTTGATATTTTAGATGTGATCGTAAACTTAGTTTGGTTTCTTCATGCATGGTCATATGGTTGCTTAGTCATGGTCGTAAGTTTGTTTAGTGGTCATGGTCATAAACACTTGTTAGATGTGGTCGTATGCATGTTTGTATGTGGTCATAGGATGTAGTGTGATTGGGCACCGAGTCGAAGTGTTTCGGTCGGTACTCGAAGAGTATTGTAGTAGCCTGAAAGTTACTGTAGCAGGGAGCAGGCGTAAGTCATATCAACTCGGACGTGGTCTCAGCGAGACTGGGTCTTTCGGATGGTGCGCAATGTGTGAGTCGTGGAGTTATGGCCGTTAGAACTGGATCACAGAGTGTCTATTTATATCTTTGTAATCAGTTTATTAAAGAGAAGAGGTGAATAATAGAAAAAGAGAAAAAAAATAATGACGCAAGTCAAGTTTACATAAAAAATTCTCTAATGTTTCTGGTCTTTCCCGTATAGTTTAGGTGCACCGAATCGAGCATGTGATTTGAGTTGAGTTCCAACACCTACTAGCTGCTCCCAGGTCGGCCCCACCTGCACTGCGATGTCCAATCTGCGCTATGCTAGGAGCCCATGCCTACGTGTGAAACAAACCACATCCTGTGTCATGTCTAATTTTCTCTTCTCGATCGAACCACTTTGCGTAATATATTTTTAGCGTGCTTTAGCAGTTCTGCCTAGCAAGATGATGGTTTAGGCCCTGATCGGTTGGATTTCAGCTTCTAACTTCCAATTTATTTTTTACTATTTATAAATTTCATCTTTTTCTGAACTTTTGGCTTTTTATTGAGCTTATTTGCCGGTTCTTTTTTCCCATATGTGTTTGTATTATACGTAATGGGCTAACATATTTTTTATTTTTTTATATTTAATTATGCTAAATAAGTCTCTGTCAGCTACAATGTTTTTTTCAGTCAGCTACAGTATTTTTTTCAGTCAGCTACAGTGTTTTCAGCTATAAATCACAAAAAAAAAGCCCAACTGATCACCACCTTTAGTTGGGTGTAGCTTTCGTACCTGTTGACTGTCATCCTTTCAGGTCGTAATTTGTGCTAGGGTTTAAAGAATCATGTAAACGTCAGAGCAAAATATCTGTAAAACACTGAAGGTAGCTACGTCGAAATCACAAAAAATTCCCGGGCCCTTTGCGTGAGAAGCGGCTCTGGTTGGCTTACGACCCAACGGAAGTCCGAAAAGGCTACAAGGCAATGACACTTGAATAACACTCAACAGAGACAGGATTTTTCGTTCGCATATGCTTACTGGTCCACATGCTATGATCTTCCTCGTCATTGTCATTGCCACGATACACTCGAAGCTTTTCCATTTTGGATTTCAGGTATATTTGAAGATTTCAGATATAAATTGGAGTAAATGGAGCTCCCGCCCCCGCTGCAGGCCTCGTATCGTAGCCATGCGAGACGCCTTCCACGTCCACGGCGAGACGCCCCTCCACGCAGTGGCGGATCCAGGATTTTAACTAAGGGTATGCCGTCCAAAAATTTTCATATACAATTCGGTAAAACCATTTGGCAATTCGGTAACAGTTGTAAAATTTGCAACGTAATTCGGCATATATGCACTAAATAACACAATAAGTCTTAAATTTGAAGATTAAGTTGAAAACATCCACAAATTACAATATGAATAGTTCAAACGTCATACTGATAGTTCAAAATATAGACATAAAAGAGAGTAAGAGACTTACAATACTACTTATCTGACTTTTTTAGCCGACGCTTTCTAAGGGACATGAATGTCTCGATTATATCATCTTCATCCACTTCAAAAAAAAAAAGTCAGATAAGTTATATCCACTTCAATTTCTGGTCTTGCACTAATGGCCCCTTTATTCAAAGATGCAGCATGACAAAGCTTATACTGAGATAACAAGGAACACTTGCATACATCAAAACCATATTTTTATATGAAATAAACAGAGTATGAGTTAGATAAATCTGTCTTGTTCTGAATATTTTCACCAGGTTACTAGCAAACAGGTCCGACGTTAGTATAACAAGAATTTCTTCAAATTATCTAGAAGATGGGGAAGGATGATTTTTTATGTATAGATATGCCCTCAATCGAAGACAGGAAAATAATTTGCAGAACTGTTTGCACACCCACTCCAGCACAGAACAGCACTATTCTACTTCGTGTAGATCGCTACTCAAACAAGATTACCAAGAATGATGGGGTGAAAACCCATGATGCTTCATTCACCTCATCACAGACTCTCTTGATTGATTTCCATCTACTTTCCTTTACACTCCCATTGCGTTTCTTGTGTGGAGGAAACAAACACGCACAAGAGCAAACCGAGTAGAGACTACAGGGAGACTAGGGACTCATGCCTAGAACGACCAAACGCATCAACGATATCACAGGCTAGCGCTACAGCAATCTCTACAAAACAATCATAACCCATCGCTCGGAGAGCGAAACACACTAAATCAACAGCACCATGATTACCCTACCCAAGTTGCCAATCTCAATCCTCAAATTGAAACAGTTCTAACAATACAAGAACCATCAAGAACAAAAAATCTAAGCGGATAAGAGAAGAGTTGCGAAGTGTGGGGTGAAAAGAATCGGAGGCAGACTTGTCCCTTGACCTTGAGGTTGATATGGGCGCCGCCGCCCTGCTCGCCCGCCGGCTTCTTGTCCTCCTCTCCCACTGCGGCCGACATCTCCGACCCTCTCCTCGCAAGCTCCGAAGCAAATCAAGCACAGATCAGATTTGATGCTAAACCACCAACGCACTGCAACGATCTGTATCGAAGGAGACGACTCTACTTGATTCAACGACTCAACGATCAAACGATTACTGTCATGCGGGCATGCGGCGGCGGCGAACGCTCGAACGTGGTCAACTGGAGTCTGGAAGTCTGGAACGCGGGCAGGCGAGCGGATCAGCGGAGCAGCACGTTACGCGCGGGCAGCCGAGCGGATCAGCGAAGGCGAAGTGGCGATTTGGCGAACCGTCTCGCAGTCGGCGCATCACGCGGTCACGCCGTCACGCGTGCGGGGCTGCGGGGTGCGGCAGGCGAGGCGAAGACTCAAGACACGAAGGGCTGAAGGCGTCAAGGCGATTACGCGAATCGTCTCGCATATCGTTCGATCCAGCGGCGCGTCACGCTATTTCGGCTAATCGGTCCCACCGCTACAGGGTATGCCAGGGCCCACCCGGCATACCCTGTAGATCCGCCACTGCCTCGACGCCGACTGGCCGGAGGAAGAGGTTCGAGGTGGCGCGGCTGGCCGTGAACATCTGGGAGCACTCGATGATTGGGGTCCGGAACATGCCCATTGTGGGCTTTTCAGATTGCTCGATGAGGATAATTGTCAGATTGAGATCATAGTGGCTAATGAGAAAGTATTTGCTAGTATTGATTTATCACTACTTGTTTCTTACTTCGATTAAGTGTAGATCACTTGTGTTTTGGACTGAATACTGCCAGATTCAGCTATTGCTACCGTAGCACATATCTGTTGATTTTTATGTTGTTGTCGCAGCACTATTGTTGATATTGCAATAGCACCTATTCATTATGTCTTGTGCTTAAAATCAGGCAATTGATTCTTTTACTTTACTGAGGTAATTCTGGAGTATCAAACTAGCAGAATACTGAGGAGTTAGTCTCTTTGATAGCTGATTTGCTGACAAGGGTGAGAAGGCCAAGTTTTTGAACTTGAGCAACTCCTCAACTAAGAGAAAACTTCTAAATATATAATATGTGCATTATGAAGATTTTTAATGCT
Organism: Dendrocalamus latiflorus; assembly: GCA_017311315.1. NCBI lineage: Eukaryota > Viridiplantae > Streptophyta > Magnoliopsida > Poales > Poaceae > Dendrocalamus > Dendrocalamus latiflorus. Next base: position 39,204,284 of record CM029664.1, read on the forward strand.
CATTTTCTAGTTCAGTTTGGCACAATATCCTATTGCTTGAATTCATTATTCTTGTTGAGATATAATAGCTTAATATTTATGTTATTATCATGTCTTTGGATATATGCTCTACTGTACTTGATTAACCTTGGAATTAATACAAGAAATTTGCTAACATCGCTTATTTTCCAACAATCCAGAAAACCAGTATTTGTTGAAATGGCTTCATCCTCTGACTTCGTTAAGCTGGAAATTTTTGACAGCACTAATTTTAAGTGCTGGCAAGCCAAGACAAAGTTGTGGTTGGTTGACCTAAAACTGTTTTGGGTCATTTCGGATCCTCCAGTGCTTTCTTTGGAAGGCAAGGATAAAACTCGTTGGGAGGGTGCGAATCATTTAGCTTTGGTTAGGTTGTTGGCCGTTCTGTCAAACCGGTTTTTTGATATGTATGTCAACTTCACGGAGGCAAAAAAAAAACTGTGGGATGAATTGAATGAAAAATATTCAGAAGGTGATAATGGCAATGAGTCTTTCATTATTGCAAATTATTTGAACTACAAGATGGTAAAGGGACGGTCGATGATGGAGCAGCTCCATAAGTTATAGCTCCATGTACGTGATTTAAATCAGTACGACTGTCTTCTACCAAAGAGTTTTCAAGTGAATGCCATATTGGCCAAGTTACCACCTTCGTGACGAGACTTTGTGACCTCTTGGAGACACATTAAGAAGCGCATGACGATTAATGAACTGTCAGGTGCAATTAATGTGGAGGAGCGTGCTAGGGTCAACAGTGACGAAGTCCCATGTCCAAGACCACCAGGTGGAAGTCAAGAACTTTAAGAGCAATAGAAAGAAAGTCAAGAATCATCCCCAGAACAAGCCAAAGACCAAACCAATGAAGAAGAAAAAGAGGTGATCTTTACCTATTATGTATGTGGCAAGGAAGGCCATAAGGCTAACAAGTGTCGTGACCGTAAAGGCAAGGGACCATCTCCAGTTCAGCACAAGAGTAAGGTAGAAACCAATGTGGTTACAACCAGTCCCGTCTCAGATGGGTATGTACCTCAGGCCTTCATGGCAAATTCATCAATTGATTGGTGGATTGATACAGATGCAACTAGACATATCTGTGTTGATTGTTCATGTTTATCTTTTATTTTAGGGTGACGCTGGTGGCTCCATCCTAATGGGAACGATGATGCTGCTATAGTATGTGGGATTGGAAAGATCTGCCTAAATCTCACTTCTGGCAAGACACTTATCCTTGAAGACATATTGCATGTGCCTGTGATGTCATGTAATCTTATCAATGGGTCCATACTTTGTAGACAAGGAATAAAGCTCGTTTTTGAGTCTAATAAGGTCTGTTGACCAAATTTAGTACTTTTGTGGAAAAAGGCTATGAAAGCGGATGCATGTTCCACTTATCCATTCTTGATTTCAATATTCCAAAAAAATTTAATGTTATTCATTACAATAAAGTTCATGATATTTGGTAATCTCGTTTATGTCATATTAATTTCGAAGCCATAGAGTACTTAAGCAAAATAAGTTTAATTCCAAGTTATAAGTATGAGAAGAGCTCAAAATGTGAAGTGTGTATACAAGCAAAGCAGCCTCGAAAACCTTTCCATAGTGTTGAGAGGTGAGACACTTCTCCGCTTGAGTTAATTCATTCTGATCTTTGTAAGATGAATGGCATTTTAACTAAAGGTGGCAAGCGTTATTTATTTACTCTCATTGATGATGCGACAAAGTACTGTTATGTTTATTTTCTTAAGTCGAAATATGAAGCACTAAAACATTTTAAAATTTACAAGGCTGAGGTGGAAAATCAACTAGAAAAAAAATCAAATGGTAAAGATCAAATCGAGGTGGTGAACATATCTCTAAGGAATTCTCCCAATTCCATGAAGAAGGGAGAATAATTCATGAAGTTATTCCACCGTATTCTCCGCAGTCAAATGGAGTAGCCGAATGAAAAAACCAAACTCTTTGTGACTAAGTGAATGCCATGTTACAGAGTTCAGGTATGTCGGACTCATAATAAACAGTTCTCACAACTAATTATATTCTGAATAGGGTGCCTCCCTGTAATAGCAAAGAAACACCTTATGAAGGATTGAAGGGGAGAAAACCAAATATGTCATTTCTTCGTACTTGGGGTTGTCCTGCAAAAGTGCATGTGCCTTTGACGAAGAAAAGGAAACTTGGTCTCAAACTGTTGATTGTGGCATTCTAGGATATGCCCATCACGGCATAGCATACAGATTTCTAGTGGTCAAATCTGAGGTTAGCAACATCACTAATAATATCCGTATGGAATCTCGTGATGCGACTTTCTTTGAGAATGTATTTCCTATGAGAGTAAATGAAACCATTGTGCTTGATGGTTCTTATGAACACTCTATTCCTCCCAGTGTGGATAATACAGCTCATGAATTGGAGTTGAGGAGGAGTAATAGACGGAGGATTGAAAAGTCTTTGGGCGATGACTTTGTAACCTACCTCATGGATGACGAATTGTGTACTCTTTCAGAGGCATACGCATCCCCAGATGTGGAGTACTGGAAGGAAGCAGTCCATAGCAAGATGGATTCCATCATAGCTAATGGAACTTAGGATATTACTGATCTTCCAAATGGATATAAGCCAGTGGGTTGTAAATGGATCTTCAAAAGAAAGTGAAAACCCGATGGTACTATTGAAAAGTACAAGACCCGTTTAGTGGCTAAGGGTTTTACGCAAAAGGAGGGTGAAGATTATTTTGACACATACTCACATGTGACTCGATTACCCACAATTTGCATTCTTTTCGCACTAGTCGCTGCATGTAAACTCCAAGTATATCAAATGGATGTAAAGACTGTTTTCCTAAATGGAGAGTTAGATGGGAAGATTTATATGGAACGGCCTAATGGTTTTGTGACTAAAGGATAAGAGAGAAAAGTATGTCGCTTGGTTAAATCCCTAAAATAAGCTCCCAAGCAATGGCATGAGAAATTTGAGAATACATTGACTTTGGTTGGATTTTATATAAATGAAGCCAATAAGTGCGTATATTATCGATTTAATGGGAGTGAATGTGTCATCCTCTGTCTTTATGCAAATGATATACTATTGTTCGGGACCAACATGGATGTAATCAATAAACCACGTTATTCTTCTCCCAGAACTTTGACATGAAAAATCTTGGTGAAGCTGATGTTATTATAAACATCAAGCTATTAAAGGGTGAGAATGAGATAACTTTAATACAATCTCATTATGTGGACAAAATTCTGAATCGCTTTGGATTCATGGATGCTAAGCCTGTAGCAACACCCTATGATCCAAATGCTAAGCTACATAAAAACACTAGACATGGAAAAGACCAGCTTAAATATTCATAAATAATTAGATCATTGATGTATTTAACTAGTGCGACGAGGCCTGACATCTCATGTGCTGTAAGCAGATTGAGCCGATACACGGCCAATTCAGGATATAATCATTGGATAGTACTAGAAAGGGTACTTAGGTATCTAAAAGGAACCAAGAATTTGGGAATACATTATACTGGTCATCCGGTAGTCCTTGAAGGGTTTAGTGACTCTAACTGGATTGTGACTCCGATGATATGAAGGCTACAAATGTTTATGTATTCACTCTATCAGGTGGGGCTGTTGTGTGGAAGTCTTCTAAGCAGACTACCCTTACACAATCTACCATTGAGGCTGAGCTAGTAGCACTTGACTCAACAGTAGTAGAGGTGGAATGGCTGAAAGAGCTTCTTTCCGACCTACCAATATTGGAAAAACCAATATCAGCTGTCTTAACCTACTGCGATAACCAAACCATTCTGGTTAAGGTTAAGAGTAGGAAAGGCAACATGAAGTCCTCAAAACACATTAAGAGGCGACTTACGTTTGTTCGGCATGCCAGAGAGACTGGTATAATCACTGTGGAATACATCTAGTCCGAAAGGAATCTAGCGGATCCTTTCACTACAGGAATGGTATGCAAGGTCATTCTGGCAGCATCAAAGGGAATGGGGATCTTACCCGTTTGATGGTCTTGAACGGTGGTAACTTATCCTAGAAGAGCAGAGATTCCATGAACTAGGCTCTAGGAAAACAAACTGTGAAAGACTGATAGTACACCTTAGAGTTCCATTAGCTGCAGTACTCTAAACTATATGGCAGGTTGAGCAATAACTCTTAATGAATTCCATGCCTTACACAATAATGGGAACATGATCGTAACGTTCCAACCCGAGAGGTGTGGTTTCAGCTGCCCTGTACAGAGTGTAGCATAAGTGAAAGCTCTCACACCAAACCACTAGATCAAGATGTAGTCCTCCTTTGTTTATGTAGAGTCATAACTCATGTTGCTAGGCATTGGGTTCAAATCCGCAAGGTACCCTTTGTCAAACAACTGTATATCAAACATTGATCCTACAGGAAGATTAATATGTCGCAAATGAGGCAAATGGTGGGGACTGTTAGTCTACTTTGATAATTTCCCTCATTTTCGATTTAAGAAAATAAAAGAGAAAATAAAACCCCTTGTGGGGCCCACTTGTAAAAGTTGGAAGGGAGGAGATAAGGCTGAGAGCCTCAGATTTGATGGGTGCGGTTTTCATTCCTCTCTTTCCTGATCTCTCGGTGCCGTCTTTGATGTGAGACTTTGTCCTCCTCATCCCCTCTTCCACGGGGTCTCACGGACTAGTGCGCAAGGATCTCATCAAGTTGTCACACTAAACATTGATAGGCAATCCACAATCGCCCTCATAGCCTTCCTAATTCTTTGTTTTATCCCGAAACTGCTATTAATGGGTTGTCATACATCGCAAAAACATCTCACTGTCTAGAACAAAACAATTTTTATTAATTGGCGTGTCAAATCAACTACCGAATAGGGGTAATATTCAAGGACAATTAGAACCACCAATTGGAAAAATCTTAGGCTCTTAGATCGTCATCGTAGAAATGGATATCACATCTAGTTAGAACTTTTTTTTAACAAAAATTGTCAACAGCCAGCAATGCCACTCTTTGCGGCCTGTAGTAGAAATAATGTACTGTCATCCCTTTGGTAGGCCGTACTTTAGGCCTTATTGGCCGATCTTCAGCTCAAGATTTTTGGGCTTGAGAGCCTGAGTTCAATAGAAGCTACCTCTAGAGAGAGAGAGAAAGGTGTTTGACCCAAATATTGGCCCTAGCTTCTAAATATCTTCACTTTACCAAATTGTCCCCATAGCCTTATCTTCCTTTTCTACCACAAGGACAAGATTGGTATTTCTCCTCCCAAAATCATTTGAATACTTTGGAGCTACCCTTCCCTTGCTTCTCTCCTAGTGCAAATTGGGATCCTCTTGAGACAGACTCATGTGAAGCTTGGCTTTGGAGCTCAAGTGTTTGGTCTGACGGCTCGATCTTCTCCCTAGAGGCCTAGCTCTAGAGCTCGGCCAAACAACACCTAAATGCCTTTGCTATAGAAATCATGGGCATAGTTTTGGGCTTGGGACAACTAGATATTTGATGCTTCAAAGATTGTCGTTTTAGGAAAATGCCACTAAACAAAATGTAGTTGGTTGAACGCCACTCCAAAGACCTAAAGCCATCCACGACCCAACTTATCTTCGAGTCATGCTCGAGCCTACTCGAGCTTTGTGAAAGCTACATGTGAATAATATATATCACTTCTTAATAAGTTTACTCGAGCCAAGCTTAAGCATACTCAAGCTTAGATCCAAACTTGGACTCCAACTTAGACTCGGCTCGAGCTCGACCCGTGGTTGTACCAAGCTCGACTTGAGGTAGATAGGCTCGCTTAAGTTTAGCTTGTTTATAGCCCTAGTTGGATAAGCGACGAGTTAGGACGCTATGGCGAAAGTGCACATCCTCACTCGTGTCAGCGCTGCCAAGCGAATCGCGATTGGTTGGCTGCCACGCGCACGAGATGTGTGCCTGTTTTTAGTTTGCCATTCGTGTTTTGTAACGGCGTGAGCGCACGATATGATTGAAGCGACCACTAGGGCCAGCTATTGGCCTTGGTTTTTTAGGCTGCAACTGATGGTTTTTGTCTGCGCTTTTCGAGACCACAACAGATGACAAATGCATCGACGTGGACAACATATATACTTTTGAGCTCAGATAGCCATTTGGATAATGCTCTTTAAGAAACCAAACTGTCTGTTTTGACTTTTGAAGAAGTCAAAAACTAAAATGCAAAAAAAAAACCTAGGCCATTGGGAGCGCTTCTTGGGGTCATGCGCAAATTTACAGGTCTGGTAGGGGGTTATGTGCAAAAACAACTTTAAGGGGTGGGAGTGGGATGCTGCAGCGACCCTAGCCCCTTGGAACATGATCCAACGGCACACAGTGAACATGATCCAACGGCACACAGTGACCTCCCCTTAATCCTTAGCCCACGTGAATTTGACGGGAAATAGTTTAGTTCCCAAATAAATCGGAAGAATCTCCTCCCAGCGATGGGCTTAGGGTATGACCACACGTTCGAGAAAAGAAAGTCGACATGATCACTTCTGGTCGACGCCTCAGATTTCGCGCTAATACCGTATTGCCGTTGGTTAAGAAACCCAAGCAACTCAAACTGCGTTTGCTCGTAGTGCCGAACTGCTTACCTACTGAGCAAGGCTCTAGCCAAGGAAATGGAACGGCCGGGATTATATTTAGAGCAAGGCTAATAATACAGCCTTTAGCTGGCTGTATAGACATTTACAGCCCACTTATCAGCCCATTCATATAGTAGTTTACAGTTCAGCTGTATGACCCACCCCTTTATCTCACAAAGTTTCTTGGTTCTTATGCTTCAGCTGATTGTAAACTTACAGCCCACCTCTCTTCTCTCTCCTCCACCTCAGCATACAGCCTACTAACAGCCTCTTATTATACTTGCCCTTATGCGTGTGCTAACACCGCCGTAATGCATACTGCTAGTCTCGGGACGACGTAATGACGTGTACACCCTTTGGGAGAAATACATCCGATTTACCTCATCGAGATCCATCGTCTCTTAGTTTCACGAAAAAAGAGCTTCGTCTAGCATTCGATTCAAAAAAAAAAAGTACCTCCTTTTTTCCCTCTAAAATTTAGCAATAAACAGAGTTTAAACAGAAAACCACCTTCGTACTATTAGCTGTTGATCCATCGTAACGAGTCATCAACTATTCCTAATATTAAAAATTTACTTATGCCATTTACAGTTAAAATTCTTGCAAAAATACGTAAATAGTATTATTATGGCTTGGTAACTTATGCAAGTCCTCAAATACTTTTGACGTATCGGTTCAAATAATAATAACCTTTTAGACTCAATAATAGTAATAGTTTGATGCATCTGGTTGGTTGACAAACAGTTGTCTTTTTTCATAACTGTACCACAAACCACTTTTTATGTTCTACTGCTAAAAGCTTGCCACCTAAAATTACTAGATTCGAAATACTTGCCAGCTAGATTGATAGAACATGAACGACTGGTTAAATTTCGTTTTTGATTGTTGAATCACACCGCCATGAGGTCAAGAAATTCTGGATTAAGCCCAAAACCCATGAATAATGAAATTCCTCAACTAAATACCAATCTTCAAAACAAATGAGATGAAAATGCTACATTAGGACCCTTTTTTAAAAAAAGAAATTTTCCCATCGATTATCTCACCATCAGGTGGATCCTAGAACCACAAGTGAGAGTGTGAACTCAAATAGCTAAAGCAAAGGTTTCAAAAAAAAAAAAGCAAAAGTAAACGATTCAAAAAAATAGCAACAGCAAAATCCACTCCAAATTAGTGGCAAAGCAGAAAATTCGCCTTACATTTTCTTTGGGTAAAGTGATAAATCAAAACCAGCTAAAACTTGAAAAAGAAAGGTGGAGGAAAAACTAGCCATGCTTTGTTCCAGGCAAAGTGTCGTCCCTAATATTTAGCCTAAACTTGAAAAAAAAAGGGACGGAAAACTAATCATGTTTTTTTCCAAGGCAAAGTGCCGTCGCTTATATTTAGTATAAACTTGCGATAAAAAATATTTTTAGCCTAAACTATCCAATCCTACAAAATAATGACATATGATGCAGTGCATTAGGGAGCATGGGAAAATTCTATCCATAACATAATGCTATGCATACCCTGCAGTGAGAAGCTCATGCGTACGGGTACTAGTACGTGCACGCAGAAAGACAGGGAATAATGCTGGAAGGGCATATGTAGTACCTGACCATTACACATGCCCCAGCATCTCGGCATCTCCTGCATTCCACAGGCACGTTAAGTTCCCATCAGCACACCAGCTCACCGCAAACATCTACACTAGAGGGGGCAAACACACTGGGACGTAAACAAGAACGATGCAACTCAAAACAATATAGGCGGAAGGCACAAGACCCTCAGACAAAAAGGAATTAAAAATGAAATGAAAGTAGTTTCAATGTGTACTTTCTGGGGAATTAGGTATCCGACTTAAATTTACCCTACTCTCCACCAACAGGGTTTCACAATCCTGAACGCCACTTGCGACGACATCCAACTCCGAAACAAAGCTAGATGAATTCACCTCACCATCCCCAGGGTTACCATCAATTACTTTATCAGTCTCTCCTTTCATACCTTTCTCAACACCTGCGTGAATGATGGAGACAGTCTCTTGACCGTCAGGACTAGCAACAGCAGCAGAATCCTCCTTGCCTTGGCCAGGTTGTTCTGTGACTGCTGCTGGCATAACATCCATGCCATCACTCGATTCTCCAATGGCTGGAGGTGCCTCCTGCGAGCCATCAGCATGTTCTACAATTACTTCCGGCGCACCATCCTCCAGGCCATCAGCGGCCACTGCAATTGCTGGAGGTGCCACATCCTCCATGTCTTTGTCAAGCACTGTGATTGCTGGAGGTGCCACCACCTCCATGTCTTCATCAGGCCCTGTGATTGCTGGAGGTGCCTCCATATCTTCATCAGGTGGTCCTGTGATTGCTGGAGGTGCCTCCACATCACCAGATTCTGTAGTAGCTTGAGGTGTCACCCCCGTGCCATCACCAGGCTCCTGCTTTAATGGTGGCCCTTCCTCCATGATGTCAGCACAATGGTGCGGAGCAGGGTTAGTCACCGACAATTCCTTTCGTGGAGTATGGTCAAGCATTTCTGTGTCGTCATGATTATCTTCTGGTAAGTCCATCTTCCCTTCAGTTTGTACAAAGACTTGGGTAGGAGCCACAGCCTTTTCTGTCTGATTCTTGTGAAGGACCATAGCTCTCTGTTATGGTGAAAAAAGAGGAGAAATTTAACACACCCATGTCTATACATTGATAGCTAAGACTAAAATATTATTACAAGAATATGAAATAATCAAACAATAAGTTGAATTACCAAAATCCAATTCCGAATTAAAAGATCTTCAAAAGAAAAGATTGGGTAAGAATCTAACACTTGCCTGATAGACAACATTGTTGTTTTTTAGGTAAAGAGAACTCAACAGATTGGAGATTCCATGTTTTCTAGTTAACTTTCCAATGTTTCCAATGTTCTGTTGCAAAAGCAATAACCATCGTCAGAGAATAGAAAAACCATATGAGAGGAAACATATACTTCTAACATTCAAAATAACCAATGTAGTACCTGAATAAGTCCATTCCTAACCACCTGAGGGGCTTTTGGGATGCCCAAGTCTCCTAGCAAGGATATGCACCTTTTGTACAACTCTGACTCAACAAGATCATGTGACACACTAATTCTGGACAAATAGTTTTTAGAAAAGACTGCAGTACCATTACTTGACAACATAGAAGCTCTGAGTAGTGCTCCTTGGGGAGCTTCCGAATTTCTGACAGCCCTTTTAGCATCATCCTTTGCTTCGGTTTTTTCTGAAGTCAAGTGGTCCATTTCTTTCCGCTCAGCATGAGGATTAAGATTGTACTGTCCACCAGAAGACTCAGAAACTGGGGTTGCTAAACAGTCAGGCTCCTTTTTATCAACAGGAAGTTCAGTGTCAGGCAATTCATTTTGTCCCTTCAATGCATCACCAGTTGCCTCCCACCCTCTGTTGCCAGCAAGCGGCCTGTTCTGATCCCACTCTTGCCTACCATACATATAGGGTTCACCCGCAAATACACCATTACCACCATTCCAAACTTGCACGTGAGGGGGGCATGATTCATCTAGAGGATTAGGCCACCCAAATGGGCGCATGTGGGTCGAAAACCTGTCAACTGCGTCGTGCATGGAATATGAAACTCCAGGTTGGTTCAACTTCATTTGGGGCCTGAGGTTAAACATAGGTGGGGCAGGAAACTGATGGACAGGTGGGTGAAATCCAGGAGCCCCATGTTGCATGGGGACAAAACCATTTGCAACTGGAGATGGCCAGCTCGGTGGATTGTTCCAGGCATGTCCATGTCCACGTCCAGAATTCATATCATTCCTCTTCTGATGACCATGGAACCTCCTATCTCCACTTTGAGGTCTACGATCATCATCATGCGAACCCAAGAAGGAAGAATCTTCACTTCTGTGCCTCGAAGGTGGTGGCAGTGGATGATTTGGAGAAGTGCCTGAAAAATGGCCACCTCTGCTTATGGATGAAGCAGAAGGTGTTGGTTCTCTGTACGGAGCTTTAGCTGGTCTGCGATCTTGATAAAGTGACCGGTCCAAGGATAAGTCACCATCTCGATCCCGGTATTTAGTAAGGCTGCTTCTTTCCCCTTTATAATCAAGACTACGGCCACCACTAAGCCTACCTGAAAACCTTTGGTCGCTAGAAGGGGATTTTTCAGATAACTGTTTTGGTGAAGGGTGTGTATCTTTCCTAGGTGTTCGATCATATTGTGATGATGTAGAAATTTCCAATGGTATGCCACATGACTGGAGATCGTCCTTTTGTTTGAGTCTTTCAGGTGACCAATTGTCTGCGTCCCTATCACGCAGTCTAGAAGCAGGTGCCCGTTCTCTGCCAGACGATGTTCTTGGTCGAATATTTCTCTCATCATATGGCATTTCTCTGTTTGTATGATCTGCCAATTTAGATCGGTGCCTGGACATCAATTGATTAACCAGCTCAATGTTAGAAGCAAGCAAGCATTAAAGAGAAATGTAGACATGAACTACATCAAAATTTGCTTATTAGTTGCAAGAATTTGCAGTATTTCTCAATCTAAAACCAACATCTAGAGCACAGATCATGGAATTCAAGAACTTCTAGAAGTTTACATTAGTCAACTACCTCTGAATAGGTAAATGGGAAGGGGCATCAGACAACACATAGGCAGGATCAACCACTAGTGGTCACACCCACTAAAACAACACGATTTCTTTTTCTCTGGACTACAAACAAAATGCTACCTCAATGAGGAGCCTACAAATTAACTGAAAAATAGATTAGTCAAATAAACCACAAACCCTGTACCTTAGAGAGGATCCTTCCAACCCACTAACCTATCCACCCCATAACAGATCTTCTATTTGCATTGAAAATAAACCGCATCTGTTTCTTACCTCAACAACTATAATAAACACCTTTAGTCACAAACCTACCTCATAAATGCCCATGAACACTATCCTCATGCAGTGTCCTCAGAAACTATAATTTACTCACAGTGGTAAGAGTTATTTCACTCTTACAGATACCAGCTAATCAACAACCAAGTTAAGTCCAAATAGCAATACTTCTCTATCAGTTTTTCATCTCATACAAATATGCTTACTGCCCGCTATATTATATGATCTACACTATTCATTTACCTATGAATGCACTTAGTAAACATGCAACAGATAGTCTCATGATTAACTTTAAATATTCAACATGGCAAAAACAAATTACTTCACTACTTCAATTAGCTATAGCCAACACTAAGGCAAGGTACAACTACAAAGCTGAAGCCTACTAAGATGAGTGCATCATTTTCACATATCTCATCATAAAGAAGAAAGGTTACCAGCTTTCATCTTTGTCATGATAAGGACTTGGGCTAGGTGAACTTCTTGCATGGATTTTACTCGGACTAGAATCCACATTTTGTGGATGTCTATGATCAGACCTTGCTCTCTCAATCAGAGAATCAAGTCGCCCACTGCCTGAAAATTTTTCCAATTTTCGACGTTGTTCCCATGCACTTGGAGGCTTCAAATCGTATTGGTCATCATTTTCCTCAGGAGGCCTTTTTCTCCCTCTATTTTCCTTATACCTACTGCCATAATCATCGTAATGATCGCCATCTTGAGCTATATCCTTTCTGTAATGGCTCTCTAAAGCTCTGTGCCCATCTTTAGCGCTCTTATAACCAGCCCTATCACTTTCATGATCTCGGCTCAAACGCTCATCCAGACACTTGTCATCTTGCTGTCTTTTACCCCTTTCATAACCATCCTTGTACCTTTCTTTATACTTGTCATCATCAAACTTTTGTTCCTTAGAGCTCCTAACTTTACCATGATCATGCCTGGACAGATTCTTCCTGTCATCACTGTCTGTATTGTCAGTGGGCCACTTATCTTTATCTTCAGAGTCAACTTTTCTTCGGCTATGTTTATCAGGCTCCTTATCGGGGTTACTGTATTTCTCTTTCATTGGAGTTTCTGTTTCCAAATGATCCAGTTTAGAAACGCACAGAAAAGACAAAAAGTATTATGGAACTCAAAAAACATATCGAGGCATATGTGAATAACAGGCAACACAAGTAAACCAATTTAACTACAATCTGTAATTTGATCACAAACTTCGCGATTCACAAATTATATCTCCATAGATGCATTGCTCATCACTTCCAAAAATGCTAGACCAGAAGCAGAAGAAAGATAGTTTCGGAAAACTATGTAACAACTACCGACTGTAAGTTGCAGCAAATGAGCAAAGCATAGTTTAATCATAGAAATAGTAATAAGCCTTATCAATTTTATGAGAAAGTTGTCTCAGCTCTCCGAAGCTAAATAAATATCCTATTATAATAAGGCTATTATAATATCTATGGTTGAACAGACTGCAGTTCCAGCGGTTTGCTTGACCTAACAGGTGAAATGGCATCAAAGTACAAGGAAAAGCCAAAAATACATGGAAGAATGGATTGTTCAACAGTAAGGAAAAAGCACTGTGTGGAGCAACTAAGTAGAGAGATAACAAACTGGTAGAGTTCCATAACTTACTATCCTTGTGGGCCAAAAGTTGCTAATATTTACTACAAAATTAACATGATGATAGGGTCCAGCAGAACAAGTCCAAATGTAATCAGCTTAAGTAAAATGCTATGGAAACAAGTAAACATGTATAACTAACCATACTAGCGCAAGCAAGTCATATCATTGCATATCATTGAACAGGTAGCACGAACATTATCAGCATTGTAGGAAACACTTCGACTCAGGGTTACCTTACCATTGATCTCTATATCTCTCTTGTATGAGTAACCCTCCTCCACCCTACTTGTCTTCGAGCCATTCTTCCTGGTACTGCCATCTTCATACCTCTCATGTTTGGAATCATAGTCTTTCTTGTCCCTCTCCCGGTCCTTTTGCCTTTCGTGTTCCTTTTCCCTGTCACACTCCCGATCCCGCTCTTTCTCCCGCTCCCGTTCTCTCTCCCTCTCCTTCTCCCGTTCTCTATCCCTTTCTGTGTCCCTGCCTCTTTCCCTCTCTCGCTCTTTCAGCCTCTCCCATTCTTTCTCCCTCTCCCTCTCCCTCTCCCTCTCCCTCTCCTTTTCTCTATCTCTCTCCCTCTCCCTATCTCTGTCATCCTTATACTGCCCACTACTCTCCCTCCTCCCCAAATCCTTCTCCTTCGCCGAGCGCTGCTTCCCGGAATCACTCTTCGACACACCCTCTTCAACACTCTCCTCCAAGCCCACCAACTGCCTACTCGACCTCTTTGACTCATCCCCTGATCCCTTAGACTTCTCTGCCAGCTTCTCCATGTCAACGGGCCCAAACACCTCACTCTTGGACGTCTTCTCGACCAAGTGATCCTCGCACACGCCGCTGTTCCACCGGTCGCTGACCACATCCACCACCATCTCCTCGACCCTGTCCTTCCTCTTCCTCCCGTGGTCCGCGAACCCGTTCCCCGAGCTCACCACCTCCTTTCCCGACGACGACCTGCGCCTCTCCGGCTCGGGATCTCGCGAAACCCTAGCCGCCGCCAGCGCGGGTTCTTCCCGCAAGCCAGCGCCGCCCGCCTCCTCGCCCTCGGACTCCGACCGCTCCACCGACCGATCCCGCCTGTGCGAGCGGTGCGACCTGTGGCGCGAGCTCCGCGGCATGGTGGGGTCACCCAGAACCCTAGCTCGAACCACACCCCGTCGGATGCGGCGGGCGAGGAGGCGGGGGAGGCCGAGGCGTGTCCGGAACCCTAGGACCCGCGGGATCCGGGGGATCTAGGCGACCGTGGCGGCGGGATGGGATGGGAGCGGAGGGGAGGCGGGGCCTGGGCGGCTAGGGTTTTGGTGGGGGTGGGGAACCAGGAGGGAGGGGGTGGGGGAGAGTGGAGGCGGCGGTGAGGGATGGGAGACGACGGAGGAAACGGGGCTCTGGGCCTCGGTGGAAAAAGTTTTTTTTTCTGCTCGGCTTTGGGTTTGGGGGTTTGGTGTGGACTGTGGTGTATTCGTCTCGTCTTCTGGTTTTGGATCTGGTGCTGGACTTTTCGGTATATGTGGCACTGTTTTGTATCGTACGGGTAATTTAAAAATAGTAGTATATATATATATATATATATATATATATATATATATATATATATGATGTTTTGATAGAAATAATAAAAATAGTAGTATATATATGATGTTTTGATAGAAATAATATTTTTGTTGTCCAATAATCGAACGACGACGCCGCAGAAACCAATGCGTGGGCTTATCGCTGGCGCCAGCTGCCTATCGCCACGCCACCAGACGGTAGGCAGTCTGTCGTGCTGCCACCTGACAGTAGGTAATTAAGCCGGTTTAATTACCCGTCTTATTTTTTTGTGTATTATTTGTTTTAATTTTTAAATATAGCAAATGATTTCAAAAAATTACAAAATTTTATATGCAATCTTTCGACACAACGTACTTGACCGTGTAATTTTTTGGCAATTTTATCTGCTGTGAACATTGCTCAAAAATTCGTATGATTATGATTTTTGTAGAAGACGTTACATATAATAAACGAGCTGCAAAAATTATGAAATCTTATGTGCAGCATGTCTATTTTTTTTAGAATTTTATACATTACAAATATTTGTAAAAGTACATGTAATAGTAAAAAATGTATCGAACAGGATGTGATATGCTCACCCATCTAAGCCGCTGCAATCTCCACGCCACGTCTACCTTTTCGTACATGGCCTTGTCTTCCGTTGAGCACGAGCATGTCCCGTGGAGTATGTTAGTTGGCCTGGAGCTTGCATCTCGGTTCGGAGGAGGTGTAGAGATCGTTCTGTTTGTTTAGTGGTTGGCGGTGGTTCAGTAGGATGAGGTATAGCAGGCTAGATCCGGTAAGCGTCGATGTTCTCCAGCTGAGACATGCCGAACTGTGGGCCGCCAACAATAATGTCGTGAACAAAGGACTCTAGAAATCACCTTCGTGGTGCAGAGGAACTCTCGCCTTGACCGTACGACGTGGCAGCGAAGCCGGAGGAGTTCTGCCCACTGAAGTCTCTAAACCCTATGTATGGTGTGAACGATGAGCTCTGCTTTGCGTATGCTACAAACACTGGCATTGTGTACCGCTCACTGGAAGCATCCGGGAGGCCCGTATTACCATCGGTGGACTTGACGTTACCCCCACGTTGAATTGGAGGTTGCAAGATGAAACGATGTTAGTCACAATAAATATTTCATATGTAGAATGTGAATATCATATCTCCCGAATGTGCAGTGAAGATGAACGACGGGGAGCGGTAGTTTGTGTAAGTGGTGCGGACGTCAAAAGTGATGTATCTTGACGACGGATCTACGACGGGAGAACGCCATGATGTTAGTGGAACGTAAGACCTAATAGGAAAACAAAACATAGGTTTGTACATAAGTTACCTCCTCATCAATACGAGCTGCGAATGATCGGCGGCTAATACTAGGACGCTGGGTAGACTCGGTAGATTGCGATGGCCGGCTAGACTCGCTATGTCACGATGACCTGGCAGTGAGCATGGTGCCCCCACTAGATGCCTGATCTGCACAGTTTGATCCATTGAACAGCCACAGCTTAGGTTGTGCACGGTTTTTGTGCTATTTTTGTTGTCTTCGGGCTGCTGATGACGGTCTCGGACACGCTTGCGATGCGTTGCGCCCACTCCAACTGAAGTGATATACGAAACAGGTTCAATAACGACCAGTAAGAATTTCGTAAATGAAACGATAAGAAATTGCAACTGTCTTATGCTGTCATGCCGCCGCGAAGCGCTGTGAGGATCGACTAAGCGTTTGTAAACTGTCCTCATGCGTGATCTGCTCGGGCCATCTGGTGAAGGAATGGTGAGTCTACTGCACGACTGGGGTACGTACCACTCCAAGTAGTTGTCGTACTTCTGGACGTCGTACGAATGCTGCTCCATGATGACATCCAGGTGTGCCCTGTCCATCTATGCCATCTTCCACTCCTGTTGCAGTTGCTGCTAGTCCGTACCATACTGACATGCCCTCAATTGTATGCATTTTTAGAATCATCAATGTTACAGAGCAAAACATACAAAGTATAAACATTACTCGAATGGAGTTTGACTCACTGGTGTATGCTCACTATAGGAACCTGTCGTGCAGAGAGGGCACAACCTGGTGCAAACCGAACTGTCATATTACATGTTGCGTCGCGTAAGCCTCCACCATATACAGGAACATCAGATGGTATGTCATCGCCCATAGCTCTGCGTCCTGCAGACATTGCAGGGACAACCCGTACGACGATACACGATGCATAAAATTTACAGTCCATAGACCCAAGATGATGTCGCGTTCTTGGTTTGAAGATCCTTTACAACAAAGAGGCCAAAAGGGTCAAATTCGACATAACGGTGATTGTCTAAAGTAAGTTTGCGAACGGAAATAAAATTTTTAATGAGGTTGGGTGTGATGAGCACATTGTTTAGATGAAACGAATGAGCAGGAGAATGAAAAGAAGGTGTTGCTGGTGTGGGATATGGGAAGGAGAGAACCATTGTCGACAATGACATGAGGAGATGCAGCGGAAGAAAGACTGGAGATAGAAAAAAGATTACCATGCTCCGAAGTTATGTGGGCAGATGCACCCAAATCCATGAACCACTCTAAGGAAGATGGTGGTGAGAGCGTCATGGTG
Source organism: Dendrocalamus latiflorus (assembly GCA_017311315.1). NCBI lineage: Eukaryota > Viridiplantae > Streptophyta > Magnoliopsida > Poales > Poaceae > Dendrocalamus > Dendrocalamus latiflorus. The sequence continues at coordinate 39,221,511 of CM029664.1, forward strand.
TTGAACGCGTTCAGGAGCTGAGTCTGATCCCAGGACACGGGGGGTAGAGGTTGTGGGTGCCTAGAACAGGGCGTTCTGCCGGGAAGCGCCTAGCCATGGCACATCTTGCCATGGGTGCTGGGGTTGCCGAGGAAGTAAGGCTGCAAACGTCTGTCATGCACCGGTGGGACACGGGCCAAGGAGACCTGGGCCAGGAGGTCGGGGCGCTTGGGCTAGACCACATCTGGATGGAGCCGGCCTATGGATGTTGGAACTAGGGCCAATGCATTGGGCCCTTGCTGCAGCCCCTGGGCTGTGAGAGCCATCACCTCCATGGTTGGGTCAACGATTTGTGTAGTAATTACCGCCACTGGTTCTGCGGATGAAGTATGGCCGTCGGTGCCATACCTGGTGCCATGGTTGGAGGCGGTGTTGTGGCCGGGGTTGCTGTCGTGCCCAGTTCTGTGGCCGCCACTGACTCCGAAGGAAGAAGTGTTGGCGATGAAAGCCAAAGCCAAGGTATTCTCGGAAGCTTTCTTGATCTCCTCGAGCATGAGTGAAGAACGAGTCTCGAGGAAGGTGGGGAATGGTTTCTGCATGGGCAACAGGGTGCGCAAGAAACCATATTGTTCGTTCAATCCGCAGAGAGTATTGAGGACAAGAGTGTTGTCATTGATCGGCTGGTCAACAGCAGCGAGCGCATTAGCCATTATCTTGTATTTGCGGTTGTAATTCGTGATGGACATGGCGCCTTGAAGAAGACTCCAGAATTCCGTTTCCAAATAGATGGCGCAGGTCTTGGCGTTGTCACGGAAGAGTCGTCGGTAGTGGTCCAGACGATGCGGGCGGTGCTATTAGCAGACATCACCATGGACAAAATTTCAGTGGAGATCGAGCCGTAGATCCAGGATAAGACAAGACGCTTCCATTGTGCATTGGTGGAGGAGGGGGTGGCTTCCTTGACATGGTCATTGAGTGCGTATTTGCATAAAGCAATCTCAAATATACCATGCCATTGGGAGTAATTGGCTGCTTGGAGATCAAGAGTGAGTGGAACCAGAGTCTTGATACTGGCCACGGCAACGGCTTGAGCCTAGAGAGCCGATCTGGCCGCGGCATCGGCAGTGTCGTCCATGGCCGGGGCAGTCTTGGCTACAGCGTTGCCAGTGTCGCCCAGGGCCGGGAAGGAAGAAGAATGGGGGTGGTGGGTGGGAGAAGAAAGGCTCAGGAGCGATACTCTAACACCATGATGGCGTAGGAATTGACGCCCATGTGATTGATGTCTATTGCCGGATGTTAAATAGGACATGACCGGCAAGGAGCCAAGGCAACCAAATCTGTTGCCGATGGAACCGAATCAGGTTGGGATACCTATCCTGATGGTTGAGATATATGCCAAGTAAAGCACTTGAGATATATGCCAAGTAAAGCGCTAACTAACTAGGAAATATATCACCTGGAAGATTACAGTTTAACACTATTTTCTTTCCTAGTCACCCATGACCCTGCAAAAATGTTAATCAAGTGTGTTAATCATTTTTTCCTCATCTCTGAATCAATGAAATTGGCTGACCACAGAAATATGTCATGAAATTTTGAAAAAGTAATTTGTAAGTGGAATTCACTTTCTGGGTAGTCATGTAGCGTTACTGGCTCTATGGGTGGTAATGCTGATGCCAGATTGGTCAATGGTGTCTGGTTTGTTTCGGGTTAGTTAACTAGGAAAGAGCTAAGGAAATTAACAAGACAGATTGGTCCTTTGCATTTTTACTGCTGGCTTGCTTCTGACAAATCTTAAATTTAGTGACCTTTTGTCTCCAAGTAGTGAGCTTCTTTAATTTCTGGTTTCAATATCCTAATAACATAATGCTTGTCCACCGTAAGATTGTTGATGGGAAGGTACCATTACTCCATGCACAACCTCTATGCCCCCGAAATATTCTAGCAGTATACATTTTGCTAAAATAGGTTTTGTGTGGCATAATAGGCTGGCGCATACGTTTGGAAGACATACAAGGAAGTGCTTGGCATTGCAAATGAAATTGGTAACTCTATTAGGAGCTGTGGACTTACAAAGGTTTGGTCACTAATTTTTAATGTGTCTGCTATTTCATTCAATGAGATACTAATTTACTTCGAGCATTTTTTCGAGAGGTGTTATTTTTCTTTTTCATTTCGAAAGGACACATGAATTAAACATTGTGGAACCTTTTGTTCAGCTTGGGGCAATTTTGATGTTCCACGATTGAAGGTTCATGTCTCTGTTGCTGACTAAAATTTTTCAATTTGAAGTTTGCAGGGTAGTCGTTGTGGTATCTATGGTGCTAATTGTCCTGAATGGATTATCACGATGGAGGTAAAATCTTGTTCTGTTGCCAGCTTTTGATTGAGTCCATTTTCATCATTCTTGCTACAACTATTATAATCACTATGGACTTCCTGATTTTTTTTAAAAAAAAAGCAATCAGAGCATTATGTTAGATACATATCTCTTGCCAACTTATTTGCCTTGCTATCTCTATCCCTTGCAGGCTTGGAATGCCCATGGAATCTACTGTGTTCCATTATATGACACTCTTGGTATATATCCTGACATTTTCTTCAGCTTTGGCTTTGGCATGGATGAGCTTATCATTTTCTGCTCTGATACTTGCTGGTTTTTTCGGTTGTGCATCAGTGGACTACATGCTTTCTCCTCTTTCCTTTGAGAAATGGGTCTCAATATTCGTATACATGCAAATGTTTCTTTAACCATGATCAAGTGATGTTCACGTTTCCAAAATGAAAGAGAAGGAATGAAAAAGCCCTACCGCACCTTTGAAACATATTGCAAATAAGTTATATGATGACCTTGTTAATCTATTATGCAACACATCTGATGATTTTAATATGTAAGCAACTAGCTAAGCAATTGAATTTTATTAAGTACAGATCTTTTTCCTAGTCGGCACGTTTACAAACATAAAAAGAAGCAACACAAGATGGTACAGTTCATACCTTCTTATTCAAGATGCCCTTTCTTTAGGAGCTGGTGCGGTGGAGTTTATTTTGTGCCATGCAGAAGTTGAGATTGCTTTTGCAGAGGAGAAGAAAGTTGAGCAGGTATGTTTCCTTACCTTATCTCATATGTAGAATTTATATGCTTGCGATGTCTCGTGAACTTAAATTTATAAATATGGTATTCAATTATTCATGTCTTTGCTTGGAGTATGATACATAAAGTTGACCCCTATTTGGTTAGCTGCTATGAAAACATACGTATGTCAGTCCATACTCCATTGGGCTACAATAGCAGTGCGTTTGATGTCTTTCAATATTCCTTGTTTGGATGGTTCAATCCTGACCAAGCCCAGTTATTGTCAGCTAGGATCCTGGCCAGGCTTGCGCCATCCATCCAAATAAGGCCTACCTGTAACACCCCCGTTTTTATGGACGGGAATGTCGTTATCTTCCGTAACAGCCCAGGAGTTCAGTTACGGACAGAAGAAGTATCATGCCTGCTTACAAATATTTAAAAGAGTTAATTTGATTAAAATAAAGACTTAACAGTCAATTTTAAATATTTTAAGGCATTCAAGCCCAAGACATAACTTACAATCAGAAGAACACAAGAAAGCTCCACAGGAACGCTTGAGTGCGGTCGCAACCCTAACACGTAAACTTGGAATGTCTTGTCCTCTTTTGATCTCTGTGTTGGGGAAAATAAAGCAAGATTGAGTACAACCAACCGAACTCAACAAGTCACACGGAGCTTAGCAATAACTACATGCAAGGTAAAACAAGTGAAAGGGAAATAAGTTCATTATTTATGTGGATGCAATTTTAGTTGGGAACCAGTTAAAAACTGAAAAAGGTACTTCATTAATAAAAGGGGTTTCAAACTTGATTACCAACTTTCCACGTTACCAAACCATTCTCAAATCTACTTATGCCTTGTTATTGGATTCACCCAGTAAACACAGCTTCATTTACCGGAAGCACGGCGTATTCGAATACCATTAATCATGACTCTGTAGAGCTGCCCTACTTTACCCACAAGATTTCTTAACCCCGCGTCCGGGTTCAAGAAAATAAGGTTGTTCACTGCTCAATTCTTTATATAGCCTCCATCCAGTAGGTCCTAGATCTCCATAAGCTCGGATGACCCCACGGATCTCATCCGACTTATAGCAGTCCTACTGTTGTATGGTTAACCACCTCCCATACGAACTCACCCTCGGTCTCCCCCACCAGTTGTAGAGATTCAATTGAACTTGAGCAGCTACTAAGCCAGGTTTGACAAAGTCAAGCTTATGGTTGGGCGGATACTATGTTCTTTACTTAGCATAAGGGTCTAGTCCTTATATTTTTATCTGAGGCATCGCACACAAACACATGTTCAGTGCCCACGGCACTGCCACCAATCCACAACCAAGCCTCCACCCTAGGATAAGTTCTTCGGATCCGTCTCAGCGATCCTCGCTTACCCTAGATCCAACTTTTCCAAAACTCTAAACAAATACCAAAAGCCTTAACAGTAGAAAGATTTGGTGAGTTCCTAACTACCATGTTTATATTAATATCGTATTTAATATTACTATGTCTTGTCAAGGTGAATGTGGCCATCAAGTTAAACTAGGCTTTTCGGGTGGTGGGACATAACTAATATCATGTCATTCTAATCAGTTATTGTACAGAAAATAACAGTGTGCAAATACATAATGAAAATACAAGTAAATAAATAAATAACAGAAATGTAGGTTCAACATGATCAAAATATGTGTGACTTGTCTTGCGGGCCTACGATTTTGATAACTTCAGATTCTTCAGTTTCTTGAACTTGAGCTTAACCTTCTCTTTCCTGCTCCGGGAGGTCTTCAATGTCGTGAGCTAACGCAAAAATAAATAATTAGTTCCACGCTCGAAGGACTGAGCTAGGAACAAAGAAAATAAAAGAAGGAAGAAAAATCCAGAAAACTTGATTAAATTGGGATTTTAGGCTTATAGGAGGGCTATATAGAGAAATGGGCCTGAGATTTGGGTTGGCGGGCTCGAAATGGTTCTAGGGAGTATAAACATGCATTTTGGGCTTTGGGTCAGTTACTGTTCATTGGGCTTGGCCGGTACTATTCATCGGGCTCGAACCCGTTGCGGTGGGTGGGCTCGGCTTGACTTCGTCGGTCGGGCTCGGTCGGTTGCAACCGGACGCGACCACATCAGTTCGGGTCCGGTCGGACAGATCGGGTGCGGCCGACTGGGTTAGGCTCAGCCGAGACCGGTTGGCTCGGTCGGATGAACAGTAGCCGGACGGTTACTGTTCTTCTTCTTCCATTGATCACACGCGCGCACAGGGAAACAGAGGAAAGGGCGGCGGTTCCCGGCGGAGCTAGGGTGCAGTGCGACGGGAAATGAGGGCATGGAAGGGTTCATGGGACTGTCACGGTTCCATTTTTGATGTCGGAAAGGGCAGGGGCAGCGGCAATCGCCGGCGGCGAGCCGGTAAACTCGGCACGGCTTTTGCATGGTGTAGGGTGAACCGGGGGTCAATTGAGTGATGGGATTGGTTCTTGAGCATCCTTGGGGTTAGGGTAAGATGATGGGAATGGCGGTTTGGGCTGGGAAAGCCGGGGTAGGGCTGGCCACAGTGGGGTGCCATGGCCGAGCGGCGGCTTCGCCGGCGAGGGAGAGGGAGGGCTCGGCGAGCTAGGGAAACGGTTCGGGAGTGTTTTGGGGGGCTTGAGGAAGCTACTAGTGATTGCAATTGAAGAATGGTGGCTCGGAGGAGTGGAATCGTGCTAGGGCTCACTTTTAGGGCTTTCGGCAATTGCCGGCAATGGAGGCCATGAGGGGCTAATTGGGCATGAGTAGAGCTTCACGGTGGTGCGTGGGGAAGGTTGGGAGGTCCTGCGGCTTTTAAAGATGCCCGAAGGCGGTTAGGGGCCGAAAGGGGATCAGGACGGTGGCGACAGCTCAAGGGGGCGAGAAAGATCGGGGAGAGCTGGCAGAGGGGATAGCTGGCGTCTCGGGCATAGAATCGCGGTGGTCAAGGAAAGCTAGAGGTGTCAGGCCAGCCGGGGAGTTGTACGAGCAGAGGTGGCGCAAAACCGGGGGCGGACGGTGGCGGCAGCGGCCATGGGCGCCTAACACGGGTGCAGGGGCACTGACCGAGGGCGTACGGGCTCTGACAGGGGTGTGAAGTGGGCAGAGACGGGAGAGCACACGAAGGCGCGAGAACCAGCAGAGAAGGTCGGCGGTGACAAAGAAAATCAGTGGCGGTGAAGAAAAGATCAGGCGGCGGTGAAAAATCTGGACGATGAATAGTGCGTGTGTTCTCTCCTCCGTTTGATGCAATGTCGGCAGTGTAGAGAGAGCTTGGGTGGCTAGGATTTGAGGAGAATAGGCCAAAGATCAAGAGGAAGCAAAACCAAAATGGAATTCCAATTTTTTTTTTGAAAATTCGGTTTGTTTCACTAACCAATTTCTTGTTTCAGTTAATGCTCTGTATATTTCAATCAGCTATCTGGTACAATAGAAGCCTTGGTTCATTGTAATAGAAAACATACCATTTGTCGACACAATTTTCCATAGTTGAGCAATTACTTGTTTCAACATGGTCGTATTTTGTGCACTTATATTTTCGGCCAAAATTATGGCAGCTGTGTTGCTACTGTGCTAGTGGGTATTCTATTATCAATGTCTACGTTGTATCTCTCTGGATGCGTGTTAAATACTTTCAATTTGGCAGCTCTTGTTCCCCAAGCCAACTGAGTTCTTGAAAAGTAAGTTGCACTTATCCTAGATAGATTCCATCATCTAGAACTAAAATGTTTCTACCATGAAACTAAATATACAAGCTTATTTGCAGCAATTGTGAGTTTTGGCAACGAAAGTCAAGAACAAAGGGAAGAAGTTTCGACGTATGGGCTGTCAATATACTCATGGTTGTGAATTTCTGTCTTTGGTAAGAAAAGCCACCAGCTCTGCATGGGGGTTCTTTTGAATATTATATTTTCTTCAATGTGAACATGTCATCATGATGTTCACCTCATTATTGTGTCTATCCGCAAATCAGTGAATGACTGCTTAAGCAAAAAAATAAATAAATAAAATAACTTCATTCATGGAAATCAAAAGAAAGACTTCTAAAGTTTGTTGTGTACAAACTCAAGTCTGCTGTTATTTGTTGTTACCATCTGTGCTGCTGAACCTACTCATAATTTTGTATCTTGTTTGCTACTTGTGCTTGATCACACAGTACATGTGTAAAGATCAAACGTGGAAATTTGTTCCAATTGTCAAGTTGATATGACCTATTTTACTGGGATGGTCTTTCATGTTGACACAGTTTTTAACTATCCCACTTTACATTTGGTATTTTATCTGCAGGCAGGTGACCAAGAATTTGATCTTCCAGCGAAGGAGAAGAGAGATATTGTTGGATTAATTGGACTTGGTCCATTTTAATTTAGCAATTAATCAAATGAAATTCCTAGGCCCACATGAAAAAAATTGTTTAGTCCCATATGGAGAGTTGAATGGGAGTTACACCACTTTAAAAGGTGGAACGTGGTAACCCCCTTGTGGAATTGGAGAGAGCCATTACACGCGCGCGCGCTCGCTCGCTCGCTCGCCTCACCACGCCGAGCCGATATGAGCCGTGCCGTGCGTGTGCGTACGCGCGCAGGCGTGTCGGGTGCGGGCGCGTTTTTCTTTATCTATTCGAAAAACGAAACGCACTGATGGCTGGCAGTAACGGTGCACGATTATGGCTGCGGTTACTTTCGAGTAATGGTTGCTGTTACTAGTGACTAATGGCTGCAGTTACCAGTCTCTTCGTTTTTGCTGTTACAAAAGAGGGCTCTCCTCTCCATACCAAAGGGACACGAAAGAACAGAACTCTCTCTCTCTGTGTTGTTACTGCTCTCTGCAATCTCCGGTCCAGAACCTTGCGCGCACAAGTTTCTGGGCGAGTAGGCCTCCGGAACTTCGTCCGCTTGTGTACCTGCACGGGTAGGCGGGCGATCAAGTTTTTGGGGAGCGCATCGGCGCGACTACTCAATCTGCAACGTCTACTTCCTGGTGGTGAACCGTTCGCGGGGCTGCACTGCGAACATCTTCCTGCATCAAGCTTCGTCCTGCATCACGTTTTGATTGACTACATCGAATATGCCATCATGTCGACTGATGGTAACGGCGCCTCCGGTGTCTCCGGCACTAGCCCCGCCCGAGGGTATAACTCTGTTACTTTTCTGGTGTATTTGTTTCTGTGCGCTATGAATATGTTAATAGATGTTTCTGTTAGCTTGTTCGTTAGCGAATATGAATACATCATTGATAAATCACTCATGCATGTTTATGTCATGTTTTATATGCTAAATTTCTGGATAAAAATATGCCAAAAATTGACTAGATCTCCAACAATCCAAAAACTTGATAGGTCTTTTTCGGTAGTTGGCTTTGCTGCGTCGCTTAAGCCACACCCTCCGTTTGATGGTTCAAATTTTAAGAGATGGCGTGCACGCGCGATCCTGTGGTTTACTGCCATGGAATGTTTTCATGTTGCACAAGGAAAGCCCGCTGAGCCTCTGTCTGATGAGGATGAACGCAAGTTCAATGTAGCGAATAACTTTTTTCGAGGTGCACTTGTCAACATACTGGCAGATAACATTGTGGATGTGTACATGCATTTGCCTACGGGCAAAGATATGTGGAATGCACTTGAAGCCAAGTTCGGAGTTTCCGATGCTGGCAGTGAGCTGTATGTCATGAAGCAGTTCTATGACTACAAGATGGTCGATGACCGTTCTGTAGTAGAGCAAGCTCATGAGATTCAGGCGTTGGCAAAGGAGCTTGAGAACAATAAGTGCGAGTTACCGGACAAGTTTGTGGCTGGCGGTATTATCGCTAAGTTACCACCCTCTTGGTCGGATTTTGCTACTTCTCTAAAGCACAAGAGGCAAGAGTTCAGTGTTACTGATCTCATTGGCACTCTTGGTGTTGAAGAGAAGGCGAGGGCAAAAGATACTCGTGGCAAGAAAGTTGCTGCTGAGGGAGGTTCTAGCGCCAATTTGGTGCAGAAGAAGAATCCTCAGGTTTTCCACAACAAAAAGAAAAATAAGCCTTTTGTCAAGCCCAAGGCTACTACTGAGTTTAAGAAGAAAGGCAAAGGAAAGGGCAGCTGCTTTGTGTGCGGTGATTCTGGCCATTGGGCTAAGGATTGTCCAGATCGCAAGGATAAGCAGAAGAAGTCTGCCAACATGGTTATTAGTGACGCTGGAGGAACATCGGGGTACGGTAATTATTTACCTACAGTTCTTTCTGTTTGTCAATCACCTGAGTGGTGGGTTGACACTGGTGCTAATATTCATGTTTGTGCTGATATTTCCTTGTTTTTATCTTATCAGGTCGGTCGAGGTTGCTCCTTGTTGATGGGGAACGGTTCGCATGCAGCTGTTCATGGTGTTGGTACGGTCGATCTGAAGTTTACTTCGGGAAAGACCGTGCAGTTGAAGAACGTGCAGCATGTCCCCTCCATAAAGAAGAATCTCGTTAGCGGATCTCTACTATGTAGAGATGGTTTTAGGCTTGCTTTTGAGTCCAATAAATGTGTCGTGTCTAAGTATGGAACATTTGTTGGTAAAGGCTATGAGAGCGGAGGTTTGTTCCGTTTTTCTTTGATGGATTCCTGTAATAAAATTGTGAACCATGTGTGTAATGATGATGATGAGTCTAATGTTTGGCATTCACGACTTTGTCATGTTAATTTTGGGTGTATGACGCGCTTAGCTAATATGAGTTTAATCCCGAAATTCACTTTGGTCAAAGGTTCTAAGTGCCATGCGTGTGTTCAATCGAAACAACCTCGCAAGCCTCACAAGGCAGCAAAAGAGGCGAGGAATTTGGCACCGTTAGAACTCATTCATTCTGATTTATGCGAGATGAATGGCGTGTTGACTAAAGGTGGAAAGAAATATTTCATGACGCTTATAGATGATTGCACTAGATTTTGCTACGTGTACTTATTAAAAACAAAAGATGAAGCGTTGGATTACTTTAAGATCTATAAAGCTGAGGTAGAAAACCAACTTGAGAGGAAAATCAAGCGGGTAAGGTCTGATCGTGGGGGAGAGTATTTTTCAAATGAGTTTACTTTATTCTGCGAGGAACATGGAATTATTCATGAGAGGACGCCTCCCTATTCTCCCGAGTCAAACGGGGTTGCCGAAAGAAAGAATCGCACTCTAACTGATTTGGTTAACGCCATGTTAGACACTACGGGACTTTCTAAGGAATGGTGGGGTGAGGCTATATTGACCGCGTGTCATGTCCTGAATAGAGTTCCTACAAAGAATAAAGAAGTAACACCATTCGAGGATTGGGAAAAGAAGAAGTTGACTCTCTCATACTTGCGCACCTGGGGATGTTTGGCCAAAGTTAACGTGCCAATTGTCAAGAAACGCAAACTTGGACTAAAAACCGTAGATTGTGTATTTCTTGGTTATGCTATGCACAGCGTGGGTTATAGGTTCTTAATTATAAAAACTGGAGTACCTGACATGCGTGTTGGTACAATCATAGAGTCCAGAGACGTTACATTTTTTGAGAATGAATTTCCTATGAAATGTGATGTACCTAGCTCATCTAGTCAAGAACCTATAATTTCTCTTGATTCCTTTGTGCCGATAGAACATGTTGAGGAAACGCCTATGGAAAATCCTGAAGAGGATAACAATGAAGTTACTCGAAAGAGTAAGAGACAGAGGATTGCAAAGTCTTTTGGTGATGATTTCATTGTATATCTCGTGGATGACACTCCAAGAACCATGGAAGAGGCATATTCTTCTCCTGACGCTGACTATTGGAAGGAAGCAGTACGGAGTGAGATGGACTCTATTATGTCTAATGGAACTTGGAAGGTCGTTGACCGTCCTTATGGGTGTAAACCTGTAGGATGTAAATGGATTTTCAAGAAAAAGCTTAGGCCTGATGGTACAATTGAAAAGTACAAGGCAAGGCTTGTGGCCAAGGGTTATACCCAGAAAGAAGGCGAGGACTTCTTTGATACTTATTCACCTGTTGCCCGACTGACCACAATTCGAGTACTACTTGCCCTAGCTGCCTCTCATGGTCTTCTCGTTCATCAAATGGATGTTAAGACAGCTTTCCTAAATGGAGAGTTAAGACAGCTTTCCTAAATGGAGAGTTGGAGGAGGAGATTTATATGGATCAGCCAGACGGGTTTGTGGTAGAAGGTCAAGAAGGAAAGGTGTGCAAGTTGTTAAAGTCTTTGTATGGCCTAAAGCAAGCACCTAAGCAATGGCATGAGAAGTTCGACAAAACTTTGACATCTGCTGGCTTTGTTGTGAATGAAGCTGACAAATGTGTGTACTATCGCTATGGTGGGGGAGAAGGAGTGATCTTGTGCTTGTATGTTGATGACATACTGATTTTTGGGACCAACCTCACTGTGATTGAGGAGGTCAAGGACTTTCTGTCCAAGAATTTTGAGATGAAAGATTTGGGAGTGGCTGATGTGATTCTTAACATTAAGCTACTGAGAGAAGGTGATGGTGGGGTTACACTCGTGCAATCCCACTATGTGGATAAGGTCTTGAGTCGCTTTGGTTATAGTGACTGCAAACCTGCTTCTACTCCTTATGATCCTAGTGTGTTATTGAGGAAAAACCGAAGAATAACAAGGGATCAATTGAGATACTCCCAGATCATTGGCTCATTGATGTATTTAGCTAGTGCTACGAGGCCTGACATCTCGTTTGCTGTGAGCAAGTTAAGCCGGTTTGTTTCAAATCCGGGAGATGATTATTGGCGTGCTCTTGAGAGAGTAATGCGCTATCTAAAGGCAACCGTGAGCTATGGAATTCACTATGCTGGGTACCCAAAAGTACTGGAGGGCTACAGTGATTCAAACTGGATCTCTGATGCTGATGAGATAAAAGCCACGAGTGGATATGTGTTCACACTTGGAGGTGGTGCTGTTTCCTGGAAGTCTTGCAAGCAGACCATCTTAACGAGGTCAACAATGGAAGCAGAACTCACAGCATTAGATACCGCCACTGTTGAGGCTGAGTGGCTTCGTGAACTCCTTATGGATCTGCCGGTGGTTGAAAAACCGATAGCGGCTATCCTGATGAACTGTGATAATCAGACTGTAATTATCAAGGTGAACAGTTCTAAGGACAACATGAAGTCATCTAGGCATGTTAAGAGGCGGTTGAAGTCTGTCAGAAAGCTGAAAAACTCCAGAGTTATAGCACTGGACTATGTCCAGACAGCTAAGAATCTGGCAGACCAATTTACAAAGGGTTTATCACGTAATGTGATAGATAATGCATCGAGTGAGATGGGCCTGAGACCCACATGAGTCATACCACAGTGGTAACCTGTTCTACGTGATCGGAGATCCCGTGAAGTAGGATGGTGAAACAAGCTGTTGGTTGACTGGGAGGAGAGACCTTTACAGGGCTCATTTCTTCAATGATGTGCTTCTCTCCTATTCTGTATGGCAGGTTGGTTTTTACCTTAATGTGATCCGAGTGGCTTATTTAGAGCAGAGATGTCGGCCTACAGGACATCTTAGAAGGAACACACCTATATGAGTTCGACTGCTGGTCACAGTCTATGAGATTTGGGTGATCTCTAAATACTCATGAATAGGCATGGAGTATGACTTATACGCTCCAACCAGAGGGGATGCTTTAGGCAGCCTAATACTAGTAAAGGAATTGGGTAAAGCTTGTTCGCACAAAACTGTCAATTCAAGGCATAGTCCATTGTTTAGTTGTGGATGAGTGTAACTCCTTTCCTAGGTGGATGTTCAACTTAACAGTCTCCATCGAAACACTGGTATATCAAACAACAGCAGAACTGAGAGTTTTTCTCGTGTGCCTTGAAATTTGGTGGGGATTGTTGGATTAATTGGACTTGGTCCATTTTAATTTAGCAATTAATCAAATGAAATTCCTAGACCCACATGAAAAAAAATTGTTTAGTCTCATATGGAGAGTTGAATAGGAGTTACACCACTTTAAAAGGTGGAACGTGCTAACCCCCTTGTGGAATTGGAGAGAGCCATTACACGCGCGCGCGCTCGCTCGCTCGCCTCGCCACGCCACGCCACGCCGAGCCGAGCCGTGCCGTGCCGTGCTGTGCGGTGCGTGTGCGTGTGCGTGCGTACGCGCGCAGGCGTGTCGGGTGCGGGCGCGTTTTTCTTTATCTATCCGAAAAACGAAACGCACTGATGGCTGGCAGTAACGGTGCACGATTATGGCTGCGGTTACTTTCGAGTAATGGTTGCTGTTACTAGTGACTAATGGCTGCAGTTACCAGTCTCTTCGTTTTTGCTGTTACAAAAGAGGGCTCTCCTCTCCATACCAAAGGGACACGAAAGAACAGAACTCTCTCTCTGTGTTGTTACTGCTCTCTGCAATCTCCGGTCCAGAACCTTGCGCGCACAAGTTTCTGGGCGAGTAGGCCTCTGGAACTTCGTCCGCTTGTGTACCTGCACGGGTAGGCGGGCGATCAAGTTTTTGGGGAGCGCATCGGCGCGACTACTCAATCTGCAACGTCTACTTCCTGGTGGTGAACCGTTCGCGGGGCTGCACTGCGAACATCTTCCTGCATCAAGCTTCGTCCTGCATCACGTTTTGATCGACTACATCGAATAGGCCATCATGTCGACTGATGGTAACGGCGCCTCCGGTGTCTCCGGCACTGGCCCGCCCGAGGGTATAACTCTGTTACTTTTCTGGTGTATTTGTTTCTGTGCGCTATGAATATGTTAATAGATGTTTCTGTTAGCTTGTTCGTTAGCGAATATGAATGCATCATTGATAGATCACTCATGCATGTTTATGTCATGTTTTATATGCTAAATTTCTGGATAAAAATATGCCGAAAATTGACTAGATCTCCAACAGATATATGTACTAAAATGTATACTAGTGGAACTACTAGTGACCCTAAAGGTGTGCTGATCTCCAACGCGAGAATTACTTGTCTCATCGCAGGTGTAGACCGGCTGCTTAACAGTGTGAACGAGCAGGTAAGATGAGCCGGCCGCTATTACATTATATGTGATCTTACCTCACCGGTGGTTAATCTTTAATTTCTTTTACTATGTGAGAATCTCAGCTGGAGGAAAGCGACATTTACATGTCTTACCTTCCTCTTGCTCATATCTTTGATCGTGTTGTGGAAGAGTTGTTTATGTTCCATGGTGCCATTATTGGATTTTGGCATGGGGTAAGCGTCATTATGTGTTCACCTGAATCCCTCTTGGGATTTGATTTCACTTTTTGGACCTGTGATGACTATTTTAAATGTTGCTACATGATGTTAAGTTACTAGTTGAAGATATTAGGGCACTAAAACCAACTATCTTGTGTGCTGTTCCACGTGTCCTTGATTGGATATTTTCTGGTAAGGGTCTACTTGAAGCTTATGACAAATTATCCAAGTCTCATGGTTCTTTTCCATGTGCATCCTATGAGATATTTAATGTGATTATGTGAGGCAGGAGAGTATACAGATTTGATATGATCACTGTTCCAGCCTCCTTTTTTTTGTGAAGACCAAATATGTCAATGTTTACTTTAATAAGTGTCGGTTGATGTGTTTAAGCAGTATTACTTTTCTTTGGTAAAATATCTGTTCTTCTATAGTGTTCATATTGCTTAATGCTTATGGTGTGGTTTGCACCTTCATTCGGTAGATTCATTTTGTTGACTTTAGCTGGCTGGCTGGCCCAGTAACAATCTTGATGTGCCTTGGCCAGATGGCCTAACCAATTTACTCTAGGAACCACCAAACTTAGATTGGATATATCCTTACCATATCTAGTCTTCCATACTTGGCCATGAAATTCACCTGTCTACTAACTGTGTAGTTGGCAGCCTCAAGAATTGGCATCTGAGGTTCTTTTATTCATTATTGATGTACGTTCATCCACGAAACTGGTGTAATAGTTTTTGGTCTATCCATTGTTGTAGTCTGCTTCTACTGTTCAAAAGGATTTAAAACCGCCACTGTGAATGTGACTTTGTAAAATATCTTCCTATTTTTTTTACCCTTTTTTTCAGGTCTTCAAGCTAAAATTTCGTCCGGTGGTTTTGTAAAGAGTACACTGTTCAATCTTGCTTACAAATAGTAAGTTTACTACCCTCAGAGTGGTACTGAATGCTTGCTTTTTTTGGGTGGAAATGTTGAATACTTGCTTGCACTTTTAATATTATAAACCCAATGTTTCTTCTGAATGTGCACTTCATGCTAAGTTCTTTAATTAATAAGTGTCCATAGCTACAGTTTTTATTTCATCGTCGAAGGACCTCATTTGTTACAAATCCAAGTATGACGTAGGCATTGTATTTTGCAGCAAGCAATTTAGAATGATGAGAAGAGCTAAGCACAATGAAGTTGCTGCCATATGTGGCAAAGTACTTTTCAGTAAGGTAATTAAACTTGGCAGTCATTGATTCTTCATTATGTATGGTATTCTTAAACTTGCTGCATTCTTATTTTAGAAAAAAAAATTATTACACTTCTGGTAAAAGAAGGTCTTGGAGGAAATGTTCGTGTTATTTTATCTGGAGCTGCCCCGCTTGCCACTGAATACTTGCGAGTGGTGACACGCACATCATACAGAGATATTGTATATCTCTTCTACTCTTCGTGTGATATGAAGACAATAACTTTCTAGTTTTTACTGTCATAATTGGTTCAAGTTTCAAGCTTGCCTGATATTTCTGCTCTAGGCCATTTGGTCAGTAAACTTTTATTAGTATAATTGTATGGATTAGATCTACCATTTTCAATTAAAGCAAATTGGTGTAACCATGTAAGTGAAGTTACTACTTCATAGTTTACACTCAAGTATAATAATTACTTGATGGAATGTTGTCTAGTTTTTTTTTTTTGCTCACAGCGCCACTAATGTTGTTGATTCATATGATCTTTGTTGTTAATAGAAAATGTAAATCTGTCAACAGAACTATCTGATTTTGTTTTATTTTCTTCACACAACATGCACTAATTCCTAAATTGATTTTCAACATTAAAAAAAAAGAGTTCCATATGTTCTTTATAGTCCTTGATCTGCATAAGCTTCTGTTTTTTGTTCCAACTGAACTTTGATTTCTTCTCCAACCTAACTATCACTACCGGCTTGTTTTGAATGATTTTGTTCTCCTTTAGTTCTCACAGAGACTTGTGCTGGATCATTTGTCTCGTTACTAAATCAGATGTCCATGATAGGGACTGTTGGTCCTCCAAGGCCAAATATTGATGTCTATCTAGAATCTGTCCCTGAAATGGATTATGATGCACTTGCAAGCACACCTCATGGAGAAATGCACATAAGCATTGCCACATTACTAGAATTTATTTTCCTCAGTAGTTCTAAATATTCTAGGCCTCTGAATGTGGCATTATGGGTCCACATGGTAAGAGTGAACATACTGAGAAATAGACAAAAAGTTCACTGCAGTTAGTCCGTATTTTATTCAGATTGCAAGGCTTTTTACTCAACCTATGCCTGGATAACAGTACTACAGTGATAACATTTCTGTATTTTTAATAGCAACAGTTCCAGAGAGGAATTCACTTGAGATTCCAGTGTATATCAACACAAACTATTCTATAGTGCGCCTCATCCCAAGTGGAGATTTGAAACATCTTCCTTTTCTGCTTGCACGAGACATTGGTGAGTGGCAACCTGACGGGAGTATGAGAATCATAGACCGCAAAAAGAATATCTTCAAACTTTCACAAGGAGAATATGTTGCAGTTGGAAATTTGGAGAACGTTTATGGTCTTGTTTCTGCGATAGACCCGGTATATAGTGGTCACCTTTTCCATTGCTCTGCTGTCTGCTCTTTCAATTTTTGCTGCAACATTGTTCTTATATGATAAATGATCGAAATGGTTTGTGCATGCTTCCTCCTATTTGTTGCTGCCAGCATCGTTCTGTGGAAATAACTTGAAATATTTTCTTCAACTTTTTAAACATTTGTCCAGATATGGATATATGGGAATAGCTAGTCATTCCTTGTTGCTGTGGTCAATCCCAACAAGGAAGCTCTTGAGAGCTGGGCTAAGGCAAATGGAATCAGTGGTGATTTTGAGGCATTGTGTGAGAATCCAAAAGCAAAAGAATTCATTTTGGGAGAATTGTCGAAAATAGGAAAGGAGAAGAAGGTGAGCTTCCAACGATGTTTGTCACTTTGCTCCAATGCACGCCCTAACTTTCTACATATTTTTGCAGCTCAAAAGGTTTTGAATTCATCAAAGCTGTACATCTTGAACCAGTGCCATTTGACATGGATCGTGACTTGATCACTCCAACATATAAAAAGAAGCGACCACAATTGCTCAAGTACTACCAGGTAGTCAGGTACTGCTCATAAATTCTTGTTGTGAGCTTGGAGCGGATGACCTTATCCAATTTGCGTCTCTTGGTTCAACATATGTTGTTTCAATGCATGTATGACCTTGTGCAATGTTGCTTACTTGGTCCTTGAATTGATTTTATATCTTATGAAGGTGGATGCTTAGATACTTCTTAAGTTATTTTTTTTTATCTCATCAGCATTCTTCTGCTTGTTTATGGTTTTTCTGGTGTCCTCCATGCAATGGAGAGAACCACTCTTAACCTTGCTTAAAATTGCAGGATGTAATTGACAACATGTACGAAAGTGCCAAATGAGCTCGTCGCACTACTACAGAAAGCTTAATACTAGATGACAAATCACAGACGGTTTGACAAAACCGTCTGTGACTGACACTAACACAGATGATTTTAATTTGGACACCATGTGTGTTGATGGTGTCGAAGAAAACGAGTATCACAGACAGTTCAGCTTATCACCGTCCGTGATAAGCTGATTAATACAAACCATCTGTAAAAGTATCACAGACGATTTAAATAAAAAATTATCTGTGATGTCTACCATTATCACAGACGGGTATTA
Source organism: Dendrocalamus latiflorus (assembly GCA_017311315.1). NCBI lineage: Eukaryota > Viridiplantae > Streptophyta > Magnoliopsida > Poales > Poaceae > Dendrocalamus > Dendrocalamus latiflorus. The sequence goes on from CM029664.1 coordinate 39,239,453, forward strand.
GTAAAAATCATCTGTGATGTCTTATATTATCACATGCGGTTCGTATAAATAATCGTCTATGAAAATATCTAAACAGTTATTCATATGAACTATTTGTGATACTTACAGCACAGACGATTTTTAGGAACAGTTCATGATGTAAATATTCAGCTTAACTTTTTTTTTTTTGGTAGTAGTGACATACGTCGAGAGTAGTATGTCTCGAAAACTCCGGATCAGATTGATGTGCACGGGCATGCAATTGAGCGCTCCGATCTGATCCGAGGCCGGTCGCACTTTACTTTTGATGCGATGGGACACGACCACTGGGCGCCCCGACAGAATTCAAGTGCGTGCCGGTCGTGCGGTTCGATCTACGTCCTTGTCAAAGACTAACAGAAGAAGGAGAAATGCAAAGACAAATTGCATGCACGGACAAGTCAAATACTTACGCTAGCTGGTATCGATCTGCCCGGTCGCTAGCTTGCGACTCCTCGATGATAGACGAAGTTGCCAAGTTGGATATGTCTACATGAGTACCTGCATGCGCATGCTGCGGGCTTGGGTCTATTCTTTTTAGCTGTGGTTTATAATTTTTAGTTGCGACTTGTGACTTTTGGGCTGATCGTACGAGAGATTACAGAGTAACAGAAACTCACGTGCGATTTTTGCAGATATAAATGAAATCGGTACAATATATACTATAATTAACTAGTAGACTCTATTTTGAAAAAATACTTCATTTAAAAGCTTATTACTTTAGAAAAGTCGAAAAACAGTTTTTAGAAACCGAAAGAACAGGACCTTGCAGGCATGCGCGCCATGGACTGTGTAAGAGCTCAGAACCGCGATTTAATCGTGTCTCGATCACACGTCTCAAATGCACGGCTATAGTAGGGTCTTCGCCTCACAACTCTCCATCTATCTTTCTATAAAATCTCTAAAAGATATAGAAAAGTCAATCTATCAACAAACAAATTTCATCTCTACAAGAATTCTCTGACAAAAAAAAAAATAAAACTGATTCTAACGAATTTTAACTAGGCGTGTTAGAGATAATATGATTTTATTTATTTACAGTAAAATACGGACATTGAGCTAGTACGATATAATATTCATGAAAATCGAAGCTAGGGAGAGTAATCTGGTTGGATGCCATGCACTTGGTGTGATCGCTTCCGTTTTAATCGTCTTGTGTCTCACATGCATGCATGTTCGAATATCGCGCTGGACGTGGAATTCATAATAGTGGGGTCTACGTGCATTAGCTAGTACTATAATTTTCTAAATTATCGACGCCCCCATGCATGCATGAGCACAGCTAATTGCAAAGACTAGTGCCCTTTTCCATTTCTTAGCAAAGCTATCGTCCTATCGAATGGGAATTCCTACGTGTTTATGTAACGCCCCCGTTTCCAGGGGCGCGTACGGACACGACATTCCACAACTATTCACGCATAAACAGTTATAGAGTGTCGCGCAAGAGTATATCATTGCATGCTCACAACAAAAGTCCTGCATATATTTCACATATGGATTAACATCCGGTTTTCAACAGCGGACGTGCAAGCCCAAAGTATACTTACATTACAAAAACTCCAAGATCCGCTTGAGCGCGGCCAAGACCTAAAGCCACGGGTCCTCGTCGAAGAAGAGATCCTCCGGGACGTCCTCGACGGGGAGACCTTCCTAACACGAAATCTTGAATTGCCTTCTTTTCTTCTGGTGTCTGGAAATTTTGCAAGTCTGAGTACTCCAACCCCGTACTCAGCAAATCACATGGGAAACTCTAACTTACTACTTGCACGGATCAACAAAGGAGGGAGTATACTTGGTTTATTACTTTGAGTGGATGCAGTTTTATTTGCAAACATTTTTATAAAACGGACCCAAAACTACTCCTCAAGAACTCAGGGGTTTTCACGAAAGTTTAATTAACCAACTAATCAAGTTAAAGCATGTACAAATCTACTTAAGCTTCGCTGCTGGAATCACCCAAGTGACACAGCTCCAATAACCGGGAGCACGGCGTATTCGAATACCATTTATTTGACTCTGCAGAGTTTGCTCAGCTTTACCCACACGATCCCTTAACTCCCGCGACAGAGTTAAGGAAGCCAGGTCGTTTCACTGCTCAACTCTTTATATAGGCTCTACCCGGTAGAATCCACTCGGGTTTGGCACAAATAAATAATAATAAAAATACAAACGTCCGCTTCGAGTGAACTCAACCGTTGTTAGGCATCCGCAGTACGGCTTACCTAACCTCACTGCTTAACCTCCTCCTCCTCCACACCTGTAGAGTTTCAATCGAGTTGAGCAGCTACTAGACCAGTGTTGACAAGTCAACTCCTGTGGTTGAGCGATCACTATGACATTTGCTCAACGTAAGGATTTCAGTCCTTATATTTTCACATGGTCCGCAACCTCGCCAGGTCCGCGACCCAACCTAGGGTAAGCGGTGGGCGAAAGCCGTCTCGCGGCGCCCCACAACACCCTTACCCTAACTTCAATCCTAGGGTAAAAGATGGGCGAAGACCGTCTCGCGGCTCTTCCCCAACCCTTACCCTACCTCGTGCACGCCGGCACTCTCCGCTCTAAGATACGGTGTCCCATACCACCCTACCTTAGAGTCGGGTTTTCCAAATTCTATTGGCCCGCAGCCACGACCTTATTAGTGTAAAGACTTTGCATGATAATAATAACCTATAGTTATCTAGATTAACAGATAATTAATTCTAGGGTTACAAAGGCATGTCTACGAGTTTAACATGGCATTTGTTGGTGGTAGGTTTATCTACATAACATATCATTCTAAACATTTTATTTTACTTTAAATTAACATTTCAGAACTAATTTAATGCAAATAGCATAATAACATAATTAGATGGCATGGGATACAACATGATCAAGGACTTGTGACTTGCCGTTATCTGGACGATCTCAGCTAGCTCGAACGAAGAAGCGTCTGGATCCTGAGCCTGCACCTGGGCTTCTGGGTTCTCCGAGACTAGCGCAAACACATAAAATAATTAAATCTAGCTTGAGACTAATCAAGCGAGGGAAAATAAACTATTTAAAAAGGAGTAAAATGCATAAATCCTCAAATGGGGACTTTTAGGAATTTTTCTAGGATGAATCTGAAGAAATGGAGATCAAAAATGGGTTCAGGATATTATTTGGAGCAAAGTGGTGATTTTCTAGGATTTAATTGGATTTTCTGGTTTCTGGAAAATGGAAAAGTGAGAGAAAATCCTGATGAACAGTAATATGCCGGCCTGGTTACTGTGCGGCCCAGGCGAGGAGGTGGCCCGCTCGGCCGTTTAACCCGCGTGGCCCAAGCGGCCCAGACGGCTCGGGCGCGCACGCGCACACGGTGAAACAGGCCGAGGGCACGGCCCATCCCGCGCGCTGCTCCACGGTTCGGATGGGGGACGCGTGGCCCGGGTGGGTGGCCAGGATGGTGGCGGGGCGAGCGGTCGGGATGAGGTGAGGGACGATCGAACGGCAGCGATACAAAGGGATTGAGCGAAACGGTACGGGAGATCCGACGGCCTCTATTATATGGCGATGGGAAGGATGGACGGAGGGGAAACGGCCACGTCATCGTCGTCTTCCTCCCGACGGGCGCGTGCCACAGAGGGGTGGAGATGGGGAGCCTCCGCTCTCCGGCGACCGCAAAAGACTCCGGCGGCAAGGGGGGTATCGGTGGCGAGCTCTCGACGTGGGAAACCCATTTTGGGGAGTTGGAAAGGGAGGGGATCAATGGAGAAGGCAGAAGGGAGGTGAGAGGGCTTCGGTTTCTTGGCAACGAAGGAGGTCATCGGTGGTGAGAGGGCCCAATCGGCGGCGGCTACACGCTTAGAGGGGCTGGGAGCTCACGTTGGCGGCGGTGGATTCGGCCGGGAAGCTTCGAGGAAGGTTGGCCATGGAGAGGGTGCAGCGGCCGGAAGGGAGTTGCGATGGCAGAACTGCACAGGCGATCACCGGGCCTGCAAGGGTTACCACGATGGTCAGGGGGTAGGGAGGAAGCTTCAACCGAATGCAATCGAGAAATGGAGGGAGGAGGAGGGAGATCCGCTTTACGGGGTCGCCGGCGCAGGGGAAGACCGTGGCGGAGCTACGGACGACGGGACTCCGATTGGCAGCACGGGGAGCTTCTCCGGAGTGGTGGGAGGGGAATGGGGGGTGTCTGGGAGGCTTGGGGAGCAAGAGGAAGCAAGGGAGCCGAGGGGCGTCTTTTATGCCCGGGCGGTGGGAGGGGATCCTTCGGGGAGAAGGCAACGGGCATGGCGCTGGGGTCAACCGGAGCTGGTGAAGTGTCTCCTCCGCGTGATGGAGATGATGCCGGCTCTGCAGGGGGAGTAATGGCGACTGGACGAGAGAGGGAGCAGGAGAGCGGCAGCAGGGCGGGGGCGCGTCCGCGTGCGGAGGAAGGAGGAGGCGGGGACTGCCAGGTGGGGTCGGGGCAGAAGAGCGGCGACGCGTGGCGCGAGAGCTCTGCTGGCTTTGGACCGGGGAAACGGCAGGGGTGCGGGAAAAACTGCGGGCGCCGTCGGGGAGAGGCGGTGCGGGAGCGGCGCAGCTCGGGCGCGGGCGCAGCGCGTGCGCGAGGGGAAAGCGGGGAGAGGCGAAGGCGCCAGCGGGAGAGGGAAGGGAGCGGGGAGGCGCCAGGGAAGGAGAGAGGCGGGAAGGAGCGGGGCGCCGAAGGGAAAGGGGAGGCGCCCGACCGAAAGAGGAAAGCGGCGGCGGGGAAAACTTTCCCGAAAGGGAAAATTTTCAGAAAAACACCCAAAAATGCAGCAAAAATTTTAGAAAATTTTGGTTTGAAATTTTGAGGACTTTTCATGTTTCGTGTCCTTCCAGCCTCTTAAAGCATATATTAACAGACAAGCTGACTATCTCATTTCGTTTTGTGATGCATCTAGCTAAAGAATTAGAAATGTCTGAGGTTTAAGAAATTATGCGCGGGACGCCGTTGCGCGATGTGCTGACCGTTGTAGGTAGTGTGCATGGAAATCAAGCAAGGGATATTAGAGAACTTTTTTGCCGAATTGATGATGTTTGCCCGTGTAATAGCAAAAATAGTATTCATCATAGCGATTTTGTAGAAATAGCGCCTTCACCTCATAGTCACCGCGCGGGACAACCATCGAGGCGACACGTACCCGCAGTACTACAGAAAGGTTCATCACAGACGGTTTCTGAACCGTCTGAATTTATGTGTCTGTGATAATATGTGGTTATCACAGATGGCTCTAAAACCATATGTGATAATTACAACACAGACGATTTTTTCGAAAAAAACCGTCTGTGATATATCAAGTATTATGGACGGTTCTTTAATATAGTCATCTGTGATATATCAAGTATTATGGACGGTTCTTTAATATGATATGTCATATATTACAAACGGTTCTCGGACATAGCTGTTTGTGATATCTTAGATATCACTGACGGTTAATACTAAAAATCGTTTGTGATAGCTATTTAAATACTTATATTATTTCCTGTCTTTCGGCTAGCCTCAAGAAAGACTAGCCATGCCCTCTAAAAACAAGCAAACAGATCATATATATAGCACACGATAATTATTATACAAATCTCAACTAAATGATGTATATTTGAATGAATTATTTGATTAAGCACAATTGAGGGATTACAATTGTATCAAATGTTTCAACATCTAATCATCGCTGGGGTAGAAATCTCCAGTCTTATTTATGACCTCCGCTATTAAGAATTGGGAGAGCTTTCCTCGAATTTCGATGAGTTTGTCAAAATCGATTGCACTTTCGTCGAATTCCACGCGTTGTCACTAGGAGTAGTGTTAAGTCATTAGCGCGCGTGCACACACACACACACACACACACACACATATATATATATATATATATATATATATATATATATATATATATATATGTGTTGATAATCACAAAATAATTATTGGCAGTTTGACAAACCTCTGGATCATTCGTCTTAACGTCCATGTTTTCCTCCATATGGCGGCAAATGTAGAATCCACATACGTTGCCCTATAGCTGCTAGTGACACTGCAAAAAAATAGAATTACATATTATGTGAATGCTGGGCAACGTAAACGCTGAACGACCTACGTAATTCTAAAAGGTTAGCCTCAGTCATTGCAAACGAAAAGAAGACTACAATAGAGTTATGTGTAGAGGAAATGAGTTTACCTGTCAATTGTTTGTTTCACACGGGTGAAGTCGTGATTGCTCCTAAGTAGAGAATCAAGGTATATTACCTTGCTCCACTTTGGTACAATCACAATCAGAATCTAGTAACCCGTAGTCATGTATATCGCTGGTGATTAATCTTAAGTTCATGTTGCATATAAAGTACAAATAAAACTTGTTTGGCAACTAGTGAAGCATTTACCTCCGGTTGAAAGGTACCATGATGTAGTCCTTGTCACTGTGAGCAAACAACCCCCTCGTTATGTAATCTTGGATGAATGATCGGTTGTCGTTGATGGATTGCTCAGAGACCAAGTGTAGGTTGAGAAAACCCACTGGTTCTCACCGTCACTAGACTTGTTGGATCATGGATCTATAAATAAGCAATGAGTTATGGCATTTATTGTTGTTACGTGAATGTAGAACTTAATTGTACAGTACACTTACAGTGTCCAGCATCGTAAAAATGAGGCGTCGAGTTCATCGAGGTTGAATAGTAAGAATAAGGCTTCAAAGGTTACGACGAAGTAGCCTGAGTCGTGGAGGAAATGCGCCTCCGTGTATCTCATAGTGAATCCACTATGCCAGTTTGGCTTCATGTTGGATCTCTGCATGTACCAAGTATGCAAAGTCCTACAAACTAGTCTAAGGCTGGGTAATTATGATTCAGGGACCAACGACACTCTGAGCATGAACTTCCATTCCCTAGGAGGTGCCTTAATCTTCTTCGATTTGGCCTTGGCGTCTCGCTTGCGATACATTTCGGTGTCGCCTTCATGGGAGCCGACACGCTGGGCTTTTGAAGAGGAGCTTGAGGTGTAGTCATAGAGTATTTTGTTTGATAGGCATGGTCTTGTGGAGATCGCGGCACGAAAGGGTCCATGGTGATGTCCCTCTTGAGCCACTGGACGAATGTATGGACGGCATCCCCTAGTGTCATGATTTCTCTGTTTGGGAACCTCTCTAGTGGGATGGCCCTAAAATGTCATTAATCTACTCCACCTAGACCCTTACGAAACCGATCCCTAGCTGGGCACCATGCACGAACATCCCTGACAGGCATGGATACGCTAACCCTCGCCCAGCTTCAACGAGAATGGAGCCAACAACCCTTATTCTGAGGATGCACGATGTGGCCTCCTACATAATGATACACGATGAGCTAAGGAATCCACCAAGTCTATCTATGTAGCATTCTAGAGATGTATATTACCTGGATGTCATCGATAGGTAAGTGAGCGTCACTATATTCAGAAAGTGGCACGGACGCATAGCTACTCTAACGTTGAGGGGGACTGGGTACCGTAATAACAGGGCTGGCTTTGTGACTGGTTGTAAACTTCTCTTAGTTTGTTCCTCAATGCATCTATCTCTCCTCAAAGTGAGACAGTTATATCCTCAAGTTGTGCACCAAAGTCCCATTTCATACATTCCTCGCGCTTGACCTTGGATCTCTTCCGACTCCTATACGTCTTGAAGTTGTTTGGGAATCCGTGCCTCCAAGATACGTAAATCCTCAGGCCTCGCATGTGACCTGGGTGCTACTTGTTTCCCAGTGCCATGAATAGTATATCCCTCTCCCTGACTGATTGGAATGAGCCTTTGGAAGATTCAGTAGTCAATGTTTGCTATAATAGGTAATCATGTTATTTTAGACCCCATGAAGTTATGAAATATTAATATCTAGGTAGTTTAACATTTCTCACCAGACGTTGGGACACTTCCTCGTCTACAGGTGTCGTAGGGGTGGCCCCCACCTAAACCCAGCAGGCCTGGTAAGAGATTATAAGGCCCAGAATAGGCCATGTGTAATGACATAACTACCCCCAAGAGGGATAACCAGATGTAAGGGTATAACTGTAAAAGCACTCCTCATGTGTATATATATATATGAGCACAAGCCATGGGGAGGACCCAGGCCATTACACTCATCTTCATCACTCTCCACTACCATCTCTCTCTCTGTTTGGTCTGTAGCCACAACAGTTGGCGCCGTCCGTGGGGAGGACGGAGACAAGCCTGAAGACCGAAGAAAAAGATGGCACCGAAAAACGCTTCCTCAGCCGCGGCGCGGGGAAAGAAGCCGGCCGGGCCGGAGCGCTGTATGAGTACCAGGGCCTCGCCATCGACAGCGGCGGACGCGGGTGGCGATGCAGGCGCGGTGGCCGATGACGTCGACGTTCGTGGGGCGACGACCAACCCCACCGCTGGCGCTACGAGGACGGGCCCGGCGGTCCAAGACGTCGACACGGGTGCGGCGACAACCGACCCCGCCGACGCAACGACAGCCGACCCCGCCACCGCCACCGCACCGGGGATGGAAAGCGCCCTGCGGGCGACCCTCAACGCGTTCCAGCGGGAGCTGGGGGACCTTCGCGGAGCCGTCAGAGATATACAAGAGGCTCGGAGTCAGCCGGCTGCGCCAGCAACCGCGTCCGAGCCCGCGCCGGAAAGGGCGGACAGTCGCGAAGCCCCCGCGTCCAGCCGTGTGCCGCTGCGACGCGCGGATCCGGAGTCCCCGCTCTCGGCGGGGCTGCAGCAGGCGGCATGGCCCGAAGACTTCAAGTTCCCTAGCGCCATCGACTCGTATAAAGGTGACACGGATCCTCGCGAGTTCGTGCGCGCGTACGAAGCCGCGATCGAGGCCGCGGGCGGAGACGACACCACGAAAGCGAAGGGACTCCCCCTCGCACTGCGTGGAGCGGCGCTCTCTTGGTTTTTTACCATAGAGCCGGGCTCCATCTATGCGTGGGAGCAGCTTCGCGACCGGCTTCGTTCCAACTTTCAAGGGTATCATCTCGAGCGAATCGATGCGGACCAACTCTTCGCTGTGAAGCAGGGGCCCTCGGAGACGCTCCGGAACTATTTCAAGCGCTTCGCCACGATTCGAAGCCAGGTATATGATGTTAATGAAATCACAGTCATCAATGCAGCCATACAGGGCCTCCGCCCGGGCCCGATGGCCGAATACCACGCGCGGAGGCCAATTACGACAGTGGCCAAGCTCTTCGGCAAATTGGACGAGTACGCGCGGGCGGAGGAGGATGCGCGAAGACGCAGCATCACCGCTCCCGGCCTCGCCCGTGAGGAGCGGCCCCCGCGCGAGGTCGGGGCGGGTGGTCTCTCCTCGCCGCCGGCCTGTAGCCGAAAGCCCTGAGGCAGTGAGGACGGAGTACAGGAAGGCTCGTCACGGTGTAGGCCCAAGCCTCGGCGCCGCCAGCGCCGGTCGCAGACGGCCCATCGCGTCCTCACCACCGAGAGCACCCGCCAAGGACCCGACCCCGCCTCGTGGAGGGGAGTCCGAGGATCGGAGGGTGGATTTGACTACACCAGCCAACCCCGCGCAGAGCAGGAGCTTCTGCGCTATGGTAAGTGGTGCGAGGTACACGGCTACGGCGATCATTACACAAGGGCATGCATCGCGGTGATGGAGCTGCGGAGGGTGACGGCCGGATCTCGGTCTCCGCCTTCTCGGCCCCCCGCCGAAGCCCATGTGGGGCACCCACGGGATAGCCCCACACAGGCCACCGCAGCGGAAGGCGCGCAGCATCACACCGTCAACGTCATCACCGGAGGCTCTTCCTCAAAAACCCCTGGGGAGCAGCCGCAGATGTGGATGCCGCCCCGTAACATCACCTTCGACTTGAACGACGCTAGGGGCGTGGCGTACCCTCATCAAGACCCTCTAGTCATCCAGGCCCACATAGCAGGCTGCGAAGTCAAACGCGTCCTTGTCGACGGGGGAAGCTCCGCGAACATCTTACTCGCAGACGCCCTCGACCGCATGGCAATCCCCCGAAGCCAGCTGGAGCAGCCGGGAGCTCCACTTCAAGGCTTCGGGGGTCAACCGCTGCAGGCCCTGGGGCACATTTCCCTTCCTGTCACCTTCCGTCAGGAGGGCAACAAAGGTAACATCCGAACCGAGCATGTCACCTTTGATGTTGTAGATATCCAGCACCCCTACAACGTCATACTGGGGCGATCCGCCATCAACTCTTTCGAGGCAATCCCGCACCACGCCTTCTTGTGTGTAAAGCTCCCGGGCCCGGAGGGTGTCATCACCATCTTCGGCGACCAGGACCTGGCAAGACGTGCCAAAGGCGGCAGCCGCGTCTCGCATCGCCCGGTGTATGCCCTCTCCGGCGCGCCCGGCGCTGGGCCCTCCGCCCCCGGATGGACGCCCAAGCCTCGGCCCGAAGGCGGCGTTAAGAAGGTGCCACTCCCGGCAGAGGGGCAGTTTGTCTCCATTGGCGAGGGGCTCCCATCGGGGGTCGAACGGGAGCTGCTCCGGGTGCTTCAGAACAACGTGGACGTCTTCGCATGGTCCCCGGAGGACATCAAGGGCGTGGATCGCGCGGTAATCCAGCATCGTTTGGCGGTCCGACCCGACGCCAAGCCGGTCAAGCAAAGGCTCCGGCGTATGTCGATGGATCGGCAGCAGGCGGCCAAAGCGGAGGTGGCGAAGCTTCTTCGCGCCGGGGTCATCCGCGAGGTCCACCATCCAGACTGGCTCGCTAACCCGGTGCTAGTCAAAAAGGCCAGCGGGGCCTGGCGCATGTGCATTGACTTCACGGCACTCAACAAGGCGTGCCCGAAGGACAACTACCCCTTGCCGCGCATCGATCAGCTGGTTGACGCCACTGCTGGGTGCGAACTCATGAGTTTCCTGGACGCCTATTCTGGCTACCACCAGGTATACATGGCCGAAGACGACGAGGAGAAGACCAGTTTCATCACACCACTTGGGACGTTCTGCTTTGTCAGAATGCCCTTTGGCTTGAAGAACGCAGGCGCTACCTTCACCCGCCTCGTCGCCATTGCCCTGGCCGCCCAGCTCGGGAGGAACGTCGAGGCATATGTCGATGACGTGGTGGTCAAAACTCGGCAACTCGCTCTGCACGGTCGGGACCTCCAGGAGACCTTCGACAACCTCCGGAAGGCGGGCATCAAGCTCAACCCCGACAAATGTGTCTTCGGGGTGCAGGCGGGCAAACTCCTCGGTTTCCTCGTGTCCGGGCGGGGCATCCAGGCAAACCCCGACAAAGTAGACGCTATTCTGGGTATGGAGCCGCCCAAGACAACGAGGGAGGTCCAGAGGCTGGCGGGCCGCATGGCAGCATTAAGCCGCTTCCTATCCAGGGCGGCGGAGCGGGGCCTGCCGTTTTTCAAGACACTCCGCGGGTGCGATGGGTTTCGTTGGGACGGAGACTACGAGAAGGCCTTCAACGAGCTCAAGCAGCACCTGGCAAGCCTCCCCACTCTGGTCGCCCCAGCACCAGAGGCTCCCCTCCTGCTCTATCTGGCTGCGTCGGCCACCGCGGTCAGTGCTGTCCTCGTCCTGGAGGAAGGCGCCATGCAGCGGCCTGTCTACTTTGTCTCCGAAGCCCTTCAAGGCACCAAGACAAGATACACGGAGCTGGAGAAGCTCGCCTATGTGCTGGTCATGGCCTCCCGGAAGCTTCGGCATTATTTTCTGGCTCACCCGATCACAGTGCCTTCCTCATTCCCCCTGGCCGAGATGCTACACAACAAGGAGTCCACAGGGCGTATCGGTAAATGGGCCACCGAGCTCGCTCCCTTCTCCTTGACGTATGCTTCGCGAACGGCAATTAAATCCCAAGTCCTGGCGGACTTCCTCGCCGAATGGACCCCGCCGGCCCAACCCGGCCGGGCGCACGATGACCCCGTCTGGACGCTTACAATCGACGGAGCTTACAGCGTCGCCGGTGCGGGCGTAGGGGCGGTGATCGTCACGCCTGAGGGACAATCTTTGCTGTACTCGGCGCGCCTTGCCTTCCCCGCTACCAACAACACGGCCGAATACGAGGCGCTGCTCTTCGGCCTGGCGAAGCTCAAGGCAGCCGGCGCGAGACGGGTGTTGGTCCGCACCGACTCGCGCTTGGTGGCCGGCATGTGGACAAGTCATATCAAGCCAAGGACCCTGAGTTGGCCAAGTACCTCGCGGCGGTACGGGCGAGGGAAAGGCACTTTTTGGGTGTCACCGTCAAGGCCATCCCTCGGGCGGAGAATGAGCAAGCAGATGCCCTCGCCAAGGCGGCCAGCCAACAACTGCCCCCCCCCCCCCCGGAGGGGGCATTCTACGAGGTGTTAGCAAAGGCGGCCATCGCGCAGGACAACCGGGACGCGGCACTTGTCCACCGCATTGATCGGCCAGGAGATTGGCGGGAGCCCATTTTCAAATTTTTACAAGGCCTCGCCGAGCCGGAGGACCCTGCCGAGCTGCGACGATTGCAGCACCGCGCACGGTCCTTCCAAGTGTTTGAAGGGATGCTTTACAAGAAGGGGGTTTGCGCGCCGCTCCTGCGCTGCCTCTCCACGGAGGAAGGAAAGGAACTCTTGACGGAAATCCACGCGGGCGTATGCGGATCCCATCTGGCGCCGAGGTCATTAGTCGGCAAGGCGTTCAGACAGGGCTTCTACTGGCCGACTGCCATCACCGACGCCCAGGACCTCGTCCGCCGGTGCCAAGGGTGCCAATGGATGGCGCGCATCATCCGCAGGCCCCCGACAAGCCTCAACCCAATTCCCCCGGTCTGGCCACTGGCGCGCTGGGGTCTCGACATAGTAGGACCACTTGCTCGAGCTCCGGGGGACCTCTGGTTCGTGGTGGTCGCGCTGGAGTATTTCTCCAGGTGGCCGGAGGCGATCGCTCTGGCCAAAGTAACTTCTGCGGCCATACAGCGCTTCCTATGGCAAAACATCATATGTCGCTTCGGGGTACCTCGGGAGCTCACGGTCGACAATGGCCTGCAGTTCGACGCCGCCCTCTTCAAGGATTATTGTGACAGCATGGGCATCACCCTCCGATTCGCCTCGGTAGGGCATCCCCAGTCCAACGGGGCGGTCGAACGGGCGAATGGCGCCATCTCTGCCGCCATCAAAAAGCGCCTGGTGGGATTGCCGAAGGGCAAGTGGCCAGACGAGCTTCACAGCGTTTTGTGGTCGCTTCGCACAACGGTAACGCGCCCAACAGGATTCACGCCGTTCAAGCTCCTCTTCGGCGACGAAGCAATGACGCCTGAGGAAATTAAGGCCGGCTCGCGAAGGGTCCTCGTCCAAGCACCCGAAGAGGAGCGCCGTGTGTCCTTGGACCTCCTCGACGGGACACGGGCAGACGCAGCCCACCACGTCGAGAAGTACGCGCGGCAGACAATGCGTACTCGGGACCGCTCTATATGCCCGCGGGGGTTCAAGCCTGGGGACCTCGTCCTCAGAGTGGCACTTCAGGCAGAAACCGTCGGCAAGCTGGAATCCAAGTGGGAAGGCCCGTACATCGTAACGGAGGCATTGCCAAAGGGGCCGTACCGCCTCGCCACGCTTGAAGGACAAGCCTTCCGGCACACATGGAACGCGGACAGATTGCGGCGATACTACGCCTAGAAGCAGCACAGTAGGCGTAGGGTCACCGGCCTGTTCATTAGGCGATACTCGCCCGCACAAACGGGAGTTCAATAAAGATTGCTGTTCCAAGAGCATCCCCTGTCCGCGCTAAGCAGCGAGAGTCTCCGGACTATAAAGAAGACGTAGCGTCGAGCCTAGCTCCGCACGCAATAGTCCACAGACTCTAAATAAGACGTAGCGTCGAGCCTAGCTCCGCACGCGAGAGTCTCCGGACTATAAAGAAGACGTAGTGTCGAGCCTAGCTCCGCACGCAATATTCCACGGACTCTAAATAAGACGTAGCGTCGAGCCTAGCTCTGCACGCGCGAGTCTCCGGACTATAAAGAAGACGTAGCGTCGAGCCTAGCTCCGCACGCAATAGTCCACGGACTCTAAATAAGACGTAGCTTCGAGCCTAGCTCCGCACGCGAGAGTCTCCGGACTATAAAGAAGACATAGCGTCGAGCCTAGCTCCGCACGCAATAGTCCACGGACTCTAAATAAGACGTAGCGTCGAGCCTAGCTCCGCACGCGAGAGTCTCCGGACTATAAAGAAGACGTAGCGTCGAGCCTAGCTCCGCACGCAATAGTCCACGGACTCTAAATAAGACGTAGCGTCGAGCCTAGCTCCGCACGCGCGAGTCTCCGGACTATAAAGAAGACGTAGCGTCGAGCCTAGCTCCGCACGCAATAGTCCACGGACTCTAAATAAGACGTAGCGTCGAGCCTAGCTCCGCACGCACTCTACGGAGTATAAATAAGACGCAGCGGGGGGACGCCTTCGCGCGCACTCTACGGAGTATAAAGAAGACGTAGCGTCGAGCCTAGCTCCGCACGCAATAGTCCACGGACTCTAAATAAGACGTAGCGTCGAGCCTAGCTACGCACGCGAGAGTCTCCGGACTATAAAGAAGACGTAGCGTCGAGCCTAGCTCCGCACGCAATAGTCCACGGACTCTAAATAAGACGTAGCGTCGAGCCTAGCTCCGCACGCGAGAGTCTCCGGACTATAAAGAAGACATAGCGTCGAGCCTAGCTCCGCACGCAATAGTCCACGGACTCTAAATAAGATGTAGCGTCGAGCCTAGCTCCGCACGCGCGAGTCTCCGGACTATAAAGAAGACGTAGCGTCGAGCCTAGCTCCGCACGCAATAGTCCACGGACTCTAAATAAGACGTAGCGTCGAGCCTAGCTCCGCACGCGCGAGTCTCCGGACTATAAAGAAGATGTAGCGTCGAGCCAAGCTCCACGCGCAATAGTCCGCGGACTCTAAATAAGACGTAGCGTCGAGCCTAGCTCCGCACGCGCGAGTCTCCGGACTATAAAGGAAAGCGTAGCGTCGAGCAGGGCATTCGCACGCGCCGCTCCACGGAGTACAAACGAGATGCATACACCTGTCCTTCACGCCCAGCGACAGGTAACACCAAGCATAAAGTACTACTTGGTTCCATTGCAAAAGCAGAGGGGTTACATGGTCACATGCGTAAGAACCAGTACATCATCCCCCGGCACCACCCGACCAACCGCTCAGCCTTGGCGCGGTGCGGACGAGCCCGCGCCGTCGTCGCCACGGCGCTGGAGGACCCCTTCAAGCCATCGGAGGAGGTCCCCCTCCCCATGCAACGTCTGCTGCACGGCGACTCTCGCTGCACCTTCTCCGAAGCGGCCCCAGATCCGTTGGTGGAAGTTCTGCAGGCCAGCCCCGACGGAGCGAATGACGTCCGACATAACCTTCGGTCGGTCGGGAAGATCCAGTTGAGGATTTGTTAGCTCATGGGTATGCCTACACCCACGAGTATGAAGCAGGGCGAGGGCGAAGCACGCACCAACATAGCTGCAGTGCTCGCCAAAGGTCCTGGCGCCACGAAGAGCAACGCCGGCCCCCTCCTCGATCAGCCCGAGCGTCTCCGATAGGGCCTCCGGCCTGTGCGTAGTATCCGGCACTCGGACGCACAGATCCCGAAGGGCCTGGTTCAGAGACTCCATGGCCCGCCACGCCGACACAGACGCATTTTCCAAGGCAAGGCGGTTCTCAGCAGCAGCCTCCGCCAGCTGGGCATTCTCCCCTTCTAGGACGAAGAGCTGTTGCATGAAGGCGGCGCGTTCCCCAGCCGCGGCGTCTCGCGCTTCCATGGCTGCAACCTGTGCGGCCACCAGGGCGTCCTCCAGCGCGCGAAGTTCTTCATCCTTCGCGGCGATAGCAATATTTGCTTCGCGGAGGTGGGCTTCCATAGCCCTTTGCTCCCGAACGCGGGCCTCGTCAAAGGACCGGCTGAGGGCAAGCGTCTGACAGGAACAACGAATCAGCAGGCGGTTAACAGTACCGTACAAGCAGAAGTGCACGTACTTACCCTCATCTCGGAGGCCTGCAACGCGAGCGCCAGGAGGTCCCCAGCGCATGACGACAGCACCTCTCGGTTGAGGCCGTTGTCGGCACGCTCGGCGGCGGCGGTGAGGTCGCAAAATATCTCCGGGCGAGGGAGGAAGTCCGAGCGAGAGAGCCCCGGCCCCAGCACGCCAGGATTTACCGCGGCCACGGCCACGTCACCAGCAAGGGGCACCGCCGGCGCATCCTGCACACGGCTCCCGACTTCGCGCACACCTCCGCTGCTCGATCCTTCGCCGCGCACGGGAGACGTCGTCTCGCCTGATGTCGGCAGAATGAGCGAGCAGATCGGAGAAAGTCTCGCGAAGTCTAGGGAGGAAAGGGACTCACACCTACCTCCTGTGCCCCTCGCCACAGCAGGAAGCGGCACCGGGTCGACAGCCCAGGGGGACGCGGGGGCCTCGACGGTTGGGGAGAAAGTCGTCTCGGCCGCGCCAGCCGCCGTAATCCCGCGGCAAGGCCCCGCAACAGTGAACCGACCCCTCGTTGACGGGGGGACTGCGTCCGAGGACGCTTCGCCTGCGGTGGCGCAGGCGATTCTTCTACGGCAGAACCAGCTCCAGTCATTGCCGCCCCCGCGGCTTCCTCCGCAGGGGGCACGCCCTCGTCGGGCGCTACGGTTGATAGCGCACCGCCCCCCGTGGTTTGTTCGCCGGGGACGGCGCTACCCCCCGGGTCGATGGGTTCCAATTCGGCGGTGGCCGCGAGCCCGAGCACGGGCTCGTGGGCAGCGGCAGAAAGTGTCGGGGGATCCGCAGCGGCGCGCCCCTCCGAAGCAGTGTGGCCAGGCCCACCGCCGGTCGCACGATCCGCCTCAGCCGAGCTAGCCGCCGGGGGGGCTGCCGGGTTGCATACGACAGCCGGGGAACGGGCCCGGCGTCGCGAAGACAGCCCCCCTGCGGGGCTATCACCTTCCTGGGCACCAGGGGTCCCGGCGGGGAGCTCTTCCGGCACCATGCGCTCGGGCACGGCAATGCCTATAGCCTCGCAGGTGCGGTTTATCCGCCCCTGTTTAGCCACCTGGACCGCGGCCTCGCGAGCCCGGTGCTCCTTAAGTGTGTACGGGCCGAGAAGCGCCGCAGCCGCGCGCTCCGCATCTTCTAGCCGAGCCACTGCGCAGGAAATCACGTCAGGTAGGCGGAACACAAGCAGATGCAAGGGCGCGCAGGGCAACTTACAAGGTGCGGAGGGCGGAAGCAGCCGAGGCACGGGTGGATCGAACCCGTCCCCGCGGGGGCCATTTGGCACAACATATTTCCCCCGGGAGGACAGTGGCGCCGCCCCATGCATCGTGAACTCCTCGACCAGGTCGCGCACGCTCATGCGACGAGCCACACCGACGAGGCTCTGTAGCTTCCGCGTGTCGTCAATCTCCGCCTTCAGACTCGGCGTGCTGTTGAACGAGATTGGCCCACCTCGGCACTGCAGCCTGCTCTTGTCGGTCACGGTGTAGTAGAACCACCACCGCGTCCAGCCGGACGCCCACTGCCCTGCCAAGGCTAGCACAGGGAACAACGTCGCGCAGGACGCCCGAAGCACGAAGTCCACACCACCGAAGTTGGACACCGCGTCTCCAACCTTCCTGGGTCGACAGTGTGCATCGTGCAGGGTGGCAAATAGGCTCGCACTAGGGCGCCACCCCTCGGTCCGCATCGCCCACGTGAAGACAGCTAGGCGGAGTATCGCGTGGGGCGTCAGCTGGGCTAGCTCCAACTGGTAGGCCCGCAGGACCTCGCCCACAAACAACGTACAGGGCATCCGAAGGCCGGCATCGAAGAAGGCGACAAAAACAATTGCCTCTAGGGGCCCGGGCTTCGGCTCCGTCTCGTCCCAGCGGGGTATGCGAGCCCCGTCGCGATACACGATCTTCCCCTCGTCCACGAGCCGTTGCAGCGTCCCCTCCGTCACGCGGCTCTTCCCCAGCACACGGGAGCAGGAGCCTCCCGAATGCTCCATCGCTTTCCACAATTTATTGGCGCGCGAGCTCCCCCGCGGCACCAGTTTGTACCCTGACGAAGGATGGGTCCCCTCGCCCGGGCTAGGCGAGGAACCGCTGCGGGGGTGGTAGCTACCATCGTCGTGGCTAGCCATTGCTCTTCACGACAGGGGAAGGAGAAGAAGCAGGCAAGGGAGCAACTGGCGTGACAATTCGCACGGGCGCGAGCGAAGCGGCAGATCAAAAAGCAAAACGAGAAAGGGCGCCTCCACCTCAACACTACCACCTTATAAAGGCCGCTCGCCTGCCCTAGGGCTCAACGCACATACGGATCAAATTCCCGGCGATTCGGCTGTCCAGGATTTGGAAAGAAGAACCGCCCGGACCTAGAAGGCCGCGCCTGGTAGGTGGCCAGGCAGCGCACAACGCCCTTACCCCTTCAAACACGCGTCCAACTTCTTGGGGGACGAGGCGAACGGCCGCGGTCACGCAACCGCTCACATCCCACGACACACCAGTCGTAAGGCGCCACGTGCCCCACCCGCAGCATGGCAGACTGCACGACGCGACAGCCTGACTTCTGCCAGGCCAGGCGTCGGCGTAATTCCAGCCGCCATTAAAAGCGCACTACAAGGCTACGAGATCACAACTGCCCCGGAGCGCGCGCCTCTACTTCGACTTGGGCGCCAGCTTCGCTGCCACCCGTTCGAAGGGTAGGGGACGGAGCGCGCGCCTCTACTTCGACTTGGGCGCCAGCTTCGCTGCCACCCGTTCGAAGGGTAGGGGACGGAGCGCGCGCCTCTACTTCGGCTTGGGCGCCAGCTTCGCTGCCACCCGTTCGAAGGGTAGGGGACGGAGCGTGCGCCTCTACTTCGGCTTGGGCGCCAGCTTCGCTGCCACCCGTTCGAAGGGTAGGGGACGGAGCGCGCGCCTCTACTTCGGCTTGGGCGCCAGCTTCGCTGCCACCCGTTCGAAGGGTAGGGGACGGAGCGCGCGCCTCTACTTCGCCTTGGGCGCCAGCTTCGCCGCCACCCGTTCGAAGGGTAGGGGACGGAGCGCGCGCCTCTGCTTCGACTTGGCGCCACCCTCTGCTGCCACCATCCCAAATTTCAGGCTCCCCAACCACGAACTTGGAGGAATTCACAGGCCGCAGGGGACGGAGGGGGCCAAAGGACTCGACGACATGGCTTCGGCCTTGTGAAGCCCTTCACCATGAGAGGCTCCTGTCATAGGGGTGGCCCCCACCTAAACCCAGCAGGCCTGGTAAGAGATTATAAGGCCCAGAATAGGCCATGTGTAATGACATAACTACCCCCAAGAGGGATAACCAGATGTAAGGGTATAACTGTAAAAGCACTCCTCATGTGTATATATATATGAGCACAAGCCATGGGGAGGACCCAGGCCATTACACTCATCTTCATCACTCTCCACTACCATCTCTCTCTCTGTTTGGTCTGTAGCCACAACAACAGGGTTTATGAAAGAGGCGACGCCCAAAGACGTGGTTGATTACTTCGCTCTTCACCAGTTTCGAATGCGCTCGTTTGTGATCCGGCAAATAGTAGGGAGGCCTCCGATCGGATTGCAACCTCATCCTCCATTGAGGGATTTTACCCATGTACCCAGCGTCAGACCCATTCGGCAACATCGACAACGACAACATCTCTCTTATAAGAAAAAAACTAATTACAGCGAGCTGTGAGTGTAAACATTGGCACATGGTTGATCCTATAAGAAATAAGAACATCCGGCAACATATATTATTGCTACAAGGTCGCTTTACAATACTAACATCTCAAATCATACAACCCAGTGTCTCAGGTTCTAAAAAGTATGTTATGGCTAGAGTCTCTTCCTTTTCATCATTCTGCATGTTAGGCTTGGTTGTTGTCTTAGGTGTAAGAGAACCTTTCGGCTGTCGCGCCCTTGATTTACAAATGAAGAGCGTGACAGCCCAAAGGTTCTTTAATACCTAAGACAGCAACTAACCCTAACACACAGCATGATGAGGAGGAAGAAACAACAGTTACAACTTACTCTATAAAACTTAACACACTGAAATATGTTATTTGCCATTCCAAATAGATGTTGTGGCAATAACAAAGTGAATCACAGAGGACACTAGAGTGTGTGATTTGCTTCATGCCCTTTGAATGTCTCTTTGGCATATATTATTGCTACAAGGTCTCTTTAGAACATATTAACATATCATTCTAAATAGATGTTGTAGTAATAACACGATCCTCCAACTCACTTAAAAAACAATAGCTCTAATAATTTATTTCTAAATTCATTCCCTAGCTACAACTACTACTCCTCCAATTCAGAGCAGGGGACATGTAAGAACATTCGGCGATGTATATTATTGCTACAAGACAATAGAAACAATAGTTCCAACAATTTATCTCTAAATTCATTCCCTAGCTATTTCATCTCTCGGCATGTATTTCTAACAAAAATATGTTCTACTTAATAGAAAAAATAATGTCTAGATAGATCTAACAAAAATATGTTCTACTTAATAGAAAAAATAGTGTCTCAAATTATTTCTACAAGGGTTGCTAGTGCAATAGAAAGACGATGAAGCAAAAAAGATGAAGCAAATCTATACCTTCGGCTGGAGCTAAGGTGATAGGGAGGAGAGGTGGTCGAACCAGGTGGGGGCAACGGTGGGTCCGGCTAGGGCGAAGGTGAAACTGACAGGGGCGACGACTGATCCGGCTGGGGGTGACGATGGATCTGGCGGGGGTGACAACAGATCCGATTGGGGGCGACGGCGAGCTAAGGTGATAGGGAGGATAGGTGAGGAGGCAAAAGGATATGGCCGAGTAAGTGAATGAGGGTGTAAACCCTAGCGGGGCAATACTTATAAGAGGAATTATCACAGACGGTTCTTTAAAAGAACCGTATGTGATATAGTATGATAGACGATTATATTATAGAACCATCTATAATAGTCCTATTTTCGTCAGGAAGTGCTACCCATGCCCTATGAAAAAGCAAGCTTCGACCACTTACAAATTAACTCATACGACCATGACCACTTTGACTATGGTCACGACTGTTGTTTCGACCACACCTTCGACTGCAGCTTCGACTATAGCTTTGACCACGTCTCAACGCAATTAGCATAGTCAAGATTAGTCCCAACAGCATATACAATCACAAATATAATTATTTCTTAATTACTAAATCAATTACAATGGAATAATTCCTTAATTACATACCAAGTTTCTTATAATTATATTGGAATAATTTTGAAATAGGTGTTCGCTGTATGGGATCATTATACTTGGCTATTTTATTTTAAATAAAGCCCTTCATGATGGCCAACATGCATATAGCTTACTTCATTGCTTGATTCTTCCTCGAGGTTGATGCTGTCTCCAAATGAGGGCAACTCATCAAATTGATTGTACTCTTTCTCATCCACGACATTACCAACTCCGACAATCCTTGTTTCATTAAGAACTACATGGCGTTTCTTATTTCCCAGGTTGACTACATAAAAAAACTTGAACAACTTGTCTCGTAAGTACGAATGGTTCATCT
The DNA here is from genome assembly GCA_017311315.1 of Dendrocalamus latiflorus. NCBI lineage: Eukaryota > Viridiplantae > Streptophyta > Magnoliopsida > Poales > Poaceae > Dendrocalamus > Dendrocalamus latiflorus. The sequence continues at coordinate 39,260,910 of CM029664.1, forward strand.
TTGTATCCTACGCGTTCAAGGTCTATAGTGGTGACGCCGTACTTGTCGACCTTTATACCCTATGGGAGTTGGACCCAACAGCACTGAAATAGAGGGATCTCGAAAAATCACATGGTCGAACTCACAAATCTCCTCTACAAGCCCATATTAGGAGCTTGGGCTAGTTGTACTGAACTGCTCATCACGACATGCATCTATGCGAACACCTGAGTTCTGGACTGTACTCTTTCTGTCCTGATCTGTTATATAAAATGTGTACCCATTAATGTCATATCTTTGCTATATCACAATTATAAATTTTTGACCTTTTACCAACCATTGCAGTGTTTCACATGATGACCTCCTAGTGAATCACACCCTCAACCATTCGTTGAATCAACAGTTGTGTTGTCTTGTGATCCAAACCTCCGACCAGCCTGGATTATCTTGGCGTAGCATGTCCCTTGCTCTTCAATATACGGAGACACTTCGGTCGTGTGTTGCAAGACTGTGAAATGGGTTTGAGTGTACGTATCCAAATCAAGAGTTATTACTTTCCTTCCGATGATCCCGATACCCTCTAGCCTCCCCTCGTGACGAGATATAGGCATACCTATCGGTTCAACTTGAACCATGTAATCAACGTAGAACTCAATGACCTGTTCGGTTGCATAATCTTCGATGATGCTACCCTCCAGCCAAGATTGATTGCGTGTATAGCACTTGAGAATTCCCATGTACTTCTCGAACGGGTACATATGACGTAGAAACACGGGGCCGCATATCTTTATCTCTTTCACAAGGTGGACAATAACATAGACCATGATATCAAAAAAAATGACAGAGGGAAATACATCTCAAGATGACATAGAGTCACGATCGATGACCTTCTGAACAATTGCGTTAAAGAAATAATACAGTCTCATGGTTGCACTCGAACCTTATTCGCCAAAATACTTCTAATTGCAATAGAAAGTAATTGTGTCATTAGCATATAACAGTCATGAGACTTCATACCAATTAATTTTAAATCTTCTATAAAAACAAGTTTCTTCATGCTGGTGGAGTGACCGGACAGAACTTCACACCATGCAAGCACTGACACAGTTCAGTTCTCTCAGACTTAGATAGAGTGTAGCAAGTAGGGGAAGGTACGTTCGACCTTTATTGTTCTGTATCGATGCTATCTCGGTTCTGATGTCCATAGCGACCAAGTCACGCCGTACGTTGACCACATCATTTTTTTTGTCATAAATATTCAGTAAGAGACCAATCAAGCTATTACATATATTCTTCTCTACATTCATGGTATCGATGCAATTGTGAACTTCTAAGTGCTCCCAGTAAGACAAGTCCCAAAATACTGACCTCTTCTTCAACATGTTCTTCTGACGGGTTCTCAACTTATGTCCCTTTCCAAGCACAACATCGATATTCTTAACCATATCGTAGACCTCTTTCCTGCTAAAAGGTCATGGTGCCGAGTCATCATCTTTTTTCTATCAAATTGTTTCTTTATCTTGCGGTATGGGTGACACCGTGGAAGGAATCTACGGTGACGCATGTACACAGTTTTGCGCGAGTTGTTCATCCACACACTCTTGATATAATCTAAGCAATGCAGATAGGTTTTGGCTCCTCTCGTACTCAAACCTAACAGGTTACCAAGGGTAGAAAAATCATTGACGGTGTAGAACAATATGGCGCACAGAGCAAAGTTCTATCATTTGTCCGTATCCCATACTTGTACCTCTTCGTTCCACAATGTCACAAGATCTTCTATTAACGATACTAGGTACACATCAATATCATTTCTATGTTGCTTTGGCCATTAGATAAGTAGTGACATCAAAATGTACTTCCACTTCATACACAACCAAGGAGAAGGTTGTACATGCATACATTCATGGGCCAGGTGTTATGTCGGTTGCTCATGTTACCGAAAGGATTCATTCCCATCTGTACTCAACACAAACCTTATATTCCTCAGTTCTGCACTGAAGTCTACAATATCCTATTGATGTTCCTCCACTGGGCAGAATCAGCAACATGTCTTATCATTCCATCTTTCATACGCTCCTCCGAGTGCCAACACAACAATCTTGCATCTTTGTGGTTCGCAAACAAACGCTTCAAACAGGAAATTATATGCAGATACCACAATATCTTAGCAGAAGGATCTTGCTTCACCTGGATGCCCTCGCCGTCATCGAAGTCATTCTTACGCTTGTATCAGGATGCTTTGCACACTGGACAAATATGTAATTTTACATACTCTTTACGGTAGAGGATACAATTGTTTGGATATACATGTATTCTTTTTACTTCTATTTCCAATGGACAAAGAATCTTCTTGGCTTGGTAGGTGGTTCTCGACAACATATTTCTTTCTGGAAGGATGTCCGATAGGAGACCTAACAACACCGTGAAATTCTTGTTAAACCAACTATTGATTGCCTTCAATTTTGATAGTTCAAGAACAGATGACAACCTTGTGTATTACGGCTTGTAGTCAGGGAACAAATGTTTCTCTAGGTCCTCTAATAAGTCCTTGAATTTACCAAACTCTTTCTCACTATAGTTTCCTCCGGCATCACGTAACATCTAATCCAGATTGTTATCATATGACCTATCCTAATTGAAAGCACAGTCCACAACTGGCATATCATTTTCTCACTGATGATGTTATAACTACCATCATGTATAACTTTCTTTTCACCATGACTGGTCCAATATTTATAGTCCCTTTTGAATCCAATTTGAATCAAGTGAGCTTTGATCTACGTTGAGTTGGTAAACTATTCAGATTATTGCAGTCAATGCATGGACAATATTTATATATAGTATACATAACAGGGGCACCATGGTGTCTGAGCACCAAGCCTCCCTACCTTTGGATTGCTTTTAGATGCGTGCTAGTGTGATTAAAACTTTCCATCCATGAATAAGAATTTCAATCCATGATTGATTTAGCATGCCTAATATATTATATACCATTGTACTAGCACGCATCTAAAATCAATCCAAATGCGGAGAGGCTAGGTGCTCAGACACTATGGTGTCCCATTTCAGTGGCCTATATATATTACAGACGGTACACAGTCACACTTGTAAAATCATTTGTGATAGTTGCATATTACAGACGGTACAGTCACACTTGTAAAATCGTTTGTGATAATTACAGCACAGACAGTTCTTTATGAACCATCTATGATGTAACCGTCCAGTATAGCCTCTATTGTAGTACAGCCGCCTCATGGCCACCATGCAGATTAGCCAAAACTGCATGGTGGCCATACGGCGGAGCACTGTAGTGCCCAAAACTGCGTGATCATTGTGCGGCAAGCATTATAGCCACATGGTCACTGTGTAGTGAGCATTGTAGCAAATTTTTAGGAAAATCCATTTAAATGTACTTTTTATTAGAATTTCTAAATATAGCAAATTAGCTCCAAAAATTATATATTTTTGTGGAACCTTCTGATACAGTGTAATTTATTGTGTAATATTTCCAAAATTTTATCCATTCTAAATTTTTCCCAAAAATTATTTATTATACAATTTTAGAAATTTTTTGATATAAAAATGAGGTCCAAACATTATGATTTTTTTAAATCCTACACATATTACTTGATTGTGTAATTTTCTAGAATTTTATATGTTATGAAATTATCTCAAAAATTAAGGGTTTAGGTCTTAAAAATTAGGATATTAGGTTTTGAAAATTAGGGTTTTATGATTTCATATTACTTGGAATGTGAGAAGTTTAGTACTACATGACTACGCTAGGTAAGAGACACTCTTAAGAGACACCCATTAAGTGTTTAGGTCACTACCCCAGGATGGGATACGAAGGGCACTGGATGGAATTCCTGGGATAGAAGTTCCGGAGAAGGGAGGCCGGGTGGTGGCCTAAATCCTTCCTGCGATTGATTTGTGAGAGTATAATAGAATTTTTGTAAATCTTTTTTTTTGTGAGGGTATTATGAAGAACCTGTATGACAAGCATAGCAACATTGTAGTGTCGTGGGTGAGAGCCTTCTTCCATGACTACATGGTCAAGTCGTGCGATGCTTCACTTATTCTAGAGAGCACACACAGCCTTGTCTCTATGAAATCTACCCCACGGAGCTTCGACATGAGGAACCTCAAGTACATCAACACCATCAAGGCCACCGTCGAGTAGGAGTGCCCTCGCATGGTGTCGTGTGCCGACATCATCACCCTTGCCACTAGGGAGGGGATTGTCATGGTGCGCATGGTAAATTTGCTCGCTGTATATCCTCTGATAGTAATCTTTTTGAAGCTTGCTCGATCAATAGTAAACTAGCACATTTTGTATGCAAATGCAACAGTGAACATTGCATTGTAGCTGGGTGGGACTTCGATAGAGATGAGGATGGGGTGCAAGGACAGCAAGGAGAGCTACTATAGCGAGGTGCAGCAGAACATCCCGAGCCACAATGACTCAATGGTGCTATCCCAGTTCACATCGATGGGGATCGACTCGGAGGGCACAGTGGCACTACTGGGTGCGCACTCGGTAGGGCACGTCCACTGCTTTAACCTTGTGGGTTGGCTGTACCCGATGGTGGACTCTGCCATCGACCTAGCATATGGCGCCTACCTTCGGGGGCGGTGCCCGAGGACACCCGGGAGGACACCCACGCGTGGTGTACGCACGCAACGACCATATATATTCCCTTTACAATTTTACCCCTCTTAAGATTCTACTGCTAGTACTGCTGGTGGTAGTATGACTAAATCTTATCTAATTTGATCCATTGAATTAAAAAGAATGAATGTCTCACATTCATTTTAGGGTAGTATAAAAAGATGTCAAAAGAAGCGTGGGAAGATAGGCACTCCATATTTTCCTTTGAGAACACAAAGTCAACTATATACAGTGAACTCTATAATATTTTATCATGCACAATATATATAGGTTGATCACATAGATCATTCTATACACTAGATAGATGTTTGCGAGGGAAAGGTGAGATCTTATAAATTATAACGGTTATAGTTTGCCCTTGTAATTAAGATGCGCTATAGAGAGTTGGAAATGTAGATGTCGCAGCCAAACATTGGTGGACACTTCCAACACTACACCATGGCACAATATTAAGGGCAATAATCGACTGGGGAAAATTGGATTAGTGGCAAAATATGTGCCGACAATATCCAAGAGATTAAAGGTCCCGTTATCTTGTAGAAATAATTATTGTCTAGAACAATTTATCTGTTGACAATGTTTTAACGTTAGCTACAATATATGCGCCCTAGAAAAAGTCAACCAAGTCATCGTATCTACCGGGGATGCTAGCCATCCCTTTGGGTGCGCAACTAAAAAAATAAATGACTAAGGCGCGAAGACCTTATCCCCAAATTCCCCAATCCTTCTCGACTGCCCCTTCCTCTGAAACCTCTCCTAGCGCCTCCTCCTTTCCCCTTCCTCCTAGCGTCGCCTTACCTCCTTGCCCGCCCCTCCAACCTCCTCCCTGGCCATCTCACCTCCCAGTGCTGCCCCACCTCCCTGGCCGACCCACCACCCAGCGCCGCCGCACTTCCCTCCCCGGGCGCTCTCCTCCCAGCGCCACCCTCCTCCCTGGGCGCCCATTCCTCCTGGCTTCAGCTGACTCTCGGCTCGCCCCGACCCCCCCATAGATGACGCCAAGCAGATCCCGGTGGTGTGGCAGTGGTGACCAAGTTGTGGAAGTACAGAGGCGCCCTGGGGCTAGTGACTGCAACTCCCGCTATTGCTCGCTCCATGACTCCAGTGCTACAAGGTGCGCGATCTCATGGCTTGCAGCTTGTAGAACAACGTTTGAGAGATTTCACGCTCCTGTTGATTCGATGCCAGGGTGTCTCGTGTCGACACCCACAAGGTGTTTGTCGAATAGCATCAGTAAGGTTGTAAGCTTTTGGAGGGGACAATAACTGATTTCTGTGCTAAACATTTAGCTGCTTATACAATGGGTTTGTTGTAAACCTGCCTTTTGGTCCCAGATCCCAACCACTAATGTTATATACAAACTGATGACAAATGTTTGTCAAAATAAGCCCTCACTAATCATGCTAAAATCAGTTATGTGATCTTTCTTTCTAATTTTGCAGTGGTTTGATGAGCACCTAGAGTTCTTGTCAAATCCTCTTTACATTGGTAGTGATCCATACTGTGGTATGATTGTGCCAACCGCCACCTTTAAAATAAGCCCTCACTAATCATGCAAATATAACACAGAGATGAAAGAGCACATATATTACACTGAATTCCACTCCGTCACCCACACCTATTTGACGCTAATATCATGTTTGGCCTTATATATGGTTTATGGTTATTGACTTCTCGAATTTCTTTTCAGGTACAAAACATGAGGGCTGTTGACGTTATTATTTGCTAATGGAGTGATCATCCTTATTTTGCAAATGGTGATAGCATGATGATTTCATTATGTGGACATCTTCATTCTCGACTTCTTTTGCATAGATGTTTTGTAAATGCTAGGGATAGATTAGTATTGTGGTAGAAGGGGTTGGAGTATTTACATGTGCCAAGGATAGACTAGTATTGTTGACTTCTTTTGTGTGGATATTTTGTACATGCCAAGGAGACCGTGGCTATATTAGAATGCTTAGAATTCTGAAATTGCATGTGCATGGTATACTGCACATGTACTATTGTGCTTATCAAAAATTTCATAATTCAAGTTTATGTATTTTGCATCATCTGAATTTCATCTATGTGTTGCAGCTATATTTGATTGTTGATATGACATTTTCAAAGTGGTACAATTGAGAAAATTGTATGTTTTCTAAATTCTGGTTGAATGGTGCAAATTATTGGAAAAATATTAAATTCACTATTCCTGGTGGCATAATTAAATTTTATTTTGTATTTTACATGTATATTCCTAGGTGCCTAAACTGCCGCGAATCATGTCAATGCTATCAATATATCTACCGGGGAAATAGATAATCGAGGGCAGTTAATTGCCGGAAATACATCTAACTGTCGGGAAAACAACTAACTACTGTAACAGCCCAGCTGTTTATTTCAAATTTTTGGAGTGAAAAATATTATTAAAATGATATTTTGAATTTCCATAAAAAAATCCTATGTCAAATTAATTATTTGGATTTATTTGGCTTTTATTTGATTTTCTGAGTTTTCTGAAGTGTAAATCTATTTTGAAATCAAAAAGTATTTTAAGTATAAAAATATAATATAACATTAAGTTGGAAATATTTTATCTAAGTCCAAAGTATCTCCAGGAACTTCTGTGAATTTTTCTAGAATTTTTGGAGTTTATTTCATATTTTTCTGACCTTTAATTGCATTTCTAGTGTTTTCTGAAAATAAAAAACCAAAAATTAAAATATAAAATCTCCCTCTCCCTCTGGTCAACGCGTGGATGGTCTAGATCCGTCCACGTCACCGCTCACCATCTCGCCTACCCCTTCTCTCCGGCCGATAGGTGGACAGCTCGGATGAGCCGAGTCCCCGCCTCGGCCCATCTTCCCGCCATCCGTCTTCGCTCGCGCCCAGCCGCTCGGTCCTCTTCCTTTGGCCACGCGTCGCAATCCCTACCGTTCCCCTCCTCCCCCTCTCGGTCTCGCTGACACCCAGCCCCACCCGTCAGCCACTCACTCCTCCCTCTCTCTCATTGCCGGTCAACCCCACCTGTCATCCCTTCCCTCGCCCGTCTCCTTCCTCCTGTGCCCGCCATCGAAACCGCCGCCTCTACCCTTCCCGCACGGGCGCTGCCCACCTCCCTCTGTCGTGCGCCGCAATTCCCGCGCCCACCTCCTTCCCCACTCCCCCGCCCACTTCCCACTCTTCCCGCGCCCGCTCTCCCCACCTCCTCCGCAACCGCCGCCATCACTTCGCCATCTCCGACGATTCATCCTCACTGGCTCCATCCTCCGCCCCCTATAAATCCCCCACCCCGAGCTTCGCCAACCTTAACTTCACCCCACTCCGCCTTCTTTCTTCCCTCCGCTAGCCCGAGCCACCCTAGCACTGCCCGCCCTCTTCTCATTGCGCCGGTGAGCTCAACGATGAGCAATTGCCGCCGACCCAAGCCCCCTCACGCCCGGCCAACGCCGCCCTCGTCTTCCCTGAGCCATCCTCGGGCGCCACTTCTCCGGCCCCGAGAGTCGCCAGACCACCGCCGCGCCGAAGCACTCGAGCCACCTCCGCCTCCTCCTCGTCGCCGGCTGCCTCCGAGCCTCACCGAGCCCCGTGCCAAGGTGAACCCGACTCGTCGTAGCCTCCTCCTCCTTCTCCGCCTCTCGTCGATCGCCGCCATGCACCGGAGCGCCATCGCCACCGTAGCCCTAAGCGCCTCCTCGCCGGTGCAGCCATGTCACCGTCGATGCCGACGTGGCAGTGGTGGGGGTGCCACTTGGAGCCCAGTGGCATGCCACCTCCGCTCAGACCACGCCACACTAGCGCCACCTCCCCCTCCGGCCCACGTGGAGCCACATGTGTCACCACCTCGGCCAGTCCAACCCACGTGGCAAACACGTGTGCGCCACCTAGCTGCCACGTTAGCAAAATGGCACAGTCACCTGCCATGTCAGCACCTCTTGCCACCTCAGCGCATCTTCGGTCCGTGGACCTGGTCCATAGACCAGGGCCCACCTGTCAATCTCATGTCCGAAGATTCTCTCAGGGCTGACATCATGCTGATGTCATAATCCGGATTTTCCAACAGAAAAAATAAATCGGCCGAAAAGAAATTCTAGTGTTGACATCATAAATCCAATTTCCTTTAGAAAAATAATTCCAAAAATCAAGTTTATTCTTTTCTCTAATTTCAAACTTCCGAGAGCCTGTTCTCTTCCATCCTAACTCCGATTGAGCCCATTCAAATTTCTAAATTCATCAAAAATCCCCTCTATCCATTTCTGCCCTCAATTTAAATATTTAGAATTGATTTAAATTGATTTTGAATTTGGTGGTTTATTTTCACGTGTAGACTGCGACGATTCGGGAGAGTTCTGCGACGACGATTCACACCCAATTGCGGAGCAAGGCAAGTCACACACCTTGATTATGTTGTACCCAGATTGCAAATAAAATTATCTTGCTTTAAATTACATTGCATGCTTAATTTTATTCAACGTATTTCAATTCAGTTTTGAGTTTAGTTACTGCCTACTTGTTAATTACTCCATTGATGTTGAATTCCTCGATACCTTGTCATCTTAGATTAAAACTCTAGTTAGTACACTAGTATGGCTAGAGACTTTTTGATGGCAAATGCTTAGTCTTTCTTAGAAACAACAAGGGGTTGGGATACCTTTGCACATAAAATGATGAGCTTTTCACATGAAATGATAAGCTTTTTGAATGTATTCTTGACTTCGGTGAGTCAAGAAAATCTATGAAATATTTTGAAATAAAATATAAAATTTGGTTTAGACTTAGGCTAATGGTTTGGAGGTGGGTGCAGGCATGCACTGTTGTTCGGAGACACAGTGTCGATTGTTGTGCACAAGGGGTATGTGGTTGAGCCTAAATTAATTATGGACCGGTCTGTGAGCTACTATTACAAAGCCCTAGCGTACTACCACAAGTTGGTGTGGGACAGTCCTAGTTGAATAATTTGTGAGTCCCAACCAGAGTCACGTTGTAGGTTGAAAGTGAGCGTGGCCTATGCCATGTGAAATCTCACTCGGCTCAAGACGGGGTCCCGGTCTGGTGAATTCCTTACTGAGGTGAAACCTTAGAGTTGGCTTGGCCAGGTTGAAGACTTTGCATTGTAAAGGGCTTATCATGATCTCCTTGCCACACACCTAAGGAAGTGTGTAATCGCGTGGCAATCCGGGATGATTATGTCTTGTGGGTAAAGTTGTACAATCTCTGTAGAGTGTATAATCTATCCTGAAGAGCCATGTCCACGGTCATGGCCATGCGGAGCGAAAGTTTTTCATAAATTAGACTTTGTTTTTCAAAAATGGTTTTCGAAAACCTTCTGGATGGATGGAATCCATGAGATTGGAAGCTTGGGGATGGATGGAATCCATGAGTGGTTAGAAGCGTGTGGATGGATGGAATCCATACGAAATATTTTTTTTTTGGAAAAGATGGTCCAGGTGAGATGACCGTGGTTAGGTTAGTGTTTGGTCGGAGCCTGCACTAACGGTATTATTTTCAATTACAATTACTATTTTTACTTACTGTATTAAATTCACAATTTCAATCTATTTACTGCATTTCCTTAAATGTTGTTCTGTGCTCAAATAACCCTATATGCCTTCCTTAATTGCCTTTATCATTATGATGCATTTCTCCGTGTGACTTGCGAAGTACAAGTTTGTACTCACCTTACTCTATCCACACAGCAGGACACGTCTTACTGTCGTTTGCCTATGGGCAAACTTAGGCTTCGCTGTTTATCAGTTTACTTCCGCAGTTATTTGCCTTATTATTGTTGCCAATGAGCATTGATGTAAGACTTGGCTATAAGACCGTACTTTTTTATTTAATATTATTGATCATTTATGCTCGATATGTATCTTTGTTCTACTGTGTGCACTAGCTGTTCCTGGACTAGTGCGATTTACACAGAGGGTTCCGGAGTCGTTGCTCCGGGATCCGACAACTACTGAGGAAACTATAACTACCGGGGAAAGACAACTTATCTACAGCAGAATGTCTTTCCAATAGCACCTTACCAGGCAGGCAATAAGTGCCGGGGAAACACATTCTCGACAGATAATTTGCTTTCCAAAACAGTTTTCTTTGGCAGTGTGATTGCCCTTAATAGTATGCCATGGTGCAGTGCAGCAGTAGGGATGTTATACATATATGGGATTTGCTACGTGTGATGAAGCCCATAATGAATTGTCTAATCACTCCAGGAGTCACGGTAAGACCACATCCTCATGCATGTAAGTAAGGCCAGTTCAAAACGTGTAATAAAACACATGGCAGAAATAAAAGATCAAAAGAATATAATATATGTATTTCATGTGAAAAATCTTTGCAGAAAAAACCATGGACACATACACCGCTCAAAGTTGGATACGCATGTTGTTGCCACATCTGACACGGCTCGGTGCATACACGGCTCGGCACCACATCTGGCGCAGTGTACAACATGGGCACGATGACGAATTCAGATCACATTTTAACAATCTTTACCTTAAGATGAATTCACTCTTATACTTGAAATATGAAAATCTCCTCAAAGTAAGTCTTCATCGAAAAAATATTGTGCCTCGAAAGTTTATCAGATTAATCTCAACAAGAAAGATCAGAACAGTCTTATCCAAACACTTCTCACATAGCAAAATTGTACAAATCACCGGTAGGTCCAAACACACAGTTATCAACAAAGCAGACGAACAAAATTGAGATTTTATTAGTTCATAATCCTAGTAAAGTCTGAGTTTGTGCAAATGATCTCCTGAAGCAAGTGATCAATCATAAAATGACATAAGTCAAAACATCGCCTGTGGCGCTGGATAATAGCAAAAAACTCATATCTTGGAATCTGCTAAAAACTCATATCTTGGAATTTGCTATGCTCCACCTGGAATAGAAAACTTGATAAACAATGCTCATTAAAAGAGCACCTTGCATGTATGGCCATCACATACGTCAAATTGCTAACTTGAAAGGTAATTGACTTTCATGATATGGTTGAAATTGCTCCTATAAAATTGTACGGATAAAAAAACTCATGTGTCATAAATGAAGAATAAACAGTAGTAGAACCCTCATATCGAGCTATGATAACTAGACAAATGTTATAGTATCCACACAAAAAACAAACGCCTTGCAATTAAAACCATTTATTAATTTCAAACCGAAATTGGAGCAAAAGCTTCGCCTTCAAACAACAAATCTCTAGAGCGCATCATGCTAGATACCACCAAGATGTCATCAAACTTCTGAAAATAATGCTGCCAAAGCCTTCATAAATGGTCGCACAAGCGGTCCAAATTGCAATATATCCAAACGGTGAATAAAACACTAAATTCAATTGTCCCTACAATTGACATTATATTTTTTTTTTCAAAGTCTTCTCGATCAAGTGTAGTCCAAATTAACTCAATAGCAATAGCAAAAGTCCACAACTCCACTTTAGAGTCCACATCCGCAAATTTTTCCATAGTAACTCGTAGAAGACGATGGATCGTCGAAAAAATCGCCAATGATTAATTAAGCATAGATGCCGCCAATAATAGGTACAATAACATGAATTGCAATGAATTCCATCTCTAACAAAAAATATGCAGAGCTGACGACATAGCTTCTCAATGGAAGATAACGATCGATTGTGGTAGAAGATCTTCGACAAAAATAGCATAATATGACACCGTGGCATGGCATCGAGCGGTGTAGGAGATGATGTTGGCGAAACCAGCACTAGAACAATCATTGGGATAGAGCGCGGGTAGATGTTTAGTACAAAGTCGCGTCAAGTTGAGAAACTGAAATCTCCTGGTACAATTCCTTGTGTGTACGTAACAATAAGTAGCAAACTTCTTGGTACAATTTATTTGGACATAAAAGCAAAATAATCGAAATCTTCCTGATAGTTTTCCTTGGGTGCATGTAGCACTTTTGGGCGAATTTTGTTATTTCCTGCGACGGCTCGTCTCTAGCTGAAGTTCCAACGCCGCTGCTTCCCCTCGTCGGAATCAATGCTGCGGCCACGAGCTCTCCTTTGATTTTGATGTTGCTACGAACGTGCACTATTGCAGTGGACTACGTCCTTTCTCTGACACGGACCCAGACGGGATTTTTCTTTCTCCGCTTCGGTCGTTTTTTTGGGCCGTAGCTTTGACTTGTCTTTGGACTCGACGCCTGTTGCTAACTCGGTTTTGTGTTCCGTCGTGCGTATATGCTTCTGATGTAGCTCCGTGAGTCGATATCTTCACGAATCTGCAAAGCACGGAACGATGTCTCGTCGGATGTGGTGCCGCCTTGATGCCGCGCCATGGCCGCCCGAACGATGCCGAACGAATTCGGTGGTTAATGACGCACAAGTGTCGCCCTAGATGTTGCCTTCGATGCCGCGCGCCTTATGCTGTACGGATGTCGTCCTGAGAATCGAAATTGCTCCTCTCGGGACCGTGGTTAGCGTTCAAACTTGAAGATCTGATATCACTTGTTATAAATCGTGTGGTAGAAATAAAAGGTTAAAAGAATACGATATAAGGATTTTACATGAAAAATCTTTATGGAAAAAATTACGAATGCACGGAGACAAAAATTGGCAACTACAGGGGTACAATATAGGCTAGAGATTAGAGTCCCGAACGGAAAAGAAAACTGAATCAGACTTGGATACACCTGTCATTGCCACATCTGACATGACTCGATGTATGCACCGTTCGGAGCCACATTTGGCATAGTGTCCAACACGGATATGATGACAAATTTGGATCACACTTTAACAAAAGGATTATCAGTTTTGCTTAATTATCAGATTATAGTACATAAAAATATTTGTCCAATTGGGTCTCTTAATTACGTCACGCTCGTATACCTTCCAATTTTCTTCTCATCTACCAAGTGAAATGGTTAATTTATGTTGTGTAGGTGTTCCTTTTGCTAGCTACGCTTGTTCTGTTTTACACTTGCTTAAATGCAATCCTCCGCACGGTTGGGCTAAAAAGCTGTAACTTATGGCTGAAATTGTACTGTAGCTGGTTGAAATTACACTGTAACTAAAGGTGGCTTATTTGGCATAATTAAATTTAAAAAATTTAAAAATAGAAAAAATATGTTAACTCATCACGGACAACACGAACAAATACGGGACAAAAGAACCGGCAAAAAATCTCAAAAAAAGCTAAAAGTTTAGAAAAGACGAAATTTATAAATATTAAAAAATAAGCTAGAAGGCAGAAGCTTAAGCTGAAATGAGCAACCCAAATGGCTCATGTTTCGTATACAAATCTAATGATCCCAAAAATTAACATATATTTAAGAAGAAAATCAGACGGCTTATAAATAGCAAAACATGTTGCTGCTTAATCTACGGAGCTTTTAACCTATCGAACCAGCCCTCGCTAAGGCCCCATTTGGCACGGCTCCACTTCACAAGTGGAGCTGTTTTTTTTGACTTCACAAGTGGAATCGGGTGAAGCTACTTTTTTCAGCTCCTTGGGTGGAGCTACTTTTGTCTCAGCAGGTTTTAAGGAACTCCTTGGGTGGAGCTATTTTGTTTTACCCCGTTTGGCATAAAACAACTCCAAACAGCTCTAAACAGCTCCAAAGAGCAGGAGCTGATGGTGGAGCTGTACCAAACAGGGCCTAAAAATCACTAGACGACGAACTGTTTCTGGGTAGCAGAGTGCTCCTGCGGGAATCGATCCACGCGTCGATCGATCAAGCCGCGAAATTCAAAAACCAGACGAGTTCCCTCTGCGGCTCTGCTGAGGAAGAAGCAGGCCAGCAGAAAACTACAAGCCGTAGCCTGTTTTGCGAACTTACAGGGTGCCACACGTGGCAAGCGACGCATCAACTCGGAGCGTGCGTACGACGTCCAGGCCATGGAAGGGCGAGAGCGAAGCGTCCGAGGACGACAGGTAATGGAGAGAGAGGAGAGAGAGGTAAAGGAGGAGGCAGCAGTAAGACATGCGTCCGTCGTAACGGCCGAGGCGTCCACGTCGCCCACGGCGCGCGGGGGCGGTGGGGCCCGGCGCGCAGGACCCTGGAGGTGGCGGGGCGCGCAGGCTATGCGCTGCACCTGGACCCCGGCATGCCCGCCCGCGCCCCGAAGCCGTCGACACGCGTCCCCCGCCACGCTCCGAATATCGCAGGCCTCGCGCTATTTCTCCTCTCCACCCGGGCGGCCGTCCACCGGTCCACGCAACGCTCACTCACTCTCCCAGACCACTGCGCTAACTCGATGGAACCCCTCTTCTTTTTCTTCGAAGCTAACGATTTTTAATTTTTATTATAGTATTTAACTTTTAAATATAGTATTTTCTTAAGATAGAGTCTACAAGTTAAACGATATACACGTTAAAAACTCAACATCTGTACTATCCAAAATTACAAATGAGTATCTATCTCTCCGTAATCTGTACCGTAAATAGCTAAAATTCAAAAATTTCAACTAAAAACCATAAGCCACAGCTGTTGCCAAACAGGCCCGGAATCAAAACAGCTCAGTTTCTTCCAAAACCAAACGGAACCGCAAAGGAAAAAAAAGGTACCTAGCGTAAATTCACTTTTTTAGGATATATCGCACATCACATGCTATTATTGTGTATGTATCCACACTAGTACTATGGTAATTAGAAAGAGAAAAATACTAAAGACGGGTGACAATAAGTGTTGCCATGGTTTTTAACCAAAAGCATTAACTACCTGCAACTTGGAGAGATTCCAAAAGTTTCTTTTTTTTTGGCAAGAAGAGGCGATAGCTCTACCAATCCATGGATAGCAAGGCAGAAATTATGTGGATTCTTTTAGGATATGGCTTATGATTTTTATCTTAAAATTTTAAATTCTAGCTGTTCGAGAGAGAGATACTTATGTGCTATTTTGGTCGATATAGATAAAGTCAAGACAATGTTTAGTACAATCGACTTATAGACACCGTCTTAAAAAGACACTATGTTTAAAAACTATTTACTATAAAAATTCAAACTATAAGGCCAAAGAACCCACCTAATGTATAATGATAAACTAGACGACAGCTAGACTAGCACAAAAAAAGACTTCAAGGTTATAAAAGATTAGAAAAAATGCGATCTAAGCTAGAACAAGACAACTTATGGGTCACAGAAGGTGCATTTTCTTTGGCCGACCGTCTCTTTTGTTTTGGTCATTCTACGTAGCTATTGACAGAATGGTTCTGAAAGATTCTTCAATTACTTTCTTTTTCCAATTATTCCACATGAGGTACACCGGTTGCCGTTGAAGTCCCTCTTGAGTTGTTTTCAAAGTGTTCTTGGCTGAATATTGCCACGATCCAAAGATGTTGCCATAATTTAAAGGTTACACCTTTCAAAGAATGTCACAATTGTACAAATGAAGACGTTTGGAGTTATTTTAACAAGTTATATACAAAAAGACATCCAAAGCTACCTGAGTATCGCATATTGGCTATGTGCATCTACCAATTCTTTCCTACCAGTCAAAATTGCACGACATGCCCCTCAGGGCCTCTTTTCTCTCTTCTCCACGTAGCTCCCCTCCCCTTCACATTCGGGTCCCACGCGTTACCTAAAAGCACCGAACCGTGGACCGCTCGCTGCACCCTCTCCACATACACCTCAACCCACCGCCACCCCTGACCCCACCGCCAAACGCCGAGATCCCTCTCTGCAGTCCACATGAGCCGGGCGCACCACGCCCTTCCTCGAGCCCCGAGGTCGAAAGCCGCTCATCGCGAGCGCCACGCGACGGGCTCCGGCTGATCCTGGCTGTCCACGTCCCGGCCCGCGAGATCCACGCCGCATAGGCTCTGCGCCCCCCCGCTGTCGCGCATCCGGACCATGTAAGGCTGATCCGACGGTCCTGACGCCTTCTCCTACCTTTCTTCCCGGCGCCGTGGGTATTAAAGGCGGCTTCCCTTCCCCCGCCCCCACTTCCTTTGCTCTCTCTCTGCGGAGGGAAATGAGCAAGCTAGATCATGAGGTGTCCGTACGGGAGCTCCTCGCCGGCGACAGGAAAGTGACCAGCGTGGCCCGGTCGGCGCGGCGGCGCCGGCTGGAGCTCCGGCGGCTCGGCCGGACGGCGCCGGCGGCGAAGAGGGTGCGGCCAGGGTCGGATAGCTCCTCGGACTCGTCTGACTCGGCGAAGGTGGCGCCTGAGCCTCCGCCGGCTGCATCGAGGTGGCCGGCGTGCGTGTCGCACGGCGCGGTGTCGGTGATCGGGCGCCGGCGGGAGATGGAGGACGCGGTCGCCGTCGCGGCGTCGTTCTTGGCCGCGCCGGCGGCGGAGGGGAAGATCGGCGACGTGGGAGAGGGCGAGAAAGATGGAGAGGGGGAAGAGGTGGAGGAGAAAGAGGGCTTCTTCGCGGTATACGACGGGCACGGCGGGTCCCGCGTGGCGGAGGCGTGCCGGGAACGGATGCACGTGGTGCTCGCGGAGGAGGTGCGGCTGCGTCGCCTGCAGCGCGGGGGCGGCGGGCAGGGCGGGGCCAAGGACGAGGACGACGAGGATGGCACGCGGTGGAAGGAGGCCATGGCGGCCTGCTTCGCCCGTGTGGACAGCGAGGTCGGCGGCGCGGACGAGAGGGAGACCGGCGAGCAGACTGTTGGCTCCACCGCTGTCGTCGCCGTGGTGGGGCCCCGCCGCATCGTCGTCGCGAACTGCGGCGACTCCCGCGCCGTGCTCTCCCGCGGCGGCGTGGCCGTGCCGCTCTCCTCCGACCACAAGGTACACCACACGCCCGTCCAAACAAGCTCAGCTTAGTCCCCTGACACCATCATCAAGAACGGCATATTAACTTTACTAAACAATCGCTCTGGATCCGCATTAATCTAGATCTGGGAACAACCCGGCTGCGAATTAAGGACGCATCGACGTCGCCGTCATGACGCCATTGTTTCCCATGAGAAATTTTTTTGGGCCGGGGTTGGTTACAGGTGTCGCCGGTGGGCTCCAAGCCTCGTCTCGCACCGCACCCGCCTCTGCTTTTGCGTGTGCGGCCGTGTCGAATCGCTTTTTTTTTTTGGAACCCCTCGGTGTGTTCCGTGGGTTGGATTACGCAAATCGCTTTTGGCCACGCACTGCGGCACTGGCGCTACTAGTTTTAGCCTGCCTCCATGTACGTCGCGCCAAATTAGAAGGTGATTTGCTCGTGGAAGCAGAATTTGGGTGGGGTGGGGAGCCCGTGTGGGACTATGCTCTATTCTTTTTGGCTGAAGCATATGGTTTTGACTGTGGCTTATGATTTTAAGTTGTTTGTACGAGAAATTGTAGAGTAATTAAAATTTACGTATGACTTTTGCCTATATGAATAAAGTCGGTATAATATGTACTATAATTAACTACTATACTTTATCTTAAAAAGGTACTCTATAAAAACTAATTATTATAGAAAAATCAAAAAATAGTTTTTAGAAACTGCCTGTATTATGTGCAAATGGATTAGTTTGCGGGAACTTCCCTACCTCCCTGGTCGGGTCGCTAAGGCAAAGGCCAACACGCCGGTGACATCTGGCTGGGGTACTAATCGTGCCGCAAAGGCGCGACACGTAGATGGTGTTCTCCGTCGGGCTAGGACATCTTTCTCCGCAGGGAATGGCTTGCTCTCGCTCGTGGTTACTAAATGCGTGTCGATGGAGTTTGGTTGGCTCAAAGTCAGTTTGGCATCAAACGGATTAGTTTTTGATGCGCTGGCTCCCTTTATGGTTGGGACTGTTGCAACAAACTAACTCTCCTTCCAGCTTCATGTTCTGGTTTTTAATTCTTTATTTTTATCTTCTTGTTTTTATCTCTTTTTCGAATTCCTTTGTATTGTCCGAGGATGGATCAACATGTTTTTCTATTTTTAAAATTTTTAAATTTAATTACATCAAATAAGTTATTATTAGTTACAGTAAAAAGTAAGTTACATTAAAAAAAAGTCATAAGCCAGCGTCGCTCCTACATGCTGGAGGCTTGCGGCTTCTTTTCTTGTCATACTAGCTTAGGGCTAATGGCACGCTGCATTTGTGTTGCTGTATGCAGTATCTTGAGATGACGGTGTGCTTCTGTGGGCTAGGAAGGCAGCTCAAGCCATTGACTAACAAAACTGCCCCAAGATAGTTTATACTGAATGGTTGTAGTTGTGCAGGTTAAAGTTTATGCCTTGAACGCGGCTTCCATGTTCCCTTCTCCGTGTTCTCCTCGTGTTCCCGTCGACGTGGCAAACATCCAGAGCATCAGGGAAACATGAGGGGGATAGGAAGGGTGCTCTGAATGTTTGCCACGTCGACGGAAACACGAGAGGAACACGGAGAAGGGAATAGGGAAACCGTTTTCTTATGCCTTTGCTAGGCCCATTTATCGGTTACGGGCTTTTACGTTGCCACTGTAGCTAGGTCTCAGTTCGACTTCGTGGAGACTAAGGTTTGATCTATAATGATTTGGGAAGCAGAACAGCAGTTCTGCATGTCATCGAAAGAAACTGGCACTTGCAAAGCTCCAAGCTCCTTTCTCTTCTTTAGTTTATCTATGCCAAATTACAAGTTGATTTTCTCTTGCAAAGTTAGGTGTTGCTGTGGCTCTCTGGGATAATATCGCCTTTGTCAATTTTTGTACAAATAGATCTTTTTTGCAAAAAAACTTGGTAAATGCATGTAGTACTAGCGGAGTCAGGATGAAAATGAATAGTAGATTCAAAGAATTAAGTTAAATTGATACAATATAGTATTTTACTCTTATATAATCTAAATTCATATATAAATAAAAGAGAAGCAAAGAAAAAAAAGAGAGAAATACAACATAGGCACCTCACTATTGGAAAGCATGTCACAAAAATATATAAATATGCTTCTAGTGAGTAAGTAAATTGCCATCTGTGTATTAAAATTAGTAATAAAATCAAAATTAGAAAAATAATATAAAATAGAGACATTACTGTGAAGTCGTAATTGAATGGGTGAATCTTTTCTAATTACTAACAGAGACTGAAATACCGTGTTGTCGAGCCATGTACAGACGAATTAGATAATCCCTAATTTTAGATAGGCTTTTGATCCTCCTATAAAATCCTAAAAGATTCCACAATCTCGACTATGACCTGAATCAGCATAAATCTAACTAAATTTCCTTTTTCTTACTTTGTCTATTTTTTCTCTTCCTATTTTTCTTCTCTTTTCCCTCCTTCCTCTTCCTTTCCGCCCTTTCAACTCCTTCCTCTTCGTTTTCTTTCCTCCCCTCCCTTTCTTTTGCCCTGCTTCTACTTCTCTGTTCTCTCTCTATTCTCCTGCCGTCATGCGCACCTGATGCCGCCGCCTCCCTCTGCGCACGACGCCGCCGCCCCTTGCCGGCGGCGAGCCCGCCGTCCGGCGCCACCTCCTCTCCTCTCTCCTCCACTCTCTCCTCTCTTTCTCTCCCCCATGCACTGCCCCCCCCCCCCACCCCCCAATACCACATGCTCTGATGTCGCCGCAGCCTGGTGCCTCCATCGTAGTGCGCCGCATCCGAGCTCCAGTAGTCAGGGGTTGGCTCCGGCGGAGGGTAGGCTGAAGCCTAGCCGGTGGATTCGGCCTACTGCCATCTTATGCAGTCGTAGTTGTGCTTAGAAATTGCCATGTAGGATGTTTCTCCATTTAGTCAAATATCTTCCTCCCCTCCTCTAAAAAAAAGTATCAAAATCTTCCTCCGCGAAAAGAGATGTTTAAGCTCTTGGGCCCTATATGTCTATATGTGTGTCTCAGAAGAACTATCGTTATGATCAGTCTGTCGAGAAACAGACTAGAGTTTGATGCTAGAGACTTCTGTGACAACGCTCAAGTCTAATGGCTTCTTTTTTCAGTTTTTTTCTAGTTCTAATGGCATCCTGCATTGGTGCGCACATGCTGTCTACAGCTCTTGTAGGGTTAAATATCTTGGAAGGGTGTGATACAATCTATTTCCATTCCATTATATGCGACATACCTGGAACATAGATACAGTAATGGGGAAAAATGCCTGGCATTTTAGTGCGTGGACGAAGTTGAAGTGGGTGTCTATGGCAAGCGTTGTACATGAGCACTATTAAAATTAAGTGAGAATAATTAGTCTTATATGTTGGTATGTCAAGTAATATCAAGTGCCATGGTTATTTATGGAAGTATTGCCAGGCTGCTGCTTTAGGCATTGTCATTTGCTGGCTTAGGTGGTTTCATGGTCATTGTGGGGACCACCTCGATCGTATGGTGTGCAAGCCTTGAACTGTAATGATGCAGGATTCAGAAGAGATTCTGCAGTATTTCTGCATGTGTGCTTAAACAAAATTGGTCGATGCGAGGAGATGGTTCAAAGCATTGGCTATAGCTTCTCCTAAATATGTGAAAGCTCCTGTTGCGCAACAAAAGCACAAAATTGTAGTTGCACCGATCAATTACATTTAGATTTGTCTCTGTAGGATTGTAGGCACTAGGAGAATGCAATGACACTTCAGTGATATGGTTGGCGACAGACAATTTTCCTGTTTGTTACTCCGGCAATACTTGAAGAGTTGAAGTTTCCCGTTACACTTGATATGACTTGATATATCCAGAAGTACAACAGATTATTTTTTTGGCCTCATTTCCGGAGAGTTGATGAGCCATGCTTCCTTTAGACACCCACCTCAACTACATCCAACACTCCCTTTCTGTGATAGCAACTTTATACAAAAAGCACCGTTCATCATATCCATCATTTCAAACTACAAGTTGTGCAACTTGTCTGCAGAGTATAGGAAACAGTAACTCCTAAAAAGGCTGAAATGTGAAAGTTCTGAACTATGTTCTGCTCTAAGTTGCCTTATATAGATAAGGTTCTTTATATTTGAACGGAAGAATACATTTTGGAATGAGTCACGTAAAGCTTGTTATGTTTAATAAGTAATAATAACATCCGAACAAGGTTCCCCTGGAACTGTACAACGTGAAATGCTGGCTTAGTCAATGTGATGCTTTATGCGGATGGTTTCTACAGCTCTCTGGAATATCTTAGTTGTGTCTATTGCTTGTCCATGCAATGCATTATTGAATTTGTGTTTTTTGGGATGACTTCCTTTTGTAATTGCTTCTTTTGCAGTTTCAGCTTTGAAGGATGCATAATGTTTGTCGCTGGTTATGCTAATTAAAATTTTGTCTTGACTGTACACAGCCAGACAGGCCCGATGAGATGGAAAGAGTAGAAGCAGCGGGTGGCAGGGTCATCAACTGGAATGGATACCGTATCCTGGGGGTGCTTGCAACTTCTAGGTCAATTGGTACGATGTTGTCTCCTATTGCTCGATACATGTGATTCACATGTCACCAGACACAAACTGCATCTAGCTGAGATGAAACAATTATAGTAACTTTGATTAAAAAATAATTAATCTTAGCTGAGGATAGCGGATCATCTTGCAACTCAGATCATTTTGAAAATTTCTGCAATGCCATGCTTTGTGTACACTCCGGTAAGCCAATCTACACCAGAGCTGTGGTCCCTGTACTAACTAGTAGTCTAGTACTTTAGTAATCAACTTCACTAGGATGAGCAAAGCCCTTTGTGCCCTTGGCAATTCGTCCAAATGCACTACACGAGCTCATGTCTAATTTTTCATAAGGATCACAAATTAGGCTCTATTTTCAATTGATCACTGAAGTTTTTCTGGTTGCCATTTCAGGAGACTATTACCTGAAACCATATGTGATAGCAGAACCAGAGGTCACCGTCATGGGCCGGACAGACAAAGACGAGTTCCTCATATTGGCAAGCGACGGGCTTTGGGATGTCGTGTCCAATGAGGTGGCTTGCAAGATTGCGAGGAATTGCTTGAGCGGGCGGGCAGCTTCCAAGTACCCTGAATCCGTTTCTGGGAGCACAGCAGATGACGCCGCCGCCCTGTTGGTTGAGCTTGCAATCTCGCGCGGCAGCGAGGACAACATCAGCGTTGTCGTGGTCGAGTTGAGACAATTGAAGAGCAGGAAGACAGCGATCAAAGAGAACGGTAGGTAGTTTGTAGAAGTGGTGTTATGTCACAGTATTTGAGCATGGCGAGAGGCGAGAGAGAGAGAGGAAAAAGGATTTGCAGCTGAGTTTGCTGGGATGTTGTGAAAACGCCCTCAACGATCTGTCCATCGAGCTGTTCCTATGTTGCGACTGTTGAGTGTGCTATTTGTAGCTGTGCTGTTGTATTGCGTTGCGTTGAGTTGGTTCCTTTAGTTCTATGCTGACATAACGGCCGAAGCGGAAGGAAGCATAAGCTGCTTTTCAGTCCTGATCGTTGGTTTTCTCATGTGGTTGGAATTTGATTAACGTCTTATGATCGCTGTTACTGCAATTACGATGTTATGGACCTGCAATATGGGGTATTTAGGCATGGACCCTGAACTTGGCTGAAGCAATCGCATTTGAGTTGATTGCACCTGCATCTTCATGTCAAGCGGTCAGCCCCGGAATTCTCTCTTGTCGTTGGAGTAGAAGACGAACTTTGCTAACAGAAGCAAAATCGGACTCAATAGACGGGCGCAGTACAGTTGTAGAGACGGTCTCCGAGAGGGAAAGAGAAATCTACTCAAATTCGTTATAGGATGTAGAGTACTAAAAAATAAGATATTGTAGAGTACTAAAATTTTCTTCTGGTGGCATAGCAAAAATTCTAGTACTAATTTCTGTTCTTGAAAAACAATAATTATAGTACTAATCTGAAGTGTAACCTATCTCTTTTTCAGTGGGCGATGACCAATGGTGACAAAGAAAACGCTACTTTACTCCCGCCAATACTACTGAATACTATTCTTAACGGCTTTGTGGGTTTTCTGTGGACAGAATATGCTTGGATATTTGCACCAAAACATCCTAATAACTTTATGGTTTGTAATTCCTTTGCTAATACTAGACATAGGTTGTTCTGGTTATTTTAATTTGCCATTAACTGTAGGTCGTTCTAAAATTTAGATGTACTTCTTTCACCAATGCCTCCTAAATCCTAATATGCTCTCATGAGTCTTACTCTCACAAATAAATAAACTGATAAACTCCATTGTTACAAGCTTACAAACTAATTGTACTTAGGTAGCAGTAGACTACTTGGGCGGAAGTACATGAATGGAGAGCAAAAGTAAGTGAATTTATTGTGTTGTTATACTTTATAATTGTTCTTACTATTCATTACCCGCACTTTCTAATTGTGAAGATTGCTAATTTGGTGGCGGCTAGCATGACGTCCATCCAAGGAGTATGTCTGTTAATTCTGAATATTCGTCACACAAAACTTGAAGGACAGATTACTGACGTGGAGAGCTTGAGATCTGTGTTTCTAAGTGTCTCAAAGTCCTTGAATATGTTAAGGGTATTAGAGATAAGGTATTAGAGATAGAATAGGACTCTTATTTGTTTCCTTATATCTCTTGTACTCTCCTATATATATAGCCCATTGGATCTCATATCAATACACACAATATTCATAACATGATATCAGAGCCTAGGTTTCATACCTAGTCTAAGTTCGTCTTCCGCCGCCGCTGCCCCCGGGAGGATCGATCTCCTCTCCTGGGGGCAGCCACCTCCAAACGCGCCGCCATCGTTGTCAAGCAGCAGTTCGGGCCTCCTCCTTCTCTGGTGAATCTTGGCTAGACACCTCGGATCCGCCGTCGCTCGGCCCTCGGGGAAGCCCGTTGCCGCTGGATCGAGCCGCCTCGCCTCGTCCGCTCTGCCTGGAGAGGTCGCCGCCGTCCGGGGGCCTCCGCTTGGAGCCCGGGCCGCCGAAGACCCCGCCGCCTTCCTCCTCAGATCCGGGGCCGCCGCTTGGCTCTGACGCCCGGGATCGCCTTCCTCCGTCGCGGATCCGGGGAGCCGCCGCCGTCTCCTCTCCTGGGGGCAGCCACCTCCAAACGCGCCGCCATCGTTGTCAAGCAGCAGTTCGGGCCTCCTCCTTCTCTGGTGAATCTTGGCTAGACGCCTCGGATCCGCCGTCGCTCGGCCCTCGGGGAAGCCCGTTGCCGCTGGATCGAGCCGCCTCGCCTCGTCCGCTCTGCCTGGAGAGGTCGCCGCCGTCCGGGGGCCTCCGCTTGGAGCCCGGGCCGCCGAAGACCCCGCCGCCTTCCTCCTCAGATCCGGGGCCGCCGCTTGGCTCTGACGCCCGGGATCGCCTTCCTCCGTCGCGGATCCGGGGAGCCGCCGCCGTCCCTCCTCCCGGGCTGGCGTCGCCTTCGCCTCCTCCCGGGCTGGCGCCGTCTCCCCCTCGTCCGCTCTCCGCCGCCGGATTCAGTGCTCTCCGCGCCGTCGCCGCGTCTCGCCGCCTCGGATCCGGGCTCTCCCCCGCGGATCTGGCCTCTTCGCCGACGCCGCGCCGGATCCGGCCGATCTCGCATGTCCGCTGGCCTCAACGCGCCTGGATCCGGCCGTCGCTCTTGTGGCCGCTCGGCCGGCGCTCGCCTCATGTCCCGGGCTATCTCCACCCCGGCCGCCGCCGGATCCCGCTGCCGCTGCCGCCGCTCTTGTGGCCGCTCGGCTGGCGCTCGCCTCATGTCGTTTTGCGGTGGAGAGAGAGGGGGGAGAGAGTGAGGAGGAAAGCGAGCACCAGCACTCTCCATTCTCACGGGAACGAGTGAGGGAGGGGATAAAGAGAGAGAGAGGGGAGAGGGAGTGGGATTTTCTGCTGCTGATTTCGTTTAGTCAGTCTTCGGTTATTTTTCGTGAGTCTTCCGTCGCGTCCATCTAAAATCCGTAGTTTCTGATCTTTCGTTCGTCCAAGCCGTGCGAGTCCACAAATTTATTGTCAGTCATAGAAGTGTAGGAATTCTCTTTTGCATGGCAGCAACCGCTGCTCTTTTCCTTGAGCCGCTGCAGATTGTAGAAGTCTCTATGAGGCCGCCGCGTTTCTTCTGCACCGCGCCTCCGTTGCGCTTATTGTGCATTGCGTCGCCGCGTTTCTTTTGCACCGCGCCTCCGTTGCGCTTCTTGTGCATTGCGCCGCCGCGCTTCTTCTGCACTGCGCCTCCGTTGCGCTTCTTGTGCACTGCGCCGCTGCCGTCTCAGGCTTCGATCTGTGCCGTCATGCTTCTATCTATTTCTCTTCGGCTTGATTTGACAGTTTATTCGACGACTGCACGCAACGACGACTTTATCACGACTCGGATGTTGGATATTTTTTTTGTTTTAGTATTAACCCTTTTTCAAATGCAATGCTATTGCATACGCCTTGCATTTGTGGGGGGGGGGGGGGTGTTAAGGGTATTAGAGATAAGGTATTAGAGATAGAATAGGACTCTTATTTGTTTCCTTATATCTCTTGTACTCTCCTATATATATAGCCTATTGGATCTCATATCAATACACACAATATTCATAACATAGATTGGGAGCAGTTCCTCACACTGAAGCATTATGGGTGAATGAAAACTATCTTACGGAAGACTGTTAACATTGGAAGCCAATCATTGGCATTAATGGAATTTGCATTCCAACGCCTTGAAGCTGATCTAGAGGAGAAGGCTCAGGGTGCTGCTGCAAATCAAGCTGATCTAGAGGCTGCTGCCAAAGACAATGCTTCTCAGGTCAATCAAGTGTCAGCTTCAAATGTAATACATAGTAGTCAGCTTTTTTAAGTAATTAAAATTTTAAAAGATTAAATTATTATGGAAAATATAAAGAAATAAAAAGAAAAAAATAAAAACAAAAAAGATAAAATTAAGAAGTCGACACATTGCAGAAGCCAGAAACAGTTCATCCTAGCTAGCTAGCCCTTATTGAAGTTTGTTACGTTTGGTTTGTACACGCTTTCTTCCCTTGTCTTGAAATTACTTTGTTCCATTAATTAATCGGTCCAAACCGAAAACCCATGCAAATTTGTACTCTTGGCCACTCTCTCTGTTAGACATGAACTCTGTTAAACTGGAAGAGTTCTCAGTTTATTTGAATGCTTTGGTAGATGGTAAGATGTAGACTCTCTGGGAGTGAAATAAATGAAAATGTAATCTGGATGTAAACAGCTGAATGTAGCTCAGGCTACAAAACTTGCGCTGTAACTGCTATTCGAGTTTCCTTTTATTGGAACTGGTCCATCACTCGTTGATGTCCCATTGATCTAAAAAAACGAACTTGTTTGTGGCTAATTTTACTCCTGAACAAAGCAGAGGGGAAAAACTTATCCATCATAGCTGCAGCTGACACGAACAAAGCAGAGAGGTCTGCAGGCCTCGTGTTTCTGGGTATCGTCGGGGTTGTTTTGGTGCAGACGACGCTGCTCGTCAAAAGTGGTGTGGTGTGCGGTTGTTTTTTCGTTTCTGTAGTGTCGGGTTGTAGTTCTGAACAATTTCGTTAATAAAAACTGGAAGATAGTACTTCAAAAAAAAATCGTGTCAAGAAAGAGATCAATCTTGAACAGAAGTTAGTACGAGTTGCTCTACGTGTTGGGATCGAATCAAGTTCTCATACAATCTCAATTCTCAAGGATACTACTCGATTGCAAATGTAAGTCATAGGAGCAACTCCTAGGATCCCTACATGTCAACCAATTACTCACCCGATTGCAAATATGAGTGGTCATAGGATCCTACCGGGCAAACCTCTTTTTCTTAATCTTCTTTAAGGCAAAACCTTTAGTTTAATCATCAATACATAAGCAATACCGGTACACAAGCGGTGTTGTTCAGCGGTGCGGTTCGCCTCTAGAAGGCCTATCCAACCAGCAATTAACATGTTTCCTATAGAGAACCTCATTAGCACTAGGAAGTGAAGTGTAACGAAAACTATACTAGCATGTCAAACTGTGAGATCACATGGAGGTAACTCCATGGTGTGTCATGAATATTTGATTTGGCCATGTAATATTGAAGTTTGAGTTTGATTTTAGGAGTTGAAATTTTAAGAGTTATTGTCTATCAAGAGTGGTATGACCAGCCGGGATTGGCGGTCTAACTGCCAGTCCAGTGTGACTGGACTCTGGTTTGAGGTGGACCGTCGGTAGGGTATGATTGGATTTAGTTGGCGGCTATTTTTTTAGAGAGCGTGTTATGGAATTGGACACATACGATCCGACCAGCCATTGTTGGTGGTTAAACCGGAATTGAGTTGGGCGG
This sequence comes from Dendrocalamus latiflorus, assembly GCA_017311315.1. Taxonomy (NCBI): domain Eukaryota; kingdom Viridiplantae; phylum Streptophyta; class Magnoliopsida; order Poales; family Poaceae; genus Dendrocalamus; species Dendrocalamus latiflorus. Next base: position 39,288,567 of record CM029664.1, read on the forward strand.
TGTAATTGGCATTGAAGATATGGGCATACCGGTGGACCAGTCACATTGATTGTTGGTTGGTGGTCTGACCAGTCGGTCCAACCGCCATAAGGAGAGCAGTTAGATCAGTGGCTATGACCAAAGAACAGTTAGAGGTGTTTTTGGTTAGTTTGAGTGTGTTCACGGCATAAGTGTCGTTACTTGGTTATATCGTGTTGCATGATGCATGATTTTGACTAACGTGAGTCAAATGTATGGAACTTGTGCTCGAGATGATTGCTTAATTTTTAGATGTACATGTGGCTTAGAAAACGTTAGCGGTCAACGGCAATGAACCGAGACTAGGCGGAGGAGCTGAGGTCTGAGCTATCGTGTAAATCCGAGTGAGGCTACGTGGCTTAAGTGAGAAGCACATAGAACACAAGGATCGTAAAGATGCGAGTTGGTGCATATAGTGTACTAAGTAATGATGACGATGCATGTAGAGACGGATCGAGGGAGACCAAATAAGTGAAGACGTGATGGCTAGTCATTGGACACTACATGCTATGTGTCAAAGCATGTAGAGATGTTTTGAAGTGAAGGTAAAAATTCTTGGCTCATCAACAGTGTTAAATGATGATTTTGTATATTGTACAGTGCTACATGATGGTTTGATTGTTGTTGTTGGTTATAGGACTTCAGAGTTTGGTCATGATGAGACAGATGGAACCAGGACTAAGCTAGAAGAGCTTAGGTTCAGAGTGGTCAAGGGATTTGAACTAAGCTAAAGCAGCTGGGGTCCAGAATGATCAAGGTGCCGCTGAAAGATGACTGAGGCTAGCGGAGTGGTTACAAGCCGGGAAGACAAGGAACCGAAGCGGGAGCTACCAATGGTGGACATGACGGGCAACGACAAGATGGATCGAGGCTAAGATCAGGGAGGAGCTTAGGCTCAGAACGATCAGGGAAGCTAGGCGCCGTCATGGTGCATGGAAAGACATGCAGCGCGCCAAGTGATTTGAGCCCGTTTACAAGCGAGGATAGTTCAGTGGGATCCGGACATGCGAGAGGCTTAGCGGGAAGTCATTGAAGCTATATGGAGTTAATGATGAAGCACATGGCTACTTCAAGGCGAAGGAAGCATGAGGCTTCGTGGAAAGTGTTTTGGGGCAAAATGGTCTTTTTGTCCTAAATCGAAAAGTTGAAAATTTGATCAAACCATGACACGAGGAGGCACAAGAGAGGTGGTTTACATTAAGGTTGTGCGAAAAATGTTAAGAGGATAAAGTGTTGATTCACTATCAGGTTAATAGTTGTGTGCGCATTGAGAAACATGTATGTATGAGTGTAAAACCTGATATGGTATTAGGTTAGCAGGTTAGCCCATGTAAGTGATTGAAACCTAGCTAGAGGGTTGGTTAGAGTTTCTTGTAAGTCCCCATATATAAGGAGGAGAGGTGTTGGCTTAGGATTAAGTTTTAGACAAGCTTGTAGCTAGCCAACTTGAGGATGTTATGGTTCTAGGAAAGAATCTTTGGGACATAGATTGTGACTCTTTGTCTTAAACTTTTTGTTATTCTTAGGCTTTGTGAGTAGTTAAAAAGTGGTTGTAAACATTATTAAAGTTCATCTAAGTCTTTCTTCTCTTTGCTCAAGTGTTGAAATTTTGATTCGGCTTAGTTTTTAGTGTTTACTTCTCCTCTCTTGATCTTGTTGTAATCCATAATGAGTACGAGGCACTAGAAGATCCTATCTAATCAATTGTTGTTGCCCATCTAGATTAGCTCCATAGCAAGATTCAAGATCAAGCCCAGTTTGGCTTGTTTTTGGCTCAAATTTGAGTTTTTATGGTCGAGATAATTTTATCTCTAATCTATGCCTAGATTAGTTTGCTATGACATATATGGATCATCCTCTTGATTAAAAACTGAAGGACCGGATAAGTAACAGAGAGGGGTTGAATGGTGCCTTCAAATTTCCCCTCCCCTCAAGTATTCACCTATCCTTTGCTCCGATAAATACAAATCTATGAAGATTAGGATAGGAACCCAATTCAAAACTCATAGAAAGAAGGAACTGAACGACTGAGAAAAATCAGTAAGAGTTGTACTACCACTGTTGAACTTGCGATACTACTGTGACCAATCGAAAGGCGAAGTAATCGGAATATGACTTGAGTGGTCGATGATCAGTGAGTGGTCAAAAACTAATATGGTCGTAGATCAGCGTGGTCAAAACTAATGTGGTCATAAACCAACGTGATCGAAATTCGACTTGAGTAGTCAATGACCAGAGAGTGATCGAAAACCAATGTGGTCGAAAGCTAACGTGGTCAGAATTTGACTCGAGTGGTCAACGATCAGAGAGTAATCGAAAACTAATGTGGTGGAGACTAACGTTGTCGAAAGCCAATGTTGTCGACGACCAGAGAGTGGTCGAAAACCAACGTGGTCCAAAGCCAACATGATCGACGACCAGAGAATGGTCAAAAACTAACGCGGTCAAGGACCAAAGAGTGGTCAAAAAACCAACGTGATAGAATACTAATGAGTGATCTAAAACCGATGTGGTCGATGACCTAGGGCTGCGATACTACCGCTACATGGCTTGCAGTACTACTGTTGCCAACAGAAGAACAGGGTTTTCAGCACGACCACTAGATCACCAATCCATATTACTTTTGATGGCCTGATTCAAAAGCTATGGAACTTTAAACATGAATTGCTTAAGGTCAACTTATTCCATTCGACAATCGACAAAATAATTGCCAAACTTTATACATTTTTGCAATTGCAAGGAAAGAGCGCCAAAACTGAGCCAAAACCCAATCGATGAATATGACATGCTCATGGGGGAGATGATGGCCAAGATAATTGTAGATATATTCCCACATGTCACAACAACTTAAATCATCACAGAAACCAAGCCAAAAACCGTCGGATCAAGAGATGGATCAAAGAGGCTAAAATCAAGCAAAATTGGGTTTTCCTGTGAATCTTGCTATGAAAGTACCTGAATGGGTGGAGATGTATTCTTAAGGATTATCTCTAACTCTTACACGTTTTTGGCACAACAAAATCACAAGAAGGAAAGAAGAGAGATAAAACCAACTAAAAGTCAAGCACATCTATCAAAAACAAGGGGGACTCAAGAGTTGCACAAAGATTGATGTATTTGCTTGCTTGAGAAGGTAGATTTTACAACCACTCCACCTTGGGAACAAAAAACACTTAAGGTACTCACTCTCAAATCCTAACCCTAAACCTAGATAAGAGAACACAAGAGATGGGTTGAATAATTCATAACACATGTCTCCATCCCAACCATCTTTTATAGATGGGTAACCAGCCACCTATTCACCTTAGTGGATACTATCCGCTATTACAATGGAGGAAATCCGTTAACCCCATACACACGGGTTTTACTCGTACAAGATCACTTATGCACGCTTTTCAAAGCGCATAAATGTGCATCTGCTAAATACTTAGCCTTGATCCTCCTTATCAAACTAACTTCACCTTAACTTAAACCGCTCTCCAATGCATCACCCATGTGCCGCGGTTTTGATCCAAAATAATTTTTTGGTATTTTGGTCAAACAACCAAAATACCCTTCTTTGACCCGGTCATCACCAACGATTACAATTAATCGGCATACTTGCCACGTGTAGGTGCACCACTATCTTGCCATACGTCGCTAAGTCTCTCCCATCCTGGATCAACCGAACCACAACTCATTTGGCCCATGCAAGCCACATGACGTCATCCCTCCATTCGAACTCGATTTCAATATTTCCCGTCTTTCTCGTGCTATGCTTGAGCCCACTGTCTCACCCCAATATTCTCGATCTTTCTAGGCCTCAACCCCTCCATGAGCCTAGCCTCGATGCTTGCCATTGACCACAGTTAACTCCAAGTGACCTTGTACATCTAAAGACAAAGAAATCATTTCTAGACACGAGTTTTTCATAATTTGACCTATATTAGCCAAAACATACACCATGCAACCTTAATTCAATGACCTAGGTCATCACAACTCGATCCATGACTCAATTACCCAAAACCCTATTTATCTGGGAAGGTCGGTAGTACCACACCTACAGTACTGGTATTATCACATTGTGGTACTGCCGCTCCCAAAAGCAGTACTTCCGCACCTAGCAAACCCCAAATTGGACCTCTCTGGAAAAAACGTATTGCGACTTAGAGCGGAACTACCATTCAATTGGAACTACAATGCTCACAGCATCAATACTACTGCTCAATGGCATCAATACGTGGCAGTGCGAAAGTCGTTGTCGCTGCAACGAATCCTCCTGCAGCGAACGCATAAAGTTGGCTTCTGGTTTTTATTGGACGACTTTTTTGTGTTTACACTGGTTTGGATTGCAGTACCTCTTGGTGATGGTGAGCAAGGCAGTGTGCACTGTGCACCTCAAGATTTCGCTAAGATTTCATCTTGTCGTTTTGATTGTTGTTGTTGGTTGTAGGACTTCAGAGTTAGGTCATGTTGAGGCGGACGAAAATGGGACTAAGCTAGAAGTGCTTAGGTCCAGAGCGGTCAAGGGATTTGAACTAAGCTAGAGCAGTTGAGGTCCAAAATGATCAAGGTGCCATCGAAAGATGACTGGGGCTACCGGAGTGGTTACAAGCTAGGAAGACAAGGAATCGGAGCAGGAGCTACCAACGGTGGATATGACGAGCAACGACAAGATGGATCGGGGCTAAGCTCAGGGAGGAGCTGAGGCTCAGAACGGTTAGGGAAGCCAGGCGCCGTCATGGTGCATGGAAAGACATGCAGCGCGCCAAGTGATTTGTGCCCGTTTATAAGCGAGGATAGTTCAGTGGGATCTGGACACGCGAGAGGCTTAGCGGGAAGTCATTGAAGCTATATGGAGTTAATGATGAAGCATGGGGCTACTTCAAGGCGAAGGAAGTATGCAACTTCATGGAAGGTGTTTTGGAGCAAAATGGTTTTTTTGTCCTAAACCGAAAAGTTGAAAATTTGATCAAACCACGACACGAGGAGGCGTAAGAGAGGTGGTTTAGATTAAGGATGTGTGGAAAATGTTAAATGGATTAAGTGTTGATTCACTATCAGGTTAAATAGTTATGTGCGCATTGAGAAACATGTATGTATGAGTGTAAAATCTAGTATGATATTAGGTTAGCATGTTAGCCCATGTAAGTGATTGAAACCTAGCTAGAGGGTTGGTTAGGATTTCTTGTGAGCCCCCATATATAAGGAGGAGAGGTGTTGGCTTAGGATTAAGTTTTAGAGAATCTTGTAGCTAGCCAACTTGAGGAGGTTATGGTTCTTGGAAAGAATCTTTGGGAGATAGATTGTGACTCTTTGTCTTAAACTTTTTGTTATTCTTAGGCTTTGTGAGTAGTTAGAAAATGGTTCTAAACATTTATCTCCAAGTATCAATAGATATTAAAATTCATCGAAGTCTTTCTTCTCTTTGTTCAAGTGTTGAAATCTTGATTTGACTTAGTTTTTGGTGTTTACTTCTCCTCTCTTGATCTTGTTGTAATCCATAATGAGTATGAGGCACTAGAAGATCCTATCTAATCAATTGTTGTTGCCCATCTAGATTAGCTCCATAGCAAGATTCAAGATCAAGCCCAGTTTGGCTTGTTCTTGGCTCAAATTTGAGTTTTTGTGGTCGAGATAATTTTATCTCTAATCCATACCTAGATTAGTTTGCTATGACATGTATGGATCATCCTCTTGATTAAAAACTGTAGGACCGGATAGGTAACAGAGAGGGGTTGAATGGTGCCTTCAAATTTCCCCTCCCCTCAAGTATTCACCTATCCTTTGCTCTGATAACTACAAAGCTATAAAGATTAGGATAGGAATCCAATTCAAAACTCATAGAAAGAGGGAACTTAACCACTGAGAAAAATCAGTAGAAATGGTACTACCACTGTTGAACTTGCGATACTATTGCGACCCGATTCTCGCCATTGACGACAGTTGACTCTAAGTGATCTTATACATCTAAAGACAAAGAAATCATTTCTAAACACAAGTTCTTCATAATTTAACATATATTAGCCAAAATATGCATCATGCAATCTTAATCCAATGATTTAAGTCATCACAACTTGATCCATGACTCAATTACCCAAGCCCTATTTTTCTAGAAAGATCGGTAGTACCACACCTACAGTACCGGTACTACCGCACAGCGGTACTGCCGCTTCCCAAAGCGGTACTTTCGCCCCGAGAGATTTTTAAGTCTAGGAATGGATGTCTGGTCAGACCGGCGCTAAACCTATGATCAGATTAGTGGAGTGGTCAGACCAGTATTATTCTAGTGGACATACCACTCGGGCTGATCAAAACGGTCTTAAGCCTACAATCAGACCGGCCCAGTGACAACCTGAATTGTTTTGTACTTCGGTTATTCTCTTTGCTATTTGGTTTCTATTTTAGGGTTATGCCATTGTGCGTCTGATCCTCTTAATGTTTTTCAGCTATTGAAATGAAAAGGCTTTTGTTTTCAAAGAGGATTGATTCTGTTAAAATAGAAAAAGATTATTCGTCCCTCTAATGTCCGCCATGGGCACTACGCAAACTTAGGAATTCGAGAGGAGCTAATTGGTATCGATGCATGCGTTATAACGAGGGCAGCTACGTCAAACAGTCGGCGAATTAAGGAGAAATCAAGAGATCGAGGTTGGGCCGCCTCGTCGGATGAAAGAAAGGGCCCTTGCCTTCAAGTTCCAAGTCCCAATTGACATCTCATGCCTACGACCTAACGCTACTCGCAACTCACAAGCTTAGCATGTACAGTGTAAATGCCTTGACTTGTACAACCACAACCGTATGCACGTATGAATGTATGATACGTATTCAACTTGACAGAGCACGTCAATCGCCTACACGCACGCTTGTATGTGTAACGGAAGAACGCCATTTTTGCCACATTTTCTTTATATGTTGGATTGATCAGGTACGATACTAGGTTGGGATGGCGTGCGTACGCGGAATGTCAGGGGACACCAATTTACGATTTCGAATGTTCAACTGACTTCATAGATATGAGATTCGCATTTCGATTGACCGTGAATTGCATTTTACAAACTACAGATGACGCGCTTAATTGCGTGAATAGTTGCAGATATTCCTTACATTCTAAAGGCCAATCTCCGTCCGATTTATGGATGAGTTCTTTTAAATTGTGACTTATGGTTTTTAAATTTTATCTATTCGTGAGAGATTATAAAAAGTGAGACAGTTGTATGTGATTTTGACCGATACAGCTGAGATCGGTATAGTGTCCACTACAATCAACTTACCTCATCTTGAAAAGGCGCACCCTTTAAAAACTAATTACTATAGCAAGTACAAAAGACTAACGCCTAAGTCGTGTCGAACCCAGCCATTATAACCCCCATACTGTAGCGACTTCTGGCTGAGACTTGTAGCTGTTGGTTGAAATTACACTGTAGCGGCTGCTAGTTATAAAATGAGAAAGAATAAAAACAATGTTATATCCCACAGATAATGCAAAAGGAAAAAAAAAGAAAAAAATAAAAAATACTGAAATTAAAAGGTTGGCATATTCCAAATGATGAGAAGTCAGATACCACCTTAAACGGGTTTGGAGGCCAACGTACGGTGGAGCTGCCAACGTTTGCAGGACCGGCAGTTGACCAGGCCCATTCAAACGACTCACATGAAGGCAGGCAGCAAGTCCACGGGAATGGGAGACGTGGCAGTGCGAAAGTCGCTGTCGCTGCAACGAATCCTCCCGCAGCGAACGCATAAAGTTGGCTTCTGGTTTTTATTGGACGACTTTTTTTGTGTTTACACTGGTTTGGATTGCAGTACCTCTTAGTGATGGTGAGCAAGGCAGTGTGCACTGTGCACCTCAGGTGTCCTTTTGATTTTTTTTTCCTTTGCACTATGAGAAACTCGATTTGATTAAAGATAGGATAGCATAACAAAGAAGTGTAACAGAGCAAAGGAACCATTTTGCAGGAAACTTAATGATCCGCGCTACATTTAGTATTTTGATCGTCTATTTCGACGCAGGGTTCGGCGAAATTGAACTGAAACGTACTTCATCTTTTGACGTACCGTAGAGGGTACTAATCTGTTTGCATCAGAAATAACTCTACGTGTGGTACATAGGGTCTGTTTGGTTCATGACCAGAAGTTGCCTAGCCACAAGTTAGGCGTGCCATAGTTTTTAGGTAGCTGTTTGGTTCACTGACGTAACTGTGGCATGCCACACTTTCTTAGCACCCGGCTCCACACGTCATAGACTCAGTTTCTTGCCAAACTTTGCCACAAGTGTGGCTTCGATTTTGTTAGCCACACTTTCTGTGGCAGCCACATATTGCCTAAGCTTAGGCACCAACCAAACAGGCACATAATGTCTTTCATCTATAAACCTAGACTTTGGACCCGCTCTAAATAGTTCAAGCCTCTAGCTCCTGACTTTGGATGTTGTGTTTTGATTGAAATTACACGGCTGTTATCTTTTTTTAAGTAATTCAATTAAAAATTTAAAAATAAAAAAAATCCATTACATCGATACGGAAAATATAAAGGATAAGAGAAAAAGCCAAAAAAAATTTAAAAACTAAACTAAGTCAAAATTAAAAATAAATACGTTTCAAGTAAATAGAAAATTCAGAAACTGAAACCGATGGAGTCAGATCAAAGTCTGCAAATGGTAATTCACAGGTACAATAGTAAACCTATATGGCCGCCCCCGCCTATATAAACCACACGAGTACACGCCCCTGCCTGATAAACTAGAGCTAAAACACACATACAACCCCCGCCATTGGTTCATTCCGACGATACTGCCCCTCGCCGGCGTCCATGGACGCAACCGCCCAGACCTGTTTCCCGGCGAGCTTCCCCAGCGAGGTCGCGGCCGCCGTCTCCTCCCTCCTCCTCTCCCCTGGCGCCGCCAGCCCTCTGGACACCGTGTTCTCCCACCTCCCGCCCCCGGCCACCGTCCCGCAGCTCGGCTCCGGCGTGTACCACCGCCAGAGTGAGCTCCTCCGCTACCTTGCTGCGTCACTGATCCCGCCGCCCGCCTATCCGCCTTCCCAGGCGATGTTCGCCACTTCCGGACTGCCGGGCATGGGCGCGGGCGGTGGCCGGCAGAGGCTGTACTGTGGCGTGCGGCAGAGGCAATGGGGGAAGTGGGTGGCAGAGATACGGCTCCCGCAGAACCGGGTGCGCCTGTGGCTCGGCACGTACAGCACGCCGGAGGCCGCGGCGCACGCGTACGACCGCGCCGCGCACAAGCTGCGCGGCGAGTACGTCCGCCTCAACTTCCCCGGCGTCATGGACGGGCCCGACTGCCCCGACGGCCTGCGACAGCTGCGCTCCACCGTGGACGCCAAGATCCAGGCCATCTACCTTCGCATGCAGAAACGCAGGTGCCCGCGCGCCGGTAGGCGGCGCCACGACGAGGACAAGCGGGACGCCAGGGCGAGCGCTCGCCCGTTGACATCGGAGGGTGCGTCGGACGTGTCGACGTCGTATGCCCCATCGGAGGAGAAGGTCCCCATTATCCTTGGTTCGGTGGACAACGGCGAGTGCTCGCTGGAGGGGATGCCGTCGTTCGATCCCGAGCTGATCTGGGAGGTGCTTGCTAGCTAGTGAACCAGATTCATGTTGACCTCCGTGACATCTGCAGAGTTTTAGCGTTGCAGCAAGATATAGCACGATACCCCTTTTCTTCCTGTATATTAGCAAATAATACAGTAATATTTTAGCTGGATATGAATAAACAGAACAACAAAAATGGTGCTCGTGTCATACATACCTGTAGGCTGCTCAGCGTGTTCAAGTTCATAATGTTTACGCTGCTCCATTATTGTGTTCTTTATATCACTCCACTCGACCTACTGTTCCTCTGCTACGTGCTCTGTGCTCTGCTTTTTTTGTGATCTAGTAGTCGACTTGTCGTGCTCAAATTGGCTCGGTTTATCTAAGTTCTGTACAATCCTGTAGTACTAGATTTACATGAGTACTTGAGTTTTGGGGGGCACGACTCACGAGTACTTGTGCTTTGTATGTACCTTTGGAAATTACTGTTGCGTACGAACGAACAGCGTGGCCGAGGAATCCAAATTATCCGAAGGAAACGAGAATATCATCGTGAACAACTCTTCGTACTTTGCTGCCAGGCTAGTGGCTACAGTGCTATACCAAGAGAGAAGGATGTGCTCGATGGTTCGTTTTTGGCGCTCTGATTTCAGCAAGATAACTTGCCGAACTCGGTGGCCCTTCGGTGATTTAAACATGTTCGACACGCAACATTCCTTGTGGTCTTCACAATTGTACCGAACTCCAGTGGCTCCGTACGAATGATTAGAATTTAGAAACGTTTTGGGCCACAAAGATCGGATTACCGGATGTTGATTATTCGGAGGCAGGGTCGGAGGCACCATCGCACGAGCTTAGGAGGCTACCTGAACTCGCTGATGATGAGCAATGGAGTATACACAACATCTTACCTGCGCCGACGTACCACCATGGACGAGTTCCTGGGCAAGCGACATTGCGGAGCCTAGGTGGCTGGGCTGTTACATAGGGCTAATCATGCAGCGTCGCGGCCCATACATCACTACATTGTCACTACATTACATGTACACTGAAGCTCTCAGGAGAAACTCGGAGAATTGACTGATTGACTCAATTGAGTAAGTAGTTGATGACTCGATGACTTGATAAATGATGATATTTGTGAATTGTGAAACATTATTTCGTACTCATATAGATATGATATTTGGGAATTATGATTTGCGATACACTGATCATAGTCATAGATATGATATGATATTTTGGGCTAAGAGATCGGTTGATTCGTACTGACACTGTCAATCTATTTTTTTAAAAAAATATTAAATATTTGAATTGTCAAATTTTAGAAATGAGAAGTTTTTTTTGTTGGTGGAATCCTCTACTCCTACGAGTTTGTTTACTTGTATGTTTTGAAAGATAAAACATGAGTTTGTTTACTTGTTATGGATGCCTTCTGTGTTAACTGCTCCCGAGCGGACGGGGTTTATGTTAGCCTAGTTCGATAGATTGAATAACTCTCAATTGTTATTCTTCGTAACAATTTTTGGATTTTTTAACTGAACAAAATCTATGAATTGTTATATTTGACTTTATTGTAATTCTAGGTTGCACAGTGTGCCTTGAGAATCGGAAAGCTCAGTATTGTGGGTGCCGCCACCTATGAAGAATTCTTCACTGGAGGTAACATATCTTTTACAAGGATTTCAATAGAGATTCAGCGAATTGCTTACTAGAGGTAACATATCTTTTACAATGATTTCAATAGAGATTAAGTGAATTGCTTAGTCATAAGTTACTGTGTTTAATTGAAGCATTTTATATTTGTGTAGATAATGGGAGCGATGCGTGCATTATTTTAGGTGATTGTGGCTATTTTAGCTAGCTGTTTTATGTGAATAGGGTTGGGTGATTGCAGAGTTTAGAACGCTGCTGCTTTATGCGAATAGATTGATGTTATTGCGTGTCTAGAAATGGAGTCAGCAGAAATTGAGTTGATTGCATAGGGCATTAGTTGCTTTTAGTTTAAAATTATTATGGTAATCAACTTTGTTTTTATCATGTATTGGTCAAGTCCGTTTAGTTTCCTAAATTATCCTGGCTCTGCCACTTTTCGGAGCCCTGTTTCAAGCATGCTGATGGAGTGAGCAGCTTAAACAATGGATAGGCGTAAACCTGAGCAAAACAAGAATCGAGTCGCGAAAACCTGGTTGCTCAGGTCAATGTAACCAAATTTTTCCTGAGCAAAATTAGGGTCGCAACAACTCCACCCTAACCAATGGGCTTGTTTTTGTTTTGAGGGTCGAGTTGTTGCCAAATTTGGTTACATTGACCGGAGTTGGCATTCATACGTTTGTGTACTGCCAAGATTTTGGCAAAATTCCCTTCAATTAGTATCTTCAGCTCATTTCCAGCCCTGTCCTAAGCCCGGGGCAAAGCCAACTTTGCACGGGTTTGGCCATCTGGGAACGTGTGCAAGTTTACACCAGGCACTTGGCAGCCGGCACGAAGGCTGGCACGCGAGGAGTGACCCTAGTGGGAACGTAAGCAGGGCGCCGGCGTAAGCAAAGGCATCCCGCACGCACGGGCGCGGGTGGCGCACGGTAAAAAAATCGGCGCGGTTGCTGAGTTCCGCGACCTTGGTGGTTGCGAGGCCGATCCGACGCCTGGAGGTCACGCCTCACGGGCGGGCTTCCGTGCGCACGGGCGAAAGTACAGCAAGATGACACAGGTCTGCTGTTTGCGTGGCGTGGCCAGGTCGGTGGACGGTGGGCGGGTAGATAGCCAACGCGCCAACGCCGCCGACGTGTTGCTGCCCTGAGCCAGCGCGGCACATTGCCGTGGCCACTTGGGCCGGGCAGTTTTGACTTCAGCTGCGTAGGCGCACCTGCCCGCGAGCACGAGCGGCCTGGTGCTTCTAATCTGGGCGAGGGAAGTCCTGTGCCAGCTCTGTTGTGCGAATCACCGGACGTGTCTGACTCTGACCTGATGCGTACGAGACTCAGAGGAAGCAGTGGCTGACTCGAGGCTGGAGCGTTCCCCGCGACACGACTTGTGTAAGCAAGACTGAAGAGACAGGGTGTCAAACACGAGGAATTGTGCAAGATCTGAAGAATAGAATACATCACATCACACATCCGCAACCCCAAACAAGTTTGGCGATTCTGAAAAAGATATATGTGTTCATAGCCTTAAGATAGGGAAACGTATACTGCTTAGAGAAAAAACAGTGTACACATACGCGTAGTCGCGTATTTGTATAGAGTTCTCCTACAACCTCCTCCAGCATGTAACAGCCCTGTAGATGGCCGCCGCAGCCTTCCACCCCATGCTTCTCGCCTTCCTCCTCCTCGCCGCGCCGCCTTCGGCACCTTGATGATGGTCCAACCTCCTCGACGCCGCGCCGGGGAACGGCAAGACCATGAGGTGGCTCTCGAGGACGTGGTACAGCGACGCGAGCTCGAAGGAGTCGTACAGCGGGCTCCCGCAGTCCCATGTGGCCGACACCAGCTCCTCCTCCCCTCTCACCTGATCAGCTCCTCCTGCCTCCTGCTGCATACTGGAGACGTTGGTGGAGCACAGCAATGTGCATGCGCCGGTCACTCTGTGTGACACAATATGGCAGTGTGTGGTTAAGCATTCTGTTCGGGGACAGATATATATACCCGATCGATCATTTGTGATTTATCAAGAAAAACCATATGTGGCGATATATGTCTCTTGCAAGGTCGTGGTTTGTTCGGACTGTGGATGACAGTGTCAGGTTCCTGATTTCATGATGGGGAATAAGTGTTGTTGGATGGCAAGTGGGCCGCATTTGATGCTCGGAAAACGAGTGCTGAACTGCTCATTTATAGAGTAGTACTGTTGGGCAAATAGATATCCTGATTATTTTTGTGCCGTGAAAAGATTACTTTTGTTAGCCTCAATTGGGTATGGCACAACAGTTGTAATCCCAATCAATCATTTTTTTATTTTTGTTAGCCTTAAGATGGAGAAGATTGTGTAAGACAGAAGAGCTGAAGTTGATCTAATCGTCGTAGGTTGTGGAAGGTAAGTACCACTTGAGGCAATTGCTTTCATGGAATTGTCGCCGACTGCATCTGCACGTGGTAAGTCCGTAGACCAGTATCTACCAAACCTATGTTTATTGCTTATTTTTGGGTTTTGACAAGGATTAGATGATTCATTAAATGTGGTTTTAATATACAATTAATGCCTTAAGCTATTACGGTCTTAGATCACCTGAAATAATGCTGCCCGAGTAACTCGGGTCGGAGGATTATTGCTCATTTACCCGAGCAACCACTACTTAGATATCCTATAATCCGATAATTAAGCTTGATTTCATGCAGCCTCTTGTGCGATGAAATAGAGCACGTGAGTCTCTATCCCAAATAACCGCATGATGATTTGGCCCTGTGCCTCCGACGACAACCGTCTCACAGTTATCTCTACACTTTCTCTCGCTGAGAATAACTAATCAATAGTTATTGTCATGTCTTTCTCTTACTGATAGCAACCGATTCCTATACCGGACGTAAGGAATCAATAAGATGCATGTTCACATGGACAACCGATACCCCTTCAGCACTATTTAAACCTTACGGGAGAAGACGAAAGGGAACAATCTAAACCAAGCAATAGACAACGGAAACAAGGAATAGCAAAGTTATAGCTAAAAGCATCTTCTCTATAATTGCTCTTCAAAAGCAGGCTGTAATCCCAATATACCAATAAAGATAGTCCCATTTATCTCTTTAATCCTTCTATGAAGCTTGGTTTCCCCCTATAATTCATAAAATCGACGATTTAATCATTGACATCTGGCACCATCTGTGGGGAGATAGCGCCGAGTCCCTTAAGGTTCTCATCAATATCATCATTCTCCCTTGTTTCTGTCAACATCGCTTATGCGATCATGGCAGAAACCTAAGATGAGGATAATTAGTTCGATTTGGCAGACTACGCCAACCTCGATATGGATGCATGCATCTGCATCATAGAACATGATGCCTCCTCCTCCTCGTCCTCCATCCTAGGGTGACCAATACTTATGCCCAAAGAGGTCGATGTAAGATCGAGAAGACCGACTAGAGGGGTGAATAGGTGGTCCAAAAAATTCTCTTTTAATTAGTATCAATTTCTATTTATCTAAACCAAATATATAATGCAGAAGCTTAAATCAAATTGGTTTAGTATAAATAAAGCCTAAATCAATTAAGTTCATCTAAGTGCACCAACACCCTAAGGCTATATCAAGGCTTACAATCCTAGGATAACAAACAATCAATTTAATTCTATAAAAGTAAATTATTTGAATGTAAATTGAGCACAAAAAAACAAACCAAGTCCACGTTGAGGTTAGCCCAAACGAATTGGACTAGCTCCACAAATCAAGCCGAAATACCTCAATCCACTAGTGGTAACTCTTTCCCGCTCCGGGTAGGTAAGCTCCAACCTTCGTCGAGTCTTCTCACAACTTCCTTTGAGAAAATCACCACGCACGATGCCTCCAATGCCATCTAAGAGTCGGCAACTTCAAGAGTAATAAGTTAAGCCACTCGCTTGACTCTCACTAAGTGCAACGAATGCACAAGCTCGAGTGGATACTCAATCCACCACTAGATGCAATACATGCAATCTAGAGCTTTTCTCCTTGCTCACAAGGTGCAACATATGCACAATTAAGAGGAGGATCTCATACTAGCTCAAGAGAATGAAATGGAGTCCAACAACACCTTTTCCAACCAGCCATAAGAGGGTATTTATACCCCACACCTCAAAACTAGTCGTTGGAGACAAGAATCAGGAAATCCAGTAGTACCGCAGTTATAAACTCAGAACTACTGCTCCTCTCACAATGGTTAGAAAACTAGCTGTTATCATCAAAATCGATAGTTCCACTATTCATTTTCCAGTACTTCCGTTCATCAGAAGTACCACCCCATTAATGCGGAAGTTCTGTCGTTCAAAACTCGGTACTTCCGATTTTTAGGAGATGAAGTGTTTTCAGCGGGTGCTCTCCAAAAAAATGTACCGCTGGATTTTCTGAAACTTCTGAAGTCTGGTAGTACCGCTCACACAGAGCCACTAGTATCGACATCCGGTAATACCGCGCAACACATGCTAGTACTTCTAATATTCGGTAGTACCGCGCAACACATGCCGGTCCTTCCGATCTTTGGTAGTATCGCACAATGCACGCCGATAGTTCTGATTATCCTGACAAGTGCATATACTTCAACAAAACTTATAAAACATATTTACAAATTATAGTATCATGCACACAAGGATTGACCATGATTTTCAATAAGTTGCAAAACACATTTGCACACTTTTGAAATCATGACACAAGATATAGATATATGTACTTAACACATTTGTAAACCTAAATCACATACAACAAGGATTATGTATGAGCTTCAACCGTTTACAAATATAAGTCTCACACCACAAAGAGTAAGAAACATGGATTTCAAACGCTTGCAAAACACATTCGCAATGTGTAGTCCCATGTTACACGGATTCAACACATGAGTTTCAACTATTTGTAAAACATATTCGCAAATATAAATGTCATGCCAAAGAGAGCTAGAACAAATGAGATTGAGCTATCAACATATGATGAGATTCAAGCTACTAGACATGACCACTCTTAATAGTATGACAACCTACACTAGCAATCCGGTCTTCCAACTAAACACCAAGACGGGTAAAAGAGTAGGAACACATCCGTAGACCTAACTAGTCACACCTTTGCCTTGAGCATTCTCTTGAAGCTTGATGATGCACATATTCACGTCACGTTTGGGTCATCGTTTTGATATGCATCAACCCATCATGCATCCTTCACTTAATCTCCATCAACACATGATAGATCTTCTCTTGACTTGATGATCAATACATGATCATCTTCTCTTGGACATGCATCAATTCATGACATATTCTCTTCTTGATGGCTTTTCAACACATGAATCTATCTTCTATCCGCATCTTGACTTGATGATCTTCAATACATAAAATCATCCCATGTCATCTTCACTTGTGGAACTTAACCTATTAATCAAACTCATGGAAACTGTTAGTCCACAAATCAATGGTCATCAATTACCAAAGCTTCACCATTAACTCATAATGGAGAGACTAGATTCCACATTATTTTCGTTTTGGTAATTCATTACAATTTCAACAAATAATAAGATAAAGATAATTTACGAGTATACAATATGCACACAACACTTGTATACTATAGGATAAGCTTCTCAAGTAATTAACTCATTAACACATAATGGAGAAACTAGATTAAACATAGTGAGAGTGTTTATCTTTGAGATTAATTACTAGCAAAGCTTGTATATTCGGTTGTTATTAATTATCCAACCATTAACACATAATGGAGAAACTAGATGACAATCAGATTATGAGTATATATGAACTACACAAGCTATATATACTCAAGGGATATATTTCAAAGTAAAGATGCTTAATATGTGGAAAGAGGAACATGGATTAATACTAATAAAATCTCAAAACATAGAGTGAACTCCCCTAAATGTGTGCATACAACAATGTATAATGGGAATCATATACATATATTCATTTTAGACTTTTGGTGGTGTTCAATCTATATTTTGGATCCGACAAATGTAATAAGATATAGCAATGTGAAATCGAATGCATATCTCTATGATTTCACCTTTTTATCCAAATGAGACTAAGCCATATCATAATCAATAAACAAGTTAGTCTTATAATTAGTTTTGTCATTATCACCAAAACCAACTTAATAAAGTTTGAACTTACAGTCGACAAGATGGAAGAAGACACACGCCCCTGTCATCAACACTTCCCAAGGATTTAGGCGTCCTAAACTTGTCGGAATACCCTGACACTATGACAAGTACGATAAACTCGATTGGAAAACGTGGTTCTGAGATAGCGTTGCCACGATCAAAGGTTAGAGTACTCTTAATTCAATAGTGATGCTTGCTATTTGCCAACAGATCCTATGCATTACAGGAGCCTACTAGCACCTAGTCACGGTGTCGATGAAATCACCCCAAAGAACAGCCAAGTGAAACAAAAAGCACTCACTGTTCAATTGACAATCCACCGAATCAGGTTGAGTCTGCTACATAGTCCCTCGGAGTAATGGAAGACTCTCCCTCAGTTTCGATGGGAGTTCCTCAGGAGATTCTCGCTGGAAGCACGAGATCAAAACAATCAGTGATACCGCTGCAAATACTGTGCATGATCCTCCACGATCCACTAGTCAGGATGGTGCGAACACTCCACCATCACTCGAAGGAGTTGGAAACAATGGAACTGGTGGACATCAACCACCTAATTCACCTGTTTCTCCCCCTCCATGTTTGTTGAGTCCCATAGAGCGAGCAGATAACTCGGGGCTTGCAAGAATGAAATAGTTGGAATGGTTGACTTGCAAGCTTCCATCCTCAATCCATTACATAGATGGGGTAACTAGTCTACATCTATCCTAGTGGATACTATCTACTAACACAATTAGAGAAACCAATTAACCCCATACAACATAAGTTTTACACTCACACATAACTCATGCACGCTTTTCAAAGCACATGAGTTCGAACCTGCTAAGTCTTTAGCTAACCCGCTAAGTCTTTAGCTTTTGATCAACTTAATCTTCTCAGCATCTACTTGACCTAAACCACTTTCCCAAACACCGTTCAAGTGCCGTGGCTGTGATCCAACACCATTTCAGTATTTGGCCAACTACCAAAATACCCTCGCATTGATCTGGTCTTTCTTTTTCCCTTGCAAGCAATCTTCATGCTTGTCATGTGTAGGTGTACTAATGGCTTGGTACACATCGGCAAGTCTTTCCGCTCCAGTTCCTACCAGACCACACCTCATTTAGACCGACCAAGCCATTTGGTGCAATCCATTGTTTGAACTTTCCCTCGAACATTCTTTGCATTTCTTGTGTGACACTTGACCTCAACCATGTCACTCAACATCTTTGACCGTTTTGTACCTCGACTCCTATATGAGCATAGTCCTAATTCTTGTTATTGACCATAGTTGACTTCAAATTTTTCTGCACATCTGAAGACCAAGAAATCATTTAGATTTCTGGACACAAAGTTCTTCAGAACTTTAAGCTTCATATAATATAAATGGATTGACCTAGAGCAATTAGACTCGATCCATGATTAAATTCCTAAATTTTAGAACTCTAAGATGAAATTAGAACTAGCTGGTCTGACTGCCATACACGACCGGTCTATCCGCTATCTACTAGTTGGCTTAATAGGGCCGATCTGACTGGCTGAAGCTAACTCGAGATTGAAAATCTAATTTTATCACATAAATCTTTGGACCTTGTCCTATGTTCCCTCGTATATGAAGTTTCTGAAGTTGGCCACTTGCTATTTATTGTCGGTACGGCTGTACGGGTGAGTGGCACTACAGCCTACAGATCTATGTCTTCCACGTGCTTTTCTGAAGAACCCCATGAAGACTTACTGATTGGCCCTGGGTGGCAGGGGCGGATCCCATTGAGGTCATGGGTGTTCAGTTGAACACCCTCTGAACACCCAAATTTTTGACCAAAAATCTATTATATATTGGGTATATTATACATGTATTATGCATATACTTTGGTATTCAGTATTCATATTCTTGTTCAGCTCAACTTAACCGTGCAGCGCAACACATTACCGCCTGGGCCCTGGCCGTAGTCATGGCCCGTGCGCTGGTCCCATATTTTGGTCCGTCAGCTGATCAGCCCATGTATGATTTATCAGAATCACTAGACACCAGTCTAGTCGTCCAGATCAATAGATAGTAGTTGGCGGCAAGGGTTGAGGTGAGGGCTTCAAGCGGACAGGCGGGGGGCACTGGGCATTCAGCTTCAGGCTAGGGCGCAGCCGGTGCAGCGCCATCAACAGTAGGCGGCAGCGGTGAGCGGCCAGCAGCAACGTAGGCTGTGCAGCAAGCCAGCGAAAGGCAGGGCTAAGGCAACACTGCAGGCCACGAGGCATGGCTACGTGGGGCCAGGGGCCAGGCCAACTGCTGGTGGGCAACAACCAGCAAGAGCAAGGCAGTCGGCCAGCAGTGTTTTGCCGATTTCGGATTTCAGCCTTTCCTCTTGATATTTGCCTTCAGGGAATTAGGGAGTTTAGGTTGGTGTGCTAGAACCATTATCGAGATGAACACTTTCTGAAATATCCAAATGTGATTTGCTACTTAGTTTAGCTAAGGTTAAAAGCAAATAGCATTGATAAGGATGAAGTTTTTACAAAATTCATGCAACAAATAGCTCATATCAAAGAAAAAGATCAATTGATTTACCCTTGATGCAATGAACCATCATACATCGCCCATTTTCTCGTAAGAAATAATTCATTTCTATATTTCTACATTTTTGTATCTATATACATGCACCATTGTATCGTTGTTTTGGAAGAAATGATGTGTCACGGTATCAGCATATCGGTATCGATGTATTCGAGTAAACTAGTTTCGATGTCCGAACACCCATCTTAAAAATCCTAGATCCGTCACTGCTAGGTGCCATCCTGCGGAAGCAGTGAATCGACAGATCCCTCTACGCAAGTTGCCATGGTGAGAACGTGAGAATAGCCATGTATACGAAATTACGGATAAAACATGTATCAGATCCTACTGACGAATAATTCGTAGTGAAGTCTCGATGGTAGTAGGAGCTATGAGTAAGAACAAACGTGTACTAACTCGTACAGATGAGTTGTTGCCACCAATGGATGGTATTTTGTGCAGGCTCCAAACTTTAACACCACCAATCAATGAGTATATGCATGAGTAGCCGTTCCTTACTAAGGGCCTGTTTGGATTGCCTAGAACTAATTATTAGTTCACTAGTTGGTGGACTAAAAATTAGGTGACTAAAAATTAGTCAAGTGCTGTTTGGATACATGGACTAAAAGGTGGTGGCTTTCATGGGCAAAGACATTTATACCCCTATATTTGTTAGTGTGTTGCATGTGGAGTAGTGAAGAAAGGGTAGCGGGAGTATTTTCGTCTTTTGCTGTTTGGTACCACCTTTTAGTCCACAATTAGTCCACATTTGCCAACTAATGAACTAATAGCTAGTTGGGGATGAACTAAAAATTAGTCCAGGTATTAGTTCACCTGTTTGGATGGACTAGACCTAAACTTTAGGTGACTAAAAATTAGTCAAGGGATCCAAACAGGCCCTAAGAGTGCAGGACATGTCTGCTGCTTTACTTATATGTGGGTTTTTTGGGGTGGGTTATGACTTTTGGATTAAAAATTTGAATTCTATCTGTTCATGTGAGAGAATATAGAGAAAGAAATATTTACGTGTGATTTTTATCGATGTAGATAAAATCAGCACAATATTTACTATAATTAATTGTACATTCTATTTTAAAAACATATTTTATTTTAAAAAATAGTTAATACAAAAAGCTAAGCCGGCTAAGAACCACCCATAGCTATCACGCCACTTCACGTGTATCACACGATGACGTACGTGCGCCTTCTGTGCAAAACAGAGCCTTGGTTCACCATATCCAGTGGTGGACCCAGGAATTTACGGATGGGTGTTCGAAGTTATAAAAATATTGTTCAGTAGAAAGCATAAAGATCCACAATAGCAATAGTTAAAGTACAATTGTTCGTACTAGAGATAACATCTCAAATAATACAAAAAATTACTTTAGTTCTGTGTGAACTCAGAATTTAATAGAGTACATGAGTTTACTACACATGTATAGAAACATGTGACAGCCCAACACATTTTCGAGTCATATGGCTCATCTCAGATCACATCATCCTCACACAACCAAAAGAATTAGAGTAAATAATGTGCTCTTAATGGCAGCAGTCTTTTGTTTGTTGAAAGAATTAGAGCAATCAAAATGTGTTCAAAATCACATCATCCCCATGCAACCAAAAGAATTAGAGCAATCAAAATGTGTTCAGATATCACTAATGCCTAATGGCAGTAGCCTTCTGTGTTAGTTCAAAGATCCTTGTCCTAATGGTAGCAGCCCATATTGCTTTGATAATTTTGATGCTTCCAAATTACTGCTACTCTACTCATATTCAACTACTCAAGTAGTCCTCATTCCTCAAGGACCTCAACTAATCTAACTTCTATGCTTAACTAATCAACCAAATTGCTCTAAAGAAACTAAGCAAATGGTCACATGATCCAAAGTTGATGTCGCGCTGTCACTATGGTCTACTGGTCTTGTAAACCCAATCACAATCAGAACTTTAATGCAAACATAACTAGTAGATCCTCATGCCAAAATAGTGGAAGACAGTAGTAAGTGCTAAGTGGAACAATTGAACAAGCTGAAAGGAGAGTCAGATCTTGACAAAATAAGTTGGGAGTAATTTGGTTATCAGATCTTCAAACTTCTCTACTACAAGACAGTTTCCTAATTCCTATAATAAAAATATGGCGAATAGAAAAACAAAAGTGAATTGATGAGTTGGCTACCCGAGCTTCGGTGATTTGGAGAGAACTTCTTCAGACTTTAGTTCTTCCCCCTGAAGCTTTGATGGATCTGCTGGCTGCTGCTGCACATGGAAAATTGCGATTGGAGAATTGAGAGAGAGACTGAGAGAGTGAGAGGGAGAGTTAAGAGTCTCAGAGAGAGAGAGAGAGGGAGAGAGAGAGAGAGCTAGTGAGGACTGAGTTTGACCTATGAGGAGGAACTGACGAGGCGGTCCAAGCAAAACCGTGGAGCTGCAGTCGGTGGTCGCGCTCATACCAGGAGCGCCGGAGCTGAAACCCAGAGGGCCGGAGCCCGGAGCTGAATGCCTGCTGATCTCGGTCTGGTCTCCTCTCCTGCCGCCGTGGCGTGCTGCCCGTCATCCTGGTGTGAGCACCGAGCAAGGACCAGGGAGTGGCACGGTGCCGGCGGAGCGGAGGACCGGAGGCGCGGTCGGCCGGTCGCGCAGCGCAGAGCCAGATTGACGTGGGCGGTGGACTAGAGGCGCGGTCAACGCGGTCATGCGGGCTGCTACTCTGCTAGGGTTAGAAGGTTCGGGAATTAGGGGGCAGGATTCCCGGAATCGGGAGATGCCGAGGCGACCGAGCCATTTCTATCGCGGGCGCAAAAATGGGCTGGCCGATGCTGCGTTGCCGTTTGGGCTGATGGATGAATAGTGATGGACTTAAATAGTTATTTTGGCCTAATTAAATATATGTATATATATTATATCTTGTATATACTAGTTTTTTGTTAAAAAATTTAGATGTTCAGTTAAACACCCATAAACTGACCATATTGATACCCTTTTGATTGAAAAGAGTCCAGGAAACATGAGCATTTGTGCCAGATACGAACTCAGCGTCAGACTTGATTGCCTGGCGCGGCCTCTTTCAGTCGTTATTATTGATGTCGTCAACAGTCAGTAATCTGCACGTGACGGCAAGTGAAATTTTTTCTCGTACAGGAGCAGTGTCTGCGGCTGCTAGTACAGTCTCACTCCTGCCAGATTTCAGAATTCAGATCCGTCAGAATCCAATCTGCGCGTCGGTAATAATTCGTGACCTCTGACTTCTCATCGTACAATTCGATCGAAATAACGTCATCTAAAGCGTGACGCATGCTGGGGCACAATGCGGGATCGATGCAAAAAGCCCAAGGGTCGTTTATATTATTTTTTTTCTTTAGTTTATGAATAATAATAGTTTATAAAAAATTTATAAAAATATACTTATATGTTATTTTAGTCGATATAAATAAAATTACTATAACGTGTACTACAATTTATTAGCAAATTCTATTTAAAAAGACATATCGTTTGAAAGTTAGGTATTATAAAAGATCATTTACTATAAAAAATAAGAGTATTGATATACAACATTCGACTGCTTTTTAGGACAAAAACAGTCAGATTGATCTGAGACGTTAGATCTCCATCCAACGGATCCACCTATACAAGCCCCCCTAAAAAATAACCCCTTCAAAAAAAATTGATCTAGGGCGTTGGATCTTCATCTAACAGCTCAAAATCTGATTGTTTTTATCCTCAAAAACAGTCAAATGTTGTATAGACACTCCCAAAAAATAATTCTTAGATATCAATACGAATATGGTCTAAATTGAATCGCTTACGCGTGTATGTTTACACAAACCTCGTTAGTTATACAAGGAAAAACATGAAAGCTCGATTCGGTAGGTGGTTAAGAAGATTAACAAGCTGCATGCTGCAGAAGCTGCGACAAGTGGAGAAGGCTTACAGGCTCAAAGCTACGAAGTAGTAGTACTAACTGGTAGCTCTAGCTAATAATATTACAGTGGATAGGAAAATTCTATAGTGCGCTTGCAGTACGCTCGTTCCTCCTCCTCGCCTAGTTGTCGCGCAGAGCTACGGTTTTTGCTTAGAAATAGCCGGGGTTATCCAAGAAATCGGCGTCCAGCTGCAGCATGAAGTCCATGTCCCCCATCGCAGAGTTTGTCGTGGAGGTGAGCTCGACGTCAGGCACGTTCCGTCCGGCCAAACTGCCGCCGCCCGCCGCGTAGCTGCTGCCGCTAACCTGGCACTCTGACGTCGCCGGGGACACGAAGGGGGACGCGGTGACACAGCCCAGGAAGCCGCTGCTCGCCGCGCCGCCACCGCCGGCGGTGTCGGCGCCCGCCGGCTTGGAGGGGAACGAGAACTGCAGCAACGCGGGCTCCAGCCCTTGCACGGCCCCCTCGACCTCGAACCCAACGGGGATGGAGCTCTGCTCCTGTCCAGGCTGCGGCTGCGGGTGCTCTGCGCTTGCTGCGGGTCGCGGCCTCCGGCTGTTGGAGTGCGTGCTCTGCGCGCACGTGTGGTTCCCATGGTACACGACGTCGAAGAGCAGCGGGTCGCCGTCCGTGCGCTGCACCTGCTTGCCCGCGTGGCAGCTCTGCGTGTGCCGGTGCGTGCACCGGAAGTAGGCTCTGAGAGAGTTCAACCAATTTCAGCACCGGTTAGCCTAGCTAGCTCCCTCGTGCGCGCGCGAGCTGAACAAAAGAATGCGTTTTGTGGTGAGTCTGGTGCGAGCGTCGCTGACCTTGGATACTTGGCGCCGAGGATGTCCTTCTGGCCGTACTTCCTCCAGCAGAAGCCGTCGTCGAGGGGACCGACGTCCTGCACGGAGCTCACCCTCACCTGCGTGCTCCACTTGGGCAGGGTCTTCCTGCATTTATCGCAATCACACGTACGATTAATAAACGCAATCAACAACCGCGCGCGTCGGTCGTGCGCTGATTTCTTTGGAGCTCTCAACAACCATATGCTATAACAGCTTGGGTTTTGCTCGCTCTTACCTCTTCTTGCACTGCCCCGCTGCATTGCCCCGGCACCGGGAGTCGCCGGCCTGGTCCGAGCCGGCGCTGCGGGGGCTACCGTCACCAGCTGACGGAGGCGACTCCGGCCCCCCGGGCAGGCGCCCTTCCACGCAGCAAGACCTGGCGATGTGCATGGACCTGTCGATGGAGGAGCGCATGCTGGACACCAGCTCCCGGCACCGCTCCCCTCCGGCAGCGCCGCCCTGAAGGCCCATGTGCGCCTCCAGCTGCCTCACCGTGTCGAGCACCTGCGCCAGCTCCGTGGCCAGGGCGCACCTCTCGGTGCACCTGTCCGATGACGAGCCCTCCATTAATAGCTGCTCGCTCACTTAACACTGCCGTTCATACGACCAAAGGCGCTCTTATAGAGTCGGTCGGGGAGGCAGGCACTCGCCGCATCACCAGCTTCGCTCGCTTTGTCTGTTGGAAGAGTAAGAAGTTTGACCAGACCAAAACGAAGAGGGATTTTCCTGGGCGTTTAAAGGTAATTGTGTAATGTTCAAACGTTTGGACCGGTCTTTTGGTCGTGGGACTGGGCACTGCGATGGTGAGTGGCTGAGTGCTGCTCAGTCTAGCTGCTAGCGCATCCTTGACCGGTTCCCCGCTCGATCCATCGGCTTGAGATCGCTCTTTTGGTGTTAAGAGCTGGTGTTTAGTCACTCTGGTTGGTGACTGCTTACTGATTAAGGCTCTGATCGGATGATTAACCAAGACTGGAGAAGCAGGAGGAGCTATGCATTGGATTGTAAAGAAGCTAGAGGCTGGAGCTAAAATTCTTTCCCGAGATTCGTGTTTTTGGAATTCTAACGAGTCGCAAAAATGTATCAGTGATGTTATGTAACTGTGGTAGGAGTGACTCTACCTAAGTCTATCCGGCCTGTTAAAGAGTTGTAAAGTCCAAAATAGGATGTGTGTAATGACATAGATACCCCTATGAAAGGCAAATAAATGTAAAAGCAGGATTATAAAACATGTTTCATAAAATATATACCCCTATGAAAATTACATAAGGCACCTGGGTGCCTGACGCCCACATCAAGAACCGTTCGATACACGTGTATGATTGATAATTTTTTTGAGTTTGGGTATGAAAATGTTTTATACCCTTGATATATTTATGGTAAGTAAGTTTTGAACTCAGTTCAAACTAGTTTGAACTACTTTTGAGTTTGATGCGACTACAGTGAGTATATACTATAAAAATAGTTCAAACTAATTAAACTGAAGTTGAATTTAATTTTTTTCGGAGTTTGACATCTCAAATATACTTTTTTATGGGTATATGAAGATACCCACATCAAACGTTGCGAATCTCAAAGCAAATCAACGGGTATTGATATGGGTGCCTAGGCACCTGGGTGCATGAAACACTCGTCCTATTGGACATAAAGAAAGGTTAAGCATTGTCCATCTATCTCGTCCATTTCACTACTCTCCTACTTTACTGTTTGGTCAATAGCCACAACAGTAACCTTAGTTGCTGCTTCCACATTGCTAATTGAAGAGCTATTTAAGCCAGCTTTTTTTCTCCTCTAAATGGGGCTCTCCAGCTAATCTGTAAAATGACTCTACATCCAGAGTGGCGAGACCGACCATAAGTAAGTTGTACGGTACGATGTACTGGTCTACCAAACAGGAATGTATAGCTAATGTATAGATCCAGTCCAATCTCAGCTGTAGCAGCTCGGATCGGAACATGACCTGACCAACAACCAGGTTCTAGTGGTCCACAGGTAACCCAGCTAGAACTTAGCAAAAGGCACTCCATTAAAATGGCTTGACCGACGAGTGGATGGGCGCAGTGGTGGAAGTCAACACGTATACAGCGTTGTAGCAACATTTTTAATATAGTAATCGATATATATTACTATTAAAAAAATATAGAATCACTTTTTTTATTTTAATACTACAACGGGCGAGAGCGCCTCTAGGCTTAATTGCATTGAGGAAACGTCATTGACGAGTCCAGTTTGATTGATTTCTCAGATATAAAAGTAAATAATTACATATAAATAATGTAAATAGTAGATTAGAAACAAAAGAGATAGGGGAAGAACTCTGTAAATTCTTTATTGCTCTCTCTTTCCATAAGGTACAAATATAACAATGGGACCCCCTATTTATAGACTAGTGGAGGGTGCCCACTAAAGGGCTGGGCTTGTAGGCCCAGGCGTAGGTTTCCCAACACTTTCCTTAGGTGCCCATCCGATACGATCATGCCTCATCAAAACTCCATAAAAAACCAGTATAAAAAATTTGGAGAAAGAGTACATGATACATGCAATGTTGTGTTGCACAAATTGCCTCATTAAAAATCTTGGCCGAGAAACTTCATGAAAACTCATCAAGGGGAAAAAAGAGTACAATCCACCCAATTCCATTCAATCTATCGGATTTATTATTTGGGTGCTTGACCTTCGTGATCAAGTTTTAATAGTAAACTCGCGAAGAGTCTCCCCTGAATTCTGCACTTCTCTAAGTCTCATCATTCCAATATCACGTACACATCTTTCAAAATTAGATGCTGGAAGTGACTTAGTGAATAAATATGCAAGATTTTCACATGACATAGTATGCAATATCTTAACTTCATCCATCTTTTGTAATTTATGAGTATAGAAGAACTTAGAGTTGATGTACTTCGTAAGATGACTCTTCACGTACCCTGTCTGTACTTGTGCAACATAAGCTGCATTATCTTCGCAGATAATTGTGGGAGCTTGTATGATATTCAATCCACATGACTACTGGATGTGATGAACCATTCGTTGAAGCCAAGCACATTCTCGTGCGGTCTCGTACAGCGCTATGATTTCTGAGTGATTCGTTATAGTTAATACAAGACCTTTGTTTAGATGATTTCCATGAAATTGCAGTTCCACCACATAGGAATACATAGCCTGTCTGTGACCTAGCTGTATGCGGGTTTGACAGGTACCCAACATCTGCATAGCCAGTCATATTCAAGTCTTGGTTCTTTTTATAGAATAATCCAAGATCTTTGCTTCCTTGAAGGTATCGAAAAATATCATTTATTCCCTGGCAATGCCTTTTGGTAGGTTTTACACTGTATCTTGCTAAAAGGTTTACGACGAATGCAATGTCCGGTCTAGTGCAGTTTGCTAAATACATAAGTGCTCCTACTGCACTTAAGTATGGGAATTTCGGCCCAGGACTTCCTCCCTCTCTTCTCTAGGTCTATACAGATCCTTATCTTGCTGCAAACATCTCCCGACCATCGGTGCCTTCGAAGGGTATGCCTTCCAAAGCCAAACCTTTCTAACACCTTTTGAGTATATGCAAATTGATGTACTAATATTCCTTCCGGGACATACTCAAGCTGCAAGCCTAAGCAATATTTAGTTTGACCCAAATCTTTCATTTCGAATTCTAACTCCAGGTAAGAACTTGCCTCCTTTATATCTTCCAAGGTTCCAATGATATTCAGATTATCTACATACATTGATATTATACAAAATCCATTCTAAGATCATTGTATAAATATACAGGGACAATTCTCATTGTTCGTGTAGTCTTTCTTGCATAGAAAGTTGCTTAAGCGATTATACCACATCCTGCTTGATTGCTTAAATCCATACAATGATTTTCTCAGTTTCACACTGTACAGGCCTCTATTTGCTCTATCTTGGTTCGGGACAGGGATACCTTCAGGCACCTTCATATAAATGTCCGAATCCAAGTCTCCGTAAAGGTATGCAGTTACCACATCTACAAATTTCATTTCTAAATTTAGATTTACTGCCATTGAGATTAAATATCTAAAGGTAATACCACTCATGACCGAGAAATATGTTTCTTTATAATCAACTCCTGGTCTTTGGGTGAAACTTTGTGCAACAAGTCTTACTTTACATCTTACAACTTCATTTCTTTCATTTTTCTTTTGAACAAATACCCATTTATGTCCTACGGGGTGCACATGGGGAGGTGTGCGGCTTATAGGCACAAATACTTCTCTTTTGTTCAGAGATAATAATTCAGTTTTTATGCCTTTTTCCAATCCTCCCAATCTGATCTTCTCTTTCATTTAGTGAGCGGTGGTCAGGGAGCCAGCGAGGTGCGTACGGCCGGCTGCTTGTGCTGGTGCTCGGCGCGGGGCCAAGCGGTAGGGCGATCATGTGGGGTGGTGCTACCGAGGCGGTGTCTTCGGGCGGCGGCCAATCTTGACTTTGGTGGTGGCCGCTTCGGGCGACGGCTTTGAGATCTGGTGGAGGCACTAGGCCTCGGGCGGCAATGGTCTCCAACGGTTGGCACGGCTTCTAGTGCGGCGGTCGACCGCGCGTTTGTCGGCTTCGGGCTCGACAGTGTGGAGGCAGCCGACAATTGCGCGGCAACACTGGGATCTGGTGCCGTGCGGTGGCCGGGATGGCCTAGGCCATGCGGCGGCCAACGGCTACACGCTGACGACTTCTCGACGGCTTCTAGCGCAGCCCAACGACATTAGGCTCGTCGTTTGGTGGTGGCGGCTCCGACAGCAGCAGTGCTCGTGTGGGAGCTTAGCATTGTGCTGCAGCCAGCTACTCGTGCGGCAGCGCGGCTCCATGTCAGCGGCGGCCGAACGGCAGTGCAACGCGTACGGGCGATGCGGCCGCGTGCAGGCGGCGGCTCGGCCCTATTTTCTTTTTTTTAATCTACAATGCAATCAAAATCTTCTCTTTCATTTTATCTACCGATCGACATTGTGCCAGCAACTTCAAGTCTGCTCGTGGTAGATTAGAGCAGATTTGCACCGTAGAAATTAATCTAGAAAGCGAAATCTGCGGAATTTAAAGTGATCTAGATAGATAATTCAATCTATGAGTGCTTTGATGATCACCTTCGATCCACAGAGCGATTCGTGCTGATAACGTGTTGAGAAACCGTTGCTGGTGAGTCCAGTCTGACCGACCTCCTATGCAAAAGTAAATGATCAAACACAGATTGCAAATACAAGAGGTAGGGGAGAACTCCTATAAATTCTTTATTACTTTCTCTTTCCACAAGGTACAAATATAATAATAGAATCTCTATTTATAGACCAGTGAAAGGTATCCACTAATGCAGACCAGGCCCTGATTTTCCAACAGATTGCATAGTGAGTGCTGGCCGTGTGTTACTAAGCACGCACGCAGCAACCAGGTCAAGAAAAACCTTATGAATAATCATTGGCAACTAGTTGGATACTAATCGAAAATTACACGCGCTTTTCGTTCCAGTTTTGACACGTTCCAAACCATAGCTCCGTTACGGCTTTACCACGTCTCGCTTTTTACAGCTCTACGTATCACTGGTTCACTGACGTCCTTTTCTCTGGGAATCTGTGGATCCGGAAACGTCACTGGGCTTACGGCACTTTTTGTGCTCTTGTGCATGTTTCACTTTCTTTGTTTTCTGTTTGATCCCGTCCTCTTCGACAAATTTTAATGCCCATTCAACGACAAAGACGGGAAATACTTTGTACTTGAGTGTACTGTTTACACAATGTCACTGTAGCCTCTTTTTTTTTTCAAAAGTAACTCTGAATATTTATTTTTGCAAATCTAATTTCCTCTTTGAGTTTGGTAGGCCACACATGGGCCACATATTTCATTAGTGCTAATCATGAAAACTACTGATTTGCCTTTTTTGGAGCTCGGCAACGTTCTATCGCCGAACAACTGTGGCTCGGTAGCACCTGCCAAGCTGCTGCAGCACGGTAGTAAACATGTATCATCTGCTATGGCTATCGAACTTAGAGAGGAGGTTAAATTTGCAAAAACGGACGTCCAGATGCTAAATTTGAAAAAACTGATTATAAAATTATTTGTGTAAACAATTTACTTGATTATGTTGTACTATGGATCGCTATAAGGAATATACTAGATTTGAAATGAAGTCTAGAAGATCTACCATTCAAAATCAACTGTGCAATATGTTCCGCGAACGGTAATTGACATGATGTGCACATTTTACCACCACGTACTCCGTAGCAACAGTAGAAAAAATTAATAAGACATATAGTAAAGCACATTACTTTTTAAAAATGAGTAAGTCGAGCATTTTAGGTACCATTTCCCATAATACATTAATTATCCTACAAGTGGAAGTACATGGAAAAGTGCTAGAGGCGAGAACAGTTTAGAACTTTTCTAGCTAGAAATTATGGCCTGATTGACTTCTAAAAACTGCTTTTGTATAATAAATAGCTTTTAAACGGAGTATTTTTTAAGGTGGGGTCTACTAGTTAATTGTAGTAGATACTGTAGTGACTTCATTTATGTTGATCAAAATCGCACACGAGTGTCTCTCTTTCTATACGAATTCTCTAAAACTGTTACTATTTATAAAACAAAACCAAAAGACATCAGTAAAAATTAATATATACAGACCCACTCAAGATGTACAGTAGGTCAGAGGCCAAGGTTTAGCAATGCTAACCATTTCGTTCTCTTACTTCTCAAGAGCGTAAAAAGGGTGTAGGCTTCTTGAGAAATAGAAAATAATTACTTAAATAATCTTATAAAATCTATTTAGACCGAACTATTGTTGGAAATCTAGTCAATTTTCGGCATATTTTAATCCAGAAATTCAGCATATAAAACATGACATAAACATGTACAAGTGATCTATCAACGATGTATTCATATTCGCTAACGAACAAGCTAACAGAAACATCTATTAACATATTCATAGCGCACAGAAACAAATACACCAGAAAAGTTTTAGATTTATACCCTCGGGCGGGGCCAGTGCCGGAGACACCGGAGGCGCCGTTACCATCAGTCGACATGATGGCCTATTCGATGTAGTCGATCAAGACGTGATGCAGGACGAAGCTTGATGCAGGAAGATGTTCGCAGTGCAGTCGCGCGAACGGTTGACCACCAGGAAGTAGACGTCGCAGATTGAGTAGTCGCGCCGATGCGCTCCCCAAAAACTTGATCGCCCGCCTACCCGAGCAGGTACACAAACGGACGAAGTCCCGGAGGCCTACTCACCCAGAAACTTGTGCGCGCAAGATTCTGGATCGGAGATTGCAGAGAGCAGCAACAAAAACAGAACCACCAGAATACTGTTCTCCCTCCTTTTCCCGTATGGAGTAGAGAGTCTTTTGTAACAGCAAAAACGAAGAGGCCATTACCTCGGAAGTAACCGCAGTCATAATCCACTGGTAACTGCACCGTTACTGCCAGCCACTCGTTAATGCTAGTTACTGCGAGTCGTTTCGATTTTCGAATAGATAAAGAAAAACGCGCCCGCACCCGACACGCCTGCGCGCGTACGTACGTACGCACGCACGCACACGCACACGCACACGCACACGCACCGCACCGCACCGCACGGCACGGCACGGCGCGGCGCGGCGTGGCGTGGCGAGGCGAGCGAGCGAGCGAGCGCGCGCGTGTATTGGCTCTCTCCAATTCCACAAGGGGGTTACCACGTTCCACCTTTTAAAGTGGTGTAACTCCCACTCAATTCTCCATATGGGACTAAACAATTTTCTACCTAGCATTAGTTGTGGGCCTAGGAATTTCATTTGATTAATTGCTAAATTAAAATGGGCCAATCCCAATTAATCCAACAATCCCCACCAAATTTCAAGGCACACGAGAAATGCTCTCAGTTCTGCTGTTGTTTGATATACCAGTGTTTCGATGGAGACTGTTAAGTTGAACATCCACCTAGGAAAGGAGTTACACTCATCCACAACTGAACAATGGACTATGCCTTGAATTGACAGTTTTGTGCGAACAAGCTTTACCCAATTCCTTTACTAGTACTAGGCTGCCTAAAGCATCCCCTCTGGTTGGAGCGTATAAGTCATACTCCAAGCCTATTCATGAGTATCTAGAGATCACCCAAATCTCATAGACTGTGACCAGCAGTCGAACTCATATAGGTGTGTTCTTTCTAAGATGTCCTGTAGGCCGACATCTCTGCTTTAAAAAGCCACTTGGATCACATTAAGGTAAAAACCAACCTGCCTTACAGAATAGGAGAGAAGCGCATCACTGAAGAAATGAGCCCTGTAAAGGTCTCTCCTCCCAGTCAACCAACAGCTTGTTACACCATCCTACTTCACGGGATCTCCGATCACATAGAACAGGTTACCACTGTGGTATGACTCATGTGGGTCTCAGGCCCATCTCACTCGATGCACTATCTATCACATTACGTGATAAACCCTTTGTAAATTGGTCTGCCAGATTCTTAGCTGTCTGGACATAGTCCAGTGCTATAACTCCGGAGTTTTTCAGCTTTCTGACAGACTTCAACCGCCTCTTAACATGCCTAGATGACTTCATGTTGTCCTTAGAACTGTTCACCTTGATAATTACAGTCTGATTATCACAGTTCATCAGGATAGCCGGTATCGGTTTTTCAACCACCGGCAGATCCATAAGGAGTTCACGAAGCCACTCAGCCTCAACAGTGGCGGTATCTAACGCTGTGAGTTCTGCTTCCATTGTTGACCTCGTTAAGATGGTCTGCTTGCAAGACTTCCAGGAAACAGCACCACCTCCAAGTGTGAACACATATCCACTCGTGGCTTTTATCTCATCAGCATCAGAGATCCAGTTTGAATCACTATATCCCTCCAGTACCTTTGGGTACCCAGCATAGTGAATGCCATAGCTCACAGTTGCCTTTAGATAGCGCATCACTCTCTCAAGAGCACGCCAATGATCATCTCCCGGATTTGAAACAAACCGGCTTAGCTTGCTCACAGCAAACGAGATGTCAGGCCTCGTAGCACTAGCTAAATACATCAATGAGCCAATGATCTGGGAGTATCTCAATTGATCCCTTGTTATTCTTCGGTTTTTCCTCAATAACACACTAGGATCATAAGGAGTAGAAGCAGGTTTGCAGTCACTATAACCAAAGCGACTCAAGACCTTATCCACATAGTGGGATTGCACAAGTGTAACCCCACCATCACCTTCTCTCAGTAGCTTAATGTTAAGAATCACATCAGCCACTCCCAAATCTTTCATCTCAAAATTCTTGGACAGAAAGTCCTTGACCTCCTCAATCACATTGAGGTTGGTCCCAAAAATCAGTATGTCATCAACATACAAGCACAAGATCACTCCTTCTCCCCCACCATAGCGATAGTACACACATTTGTCAGCTTCATTCACAACAAAGCCAGCAGATGTCAAAGTTTTGTCAAACTTCTCATGCCATTGCTTAGGTGCTTGCTTTAGGCCATACAAAGACTTTAACAACTTGCACACCTTTCCTTCTTGACCTTGTACCACAAACCCATCTGGCTGATCCATATAAATCTCCTCCTCCAACTCTCCATTTAGGAAAGCTGTCTTAACGTCCATTTGATGAACGAGAAGACCATGAGAGGCAGCCAGGGCAAGTAGTACTCGAATTGTGGTCAGTCGGGCAACAGGTGAATAAGTATCAAAGAAGTCCTCGCCTTCTTTCTGGGTATAACCCTTGGCCACAAGCCTTGCCTTGTACTTTTCAATTGTACCATCAGGCCTAAGCTTTTTCTTGAAAATCCATTTACATCCTACAGGTTTACACCCATAAGGACGGTCAACGACCTCCCAAGTTCCATTAGACATAATAGAGTCCATCTCACTCCGTATCGCTTCCTTCCAATAGTCAGCGTCAAGAGAAGAATATGCCTCTTCAATGGTTCTTGGAGTGTCATCCACGAGGTATACAATGAAATCATCACCAAAAGACTTTGCAGTCCTCTGTCTCTTACTCTTTCGAGTAACTTCATTGTTATCCTCCTCAGGATTTTCCACAGGCGTTTCCTCAACATGTTCTATCGGCATAAAAGAATCAAGGGAAATTATAGGTTCTTGACTAGATGAGCTAGGTACATCACATTTAATAGGAAATTCATTCTCAAAAAATGTAGCATCTCTGGACTCTATGATTGTACCAACACGCATGTCAGGTACTCCAGTTTTTATAATTAAGAACCTATAACCCACGCTGTGCATAGCATAACCAAGAAATACACAATCTACGGTTTTTGGTCCAAGTTTACGCTTCTTGATAATTGGCACATTAACTTTGGCCAAACATCCCCAGGTGCGCAAATATGAGAGAGTCAGCTTTTTCTTTTCCCATTCCTCGAATGGTGTTATTTCTTTGTTCTTTGTAGGAACTCTATTCAGAACATGACACGCGGTCAATATAGCCTCACCCCACCATTCCTTAGAAAGTCCCGCAGTGTCTAACATGGCGTTAACCAAATCAGTTAGAGTGCGGTTCTTTCTTTCGGCAACCCCGTTTGACTCGGGAGAATAGGGAGGTGTCCTCTCATGAATAATTCCATGTTCCTCGCAAAATAAAGTAAACTCATTTGAAAAATACTCTCCCCCACGATCAGACCTTACCCGCTTGATTTTCCTCTCAAGTTGGTTTTCTACCTCAGCTTTATAGATCTTAAAGTAATCCAACGCTTCATCTTTTGTTTTTAATAAGTACACGTAGCAAAATCTAGTGCAATCATCTATAAGCGTCATGAAGTATTTCTTTCCACCTTTAGTCAACACGCCATTCATCTCGCATAAATCAGAATGAATGAGTTCTAACGGTGCCAAATTCCTCGCCTCTTTTGCTGCCTTGTGAGGCTTGCGAGGTTGTTTCGATTGAACACACGCATGACACTTAGAACCTTTGACCAAAGTGAATTTCGGGATTAAACTCATATTAGCTAAGCGCGTCATACACCCAAAATTAACATGACATAGTCGTGAATGCCAAACATTAGACTCATCATCATCATTACACACATGGTTCACAATTTTATTACAGGAATCCATCAAAGAAAAACGGAACAAACCTCCGCTCTCATAGCCTTTACCAACAAATGTTCCATACTTAGACACGACACATTTATTGGACTCAAAAGCAAGCCTAAAACCATCTCTACACAGTAGAGATCCGCTGACGAGATTTTTCTTTATGGAGGGGACATGCTGCACGTTCTTCAGCTGCACGATCTTTCCCGAAGTAAACTTCAGATCGACCGTACCAACACCATGAACAGCTGCATGCGATCCGTTCCCCATCAACAAGGAGCAACCTCGACCGACCTGATAAGATGAAAACAAGGAAATATCAGCACAAACATGAATATTAGCACCAGTGTCAACCCACCACTCAGGTGATTGACAAACAGAAAGAACTGTAGGTAAATAATTACCGTACCCCGATGTTCCTCCAGCGTCACTAATAACCATGTTGGCAGACTTCTTCTGCTTATCCTTGCGATCTGGACAATCCTTAGCCCAATGGCCAGAATCACCGCACACAAAGCAGCTGCCCTTTCCTTTGCCTTTCTTCTTAAACTCAGTGGTAGCCTTGGGCTTGACAAAAGGCTTATTTTTCTTTTTGTTGTGGAAAGCCTGAGGATTCTTCTTCTGCACCAAATTGGCGCTAGAACCTCCCTCAGCAGCAACTTTCTTGCCACGAGTATCTTTTGCCCTCGCCTTCTCTTCAACACCAAGAGTGCCAATGAGATCAGTAACACTGAACTCCTGTCTCTTGTGCTTTAGAGAAGTAGCAAAATCCGACCAAGAGGGTGGTAACTTGGCGATAATACCGCCAGCCACAAACTTGTCCGGTAACTCGCACTTATTATTCTCAAGCTCCTTTGCCAGCGCCTGAATCTCATGAGCTTGCTCTACTACAGAACGGTCATCGACCATCTTGTAGTCATAGAACTGCTCCATGACATACAGCTCACTGCCAGCATCGGAAACTCCGAACTTGGCCTCAAGTGCATTCCACATATCTTTGCCCGTAGGCAAATGCATGTACACATCCACAATGTTATCCGCCAGTATGTTGACAAGTGCACCTCGAAAAAAGTTATCCGCTACATTGAACTTGCGTTCATCCTCATCAGACAGAGGCTCAGCGGGCTTTCCTTGTGCAACATGAAAACATTCCATGGCAGTAAACCACAGGATTGCGCGTGCACGCCATCTCTTAAAATTGGAACCATCAAACGGAGGGTGCGGTTTAAGCGACGCAGCAAAGCCAACTACCGAAAAAGACCTATCAAGTTTTTGGATTGTTGGAAATCTAGTCAATTTTCGGCATATTTTAATCCAGAAATTCAGCATATAAAACATGACATAAACATGTACAAGTGATCTATCAACGATGTATTCATATTCGCTAACGAACAAGCTAACAGAAACATCTATTAACATATTCATAGCGCACAGAAACAAATACACCAGAAAAGTTTTAGATTTATACCCTCGGGCGGGGCCAGTGCCGGAGACACCGGAGGCGCCGTTACCATCAGTCGACATGATGGCCTATTCGATGTAGTCGATCAAGACGTGATGCAGGACGAAGCTTGATGCAGGAAGATGTTCGCAGTGCAGTCGCGCGAACGGTTGACCACCAGGAAGTAGACGTCGCAGATTGAGTAGTCGCGCCGATGCGCTCCCCAAAAACTTGATCGCCCGCCTACCCGAGCAGGTACACAAACGGACGAAGTCCCGGAGGCCTACTCACCCAGAAACTTGTGCGCGCAAGATTCTGGATCGGAGATTGCAGAGAGCAGCAACAAAAACAGAACCACCAGAATACTGTTCTCCCTCCTTTTCCCGTATGGAGTAGAGAGTCTTTCGGCGTGGCGTGGCGAGGCGAGCGAGCGAGCGAGCGCGCGCGTGTATTGGCTCTCTCCAATTCCACAAGGGGGTTACCACGTTCCACCTTTTAAAGTGGTGTAACTCCCACTCAATTCTCCATATGGGACTAAACAATTTTCTACCTAGCATTAGTTGTGGGCCTAGGAATTTCATTTGATTAATTGCTAAATTAAAATGGGCCAATCCCAATTAATCCAACAACTATTTAGTAGCAAATCTTGTCTATATGGGTGAGCCAATTCGGCTGTCCTCATGCACCTAACAAGTTTTTTCTTGCCTATGCGGCAGAGTTTGCTTGGCAAGGTTAGATAAACAATATATTACTACTAATTGGATGGGCAAAATTGAAGAACGATTTATGAACTCGGCAGGTGCACTGATGCACGCGAGGGACATCTCCCATTGATCGTCCAGTGCGCGCATCTGGTAATTAAGACGAGCACGCATGCTTTCTTCCTCACCGAAAAACTGGGTTTGCGAACTGATCCGGAGCAAGATCGCTGTCAAATTAATTTTGGAGTACCAGTCCTCGTACTAGTTAGACCAAAGCGATCCGAGATGGAGATGTAAGCCTAACAGTAAAATATGCCAGACTAATCACGTTACGAGGGGGGCAGAAAAGAACAATACAAGTATCTATACTAGAGTTCACACATAGCTAGCTAATCAAGCATGCGCTGTTCGAAACGGCAAAGTTTCTTGTCACATCTTTTCACATCACTGCAAATTAACAATACAGGAGTTCACACCTAACTGGGAATGTGCTCCTGAAAAGTCGTAAATCAATTACATTCCCCACCGTAAGCATGATTTGAAAAAGAAAATGTAGCCTCAAGAAATTCTACATGCTGAACCATGATGAAATTCGTAATCTCGCTTATACCAAGCTAGTTTTGCAAGATCAGTTCCCTGCTGCGATGTGAGAACGTTCTCAGTTCATCTTACAGAATAAAATGGAAGTATGTCACGCAAAAAAAAGGAGAAAAAAAAACAATGAGGTAGAACTAACAAACTAGACACCGTTGGCGACTACACGCCGGGGCCTACACCTTCAATCAAGGTTCCGAAAGCGCCACACGCCGTCGAACCCTTGTGGCAGGATGGGGCAGATTTATGGTTCGTCACGGCATCCGTAAATGATGAGGCAAACGGGTTGCGTTGTTGAGGGGGCGCAGCGACCGGGTCCGGATGTGCACAGTATGGCCCGACAGCAACGGCGACCGGATTTAGCGAGAGTAGAAGGGTACAAAGTGCAGTGCTACTACTTTTAGAAATTGACCCATGAGAGTAAGGTCTATTTTCTTAATTCTAAAGTATATACGGTTTAGTATTATATTGCTAAGGCAAGATGGATGAGACCAATTTATAGGGTGGAGCCCTTGTTACTCTTTGAATCATGTGACACATAGATGGGAATGACACGAGAAGGGCTATGGCCACCTTATTTTTGCTAAACTGTGCATCATCTCATATACTTGGCAGACCAAGTCCACCTTATTTTTGCTAAACTATGCATCATCTCTCATATTTTTAACTGGTCATAATACTGCTTAAATATCATAATGTGATTTGATGAGGCAGTTACAAGTGAATTTACACTGCTTAATTTGAGATTTGATGAGGCAGTTACCAGTGAATAATTCTATTTAAATACATCAGTTACTAATGAATAACTGCAGCGCCCTTAAAAGGGCCTGAAGACGTCCAGGAAGGAACAGAGAGTTTTTCACCTCCATTCTTCCTCTACTTTCTGCTCTGCGAGATTGTGCCGTTGTGCTGTGCCGTCTGAACCTCACCGACATTTCTTCCCGATATGCACCTGGAAGGAGAGAGAGCGGCTATCTCCAAACCATTGTCGCAGAGAGTACCTGCACGGGGGCGGCAATAAGGCTTCTGGACAGCACACATCTGCGCGACTGCTCACTTCACCGCGTCATCTCTCCTGCCTAGTCCTAGTCCTGGTCTCTTGCCATTGACCACTAACATTCTCCAAGCCACCTGCATATCCAAAGATCAATCAATCATTTCGAGTACAAGTTCCATACACTTAACTCATGTTAGTCAAAATAATATTTCATGCAACACAACACAACCAACGGCACCATGTTGTGCACACAGTTAAACCACTCAGCTCAATTCAGGTCACGCTCTGAACCTTCAAGCCTAGTCTGACCACCAACCATAGGTCGGTTAGACCATCCAACACCTCTCAACTTCTGCTCCGATAACAGGGGACCGATCTGACCATTGGCCCATTGTTAGTCTGACCGCTCAAGAGCACCAGAAAAAATAATTGTTGTAGTATGGCTATAATAGTAGGTACAAGATAATCTTGTCCACAGGAGATTGACTCTTTCCCATTTAGTTCAAGTAGGCGCGTGCAATGCAATGTATGGAACACAGCACACCTGTTTGTCAACCAGGCATGTTGCGTTCTTCCAGTGTCGCCCTGACGAGGCATTTGCGTGTCATTTTTAGCTGCCTAATGCTAAATATAGCCATCATTCCAAGCGGAGATCGGAGGATCGGTTAGTTGTTACAGGTCAAAATGATAGGAAGGATTCTCTTGAATCCAAGCGTGCGAGGAGCAAGGCTGTCCACTCCTTGAACCGCCCTATTATGCATTATTTTGCACGAGTTCACCTCTTCGAGAAATCTATAAATTTTGGTATCCCCTGCATTCCCAAAAGTTAGGTGAGCACAAACGGAACACGAGTCTGTCTCTCTCTCTCTCTCCTCCTCGTCCTGATCTCCAGAGCGAGAGGGAGGGGGATCAAGAACCTTTAGCCATTTTTGTTTATCTCCATTTGTGAGAGGAAATGGCGCCAATCTCAAGAGTTTCTGTTCTTGTGATGGCCATCATTGTCATGCTCGCCACTGTGGCCAATGCCCAGGCCAGTGCTCCAGCACCCACCAGTGATGGTTAGTTTTGTTTCCTTTCCTTTTGTGTTGCGTGTGTTGTGCATGTTAAGGTCCTGTTTGGAGCAGATGAATTTTGCATGATTTCACAGGAATTTTGCAAGAACCAATGTAATTTCTCCAAAATTCGATTATATTCCTCTGCTCCAAATGGGACCGAAGAACATAAATGCTTGTCGTAGAAACAAAGGCCGGTGACCGGCAATGGGTGGTGGTTGGCAGGAGGGTGCTACCAACAATGAGCTTGCTAATGGATTGTTTTATGAGGGGTTTAGAAATTTCGGGTTGAGATTGGATCGTGAACGGGTTTAACCTATAGGAGTTTTGGATGGTGTCTACTCTGTGTTGATGTTGTTTCGAGGCAAAACTTGATTAATTCCTTGGCTTTGTTGGTGTTGGCAGGAACAAGTGTGGACCAAGGGATTGCCTACGTGTTGATGCTCGTGGCTCTTGTCCTCACCTACCTCATCCACCCCTTGGATGCGTCGGCCGCCTGCAAGCTCTTTTGAACCCCTTACTTTGTGACTTGATAAGTTGTAATTAACGGTGCTCAATTAATCAGCCCAGTGTGTTCCAAAACAAGAGAAGACGAATGCTAGCTTTCTATAATTTCTTCCTTCCAGTTGTACATGCCTGGGTCGCATCTACCGTCCATGTGACACCCCAAGGCGGCAAGGCTGAAGGGACAAAGCCCATACATGTGTGTGGATTGGGGGGGGGGTGGTATTGTAAGAGTAATGCTATAGCCACGTAATGGTTCTACAAAAACCCTGCTTATGGGATAAGCAATAAGGCAACCAATGTGGCCCACGTCTCCAGCTAAATTAACTGCCAAGATCATGATAACGTTATTTGTTACTGCACATATTTTCTCTCAGAACAAACAAATCTCGGATAGCCCAGCAAAGCTCTTCTAGCTACGAGGGCCTTTTTGATTGGTCCATCCTTGTCAGCAGGGATGGAACCACACCTCGAGCAGGGTAAATTTCAGCTTAAGGTATGGAAAAATATCTAGGTACAATTTGAATAAATTCAGTCCAGCCTGGATAATATTTTTATGGTCAAGCCTAGATAATCTAGATCATTCCACCACTGAGTCTGGGATGTAATCAAATTCTGGTTCCGCCACTGCTTGTCAGCATATAGGTTTTTTTTTAGAATCAATACGTAGCTATAGCATTACTCGCATTGTAAAAAAGGGTGGAGATAATTTGGCTTCCCTTGGCGCGCGGAGAGGGTTATGTCTCGAGAGAGAGAGATTGGCGAAATTAGGCTGCGAAGAGCCGACGTGCACCCTAGTGATGGATCGATGGAGGCATCGAGCAGCGGATATGGAAGCAAGCCTGTATTTGTCTCTCGTGCAATTTACCAAGCCTTATACGAATGTGGTAGGCACGAAGTTAAGCCAGTCGACCGCCTGCTGATTGGCGACAGGTACCGTACGAGGTCCTCGCTATCACAGCAGAGGGTTCCCCCACGACTTCAGCCCAGCTGTCCCCGCTCGTTTCGGCTTCAGCTTCTGGCTTTTGCTTATTTTTCCCTATTCATAAATTTCGTCTTTTTCTGAACTTTTAGCTTTTTTTTAAGTTTTTTTGCCGGTTCTTTTTTAGTATTTG
Organism: Dendrocalamus latiflorus; assembly: GCA_017311315.1. Classification (NCBI taxonomy): domain Eukaryota; kingdom Viridiplantae; phylum Streptophyta; class Magnoliopsida; order Poales; family Poaceae; genus Dendrocalamus; species Dendrocalamus latiflorus. The sequence goes on from CM029664.1 coordinate 39,330,585, forward strand.
TTTGCATTATACGTGATGGGCTAATATGTTTTCCTATTTTTAAATTTTTTAAATTTAATTATGTTAAATAAGCCTCTGTCAGCTACAGTATTTTTCAGCCATAAGCTACTCAAAAAAATCACAGCCATTCATCAATCACGGTAAGATTCAATGATTTGCTGTCCTTTTTGCCAATTCTGTAGGTTTGATTTTTGTTGTTACAAGTTGTTTCATTTTGTCGCTCGCAAAAAAAAGTAGTAGCTCCATTTCGTCCAATGAAAATTCGTTGGGTTCCTAAAAAAGAAGTTTCTGTTGCTTCACTTTTCAGCGAAAATTTTGTAGCTTGATCTGTAATATCGTGAGCGCCACAAGTAGCCGTCGAACCAGGGCCCCAAAGTAAACAACAATACTGGCACCACCCCCAAACAAACCCACAAGGCCACAACGCCTCCCACAGGGCTGTGTTTGAGGCCTTGGGCCGGCACGGGACAAAGAAGTACCAATGTTTGGAAAGGGAATCTCGGCCTGGTAATGAGGCTATACTTGTTACTATCACTAAGCACGTGAATTAAGGCAGAACCCAATTCGTGGCGATTGAAGCTGGGCCTTTCATTAAGCACGGAAGATCTAGCTCTGTTCGTGTGCTCTCCTGCACGGAATGCGGCGTGCGGAGCGCACTCAGCACCCTACAACCCTGGAGAACCTAGAGAGGTGCCCACCAGGCCGCCAACACCAAGTGGACGGTTGGCGCGTATAGCATGGTGCTGGTGGCAACATATTTGATATAACCAGGCTGTAATCTGCCCGGCCATCATGGTCCTGGATATCACTGAGCCCGGCGAGCACTGGGAGGCCGCCCAGAAGGCCGCGGAGGTGAGTAACAGCCGCTGGGCACGAGTTGCGGAGGCAAACGACTGCCAGTGGACGTGGCCTTGCGACGGTAAGGATAGGAGAGAGGTGCGGCATCAGCAAAGAGCAACGCCTATAACTCATCGTAATCGTCCTCTTTAGGTCTAGGTGTCATTATTCCACTCCATTTATTTTCTTTCTTACTCCACTCTGCTATGCTCTACTTTGCTCGAGCTTTGGTTCTTTATAGGGTCTAGCCTCTGCTTTCTTCATTTTTTTCCTAATAGATGCTACACAAAAATACAATCTTTGCCGGAGGCAATAGCAATTAGTTGGACCCTTGTTACATATATTTATATGTTAATTTTTTGCTATCTTTTGCTCTATGAAAGGAACATACAATTTTCTCTTAAATAGGGGTTCTTGTTGACAGGAAAATAGCAAAAAAGGCATATTAGTAAGGTATACTACTATCATTAATCTCTATAATTTATTGTTTAATTTATACCATTATGGTCATCTTAGGTCGTCCATTTCCTCGTAAGAAATTCTTAATTTCTAGATTTTTTGTATTGTTATTATATCTATATATATGCATATTGGTGTTTTGGGGAAACGGTGTGTCGTGGTATCGGTATCAACATATTCGAACAACTTAGCTTCGAAGCCTGAACATCGATCTTAAAAATCTTAGGTCCACAGCCGTTGATATACACACGTGCCGAGCCAGCTGGCCCACCGATCGATGGATCATGGATGGCTGGGCTGTGGTATGTAACTATGCATCCATGCACATGTCCAAACGGTAATCCGTGTTACGCCGCTCAGGCCTCACTGCCATGTACTTCTGGGCGCTCATTTCGACTGAAATAAGCTGACTTATGAATTATTTTGCACTGTATCTGATTTGTTTTATACTGTAGCTGTTCGTGGTTTTTTTGGTGTAATTAAATATAAAAAATAAAAATAAAAAAACAGGTTAGCCAATCACAAACAATGCAAATAAATATAGAAAAAAGGTCCTAGAAAGCTAAAAAAATTAAGAAATAATATACTAGAAGTGGGAAGCTGAAACCGAAAACGCTGGCCGACATCCTCTCGTACGCCCTTATCTTCTGCGTTATCTCCTTCCCCATGTGGTGACCGGCGTACGTGTTCTTGTTCGGGGGCGATGCGTGGTCGTGGCCCCGAGACCGACCGCCTCGGCCCGGAGCCAGCCTGCAGGACCACCTCTGCTGCTCTTGCACGCTGCGCCTCGCTCACATTCACTCCGCCCCTCGCGCCGCGCCTTGTTTCTACTGTCGCAAGTCACAGGATTCACACGCCGCGTACGGGCTCGGATCGTTATCTATCGCAGGAAAACGTGCCGTTACAGCGCGGAGTAAACGCCCATGAATGCCGAAACGCCTGTGCCTTACGAGAGAAGCCCTCGGTGTCGGTTCCCACCCGGCTCGATCGATCCGAGTCCGGCCGGTCGCTGTACCGACGCAAACTCTAGCGCAGTATCGCTCTCGCAAGTCGCAATGTGGTCGGGCCCCGTCGATCGGGCGGATAATTTCGTGGGCTCACTCATGGCGCCGGGCGGCCCCGACCGGCCACCGAAACCCGGAAACTTTCTGCGCTACCAAATCATGGTTGCCCCATTTCGGGCACGACGCGTTTGGACCACGCCGCGGAGCCGTGCCAAGCAAAGCACGCATGCTAGCTAGCTGTGACAAGACGTACGTATACCGGGCTGGACTAGTAGAAGCGAGGCAGAAGAAATTGCACGTAGGGTGGTACACGTACAAAAAGACTTCCACGTCGTAGTAGTAGCAGCAGTCGAAAAACTCTACTCGGGATAATACATTTTTCTCACCGACTAAAGACAAGAAGGCACACAGGAGCTGAGGAGCACGTACAAGTACACACAAAGAAACGAGTCACACACGATACAACACTCGACGGTCGACATCCAAAAAAAAAACGTTCCGTGAGAAGCCGTTCCCGTTCAGAAAATCGCGGGAAGCGGGTTCAGCGGGAACAGGTCGCGCAGGTCCTGGAAGTAGTCGTTCTCTTGCACCGGCGCCGCCCAGGCCGACGCGGCAGAGGCGTCCCACGGCGGCTCGGGCGACGACGGCTCGGCGTAGAGGAAGCCCGCCTCGGGCTCGAAGTCCCAGAAGCTGCTGCTGGCGTAGACAGGCGCGTCCTCGAACGGCACGAACTCGCCGAGCTCCTCGGGAACGGTGAGGCTGCAGCCGGCGGTGGGCTCGCCGGGGCCTGCCTCAGAGTCGTCCCTGTCCTCCGCCAGGGAGGCCAGGGACGGGACGTTGCGGAGCACGGACGTTGGGGACGACACCGCCGGCGAAGACTCCGCGCCGGACTCGTACCCGGCGGCCACCGGGTCTTGGGCGCCCGCGGAATTGGTGGAGGTGGAGAAGTTAGTGGTGGCACTGGGGCCACGGAGCTGGATAGCGGCGGAGTCGTACACACGCGCAGCCTCCTCGGCGGTGTCGAAGGTGCCGAGCCAGACGCGCACGCCGCGCCACGGGTCGCGGATCTCCGCCGCGTACTTGCCCCACGGCCGCCTCCTGACGCCGCGGAACTTGGTGCTCGGCGCGGCAGAGCCGCCCTTCGCCAGCCTCCTCCGTGCCCCAGTACATCCACCAGCAAGCCGCCTCGCCCGGTCACCGTCCTCGGCTCTGCACTGCTCCGGCAAACCACCAGCAGCAGCAGCCCCCGTCTGCACAAGCGGCGGAGGCGCCGGCGGCAGCTCCCGCAGCATCCTCCCCACCCTCCGGGCCCCGCACCCCTCCTCGCCGGACGACGAGTCCGTCACGTCGGGGTCGTCCCAGAAAATCCTCACCGTGCGGGACCGCGACATGGCACGCACCGGCGTCTTCCTCTCACCACCGAAACCGCACAACGACACCTCTCAAACCAAACAAGCCCTGCAACCTGACCCCAGCAGGAAAGGAAGCCGCAGCCTTAACTGCGCTGCGGGAGCGAGCGAGCGAGCTGACGGACGGATTCGCTCCTGCTCTGCGGATCGGCGGGGGAATAAAGACCAAAGGGACGGGAGGGGGTAGGGGCGGGGGTGGCGTGGCGAGGCGAGGCGAGCAGGCCAGGCGCAGGGGAAGGGAGTGGCCGCAATAAAGACGGCCCCTTCAACTTCTTTAAAAGGCGAGCAGAAATGTAGCAGCAGCAGCAGATCAAAGCAGCGGCAGCGGTAAAGCCGCGCGCGACCCCACCCGTCCTCTGCCGCGTACGTACGTCCCGAAGCAGCGGCGGCGGCCGCGACACGCCGGGGTAATAACGGTTTTCGAACTCTGTGAAATTTGGCTCGAGGAGCTAGGAGGGCTGTGGAAGTAGTACTACCACTGGTACAAGCACTACTGAGAACAGAACAGACCAGAGGGGACTGGACTGCAACAACGAGAGCGCAAAGAACAAGGACGGCAGCGAAGAAGCGAGAGAGATGCCAGGCGGCGGCGGCGGCGGCGTTGAGAGCCGAGTTCGGAAGCGGTGATGGGATGGGAGTTTTGGGGTTTTGGGGAGGCTTTTGGGGGAGTGGACTGGGAAGAGGGCTGGGTGGTTAGCGCCGTCTTATAGGATCGGCCGACCCGACAGCCTCGGTTGGAACCACGCCCGCGATTCCGCGGGGAGACCGTTTTTAACTCCCCCCGCTGGCCACAACTGTAATTAAGTCTCCCGGTTTAACCCCTCCTCCAGCCGCATTTACTAGATGAAATTGCATGGGTTTACGGGCTAGGTCCCATTTCAAATCCCGCGCCACTAGTTTAATTACCCCGAGGGACACTCGCCTCGCTTCCGTCCACTGCTCGTCGAGTAAAGCAGAGTACTTAGAGCAGGTACAATAAGTCTTAGTCAGCAGGTTATATCAAATATAATATCAACAAAATCTTACGTGGCAGAGAGAGAAAGGAAGAGAGAGAAGAAAACTGGCTACTAAGAGCAGGTACAATAAGGCTTAGTCAGCAGGCTATAGCAAATATAATATCAACAAAATCTTACGTGGCAGAGAGAGAAAGGAAGAGAGAGAAGGAAGCTGGCTACTAAATTACAGTTAGCTATAGCACGTAAAAATATGCATTTCACTCTCTTACACGTGGGGTCAAATAGTTATTGTAATAGCTACCTTATTGTATGAACTATTTTTTTGAAGGCTATAGATGAAATGGACAAGTGTTATAGCCACTAATTGGCTATACTATTGTACTTGCTCTAAATTACAGCTAGCTGTAGCACGTAAAAATATGCATTTCACTCTCTTACACATGGGGCCAAATAGTTATTGTAATAGCTACCTTATTGTATGAACTATTTTTTTGAAGGCTATAGATGAAATGGACAAGTGTTATAGCCACTAGTTGGCTATACTATTGTACTTGCTCCTAGGACATTTACATTAGCTGTAACTCCTGCGCGCAGCCTGCCCCTGTCCTGCCTGCCGTGCAAGCTGTGGCAGCGCTGCAGTGCAAGTGGGAAGCTACAGGCGCTGTAGAACGGGCATGCATGGGGTACTGTGCTGTTTCAACTGTGGCACAGTTGAGTGGTGGTTTCAAGTTTGCGCCATGCCTGTCCCTACAATAGGATTGGCACGAGCGATTAGTAGTCCTACGTTCATTCGTCCGTTTCGGCTCACGCTATCTGATTGAGCGAGAGGTTGTTAGCGCCATTAAGTACGGAGTAATGCCATCACGTACAGTTCGCGGTGGTGGACGCTTCTGGGACATTAAGTACGGCGTAATGGCGTCTATATGGGACGATTTCTACGCGGCACTAATGGCGGTTCATTCGGTCAGGAGTGTTATCACGCGCGATCGATGAGACGACGGCGGCTTGTCTGAAGAAACAAAGCCGTGCGCCGATGCTGCCATCTCCGTCAGTCCGGGCTCCGGTCTCGAGCCCGAACAGCGAGCAGGGCTCCGTCCCGCCGTGATATTTTGGCCGATGTACGGAGCTCGGGCCCGCGCCAGCGTGGTCCCTGAGAGGCGGGGCCCACCGGGCAGCGCTCGCATACTCTCGCAGGGGAGGGCGAGGAGGGCGTGGGGCCATTGGCTCAGGAGGGGGAGGAGCCAGTCGCGGGGTGACGCGTGGTGGGCCCTGCGGGGTAGGGGCATCGGGGCGCGGGAGAGGGGGAGGTGGGGCGGCACGTGATGGCGGTCGGTGGTGGTTGGAAAGGAAATTCCGGTCAAATCGTCGGGCGGAGCACCGGCGCAGAGAGCCTCTGACCCCGGAGCCATTAAACTAAAACCCGTCTCTCCCTGCGTGCTTAGCGGGTCGGATTACTTCGGATGAACTGCGTCTGCCCCTGCCTGGGTAAAGAAGCGATCTCTTAGCTACGACGAGATTGCTCAGCTCCTGTACGTCTGTATCAGAGCACTACTGCATTCAGCGCCTTTGATTGTGTGGTGCAAGAATGGGTATTCCGGTGATCTTCTTTTGGGCACAATGAGCTCGGGCGTGACTCGCATGGTCATGAGTAAGGCCAGTTTGGATTATTTGTCGGCTTTCACCTGGATGAGAGGTAGTTTATCCCTGTTTTTTAGATAATGGAACAAAATTCCAGCTTCTACTTAGTTTATCCCTGTTAGGAAAGTCTAATTTCAGTCTAAAAATGGAAGCTTAACTATACGTACTTAGCATCTTCTTCTAATTGTGAGGTCCAATTTCTGCGTAGTAGTAGTACGTTTATGCTACAAGATACAAACCTCACCCAACTCCTTGGAAAGGTATATTTAGCTACTGCAATAAGTTTATGTCCTTCTTAGCACGGCCTTGACCTTTCTGCTGTACTTGTTGTTCAGTATATATACCTTGTGTTAGTTTGGTTCATAATTTTCCTTGTACTACAGTCGTTCACCAGATTTATAATCTCATCAGTCTATATGTGGAGCATTAAAGTCGTGAGGTCCCTGGAGGGAAAAATCGACTTTATTTAGTTTTCCGCTGGGTTGGCCGAAAAGAGGGGGCAAGCAAGCACATGACAAGTAGCGAATTCATTTACAAAACGTGTTTTTATTTTGGGACTGTCACATCTGTCCACAAAAAATGTATTTTCGACAATTACGTGATGTCTACTATATCACGTCATTTCATCCGACGTATTCTTGTCTGGTAATTTTCTGATCAAGTCGCCGTAGCAACAGAAGCTCCATTTCTATAGACGTATAGCTGTAAATATAAAAAGAATCAGTAGTATATGGCTGACACCCAAACTATAGGGCCACCATCCTACAATGAAGTTCGTTTTTTTGCTCGACCTCTATGTTTACCTTGTGCATGTACCAATTAGGCCTACTTGAAACACGATAATTCTTATAAATTATTATGGATGTTAAACTGTTTCGTACCGAATTTCCATAAAAAATAGCTAGAGTATTACTGTAAGTATAATTAAGTTACTCCAACCAGTAAGTTGCTGCTATACTTAAATGAACATTTTAAGTTTTGTTTGGAATGCAATAATTTTTCATTGGAATTGATCTGTTTCGTATGATTTTTTTGCGTTTCAAAATGCATATCTTCATGGTTGTTAACTTTGGGAATTCTCACAGTTTACTTTTGATATTTGTCGTGCGAAGGGGGAAAGACCAGGTAGGAATATTTTCGTTCTTTTCAATTTTTTCAGTTAGCTTTTGGTTTCGGCTACTTTCAGCTATTTCTATTTATTAGACTAATAAATCACAGCTAAATATCATAAGTTGCAGCTCAAAGAAACTTGAAGCAGTAAGTTTTTATCATTAACGGGGTTTTGGCTTTGGCTACTTTCAGTGATCATTATTTATTAGACTAATAAATCATATCTAAAGGTTATAAGTTATAACTCAAAAAAAAACTTGAAGCAGGAAGTTTTTTATCGGGTTTGGTTGTTTGGATCCAAACCCGCGCTCTGGCATTAACGGCCAGGATCGGCTCACTCTCCCATCAGTTTTAGAGATCTTTGTTCGCTTTATTTGTCTTCGATATTTGGCATACGGCCCTTTAATTTATCGCGAGCGTGCACTGCCGATAGCTATCTTAGCATCTGGGAAGTTCTGTTGTAGTCTCAGTCTATACACGTGCATGCGGTGCTTTAGCCTTTAAGCGCCTAGAACCCACTCGATTTTTAAACCGAGCCCCCATATAGAATTCGACCGGCTCTGCACGCATCGAGTGACTCACCGGCCAGTGACACTGCTCAAACCATCTACTGGAGCACGAGTCTGGCTAGGGCTCAACGTGGACTATGCACAGCAGTTACTGGTCCTGTGTCGTGCTCCTATCACCTACAAATGCACTACGCTGTTCGTTGAGAGAGACAAGTTGCTAGAGAAAAGGAACTAGAAGTTGGGTCTCGCGCATGCACGGGCATGGCGCGCGACGCGGCCGGTGGCGTACGTGCACAGTGCATGGTTCTGTCAGGTCACCATCCGCGCGCGACGGCAGAGATTTCGCTCCCATGCACGCACGTGATCGGCACCCAGCCTACTCGTGCGGTGCACGGTGCACGTATACGCCGATACACGTGTGCGTTGCTGGGTGGGGTGGGCGAGAGACTGGATGGGTGCGTGCCCGGCTCACATGGTGGCGAGCAGCGGTGCCAGTGGTCGATCCAGAAGTGTACAGTATACTGATTGAATAATGAACAAAGATAGGTGTACCTTTTGTTTTCTTTTCCTTTAGATGCTATTACGCTGCGCCTTTTTCTTGGCCACGTACGCTCCACGCCACTTTTATGTGCGTACAACATGCTGCCTAGATGCTGGTACGAGGACACGATCATAAGTGACCAAGCGATTAACTTGCCATACAGAAATATACGGATTCTAGTGTACTATATATTAGTTGCTGCCGCAACCGATATTCTCTTAAGCTTTGCAAATGTTCTCTTATCTACTAGCAGTTACTATATACACATGTCCAAAATAAAGCTGAATGCACTTTCAGGAGAGCGCAAATTGGATTTGTGCTGCTAGCTGCATGTGCACGACGTGCAAGTGGCCATTTTGAGTAAAAATTGTTTTGGGATCGAGCAAGCTTACCATGAGCACAATTTGTAGGTCAGGTTTGGGAGCGGACCGATTGATATCCTAGTCTTCTATTAAGATCACCCATTAATCTCGCAAAAGGTACAATTAATGCGAGTTCTCAGTTTTTCCAAAACGCAAGGTTTTCAAATAAGGTTATTGTCCTTCTCGCAAAATCTATTACCATGTCTTGTTCCTCCAGTTGCACGTACCAATCACCCTTCGTATCTACGTATAGGGGTGGGTGTGAAAAAAATATCTAGTGTACAGCTCAGATAAATTTAGTTTAGTCTAGGTAATATTTTTATGGTCCAACTCAGATAGCCTAAATTATTTCATCACTGAGCCCGGAGCATAATAAAATCCTGACTCCGTCACTCAGTGGCGGATCCAGGAAAAATTCTTGGAGGGGCTGAAATACCTTCAGCTCGACCTCAATCCCTTCTACATTATACATCCATGGCTAAAAATTTAAGGGGGCTCCAAGGGTCCGGTAGCGGTAGGGGGGCTCGAGGCCCCCGCCCCACCGCTGGATCCGCCGCTGCCGTCACTGTCTACGCATATACACATGTCTGCATAGTACTAAGCACTTGCTTATTTTCTAAGTGTCCGTATGTCCTCACACTAGGCAACAGTAATAGGAGTAGCTAGGATCCCTAGTGCAATTTCTTGGAGCTTCTTGGGAACTCTAGGATGGTCCCTGGCTAGGTTCCAATGCGAACTGTGGGCAACAAACAGGCCAGGAAGAAGGTCATTGTCCCTACTGATACGCTAATGAGTGGCGATTAGGGCTCCACCTCCCAGCACGCGTGGCACACGCCGACGGGCGTTTGTCATTTGTTTATCGCTAGAGCCAGGCTACGCGTGTACAAGCAAATTAAGTTTCGTATAAACTTCGTAGTAACAGTAGCTGCCATGTGAGCCGCCTCACAGTTAACCTAGGCCCGTCTGTCAGTAGCAGTTCTTATGCAACTGATCGAGTATAATTAAATTCGTGCATGTAGATCTTCCGGGTATATTGTTCTTTACTGTTTTAGTGTACCTCCAAATCAAGTTCTTTTTTTCCCTTCTTGTTTTTGAGTTGAGCTTTAGGTCTATTCAAAATTGTGTGACTTTTAACTTTTAGCTAATTGTTAGAGGTATTAAAGGAGTAAATGATACTTATGTTGAAAAGCTATTTTATTAAAACAGCTTCTGTGACTTCTATAGATAACTTATAGAGAAGTCACCTTAAAAAAACATTCCGTCGAGCTTTTAATTTTTAAAAGTTAATAAGTAGAAGTTATCAGGAACAGGACTTAGAAAAAGGAAAAATGCACTTCCCGTCCGTACAGCCCGGCTTTAACTAATTGCTGCGTTCGTTGTCTCCCATGGCGCCGTGCATGCATGTTCGTTAGATCATCATTTGGAGTTACTGAAGCGATGTCGAGTGGATGGATGCACGCATGCGTATCACGGGGTCATTTTTAGATCTCGACCCCCTTAGATCTTGGCAGCTTAGGCTTTAATTTGGGTGTTTTGTGGAGTACTACTTGGTACATTGAATTGGTTTCAAACCTTTAATTCTGTACATATACTGTTTCGAGCTTTTAATCTTTGTGTACCGGCGAAACAGGTGGTGGTACTGCTGTCTTCAACGGAGCATCAATGGAACTTTCGAGTTCGTTAAGGGTTTTGTATTCTTTTTCTTACTTAAACGCTCATCAACACGTGACTTAAATTTGCATGGAAAGGTCAAATTTTAGTGTGCTTTCTTAGTAATGCTATATTGCCATTGTTTTTTTTGTTGAAAATTGCAATATTGCCATTGTCACGACTATAAATCCTTAAACCTATAAATTTGAAGCTATCTTAGTTATCCTCAAACGAAATATTAGTGTTAATTATTCTGTTCCCTTAAATTTTTTTGGTGTTGACAAAAACCGATGTCTTAGTGCACATGACGGTCGGCTCCTGATGAGACGGCAACGGGGGGAAAGGCTCGAAGAAACAAGCCTGGAAAGACGAATGGGTCCTACTACTCGAGTTCACTTACTACTCACGATTAAGGCTGTAAAAAAGGTCGAAGCTCGTGAGCTATTCGAGTTCGGCTCGCTCTAGGCTCGATTCGAGCTTGGTTCAAATTCTAAGCGAGCCGAACTCGAGCTTGATCTTGAGCTCACGAGCTTCACCGAGTCGAGCTTGAATAGTTCGCGAGCCCCGATTCGAGCTTAAATAGTAATATATATTAATTCTTACCGAGCTTATTCGAGTCGAATTCGAGCTCGAGCTTTTCTTATTGTTTAAAATTAGTGTATATTTGAATTATTTTAACTGTTATCGAGTTTACTAGAGCCGAACTCGAACTTAAAATTTTCTTATTATTGAAAAATAGTGCATAATAACTTATTTTAATTGTTAACGAGCTTCAACGAACCGAGCTCGAGCCTACTCGAGCTTAGACCAAGCCGAACTCGAGCCCAGATCCAAGCTCGCGAGCTCGAGATCAAGCTCGAGTTCGGCTCGTTTAGAGTTCGAATCGAGCCTAGAGCGAGCTGAACTCGAGTAGCTCGCGAGCTTCGACCTTTTTTTTATAGCCCTAATCGTGAGTAGTAAGTGAACTCGAGCCCAGATCCAAGCTCGAGCCTAGAAGGTCAAGCTCGCTCGAGCTCAGCTCGTTTACAGCCCTACTCACGATTTGTACTAAAAGTGATTTAACATCTCGCTCATTTTGACTTGAACTTTTAGCTTTTGGTTTTTTTTAACTATTTCTAAATTTCGTTCTTTTCTGACTTTTTAGTTTTTTCATTTTTTTATCGGTTTGTTTTCCGTATTTATTTTTATTGTCTATGATTGGTTAACCTGTTTTTCTATTTTTAATTTTTTTTAATTTAATTACGCCAAATAAACCATCATCAGCTATAATGTAATTTCAGCCAACTATAATGCAATTTCAACCATAAGTCACTTTTTTCAACCGAAATGTGCGGGCTTACTCCCATTCGTTCCTTGAGTCACAACAATTTTTCTTCATGTACATTGTTCGATCTTACTAGCATACACTTAGGTACAAACAATGCTACTACCTATAATTGTATCATAAATTGTCTTAAAATCCATCGCAGTAAAATATTCTTAGTTTCATATAAAAAGGTATCTTGTTGACTATATAAAGCTGGTACTACTAGTGTTATAATATGTATTTTATTTTTGTGATTTATAACGTCATATCGAAATTACTTGTGAAGTATATACTCCCTCCGGTTAAAAATAATTAAGTGCCATCCGAAAGTGTGCACAGTCAAACTATTTTAACTTTAACAATATCTACATGAATATATAGATTGGTCATGTGAAAAATATATAATATGAGTATTTTTTTTCTCAAGAAATACTTTCATAATAATATAATATTACAAGATTTTACAAAAATACTACAACAAAGACTAGTCGCAAAGTTTATGTTTTGGAGACTGTGTTGATGTCTAAAATAATAATTATTTTGTGACTAAAGGTTTTTAGAGACTATGTAAATATCTAAAACAACATATATTTAAAAGGAAAAGGTCCATTTGACCTCTTCAAGTTTTCAACCCACAACTACAAACCAGGAAATCGACCGGGACAACTACCAATACCATGCAAATCACCCCCCCCCCCCTACATAGCAAATCCACTAGGTTTCACTGATATAGCATATACGTGGACAATTTTACTCTCACATAAGTGTTGAATCACCTTCTAGTTTGCTATACATACATCTTAATGAATTAGAAAAAATACAAGAGTTGATGGGCCCATCATATTTTTTTATTTGTTTGGATGATTTGGGCTTCTTTTATTTGTTGATTTGCTTACCGGTTGCCACGTCATTTTAAAACAAGACTACATGTCAAAAACTACTTCCATGTTCGCACCACATCAGTGAAATTGGAGTGGATTTGCTGTGAGAGTGTGATTTGCACGGTATTGATAGCTGAGGGCTAGTTATCCGATTTTGTGGTTAGAAGTTTGTCGATGATCAAATCATTGATTTTACGAATTATAGGGAAAACCGAGCCTCACAAAAGAATTTCGAAAGGAGAAAGGGGATTGTCTTTATTGCTATGCTAGGATTACATTGTGCTCTCGTAGAGCGATTACAAAGGGGATATTGCTAACCTTAACTTTACTATTTCTTGCCTCTATTGTCTAGCACTTAATCTTATGCGTCTTTGTTTGTTGATTGATTTATCGATATCTATCTTCATCTTCTCCCTAAGGCTTAAATAGCATCGAAGAGGTGTTAATTGTCTTTCTGGAATAGGTGCCTTGTCAGTTCCTCACGTATGATCGAGCGAACAGTTGCTATCAACGAGAGAAATCTGACAAATAACTATTGATTGGTTATGTCTTAGTGAGAGAAGATTGTAGCAACAACTATGAGACGGTTGTGGTACGAGGAATAGGGCCGAATTGTCATGCTGTTATTGGGGTTAGGGACACATGTGCCCTATTTCACCATATGGGAAACTGCCTAAAGTTGAGCTTAGTTATCGGATCATAGGATATCTGAGTAGCAGTTGGTCAGGTAGTAATTCTCCAACCAAAGGCACTTGGGCAGTAATCTTTTGACCAGGGGTGCTCGGTTACTATTACTCCAAGTGATCTACAATCACAACAATGTAGAGCTTTAATTACATATTATAGTCATATTTAATGGATTATCCTATCCTCATCAGCTAGCCTGTAAGCTTTAAGTGAATTCATGGCTTAGAATCCTTCAATTGAGACACAAAGTTGAAAGGTCTTTCTGACGATGGTCAATAAAGATAGATAAGTTTTTTCACTTGAAGTTGAAGAACCAATTGGAAGGAGACTGGAACCAAGGAGTTTATATCCATTAGGCACAATTGCTATAACCATGAGCTTTGGTTGTGAGAAAAACCTTTATAAGTTCAAGGAGTACTAGTTGATTTTCACGTTTTCCAAAAAACCTTTCGAATTCCCCATCCTTTCTCTATTTTCTCCACATTAGAATTCTTTTCCCCCAAATTCCCTTGATCCACACTAGATCCAAGCCATTTGCAAATAGAATAATGTCTGGATTAATCTTTGAACAGGCAAGGTCTGAACTAGGATGAAAGAAATTTAAGGTTTGGAGGATGCACCACTGATCCCTGATCCAGTTTTGATCCCATGGAAGTTAGCTATGCGGAACATTCTGAATGGCAAGATACATGTGTTCTGGGTGTTCGTAGAATGTGGGTTCAAAAATCCTGGCGCCCCCCTTCTTATTAGTGTTGCTTGAGTTCTACAGGATCAAATTGGTGAATCTGGCATCCAATTCAATCACCATACTTAGTATCTTTGTGTATCTATGTGAGGCATATTCCGATGAACCTAGAGCTTTTCAAATATTACTATCAGAAGGTCGGAAGAGTCAGGAAGGTGGGATAGTCACCCAGGAATTGCTCTCTATGTCTTCATAATGGAAAGGCGACATAGTACGTCCTGATGTACTCAAAGTCTTCCTGATCGTCATGGAAGAAACTTTGGTTCTATATGATAGTGAGCAAGGAAGACAAACTATAGTTTGTGGGAAGGGTTGCTATAGAGAGCCTAGGGTGGAGATTTGCTCCTAGGAAGGAGGGAAGGATACAATGACTGGTCGATGCCATCGTGTATCTGAAGGATAAGGGATTGACATCATGGCACATGGTGAGAGATTTTAACATACGGTGAATTAGTCTGTTGAAATAGTACATTCATATTTGAGAGACCATGTGGAGGTGTCCCCATGTTTGTGATGAGTAATTGACTCGGTTTCTGAAAAGTTTGAGTTTGGTTTGGTCGGTTTGCGCCAAATCGGTGCATGGCGCGGTTTGGTTCAGTTGGACTTGGTCGAACGTGGTCGGAGGTGTTTAGGACGGTTGTTCTTTTTCTCGATCGGTCGTTCGGGCTTTTTCATGTATGCGTATGTCTTATTGATGCTAATGATTATACTGTTTTGTGCGGTGCTATGTGACGGTTTGCTTGTCTGTCTGACTACATGACTTCGGAGCTAGGTCATGGTGCGGCGTGGGAGGACCGGGACTAGGCACAAAACGTGTTGATGTCCAGACGGTCGGAGACGTCGAAGATGATCGAGGCTGCTGAGGTGGTTGCGAGCCGGAAGACGAGGAACCGGAGCTGGAGCTACCGGTGATGGACACGACGGGCGACGGCGAGGAGGACCGGGACTAAGCTCAGGGAGGAGCTGACGTCCAGACGGTCAGGATGCCGGGTGCGGTCGTACGATGACAGGAAGCTTCTGGGAAGTTGCGGCAGGGGCATTTTGGTAAAATGCGCGAGGCTACAAAATTGGAAGCGAGATCGGTTGAAGATAACAGGTTGGAGACCCATTAGTGGAAAAGAGGAGGAGGTTAGGGTTTAGATTGGAATATGTGGTTTCCCTCCAAATCCTGGATGCTTTGACCTCTTTGCCTCATATGGATGTGAGGCTTGTGAGTGGAAAGGGGCTGACCTTTCTTGATTTTCTTCTTTGAGTGAGAGTCCTGCCTACATGTGGAGAGGTGGAGGCAGTAGCTTAGGAAGAAAGCAAGCAGTAGAGAGAGTGGTTCCAGTGTGTGTTTGTCTCTCGTGTGAGTTCATCTCAGTATTGGAATCATGTAGTGAGGTGTATGTAAAACTCTCAATCATGTAATCATTCATCTCCTTGTATCAATCTGAGATGTTCTTTGTTTGAGTATCTTGAGTCTCCTTGCTTTCTCTGTGTTCTGGTCTTTAGTTCTTCTTCTCTACCTCTTTTGTCTTTTGAGATGAATCCTTGTTGAGTAGCTGAAAATCCTTTTGCTATGACTTGGGAATACCTTCAAGGGCTTTTGGCTAATTCATTCCTAAGAGCAAAAGGTTGAATCTAAACGTATTTTCATCTCTTGCACTTCCTCTGTTTTGGCTTGGCTAGGGTTTAGAGGCAGGGGACGCTCGGTTCTTTGTTTTTCCCAGTGAATTGGCTGCTAAAGATTTGTGGTTCTTTGCCATGAGATCATTTCTTGATGTATTACAAAGTCTCATAAGCAAAGATCGGAGAATGACAAGCAAATTGGGAAATCTGTCCTATTTTCAGTGCAGTGACAAATTTGTGCTCAAGAGTTGATTTCTTGTTCTTTTGGTCATATCCTTTGATTCCTAAGGTCTTTCCTGCTATTTAGTTCTCAGTCCCACTTGTTAGCCTTGAGAAAATTGGCAAGGACTCATCAATGTTTCAGTTTTCAGGTGGCTGCAGTAAGTACTGTGCATTGTTGTTATTTTCGGCCTGCAGTCTTTCGGTTTGCAACTCTGCATTTCGGTCTGCAGCCTGCATTTCCATTCGGCCAGTGCAGTGTGCTGTTTTCTTTTGTGCTCTTTCGGTCTGCAAAATAGCAATGGGCTGCTGCTTCTGAATCTCAGTTTTGGCTGTGCCTTCTTTTCTATGCTGCAGTCTTTAAATTGTCTTGACTAGGAAATTTTAGTTCAGTTCTTTTCAGTGTGTTGTGCATTTTCTTTCTGCAGTTTTTGGGCAGCAATTAGTGTCTTGTAGGCTGCAGTTTCAGCCTTTTTAAATCTGTGCCGAGTGTTGTTTTTCAGCTGTTTTCAGCTGCTGTAGATGCTGCATTTTCAGCCCCTGTTTTCAACCTAAAGCCTTCAGTTTCAGTTGCAAAATTCAGCCGAGAACAGCTCAAGTTACTTTGCAGTTTTCAACCAATCTTTGGTCTGCAAAACTGCATTCAACTGCAGCTTCTCAATTTGTTTTCGGCTGAAGCAATCTGTAGCCTGCAATTCTGCATTTCTGTGTTCGGCTGAAGCAAACTGCAGCCTGCAATTCTGCATTTTTGTGTTCGGCCTACTGCATTTCTTCAGAAAATCAGATTCTCGGGCAGACTGAAATCAGTAGTAATCATGCAGTCTTTTGAGTTTGTAGTTTTCAGTCCTTGTTCGCTGCACATGTATTCTTTGTGCTAGCAATTTTCAATCTGCAGTGTGCTCTCTTTGGCTTTTTCGGTTGCAGCCCCAAGTCCATTTTCAGTCTGTATTCAGTTTTCTTTGTTCCAGTAAATTTCTCTCTGTGTTTCTTCTTGCAGTCGGCACTCAGCTTTGCATTTCCAGTGACCCTTTTCAGGCAAGTTTTGTGAGCATTCAAGATTGTTGTTTGCAGCCTTTTCGGCCAAGTTTGACTCAAACTCTTTTGTCGGTCTGTCATTGGTTTTCCAGTGAGCTTTTGGTTTCCTTCTTCATAGCTCCTATAGCTATCGGAGAAAAGATTGTGAATACTTTGGGGCGATTTTTGAAGGCACCATTCACTCCCCTCTGTTGCCATTTCCGATCCTACAATATTATGTTTTGGTATGAGGGAGCGAAATATTCAACCAGAGACTCCTCAGAAGGTAAACATTCAAGGTTCGAAATCTTTTTGTTTAATAGTGTCTTTCCTGACTTGTAGTTCTCCCTTTTGATTTTATAGTCTTATATCCTTCTGAGATAAGATAAAAGGTGAAGACAATCTATGAAGGGGAACCCGAGTAGAAAGAAGGAGTCCCTTTGATCTTGGCGGTTACCTCTCTCCAGAGGATTGGATCAAGAGGCTCAAGATAATTATGATACCTATAACCAGAACTATCTTCTGATCGATATGTTCTAATGTTCCTGACATATATAGCTGATCAGAATGGATTGTTCTGGACCAACGGAAGGCGCAAAAGAAATCACACCAACTCTAAGGAAATGAAGGCCTGTAAAGAAGTCATATGGGGCGTTGGGATCTTCTTGTGCTCCTCCAATTACTCAGGCGCCTAAGGAGAACGCAAAAATCCCCTCGGAAGTTTTCTTATAAACACACTGCTACTCTTGTATGAAGAATAGACAAATTACATCATCGATAATATATTTCTTGGACGAAGGCTTTCACTGTCGAGCTTGTTGCTGATGTCGAGAGCACTGGAGCGGAGCCAAAGCAGCTAGTCAGAGGGGTTGAGGCTGCAAGACCGGTAGTGGAAGCAAGGCCACTGGTCATGAGCATCGAGGTGCCAGGGATCGAATGAGTTCAGAACCTGGTGGCAACCCCTAAGACTTCTTTAGTACCAATGGAAACAACTATTCTAGTGGTCGAGGAAGTCCAAACCTCCGAGGAGGTTCAAGTGACTGGAGAGACAATCTCTAATCGCCCCAAGAAGAAAACGTCTAAGGATGTTACTTCGAGTGAGTGCATCCAGTCGGAAGTGCTAAGGGTCTGACCAGTCTTACTAGTTCTGAACTAGTAAAATCGGTTGAAAAAAGAGGAAGGCAAGTACCCTGGGCTATGCTTTAGGGAAATTCAAATTCACGACAAAGAAGACCAGATATAAAATAGTTATCAGAAATGTATTATCATACCCTTGACCTTTTGATATCTTGTATTCCTTACTTCCTCTTTGTTTTTTGATTTTGAAGTGCATTTGCCACATCAGGTGCTAACCTCCTAAGTGCTTCTATAGAAGAAGCATCCAGGGAAAAATGGTCATACCTGTTCCTTAGTCGGTAGCGATGTCAACTAGAGGAACGGAGGTTGCTATGATTGAAAATCACTTGGTGGCTCCAACACCATCGAAGGATGTGATAATAGAGGTGAAGGCGAAGACCCAGCAGGTCCCTGCATCTGTTGAGAAGACTGTGGTCTAGGAGGAAGAGATACAAATTCTTCCTCCATTCCTTGGAGGTTCGGTGGTTGAGAGATCTTCAATGATCGGGTGATCTCCTCATCCAAAGGATATTCTTGATTGGGGCTATATTTTCAACAAACAAAGACTTGAAGATCTTTGATGGAGAAAGGTATCATACCTCGAGTTCAAGACTAGACTCGAGGAGCTCTATTCCACATTTATCGATAAGCTTGTCTCGGTAAGTACTTAAGACTACTCTTACTATTGTCGACATGATTGAAATTCCTCTGAATTTTTTCTTCTCTGTTTTTGTTTTTGCACATGGTGGAGGTAATCTCTTTGGTTGAAGAAGCGACCAAGCACTCTTTAGCTCTTGAGAAGCAAAGAGCCACTCTCTGATGACTGGTAAGTCTCTTTAATTTCTGTTGTCGTACAATATTTTCTTTTTTGTGATTCTTTGTGTTCTTTTGTAGGTCAGAATGTATGGTGAAACTGCTCGAGGAGAACCTTAAGAAGGAGAGGGAAGTGTTCAAGTCTACATTGACTGAGAACGAACAACTCCTCAAGATTCTCGAGCAGAAGAACCTTCAATTGAAAAGTAAGTCCTTTTTCAATTGTACTTCATATTGAAGCGCAAGTATATTTAATAACAATGCTCCTGAGCACAAAGAGGATATTGAAGCACATGAGAAGATCAACCAAAGTAACTAGTCGTACATCCAATCAGTTTCTTAATCATTCAAAGTTATCTTGGTTAATTCCATTTTATTTGTACAGAATGAGCTTTAAAACTTCAAGAACTTGAGAAAACCCTTGGGGTCGAGGAGGAGATGAAAAAGTAGTACAAGAAGATTTACAAGACAAAATACTTTTTCTTAATACCATGCTCACTGAGATAGGTGTAGGAGCACTTACTTCCTCCTCGGTGTGCCGCATAGTGAAGCAAGTTAAAAACCTTCAAAGCCTATTAACTACTTCCAGGAACAACCACGAGCAGATTATGTGTAATGCTGTCACAGATGGAGTCATCTTTGCATTGGCTAAACTTATGGCATCAAATCCTTCTCTTAACCTACATACACTCAAAGTATAGTTTGACTACTCAAAGGAAGAAGCAACAAAGTTTTTTTTAAAGAGGTAAGGTGTTTCGGGAACAAGATTACTGCTAATATAAAGGTTGGATCTCCAACAGACAATGGCCAGTTGGAAAGTTCCGATGAGTAGTTAATTTAAGATTTAATTATATGTAACCTACATTCTTCTTTGATTGAGAAGAATGTTGATCTTATCTCCCCTAAGAATGGTGATCTTTTTACCCTAGCCCTTGACTGCTTTCCTAGTAGGAAAATGTACTAGATAGTAGAAGAGGAAGACATAGTATTTTGTCTCTAACAATAGACTTATATATATCGACACTTTTGGTAGTAAGACAGCAAAGGATCATATAGTACTAGTAAATTATCATGATGGGTAGAGCCAGAGTGAGAGATTTTGACCAACTGTAGATACCTTTGACCATAACCGTGATATAACAAAGTCATGGAACGTTGGTGTTGGACCCGGATTTAGCCAATGCAGAATCCTTTGTGAAACAACTGCACTATTCTCTAAGTCAGTAAATAGTTCTCATAGATACACCACTGAATCATTTCATACATAACATCAACCATACCATACATTAATATTACATATCAGAGTTCAATTAGACCGCGTCGGGTCAAGTTCACAATGAGGGCCAACTAGGCCAAATTGATACATTACATAAAGTGAAAGTGATAACAAAAGGGGGAGAGCACATCTCACCACAAGCAAGAGACTAACTGGGGATAAGAACTTAGACTACTAGACACTATTCTAATCACCTCCATCTTCTTCTCCATCAACTCGTAGGGCATCATAGTACGCGTAGTGACTTTGATCGGCAAGTTATGAGGGATTTAGTGAGCAAGGGTGATAACAAACAATCATGCTCCACAAAGCAACACATATAATGCCATATTATATGTGCAAGGTTCAACAAAGGAAGGCTCGGGTTCTTTTATTTGCAAAAGGCATTATTTGAAAATTACAATAATTAGAAATTCCTATAACTTAGCATTTGAACTAAACTATGTTTTTATTAAAGAGAGTAAAATTGTACAATATTTATAATGTGTAGGTTCTATCCACTTGTTACATGGTTCTATCCATCATATGCTAGTTTTGATACTAGGATTTCATCCACCCAGGACAAACCAAATTCAGGGTTACATCCACCCGATGAGTTTTCATTTCACCCATAAAGTTTTTAAAATAGATACTAAGTCAAGTAAGTTCACATGCCCACCCATGACCGTGGGCATGGTTGTTCGAACAGTTTTCACTCTGTAGAGATTGCACACTTTATCCGTAAGAGATAATCAACTTGTTATATTTCACATATTTTCTTGGACATATGAATCAAGAAGATCACCATAAGACCTTTATAATGCATCCCCCAATGTAAGTTACATCCGCTAAGATTTTGTTTTAGAGTGGTTATGTCCACCACACCAATACCCCCCTCTTGCACTACACCACAACTTAAATCCAGCGACACGACCCCAGCGACATAACCTGTGTCCATGATGACTTAAATTTAGCGACATGACCAATGGGACATTCCAATGGTGCAACCCGTACTGGTGGATGCAAATTATTTAGCTAGGTCATACCCATTATAGACTTATGGTTGTACTATTTTACATTGGGAGATCATTATATGATTCAACCCTTACAGTTATCTAGGCGGCACTACTACAAACCATAATTTCTCGTGCTACATCTACTCAACCCTCTTACCATCTGTCCAGATAGGTAAAGCAAGTTTTAGGATTTTGAGAATTACAAAACTAAGTTACCTCAACATACCAATCATTTCCCTCCAATGGCTGTCCAAAATTTAGTTTTCATGACTGTAAGATGATGATAGGGCAATTTAATGCCCTGGTACTTAAACAAGGCTTAGCATGATGCTTAAGTACTACTTATAGCTAGTATAGTTACCATTATATTTCTAGGATGACAAGGATTATGTGATTCAATTGTCCAAAGGATGGTGTAATAAAAATAAAATGTTGAATAGGCATATATCTATAACCATAAGCGAACATACATTTGCATAACAATTAAAGTATGCAATTTGATAACTTAAAGAAATATAAATTTGCATAAAAATGTAGGTTCAATATAATCAAATCATTGGCTTGCTAGGTTCACAAGTGGGTTGGTTTTGAAAATCTTAACTTGCCTCTAACTGCAGCTCTTTCGTGTCCTCGTACTCTGCTTGGACGATTGCATCAGAAAACAAATAAACATGTGAGCAAAATAAATAAATTCAAATAAAAATTCAAATAAACTTCAAGTTGAGAGATTCCACTATCATTAGATAGACATCGAATTTAGATGAATTTACAAACAAGTTTAATTTAATTTGGAGTTAAAATGAGTAAGAACGGGCTTTCCAAATTTTAAATCAGGATTTAATCCAAAATAAATAGAGGAGAGAGAGTACACTCTTACTGACTGGTGGGATTGGGATCCACTGGAATTAAAGTAATTTTCAAATTATTTCATTACTAAAAAAGGCTACAAAGACTGATGGGTAAGGCCATAAGTTTTAATTACATTTCAAATTAAATTCTAAAAGAAAAAGGCTTGAGGGGCTGACTAGTGGGACCAACCACTATTCAGTACAGTGAGCCGGACACATTTGTCAGTGGCTCTCTACGAAAAAATAGGGGTTTAAAAGGATTTTTAACGAACAAGAGCCCACATGTCATCGAGTCAAAGGCTTAACTTAGTGAGCGGGCTCCGAATGACATCAAAAGGATTAGTAGAAATAATCATAGTCATTAATGCTAAATAGAAAATTAAACTTAGGTCCCGCTTGTTTAGGCTTGGGTTTCTGGTTTTCTGCTTATTTTCACTATTCCTAAATTTCGTCTTTTTCTGATTTTTTTGTATTTTTTGAGATTTTTTGCCAGTTCTTTTTTTCCCGTATTCATTCGCATTATACATGTTGGGCTAACTTTTTTTCATTTTTAAATTTTTTAAAATTTAATTATGCCAAATAAGTCACCATCACCTACAGTGTAATTTCAACCAACAATAGTAAAAATTCAGCCATAAGCCACGAAAAATTAGCCTAACCAGGCACATCTTTAATCTCGGTCCGGGTGACGAATGAGGAATTGACTGCACGTCTGCAACTTGGAAAAGAACTGCAGAGGCAGCAGAGACGGGCGTTGGTCCAGCGTGCACGAAGGCCGGGTCACGCCCGTCAGGGATAGGAGATATCCTACCAGCGATAGCAGCGGAAGTCGTACCATATCAAAATGGCATGCATGGCAGGTAGCAGCAGTATACGGCTCAATCGCCCAAGTGCCGCGACGAACGAGCGCTCGAGCCACGAGACCACGCATCACGCGCAGAGGGGAAAAGGGTGGAGAGACGCAGCGGATTGGAGCCTTGCGGGTGCCGTCCGGGCATGCATCGCATGGCATGGTTTTCGGAGTGGCGCTGCACCTGCACTGCTTCCTCTCCATCGGCGGACGGCAGCGCTTGTCCTGTTCCATCTGCTGCGCCGTCGCACTTCTCGGACGGCGTAATGGGTGCCGGGATAGCCGTTTCCTGCTCGAGAGCTGCATGCCGCTCATTTGTTTCCTTTTTCGTTGGGATCGCTAACACTTCGAGTTCTGTTTTCTTCTCTAAATGAGATTGAAGCTCCGATTAAAATTGACTGTAAAATATAAAATGGGTAGAGAAAACAGTGCTTAGCGCACTGTCACTGTAGCTTATTGGAAGTGAGTTGGCGGCTTTACCTAGCGATGTGTGGGTTGATTGGCCGTGGCGAAGAGAGGAGGCATTCTAGAGCCTGTCTAGGAGACCTTAGTTCTAAGAGCAACTCCAACAGGGCCCCTACTTGAGCCCTCAAACCTCATATTTGAGAGTTTGAAGTAAAAATAGAGGTCCAGCAGGGCCCCTACTAGAGCCCTCAAATTTGAGGAGCCCCTCAAATTCCCCCTTCAGCCCTCATTCCTAGGGGCTCTAGGCCAAGCCCTCAAATTTCTGTTGGAGTCGTTTTCCCCACCCGCCTCTTTCCCCTCCCGAGCGCGCCGCCAGTTCCCCTCCCCGCGCGTGGTAGCCAAGGCCGATGCCGCCGCGTACCCGCCTCCATCCGCGTACCCACCGGCAGCCAAGGCCGATGGGGCAGCCGCGGCCTACCCACCTCCGTCCGCCTATCCGCCTCCCGGCAAGGCAAGTGACCCATCGACGACGGCGTACCCGCCTCCTTCCGGCTACCCGCCCATGGGAAAGCCGGTGACGACCTACCCGGCCGCCGCCGGACCGAGCACCGCCACGCCATACGCTGCCCCGCCTCCGCAGTACGGGTACGGGTACCCAGCCCAGCAGCCAGCTGGCTACGGCTACCCCCCGCCGCCGCAGGCTGGTTACGGGTACCCGCCGCCGCCGCAGGCCGGGTACGGCTACCAGCAGCAGACCGTGAAGCCGCCGAGGAAGAACAACTTCGGGATGGGTCTCGGAGCCGGGCTGCTCGGAGGCGCGCTCGGCGGGCTCCTGATCGGAGAGATGGCTTCGGACGCGTCGGCGTACGATGCCGGCTACGACGCCGGGTTCGACAACGGTGGGGGCTTCGATTTCTAGTGCGTTTTGGCGATCAGATGCAATGGACTTTCCCCCCGTTTTGGTTCAGTATTTTCCCCATCCTTTCTGTACTTAACTTCCAGTGGCAGGATCAAATTATACATCATCTTCAGTGAATCTGCGATGTGGTAGTGTAAATACTCGAGGAGTTTCACACCATGTGTGGCGAATACTTCTGATACATGAACTGCTGTTTTGTTTGAGTTAACTCGAATCTTTAGTATGTCGCCATTCTGATTTGATTACCTGCTTGTCGATTTGATCAATTTGCGCGTTAAATATTCCCAAAGCTGTATACTACCCAAGCTGTTTACATGAATTCTAGTAGGAGAGGAGGAGGCGCGGTGGACGAGCGGGGAGCGCACGGGTGGAGGAGAGGAGGGGTACAGAAATTTGAGAATGACGAGTGGGCTCTACATGTCATTCTCAGTTGGAATGAATTTGAGGGCCCTGATTTGAGGGCTTCTGCTGGAGTTCAACTCAAAAAACAGGGCCCTCAAAAGTAGGGGGGCCCTCAAATCAAAAGTAGGGGCTCTGATTTGAGGGCTCCTGTTAGAGTTGCTCTAAGCCTACTTTTTTCACTTTATGATTTATAATTTTTGCGAACAATATATATATATATATATATATATATATATATATATAATGGTTTCTTTGTCATATTTTTGAAGCGGTTTATCGCGACATGTTTTTTGAAATGGTTTATCGGCATTCAGTTCGTTGGCACAACCGATCACACTAGAACTAAAAATCATCAGCCGCAACTAAAAGTCATTATCTGCAGGATTGCCCTGACAAAATCTCTGATTTCTTGTAAGCACCTTCAAACGGATGTGGCTTCTCGAGTTTCTAAAGAAGCGTTTTTTATTGCGGCTTTTGGTCCTATCGTAAGTGTTTGTACAAACGAACTAAATGCCGATAAATCATTTCGAAAATACTATCTCAATAAGTCGTTTCGAAACAGCGACGAAGAAATTGTTTTATTTATTTATTTGTTAAAAAATCATAAATTAAAAATAGCAGAGCTAAGCCTTCTGCACCAACTTCTCGAGAATACTATTGAAGTATAAGTGAATTGCTCATCTTTCCTCATCAGCTTAAATTTTTGAGTGAACTGACCGGTGCATGAAACTCAATATGGTATCAGAGCCAAGAGATCCTGAGTTCAAGACCTGTCCTCATCAGCTTAAGCTTTTGGGTGAACTGGCTGATGCATGAAACTCAATACTAATTTCCCTTCGTCTTGTCTTCCTCTTTGTTCATTTCTCCTATCAAATAGAACAGCCTAAACTTGGTCACCTCTAATCTATTAATTCCGATCTAGATGATTAAGCTCGTGTATAGCTGGCCGGAGGGAGATCGAATAGAGGGGCGTGGACGCCAAGCGATCAAAGCCACCGATTGCCAAATTGATTAGGGTTTGCTTTGCCATGCGCAATGTAAGGCAAGATTAGAAAACATACTAGATTGATTTTACGGTGATTTTGGTATTAATTGAAGAGAGACAAGCAAACATGCTTTCATGTATCTAGGCATCGCCGAGCCGATTAGCTTTGATAGTAGGGAAAACTGCAGACTTGCAGATGCTCTTCTATCCTTTGTTAGTAGCTTTTAGCATTCGAATGACAAGGTTTGGAGTGATTCGATGTGGATTAATTTGCAAGAGGAGATGCCATCGAGCAACGTAGTCTGTAGCAAAGATCACAGACATGTTTGGGTTGAGAACTTGAGATATGAAGATTTCACATACCAATGAAATGTAGAATGGTTACTCCTATGCCCTCAGCTGTTCGTTTCAGCAAATTTTTAAGTAGGGAGCAGAATTTCGTACCGCCAAATTTTTGACCCCAAGCCTGCCTTGTTCCTCAGGCTTAGAAACTTTATTCCATGCCACCAAAGACTTCCCTTTGTAATCAACATCAGAGCCTCTCCATAGGCAGTGTCTCCTGAACTTATTAATTTGAGCAATGACACTTTGTGGTATTTTAAGGGTACACATGTAAAAAGTTGGAAGCTGTGATAGAACAGAATTAACCATTGTCATTCTTCCCTCGTAAGATAGAAATGAAGCTGAGCTTGATAATCTTCTCTCAACTCTCTGAACCATAGGGAAGTAGGCCATGTTCTTTTCACCTTCTAAAAGCTGCTTTTCAGTTTTTCTACAGTAACTAGTTTGTAAACGGAGTATCTTTTCAAGATAGGGTCTATTAGTTAATTGTAGTACATGCTTTACGACTTCATTTATATCAGCAAAAACCGCATGTGAATTTCTGTTACTCTGTAGTCTCTCGCACAAACAGCACAAAAATCACAAGCCGTAGCCAAAAGCCATAAGTTCCAGCCAAAAATAACAAGCCCGTAGTCAGGGGCGGATGTACAGTGTTGGGCCGGGGTCAAGTGACACCGACGACCTCTGGCCCAACCCACATACCCCACCATATATTTTAGCTAGTGACCCCTATGAAAAATCACAGTGACCCCAGCGGCCCAGGCGTCCAGCCCACACTCAGCGATGCTTCGTCTTGCACAGCTACTCAGCGACGGCGCGACGCTTCGTCTTCTAGTTCCGCTTCGCCGAATCGCCGTTCGCCCGCGGTTACGCCCAGGCCCATCACCGCGCTGCCGTGGCCACGGGAGCCTGCGGTCGACGCGCGTATACGTTGATCCAGTAGATCGAGCACCTCCCAGTCCATACGTACATGCATTGTCCACGGGAGCTTGCGGTCGACGCGTGTATACGTTGATCCAGACATCCAGTTACGCCCATACGGCCATACACACTTGCTACGTCATGCATTAGTGAGCGTCCGAGCGATGGTGATGAGCTCAATCTAGAGAGTTATTTAAGGGCTTAATTTTATTCTACTCCACACTTCCTCAGATGTTTGCTTCTTTTTTTGTTTTTCAGTTTGGCTGTGCTTTGTTTGGGTTAATTTGGCAAGGAATAAGTGGCCCTTGGTGAAAGTGATATACCCAAGAACACAGTGGCGTAGCCAGGATTTATAGCTATGGTGGTCTATTGTCTAAAATTTATTTAACCGCTATAAATTTAACATGTCGGTATACAAGTATATGAATTACGAAATGCAATTAAGGTAAAAAAGGCATACGAACTTCATAAAATAAACGAATATAGCTTTCTTAACATAAAATTGAAATATTACATACCCATAGTAGTTGAAAAACAGTACGTCACTACTTCTTCTTCTTGTCAGGCCTGCGCCTTCTAATAGCCATAAAAGTGTTGACGATCTCTTCTTCACTCAATTGTAAGAAGATATCCCGCTCAATAAAAGTGACTAGACAATCATCCAGAAGGCTATCACCCATCTTATTTCTCAACTTATTCTTGATAAAGGTCATTGCAGAAAATACCTCAAGGCCCCTGGACTAAGCAAAGAAACTTTTTTTACCAGTCCATGTGTTCTTTTTTTTGTTCTACCAGTCATGGCCCCTGGGCTAAGCAAAGAAGCATACAAATTTCTTCAATAACCCCAACAGACCAACACTATCCATTTCTAGCCATGTAATTCCAGTTTACTAGTTGTTAGGCGGACTTACTTCTGTTTCCATTTTATTTTATCCACACGACACACCAAATCAAAGCCTAATGTCAAGCATTTCTAATCATGACCACAAGCAAATGACATGTATACTCTGAAACAGTTTACCTTAAAAGCCATATTCAAATTTGTTACTCTGGTAGATAAAATAGGTAAACGGACAGGAGAACAGTTTCACAGTTTTCATTCAGTTCTTTAGTGAATCCATCCCCGAATTCCCATAACTACTGCTTAAGCCTCAAACACCAGGAGGATCCAATTTTTACTCTAAATACCACGTAGATCCAGTTTTTGCTCTTGAAACTTTCACCAAGCCACAGATCATTCATACCCATAAAGAAACGCACCATAAGAAGAAAGATCCCCAACATTACCTCCGTCACAGGTGATGAGGTGAACAGAGACATCGCATTCTAGGACTAGGTAAAGCTTATGTGGTTCGTGACCACACAAGATAGCGCCGCAAGCAAACAGGAACATCTACCAGTAACAGCAACACATTAGAAGATACTGCAGGGGCAAGAAATTACCGTTGGGAATGTCCTTGAGCTTCGTTCCAGAGCCCTACAACACATAAAACAACAAATAGACTGAAGAGATCAGAAAATGAGAAAACGAACGAGCTTCCCAATCTCAAGCATAGGCAAAAAGTGTACAAAAATGGGGGAACATTTGGTCGCTAAGCCTCCAGCATCCTAGAAATAGCTTATTTTTACCATGTCAGTTGTCACCATGTGTGGCTACTGCTGGCTGCTGGGCGCGGACGCAAACTCCAGCGAACTTGGAGCAAATTTGGAGTCTCGGTCTCACGCGAACTCCAGCGCGGACGCGAATACGAACGGAAGAATACGAACGGACGACGCGAATACGCGGCCACGGCGCCACGCGAACTCTCGGAGTCTCGGTCTCACGCCGTCACGCGAACTCCAGCGCGGATCAATGGGCTTTGCCGCTTTGGTTGGACCGAGCGCAGGGTGGTCCGCGGCCCACAGGGACCACCCTGTAGCTCCGCCCCTGCAAGAACAGAGGAGTTTTAGACTTTTAGTTGCTGCAGGCTTGATCCTGAATCCTGATACACGACATGTAATGTTTTTAATTAATGTAAATTTGTTTATGACATTTTCCTTTTGGTTTCCTTCTTGCATTCTGAAACATGATTGATTTTGTGTTTCTTTGTTCAGAAACTAGTTCTTTCCTAAAGAGTGAAGAAGCTGATGGAGTGATGGTTGCAGCGCTTTTCAATCAGTGTAATCTTACTTCCAAGCTTCAAGAAAAATGTCAAGTAAGGAGTTTTGCCCTATGTAATGTGTATGCTATATCTATTATTCAGCTTCATGTTCTAATTTTTAAATATCTCCCTAACCTGACAGGTAGTAATACCATAAACAGCGTTGGTTCCAAATTGGACACTATTTCTCAACTTGCTAAACTGATGGTGGATACAAAAAAGCATCTTGCTTTTCCTTTGGTATATCAACTCCTCAAATTAGTACTTGTGCTACCTGTTGCCACCGCGTCAGTGGAGAGATGTTTTTCGGCAATGAAAATTGTGAAAACGGTATTACGGAATCGAATTAGTGATTTTCGGCAATGAAAATTGTGAAAACGGTATTACGGAATCGAATTAGTGATGAATTTATGAATGATTCAATCATATGCTTCGTGGAGCCAAGCCTTTTAGCTACAATTCCAAATGACGATGTGATAGCTCTTTTTCAAAAGATGAGAACTCGCAAAGAGAAGATTTGAGAGGTAACTATTGTTAATTTCTTACAATGATATTTCTTGTTATCAACTTATCATGTACTGCTGTTAATTTATTCAGTGTATTATGCATGCATGGAACTATAGTACTAGTTTATTACTAGCTATTAGCCTCCATCAATTAGTGATGTATGTTTATAGTGACCCCGGCGATCGTTTTTCCTGGATCCGCCCCTGCCTGTGATGTGCTTACCCCACTGTGGCCGGACCGATCGGGACCGCGGGCCGCCGCCCCACCCCATGTGTGGTCGGTGGTGAACCCCATGCTGACCTACGCGTCTACGACAGAGGCGAGGTACCCCAGCAACTTCATCGCCAACCCGTTCCTTTATGTGCAAGTGAGGCACTACTTCTGGATACCTAGGTTTGCAACAAGAAGAGATGGAATGTGGCATTGGTGCGTCATTCTAGTCCCTAACCTAGGAGTTTTCATATGTTCACTGCAAATTATGTGAGTACTCGAACTAGCAATTTTCAAGAAATGTAAAAGGACGTCATGACCTCGACGGCTCTATGGAATTAAATAGTGATATATGAGTCTCTTCTGATGATGGCAATGCTACTGCTGAGCAATGTGGCCATGACATTTTTGAAGAACCTAAAAGCCAATCAAAAGATTCACTTGTCGAGGAGCCAAAAGTTGGAATGGTCTTCAATAGTGAGAAGAATGTACTCGTGCATTATACAAAGTATACCAAGCAAAAGGGTTTCAGTGTCACCAGAAGAAGCTCAAAAATGATGATAATGGGGAACTCAGATGCAATTGCCATTTGGACAACTGAACCTACTACATTTCTTACCAGGAATTTGCATTCTAGTATTTTGTGTCAGAAGAGTCGGGCATTTGGTTCTGACGACTTCTTTTTTACCTGTCTAATGAGTTTTGATGACTTGTTTTTGACATCTTAGTGTCATGAATTTCATGAACACGCAACTTTGTTGCATTGGGTGATCTCTGAGAACTACAATACAGGCTTACAATTCACACACTATTTTGCTCCAACACAATGAACAGCAGTATCAGGTTTGTGCCGCTGCTAGCTGATGCTTGCATACATGTACATCACATATTTCAAAAGCAAATATTTGGCACTGCTTGACACTTAGAAAAAATTCATGCTTGGACACATAGCAAGCAGAACATAAGTCCACAACTAATAAATTTTCACTGAAAAATGTTACAAAGCACCCATGCTTCCAGTAATAAAAATGCAAGATGGTGTTGCAACCTGAAACTTTTGCTAGTTCAATTGACAAGCTTGCAAACTCTTCGTACAACACTGGAACACATTCTCAAAATGTCATCACAGATCAACTTGGATCGTTCTCAATTGGTTCATTATAGTACAACATATAAGATTTCACGTATAGAAGCAACATAACCAATACAAGATTTCTCAGGAACATTCATTGAGCCACATAATTTTACAAGAATCAAATTTCTTCAATTCAACCTTTTATGAATCTGCAATTCAGGACTTGCAGGAGGGAGGCCGCCATCACGGTGGTTATCTATAGGACGTAGCGGCTGGGCTTCATGGGCATCACCGTTAAGCTGGAGATGATCGGCTTCACTTGTGGCGTGGCCTATGTTGGGTTAATCTTATTGTATGTATGTTTTTGCTCATATGTATGCGAGTACTCTGTATGTATGGTCATTACGACCAGTCTGTGTGGTCGAAACGACCAGTCTTTGTGTTGTCGTTACGACCAGTGCTAAAGCTACTCCGAGTACTTCGTGGTCATAATGCCGTGGTCGATAGTCGATGGTCGTAGTTGATTGTCGATAGCCATGATCGATAGTCAATAGTCAATAGTCAATGGTCCTGGTCGATGGTCGATAGTCGTAGTCGAGAGTCGATGGTCGGTAGTCAGTAGCACATACTCGGAGGAGTACTGTAGATGTCATACTTGGAGGAGTACTATAGACGTCATACTCGGAGGAGTACTATGGACGCCATACTCAGAGGAGTACAGTGGATGCCATACTCGTAAGAGTATTGTAGTGCTCGGAGGCCTCGAAGCCTATGTGTGGATTACGACCAGCGTCGTAGTGACTGTGTGCATGGTCGGTTACGACCACGTTGTGTGTGGTCGTAACGACCAGTGTCGTAGTCGCTGGCGTCGTGGTTGTAGGCTCCTGCGTGTTCGAGGTTGAAACTCCAGTGTAGTGGTAGAAGACAAGGCGAGAATGAAGCCAACGGTCGTGGTCATACGGTGATCACTGTAGCAGTTGGTAGTAGGCGTCAACACAGGTGGTCATGGATGACGCAAGTCATCGTAAGTCGGCTAACTACCTGACGTGGGCAGACGACTGGTCACTAAAGAAGTCAGCAGGTGGCTGAGCTGAGCGGCATGGGCAGGCAGTTGAGTGGCATGGGCAGGCAGTTGAGCGGCGTGGTCAATCGAACTGCTAGGTACGGGCAGCATCGTGGTAGTCATCAGTCGTGTGGAGTGGGTGAATGGCCAGATGTGTGGCCCGGCTGTATCTATATATACCCTGTAAGTCATTTGAAAGATTGAGCCAGTGAATAACAGAGAAAACACAGGAAAAGGTGCATCAGTTTGCACTATAATAGTCGTGCCTCAGTTCTAGTGTTTCAGCTCAGTTATTAGCTCCACCTTGTCATTCCCATCTCCGACAAGCTGTCCACAATTGTGTGTATCAGTCCACAACCAAAACGTACTTTTGAGAGAGTGAGGGCCAATGTTTGGTGAGCAGTCGTAAACTAGTTATGACTGCTAAGGGCGAACGAGTTACGACCACTGAGAGCGGTGCTTCGAGTGCTCAAAATAGTCCACTCCCAACAATTGGTGTACAGTTGTAAACTTGTTTATGACTACTGAGATTGGTGTTCTGAGTGGTTGTAGTCCCCGCCACGCCCACATCTGGTATCAGAGCGCCCACATCTGGTATCAAAGCCCCCACATCTGGTATTAAAGCCCCCACATCTGGTATCAGAGCTCCCACATCTAGAATCAGAGCTCCCACATCTGGTATCAGAGCGCCCACAGCTGGTATTAGAGCTCAGGTGATTGTCTAGACACAGATCGAGAAGAAAAGCAGGGCTTCAGATCTCTCCGTCCACTCGGTTCCGGCGTGTCCACAGCAAAGCCCAAGTTCTGTCTTGAGCTAATCCCTACATTTGGGGATCAAAGCTTGGGGTCGTACACACCTTCCTCCATGTCGCGTCCGAGCTCGCCGAAAAGTGCCACCGACAACGAGGGCGCACTGAAGATCGGCGATGGGAGCGAGCCGAAGGCATCAGCGCACGAGGGCAGCATTACCCTCTTGTATCCCATGCTCACAAGGAGCAACTACATGGCTTGGGATGTGAAGATGAAGATGTTCATGCGCGCTCATGGCATGTCGAACGCAATCATGGATGAGGTGGTGAATGAGAGGCAAGACCAAATGGCACTCGCAGCAATCTTCCTCGCGGTGGCAGAAGACATGCTGTTGCTCCTAGCGGAGAAGGAGACCACAAAGGAGGCCTGGAACACCCTGAAGATGATGCATCTCGGTGCTGATCGTGTCAAGGAGGTGCATGTTCAAAACCTCAAAAGCGAGTTTGAAAACTTACGGATGAGGGACACCGAATAGATTGACGACTTCGCCATGAGATTGATGACAATCGTCAGCAAGATACAAGGTCTAGGCAAAAAGATGGAAGAGGCCTATGTCGTGCAGAAGTTTTTTCTTACCATGCCTAAGAAGTTCTCTCCCGTCATCACCATCATTGAACAATTCGGCGACATGAAAAACATGTCGGTCGAAGAGCT
Organism: Dendrocalamus latiflorus; assembly: GCA_017311315.1. Lineage (NCBI taxonomy): Eukaryota > Viridiplantae > Streptophyta > Magnoliopsida > Poales > Poaceae > Dendrocalamus > Dendrocalamus latiflorus. The sequence continues at coordinate 39,363,855 of CM029664.1, forward strand.
AATCAGTTGGTTGAAGATGCAGGACGAGAGAAAGCGTCGCTACGACAACGGCGACAAAGACGAGGAGTGCTTGCTCCTGACGTGCACAGAGTGGGAGGCCTGATCGTCAAAAAAGGAAGGTGAAGGCTCTTTAGGTGGTTCTATTGGTGGTGGTGGCCGTCGATACCAAAGAAGGGACAAGGCAAAAGTGAGGTATTTTAATTGTAATGATTACGGACACTTTGCTTCAGAATGCCGTAAGCCTAAGAAGAAGGAGACAGTAGAGGCGCATCTCATTGTGGCGGATACTGACGACGAACCGGCATTGATGTGAAGAACCTGCAACAAGATTAAGGGGGGTGATTGTTGGGTTAATCTTGTTGTATGTTTGTTTTGTTCATGTGTGTGCGAGTACTCTGTAGGTGTGGTCATTACGACCAATCTGTATGGTCGATATGACCAATCTTTATGTGGTCTTTACGACCAGTGCTAAAGCTACACCAAGTATTGTAGCTCCGAGTACTTTATGGTCATAATGCCATGGTGGATAAGCGATGGTCATAGTTGATTGTCGATGGCTGTGGTCGATAGTCAATAGTCGTAGTCGATAGTTGTAATCAATGGTCGATAGTCGACGGTCGTGGTTGATGGTCGATAATCGATAGTCATAGTCGAGAGTCGATGGTTGGTAGTTGGCAATGCATACTCAGAGGAGTACTATGGATGTCATACTCGGAGGAGTACTATAGACATCATACTCGGAGGAGTATTGTGGACACCATATTCGAAGGAGTACAGTAGACGCCATACTCATAAGAGTCTTGTAGCACTCGGAGGACTCGATGCCTTTGTGTGGTCGTAGCGCCATGGTCATGGCGCCTGTGTGCATGGTCGGTTACGACCACGTTGTGTGTGGTTATAACGACTAGCGTCGTAGTGACTGTGTGTGTGGTCGGTTTTAACCACGTTGTGTGTGGTCGTAACGACCAACGTCATAATCGCTGGCGCTGTGGTCGTAGGCTCCTGCGTGTCTGTGGTCAAAGCTCCAGTGAAGTGTTAGAAGACAAGCTGAGGATGAAGTCAGCGGTCATGGTCGTACGACGATTACTATAGCAGTCAGTAGCAGACGTCAACACGGGCAGTCATGGATGACGCAGGTCGTCCTTAGTCAACTAACTGCCTGGCGTGGATAAGCGACTGGTCACTAAAGCAGTCAGTAGGTGGCTGAGCTGAGCGGCATGGGCAGGTAGTTGAGCGGCGTGGTCAGTCGAACTACTCGGTATGGGCAGCATCCTGGTAGTCATCAATCGTGTGGAGTGGATGAGTGGCCAGATGTGTGGCTCGCCTGTGTCTATATATACCCTGTAAATCGTTTGAAAGATTGAGCCAGTGAATAACAGAGAAAACACTGGAAAAGGTGCGTCAGTTTGCACTGCAATAATCGTACCTCAGTTCTAGTATTTCGGCTCAGTTATTAGCTCCAACTTGTCGTTCCCATCTCCGACAAGCTGTCCACGACTGTGTGTATCAGTTCACAGCCAAATCGTGTGTTTGAGAGAGCCAAGGTCAATGTCTGGTGAGTAGTTGTAAATTAGTTACGACTGCTGAGGGCGAACGAGTTACGACCACTAAGAGCGGTGTTTCGAGTGCTCAAAACACTCCACTTCCAACACCTGGTGTATAGTCATAAACTCCTTTACGACTACTGAGATCGGTGTTCCGAGTGGTCATAACCCCCCACACCCACAACCTGTAACTCTAGCAGGATCATATAGAAATCTCAAGCAAAACAGCAAGCCCGTCTCACCTCCACATCAACAAGGCCTTCAAAATCTAAGCTTCACTTATAGAGGAGCTGAATTCAGAACCGCTGTAATTGTCACCAATTTAGCCAGTCAACCTAAATTTTATCTATTTAGCTCAAATATTTGCTATCCTACCTCAACAAAGTAGCAAGCTATCCCTACATCTACACAACACTAGCACAGCGACACAATACCACCCAAGACCAAGAAAGCCAGAAGCAGCTCAAGAAGCAACGCCTCACCTGCACGTAGAGGAACAAGTTGGCGACAAAATTGCTGGCGTACCTGGCCTCCGTCACGAACGCACAGGTCAGCAGAAGGTTCGCCACTAGCCATGCATGGGGTGGGGCTGTGGGCCGCGGTCCAGATCGGTTCAGCCACATCGGAGTAGGCGCGTCGCGGGATAGGGCGAAGGTGGCAGGGCCTGGTGCCAACGGTAGTCGGGTGGCCCAGCGATGGAGGGGGCAGGGTGGGGCGATGGCAGCGGCGGCATGGTCCTGATTGATTCAGCCATGGTGTCGTACGTCGTGGGATGGGGTGAAGGTGGCAGGGCATGGTACCGATGGTGGTCGGGTGGGCCAGGGGTGGAGGGGTGGGGCGATGGCAGCGGCGTGCACGTGGGAGGAGGGGATATGAACTAGATCAATCACGAGCAGATGGCATGGGTTGGCTCGGGAAGGGATCGGTTTGGCTACGTCGGGCATGCGTGAGCAGGGAGTACTAAGAGAGTAAGAACAACATTATTTATACTTTTACTAGCTGAATGCCCGTGCGTTGCTACGGATTTTTAAAATTTATCACATTACATGTTTTAAAACTTACAGATGGTAAAATTTTTTAGTTCTAAAAGTTTTTAAATCCGTCAAGTAAGTCGGAAGCCGTCGATCACACCTCGTAGTCATACGGTGCATCAAAGTTTAAAGGCAACTACATAACCTTGTCATCCCTCTTGAGTGGCTTGATCTCTTTACAGCTTAACAAGTTTTCTTCAATTTTTAAAATGCTATCATTTGAACTGAAATCGGAATCCTTATGTGAGCCATTAAGCATTTGAACTTTACTGATTCCAAGAAGTTTGGAACCTATAGATGGCGCTTTGGCATCAACAGCATTCATTGGAGGGTTTAATAATTTAAGAAGAAAATGGATACAAGATTTCGAATCCAAAAAATGATTGTCTTGGACCTGCATAACAACAAGAAAAGGGGAGATTGAAAATAAGCAAAATTGAAACTGCAGGAATATAACATCAAAGGTACTAAAAGAATAGCAACTGTTCGCCAATTAAATGGCATTCAACAAGCGAGATATATATAAGCTAATGAAAAGCTGAATATCAACACTACCTGAAATTCATACTTAAATTCTAATTCAACTTTCAACTTTCAATATAGTAGATATGAATAACTTTGTCACAACGTGGTTATCTTTGTGACTTATGAGATAGATATATTTAATATGCATAAAACAATGCAGGATGCACAAAAGCATATCAATTGGGATTAAGAGGTACTCACATCAACTGCCAAAACAAATAAAAGAGCTACTGCAGCAATAGCGCAGGGAGGATCATCAATGTTCAGAACCAAAACAGCATCGATAATTTGCTGAACCAATCTACAGGATATAAGAAAAGAAGGCACTTGTGGCTTGTGAGTAATAAACTGGAAAGGTGTAAGATTTTCAGAAAAATGAAATGGAATATTGTGTTTTAGCAATTGAAGATGTCCTGAAATTCAATAGAAAAATGAAGATTGCATGATGCATGATCATACGTTGCAATAATTATGTTTGATGAGAACTTACTTTTAGCAATCTTATCCATCTACACAAGTAGAAATGGGTAAAAATATTGTAAGAATCTAGTGTGGTGATTCTGTAGTCAAGGAACCAAAACTGCACTTCTTTCAGCATAATAACCGGCGAACTAAAGAATTGAAGCCCAATTCAGACAGCAACAGAGATATCATACATCTTCAACTTATGCAAATCAAGACAGTATATCTTCAACTAAAAATGCTTGTAAAGTGTCAAAACGTCAGTATAGAACTGAGTTTAGTAGTAAAGCTTCGATGTTGTTCACAGCTCAATTAGATAGCAACTCCACATATTTTCATCAATATTGCAATTCTGGTTTACAAGACACCACAGTTCAGTACCAATTGGAAACCCTCCCAAAAATTACAAAATAAATACCCTCATGGTCCAAGGAGAAATATTAAGCTAGAGTATAACAGATGGCATTTCTACTGAAGACTTCCTTTCATTTTGATCCACAGATTGAAACCAAACCTCAGTTCCTAAGGATATATGGAACCACCACAAAGTGTACATTGATCTTACTGCTTAGACCTCATGCCATCATTCTGTAAGAATCACATAAACATTACATGCATAAATGCTTAAAAATACAGAAATTTCTAGAAATTCTGTATGGGGTATTAGCTAATCCACCACAATGCTGAACATCACTGGCAAGTGGCTAAGCATAAGCATTGAACTGAACATATAAGAAACAACATTTCGTAGCACCCAACCACTAATGTCTTCCTTCCATGGGAACCGAAACATGAATCTTCACTTTCTCAAGAAACACAGCATACGAATTGAACATAGATAAGGACCAAAATTTCCATATATTTGTGATGGAACAGAACTGTTATTATGCCTTGTTATACTCCTTGCTCACTCATCTCACCTCACCTCATTTCTTTCCATCCCCTTCTCCTCTGGGGAAGAAATCAAAATAGCCGGAAACACGGAGGACGAAATGTGTGTGTGACGAGACGACTCGCCACCGCCTCTCAGTCGAGGAAGCCGGTGCGGCGCAGGACGGCGTTGCGGACGCGGTGGAGGTCGCGGCCCTTGAGCGTGCGCCGCGCGACGATCTCGTGCGGCGGAACCATGGCCTCCCCGCCGACGGGCTGGGCCCACCTCCCCCTCCGCGTCGCCGCCTCCGACGGTATCCGCACCGGCCGACGCCGACCTAGCCATTTCCGACGGGGTCAACGCGGCGGTCTCCGGGATGTGGCGCGCGGCTCGGACGTTGGGGGCCCAGCGCATCTTCTTCTTCTTACCCTCCTCGTCGGGGAGCGCGGGGAGACGGCCGGGGGCCGAGGAGGCTAGCCAGAGGACGTCGAGCTCGAGCGACGATCTCGTGCGGCGTGGGCGGTGGTGGGTTTCAGGGGGGCGGAAGAGTATGAGGCAGTCCATTGCGTTGCTCCGGGGATCACCAGTACGGCGGATCTGTATGAGGCGGCGGCGGAACGGAGGGCGGGGGAGGAGGCGGCGGCGCGGAGGGCGGGGGAGGAGGCGGCGGAGAAATGGGGTCCCCGCTCCTCGCCGGCGTCGTGCCACTTCACATTCCCAACGGCGGCGGCGCCACCTCGACGACCACGGCGTCCTCCACGCCCCCCCCTTCCTGTTGGCGTACAGTCCGCCCCAATCCGCCGCTCCCAAACCCATCGGCGGCGCGGATCAGGACGGTGGGAGGGGGAGACGACTCGGTGACGAGACATGGGCGCAGATTGGGACGGGGGGAGGGGAGAGTGGCGGCGCGGAGAACGGGGGGAGAGGACTCGGCGGCGGCGGTGGCGCGGGGTGGGAGGGAGGGAAGGAGGCTGCGGCGCGGTGTGGAGAGGAGGAGGAGGAGGAGGCGGCGGCGCGGAGTGGGGAGGAGGAGGCGAGGGTGGAGCGGAGGAGCCGGGGAGGAGGCGGCGGTGGAGCAGAAGAGCGGGGGAGGAGGAGGCGACGGCGGCGCGGGGTGGGGAGGAGGAGGCGAGGGCGGAGCGGAGGAGGAGGGAGGGGAGGAGGCGAGGGCGGCGCGGCAGCGGAAGAGGGAGGGGAGGAGGCGAGGGCGGCGCGACGGCGAGGAGGCGAGGGCGGCGCGGTGGCGGAGGAGGGAGGGGAGGACCGGTGCGGTGGCGGAAGAAATGAGGTGGGGAGGCAGCCGCAGGGATTCGGGGGGCAGCGCAGGGGTTCGGGCGTGGGGGGTGGGCAGCGCACGATTTTTTTAAGAAGGGGTGGGCGTAGAATTGACCATCACCTTCAACTCCTCCTTTTAGGAGTAGAGATATAAAATGAGATCGAAGATAAATCCGTAAGTTTAGTTTAATTATATCTATCATTCTTTTTTGAGATATCATTGTAACACACGGACATCTTGTTAGTCATTTATGTATGGTGTTGTATAGCAAATATAATTATATTTTAATTATAGACAATAAAATTATATACCAAAATTAATTATATTATAATATTTAGCCACGCAATTACACGAGTAATGCTTTATCGTGTAATGCTAGCCGTTTGCGTGGTTTGTCGGGCATCGTATGTTCAGCAGCCGTACTTATCTGATGATGGTTACTGCCAGGTGTTACTAAAAGCATTGATTAGTGTACTAACGCTAGGGAGGAAGCGCTCGGTTCGAACTTCAAGAAGTTTAGCTGCGAATCCAGTGGAGCAAGATGCTTGCAAGCACGCAGCATGCATGCGTTTTTACTGTACCAAGTACCGATTCTAATCATGCACTGTGCGCGATCATTTTGGCGCCTCTTGGCAGTACAGTTCAAAGTTACAAAAGGAAGAAAATGAGAGAATTTTGCGGAGGCGGAGCCACAGTGTTACATGGGGTGTAGTTGCATTTTTAAAATTTTTACAAAAAAACGATATATACCCTTTCTTAATATATAAATATATACTATACATACTAACATATTTCTAACACCCATTAAGCCCAACAAGCAATAAGTCAAGCTTATTAGCCTAATTGCCCAAGCCATCATCACTTTCTCAATCGACCAGCCACCCCCATCGAAGATTTCCCAATCGGCCAAATCCTTCAGGCTTCTGCCCTAGCACAGCAACCGAGCTCGAGCTCAGACATGTGGCTCTGCTCACACACAGATCATCGTTGCCGCTGCGCTCCTCGAAGGCCAGAGTCCCCGCGTTGCCGGCGACCACCAAGTACCAGAGAGGAAAAGGTAAACCAAAGAAGTCATTAACCTGCCCACCATCGAGAAGTGCTATAAGCTCTCCAAACAACTCTTCTACACCCGCATCGCCAAATCCCCTGTGCTCCTGACTTATTGTGCCTTATTTTTTATCGCCCAGCTCTTCTATGCACTTTAGTTCTCGATGTCGATTAACTTCATGAATCTTGAATGCTGGTAGATCTTTTCCTAATGTTCATGTGTCAACTAGCTGCCAATTCGGTAGTGCTAATAATGCTGCTGAATCCTTATGAATTGTCCAAATTAAGGTATGATTAGAACATTATAGGGCTGCAAGATACGCATTTGGAGAATTCTATGGTGTTAATTTGATTCTCAGCATACCAATTTGTGAGCTTGTGTGGCACGGGGTGGTGTATTAAGGGTTTTTCTTGTTACAGGGTTTAGTGATCGGATGGGGATGCAAAAGGCTCTGATGGGATGATTTCATGGTAATCATAGATTGTAGTATACAGATTGGTCTGGGCACCAGAAAATAAATTGCTCCTTTGTTGCCTTCGGGTTTAAAAGGATGATCTCAGGAATCAAAACCCAAAAGAGAGTTGCAAGAGTTATGATCAATCCTAACACGCTAAGAAATAACCTAGGTAAATAATACTTGAATAATTACTTGATTACATATATTGAATTTCTGTACTATGTCATTTAAACTTGTCTTAGAACAAACATGTCTTAAGTTCGCAACCCCATCATCAAAATACTGGCTCCGCCACTGGACTTTCGAGGCGCTTTCCCCCTTCCATTCCCTTTAACCGAAAGGGTTGTGGGATGAACTTATAGCTTACACCTCCAACTAGCTTGCGGCTTAAGTTTCTAGTTGTGGTTTTTGGTTTATGGTTGAAATTGCATTATAAAGGCTATTAGCTTTTTAAAAAATTAAAGAAAAATAGAAAGAAAAATGAAAAAAACTGGTATATCATCATGGACAATACAAAGAAATAAGAAAAAAAATAAAAGGCAAAAAGGCCAACCCCCCCCCCCCAAAGCCTAAATAAGCTGAAATTAGAAACCGACGCGTTCAAAGTGGTTTCGGGCTTAAATAAACTGAAAGCTAAAATACATAAGAAACTGAAGCCATTTGGAGCAGGGCCAGTGTTGGTTTTGTTTTACCGAGTGGAATTTACCTATGGAACTGGAATGAAGACTCAAGACTGAACGTTGCACATGCAGGTAAGACAGCTTGACTCTTACTAGTATTGTGCACTTGTTCTAGTTAATTAGTCATCACCATATATAGGCCATGTTCAAAAGTGTCATGGTTTTTGACTACAAATTTTGGCTTTTAACTGATTACAAGAGAGATTGAGGGAGTAAGGCATGGGTGGAGGCACCATCCATCGAGCCTGAGTGGCTGCTCCCACCCACGCCGATGAAGTTGTTAAATTGAGGAAGCCGACTAGAGCGGGTGAAAAGGCAGTCTTAAAAAAATCTTCTCTACTTAAATAACAACTTCTATTTAGCTAAACCAAGTATAAGATGCGAAAGCTTAACTCAAAAAGGTTTAGCACAAATAATGCTTAATACAACCAGGTTCACCTAAGAGCACCAACAAGATAAGACTATGTCAAGGTTTGTAATCTTAGGATGACAAGCAATCAATTTAATTTTATGAATGTAAATTGCTTGTATGTAAATTGAGCACAAGAAAACAAACCACAATTGACACGGTTGCTTTTTACCGTGGTGTTCAGAGACTTGCCGATCTCCCCTAGTCCACATTAAGGTTAGCATAAACAAATTAGACCGGCTCTATGAATTAATCTGAAACGCCTCAATCCACTAGTGGTAGCTCTTTTCTGCTCTGGGTAGGTGAGCTCCAACCTTCATAACTTTGCCGGGTCTTCTCATAATTTTCTTTGAGAAGATCACTGTGCACGATGCCTCCAACGCCATCTAGAACTCAGCAAACTCTAAGAGTGATAAGTCAAACCCCTCGCTTGACTCTCACCACATGCAACGAATGCACACCGCTGAAGTGGATACACCATCCACTTGCAGATGCAACATATGCAGTCTAAAGCCTTCCTCCTTACTCACAAGATGCAACATATACACAATAGAGAGGAGGACCTCACACTAGCTCAAGAGAGTGAAATGGAGTGAAGCATTCTTATGATCAACCGATTACAAGGGGTATATATACCCCACACCTCGAAACTAGCCATTAGGATAAAAAATAGGATTTCTGGAAGTATCGCAGGCAAATGACCAGTACTTCCGCTCCCCTCAGCAACGGTCAAAAAACTAGCTGTTGCAGACAAATCCGATAGTGTCGATGTGCGAAGTCTAGTACTACTAGGGATGGCAATTGTGCCTGTTTACCCGTGTGCCTGTGGGTAAATACCCTAATGGAGCCGGGTATGGGATATATTCTTTGCCCACGGGTATGAAAATGGGGGAACTCTCTGCCCATCGGGTAAACAGGCATGTGTATGGGTAAGCTCCACCCATACCCGTCTCGCCCATGTACCCGCGATCTGATAAGTGGACCAACCCATAATTAAAATAGTAAACCCTAACTCTTCCATACCACTTCCCCGAAACTCCCGACTCCAGTACTCTACTCGACTCCTCCATACCATACCCCAGCCGCCGCACTCATTCAGTCATTCTCCTCACCCTTGTCTCCTCGGCCTCGTGCCCTCGTCTCCTCAGCCTCGTCTCCTCGGCCTCGTCTCATTCCTCGCCGACTCCCGACTCACTCAACTCGCTGTCTCCACTCTCCAGCTGCCTCTTCCTCCATCGAGATCCAGCCGTCCTCGAGATCCAGCCACCGGCGTTCATCCTTGAGACCCAGCCACCGGCATTCGTCCCGTCCTCGAGATCCAGCCACCGACATTCGTCCCGTCCTCGAGATCCAGCCGCTAGCGTTCGTCCCGTCCTCCAGTCGGCCCGTCCTCTAGATCTAGTCACCGCGTTCGTCATCCAGATCCAGCCATGATCGCCCCTCCACCCCCACCCGTCTGCCTGCATCTTCCACAACGGTAACGACAGCCTTGCACCCTCGCCTCGTTCGACCTCCTCTCCTCTTTTTACATACAATCTTTTCCTTTTTACATTTGATTGCACATGATCCGAGCTTTACCTGAGTTCTATTTGCTTATTAGATTCTTGTTCTAAATTTCATTTCAGAGTGAAGGACATCGCCAAATATTAACTAGGGAACTTGAAGCTGTTGGACTCCGTCTCAACAAAAGGCCTCCTCAGGTATACACTTGCTTAGTGTGAAATGGGACAAATCCAAATGGATATGAAACAACTATAGAGAAAAATACTTTATGCAACATTGAAATTGTATGTTGGAACCTTCTGAGCTCAAACAAGGTTTACGAGGCATTCATTTTGTATGTTTTCAAGAAATAGATTGTCCTGGGCGTGATTCTGATCTACATAATGATTATGACTGCGTGATTCTAAGATCAAACAAGTTCCCACATAAATCTGACTATCTGACTGGGTGTATAATTGAGGCAATTCAAAACTGAATCAACAGTAGGAGCATGTGCTAATTTGCGAACATAAAAAAGCAACTATATGGAAAACAAGGACACATATCAAATTAAAAAGAGATGAAATCATTTGGACGATCTTACATAAAGCTAATGTTATAACTTCACAAAACACTGATTCAAATTTGGTATCTTCTGTTGATTTTTGCCCATCTTTGATGACAAACAACAATGTGCATACCATATACTGTGTACAAAACTCAACAGTAAATTTAGTTGGACTCTTGATATCAAGGGAAAGTGGGTGTAATTCAACGATTTCCTTTGTGTGGAGAGTTATCAAGGTTATAGATCACCTTTTTGTGAACATCCAGTACGACCATTTTAGGACGTGAGGTGTTTTCCTATGGACAAATGCTAACCTAAACTATGGCTATCTCCTAAATGAGGCCTAAGTATGCAGTTTGTGTTGTAAACTACCAACTATATACTATGTTGATTATGAAGCATTTCATATGTGCATTTATACCTTTTAATTCATCTTGTTTTGTCTTCATGTTCAAAGACTTGTACAAAATTGAGGCCTGCTAGATTGGTGATGTGTGAATGTGATGCACTATTATGAAAATTACTTTATTAAGGACATATATATTTGATGACTCAGTTCGCGGGTAAACAGGTATGCCCGTGGGCGACGGGTATGGGCAAGGTTCTTTACCCGTCGTCCTTCGCGGGTATGCTCGTGGGCGTAAATCGGGATCGTGGGTACGGGTATGGGCAAGCACTACCCGTACCCGCTGCGCCCGATTGCCATCCCTAGGTACTACCGATCATCGGAAGTACCGCAGCACTCAGGTGGAACTACCGATTTCCTTGAGGACGAGAAGACTCTACACAGGTGTCTCTCTGGAAAAAATATACCACAACACAAGCCGATTGTTCCGCAAATCAATAGTACCACTCACACAAAGCCGATAGTACCGCTCGCTGATCAGACCACTCACACAGAGTTGATCAGACTGCTCACACAGAGCTAGTCAAACTTCTCAAAGGGAACCCATCCAAATCCTACTATGGACAAAGCATGCTTAACAATGGAGTTTCTTGGCCGTGTGTGAATTCCCTTTGTTCTTTCTTGTTTTCTTTCCTCCCACCTTCTAAATTTATTCCTTAGACCCAGGGCATTGTTCATCACCTTCTCCACATCGACTCTAGATTGATCAAACAATGACTGAGACTGAGAGTAGCACGACTACACTGGTCCCTAACCACATCAGATGGTTTGACCACTCAAGTCTCCGACCACATTGTTCGGTTCGTTCGCACAGGTCTCAGACTACGCTGGTCTTGAGGTAAGGTTAGTGTGGGGGATGGACCTGCACTAACGGTATTAATTTTATTTATAATACTATTCTTACTTATTGTATTAAATTCACCAGTTTTCAATCTATTTATGGTATTTCTATTTCTTTAACTGTGGCTTTATGCTCAAACTAACCCTACATGCCTTCCTTTGTTGCCTTTTATCATTATATTGCACTCTCCTATGTGACTTACGGAGTAAATTTAATGTGCTCACCTTTGAGGAAGATGACTTTGACTATGGTGAGGACCAGGATGACTAGGTCGCGTCTTACTATCATTTGCCTATGGGCAGGCTTAGTGGGGTTCTTTCTCTTCGGCTTTTTCTTCCACTGCTATATTCAAATTTGGCCTATGGGTCGTGGATGTAAACTTTGGCAATCATGCCCATATTTAGTTAATGAATAAATATCATTATGGACGATATTTATCTTTATTGTCCACTGTGTGCACTAGCTGATCCTTGACTAATGCGATTTATACAGAGGATCTGAGAGTTGTTGCTCCGGGGTCCGACAACATGTGAGGTTGAGCTATCAACACATGATGATACTCAAACTACTAGAAAACATGATAATACTAGTTATTCAGTCTTTCAACCAAACACCAAGATTAGTAAAAGATTAGGAACACATCCTTAGCCCTAACTAGCCATACATTTGCCTTGTGCATCCCCTTGAAGCTCGAGGACTCGTATCTATACTACAAGTCCGGATCATCATCTTTACATGCATCAATACATGATGCATCCTTCACTTGACCTCCATCAGCACATGATAGGTCTTCACTTGACTTGATAATCAACACACAATCATCTCCTCTTGGACATGTATTAACTCATGATTCATCTTCTTCTTGATGTCCTTCAACACATGATGCCATCTTCTATCTTGACTTGATGATCTTCAACTCATGAAGTCATCCGAAGTCTTCCTCATTTGTGGAGCCTAACATATTCATCAAACTCATGGAAAATGTTAGTCCACAAAACAATTATCATCAATTACTAAACTTTACTATTAACATATAATGAAGGGACTATGATGAGGCCATGACACATATAGATACAACCATATTTGCTATGCTTGCTATTCTTGGCACAGTTGATAACGACTCAGAGTATGGTTTAGCGATTACTTGGTGTTCTGGTCATGACTGGTTAAAAGGCTGCATCGTCAAAGTCATTCTTCTCCAAATCGAAGTTATCATACTATCAGAAGATCGGGACTCCATTGCCTCATCACGTGGTATCAGAGTTTCAGTTGACTAGTAGGAATTTCTTGTATCCCTAGTTAGTAAATTGGTTTCTATTTCCCATAGTCCAAAAAAATTGCCCTACGAAAAGAGTTAATTTCTGCTATCCAAACCACATTGTGCTTTTTCAATCTGTTAGTTTTAGTTTGCTAAATTGAATTTGTGTCCGTTTTAGCTTTGTCTAGTTGCTTGTCATATCCTTGACTCCATAAAAATCCAAACAAGAAAAATTTTCCCCAACCCAAACCCTAATTCCAATTTGGCTAATTTTTTCTTTCTCTGCAACCACCACCAAAAAAGCCATAACTTTTTATTCCGAGCTCCTTTTAAGTTAAACTACTGCCATTAGATAGCTAACTTCCTTATACATCTGCCCCTAAAATTTCGCTCAATTCCAATAATGCAGTTAAAATATATCTAAGGTGAAATTTGACCTAAATTTCTGAATTGAATCTGCAACAGTCGACACTTGTGAATTTTGTGTGAATTTTTCAGTCGGTTTGCAGAACTTGGCCCCAAAACAAAAGTTGTATAAAAAAACCATCAGGAAATAGATACAAAAAGAATCATTGAAAAAAATGGGGAACTGACAAGAAGTTATGAAACAAAATACCGATGTACAATCCAGAGGACACAAATCTTCAGTTTCCATATTTGGGTCAATCCTTGTGTTCTTCAATTCCATATTGCATTCTATTGAATTATCTTATGTATACCTCTACTATACATTGTTATACACTTTTTTAGCCTTCTTCCATCCTTGGTTGATCAGCAATATAGGCTAAGAGCTAGATACTAACTATAATTTAATTCTGTGCAGTTTCTGAAATTAACTGATTGTTCTCTATTGCTACATATCTAACCTTCTAAGCTACATATTCTACTAACCAAGTATATCACGTCGAATCGGCCCTTGCAATCGCTTTACTCATCACTTGATTCAAGTTTATCATGAACCAACCATCGGTTGCACCACCTATTTGTATTGGTAAGAACTTGTCAGAGCTTGATAAGATCTTGAGTGTGAGCAACTTTGAGCCTCCAGATCCTAGTAGTTGATTTGTTTCCTTGTTTTCTACTAACTATGGCAGGTTCACGAGATGATTTCCAGCAAGATCCACATTTTCTTCGAGCCATTAAATGGGAGTGCAAGAAAGTCCGCGAGGAAGATGAATGCTTCAGACAAGATCATCCACCAAGGGAGGTATATGATCGTGACAGTACTTCTGGTAAAACTGAACTCATTGTGCCATCCTATGCTGGTAAATTTGATCCTGATGCCTATGTTGATTGGGAGATAGCTTTAATCAACAAATTTGAATGTTATGTATAGTCTAATAGGCAAAAGATTAGAGCTGCCACTAGTGTTTTTGTTGAGGATGCAAAACTTCGGTGGAAGTACTTAAGTAGACATGGAAGAGTGCCTCAAACGTGGCATGCGTTAAAGAAACTTTTGACAGATCAATTTATTCCTAAATATCATGTTAATTATTTGCTAGCTAGATTGCAACGTTTAAAACAACGAAGTGGAACTATAAGGCAATATTATCATTTTTTAAAAACTCATTTATCGCGTTGTGGCTTAGAAGAACATGCTGAAGCTATAGAGAATAGATTCTTATGTGGGCTTAATAAAGAAATTCGGGACCTTCTTATTTACGAAGAATATAATTCTCTCCCTCATTTGTTTATACTTGCTTGTAAGGTTGAATGCCAGATTGAGGAGAAATTGAGAGTGCTTGATGATAAGAAACATGAGACAAACCAGTGTTGTGCCTTTTTCTATGACTAACAACTTGTAGGTAGTTGAAAACCAGGTCGAAGAGGAGCATGAGCTGATTGAACCACCGACTCCATTGGTTGAGAACGAAGATGAGGAGATGGATGCACCTATTTCATCTGAGGAGAGCCAAAAAGGTAAAGAACATGGTGCTATAATCACTCACAGTGAGTATGCTTATGAAGAACTACAATTATCCACTGTTCGTGCTATTTTAAAGCAAAACTTAGTAGAAACGATTTTGACACGCATATGTTTCAAGTAGAGAATTCAAACTGCATTGACTTGAGTGCACCATATCATACAATAAATAAATTGCTTGCTTTTTTGAGTGATTCATGTGATGAATTAATCGCACACAATGATCATGTGGCTTTGGTTAGATATAAAGAAGTTTTGACTAGAATTTCTCCTGCTAATTCATTATGTTACATCATGTTCGATCTACCTATGAAATTATCACATGCTATGGAGAAAGTTTCTAAACTCGCATGTTCGAATTCCTTGTTTAGTTCCTACACCCTTGGGAATAAGTCTAATTTGATTAGAGATTATAGTATAGAAAATCAATTTCTTGTATATCGAATATGCATAACTTGCAATCACATGGATGAATTGAAGCCTGCTATTTTGGACAGTAATTCTTGTGTGCTGAATCTTGTTCAATATGAGAGAGAAGTAAAATTTAGTATTAATCCAATGCCTATATGTTCATCTCTTTTTGCACCATCTAGTATGGACAATCTGAATAAAGATGATGAATTATGGAAGAACTTACAAATCACTTCACCCTTGCTAGATGAATTTGCTATTGCTTGATTGAAATCTGATTATATGGATGAACTTTGTTTGATTCCAAAAGTTGTAGCTTTGCCCATATGTGCTACCACTGCAAGTTTACAACTTCAGATATTTGAATTGCATAAATGCTTCACTTACATTTGCAAAACTAGTTACAATAATTGCTGTGTGAGAAATTTTAATTTGCTCATTAACATATATGATTACTCTTGAGTTAATAATACAATGAGCTTTTATGATCGCTGTTGTTTTCTAATATTAATTGTGCAACAACAAAGAACTATTAAAATGGATAACATATACATATACTATACATACACCTTGATTTCTTTGTCATCATATTTTCAGTTTATGAAAAGCCAAGGATGGCTTTGTTTTCAAGAAGGGAGGATGATGAGGATATGACCCCTATGAATACAACCATATTTGTTATGCTTGCTATTCCAATTACAAGAGCTCGTATACTTCAATAAAATTATCAGGTGAGCTATTTTTAGGAGTGCCTTTATATTATATGAATTATATGATGCTACCTAGTGATGAATACACACACATCACCTGTTTGGGCCAAATTGGGCCTTATAATGCTAAGACCTAAGGGGAAGGTGCACCCCTCTTGGTCCATACTATTCATGGTTATACTATTCATGTGAATAGTACTATGAATAGTACCATCCCCTTATTTCTTAGTTTTGTGCGGCTTCTCCTTTCCTATTTAAGGAGGTCGCACCCCTTTAATTTCCTTGGATTTCGTTTATGTTTAGTTACCTTCGTTGCAACTTCTATCTTATTAATAATTCATAAATATTTTCAATTTTAGATTGCTTGTCATTTTATTCTTGCGTGTTCTTCGGTTGCATGCAAGAATAGACCTTCGTGGTCAGGTCAACCGTGTTCTTGGCATGATTGATAATGGCTCGAAGTGTGGTTTTGCGATTGCTTGGTGTTCTGGTCATGACCGGTTAGAAGGCTACATCATCAGAGTCGTTCTCCTCCAAATCGAAATTATCATCCTATCGAAAGATCAGGACCCCAGTGCCTCATCAGACTAGATTCTATAATCTTTCCTTTTTAGTAATTTATGGCAATCTCAACAAATAATGAGATAGAAATTGAATTGCGAGTATACAACATGTACACAACAATTGTATACTCTAAGATAAGCTTTTAAAACAAAGTTTACTTATCTAATTGTCATTAATCATCTAATCATTAACACATAATATAAGAACTAGATGACAACCCGATTATGAGTATATCTGAACTACACAAGCTATATATACTCAAGGGGTATATTTCAAAGTAAAGATCTTTAATATGTGGAAATGGAATATGGATCAATACTAATAAAACCACAAAATATAGAGTAAACTCTCCCTAAATGAGTGCATATAAGAATATATTGTGAAAGCATATGCACATATGCAAGTTTAACTTATTTGGTGAATTTCATTCTATATTTTGGATCCGAGGAATGCGATAAGATAAGAATGTGATAGTGAATGCATACTTTTTATGTTTTTCACCTTTTCATCTAAATGAGACTAAGCAATATCATAATCAATAAACATATTAGTCTCACAATTGTATTTGTCAATATCACTAAAACTAACTTAATGGAGCTTGAACTTACAGAAGCACCATAGGCGTGTTCCTGGGCAGCTGGTGTTGTCGCGCTTGCACAGCCTGTGTCATGCGGCTGGCAGGCTGGGCCGTTAGATGGGTCATAGGCCTACGGGACATGAGGCGACCGACGGTCCAAACGTCATGGCATATCATGCCCCCCACCCCCAGTGCCCTCCATCCCGACCGAAGCAGTCACTAACCCTAATTCCTTCCCTAATCCTGTAATCCCCATTCTCAATTTCTCAGTCGGTGATCCCCATTCCCTGTTGTTTCCCTCGGATCCCCTCAGATCTCACTCAGAAGCCGCCACAGGCGTCACCGTGGGGTGGCAGGCGGCAGGTTGGCAAGGCCACAAGGGCTGCAGTTACCAACTGGCATGGCAGCAGAGCCAGCAGGCGGACAGGGCACTAGCCACCAGCCAGGGGAGGGGAGGCAGTAAGAGGCCAAGCAACCGAGGTCAATCCAAGGCGAGGGGAGGCAGGAAGGGGCCAAGCCAGTCGATAGCCAGGGGCAGGGCATGCCCCTAGGTGGCAAGGCAGGGCACCGACAGGTGCAGGTATGACTTGTGAGGCTTTGAGGATTGAGGGGAATCAATGTGAATCACTAGTTAGTTCCTTCTTCTTGTCATCTTGTGATGTGTGTAACAGTAATCATTCATACCTCAATCAGTGTATGTGTATCTTGTCAATTTGTCATGCCTCGGTGAATCAGTGAATTAAGGATTGGGGAGGCCGGGAGAAATTTGGTCTGCTTCTTGTGATTTGTGAATGATATTTGTGAATTGTGAATCATGAATTATGAATATTTGA
The DNA here is from genome assembly GCA_017311315.1 of Dendrocalamus latiflorus. Classification (NCBI taxonomy): domain Eukaryota; kingdom Viridiplantae; phylum Streptophyta; class Magnoliopsida; order Poales; family Poaceae; genus Dendrocalamus; species Dendrocalamus latiflorus. The sequence goes on from CM029664.1 coordinate 39,381,732, forward strand.
ACTGTGAATTGTGAACTGTGAATCATGAATAATGAATATTTGAACTATGATATTTGTTATCTAACACTGCCAATCCATTTTCCCTAAAATAATGACTATTTGAATTGTCAAATTTCAGAAATAAGTAGGTTTTTGGTTGATACAAAAAGCCTTGCAAATGATGGAATTCATGGAAGCACAAGTTTAGTACAACCACAAGCTTTACAGGCACAAAGTCCAGGTCCACAACCATAGTCAAATAGGGGCCATGTTGCTAGGGAGTTCAATCAGGATGAAATTGTAAGTGATCCTGGTCTTAGAAAATAAATTGATGAGTATGCCCCCGAAATTGATGAAGACTCAGAAAATGAATTTGCCTCATAGGTGTGATTGGCACATTTGTGGTATGTTCCATTCTCTTCAATGTGAATATATTATAATGTTGTACGATACACTAACCTAAATATCTTTATTTTGCATAATCTCTTCTAGATGTGCGATTGGACTTGTGTTGGTGAGTCATCGAAATTTTCATAATGTCATACTGAGATAGTTGTTATCTATCTTTCTTTTCATTTTATTTATAGACATTCAAATGTGTGTTCAATTTTAAAACTATTACGGTTATTAACTTTGCTTATATCATGAATATGTAGATTTGTTCGCGTTTATTAGCTGTACTTGCGCTCGCGGCTCGCCTAGACTCCCAAATTTTTCTGGCTCCGCCACTGGAGTAAGGAGCACTTATGTTGTGAAGCTACTATATTCAAAGTGACTTCTGTAGTAGCTTTTACAAATAGCTTATATAAATTAACTTAAGAAATCACTCTATTTAAAAGTTGGTTTTTAAAAATTAAAAGCTAAAAGCTTGTTTGGAAAGGACCATAATCATATTTGACGTGAAAACAGGAACTTTCAGCAACCACCACACACAAGGGATGGGCAGTTGGGCACATTGGTCTGGCCTCAGCCCTACTCTCAACTTTTCGCGACTTTGGGAGGGAGGGAGAGATGCAGGTGCAGCAGCCTTGCCAATGTGTTGTGCCTGGGCATTGGGCAATAATACCTGTGGCACAGGAGCTGTTGGTGGTTGCGGCATCCCAAAAATGAGTCCGTAATCATGCAGCGCCCACGTGGCCGTGCACGCCGTTCTGCAGCTTTGGCTACTGTTGCTGTTGGTGGGCGCGGGCGCACACGCCCATCGATCCATCGCACGGGTTCGGTGAACCTGCCTGCGTCTGGTGGAAGTGGAACGGCAGACGCGGAAAAATTGTATTGTATCCCTGTTACACAATTCGATTTATATAACGAGTAAATAGGGTAATAACATGTGGTAAAGTACTGTAGCAACTATTCTAAAATATTTTTCGTACGATCTGATACTGTAGCAAAATAGAAATATTATTATTTTGTATGGGCTACAGTATTTTGCCACATGTCACTGTTCTATTTGCTCGTTATACAAATCAGATTGTGCAACGGGGTACAATAGAATTTTTCGCAGACGTGGGATCCGGAGTGGGTGCACTGTACGTTCTGGTGTTTTTTTGGCATTTGTATATGCTGCTTGAGGCTTTTTATCATCTCTGAGAGGTACCACCAAGTATTATAAAGTATTAGTATCTCATTTTCCTTTGAAAGTACTAAGAGCAACTTCAGCAGGCCCCCTACTTGAGCCCTCAAACCTCATATTTGAGGGCTTGAGGCAAAAATGCAACTCCAGCAGGGCCCCTACTAGAGCCCTCAAATTTGAGGAGCCCCTCAAATCCCCCTCCCACCCCTCATTCCTAGGGGCTCCCCCTCCACCCCTCATTTTTCTGTTTTTTTCCCGCACCGTGAAACTTCTCCCGCTCCCCCCCCCGCCCGCATCTTTCCCCGCCGCCTCCCTCGCCCGCCCGCCTCCCTCGCCAAAAATCCCCGCCTCTCCTTCCCCCGCCGCCGCCCCTTTCCCCTTCCCCGGCGCCTCCGCCCCCTCCACCGCCGCCTCCGCCCCCTTCCCCGCCGTCCCCGACTCCCCCCTCCCCTGCCGTCCCCGCCTCCCCCGCCGCCCCCTTCCCCGGCGCCTCCGCCCCCTCCACCGCCGCCTCCGCCCCCTTCCCCGCCGTCCCCGACTCCCCCCTCCCCTGCCGTCCCCGCCTCCCCCGCCGCCCCCTTCCCCGGCGCCTCCGCCCCCTCCACCGCCGCCTCCGCCCCCTTCCCCGCCGTCCCCGACTCCCCCCTTCCCCTGCCGTCCCCGCCTCCCCCGCCGCCCCCTTCCCCGGCGCCTCCGCCCCCTCCACCGCCGCCTCCGCCCCCTCTGCCTCCACCCCCAACTCCCCGCCTTCCCCACCGCCCCCTTCCCCTTCCCCGGCGCCTCCGCCACCTCCCCCGGCGCCTCCGCCCCCTCCACCGCCGCCTGCGCCGACCCGCCGCCTCCTCGTCTCGCGCCTCCGTCGTCCTCGAATCCGGGCGCCACCGACCGAGCTCCTCCACCGCCGGCCTCCACCGCACCAGATCCGGCCTTGGCCCGACTGGATCCGGCCGCCTCCCGCCCGGATCCGTCCGCCGCTGCGCCGTCGCTGCCGGATCCGGCCATCTTCGCCCGAGGCCGCCGCTCCCCGCCCGGATCTGACCGGGTCCCACGCGCGTCCAGCCGCCGCCTTCGACGCCCTCTTCGGCTTCGCCAATGGATGCACGTGCATCCGCCGCCGCCTCCGCCAAGGCCGTCGACGCCCTCTTCGGCTTCCACGCGCGTCCAGCCGCCGCCGGATCCCGCCGCCGCCGCCGATGGAGTGAGGGAGGGGAACGGTGACGAGAGAGAGGGGACGAAGAAATTTGTCAGGAGTGGGTCCCATGTGTCAGTGTGTGGTGAATAGATTTGAGGGCTTAGATTTGAGGGGTGCTGTTGGAGTAGAAGCAAAAAATTGGGCCCTCAAAAGTAGGGGGAGCCCTCAAATAAAAAGTAGGGGCCCTGTTTTGAGTAGTACTGCTGGAGTTGCTCTAACACTGCTGCCAAAAAAATGATAGCCCAATCAATTCAAATGATTACAGGCCAATTTCTTTGCTCAACTCCACCTAGAAATTACTCAGAAAACTTCCGCCAAATAGACTTCAAAAGGTGATCCTTGAATTAGTCCATGGCAACCAGTATGGTTTCATCAAACGAGAACAATCTAGAGTTGTTTAGCCTGGACTTTTGAATTCCTTCACCAGTGTCAAAAGTCTAGAAAGGAAATTGTTGTAATTAAACTGGACTTTGAAAAGGCTTTTGATAAAATTGAACATCATATTATTCTGGATATTATGTCTCACGAGGGTTTTTGGTACAAAATGGATTGAGGGTGTGTTTGGTTGAGCTGTGGCTTCTGAAAAAGCTGCTGTGAGCTGTGGGCTGTGGAAAAGCTGCTGTAGGTTGTGGGTTGTGAAAAAGCTGTAAGCTGTTTGGTTCAAACAAGTATAAAACTTACCTCCTATCTCTATTTTCCTTGAAACAACTGTGAAACAGCTCTCTATTTTCACCATTCCAAAAAGCAGAAAACCAAAAGCAGGGTCCAAGGTGCTTTCAAAACTGTACTACCCAAAAGTAACTGCTTCTGAAAAAGCAGCTTCTGGTTTCCACTCCTTTGGTTGGCTTTTGACTTTTTGGAAGCAAAAGTAACTCCCAAAAGCTCAACCAAAGGTACCTTGAGTGGATGAGGATGATCATGACAATAGGCCGATCATATGTTTTGCTTAATAGTGTGCAAGGGAAATTCTTTCATTGCAAATGAGGGGTCAGAGGGGATCCTTTATCACCTTTATTGTTTGAAAGAGCAGCAGATTTACTGCAGTCCATTTTAAACAAAGCAATGGAACTACAACTCATTTCCACACCGTTATCCTTTGGGGGCTGTCAGGATTTTCCAGTGGTCCAATATGCTGATGATACTCTTCTTGTTATGCCTGTATGTGCAAAACAGTTGTTCTCTTTGAAAGTCCTCCTAAACTCCTTTGCGGATTCCACTAGTCTTAAGATGAATAAACATAAATCTTTCATGGTTCTAATCAATGTTTCTCCCGACAGGATGGAGGTGTTGACACCAATTTTGTCATCAAACTTAAAGAAAAAACATGAATCATAATAATCATAATTAAATTAATAAATTATGCTGACGGCTAAAATCCGTTATGACCAGTTTAAAGAAACAATACATGAGGAAAAAGGAAGGAAAAGACACAAAAAGATACGTGTGATCACTGGCCACAACCACGGCAGGACGACCCTATGACCGGTTCACTGTATATATTACTGGTTCACTGTAGTTTCAACCAGCCGATGGTCGTATGCAGATATCTAACAAAAAAATATAAATCGACCACAGTATACATGGGTTGCGACCATGTTGGTTTCGAACACGAGGTTTTCCATCGACATCAGTTTCAGATTTGCTTCACGCGGTTGTGAACGTCATGTACTCAGAAAGCCCTTCAAGTTTCTTGAGTACTCGGAAGACCCCAACTCTTGGAAGACTTATTCGACTGCCTTGTGTGGGGAAGACTTCGACAGTACTCGAAATAAACAGTACTCAAAAAGTGAACAATACTCAAAGAGTGAACAGTACTTAAAAAGTAAACAGTACTCAAAATGAACAGTACTCAAAGTGAGCAGTACTCGAAAAGTGAACAGTAGTCAGAACGAATAGTTGGTCAACCACACGTTGGTTGACCATAATATTTCGACCACATTAGTTGACCATAATATTTCGGCCACGTTGGTTGACCATGATATTCAAATTCCCGTTGGTCGATTACGTTATTTTTGACCACATTGATCGATGGTGATATTTCGACCATGTTGATCGATGATGATATTTTGACCACATTGGTCTACCATGGTATTACGACCATGTTAGGTGATCATGTTATTTTTTATCACGTTGGTCGACAGCGATATTTTGACCACGTTGATCGATGATGACATTTCGACCATATGGTTCGACCATGATATTTCGACCACGCTGGTCGACCATCATAGTTCGACCATAATATTTCGACCACGTTGGTCGACCACCATATTTCGACCATGTTGGTTGACAGACATATTTCAACCACATTGGTCAACGATGATATTTCAACCACGTGGTTGGACCCTGATATTTTGACCACGCTGGTCGACCATCATATTTTGACCATGTCGGTCGACCACATCGGTCGAGGATGATATTTCGACCACGTTAGTCAGCTACGATATTTCGATCATGTTGATCGGCCATGATATTTTCGATCACATGGTTCAACCACGATATTTTTTATCACGTGGTTCAACCATGATATTTCGACCAGATTGATCGACCAGGATACTTAGACCACATGCTGTCGACCACATTGTTTTCTTCGACGTGTACTGAACGACTCACTGATCAACCAAACGCACACATGGATATTTTTCCCATGCCGATAGGAAAGTGGTGCCATAATTGCATGCATGCAGAACCATAATTCTTGAAAATCAAAAGAATATCTGGAAATCCTAGATAATGCATGTTCAACAACCATCAACCGCGACTGGAGCAATGTGCGTTCAGTTAAGTAACCAATGGATGGGGTCCAAATAGCCCACATCATGCACGATTGCAAGCAAAGCTGGCTGCAATGCTCCAATCACCCATGTTCTGCCATGCCCACATCCAACACATCTATATGCTTATGCATGCCGCAGTGGCAGTATTAAAAACAATTCAGTGAAAAGAAAATCAAAGAGAGGAGCTGCCATAACTTCCCTCTATGAACCACCCTCTCATCATTTCTCTATATATATGTGCGTAGGGGTGGAGAGAAGGATATACACGGATATACATGCGAACACGGACGGCGGAGCTTTTGCAAGAGAAGAAAGCATTGAGCAAGCTCTGGGAGAAGGGAGACACGCAAAGCGCACTCGAGAGAAGAAAAAGAGGCAAGAGCAGCCAATCGGGAAAGAAGGTGAAGTTCTTGCTTTTCTTCTTATTCTCACCTTCTGCTCCTTGGTTTGGCCATCATAGTACGATTTGAGAAGCGTTCCCCATATCCACTTCCCCCGTCGCCCTTCGGTTCAGCCATCGCGGTACGGATCAAGGTGCTTCATTTTGTTCATGCTCTAGCTCCTCTTGGTTCGGTCCTGTTAGTGGATACAAACTCAAAGAATAAGTGCTTGATCCCTCATTTCTTAGGTTTAGTCCCTACAAATGGATACAAATCAAGGTGAGGCATGAAGGCTTCATCTCTTCGGTTCGGTCCTTTGCAAATAGATACAAACTGAAGGTGAGGATTTGGAAGAGCCCCCATTTCCTCACTTCGGTCCTCTCAAATAGGTACAAGTGAGGAATGGATACATGTTGCCAAAACATAAAGTATAAAACACAACCTTTGCCTGGGTTACGTTGCATCTGCAAGCACTATGCAGTGCTAGTAGCAATACCAGGCAAAGTGAAACAATAATGGAGGGAATAAAGGAAATACTTTATGCTAAATATCTGCATGCACCGTAGCTACAACTATCCCCAAAAGTAGCTACGACCATCTGCAAATCAGTAGCTATGACCATCTGTGAAGCTGATAGCTCTGACTATCTCCAAAGCTCAATAGCTTCGACTATCTCCAAAATATCGTAGCTACGACTATCTCTAAAACCCGGTAGTTACGACTATCTCCAAAACCATATGACTATCCCCGAAAGTAGCTACGACCATCTCCAAATCCCATAGTTACGACCATCTACAAATCCAATAATACGACCACCTCTAAAATACTATAGCTATGACTATCTCCAAGATACAGCAGCTACGATTATTACCAAAATACTGTAGCTATCATCTGCAAACCCGTTAGCTATGACCATTTCCAACACCCGATAGTTACGATCATCTCCAAATCTCGTAACTATGACTATCTGAAAATTCAATAGCTGCGACCATCTCCAAATCCTGTAGCTACAAATATCTCCAAAACACGATAGCTCCAACCATCTCAAAAATCCTGAATCTATGACCATCTGCAAATTTGGTAGCTACAACTATCTGGAGCTACGACCAGCAAATCGAGTAAACAACCATCAGCGACGACAAGATTGAAGACCACTTTTCTCACATTTTGTAATTGTCATATGTTGTATTTTGTTATAATGTGTATGTTGGAATTTTTAATCAAGAGTTTTCTTGCAAAAAGATTTAATTAACAAAATTTTTATGTAAATGTATTAATTCTAGAAGTAATGGACCTGCAATACCTGATTTTCATATTTCATTTTTAATCAAATCAACTTATCTCTAGTGTCATGGAGACAGGTTCACGCCCATTTCACATTTTCCCGTCATCACGAGGTCTTGACTTAGACACTGGGGGTGTCAAAGTGCATCTTTTCCTTTCACATATCTTGGCTTGCCTTTTGGGCTTACTAAGCCAAAAGTAGTAGACTACGGGCAGGGGCGGATCCAGGAAAAACGATCGCCGGGGTCACTATAAACATACATCACTAATTGATGGAGGCTAATAGCTAGTAATAAACTAGTACTATAGTTCCATGCATGCATAATACACTGAATAAATTAACAGCAGTACATGATAAGTTGATAACAAGAAATATCATTGTAAGAAATTAACAATAGTTACCTCTCAAATCTTCTCTTTGCGAGTTCTCATCTTTTGAAAAAGAGCTATCACATCGTCATTTGGAATTGTAGCTAAAAGGCTTGGCTCCACGAAGCATATGATTGAATCATTCATAAATTCATCACTAATTCGATTCCGTAATACCGTTTTCACAATTTTCATTGCCGAAAATCACTAATTCGATTCCGTAATACCGTTTTCACAATTTTCATTGCCGAAAAACATCTCTCCACTGACGCGGTGGCAACAGGTAGCACAAGTACTAATTTGAGGAGTTGATATACCAAAGGAAAAGCAAGATGCTTTTTTGTATCCACCATCAGTTTAGCAAGTTGAGAAATAGTGTCCAATTTGGAACCAACGCTGTTTATGGTATTACTACCTGTCAGGTTAGGGAGATATTTAAAAATTAGAACATGAAGCTGAATAATAGATATAGCATACACATTACATAGGGCAAAACTCCTTACTTGACATTTTTCTTGAAGCTTGGAAGTAAGATTACACTGATTGAAAAGCGCTGCAACCATCACTCCATCAGCTTCTTCACTCTTTAGGAAAGAACTAGTTTCTGAACAAAGAAACACAAAATCAATCATGTTTCAGAATGCAAGAAGGAAACCAAAAGGAAAATGTCATAAACAAATTTACATTAATTAAAAACATTACATGTCGTGTATCAGGATTCAGGATCAAGCCTGCAGCAACTAAAAGTCTAAAACTCCTCTGTTCTTGCAGGGGCGGAGCTACAGGGTGGTCCCTGTGGGCCGCGGACCACCCTGCGCTCGGTCCAACCAAAGCGGCAAAGCCCATTGATCCGCGCTGGAGTTCGCGTGACGGCGTGAGACCGAGACTCCGAGAGTTCGCGTGGCGCCGTGGCCGCGTATTCGCGTCGTCCGTTCGTATTCTTCCGTTCGTATTCGCGTCCGCGCTGGAGTTCGCGTGAGACCGAGACTCCAAATTTGCTCCAAGTTCGCTGGAGTTTGCGTCCGCGCCCAGCAGCCAGCAGTAGCCACACATGGTGACAACTGACATGGTAAAAATAAGCTATTTCTAGGATGCTGGAGGCTTAGCGACCAAATGTTCCCCCATTTTTGTACACTTTTTGCCTATGCTTGAGATTGGGAAGCTCGTTCGTTTTCTCATTTTCTGATCTCTTCAGTCTATTTGTTGTTTTATGTGTTGTAGGGCTCTGGAACGAAGCTCAAGGACATTCCCAACGGTAATTTCTTGCCCCTGCAGTATCTTCTAATGTGTTGCTGTTACTGGTAGATGTTCCTGTTTGCTTGCGGCGCTATCTTGTGTGGTCACGAACCACATAAGCTTTACCTAGTCCTAGAATGCGATGTCTCTGTTCACCTCATCACCTGTGACGGAGGTAATGTTGGGGATCTTTCTTCTTATGGTGCGTTTCTTTATGGGTATGAATGATCTGTGGCTTGGTGAAAGTTTCAAGAGCAAAAACTGGATCTACGTGGTATTTAGAGTAAAAATTGGATCCTCCTGGTGTTTGAGGCTTAAGCAGTAGTTATGGGAATTCGGGGATGGATTCACTAAAGAACTGAATGAAAACTGTGAAACTGTTCTCCTGTCCGTTTACCTATTTTATCTACCAGAGTAACAAATTTGAATATGGCTTTTAAGGTAAACTGTTTCAGAGTATACATGTCATTTGCTTGTGGTCATGATTAGAAATGCTTGACATTAGGCTTTGATTTGGTGTGTCGTGTGGATAAAATAAAATGGAAACAGAAGTAAGTCCGCCTAACAACTAGTAAACTGGAATTACATGGCTAGAAATGGATAGTGTTGGTCTGTTGGGGTTATTGAAGAAATTTGTATGCTTCTTTGCTTAGCCCAGGGGCCATGACTGGTAGAACAAAAAAAAGAACACATGGACTGGTAAAAAAAGTTTCTTTGCTTAGTCCAGGGGCCTTGAGGTATTTTCTGCAATGACCTTTATCAAGAATAAGTTGAGAAATAAGATGGGTGATAGCCTTCTGGATGATTGTCTAGTCACTTTTATTGAGCGGGATATCTTCTTACAATTGAGTGAAGAAGAGATCGTCAACACTTTTATGGCTATTAGAAGGCGCAGGCCTGACAAGAAGAAGAAGTAGTGACGTACTGTTTTTCAACTACTATGGGTATGTAATATTTCAATTTTATGTTAAGAAAGCTATATTCGTTTATTTTATGAAGTTCGTATGCCTTTTTTACCTTAATTGCATTTCGTAATTCATATACTTGTATACCGACATGTTAAATTTATAGCGGTTAAATAAATTTTAGACAATAGACCACCATAGCTATAAATCCTGGCTACGCCACTGTGTTCTTGGGTATATCACTTTCACCAAGGGCCACTTATTCCTTGCCAAATTAACCCAAACAAAGCACAGCCAAACTGAAAAACAAAAAAAGAAGCAAACATCTGAGGAAGTGTGGAGTAGAATAAAATTAAGCCCTTAAATAACTCTCTAGATTGAGCTCATCACCATCGCTCGGACGCTCACTAATGCATGACGTAGCAAGTGTGTATGGCCGTATGGGCGTAACTGGATGTCTGGATCAACGTATACACGCGTCGACCGCAAGCTCCCGTGGACAATGCATGTACGTATGGACTGGGAGGTGCTCGATCTACTGGATCAACGTATACGCGCGTCGACCGCAGGCTCCCGTGGCCACGGCAGCGCGGTGATGGGCCTGGGCGTAACCGCGGGCGAACGGCGATTCGGCGAAGCGGAACTAGAAGACGAAGCGTCGCGCCGTCGCTGAGTAGCTGTGCAAGACGAAGCATCGCTGAGTGTGGGCTGGACGCCTGGGCCGCTGGGGTCACTGTGATTTTTCATAGGGGCCACTAGCTAAAATATATGGTGGGATATGTGGGTTGGGCCAGAGGTCGTCGGTGTCACTTGACCCCGGCCCAACACTGTACATCCGCCCCTGATCACAGGATGGGACGAAGGCGGAGGAGCGCGGTGCCAATGGTGGTCAGGTGGGCCGAGGGCGAAGGGGGCGGGGGTGGGGCAATAGCGGCGGCGCGTGCATGGGAGGAGGGGGATACGAACCAGATTGATCGTGAGCAGATTATGTGGGCTGGCTCAGGAAGAGATTGGTTTGGTCACATCAGGGGTGCACGAGTGGAGCGCCACGCTATTCTAGGCCCACCCAACGAGTAACAAGGGAGTATTGAGGGAGTAAGAATGGCATTATTGGTCAAAGTATTTTATCAATATGATATTTTATGAAACTCACGATAATTTACCTTGTACTAAGTGATTTAATAAAAAATAAAACTAAGGATTCTTTTGGATTTTCTAATTTCTACTATAATATTTGAAGTATTTCTTGCACACTCCTATGTTCCAAGCAAGTCTTAAAAAGTTTCACAAAAAAATAGTTGACATGCCTGGCCTACACTCTACACGATTGTTCACATCTCATTCTTATGCAATAAATTTTTTATGGGTCTGTTTGGTTGGAAGTTTACTCTAGAAAGTTTTAGTATTTAGGCCCTATTTGGAATGGAGTAATTCCAAAGGTAAAAAGATTTATACTACTTCCTATGAAATTCCTATGAAATTTCCGCGTTTCAAGCATGGCCTTATAATTCAAATAAAGATTAAAAATTACATCTCATCAAATGTTTTAATGGCCACCACCATCAACTCCCTGGGTGACATACAATAGCATTTCAGGAAACAACATGACAAGACGATCATATAGATGACTCGCCCTGGGCGTCGGGCAGAAGCAGTAAACTCCTCCTTGGGCGGTTGAACATCCGTTGGGGCGCACCTCATGCCCTGGCATCGTCCATAGCTCCTTGTTCACAGCATCTGTGCTGCCACCACTGAGATCGCACGCATCGAGCTTGGCCGGTTCAATGGTTCGTGCACACGATTTGGATCCTGCCTCATGACCTCCTTACGCTCACCCTCACCGTCGTCGTTCCCATGCTAACTAATGAGGGGGACGTGGCCGCTATCTCCGCACACCTCGACGCCAGCCTTCACCAAATCTGTCGCCGCTGCTTGGCATGGTGCTTGCCTTTACCTTGATTTCTAGATAGGGCTTGACCAGGCTACTACACGGATGGCATCCACGATTGCTGTGCCATAGTCGCCCAAGGACGATGCTGCAATCACCCGAGGCTGAGGGAGGTAAGGACGTGGAAGGCGGCGAGGTCGGCTACTAGTTTGATGAGTTATGCAGTGGCGGCCCTCTGTTAGGGAGTAATGCGGGGTGTGAGGAGAGAAGTAGAGAACGAGAGAGATTTGGGGAAGGGTCACCAGATTCGAGAAGGAGAGAATAGCGGGAGGAAATATAAGGAAAGATCGTGGGGGAGCAATTGCCATCAGTTGCAATCTGTAGATAGTTGGGGAGCAATTTATGAAGGGTTTTATTGTCTTTTTTGGGCTTTTATCCCATTTTTTTGGATGAAAGGACGGTAGGGGGACGATAGTGAGAGGATTCAATGGTTGAACAGAGGTGTGGAGGGGTCGGGTGAATGGACAAACTTTATTTTTATGTTAGTAAAGATAAAGATTAATCTGCACCGTTATAATATGGCTCTACCAAAATAATCAAAATGAATGAGATGCCTTGAATCTCACTAGTTGTTTTTATTTATATAAATTGGGAAGCACCGGTAAGGAAATGGGATCAAGATTTTAGCAGGAGAGCAAAAGATCTGCAAAGGAGCCACAAAAGCAATTTAAAGTTTCTAACAAGGGTTCATGGATGGAACCATTACAATGCCAACACAGACTTGCTAGATTTGTTCATACACCACACACACACACAGGGAGACGCGTCCATATATTAATAACGTTACAACATCGACTCCAACTGATCCGTCTTACATGGCATACCTTTGAGTCCAGGTCCTTGCGGTGTTCTCGTACTTGTGCCTGTCCGTCTTATACATGTGGGCGATCTCAGGAACCAGAGGATCATCAGGGTTTGGATCAGTCAGCAGGGAGCAGATGGATAGCAACACCTGAAAGCAAACAGAAAGCAGATGCTCGCAGGATTTGTTCAGCCCCACTGTGGAGGGGAGGACCAAGCAATTACACCACACAAGAAAAATACTAGTACTGCATGAGAAGAGCAAACCTTGGAAATAGTTAGAGCAGGGCTCCACTGGTCCTTCAAGATGTCAAGGCAAATGCTCCCGTTGCTGTTGATATTTGGATGGAACACCTTGGTACGAAACGCCACCTGCATATTGCATATCATAGAGGTTATTTTGCAATCTGCTGAAGGCATTGTAAAACTATCGATATCAATACGGCAAATGAACTTTCGGACTGAAATTGTCAAGCTTGAGTATGATAACCAGAAACCATAAGCACTTCAAACAATAGAAGAGTTGTTCCTTCAGAAAAAGACGACGACACCTTGGTAATTAAAGTGGGCATACAATCACTGCCGATCCGTTCTTTGGTTATGTACCACAATCCAGAAAAAAAATGTATAGTACACTGCAAAGATTCCAAAAATTATGGGAACGCAACTGAACTAGCATTATCGACAAAGCAGCTATGCTTTTACTTCTGTAAAAGTACAGTTGCAACTTGCCAATTTGGTATGTAAGAATCTAACTGAAGCCTTAGATTATCAAAAAAAATATTAAACCCACCTTAATTTCCCCAAATTTATCATTCATAACCAATCTACACGAAACGGCTTTAATTCTAGAGTTCATCCTAAACCGTTGAATGTTATCAGCAAGTGTGCTTAGTGGCACACTGGCATGGCATCTCACCAGTAAGCGCTTGCACACTGCTTACTAGCATGAACTTCAAATACTACCACACATTCACGGTGTCTTTACCGTTCTAGCCCCTCGTGTCCTTTTTTTGGCGGATATGGCACTCGGTGCCCATTTTTTGCGAGATTGACCCCTTCCCGACCGCGGATCAATAGACGGGTGACACGTGGTATTTCCGCGGATGGAGGGTGCGGATCCACGACCGGCGAGAAATCTGCCTGGCCTCGACACGCGCCAAGAGCAGTTATAAAGTGGTCGGTAGTCAATGCTACAGTTGCTGGTTGATAGTCGATGCTACAGTAGTTGATCGATGGTCAATGCTACAGTATCTGGTCGGTGGTCGATGCTGCAGTAGTTAGTCGATGGTTAGAGAGTGGTCGATAGCTAAATGTGTTCAATAGTCGAAACCATAGAGTGGTCGAAAGTCGAAGTCTATAACGTGGTCGGGCGGTTGAAGTCTAAAGAGTGGTCGGAGCAGTTGAAAGCTATATAGTGGTCAGGGCGGGCGGAAGTTATAAAGTGGTCGGGACGGTTGGAAATTATGAAGTGGTCGGTAGTGCAGCAGCGGTAGGACCGCGCCCCCTGACCGCAGGATTCGGTGGCCCTGGCAATTCGTGTGCACACAGGGGGAGGGCAAAAGCCTGCTGCCGCCGACCGCTTGTCCACACCCACCCGACCGCGGAATTGCCACGCGTCGCCTGTCGGTGGTTCCATGGTCAGGAGGGGGCCAAAAGCGTAAAAACGCCACCCCGGATGCCATATTTGCCAAAAAAATGTCACAGGGGGCCAAAAGGAAAAAAAAATCCACATTCACAACCCCTTTAATGCTTTAAAAGAGGATTTAAAAAAGCCCAAAATATGACACAAACGAATCAACTTAAAAACAATTGCAGGGTTTATCAAACACAAGCAGATATGATCCACATCTGTGAGTTCTATTCCCAGATTTGAAATGAGCTGAGGCATATGGGTTACAATTTCACGAAATAGAGGTGCAAAAATATATATAAAAAAAAAGGAAAAATGAACAGAAACGAGTGATGGTCATTGCCAAGTACCTTTGGTGGTTTGAAAGGATAATCAGGAGGGAAGTGGATAGTAACTAGGAAAACTCCACCAGCATATGGGCTGTCAGATGGACCCATTATTGTTGCCTGCCAATGGAACATGTCTTCACCCACAGGACCTGCCAGAAAGTATTATATCATCATCAAAAAGGAAATTTATTTGAGTAAACAAAGTTCGAGGTTACAATCACTTGCATTAGAACCATCTTATCTGACAGATATATCGTCTAGCTCTGCACATTTGACAAGAAATAAACTTACAAGATAACTAAGGGTTTTCAAACAAGGTTAAACCAAATAGACTGAAGAAGAAAAAACAGTATCCATCCTTCTAGGCATAGTTCAGCTCAGTTTTGCTTGCTTGGCCCCAAAGTAATTGCAAAGACACACATGTTAGTATATTACTGTGACAATGTGTTACTTTACATGCTCCAATAACATTTCTTCTGTGATTTATATGCACTCTATGAAATTGTCGATTCTTTCTTACAGTGATACACATGGTACATTATCAAGCTCAAAGGATGCATAAATTCTAGCACACCTAAAAAAGGATAATGCAAAATACGTGGTAAATTTATAATTGTGCTTCTTTCCAATATATCTATGTTGTGCTTTGCACATTCCAATCTACAATTGTAATGAACATTAGATGTGTCAGATTGGAGGCTACATGCTCACTGAAGGCTGTCGAAATATTACCCCCAAAATAACAAAGATCCTAGTAGTGACAACTTAAGTTCTTATGTTGAATATTTTAGTCCCCTGTTATCAATTAAAAAAGTGATAGATCCATTAAGAAAGATAGAAGGGGATGGCCTAACCTCATGAACAGATCTAATAGAGCCAGGATTCTAGAAAATAATATACTACTGCTGTATACTAACGACTGACGTTACCCATATAAACCAGCATGTATATAGCTAGTTTAGTATAAAAATTTGTTGTGGATTATTGAAAACAAAAGAAAATCGATCAACAACGATCAAGTTTTCTTCTAGAAATAAGCCAAGGTAATATTTCCGAATTCTGATAAAAACCTTCATTTTCACGGTTGTGCATCATTTACTCATTTAGTTAAATGATGTCTTAATTAGAAAGAATAGTTCTTTAAATCAAATGGGTATAACTTGGTGTATTTAGAGTACCATGCGTATAGCTTCTTTGACCAAAAACTTAACTAGTATTTACATTTCGAAATGCAGATTGCATAAAACAATATATGCTCAGATGAATGCTACTTTTGTTCGGGCCTGCTTGGACAAGTCCCACCAAATCCCCCTCCTTCAAATAGGGACTAATGCATTCTAATAGTGTCCATATTGATTTTGGGAATAATCATGTGTTGTCCCATAGGACCTCCATACCCCTTATTTATAGTGTCAAAGTTAGAATCCGACTCTAGTACGACTCACTACTCGCGCACGACTTAGACTCTTATTAAACTCTAATACTAACACTTAAACACTCCATCTCAAGATAGGCATGAGATAACAAACATAGCCATCTTGTTACATATTGCAATAATATTACTAGAATCTAACATTTTACTAAACCTACCATTGACTCCAATGCTAATACCATCACGAAGACCAAAGGTTGCCCCCAATACCAACACCAATACCATCAGTGACGTCATCAAATCCATCTCCACTATCTTCTAGCTACTGTGGCCTCAATCTCCTCCTCTACCCACACACGGACACACCCCAACCAACCAGCCATGCCCCCCCCCCAGCCTCCAACACCTCTACCCACATAACCCTAGCCTCAGCCTCCATCTCCTCTACCTCTTCTATAGTCCATGATGGTTGACTCAAGTCCCAATCCTCTTTCCAGTTCTCTTCTCCCTTCCACCACTTCTCAAACTGTGTGATCTTCTCCTCTATCATGGCTGCATTGGCCCTAGGGCCACCTCTTCCTCTACGTCCATCTTGACCTCCTTCGGCAAACCTATTATACCCATCACCTCCACTTGTAACACTTAGTCCTTGCAAAGTTTAAGTTGCCACATTTCGTATCACCGCAAATCCAATCACCCTCATGACCTCCAGTTTGTGAGAGAGGACACACCCAACTCATGTGTCCTATTTGCTTATAGTTGTAGCACTCCTTATCATTAGCTTCGGCATACGCTGACTTTATAGGGTTATTGTTGTTAAGGATAGAATAGAAAAGAGATTAGATCTGTTATTTGTTTCGTAATATGCCTTGTATTCCTTCTGTATATCCCCCTTAAATCTCTATATATATTGCCCTTTGGGCCTCATGAATATATGCAAAATATTCATAACATGGTATCAGAGCCTAGGTTAGGGTTAGGGCTCTGACCTAGTTTTTTTTTCTTCCGCTGCCTCTGAGCCGCCACCCCCGACTGGGCCGCCGCTGTCGCCATCAGATTTGACGCCGCCGCCGCCCGGATCGTCTTGAGCCGCCACTGCCGCTACAAGATCCGACGTCGCAGCCATCAGATCTGACGCCGCCGCTGCCGAATCTGACGTTGTTCTGCGTCGGGCTGCCTCCTTCGCCGGGCCGCCGCGCCTCCTTCGTCGGGCCGCCGCCGCCTGCGCCGGGTCGCCAGCCGAGCCGGGCCGCCGCCGCCGTTGCCCGATCCGCCGGCCGCGTCGAGCTGTCGCTGCCGCCGTCGTCCGCTCCTCTGGCCGCGCCGGGTCGCCGGCCGCAGCTCCATCTCTGTGGGCTGCAGCTCTCTGCTGGCTCACAGCCAGTGAAGAGTGACTGGCTTATATAGTCTTTAAAAAAAAGCAAAAAAAAACGTTGTTCTAACCGCCGCACCATCCAGCGCCGCCTGTTAGACTTCGTTGCCTTGGTCGCCGCGCCGTCCAGCGCCGCCTACCAATGGCTTCCGTTCCATCCGCTGCGATTCCATTCTCGGGAACAAAGCTCCATGGAACCAACTACAGGTTATGGTCTTCCCTCATGGAGATCACGCTTGATGGTCTCCGCCTTTGGGGACATGTTACCAGTGCCCGTCCTTCTCCGCCACCGCCGGTTCAGCCTCCTCCTAGGCAGTCTACTTCTGTACCTCCTGGAGCAGATGATGCTGCTAAGAAGAAGGCAGAGGCTGATGCTGCCGCTGCTGACACTACTGATGAGGCTTTCCAGTATGCCATTGACGCTTTCGAGCGCTGGTGTGCTAATGAAGCCCGTGTTCGTGCCATTCTGGTGGTCAGCGTTGATGACTCCATTCAGCCAGATATTGTTGGTCTGCGATCTACTCGACAGATCTGGGAATACTTGCGTGAGCGATATCAGCAGAGCAGTGATGCTCAGTTCTTTTCGCTTCAGCGTGAGTTGGAGATGCTTCGCCAGGGAGATTCTTCCGTCGACGACTTCTTCCGAGCTCTGGCTAGTCTCTGGCGCCAGATAGATGAGCTGGCTTCTCCACTGTGCCAGGAGTGCCACAAAGTTCAAAAGGCGGATCATGATCGTCTTCGTCTTTATGATTTCGTCTGCCGTCTTCGCCCAGAGTTTGAGCCTGTCAGAGCTCAGCTGCTGAGCCGCTCGCCACGACCGACTGTCACCGAGGCTCTTTCGACACTTCGGGCTGAGGAGCTTCGTCTCAGGCTAGCAGCACAGTCCGTTCCGACTGTGCTTGTTGCTCCTTCTTCGACTACATCGACGGTTCCTGCTACGACTACGGTTCCTTCCCAAGTGCCTGTTGCCGCTCCTGCCTTTGCACCAACTGGAGTTCAATGCAACTACTGCAAGAACTTCGGGCATGACTACCAGCGTTGTGCGGTGCGAAAAAAGCGGAATAAGGCGCATGGGGATGGACGATCCAAGGGGGGCAGGGAGGCCCCTCCTTCACAGGAGGACAGACCAGCTCATCAGGATCTCAGCGAGGTGACTCTGTTCAGCAGCTTTGCCAGGCTCTTCTTCAGCAGCTCTCTCACAGCTCAGCGGGTTCTGCTAGTCTAGCTCAGACGTCTCCCCCAGGTACCTCTTGGGTTCTAGATTCTGGTGCCTCTTTCCACATGACATCAGATTCCACATCTCTCACTTCAGTAGGACCTCCTGCCCTCCCTATCTCTGTTCAGACTGCTGATGGTACTTCCTTGTCTGTTAGCTGTCAGGGCACTCTTTTGTCCACTGATTTTTCTGTTCCAGCTGTTTCTCATGTTCCCCAACTAACCATGCAGCTTCTTTCAGTGGGACAGCTCACTGACCTTGGTTGTAGGGTTGGTTTTGACTCTCACACCTGTTTTGTTCAGGATCGACAGACAGGGACGATACTTGGGACTGGCCGGCGCCGTAGGGATCGTCAGGGTCTCTACATTCTCGACCGTCTTCATCTTCCGTCCGTTTCAGCTGCTCCTGCCACGTCTCCTGCCACGTCTACCTCCACTGCCACTGCTGCCACCACCTCTGGAGTTTTTGCACAGTGGCATCACCGTTTAGGTCACCTGTGTGGGTCTCGTCTTTCGTCATTAGTTCGTCAGGGTGTCCTTGGACGTGTTACTGTTGACACGTCCATGTTTTGTCGAGGTTGTAAGCTGGGCAAGCAGCTACAACTTCCTTATCATTCTAGTGAGTCATTGTCTTCTCGTCCTTTTGATTTAGTTCATTCAGATGTATGGGGACCTGCGCCTACTATCTCTAAAAGCGGGCATAAATTCTATGTTATTTTCATTTATGACTATTCCCGTTTTACTTGGCTTTTCCCTATGTCTAATCGTGGTCAGTTTCTTGCGATCTATCGTAGCTTTGTCATGATGGTTCATACTCAGTTTGAGTCCTCTATTCGTATCTTTCGTTGTGATTCTGCTGGTGAGTATTGTTCTAGTGCATTCAGACAATTTCTTTCTGAGCAGGGCACTCTTTACCAGTCTTCTTGCCCTGGTGCTCATGCTCAGAATGGGGTTGCTGAACGCAAGCATCGTCATCTGATTGAGACTGCTCGCACCCTTCTTCTTGCTTCTCACGTTCCACCACAGTTCTGGACTGAGGTTGTTTCTACGGCTGCCTATCTCATTAATATGCAGCCTTCCACTGCTCTTAAGGATGTCAGTCCTATAGAGCGTCTCTACTCTAGAGCCCCCCAGTACGATCACCTTCGTGTTTTTGGCTGCACCTGTTTTGTCCTGCTGCCACCTCGTGAGCGCACTAAACTGACAGCCCAGTCAGTCGAGTGTGTGTTTCTTGGGTACAGTTCTGAGCATAAAGGTTATCGTTGCTATGATCCTTCTACTTCGACAGCTCATGCTCTCTCTGTCACTGAGCCTAGTTCTTATCGTGAGGCTGCTTCTCATTCTGAGTGGCAACTCGCTATGGCAGAGGAGCTTGATGCTCTTCGTCGTACGGAGACTTGAGATATTGTCCCGATACCTGTGCACGCTCGTCCTATCACGTGCAAGTGGGTGTACAAGATTAAGACCAGGTCTGACGGTACTATCGAGCGCTACAAGGCTCGTCTTGTGGCTCGTGGTTTTCAGCAGGAGTATGGTCGAGATTACGATGAGACTTTTGCTCCTGTTGCTCATATGACCACTGTTCGCACTCTTGTTGCGGTTGCTTCTGTTCGCCGGTGGTCTATCTCTCAGCTGGATGTTAAGAATGCCTTTCTTAATGGCGTCTTGCATGAGGAGGTTTACATGCAGCCACCACCTGGGTATTCTGTTCCAGCTGGTCATGTCTGCCGTCTTCGTCGTGCTCTTTATGGTCTCAAACAGGCCCCTCGTGCCTGGTTTGCGCGTTTTACCTCAGTGATCACCGCTGTCGGTTTCACTGTCAGTGCCCATGATCCTGCTCTATTTATCCATGTCTCACCTCGCGGTAGGACACTGCTTCTTCTATATGTGGATGATATGCTCATTACTGGTGACGATCCCTCGTTCATTGCATATGTGAAGAAGCATCTCAGTGAGCAGTTTCTGATGACTGATCTTGGCTTGCTTACATACTTTCTTGGGATTGAGGTTTCTGTCACGCCTGAGGGTTACTATCTCTCCCAACAGAAGTATGTCCAGGATCTTCTTGATCGATCTGGTTTGACTGATACTCGCACTGCCGAGACTCCTATGGAGCTCTCTTATGGAGCTCTCTCTTCAGCTTCATGCTACTGATGGTGATCCTACTCGGTATCGCCATCTTGTTGGCAGTTTGTTATATCTTGTGAGCACTCGTCCTGATATTGCTCATGTTGTTCATATCTTGAGTCAGTTCATGGCTTGTCCTACTCATCTTCACTACAGTCATCTTCTTCGTGTTCTTCGCTACTTGCGTGGGACCATCTCTTGTCGCTTGTTTTTCCCTAGCTCCACCTCACTCCAGCTTCAGGCGTACTCTGATGCGACCTGGGCTAGTGATCCTTCTGATCGTTGTTCTCTTTCTGCTTACTGTGTTTTTCTTGGCTCTTCCCTGATTGCCTGGAAGACAAAGAAGTAGACTGCAGTTTCCCGTTCGAGTGCAGAGGCTGAGTTGAGAGCTATGGCAGCTGTGACAACAGAGATTACTTGGTTGAGATGGTTACTTGCAGACTTTGGCGTACCTGTGAGGGGACCTACTACTCTTCTGACTGACAGTACAGGAGCTATCAGCATTGCTCGAGATCCAGTGAAGCATGAGCTCACCAAGCACATTGGTGTGGATGCTTCATACACTCGCTCTCAGGTGCAGGACGGTGTACTTGCTCTTCAGTTTGTGTCCTCAGAGTTACAGATTGCTGACTTCTTTACGAAGCCACAGACTAGGGCACAACATTTGTATTTTCTCTCCAAACTCAGTGTGTGTGATCCACCATGAGTTTGAGGGGGGTGTTAAGGATAGAATAGGAAAGATATTAGGACTGTTATTTGTTTCCTAATATGCATTGTATTCCTTCTGTATATCCCCCTTGTATCTCTATATATATTGCCCTTTGGGCTTCATGAATATATGCACAATATTCATAACAATTGTCCACCATCAGTCTCCAAGTTTCCTCGACAACCATAGCTGAAATAGCCTCATCCATAGTTGGCAATACTACCTGATGACATATTGCAGCCCTCCCGCTCTTAAACTCAGAGTTCAAACCTTTCAAGAAGTGAGTAACCCTCCTATGTTGCAGCCACGCCTTATCGAACTCAATATCACTAACACACGTCAGCTGCAACTCACTAGCATATTCTTGAACAAACTTCTCCCCCTTATTTTAGAGCATCTACCTTGCCTTAAACCTCCACCATCATCATCACATTATGTGTCCTAGAGTATATGTTCCCCAGTGTTTTCCATATCACCGATGCACTTGGGATCGCCTCCACCATTCTAGCAATGGACGGGGACACCCTCCAATCCATACTCCCCCTGTCTACAAGCTCGACGTAGGTCTCCTGCAGATAGTGCTCCACCCCCTTCGTCTTCAGAATTATATGAGCCCTCCTGGACCAACTCAGATAATTAACTCCCTTCTAGCATCACATCATTTGGCATCAACTCCAGTTTCAATTCCGATGACCCTGTTCTAGCCCTGAGGTCCTGCAATATACCTCTCATCTCACCTTTTGTAACCAAAGAGGATTCTCCACTTCCACTATCCATGTTCACAATACTCTTCTCCGTAGCTTTCCACGGAGCTTCTTCTTCAACCTTCCTCTCAGCTTCGATCTCCTCAAGGCTCATCTTCTACTTTCAACACCAATCAAAGAACCCAACCCAAATTGTCCACCGCCTGCAACTCCTTTCCCACGCCAGTCAACTCAATCTTACCCTCCCTATTGCCACGCGTATCCACAATCATGGCAATAACCTATTCATGCAGCAACTGATCGGGCAACGTCACACACCTCCTTGGCCATCACCCAACCCGTGCAAGCAACTGTGTGATGCCTCACGATAATAGCATGCAGGACCACCAGCAGCAATAGTCCAAAGAAAATCCTTTCTCTTTCTTCCCCTGCAGCACAACAAGCAAAGCAAATTCTTTTTTTTCTTCTCCTTTTATCCCAGCTGCACGGACACGCATAAGAACACACACCTTGCCTCTGCTCCTCTCTTTGTCCAGATCCAGCAGCAACAAAAACAACTCCTCTGGACCGACGACGATCTCAACAGCAGCCCGACGACAGTGTCTTCGGTGGTGGCGGCCCAGCGACAGCAACCCACACGCACAGACGAGGCGCAGCAGCAGAACCCATGTCCCCATGAGTCAGTGCAGAGCGGCTGTAGCTTGCCCTCGCATGCGAGGTGGCAGCCCGTCCTCAGCCACGGGGCTGCGGTCCGTGATTGGATGACGGCGATGACAAACCAAGCGAGATATGAGTGGACAACGGTGGCGGATTGGATCTGAGGTGAGTTTAGGGTTAGGTTTCAGTGGATGGGGACATGGTTGGGGTTGAATCTGATACCATATTGATTTTGGGAACAATATTGTGTTATCTCATAGGACTCCACACTTTTTATTTATAGTGTCAAGGTTACAATCTGACTCTAGTACGACTCACTGCTCGCACACGACTTCGACTTTTATTAAACTCTAACACAAACTCTCCAATAATCCCAAAAGCATAACGCTATCCAGCATGAATAGGAGACTAATTCATGTGTGTTAGAACTCCTGAAGGTAAAATACTGTCCCCATCGATCATTATAGCATTAATTACTCATTGCATGATTGCTTAAATTAAGCCGACAAACACTATCATTTCCTAGGTATAATCTTCATCAAGAACTCTAAGTATACAGTGCTCCTTTTTTTCCCCTTTCTTTTTTGGGGAAAGCTGAGCATTCAGCGTTACTGCAAATTTGCTAAGCTAAGCCCTTTTGATGTATGACAAATTGCAGAACATTTGTCCATTGATACAGCTCTATGGGAAGACGCAAGCATGTGAACAAAGAAGTCATTCAGAAACATGTGTACAAAATCTGACTCCTATACAAGGGTATGGCCTAGAACTGCAAAATCTACATTAAAAGATGTACAGAAGAAAGAAACGAGACCTGCACTGCATGAGGTAGGGGGATCCTTCTGCAGATCCTTGAGCTCCTTCTGTATCCTCTTTGATGCCATCCCACCCTTTCTTGTCCTCTTACTTCCAAGAACAAGAACAAAGAAACTATCAAATCTAGTGCTATCAAAAATTAGTGCATATTACAGAGAGCTAAGAGAGGACTAGAAACAAAACAAACCTGTCTAATTGAAGGACTGATCCTCTTTCCTTCTGCTCTCCCTCCTCCTCCTCACGAGGATCAATTATGGAGTTGGGGGAAGGGAAAGGGGCCAGGAGAAGGGGTATATATGTAAATGATGAGCCTCCCCTTGTTCTTTTGCTACAGGTATGCGTGCTGGTTTTATTTATTCGTTTCATCGAATCATCGTCTCCTGGGGCCTTACTTTAGCGATGCCATGACTGATCAACAAGGGCATGTGAAAGCGGACGGCATCAAATCAAACGCCATCCACTAACTGCCTTTCATATTAGTGGCTGCTCATGAACAGAGAATGATAGAATCATTCTTTTTTCTAAACATCAATAATTAAAGGATGGAGCTACAGATATGCATGTATCTGACAAGTGACAACCGAGGTGGCCATTATGAGGACTGAAATTGACGGCAAACGGTAGAAATACAGCCGCGTTTTCCTCCGGATAGTCGCAAAAACATAGCGCTGTAATGATCCGCGTGGCTGCGCCCACAGATTCTGCTGTTAGGCCCCGTCGGCTGATTGATTCCTCATGGTCTACGTGTCGGTGACGGGACGAGAGAATCAAATTTTTGCGTGTTAAACTGCGGAAGTCAAGTGGATGAGTGGATCCTAGCGTCTGTTTGGGTGGGCCGATATCATACAAGAAAACTAACAACTTTGTCGCAAGGTGAGAGGAATCAGTTTTCCCAGTGTCTGTTTGGGTGGGCCGATATCATAAAAGAAAACTAACAACTTTGTTGCAAGGTGAGAGGAATCAGTTTTATAATGTGAACTGACCGATTAAGAGCTCGGTTCCTAGGAAGGTTCTCGAGTTCTGGCGCCTACCAATATTCTAGATGGAAAAAATTGATCATATACCCTCTATTTAGATGGAAATTGAGGATTTATCCTCCTGACCCACGTGTCAGTGACTTATGATGACCCCACGTGTCATTAAGATGTGAAGGGTAAATCCTCAAATTTCCAACTAAAGGGAAGGTATATGATCCAATCTCCCTTCTAGATGAGAGTAAGGCTCCGCGGGGAAAAGCTTCGGAAATTTTTGGCACCTTTCACGGGTGGGGTTTTTTTTTTACCGTGGATTATATCTTTTAGTTTAAAATTTTAAATTCTGACTATTCGCGTAAGAAAGAGTACGAAGAGAAATATTCACGTACGACTTTAATCGATATAGATGAAATCGAAACAGTGTCAACTACAATCAACTTATAAACCTCATCTTAAAAACACTTTGTTTGAAAGCTAGTTATTTTAGAAAACTAAGCTATAAGCCTAAAAGAACCCACTAATATCTAACGGAAGCCATTACTAGTACAACAGTTCTTACTCCCAACAAAAGTCAGTATAGTTATGCAAGGGCTTGCGTAGAATGTAGGAAATGAAAAAAAAATACAATAATAGAAAAAATACAAGAATTTCGTAGGAGCATACATAAAACAGAGAAATGGTTCAAAGAGGTGTTTGTATGCTTCACAAGATTTTGAAGACATTCTGTAACAAATTAACACGAATTTCCAGGAGCTTGTCTACTTTGTTCCACCTATGAAGCTTGCTTTTCTGTAGGTTTCAATTCTTTCAAAAATTCTTCCATTTCAAACAAGCCCTAATACATCTAACACGCTCGTTTCTTAATAGATCTGATTAGATAGAAAAATTAATTAGCATTGGAGGCACCAGATCAACTGAGCCTTAACAGACACACAGCAAAAGGTGTTACAGGTATAGACGCTGAAGAAATGAATGAAATTCTAAGAAACGGTTCAGGCAAAGATGAATAAGGCATTTGACAACCGCAGCAGTGAGCAAGATGCAGATAAATACTCGGGAAGGATGTGATCAGCGTACAGGTATACAGGGAAGTATCATGTTCAAAGACACTGATCACAGAGGCGGAGACAGAAGGGAACAACGACCTGGGCTAGGCTAGAGCGTTATGGGTGGGCACTCACTATATATGTGGTATTTTTCTGAATTTTGCAATGGGTTTTTGAGCTTAGACCTAGGGCTGAAGCCTTGAAGGCTCTGGCCCTGGATCCGCCCCTACTGATCAAGATTATTAGTCTGCTAGTTGGGGACTGCACAAAGTTTAGGCAGAAAATTTTACGCCCTCGTCATCTGCTGAGGTGCCCTTAAAGATAGCAGCCTTGCCCTTTTGTTCCAACAGCCTCAAAGCTCGCATGAGAACACCACGATCAATTCCCGCAAGATCTGTAACAGAGACCACATGATAAAATGATTCAAATAAGCCACCACACTTTTAGCAGGATAAGAACATCTTTAATTGAGCTATGGGGCATGGGCTAAGTATTCCTGATGAAGCACCCCACCTCATGTATACATGAAAATATCTACCCAACAGCAAAGTCCAATCCTACATAGATAATAGTGTTTCTACTGCAAGTTGCTTTGAGGCAAGAAAATACGGTTTGAGCCAAAAATATATTGAAAATGGGCAAATCTAATCTCATCAGTCTGAAGTTTGGTATACTTACCGGTTCCGCGTGTTTCAATTCCAGAGCGTATTTCTTCAACAGTCATTACACCATCTTCCAATCCATTGTCCTTTACCTACAAGCACAAACAAAGAGAAATACTATGACACGATGTAGACACTGTCACTATGTGTTCACAAATAGATAGCTCCTAAGGAAACATTTCAAATAAAAAAGAAGTCTTACAAAGTTCAATATGTAGTTGGCCCAATCTTGTATCCTTAGCCAAAGAATGAGGCACTTCTTGTGACCTTTGTCCATCCACTCCGCACGCCCTGCAGTTTCAACTTAATTTAAGCAGGTGCACAACACGAAACTAAACATTATTTACCATGAGCTGCAACAATAACTAGAAGATTTAATGGTGTGCAGAATGAACCTTCAATAACAAGAGCTGCAAGGAACACTTCCTTTGCTTCATAGTTTAGAGATCCTGCATAATATAAAGCCTGTAAATTCAGTGCAATGACAAAACAAATGAGCAAAAGCGTAGTAAAGTACTGCAAGCTCAAAAGGCTCCACGATAGGCCTTTTGAACATATTATCACCATGCCAAAATACTAGGTCATAAAATTTTCAATGAACCAAACAATTTTATGATTAGCTAATAAGACATGTTTTTGTTGAATAGCAGAAAGCAGTATATAAAACCCAAGATTAAGATAAATACATCTTACTCTCAATCTTTGGATTGGAGAACAACGGGAAATCTTCTTCCAGTGAGATTATATATATCTTTTGACTTCTACAGTATTCAAGTATCAAATCTTTCCATAGCTGCACTTGCTTTTCACGTGTTTCTCTCACAGGCTGCAAACTGAAGGACAAATGTTGTAATGCTATAAATCTCAGTCCTGATATGTAACATAGAGTCAAAAGAAGCTTTAACAGAAGTTTTCCATAGCTAGTTTTAAGTGATGTAGCCAAATAGTTTAATTATGCAACTCAACCAAATGTAAGAATTAATAAAGTGAGGAAATGCTTCAACTGATACAAACAGGCTGTTGAAACATGCAAGGAAGATACCAGATCTTAAAATCACATATCAAGACAGATAGGCTTAGACTTGACATTTTATTGAACCAAATACCATGTTCTAAGTAGGGGGTGCTAGGAAGTATAAAGTTGTGAACAGAGACTCTTGAATAAAGGCACAGTTTCAAGAAACAAGTGCTCAAGCCTGCAAACATAGTTCTTTTAGTGATACTGAAATGCAACTCCTTTCAGTTTTTCACTTACAAACAAAACATTATCGACAGGGTTAGTGTTTAT
This sequence comes from Dendrocalamus latiflorus, assembly GCA_017311315.1. Lineage (NCBI taxonomy): Eukaryota > Viridiplantae > Streptophyta > Magnoliopsida > Poales > Poaceae > Dendrocalamus > Dendrocalamus latiflorus. The sequence goes on from CM029664.1 coordinate 39,409,077, forward strand.
GGTCTATAAAATGCCATCTGATGTCTTATTGGCAAGCTAGCCCAGAGTGAAACAGGGGAAGAGTTTCCTTCAGTGGAGATTAGAGAAGCTTACAAAAATTAGAATGTACCGCATGATTATAAGATATCCCAGGTACGAATACCAAGTTCACTTACTAGAAAAGGCCAAAATATTAAAGCAAAATTATGAACCACTTTGACGTGTTATTTTTCGAGTAAACTAAGTTAAATGTCAAACGAATAATTCATCTATAGGATCAATTGTGTATGTCCTAAGCTGAAATTTCCACATAAACAGAAAACAAGCACCCGCAAAACAGGGTACAAATATGACATTAAGGACAGGGTAGTGGTTATAGTCTGTAAAATACTATTTCATATCTTATTGACAAGATAGCTCAAAACAGTACAGGGAGAAGTTTCCTTAAACAAAGATTACGGAAGCTCGCAAAATTAAAACTTCCACACACGGCTGAACTGGCTGCTTCAACTCTAATTTCGCTGCACTATGCAGTCTAGTGGTAACGATATATGATCTCACATGGCTTCCTATTTTACGCGGTAGAAAGTTTTAATCTGCGCTAGTGTACCATATCCGTATTTCAACACAAAACTAAAATTTCCTTAGAGATAGAAAAGAACAACAAGCAGTATGCCTGCCATCATCCGATACGCAAGCTCGAATTCTTATCATCTACTCAAGTAAGTGCTTGTGGCATTTCATTACCACCATAGTACATGAAGCAGAAGTTTCCACCCCAACTCTTCACCCAGAAAGGACTTATTATTTATTAATATGACCAATTACTTAAATCAACCACCTCATATTGACCTCTTCATCCTACAGACTGCAAATTTGCAAATGATACAACTACAACATTGTTGCTGACAGCGCGCAGTATTTCTTTACTCCAGAGTTGGGGAAAGAATGGCGGAGAGATAAAGAGAGGAGGGATTACGTGAAGTGGGGCGGGTAGTTGAAGAAGGGGGGAAGCTTGAAATCCCCCAGCGTCTGCATCTCCGCTGCAGCGCTCGCTCAGAAATCCGCTGCAGCGCTGGCGTGCGAAGCGGTCGGCGGGCGGACGGCCGCGGGGAGGAGAAGCCGCGCGGGCGGACGGGGACCGGATCTCGCGAGGAGCGCGGTGGTTCGGGCGGCGCGCGGTTGTGGGCTGGCGATGAGGCCCTCTGGGTCCTCTGGGGAGGAGAGAGGCGGACTGCGAGAGGGCGAATTGACTCTCCACGAGATCTGACGGCGGAGTTTATCCTAAGAAATGGGGTTTGATCAACAGTTGAACATGCGTGTAAGGTCCGTATTATCTTTTACCGATAATTTTTTATTTTAATTTATAAATAGTAATAACTTATAAAAAACCGTAAAAAGAGAAAGAAACTCACGTATAACTTTAACCGATATAAATAAAATTACTATAGTGTATACTATAATCAACGTTTACCGCAGAAAAATAAGTTTTAGAAGGCAATATTCTACAGAATGTGTGCCCTCTTGTGGCTCAGCTCAGCCCAAATTACGCTTTTTAGGGCAAAGTTTAGTTAGGGCCTGTTTGGGACTGCTCCGCTCCAAGTTTTCCAGCTCCGCTCCCATCTTCGCTAACCAAACAGGTCTAACTCCAAAAACTCCGCTCCAAGAAAAAGGTGGAGTTAGAGGCCAACTCCACGTTTTTTATGGAGCTCTTCAAGGGGTACTCCACAAATAAAGGTTTTCAAACTCCTCGTGGAGTTGATGAAAAATTACCCACCACTGCCATTACACAATTCCTCTCCTCCGTACCGATTGGATTTCTTTTCCACCCGACGTTCCTTCTCCGACTTCTCTTCTCCCCACCCACCCGCGCGACTCTTCTCCCCCACCCGCGCCGCCCCTCTTCTCCGCCCCCCCCCACCTGCGCCGCCCCTCTTCTCCGCCCCCCACTGTCGGACCCCGGGTTTGAACCAACCCAGAATCCCTGTGATTTCACTGCACTATTCCCTGGATCAGTAGATAGTGCTCACAGATACAATGCTGATTCATTTCATACACGATACATGTCATATTATTACAATACCAGGGTACACAGGTCCCATATAAGGACAAGTATTACAAAAGGGGCTTTCAGGCCACATAAGTTCAGTGTACCATTGCATTATTGGCGGAAGCAAAAGGGAGGGGCTCATCTCCCCACAGGCAAGCGACCGGGATAACCTATGTGTGCTTAATATCATCCAGGGGACCTGGTTAACGTTAAGGACACCTTCCAATTAGATTGGTCGGCCAGACTGTAAGGAGAGAATAAATTCTAGCCTAACTACCACCATCTTCATTTCCTTCGCCCTCCTGATCCTGGTAGTACTCATATTGGTCTTGATTTGCCAACTCTGGGGGAAAAGGGGGGAAAAGCGAGGTGAGCACACACAACCGTGCTCCGCGAGCCAACATTCACAGAATGCATGTAATTATATGCAAAGCTTGACAAAGAGGGCTCAGGTTTATTTATTTGCGAAGAGCGACAGTTGTAAATAATATAAGTACAAACCCTATGACTTAGCATTTAACAAAGCGAGTTTTTCTGAATTTGAGTGATGTAATAAGTATTTATTGGTGTCGGCTACATCCACCGATGCTAAAGATTTTGGATTTACTAGCTCATATCCACACTGGAGTACTTCCCTCCAGGAAAATTCAAAGGTTGGAGTACTTCCCTCCAATTTGTTTTTCTTTCCCGCCCACAAGAGTTTTAGAAATAGAACTAACTCAAGGAAGTTTTCCATGTCCGCCCCTGACCGTGGGCACGGCTATTCGAATAGTTTATTCTCTGCAGAGATCGTACACTTTACCCACAAGAGACGACCCGCTCGTTGCCCCACACGATTCCGTAGCCGTGTGGTTGAGTAGGTCACCACAATAGCCTTTCGAACTACCTAGCCCCTTTCGTCATCTCACCTTATGGGCTGCTCCCACTGGCGGTGGGTCCCATACTTTGCACGGGATGTCACCACGGAAACTAGCGCCTTTGGACTCCACTCTCCATAACGCTAGCACGGCTGGTGACGTCACCCTCCTCTTGGTGTCCCTTTAGGCCCTCCTTTGCCCTTACAGCACTCCTTTCCACTACCGGGGAGATGAGTTTCGGGGGTTCGACAGAATTACTTAGCTAAGTTGCAATTTGCAGACTTGTGGTCGTACTGTTGTACACGGAGATGCCATCACAGGATTAAGTCCTTAATGTGTTCGGGCGGTTCCAGCCACAAGCCAATGTGCTACTTCCACACCCACCACTCTTACCGTCCGCCCAAACAAGTATAGCAAGTTTTGAGGGTTTCGAGAAGTCTAAAATAAGTTGTCACAAAATATCCAGCCACGTACATCCCGTGACTAGCCCAAAACTAGTGTTCAAGTTTTTGGAAGCTATGATTAGGGCAGGTAATGCCCTAGACTGGACAGAACGCGCATGGCATTTAATTTAGACATATACCTATTTAGAATAGTAGCAGTAATACCTACGGCGACAAGGTACATGATCTATCAAAATTCAAGGAGGGTATAGCTATATACATTTTTAGATCTTCAAGTGGGAGGTAACTACCTTATAGTTCACATACTTTATACATGAAATAACGCATGCAGTTTGACTATTTTTAAACCAAGATAATTTGCAAGAAAACATAGGAGCAGAATGATCAAGAACGTTGACTCGCCTGGGTCTAAAGGTTGAGGGTCTTGCTGGTCTTGAGGTAGATTGTCCTGCTGCTCTGGCGTGCCTTCAAATTCTACTCGAACGAAGCAAACCGACAAAGCAGGAAACAGACATAGAGCACAAATAAGCATAAAATAACAAGCAAATGAGCTCAAAAACAAGCCAAACCAGAACCAACAGAAAGGTCTTGATTTTAGAAAAATTTAGAAACAAGTTTCGCCCAAATCGGAGTTACGACGAGAGAGAACGGGTCGTTTGAATTTCCATTCCCGGGAAAATCCCAAAAATGAAAAAGGAGAGAGAGAGTTCACTCTCTGACATGCGGGTCCCGTGGGCTTTTATTTTAAATTCAGAATAATATTTATTGGGGAAAACTCTGAGCATGACAGGTGGGGTCCCTGGTTTATTTAATTTCCTCTTTTCTGAAAATGGGCCAGAGACTGACATGTGGGGCTAGGTACTGCGCAAGGGCCCACCTGTCAGCGACTTAAGCCATTTCCCTGGGGTTTAATAGTTTTAATTAAATAGAGGGCCCACGTGTCAGCCTAACTAGGGGTTTTAAAATTACTTAGGCCCACTGTCAACGAGGTGATTAGCTCCCTAATCAACAGAGGTTAACGGTTAAACGGGGGAGCTAATCGCGCGGGAGCAGAGCTCCGCCCGACCGAGCGGCGGCGGAGCCAGCCGGCGGCGAGGGTGGGCTAGGGGAGCTCGGGGAGACGGCCAAAATGGACCGCCCAACCTCGCGCGCACCCGAAGGTGGGGCGAATCGGCCCGAGGTGGACCAGGGAGGCGCCGGCGGCGAGCCCAGCGGCGGCGGAGCCAGGGGGTTGGCCGCGGCGGCGACTTCGGCAACGGGAGCGCAATTAAACGAGGGGGGGAGCTTGTAGGGGTGTTTTGAGACTCACCGGGGAGGAGAGTGGGGCTCGGGAGGCGGTGGAGGCAGCTGGCGTCGGCGAGCTCCGAAGGTGGCGGGGGTTGGCCGGTGCCGGGGAAGATGAGTGGGGAAGCCCCGAAGTGGCGGTGCGGTTGGCTTCACGGGGTGGCGAGGACGCTCCGGCTACAAGGAATCGGCCAGGGGTCCCTCGAATCGACGGCGGTGAGGAGTGGCCGGAGCCGGGGAAGAACGGGCGCCGGCGACTGCAAAGAGAAGGAAAACCCGATTAAACTTGAGGGGAGGTGCTCGGGGGTGAGAGGAAGTAGAGGAGAAGAGCAATGCTGGCCGAGGGTCGTCGGGGTGAGCTGGCGGCGGCGACGGCCCGAAGAACGGCCGTCGGCGGTGATTTTTGTGGCGAAGAACGGGGGGTGGAGGGGGGAAACTACTGGCCACTGGTGGGTTTTTATAGCGGCGAAAAGTGGGGATAGGACAGAGGGGGGCATGGGCGACGGAGCTCCCGCTCCTGTAGTGTACCCGGCGAGAAGGGAGGCGTGACGGGGCTAGGCGCGCTAGGGTGCACGGCCAGCATGGGCGAGGGTACCGCGCTCCTACGGTCGCACAGAGGAGGAGGAGGTGCGCGGCATGGCCAACTTGGTCCGGCGGCCTCCACTTGGGTACGGCGGCGTGGCAGCGCGGCTACGGTGGCACGGCCGGTATGGGCGGCGGCGTTGGAGCGGCGGGGGAAGGACGCCAAGCCCCTGTGGCCCATTGATTTCTTGCGGTGACCGCCATGCCGGAGCTGGGGAGCGGCGACGTGGTCAGGACGACGAGACAGGGAGCGGTTCCATCGGTTGTCCCGGCGGCGAGCGGGGAGCTGGCGCGTGGGAGTCTACGGCGAGGGGGCCGGGGCCTAGGCCGACGGGGACGCCGGGAAGCGCAGGGAGACCGCCACGGGGCACGCGCGCGCGGGGAACCTGGGAGCGAGCCGCTGCCGCTGGGTCCGGCGAGGGCGCGCGCAGAGTGGAGAGAGGAGGAGTGCGGGCGCTGCGGGAAGAAGAAGAAGAAGGGGGAGGCGCGATGCTGGGCCGAGCGAAGCCCAGAAGGGGACGGAGGAAGGGGCCCGGGGGAAGAAAAAGAAGGAGCCGGCTGGGCCGGGAGAAAAAGAAATCGGGCCGCGCGGGGGAGGCTTGCCCATCCGGGAGAATAAAAAGGAAGGAGGAGTTTTGGAAGAGAAAAAGAATTGAATTTGACATTTTTAAATTAGCTTTCAACAAACCACAACAAAAACCAGGCAAAAATTACGAATGCAAAAATGGGGTGTCACACCCACCCGCGCCGCCCCTCTTCTCCGCCCCTACCCGCGCCACCCCTCTTCTCCGCGGGCGTGGTGACCGAGAAAACCTAGCGCCGCCTCCCTATTCCGGCCACCCCAGGCGATGCTCCGGCGAGGTGATGGCTGGGATGGATCGAGCGGGCGGCCAGTGGCCAGGATCGAGCGGGCGGCCAGTGGCCAGGAGCGAGCGGGCGGCCAGTGGCCACGGCCGGCCACAACCTCTCAGAGGTGGCTGTAGGTGGCCAGTGGACGGCTGCAGGTGACAAGGTGCCAGAGTCGCAAGCCACAGCCGCAGGTAGGAAGCGTGCACCGCCGGCGAAGAAGAAAAAGGAGGATCTGGTATGCTTGCATGCAAATTTGCTACCTAATACCTGAATTCAATGGCGAATACTCTGTTAGAAGAGCCACTTTCAATGGTCAGTGGTATACTTTGTTGCAAATAATACAAGTATACAACAGAAGAGCTAAATTGTTGTGTAATATCATGGTCAGGGTGATCAAATGGATTGGACCGATGCACATGTCACACTTGCTTGTGAGTTAATGGCCGAACAAGTTAGGAAAGGCAATCGCCCAAACACCCATTTGAACTCTGTAGGTTATACCATGGTGTCGGATAGGTTTTTCCAGATGACCGGAATCATGTTATCGAAGACATAAATAAAAAACAAGTGGGACAAGTTAAAGGTTGATTGGACTGCTTGGCAAAAATTGAAGAGGAGGCAAACTGGTACAGGTTGGAACAATACGAAGGGGGTCATTAGCATGGAGAATGAGTGGTGGAAGAAGATAAGAGCTGTGAGTGTATATGTCTCTAAATTTGATAATTTCTACCATTACTTGATGCACTGATGTTTGTGGTTCTTATTTTTACAGGAAATTCCCGGGAGTGGCAAGTTTAGGAAAAAGGCTATCCAAAATGAAGATTTGCTTAGGGATATTTTTAGAAACATTACAAATGAGGAAGCAGATCATTGGAATCCTATGAGTGATAATCCCATTATTCCTAATTCTCAAGACCAACCTTTTGACGTAGACAATGAAAATGGAGGTGGAGATGATGATGTCCGTGAAGTACCTTTTGATGCACACAACACTAGAGAGGAGGAGGTCCAGGAGGTGAATCCTTCCAATGTGCATGGAAATAAAAGACCTTGTGTTGCAGTAGACAAGAAAAAGAAGTCAAGCACTGCACTTGTTATTCAAGAAGCAATCACAAAGATGTCTGAATCTGCCACCTCTTTTACATCAAAGAAGCAAGAGGGGGTGACAGTCAAGGAAGTGATGGATCTCGTTTTGGATTGTGGTGCGGACTATGGTTCAGATGAGCATGACATTGCCACTCAGTTGTTTGTGAAGAAGGATTTTAGGGAAATGTTCATGACTTTTCCTACTAGAGAGATTAGGTTCAATTGGCTTAGGAAGAGGCACAATGATAAGTATGGAAACTAGGAATAATTGTCTTTGGGCTAGTTGTGTGGCTCTATGTGTGCCATTTAAACTTTTTATTATTTGCCTCTATGTATGCCTTTGAAACTATTTGTTTTGCTCTATGTATGCCATTGAAACTCAATTATTTGGCTCTATGTATGTTTAAATGTTGCACTATTTGTTGTCCCTATTTATTTGGCTCTATGTATGTCCTTTATCTCTATTTATTTGGGTCTATGTATGTATGTCCTTTGTCTCTATTTGCAGATGTTTGGAACTGATAATGATAGTGATAGTGATGACTCCGACAATGAGAGCATGGAATATTGGAATCTTATTATGTCTGGTGCTAAAGTTGCTGAAATGTATGTTGAATTATACCTTGACAAAAATCCACCGAGGACATCAAACCTCAGTGGTATGGGGTGGTTGCAAGATACTTTGACGACACCGGGTGAGTGCCATTCGCAGCTTCGAATGAGCACGGAAATGTTCTACAACCTTCATGATTTGTTGGTGGGAAGGTACGGTCTAAAATCATCGTTGCATATGAACACTTATGAGATGTTGGGAATTTTCTTGTTCATTTGTGCTGGAAATGAATCCAATAGAAAGGGACAAAACCGATTCAAGCACTCGGGTGAAACCATTCATAGAAAATTTGATGAGGTCATAAATTCTTTGATGGCCATGGCTAAAGATTTTATTAGACCAAAGAACCCCAACTTTCCAACTGTTCATAGGAGGATCAGTGTTCAACAAGGCGACGTTCCGCGGCCGCCTAGGCGCTAGGCGAAGGGGTCCCGCGGGGCCTGGGGGGTAAGCGGAACCCTAGGCGGGCGCGGCGCCTCCGCGGCGAAAGGCGGCGCTTCCACGGCGCCGAAGCGGCCGAGGCAACGCAAAGGCAAACAAGCGCGCGCGGGGGCGCGGAAAGAAGTCGCGGGCGCGGGAAGGATAAGAGAAGGAGGCGTAGAGCACGGGCGGGTTAGGGAGAGTCGCAGCCGTGACGCCAAGCAGCTCCCGCCGCCCGCCGCCCGTGACTTCTTTTCCCGAGCTGCTCCTGCCGCCCGTCGCCGTGACGCCGGTCTGCTTCCTCCCCGCCGGTCTGCTGCCGCTGCCGGCCGTGACGCCAAGCTGCTCCCGCCGCCCGCCGCCCGCCGCCCGTGACTTCTTTTCCCGAGCTGCTCCTGCCGCCCGTCGCCGTGACGCCGATCTGCTTCCTCCCCACCGGTCTACTGCCGCTGCCGGCCGTGACGCCAAGCAGCTCCCGCCGCCCGCCGCCCGTGACTTCTTTTCCCGAGCTGCTCCTGCCACCCGTCGCCGTGATGCCGGTCTGCTTCCTCTCCGCCGGTATGCTTCCTCCCTGCCCCAAGGTAAGCTCCTCCCTCCTCTGCTCCTCTCTCATCTGCACCCTGCCTCCGCCCTCCCCTGCTCCTCTCTCCTCTGCCCACTGCCTCTGCCCTCCCCTGCTCCAGTCTCCTCTGCTCCCTACCTCTGTATGCCAACTAAACAAAAAACAGTATGGAACTGACAATTATTGTTAGTACCTCTGTAAAAACAGTATGCTGCCTCCGCCCTCCCCTGCCTTCACCTCCTCTTATAGTTACAGAACTTGTTTAGCTGATAGTTGTTAGTTTGTTACACATGTAGGATGTCGACAACGGAGCATGAACCCGCTGAAACTAAGGGAGCGAATCTCCTGAAAAGGAATTCAAATGATGTGGGATAGGAATATGGGGTTCTGGTGGATGCAAAGAACAAGGACAAGGTGAAGTGCAAATTCTGTGATCATCAGAGCCAAGGAGGGATTCATCGGTTGAAGGAACATGTGGCCAATGTTGGAAAAAATGTGAAGAAATGCAAGAGGAGCACACAGGAGGCCAAAGACAAGTGTAAGAAATCACTAGAAGAGGCAAAAAGGAAGAGGGAGGAGAAGACTGTCCGTGAGCTAGAGCTTAGAGAAGAAGTGAATGTTTCTCGGGTTGGAGGAGAGGAAGATGAAGTAACTTGTGTTGGAAGTTCAGAGCCTCACAAAATAGGTCCCATTGATAAGTGGACACGTGCTATTGATCCTAAAGCAACAAAAGCTGAATCTTTGAAGCAACAAAAGCTGAACAAGGAACTTTGGAAAGAAAGAACACATGAGGTGCATAAAATATATTGCAAGATGGGTCCATACACATGGTATTTTACTATTCTGTAATCTGTATTTTTATTCAGATTGCAAGATGGGTCTATGCATAAATATATTCACTAGATTATTTCAGAATTCACTATATTTCAGAACACATTTCAGAATTCACTATATTTCAGAATTTATATTTCTGTTCTGTTTTGTATCATTTGCAGCCATACCTTTCAATGCTTGTGACAATGATGAGTTCAAGCAAATGTGTGAAGCAATTGGACAGTTTGGTGCTGGACTTGAACCTCCATCTCAGCGTGATCTGCGAGAGAGTATGCTGGATGAAGAATATGCAAGAACCAAGAGTTTGCTGCAAGAACGTGATGCTGAGAAGTTGAAGAATGGGTGCTCTGTTATGACCGATGCTTGGTCAGATAGGAAGAGGAGAAGCATAATGAACCTGTGCACTAATTGCGCTGATGGATCAAGTTTTATTAGCTCAAAAGAGATGTCAGATGTGTCACACACAAGTGAAGTTATCTTTGAACTAGTGGACAAAGCAATTGAAGACATTGGTCAGGATGATGTGGTGCAAGTAGTGACGGACAATGCTTCTAACAACATGGGAGCAAAGAAGCTCTTGCTTGAGAAGAGACCACACATATTTTGGACCTCTTGTGCAACTCACACAATCAACTTGATGCTTCAAGGAATTGGCAACATGTCACGGTTCAAGAAGGTAATTGAGCAAGCAAAGGCATTCACCATATTTGTCTATGGGCACACAAGAACATTGGAGTGCTTGAGATACTTCACAGAGGGGAAAGAGATAATAAGGCCAGGAGTGACTACGTTTGCTTCAGCCTTTCTCACTTTGAACAGCATACTAGAGAAGAAGGACCAACTAAGAAAGATGGTGGTTCATAGTAGGTGGGACACGTTGAAGGATGTGAAATCAAAGAAAGGAAAAGATGCAACAGCAATAATGATGAATCCAACCTTTTGGAAGGATGTGAAGCTGTGTTTGAGTGTTTTTTAGCCATTGGTCAAAGTTCTACGTTTGGTTGATGGGGATGTGAAGCCATAAATGGGTTTCCTATTTGGAGAACTACTGAAGGCAAAGAGAGAGATCAAAGAGGCCTATGGCAATGTTGAGTCCCGTTACAAGGATGTCCTTGCTATTATTGATAAGAAGATGAAAGGGCGGCTTGATTCTCCATTGCATTTGACAGCATATTTGTTGAATCCATACTATAGTTATGGTAACCCATCAATCTTTGATGATGCCACAATAACAGAAGGATTTATCTCTTGTGTGGAGACCTTTTATCATCATGATGAGGATAAGCAAGATCAGGCTGTCAACACTGAACTAAAGAAATTCCAGAATAGAGAAGGACCATTTAACAAGAAGCTTGCAAAGACTTGTGAAAACTTTGATTACAACCCAGGTAACTCATTCTCCATTCATTGCATCCATTGTAACTAATGTTACATAACTGTTTTACATTGTACTGTTAACTGAAAATTATTTGTACATTTATTTCAGCATCTTGGTGGAAACTGTATGGAACTGAAACATCAGCTTTACAAAAGATGGCTACAAGGATCCTATCTTTGACATCAAGCTCTTCTGGTTGTGAAAGAAATTGGAGCACATTTGAAATGGTTAGTACCTATTTGATGTCAATTGTCAAGATTTCAACATGTTCAGCACTACAATTATAGAAATGAAAATGCTCTCATGTTTAATTTATAGGTGCACACTAAGAAGAGAAATAGGCTTACTACATCCCGCCTCAACAAATTGGTCTTTATTCAATTCAACTCCAAGATGATAAATAAGAAAGAAACGATCAAGGCAAAGAAAATCACTGATGTCCTCATGTCTGGTGATACTTCTGAAGCTCAAGGTTTTCTGCATGAGGAGGGAGATGATTGTGCAACAATTGTCTTTAGAGATGAGGAAGATGAGGAGATGCCAGGTACAGGGATACCTTGGTCTGTTATTGGAGATGCAATGGGAGCAGAAGAACAACTTGAGCTGCGTAGAAGTGCAAGAGTGAGACAACTTTATGAAGGAGAAGAATTTGACTCTGAAGAAGAAGAGTTTGATGAAGATGAGGATGATTATATGGAACCCTACTGAAGAGGATATGGTAGTGGGCTTTATCATGTCATGTTTTATCTTTAAATTGTATCTTTTATGAACTTAGAACTCCTGCAGTCCTGCTGTGTATTTGTGTTCTGTGTTGTGACTTTGTGAGAACTCAGAATCATGTGTTGTACTGTATTGCTAGTCTGCTATCCATTTAATTTTCTTTGCTGCTATCCCTACATGTTTGTGATTTCAAATGGCTATCCTTTGCTGCTGATAATGTCTGATGGATGGGAGAAGGCTGAGATCATTCAGATAAGTACCTAACCTGCTATTTCCTATTTTTGTATCACTTGTATTGTTGATATGGTCTGCTGTCCACTTGTATGCTGCTGATATGGTCTTCTGTCCACTTCTATTGCTGTAGGAACATCACATTTGTATCAACTATGAACTAAGTAGGAACATCACTTTTGTTTTGTATCAACTAAGGTATGTCTATTGGACCTTTTCTCTTTTTATATAATTCATTCAGCTACTATATTTATATAATTTATTCAGCTATACATGCTGAATGCAAATTTGGCAAAACGCCTAGAAAACGCCTAGGCGCGCCTAGGCTCTAGGCGGTGGGTCACCGCCTAGAAACCGCCTAGCGCCTTTTCTAACCTTGAGGAGGATAAGAGATGACCGTAGAGCATATCCACACTTCAAAGATTGTATTGGTGCTCTTGGTGGCACGCATATTAGAGTTTCTTTGTCACCCGACGATCAAGTGAGATATATTGGGAAGTCAGGGATACCTACTCAAAATGTTCTAGCAATTTGTGACTTTGACATGAGGTTCACATATGTGTCGACGGGGCAACCGAGAGCTATGCATGACACTAGTGTGTTGTACACTGCGATAAGATTGGATGAAAAATTCTTTCCACATCCCCCACAAGGTAACATGGTTATCTACATATGGTCATGTAGTTTATTGTTTGTTTAATTGTTGACAAATTCTAACTTATATCATTTTTCACATTTATAGGCAAATACTACGTTGTTGATGCGGGATATCCTAATCGTTCTGGATACCTTTGCCCTTATAAGGGTGAGAGGTATCATATGCCGGAGTGGTATAGAGGTATGGAACCGAAGACTCCTAAGGAAAGGTTCAATCGCATTCACTCTTCTATCCGCAATGTTATTGAGAGATCATTTGGAGTGCTTAAAATGAAATGGCAAATTCTCTACAAGATGCCATCCTACCCTATGTTCAAGCAAAAGATAATTGTTGTGGCTACTATGGTTCTTCACAACTTCATTCGTGAGCATGGGGGTGAAGACTTGGACTTTGCTCGCTTCGATCGTGATCCAAATTTTGTCCCGACAATACCCGAAAGGTATAACAAATATGTAGTTCCATCAAATGGGTCTACTATGGAACCCAATGCTCCTACTATGGATGCATTCCGTGATGAGTTGGCAACCGCTATTTCTCTAGCTTGGAGCTAGAATTATGTATCAGAACACTTGCATTCGTAGTCGTTTTGGTTTAAACTACTCTCTAGTTATCTATGGACAATTATTTGTATTCGAATGATGGACTTTGTTAATTATCTATCATGCACGTTGCAATTTATGGGACAAAAGGATGGAATTATTTGACCAAAATATTTGTTTTTTGGTTTTCTCGAATAAATTAATTGCGATTATAATATTTTACATCATATTTCAATTGGCAACAAAAAAAATTCAGTTACATATGCTCCGCAGACATCAAAATATACACCAAACATCATTCAGGGGCACATTGGACCTTTCTCAGGGAAACCTCACATTCCTGGAGCTGGAGCTAGCTGCGTGCCAAACAGGACCATCTGCTCCAGGAACTCCACAGTGGAGATGCTCCATGGTGAAGTTGGTGGAGCAGAGCTGGAAAAACTGGAGCAGAGCAGTCCCAAATAGGCACTTAGGGGGTGTTTGGGACTGCTCCGCTCCCGATTTTGCAGCTCCGCTCCACCAACTCCACCATGGAGCAGCTCCACTGTGGAGTTTGTGGAGCAAGTGGTACTGTTTGGCACACAGTTTAGCTCTAGCTTTAGGAATAGGTTGTTTCCCTACAAATGGTGTATTATGCCACTGATTGACGTTTGTTGTATGTTTTCATGTCTGCGGAGCATATATAAGTGAAATCCGATGTAAAATATAAGAAATTGCACTTAATTTTTTCGAGAAAAACAAAAAACAAATATTTTGGTTAATCCATCCTTTTGTCCCCATAAATTGCAACGTGAATGATAGAAAATTAAACAAAGGCCATCATTCGAATACAAATAATTGTCCATAGATAACCAAAACAACTACGAATCGAAGTGTTCCAATAATTCTAGCTCCAAGCAAGAGAAAGAGCGGTGGCCAACTCATCACGGAATGCATCCATAGTAGGAGCGTTGGGTTCTATAGTAGACCCATTTGATGGGGCTACATATTTGTTATACCTTTCCGGGATTGTCGGGACAAAATTTGGATCGCGATCGAACCGAGCAAAGTCCAAGTCGTGACCATCATGCTCACGAATGAAGTTATGAAGTACCATAGTAGCCACAACAATCATTTTTTGCTTGAACATCGGGTACGGAGGCATCTTGTAGAGAATTTGCCACTTCATTTTGAGAACTCCAAATGATCTCTCAATAACATTACGGATAGAAGAGTGAATGCGATTGAACCTTTCCTTAGGAGTATTCGGTTCCGTTCCTCTATGCCACTCGGGCATATGATACCTCTCACCCTTATAAGGACAAAGATAGCCAGGACGATTAGGATATCCCGCATCGACAACATAATATTTGCCTATAAATTCAAGAAATAACATTAGTTTGCAATTGTAAGCATCTCAAGTGAATATTTCAACAAACAATATATTCATATCAATATTACCTTTGGGAGGATGTGGAAAGAATTTTTCGTCCACTCTTATCGCATTGTACAATACACTAGTATCATGCATAGATCCTGGTTGCCCCGTCGACACAAAAGTGAACCTCATGTCAAAGTCACAAACTGCTAGAACATTTTGAGTAGGTATCCCAGATTTCCCAATATATCTCACTTGCTCTTCAGCTGACAAAGCAACTCGAATATGTGTGCCATCAAGAGCACCAATGCAATCTTTGAAGTGTGGATATGCTCTACGGTCATATCTGATCCTCTCATGAACAGTTGGGAAGTTGGGGTTCTTTGGTCTAATAAAATCTTTAGCCATAGCCATCAAGGAATTGAGGACCTCATCAAATTTCCTACTTATGGTTTCACCAGAGTGTTTGGATCGGTTTTGTCCTCTTCTATTGGACTCATTTCCAGAACATGTAAACAAGAATATTCCCAACATCTCATAAGTGTTCATATGTAGGGATGGTTTGAGACCGTACCTTCCAACCAATAAATCATGAAGGTTGTAGAACATTTCCGTGCTCATTCGAAGCTGCGAATGGCACTCACCAGGCGTGTTCAGTGTCTCTATCAACCACCCCATACCACTAAGGTTTGATGTCCTAGGTGGGTTTTTGTTAATGTATGAATCCAGATATGTTTGAGCAATTTTAGCACCACACATGACAAAATTGATAAATGCAATGCTCTCAATGTCAGAGTCATCACTATCACTATCACTTTCATATATCTGCATAGATGTAGAAAAAATCAGTTTGCATAATGACAAAAAATATTTACAACTGAGCATACAGTTGTGCATACACATTCCAAATCAGCATACGTGAAGAAAAAAAATATTCCAATTGAACATATAGTTGTGCATACACATTCCAAATCAGCATAGCAAAATGGCTAACATAGAGCCAAATAAACAATCCAAAGGGCTAACATAGAGCCAAATAAACAATCCAAAGGGCTAACATAGAGCCAAATAAACAATCCAAAGGGCGAACATAGAGCCAAATGAAATAATCCTAGTTTCCGTACTTATCGTTGTGCCTCTTTCTAAGCCAATTGAACCTAATCTCTCTAGTAGGAAGGGTCATGAACATCTCCCTAGCATCCTTCTTCACAAACAACTGAGTCGCTATGTCATGCTCATCGGAACCATACTCCGCACCACAATCTATAACATTGTGTGCATCTTCATTTTGTGCTGCAGGTGTGACCTCCTGGACGTCGTCCTCCTCTCCAACATTGTGTGCATCAATAGGCTCACTACGGAAGTCGTACCCTCCACCTTCGTATTCATTGTCCACATCAAAAGGTGGTTCTTGCGAATCAGGAATAATTGGATTGTCACTCATAGGATTCCAATGATCCGCTTCCTCATTTGTGATGTCTCTAAACATATCACTAAGCAAATCCTCATTTTGGAGAGCCTTTTTCCTAAACTTTCCACTCCCTGGAATTTCCTGCACAGATATATACCACATACATCAGTACATCAACCTTTGCAAAAATAGAGATGTGACGGATTGCAAAAATTATATAGCACTCACAGCTTTGGTCTTCTTCCACCACTCCATCTCCATTGAAATTGTCCCCCGCGCATGGTTCCAACCTGTCCCTGTTTGCCTCCTCTTCAATTTTTGCCAAGTAGTGAAATCATTCTTTAATTTATCCCACTTGTTCTTTATTTGCGTCTTCGACAACTTGATTCCGGTAAGCTGAAAAAACCTATCGGATACCTCGGTATAACCTACACAGTTCAAATGCGTGTTTGGACGATTCCCCTTCCTAACTTGTTCAGCCATCAACTCACAAGCTATTGTCACATTTGAATCAGTCCATTCCATTTGATCACCCTGACCATATATTACAATAATATGTTCAAGCATTGAAGACAATCTAGTGTGACATGATTTCTATTTTTTGAATATATGCAAGGATTGTACAATCAACAGTCACAAGTGTGCAATCAACAAATAACAATCAACACAAGCAATCAATACATGCTCGTCCTTCTTCTTTGCTGGTGGTGCCCGCTTCCTTCCAGTGGCCACCGTAGCACTTGGCCGGCCGGCAGCAGCGCCCTGGCCTCCGGTGCCCTGGCCGCCGGTGCCTTGGCCACCCGTGGCCACTGCCGCCGGGCCGGTGCCTAGCCACTGGCCGGCCAAGCCATGACCAGGCAAGCCAAGACGCGGCCCTGGCGCCGCGCCGTAGGAGGCCGGCGGCGGTGTCGCGCCGTAGAAGGCCGACGGCGGCACAGCTTGAGGGGGACGAGAGAGGCCGACTCTGGGCGTCGGTGTCGAGGTAGGACGCCCGGAGTTGGGGAAGATGTGCTGCCCAAACACGACGTCATCTGGAAGATGGCCGTCTAGGGCATCCGATCCATCCATCACGGCGCCGGCGGCCTAGCCCTGGTGTCGCAGAAAGGAGGTGGCGGTACGGGAAGAGGAGCGGCGGGCGGAGAAGGAAGCGTCGCGGAGAAGGAAGCCGTCGCGGAGAACAGACGAAAAAAGTGAACCGGTTAGGTTAATGAGTGGCAAGGTAGGTAATTACCCCTCAACTCCATGTGGGAGTACAAAACTCCAAAAACTGGAGTACCCCTTGAGGTGCTTCGAAAAAAATATGGAGTTGGCCCCCAACTCCACCTTTTTCTTAGAGCGGAGTTCTTGGAGTTGGAGGTGTTTGGCAACGTAAAGCTGGAGCGGAGCTGGAAAAACTAGAGCAGAGCAGTCCCAAACAGGCACTTAGACTCGTAAATGCCGACCGATAAAATGTCGGGCGCTCGACCTGCCTCAAAGGTAACCAGGCCCAGAAAAGCACTGTGAGCCGGATTAAGCCATCCTGACCTTGTAGGCTTGGAATGTATAGTAGCGTAGGGTCAAGGACTCGGGGAACACGAGTTCAGCCCAATAGCAACTGGACTTTTTTCTTGCTTCCCCTTAGTCCGATGTGGAGCCCGTCGCAGGATTACTTGATGTTCAGCCCAAAGGCAAACGAGGCCTTTGTGCCGTGTGCCAATTGCTTGCGGCGTGCGAACCGCAAGAGCATTCGCGCGCTCACCCATCGGTCACAGGACGCCGTGCGCACGAGTCGGGACTCAGGCGCCGGGGCCATCCTACCGCGCAGTCGCGCATGCTGCCTTTGGGTTTGGGTGCTGCCACTTTCACTTCACCGGCGGCGCGTGCGCGGCTTCCCAGTCCGCACGATCCGAGCTCTCGCCGTGAAAGCGGCTCGCGCCTTTGCAATCTCCGCATCACTACCGGTTGCCCACGGCGGCTTTACTCACCGTCATTTGGGCGCCTGCGTTTGCCCGCGTCGGGTAGCCGGCCGGCCTCCTGCCGCGGCCCACGCGCCGCCAGTTTTGTTTCTTGAATCCTGGTACTGCCAATGGATAAAACAGCTTGGGAGCAATAATTAGATATACAGCGAAAATTTCTAACCGTTCCCCGAATCTCGAGGACGATATTCTTTTTAAGAGGGTAGGTTGAAACAAACCGAATTTTTAGAAAAATTGAAATTTCTTTTTAAATTTGATTCTCTGAGTTTCTCTAGCCAATTCTCCTCCAAACCACTTCATCCAAGCCTTAAAAACACTGCAGCATTGCTTCAACGGTGAGTTCTTGCGCGCTTAGTGTTCACCGTCCTGAAAAATCAATCGCCGTCTCGATTTTTCTGTCGCCACCGAGTTCTCTCTTGCTCTCTCGCCTTCTTGCATTTCCCTCACTGCCACTCCTCTGCACTGCTGTCAGATGCCGTACACCTTCCCTTTGACCACCCTTGTCAGTTTCCTTGGCCGGCAAGGCACTTCCGAGCCGAAAATTCACCACCGCCTCCCTTTTTCTCTCGCAACCGACATGCCGCCATCTTTGACCGCCCCAACTGCGCCCATAGGCTTTCTTGACGTCTGAGATACCACCCCACGGCCGAAAACCCCTCCCCAAGCCACGAACTCTCCAGCACATCTCCTACCCGAAAAATCTCCCCTCCCTCGAACCGCCTCAAAACCTCTATTTAACACCTTGAGCCTCCACCCTTGAGACATACTCGTGCCCAGCAAGCCAACCACGTGCCCAATTGGCTTATTACCACCCCCACTGCCGGCAATCGCCGAAGTTCCCCAAGGTGAGCTTGAATTCGATTCTCTCAATCTACCCAATTTCACTACAAGAAATGTGTCATTTTTTGACGTATTTAGCATGACAATAGGTCATAATGTCATTATATCATCCGGTTTATGACATTATGTTTTAGGCATTTCGACTTAGTGACAATAAAAAGTTGTATGTCATAAAAAATGTCATACAACTAGTCCAATTCCATCCAATGACGGTATTTGCTATGTCATAAGGACTAATTTATGAATGTCATAAATCTATGACAGAGGTTGTGTGTCACAAATTATAAGCAGGGTGTGCACCAAAGATTGGATGCCTGGCGTAGTGGCGTGATGTCTCCCCGCCACACCAAAAATTTTGGAGCCAAAATGTCATTTCTATCCAGACATATACTACAACATGTATCGTTTGGACAAGGGTGTGACATGCGTCATTTTTGCATATATTTTGCCATCATTTTACGCTCACATTTTTCGCATTTTGGGACCATTTATCATCATTTACACGTTTTCCATATTTAATTGCTCGAAATGGATCATTTTATATTTTTTGTACTTTTCCACAGGCCGGCGCGATTAAGGCGCATAAAACGACAAATCTGGCACTCTAGGGCTGCTCTGTATAGTTGTACGCGTCGTCACGAACGCGTGGGATCAAACCGCGAAGAAATCGTACTTCCAGAGGACCAGAACAGAAGAAATCAATTGGGGAAGGACTTCGTTGCAAACCCTAAATTCTTTGAGGACTAAATGGCAAAGTTGCCAAAAATCCCCCATCTCCCTTAAGCCGCCGCCGCTGTCTCCTGGGAATGAGTTGAGCCCGGTTCTTTCTCCTCAGTCAAATCTGGACTGCTCCGTACAGTTGTACGCGTCGTCATGAACGCGTGGGATCAAACCGCGCTAAAAACGGAGCTCCGGAGGGGCCAAAACAGAAGTAACCAAATTGAAGGAAGGACCAAACTGTAAACCCTAGATCTTTGGAGGACTAAATCGCAAAGTTGCAAAATCCCCATCTCCTTCCTTAAGACGCCGCCGCCTCCTGTGGAACCCTGAGCCCGGTTTCCTTCTACCTCTGCCCCCGTTTGCTTCCTCCCCCGATTCTCCTCCTCCACTCCGGCCGCCGGCGAGCGCCGGGCCGCAGCTCGTCGACGCGCCCGCCGCTTCTCCATCCTCCACCGCACCACCTCTTCCTCCGCGCCTCCTTCTCCGTCTCCATCTCGCCAACACCACAGCTCCTCTCTCGGCCGCCTCCCTTCTTTGCTCTCCCTGCCGCGCCACCATCACACGGCCGCCCCCTCTATTCCGCTTCCTCTCTCGGCCACCACTTCTCCCCATCCGTGCCGCCTTCTTGCTCTCCCTCCACATCCGCGCCTTCTCACCTCGCTGCTCCGGTGCGCCCCTGTGCCCTTCTTCACCCGCTGCTTCTCCCCCAAATCACCTCCCCTCACCGGGCCGCGGCCTCTCTTCTCCACTCCCTCCAGTCGCCACCCTGCTCCACCGCGCCACCTCTCCCCGTCTTCCTCTACCGCGCCGCCAGCTCCTCCGTGCCACCCGTGCGCCGCCACCTTCTCCCCACTCTCCGGCTGCTGCAAGCTCTATCTCCCCTTGCCCCCTTTTTGCTTCTCTTCCCTGGTGCCCGCAGCCCCCTAGATCCCCTACTCCGGTCGCCGCTCCTCCACCGCGCCGCTCTCCACCGATACCGATGGCCGCCGCTCTGCTCCAGCGTCGGCATCGCCTCTCCACCGACACCGACGGCCGCCGACCGCACCGATCTCCGCCAACACCTTCACCGAGCCCGCCGCCTACTTCTACATCGCCTCTCCACCGACGGCGACTTCCCACTGCTTCCTCTCCACCGACACCGACGGCCGCCGAATCTCCATCGCCACCGACACCTTCCCCTGCTCTGCTTCCTCTACTATTGCTCTACTCGGTTAAATTTCAATTCCTCTCCCTTCATCTCTCTGCTGTTCTCAATGAACTTTGAAATAGATTGCTGTTAATGCCCTGTTCATTTATGCTTTATGATCTGTGCTTGTTATTTTGAGATTGTGCTATGTGGGTGTGATGGTGAATTGTGGATGTTGATCTATTGAACTGTGAATGTTAATCTTCGATTATGAGTTATGGTAATGCTGTGAAACAGTGCAATCTTAATGAGATGTTAGGTTAGTGACTTGAGAGTGTGTTTGTGTTCAATGCTTGTTTAGGTCTGTCAGTTGTGATATGTGTTAGTAGTCAGTATTAGTATTTGTGGTTGTCTTTGTGTTGTCCTGTGCGATTTAGCGAGTCGGCGACCGTCTCCCTTCCCCGTGCTGTTTCAACCTCCCTTTGCTTCTGAATCCTCCCTCTTTGCTTTTCTCAGCGGTCGATTGATAGTTAAGTCGTGCATGTCGTTGTAGTTATGTGTTTGTCGTGTGCCGTAGTTATTGTTGACTACTAAACTCTGTTAATGGTGCACTGTTAAATTGATGATTTAGGATCTGTGATGTGTGTCTATGAATTGTGACTGAAAAGTATTTGTGCCTTGCATTTTATTCAGTGGTTGTCAATTAGTATATTGAAGCATGTTTAGTTGCAATCCTTGTCTCTGAATGGTGTCTTGCATTTGTTTGCTACCACTTTGCTATACTAAAATGCTATTCATTTGCAAATAACTCTTCACATGCTTTTAGTTATTTAATTTTCTGTTTGTATGTAATTTCAGAAGCAAACCAAATATAAGGATGCGCCACCAACTGCGAGCTATTTGTATGTAATTTCAAGCTGTAGCTCATGTTCTGCCAAAATCAACTTTTCTTCGCAATGTTGGCATGCAGTCCGCAGCAATGAAGACAAATGCCAAAGCTGCTGCAATGAATGATCGTGTACATGAGCTTGAGAGTGAATTGCATGATGAGAAGTTAGGAGCATCAGAACTTCGATCACAGTTGGAGAATCTGCAGAAGCAAGTAGAGGATCAGAAAGATGCAGCAAAGAAGCATGAAGAAGAAACTGAGAAGCTGAACCAGCAAGGAAGTGAGATCCAATGCTTCCTTCGTTCATTGTTTGGCAGCAAGTATGCATCACCTGATGCTCAGCAGTAAGCTCTCAAACTCAATTAGGCTCTAGATGATATTTTGGTGACATCTGTGACTGTGAGGCTGTGGATGCTATTTTGGTGATCGACTTTAACTTCCAACAGAAACCTAGTGTGGATGTAGATGCTTTTTTGATATGGTCATCTGTGATTGAGGTTGTAGATGCCATGTGTGGTGAATTTGGCAAGCACTAACAGCAACCTGAAATTTGAGATTTTGAGATTTGGTCTGGATGTGTGCTGAATTGGGTGATGGATGTAATGATATTTGATAGTTAATTTAAGACTTGTTGACTGGTTATGATATGCAATCATATTTCCATATGTTGTTGGTTGATTTGAATCTGATTTTTGTATGGGCAGAAAGAAATTATATGGGCTGAATTGTGTGTGCTGAAAAACTGTATGGGCTGAAAAAAATGTATGGGCTGAATTGTGCGGGCTGAAAAAAACTATATGGGCTGAATTGTGTGGGTTGAAAAAAAACTTTTATATTCTGCTACGTGGGCTTTAACAGGCCAAAATTCATTTTATGACATTTTTATATTCTGCCATGTCAGCGCCACGTCAGTTTTTGATCTTACGTGGCATTTGCCCACGTGGCAAGGCCTAGGATTTTGTGACAACAAATGAATGTCATAAACCTCTGTGACACTAAAAGCCAATGTCATAGATTTGTGACATGAACTATACAGACGTCACATAATAAATTTGTGACGCGTGTTTTTTGACATTAGGATTTTCATCAACTGAATGTCACAAATCTTGAATTGTGACATGAATTCCATATATTATGACAAAAATAAAATGTCAATAAATGACACATTTCTTGTAGTGTTTCGTTTCGATTGCTCGCGTCTATAGCACCCTCTTGCTCCCAGAAACCTCCCCAGACCATCGCCCTAGCTTGCCAAGCCTCCCTTTTCTCTGTTGTCGAGGACCGCCGCCGGCTGCAACCACCTCGCCGTGGCCAGCCTTGCACGGTCCTTCCTAGCCCAAACCGCCACTTCCGCAAGCTTTCGCTAAACCCCCAGATGCTCAAACATCGGCCCAACCATCCGTTTAAACTCCGGTGCATCCTACACTGTTTAATCTTTCTACGAAGAAGAAGGCCTCGCCGTCGGCGAACGCCGCTTCCCTTGGCCACGCCGACCCCAAAAATAGATTCCCTGAGTTCCCAGGAATCCGTACATGGCCTTATTTCCCGTCGCAGTTCGCCGTAGCGCCACCGCCAACTCCCGCCGTCATCCTCTGTTTCGACTGTGCACGCACGTGGGCGAGAGGTAGACGACGACATTGTGCTTGTGGGCCGCAGTGTCGGGCCGTCTCAGCTGAATGGACCGGGCCGCACCTTACTATAGCGGTCGGGCGTGCGTGCAAACGGGTGAAACACTATAGCACATGGATTCTGCGCTGGTGGAACCCAAACCAGCTGTGAACAGTGTCAATCCGCTAAGCACAGTAAACCCGAAGCCCGTTACTGTTCACCCGAGACCCGCTACTATTCACCAGACCCGAAAATGCATATTTATGCTCATTTGAACCGTTTCGAGCCCACCAACCCATTTCTTGGGCCCATTTCACCATTTGAACCTCCTAAAAACCCTAAATCCATTTTATTTGGTTTTTCTTGAATTTTATTTCTTTATTTCCTTTCTTTATTCCTAGCTCATTTTCTTCAAGCGTGGAATTAAATTATTTCTTTGTTTGCGCTAGCTCACGACATCGAGAGTCGACCAATTCAAGAAGAAGAAACCCTGGATCAAGCTCAAGATCAAGAAATTGAAGAATATGAAATTGTCGAAGTTATAAATCCGTAAGGCAAGTCACATGTTTTTGATCATGTTGATCCTACATTCCATTAATTATTATTTATCAGTGTTTTCATTATGCTATTTGTGCACTGTTATTTTATGTACAAAGATTGTTTAGAATGACATGCTATTAGCTAATGTCCTACCACCCGAAAAAGCCCTGCTAACTTTGATGGCTATATTCACTTTGAAAAAACTTAGTAATATTAAAAGTATTATTAATGTAATCATGGTAATTCAGGAACTCAACAATATTTTACTACTAAGAGTCTTGACATTTTGCAGATAGAATTTTAAAAGTGAATCTAGGATAAGGAAATATCACGGGGGTGCCACGAGATGGCTTAAGCCCATGATTTTATCCTAAGGTGGAGGCATGGTATGAAATGGTGGCAGTACCACGGGCACTAAATATGGGTTTGTGAATGGAATTTGCCTCGGTGAAAATATAGGGACTAGACCCTTATGCCAAGTAAAGAACATAGCAACCGCTCAACCACAAGAGTTGTCTTGTCAAACCTGGTTTTAGTAGCTGCTCAGATCGATTGAATATCTACATAATGGTAGGATATACTGTTCCAGAAGAGGGAACAACCGGCGTCGGGTTGTGGTATGGAAACGGTAAAACCATATTTCACAATGGTAGGCTTCGCTCTGTCTGGCTGCCGTATTCTGGACAGAGGGTCCATAGTCTACCGGGTAGATGCTACATAAAGAGATGAGTAGTGAAACAACTTTGTTTTCTTAACTCTGTCACGGGAGTTGAGGAATCTTGTGGGTAAAGTTGGGCAACTCTGCAAAGTCATTTATAAAAGTATTCGAATACACTGTGCTTTCGGTATATGAAGCTGTGTTTAATGGGTGATTCCAATAGCAAGGCATAAGTAGATTGGAATGGTTTTGGAAATCACTACAAAAAATCTGGGCTTGTATGACAAAGCGAAAATGTCATGTAAAGTAAAGAAGGTGTCATAAAAAGTATCTTATGACGAAAAAGCGGCGTCACGCCGGTCGTCATATAATGACCGTCACATAATGTGCCTCGTGACGATACTATGTACAACCGTCACAAAAGGTGGCAACCTTTTGTGACGGTTTCCTTTCCTTGTCACATATTGTCAACATTTAATGACGACTTCTGCTGTCACATATTGGTGGGTCAACGCGTCACCTAATACATGAGCCGTCACAAATTGAGATTTGGGAGACCTGACTGATA
Source organism: Dendrocalamus latiflorus (assembly GCA_017311315.1). Classification (NCBI taxonomy): domain Eukaryota; kingdom Viridiplantae; phylum Streptophyta; class Magnoliopsida; order Poales; family Poaceae; genus Dendrocalamus; species Dendrocalamus latiflorus. The sequence goes on from CM029664.1 coordinate 39,433,795, forward strand.
TAGCTTATTGTGACGACCTTTATCGTCATACAGGACTTTGTGACATTTCAGTTGTGTCTTGTTTTATATGGTTGTTTGAGACATCTTGTACACCGTCACAAACCTTGCTTGCGAATACATGACGAACGTGGTAGCCATGTTCAATGACGAATGTGACACAGTTATTTCATGACGGCACATACAAGCATGCAAATATATATCAGAAGCCATCATCCACAACATTCTCATCACAGCTCAAAGTTCAAACATCATAAAGAGGTCCAGGTTCCAACAGACAAGTTCAAACTGTTCCACCACACAGGTTCAAACATACCACATAGTTCTAACAACAAAGTGTACAAAGTTCCAACAGAGAAAGTTTGGTGTTGTGCCAACATAGAGCGCATTTGGACCTACCTCAATCTCTCTGAAGTTTCAACACAGCTCGCAGCAGCGCATTAGTCTCTTCAAACTTGTTATGCATCCCCTTCATGTCTTCTTGAGTCTGGCGCAACAAATTTTTGTTTTCTTCAAGTGATGCCTGCTGAGCTTGAATTTGTGCTTGCAACTCTTGCTGGTTCCTAGCAGCTTCCTCTCTTTCTGCTTGAAGTGTTGCCTCAAACTGAGCTTGCAGGCGTGCTTCTGCGACTGTCGTGGACCGAGCAGTATTCGATGCTCTAGGGACACCAATGTTTGGTAGGAAGGTGGACGAACGGCTTATCTGGCTCAGACTGTCAGCAACAATCTTGGTGGGAGACTTTTGTTCTTGTCCTTCTTCTGGCTCTCTTTCCTTCTCTGCCACCATTTGTTCCTACATAGAATGAATCTAATTAATAACAAGGCCATACAACAATGTTCAATCAGGCATGTAGTTGAGTACAGTAAATCAGTCTGCAATATTTATATAACTTACATATATGTCATCTGCAAGTGGAGTTCGACCATTTTGCGGACTAGTCATACATTCCCCAAAGAAATCAACAGGATCAGGATCCATGTTGTTGTACTTAGGCCTCTGCAGCATGTAAAAAAATTATTTACAATGACATCAATGAAGGTAAAGAGAGGGGTAGACAAACATGGGATTTTTTGTATTTGCCAACAGCAAGATGTCAAAATATGTATGCACTACAGATCATACAAGTATTTGCCTCCAGATTTTTTATGCAAACAACAAATGCAATCACTGGCATACTCAATTAATTACTGAGTTTAAGAAAAACAACACAGGAACATGCATCTATGAAACCTGGACACCAGATCAATAATAACAACTTTGCCTAAACAACACCTACTACTGTTGATGAGCATCTCTGATGACATAGCACATTGAAATCTCTGATGACATAGCAACATGGGAGCTCATCTCGGAAATCAGAGGGCCAAACTCAGAATTAGCTTAAAAATCCGAGGTCATCTCAGAAATAATTGGATCACGTGCTGACTTGACAGTTCAAAGGAACATGGTAATGACTATACGCTACTAATGTCCCATCTTTCAATCTAATTACACAAAATACATAGTATCCATACCAGGCTGTATCGATGGGCAACGTAGGACCTAGATCCAGTCCTTTGGTGAAGCTGCACTTGGCCACGGTTCACTTTATTCTTAGAACTCGTTTCCTGCACCACAAATGCAATAGAGTTTTCATTCACATGCACAGGTTGCATTGCATATTAACAAAAGAAGGCAATTCAGGCATGGACCTGATTCTTCGGGTCACACCAGTAGTCTACAAGTTTGATCCATTCCTCTTTCTTCATTTTTGGTGGAGGTTCTTTGGCCATCATCTGTTCTCTTGTCAGGGACTCGTCGAAGTACTTCCTTTTTAGGTGATACCTCTTCTGCCTTACTCCCTTCTTAATGATATCAGTGCATGCAGCTTTGCTTGGTCCCTCGTTCTTAACATCCACATCCAACCTTGACTGCAGCCACACATATGATTTATCAGACACAAAACACAATTTGTACATGGGACTAGAGTAATGCAAGAAACTATTTGGAGTGAAATAGCTGTCTTACCGCCACTTTGTCAAGCACTTTTGCAACTTCTGTCGGCCCCGCATCTTTTTCATAAAGCTTCCAAGAGGTGTAGATAGGTAGGTTGTCTCTAATGGCGACACCAGTTTCTGATGCCAGCTTCGCTGCCTGTAGTGGGACCTCAGGTCTTTTCTTCCCTTCAGCCACATGGATAGCCAGCTTCTTTCCTCTATTGTTCATCTTCTCTAAGCCATGACCCATGGTTTTCTTGCGGACATTCTTTGGGGGCACTGCATTGGCAAATAATAATCAAAATGTGTTATTATAGGATTAACAAATCTATATACTGCATGGAGAAAATAATGCTTGTGAACACGTATTGTTTACCTGGAACTGAGTCGCCATCTGGTTCTCCTTCATCTGTATGACCCTCTGAAATAGCAGCTTCAGATTGCCCACCTGAGTCACTGATGTCATTGCTTTGCCTAGAGCTCTGTCCACCTGGCGAGGTGTCCACACCAACAGTTTTATTAACACTACTTGTGGGAGTAGGTTGCTGAGATAGGCCAAGAGTGGGTCTAGGAGTACTACGCGCAGTGTTTGCACCAGGCAACAACATGGTGATTGGAACAGGCGCTGATATGGCTGGACTGGTCATGGTGATTATTGGAGTAGTAGGCACTGTGTTCGTAGTTTGTGTGGTCTGGCTGCCGCTTGTATTGAGGTGGCCTTGCTGTTGGCTGGCACTAGAAATGGCATTAGGTTTAGGTTTGGCTTTGGAATTGTTCTTAGGAGGCAAGGGCAATTTTTGCCTAGGTGGTGGACGACCTCCAGGCGAAGGCATGGCTGCACTTTGCCTAGTGAATCTTATAGGCGTGCGCGGTGGCTGCTGGTTGGCAGGTGCCATTGTTGCCGCCTTTTGCTTCTTCTGCCGAGGGCGAGTTCCTGGAACCATCCCTTCTACCTGACAAGAGAGACATGCATATTATTAAATAAGAAAGAAGTGTCAAGTAGATTAAATGAGTAAACTGAAGTACATGTTTGTCACAGGGAGACTAGAAACCAGTTAATTGGTCAAGTAATGCATCTCACCTCAGTATTGACCTCATTATTGAGGTCATCATCGTAGTCATCATCACTATCAGAGTGGTTATCAATGTCAGATGATGGATCATAATCATTGTCAGAAACTGTTTTGTCAGACACTACTGTCTTTCCTTTGCCCTTTTCCTTTTTTGAAAGAACTTCTCTAATTTCCTGAGCTAATAACCCAGGGAGCTAAAACGTTCCTGAATTGTCCTTACATTGTCATCCCTGTCCTGCTCGTACTGGGTTTTTGTCATTTCTTCTATTACTTAAACGGTCAAACGCAGAAAGAGCAGAAACTGGATTCAGTTTCTGTAAAGGAGTTGAAAAAAACTAACAAATCAGTATTCTGTTAAATGGTAGACAGAAGGCAAAATAACATCAAAATTGTACAAGAAAGAACTACTAGGGAACAAGGCTAATAGTGAACAAGATTGACAGAGAACAAGAATACTGAATAACTATATTGCATAGCTATTTATTAGTCAGTACAAGATGGAAGGTACGTAGCCAATACTGAATAACTGGATTCTCTCTTTTGCTATTTCTAATGAAACCAATGATGCTACAAAGTTGTGTGAAGATGTTAGCCAAGATGGAAGGTACGTAGCGGGCTCACCAAGTGTCAGCGGGTAGCCGGTGAGGCAGACGACGTGGCGCGGAGCCGCAGCGGTAAGCCGGCGCCCTGTGTTGGACGGGCGCCCTATCGCCGGTTCACCAAATCCGGCTCCGGCCTCCTCCGTCAGGGCGGCGCTGAGGGAGTTCGGGGCGGCGTGGTGGAGATGAGTGACGGCGGCGTGGTGGGCACGAGTGGCGGCGGCGTGGTGGGCGCGAGTGGCGGCGGGGCGGCGGAGGCAGGGCGGCGCTAGGGTTAGGGCCTTGGGGGAAGGAGGAAACGGGAGTGGTGGGCGCGACTCAGACAAGAGGATAAGGCAGGAGGGGGATTTTTTTGCCTCTACATGGGCAGGAGCTGTGTGGGCGCGAGTGGCGGAGGGGCGGCGGAGGCAGGGCGGCGCTAGGGTTAGGGCCTTGGGGGAAGGAGGAAACGGGAGTGGTGGGCGCGACTCAGGCAAGAGGATAAGGCAGGAAGGGGATTTTTTTGCCTCTACATGGGCGGGAGCTGTGTGGGCGCGAGTGGCGGAGGGGCGGCGGAGGCAGGGCGGCGCTAGGGTTAGGGCCTTGGGGGAAGGAGGAAACGGGAGTGGTGGGCGCGACTCAGGCAAGAGGATAAGGCAGGAAGGGGATTTTTTTGCCTCTACATGGGCGGGAGCTGTGTGGGGCCCATGTGTCGGTGGTAGAGAGCCTGCGCGGGAGAGCGGGAGAAATGCGTGCCCAATTTTGGTCTGGCGCGGTGGGGCCCTATGTCATTGAGAGAATTAGTCTTATTACTAATTGAAATACAAATTTGGGAGACTAAATGAATTCAAATGGAAAAAAGGTAAGAAACAAAGTTGTTCAACACATCGAGATCTATCATCTATATTTTAGTCATTTTTTCAATTGAGTTTGTTTGGAGAGTTGAAATTTTGAATTTTCAAAGTCGTAAACTTGAAACCAAAATTTGGGGTACTAAGTAATTTCAAATGGAAAAAACATGAATACCAAAGTTGCACAACTCATTGATATCTACATTTCTTATTTAGGTCATTTTCTCATCCGAGAAAGTGATGGAAACTTTGTTCTCAAATTTTACTTATCTCTCTTATAGTTTATGAAAGGGTCTGACCCACTGACTATCCACTGCTACGAGAATGTGCTTGTACCCTTGAGAAGAGGGTAAAGGTCCTATGTAATATATTCCCCAAACATCAAAGATTTCCACTTCAAGGATACCATGCTGAGGCATCTCATGTCGTCTTGACATGTTCCCTGCACGCTGACAAGGGTCACAAGACTGAATGAAAGCATGAATATCCTTAAACATGGTAGCCCAATAGAATCCAGCTTGGAGAACCTTAGCTTGAGTCTTTGCAGTGCTTGCATGACCACCACAGGGAGCAGAATGACAGTGAAAAATAACACTTTGAACCTCTTCATGAGGAAGACAACGTCGAATAACCCCATCTGCACAATGCCTATACAGATATGGGTCATCCCAAAAGAATTTATGCGCCTCATGAGTAAATATACAGATATGGGTCTGCACAATGCCCCATTTTTGCCTGAATTCATTTTGAGTTTGAAATTGTGGTGTGAATTTGCCATATTTTTAAAAAGTAAATTTTGAGTTCTTCAAAATTTGTCTCATGAACACATGACCAAAATCAATGCAACACATGACCAGCTCAAACAACGACTCCAGCAGCTCGCTAGCCACCCCACCTGCTCCTCTCCACACCGGCGACCTGCTCCTCTCCACACCGGCGACCTGCTCCTCTCCACCTGCTCCCTCGCTAGCTGCTCCTTGGGTCACGGCGACCCCCTCCAGCTCGAGCAACGAGGCCGCCGGCGACCTGCTCCCTCGCCACCTCCTCCCTCTCAACCTGCTCCCTCGCCGGCCTCCCCCCACCTCCAGCAGCAACCTCGCCACCTCCTCCCTCTCCACCTGCTCCCTCGCCACCAAGCTGGCAGCTGCAGCCTCGCCGGCCAACCCACCTGGCAACACCTGCCTCGCCGGCCACTGTTCAAGGTGAGCAGAGTTTTCAAAATTCTAGCACCTAAATTTGGGGTTACCAACTGCTTCTCCATGCCGATTGTTAATTTTTTGGCACCTAAATTTATGCAGGTGGAGATGGATAGAAGCTGGGTTCATAACAGTGCCCCATTTACGCCGGCCTTTATGTCTGGTGTTGCACAATTCATGGAACATGTCCGAAGTACATTTGGTGTAGATGAGAAGATCAAGTGCCCCTGCCGAAAATGCCTTAACCAGAAAGAGAAAAGCCAAGATGATGTGCACGAGGATATCGAACTCAATGGTATGTCGAGGTGCTATACTAGGTGGATTCACCATGGAGAGGAAGAAAATGATGTTGGACAAGATGATGTTGGACAAGATGATGATGGAGATATGTCATGGGATGGAAATGACCAGGCACCACTTGATGAGGAAGGACAAGCTGAAGATGTCATAGATGATAGTGCACGGGGAATACAGGGGTTGATTCAAGATTTGCACGCCGCAGCAAGCCATGGCTTTGGTGGCAACCTATATAAAGAAATCATGGAAGAGGCAAAGAGTGAACTTTATCCAGGTTGCACCGAGGAGACTAGGCTAACTTTCATTATTAAACTGTTGCATATCAAAGTGTACAATCGGATAACAACATCTGGGTTCGATGCTTTCCTTGAGTTGTTTTCGTCATCTCTGAAGAATGTGCCCGGCCTTCCTAAGTCCTATAAGGAAATGAAAGCTCTGCTTCGGAAGCTTGGTTTTGGTTATGTTTGTATTGATGTGTGCAAGTATGATTGTGCCTTATTTTGGAACGGCCATGAACACGATGATCATTGCCCAGTTTGTGGCTTCACAAGATGGAAAGTGAACAAGGAGGGCAGAAAGAAAGTTCCTCACAAGGTCCTCCGTTACTTTCCAATAATTCCACGCCTTCAAAGGCTTTTTATGTCAAAGCAACGGGCACAGTATGCAAGATGGCACAAGGAAAAGAGGGTACCAATTGAGAATGAAATGAGACATCCTGCTGATGAGGAAGCTTGGAAAGAATTTGATGAGACTTTCGAGTCTTTTGCAGATGATCCCCGCAGTTTGAGGCTAGCCATTGCTACAGATGGATTTAACCCATTTGGTCAGATGACCAATTCATATAGCATCTGGCCAGTGGTAGTGGTTCCATATAATTTTCCACCATGGATGTGTATGGACCAATCTAATTACATGCTTGCTTTACTAATTCCAGGAAAAAAATCACCAGGCAAAGATTTCCATGTGTTCATGCAGCCTTTGATAGAAGACATGCTTAAACTTTGGAACGGTGTCTCTACTTATGATGCATATGAAGGCAAAGAATTCAGTCTGCATGCAGCGATTCTGTGGGGAATCAATGACTACCCTGCATTAGGCACCATGTCAGGCAGAACCACTCATGGTTACTTCGCATGTGTGCACTGTGATGAGAATCCATGCTCCGAATGTCTGAGAAACAAAATTGGTTTCATAGGCCACAGACGTTTCCTCCCAAGCGACCATCCGTGGAGGAAAAACAGATCTTTCGATGGCCAGCATGAAAACAGAGAGCCGCCAAGGAAATTTAGTGCAGATGAGATTATGGCAAGGTTGGATGAAGTTTGCTATGTTCCAGGGAAGAATCCAGATAAGCAGAAATCAAGAAAACGACGCCGTAATGGAGAACCAGTATGGCATCTAAAGGTTAGCTTCTACGATTTGCCATACTGGTCAAAATTGAAGCTACAGTACAACCTTGATGTTATGCACATAGAGAAAAATATATGTGAAAACATTTTGTCAACTCTACTTAATATTCCGAACAAGACAAAGGACACCATCGCTGCTAGGCTAGATTTGGAAGACAGAGGTATAAAAAAAGAGCTTCATTTGCTAGATGACAGTGGTAATTCCTCCTCAAAGCCAAGAGCTTGTTACGTTCTAACACCAGAAGCAAAGAAGAAGTTTTTGCAGTTTGTGAGCAATGTTAAGTTTCCAGATGGCTATGCCTCCAATATATCAAGATGTGTCAATATGGAGGGAGCAGGATCAATGAATGGGCTGAAAACACATGACTGTCATATACTGTTGCAGCGTATTTTACCAGCTGCCCTTCGTGGTTTGGTGCGCAAAGACGTATATGAAGTAATTTGTGAATTGGGTACGTTTTTTAGACAACTTTGCTCAAAAACTCTAAAGGTTGATGCACTACACCAGATGAAGAAAGATATTGTACTTATCCTTTGCAAGCTGGAGAAAATTTATCCTCCTGCATTCTTTGATGTTATGGTCCACCTAGCAGTACACTTGCCTGATGAGGCACTCTTTAGGGGACCGGTTCAATATGGATGGATGTATCCCATTGAGAGAAGATTGGGCACCTTTAAGCGTTTCATCCGCAATAAAGCAAGACCTGAAGGCTCTGTTGCAGAGGCATACACTGCCTATGAGTGCATGACCCAGTGCTCAACATATTTCAGTGACATTATTACTAGGTTCACTAGGCCTGAAAGAAACTTAGATGGTGAACAGAACATCCCCCCCAATGGTTACTGTATTTTTGGTCATGGTATTAACCTGCTGGGTGCTTCCAAACTTCATTATGAAGATAAAGACTATGACTCCATGGTTTGGTTTGTTCTAAACAACTGCGAAGAGGTTGATGAATACAAAGAGTGAGTATTTGTTCTCATGTCATTTCAGACAACTATATTTAGTATTAGTGTCACAATAAACTGATTAACTTCTTCCTTTATTGCAGAAAGTATAGGGAAGAATTAGAACAACAAGGGGTGAACGATATTGAAAAAATGATGCCAACACACTTCGCTGCATGGTTCGAGAATCATGTGCAACTTCAACAACATGACTGCATAATTTATGATTCAATACATTTTCAAACTTACTAACTCTCTTTCTTTCCAACCTGCAGATTACCAGATTGAAATGCGAAGGCTCAACAGATGTTGATGAAGACCTATACTCACTCGCATGTCGGCCGATTAGGCGTGTGCGTTCATACACAGCCTGTATAGTCAACGGGGTACGGTACCACACTGTGGCTCGTGAGGTAGATAGGAAGACACAAAACTCCACCATCAAAACTATAGGTACTCACAATGATGACACTATTGACTTCTATGGGACAATCACAGACATTATTGAGTTGACTTACGCAAAGAACAGCAAAGGAGATAGAACTGTTATCTTATTGCGGTGTGAATGGTACAATCTTGAGGGAAGGACATACGAAATGAAAGATGATGGTTACTTCAAGAGCATTAACATCCAAGGACGATGGTATAAGAATGATCCTTTCATTCTAGCCACGGAAGCTTCACAAGTATTTTTCTTGGAAGATACAAAGTTAGGTCCATGTTGGCGAGTGGTACAAGAATTTGGCCACCGACATATATTTGATGTTGAAGAGTCCGACACAAACCAACCAATCCATGAACAAGTACAGATGAGATGTCAGGAGGCTTACCAAGAGGAGAGTACTTCGACCATAGATGGTACAGTGGGAGACATTTATCCTGATATGGATTTCATGCACATAGAGAATGAACCAGGCAGCCCTGTTAGTAGAGACCTTGTCGAGAGCATCCGTCGACATCAACATACAGCTCAAGGTGATGAAATAGATGCTGAATACGAAGATGAAACCTTCCTTGAGTACCATAGTCCAGATGAAGGCAACACATCAGAGGAAGACAATGATGATGACTAACCTTTGCATTTCTAGAGCTATTTGTGAACCATGAACTTCTATTAGTGATTCTGTTGTATTTGAATTATGCTATTGTCTGCAGGTTTTTATGACCACATGACAATGTCATGGAATGCCCAGAATCTGTCCTAAATATATTTTGGGGGTTTTTATGACCACATGACAATGTCATGAAAAGTACAAAATCCGTCATAATATGTATATGCTGAAGTAACATACATCCTGCCAAAATATCCCACACAGGTTCCACATCAAAGCACAAGTGATATTTATTTCCAACATACATTAGAAATGCACATGTTACATTTCCATACACACAACATATGTCCAGTAGCACAAAGGCCCATATTTCATACCAGCACAACAGGTTCAATACAACATGTCCCAGACTACTTCATGATAAAAGCCAAAAGCATTGCCTACTTCTTTAACATGTCCCAGACTACTTCATCATAAAAGACAAAAATATTGCCTACTTCTTGAACACTACAGCTACAACCAACAAGATGGACAACACCAGGAACATTGCTACATTCACACATCCACACACAAGACAAATGCAGCTTCCCATGCCTTCCCTCTTCTTGCCAACCATTTCCTTCACCTTGTTCAGATTTTGCTCTAAGGTATCAATTTTTCCCACAAGCTCAGGAATTTCTATTGTCGAAGCTGCTGCAACGGTCGAGCTTGCTGGAAGTAGAAAACCATGATCTTCAAGGTACACCACATATTCTTCCTCGAACCAATACCTGGAACATTTCCCCTGCATCCAAATGACAACCACATGCAATTTAACACCAATAGTGCAGGCACTGAATGCTACAAACACTACCATATTCTCAGGGAGACCTATTCAAACATGACTGAAATTTGTGCAACAGAAACTGAACCACTGCACTGACATTTCGATAGGTCTTCCGGGGGCACTTGAAAAACCTCTTTCCAACGTTATACTCAGACTTCGTGGTAGTGGCAGCAAACACCCTCACGTCCTTGCAATCCGGGCACATGATCAATGGCAACCCGGTCACATCATCGATCGGGTCCTGCAGATCGACATCAGTGGGCGCAGGCTCTGCAGCAACGACAGCAAGGGCTCGGGGTTGCGGGGCAACCCTAGCTGTGCTTGACCGCCGAGTCAGAGAAGTTGAGGACGACGCCTGCGACATGAGAACTGGAGAGGGAAGGTGAGCAGAAATGGCAACAGAGGAGGAACAGGGACGGGGCACTGCAAAAATGGCACACCTAGGGCGATGGGGAGCTGCCACCGCCGAGACGACGCCCGCCGCCGCGCTGAGCCCGCCCGCCGATGACCCCTGATTGATGCACATTGGATTGATTACGAATTGCCATGCCAATAAAAAGGAACAGGGAGGGTGATGAGGGCGCCACTGCCGACCAAATGGAGGGGGACGGGGAGGGGATTGACGGCGCCACTGCCCACCATGCGCCACCGCCTACCAACCTGATGCAGTTGCGGTCACCGGTGATCCGCGCTCGCCGGCTGGCCTGGCGGCAGATCTCGCGCAGCCGCCGCCCACTGTGCCGCGGCGTCAGCTGGGGAGAGGGTGAGCTAGCTCCGCCCAGAGGTAGCACGACGGCGGCCGTGCTCCGCCCCGACCGACGCTCGCCCAGAGGCCGCCCACCGCTCGCCGCCCGCCGCACCGCCAGAGGCCGCTAACCGCTCGCCGCCGTCTTCTGTTGGGTCGGGGAGACGGGGAAAATGAATTTGGTCAACAGAAGGAGACGGGGTCCACCTGCAGGGGTATATTGACGTTGCGGTCGGTCATTTTTTGAAATAACATAAAGTGACGCCGACAAACCATCACATAAAGACAGCTCAAAGCGTCATAAAACCCAAGGCGTCAACCGGATCCTATCGCCAGACAATTTGTGACGACATTTGGTAGCTTTCGGTGACACAATAAATTATGCCGTCATAAATTTGTTTCTGGCTCATAAGATTATGACGACGCAAAATATTTCGTCATATTATGATACATTATATGACGAAAACAAGCACGGTCATAAGGTATTTTGTCATAAAAAGAAGGATTTCTTGTAGTGAATGCAAGGGTATGTTAATCAAGTTTGGAAAACCCCAATACCTTAAGAAGTTTATGATTTGACATTTCTTGTTTAAAATCAAAGTGTTTACAAACAAAAGTGCATCCACATAAAATAATGAACTGTTTTATCCCATTTCATGGCAATCTCTAGCATATAGTTAAATAGCGTTACCCATGTGACTTGTTGAGTACGGTTGATTGTACTCATACTTGCTAAAATCATTAACAGAGAATGCTTGTCAAGAAAGTAAAGGACCTATCAAGACGACACCCAGTTGTACGATGTAGGTGACGCCTGGTGTTAGGGTTTAGTTCTACACTCAGGCCTGCCTGTGGATTTTCTTTTGGTAATGTACCTTTGGGCTGTACGCCCCTTTATGTAAAACTTGGCTGCTAAGCCTTACGTCTACAATAAAATTTGGTTTTTATGCTTAAGCTTGCTTTGGCAATTAATGGTGCACACTCATCTACAGTACTCGCAGCTGAATAGTCCTGGGCAGTTACGAGGGTTTTCTAATAGGCCCAAAAATAGGGGTGTTACATGAAGCGCCTACGACCACAATGTGGTCGGACGAAGCAACGACTGTGGCAATCAGACAAGGTAATGACCGCGAGGCAGTCAGACAGAACGTCAACGACCACGAGGTGGTCGGACATGGTGTCCATGACCGCAAGGTGGTTGGATGAAGAGTCCATGACCGCAAGGCAAGTCATGACCACGGGGCTCTCGGACAAAACAGCAACGATCACGAGGTGGTCGGATGAGGCATCTACGACCACTATGTGGTCGAACAAAGCAGCGACTGTGGGTGGTCGGTCAAGGTAACGACCACGAGGCGGTCAGACAAAACGTCAATGAATACGAGGTGGTTGGACGAGGTGTCTATAACCATGAGGTGGTCAGATAAAGTCTCAACCGCGTGGCGGTCAGACAAAGTGTCTACGACAACTATGTAGTCAGATGAACTCACAACTGCGGGGCGGTCAGATAAAATGACCACCAAGTGGTCGGACTAAGTCTCGACCGCGAGACGGTCGGAAGAAGCGTCTACGACCACGATGTGGTCGGACGAAGCAATGACCGCGGGCGGTCAGACACTAGATTGAGCCACACGAGCATGGCTTGGGTGCTGTGTAGTGGGAAGTCATTGTCGGCAGTGCACTATGCACCCCGAAGCCGTGCACTGCCGCCACTCGGCTTTCCCTATGCCGACGCACCCGAAGTCGTGCCACCTCCGTCGTGCCACCTCTACTCGGTGTCTCCCCATGATGGGCGCCTGGAGTTGTGCTGCCGCCGCTCGGTCTCAACCGCTCGAAGTTGTGCACCGTCGCCTTGGCCTTGCCCACCGAGAAAAGGCATTGCCTCCACATCCAGCTGCCCGAAGCCGCCGCCGCCGCTCTCGAGGCCTCCATCACCTCCGCACCCGACCACCCGAAGCCACCACCGCTCCCGAGGTCGCCTGCCGCCTTCGCGCCCACACCCGAGGCCGCCTCCACGCCCAGCCGCCCGAAGCCGCCACCACTCCTGAGGTCGCCACCGTCTCCGCTCCCGAGGCTACCCGCCGTCGCCACCTAGCCTTGTGCCCAAGACAGCTGCAGCCGCCAAAACAACCGGACAACCCGGTGGCTAGAAAACCCTAGGAAGAAAATATCCAGCTGGCAATTTTTTAATTTAGACCCTGAAGTTTCGGTAAATTGCAAAAAACATTTACTAAACGTGAAAATAATTACAAAATTGACCCTAAAGTTCATCAATATAGCGGAGAAGCCCAACAGACTTGATGTATTTCAAAAGAGATTATTTTTAGGATATATGAGCTTCATTATATTATTTTTAGCTCCTTGGTATTATTATGTTTTTTTATTTATTTTCTTTAGTATTTATTTTCTACTTATTAATAATTCCAAAAATTGCTTATTAATCAATAGAAATTAATTAAAATTACCAAAAAAACTACAGAAAGCCCTAAATAATGTCTACTGAATAGATAAGTCCATACCTTACTGATTTAGCAATTTCATGCATTTTACTTATCATAAATTTAGAAGTTAGCATGAATAATGTAGGAAATGTCTGACATTGCTAAGGAGTTTGCTGAGCTCGCCCTCGGTAGCAACTACCTCACATGGGCAATGGATATTAAGATCAACTTGATAGCTCAGACACTAGGCACTACCATTACCCAGCCAACTATTAGGGCTCCCGCCATTCCTGAGGCTGCCAAATGTGCAGCATTGCACTTCTTGAGGCACCACATCCATCAAGACCCTTGAAGTCTGAGTACCTGCTAGAAGAGGACCCGTTGGCATTATGGAATTCCTTGAAGGAAATGTATGACCAACAAAGGTCCATCATGCTACCTGAAGCACAGTGTAAGTGGACCAACATAAGGTTTTAGGACTTCAAGAAGGTGTCAGCATATAATTCTGCCATTCATAAGCTTGTCGCTAAGGTCAGGTTCTTAACCAAAATGTTACATACACTGAGATGATAGACAAGACTTTGAGAACTTTCCACTCCACCCATAGGACACTTTAGTAGCAGTACTGTCAGGCCAAGTACAAGAAGTATTTGAAACTGATTACTACCCTTCTCGAGGCAGATAAGAATGATGAGTTTCTGATGAAGAACTATCAGACTCGTCCCACTGGGTCACAACCACTACCAAAAGCTCATGCTAATTTTTAGAAGACCAGTGGTGGCATGGGCCACGGAAAAGGACCCAAGCAAAAGGGTGGAAAGTGGAAGAAGCTAAATGTAGAAGAGAAATGGTAAACCCCACTGGATGGGCAAAGAAGAGGAAAGCAACAGAAACCAGACTTGGGCAACAAGGTGGTCTACCCCCTACGCCTTGCTATAGGTGTGGCTGTATGGATCATTGGTCCCATACTTGCCGCACACCAAAGCATCTGGTATACCTCTACCAGGAGTCCATTGGCAAGACCAAGAAGGTGATAGGGAAGAAGGCAGAGTCACACTTTGTCGATCAACCTAATGCTGATAAGAGTGATGCACTAATTGCAGAAATGGAGCTCGACACTATAGCTGGGGTGATCACATGGAGCATGACCTATATGGTGACTTCCAGTACTCCATAGGCAGCTCCCCTTGGCAACTCTAGATGTCATGTTATTCATTAAGTTTGCTTTATTAGTTTAGGTTATTCTACGAGAATAATGGATTCTTTATGCTCTTGCGGAGCATTATTTATTTAGGATTTAAATACTATTCTAAATGAATAAATTGGGTTGCCTGTTCTTTTGACCTTTCTTCTTGTTGAATTATTGTTTGATTATATTATACTTTATATAGAATAACCCCTTAAATCCAATGGCGGGGGAGGAGATTTGTCTAGTGGACAGTGGAACTACCAACTCAATCTAAGGGATACCAAGTATTTCCAAACATTAACCAAGAAAACAGGAAATGTCATGACCATCGCTGGAAGTGATGCTCTAATCGTTGGCACTGGAAGGGCCACACTCGTTCTTTCCGTGGGTACCCGAATAATAATAGAGGATGCTCTCTTGTTTCCTCAATCAAAGCATACCTTATTAAGTTTCAAGGATATTCGCATAAATGATCTCCATGTAGAGACTGATAATGAAGGGGATATAGATTATCTCCTTCTGACTATGTCTGACAATGATTAGAAATGAGTGATTGAAAAACTCCCTTGCTTCTCATCTGGATTATAATATACCTACATCAAACTTGAAGAATATGTTGAAATGAAAATACAATATAAAACCTCGGAGTCCTTTAAGATCTGGCACAATCGATTAGGGCATCCTGGGGTAGGAATGATAAGAAACATTATAAGCAATTCTATTGGTCATAGCTTAAAAACTCTGTCATTTTCTAAACCTGAAGATTTCTTGTGCTCAGCCTATGCCAAAGGAAAACTCATAACTAGACCCTCTTATCTGAAAATTAAGGGGGAATCACCTATTTTCCTAGAGAAAATATAGGGTGATATCTGTGGACTACTCAACCCCTATCAGGCCCCCTTTAGATATTTTATGCTGGTATTAGATCTTTCTACTAGGTGATCCTATGTATGCGTACTGTCTACTAGGAACCACGTCTTTTCTAAACTAATAGCACAAATTATCAGATTATGAGCAAACTTTCCAGATGAAAGGATTAATTCCATTAAAATGGACAACGCCAGCGAGTTTACCTCTAAGGCATTTAATGACTACTGTTTAGCTTTAGGCATTAAAGTAGAACACTCAGTACTACACGTCCACACTCAGAATGGCCTTGCATAGTCATTCATTAAAAGAATTAAGCTCATTGCCAGGCCACTACTGCAGAATTGTAGACTTCCCACCAGCTGCTAAGGCCATGCAGTGTTGCATGCTCCCGTACTAATAAACTTAAGACTAACTACATACCGTCGGGTTTCCGCCTTACAACTAGTGCATGAAAAAGAACCAAATATTTCCCATCTGCAAAAATTTGGATGTACTGTATACGTGCCAATTTCACCACCACAACGTATGGCCATAGGCCCCTACCGGAGGTTGAGAGTCTATGTGGGATTTGAATCCTTGTCAATTATCAAATACCTCGACCCTACTATTGGACACATGTTTATGACCCGTCATGCCGACTGCATTTTTAATGAAGATAATTTTCCAGCATTAGGGGGAGGAAAGTACCTCACTAAAAAATGCCTAGAAATATATTGGAATGCCTTGGGCATCCAAGCCCTAGATCCACGCACTAGAGAAACTGAACTAGAAGTTCAGCAAATTATAAACCTACAACAAATAGTAAATAATCTAGCACATGCCTTCACTGATCAAAAGAGAGTAACAAAATCTTGTATATCAGCAGTAAATGCCCTAGAGAGAGTGGAAGTACCCCAAACAGATACTCGAACCACTCCAACCCCTCATATGAAGAAGAGTGGGAGAGCACTAGACAATGAGGGCTCAATTCCGCAGAGACATCTGCAGAAAAAGAAACTCGAAGAAAATAAGTTACCTCCTGAATCAGTAGAAGGAATTCAACCTGAAGTTGAGAAAATCCCTGAAGCGAATGATCCTGAAGATAGTAACCCTAGTAAAATTGCTTGCGCGCTGTCTAATACTGGAAAATCAGAACAACCAGACTCTGTCGTTGTGAGAAATCACGAGGAGTTGGATGAACCAAATGAAGAAATATCCACCAATTTTGTTAAGTCAGGGGAATTATATAAAAGAAAGACAACAATTATCGACATCTATTTTGCCTCGACAAAATTACTAAGAACCTTGAACTGGATCCAGAACCAAAGTCCTTAACTAAATGCTAGAAGTGCTCAGACTGGGGTAAATGGAAGGAAGCAATTGAGGCATAATTACTCTCGCTGAATAAAAGGAAAGTGTTTGGCCCAGTTGCCCAAACACTGCCTAAAATGTTCCTTGTAGGATCCAAATGGGTTTTTATCCAGAAAAGAAACGAAAATAATCAGGTGGTGAGATATAAAACGAGACTTGTAGCACAGAGGTTCACGCAAAGACCCGGCATCAATTATGATGAAACTTATTATCCTATCATGAGTGGAATAACGTTTCGATATTTAATATCAATGCCAGCATATATGAATTTAAGTATGTAGTTAATGGATGTAGTGGCCGCATCTTTATATGGGTCATTGGATTTGGAGATTTATATGAAAGTCCTAGAAGAAGTAAAGATTCTAGATCCAAATAAATTAAATCGCAACATATATAGCATCAAATTGGAAAGATCGTTGTACAGATTAAAACAGTCCGAAAAATTGTGGTACAAACAGCTTAGTGAATTCTTCTTGAAGAGAGGGTACACTAATAATGAGGATTGTCCTTGTGTGTTTATAAAGAAATTCCAGAATAGATTTGTATTATCTCGGTGTATGTCGATGATCTAAATATTATCAGAACGACGGAGGATATAAAGGCAGCAAACTCCTAACTTGTGAAGGAGTTTGAAATGAAGGATTTGGGTCGAATCAAATTTTGCTTAGTCTTGCAACTAAAGCATCTTCCTGGAGGGATTTTAATACACCAATTCTCTTATACCAAGAAGGTACTAGAGAAATTTAATATGGATAGACCACATCCATTAGAACCCTGATGGTAGTTCGATCCCTAGAAGTGGACAAAGATCCTTTTAGACCAAAGATGGAAAATGAGAAAGTTCTTGGACCAAAGGTTCCATATTTAAGTGCCATCGGGGCACTAATGTATTTTACTAATTGTACAAGGCTCGACATTGCTTTTGCAGTCAACTTGCTAGCCAGATACAACATAGCTCCAACACAAAGACATTGGGCTGGCGTTAAAACTCTCCTCGAGTACTTTCAAGGTACACAAGATCTTGGATTTCCCCCCCAAGGAATCAAGACTTACTATGTTTGGATATACAGATGCAGGGTATCTGTCTGATCCCCATAATGCGAAATCTCATGTAGGATTTGTGTTTCTTTGTAGTGGTACAACCATTTTTTGGTGGTCATTCAAGCAGACCTTGATAGCTACATCTATTAACCACTCAGAGATAATGGCACTTTATGAAGCCTCACAAGAATGTTTTTTCCTTAGACGAATGATTAGCCACATCAAGAAGTCATGTGGTATGAACACTATTGATAACCCCATTATTATCTTTGAAGATAATGCAGTTTATCTGGCACAGATGCAAATGGACTACACTAAAAGTAATATCACGAAGCATATTACTCCTAAATTCTTTTATCCTCATAAACTCCAAAAAAACAAAGAGGTAAATGTATTGAAAATTAGATCTTATGATAATCTGGCAAATATATTTACAAAAGCTCTCCTAGCCTCTAGCTTCCAGAAGTGCATGCGAGACATAGAGATGAGGCGACTTAGCGAGTTATAAGGTTCATGGGGAGTAAATCCCTGAACCATGGCCCTTATTTAAAATTGGAAGGCTTAAATGATCTTAAAGATCTAATGTTGTACTCTTTTTCCCTTTGTGTGTTTTCCTGAAGTTTTCTCACATAAAGATTTTTAATGAGGCAATAAGTGCGACACAAGAAATAGATGCAATGTACTATTTTCTCCATCCCTTTTTTCCTACTAGGTTTTTAGGAGGAGTTTTTAATGAGGTATATGCGTGTCGTGGTATTCGCCTAAGGGGGAGTGATGTATAAGGAGAGAGATCTGAAGATTAATAAAGACTTCGTTTCTATGGTGTCTTCTTTCTATTATTTTCTGTTGATTCTCTATTTATTAATTACGTAGATTGTATTGGTGATTATTATTTGAAAACGTAAACAAGCTTCTCCACTTGTACACGCACGCAGGAAACTTGAGCGCCGTGGCATCCGAGTTTTGCCTGATCGGCTGCGGAATCGGCTTAAAGTCAGCTCTAAATTATTAGAGCCCGTTTTAGAACATGGAGTCGGTGTTTTACGGATAATTTATAGTGGAAAATAGGATTGTTTTTCAACTTTTTAACTACTCTCTTTGTTTTCTTATACTCGATAATTTTGTCTAAAATTTTCTTTCACAAACACTTGACACTTCACGGTCTTCTATATAAACTTTTCCAAATCATCCCTATATATCAATGCTAGCCATCTGATCTCTTTTTGAAAGTGGATAGCCATCTGATCTCACCACTTTGTTACCTTGTTTGGCGTGCTTGAGGTATTGCTAGAGGGCATTTTTGTCGTATCTCCACCACTTTGCTACCTGCTTAATATATATGCCCTAGTAAAAAATAACAAGCAGACGAAAACTAAAGTAGTAGATTGTTTCAATTAAAAAGGTTATATTAGACACGAAACAAACGTGGGCGCATGCTGGTGTGGATCACTCCTCTCAAGAGTCTCAGGTGTCGTGTGTAGGGGTGGAAACGGATCGGATACGGTCGAATAGTCTCAAATACGAATACGAATCCATATTTTTAAAACGAATACGAATACGAATTCGAATATTTTGAAATACAGATACGAATATTCTCGAATACGAATACGGATATTTTCGAATACGGATTTTCTCGGATACGAATATCGGATAAAACGGATTCCTAACGGTTTTGCCGATTTTTCATCGGTTTTTGACCGGTTACCAGTTTTAAACCGCCTAAATTCAAGTTTTGAATCACAAAATTTGTACGGATTTTTCATGGGTTCTAGAAACGGATCGAATACGAATCGAATAGTCTCGAATACGGATACGGATACGAATATTCTCGAATACGAATGCGAATACGAATACTCTCAAATACGGATACGAATATTCTCGAATACGAATACGGATATTTTCGAATACGGATTTTGCTTACCATATTCGGATTTCTCTCGGATACGAATATCGGATAAAACGAATTATCCGTTACCGTTTTCCACCCCTAGTCGTGTGTGTGTTCCGATCTGGGATATCGCTTGCTCTCCCTGGCATGTGTTGCCTTTGCTTATGACGTGGTATGAAGGTCAGTGTAGCTAACACACATCACGGATCTGTCTCCAAATGTCTTAGACTGGAAGAATGGTGAAAAAAACTACATAGTTAAAGGCCTTGTTGGTTTGTTGCCATGACTCAAACGAGACCTTGCATCTGAAACAATCCACGGGATGGCACTAAGCAGCTGAAATAGAACGGGCCGGGGCCCGGCCATGCGTTCTGATCGAGAGCTACGTACTGCATATAAATGGCAACCCTATAACGCAACATGAAATGATATGGCTGTGTGATTTGTCTTTTTGCTTTTGATCCATTGTTCATTTCTGCGTTAGTTAATGAACAAAGGTTATCGCTGACTGTTGCGATGATACTTGATGGCCATAGCTAGGCAGCTCATAGGTTTCAAGTTAGTGCAAGAGTGGGCATTTATAATCAAGGCAATCATTCGCAGAGGCCGAGTGACATGTAACTTCAGTCTGGCAGGAGCAATTGTTTTTGGTACAAACATATTAACCCCTCGGCCCTCGACAACCTTGACAGCTCGGCGGCATGTTCGAGCGAGAGAATGAGGGCGGCGACGCGGCGTGTTCAAGTGGGCGGGCGGGCAGCGGAGCACCGCGCTGGGCACTAGCGGTTGGGGCTTGAGTCTAGTAAGTACTTTTTTTAGAAGATATTGCACTAACATTCATTTCTTTGATAGTGGCTAGCCGGCGAGGCTAGGCGCTGATGCCGCAGCGGGCAACGACACGGGCATGGTGCCCAGAGCACGACCGAGGCGCGGCACGTAGTAGCCAAGGGCTAGGGTACGGTCGAGGCGCTGGCTCGCCGCAGCCAAGGGCGTAGGTCGTGGGTGTGCGCATTGAAACATCCCCAATTTTCAAAAATTTGAGATTGAGTTGAATTTTCAAAAGCTTTTGCAAATTATTGAACTTGAGCCTAATCCACACTAATCTTCAAGCCAAGTTGTGCACTAATCTTACAGCAACCTCCTCCCTCCATCCATTTTCGCACGGCTACTGTGCCAACCCGAAAAATATCCACCGCCGCCACCTTGATTCGCCACCGAGCCTCCTTCCCGCACCTTCTCCTCCCGCCAGCGCTGTAACCTTGCTCTCCAGGCCCTTCCCCACCAGCTAAGGCCCCAGCTGTCCCCTTCGACCCTTCCCGCTTCCGTGAGTCACAGCCGTCATGGCCCATCTCGGCGCCGAGCCACCCTCAAGTCCCTACAAAGCCACCAATCTCTTCTGGACCTTCTAAGCATCTCCACGAAGCTTCTCCATCGCCCCAATTGTGCCAATTGCAGCCGTAGCGCCGTCGGTGCCGAATATCCCCCATGGTACCCTAATTCGCAATTTTTGTGCTCCAGCCAATTAGAAGTCAATTCCTCTCACCAGGAGCATCTTAGCAACCCTAGAAACCCCTCCCAAGTCTTGCCCTAAGCTCCCAAGCGCAGAGCCGCCTTGGCACCGAGCTCCGCCGTGCGACCATGGCACCCCACCGTGGCCAGCTCCACATAGGCTTTTCCAGCCTGAACCACCGCTCCCATGACCTTGCCCTAGCTCCCTAGATGCTTAACCACCTGCTCAACGGCCTAATTAACCTCTCGGTTACCCTAGGGACACCAAAAACCGAACCAGGTTCCCGAGCTCACCGCCGGCGATCGCCGGAGAAATAGCCGGTGCCGACCACAAAAATGGGTTCCCGGCATCTCCCTGAGTCCACCCATATCCTCGGTTGGCGTCGCAAAGCCCTGTAACACTGGCAATCGCCGTCACAAACCTCCCCTGCTCGTCTGCTACAGTACACGTGCGGAGGCACAAGATGAACAGTACCCGTCCGGTACTGTAGCATCCGCCCGTGATGAACAGTGTTTCGCCCGGTTTGAACAGTAATTATCCGCAATGAACAGTACCAGACCCGTTAAACCATTTTTAAGCCCAAAAATGCAAAAATATATCCGTTTCGACCGTTTTGAAGCCGCCAATCCATTTCTTAGCTCCAAATATCCATATCAAGCCTCCAAAAATCCCAAACCTATTTTATTTGAATTTTAATTGAATTTATTTTGTTATTTACATTTCTTTATTCCTAGCTCATTTTTCGTCGAGCGTGGAATTAAATTGATTTTATTTACTTTGCGCTAGCACGTGACGTCGAGGAGCAGTTGATTCAAGGAGACGAAGCCTCGGATCAAGATCAAGGCCCAGAAATTGAAGAATACGAAATTGTCGAAATCATAAGTCCGCAAGGCAAGTCACATGTTTTTGATCATATTGAATCCCATTAATTTACATTATTTATTTAATGTATTTTCATTATTGATAGTTGCGAACTGATAATTGCTTAAAACAAAGATTTAGAATGGCATGCTATCTAGATAATCCTACCACTGATAAATAGCCCTGTTTACCTTGATGGCCATATTCACCTTGACAACCTTAGTAAGAATTAACATATGATATAAATGTATACAAGATCATTTCATTCAGTATGATACACTACTAAGTGACTCTGGCCGTTGGCCGGTAGAGTTGAAAAACCCGGAGAGGGTAGGGTGGTATGGGACACCGTACCCTAGGTCGGTGATGCTGGTATGTACTTTAAGGTGTTGGCTGTGGGCCGGTAGGATTTGAAAACTGGTACTAAGGTAGAGGGTGTGCTGTGGGAAATCATGTGGTGATCTACGCCCACGACTTTACCTTAGGGGAAATGTAGGGTAAGGGTGTTGTGGGGGACCGTGCAGCGGTTTTCGCCCACTGTGGGGGACCGTGCGGCGGTTTTCGCCCACCGCCTTATCCTAGAGTGGAGGTTGCAGACCTCAGAAAAATATTAGGACAAGAACCTTGTGCCAAGTAAAAGACACAGTAATCGCTCAACCACAAGCGTTGACTTGTCAAACCTGGTTTAGTAGCTGCTCAAATCGATTGAATCTCTAACGGAGTACAACCAGTTGATATGGAAACGGTAAAACCATATTGAACAACATTAGATCCTCCCAGGACGGGTAGTCTGGCCTGCGTGGCAGATATCCGGGTTTGAGTTGAGATCTAACGGGTATGAGAAAGTCGGTATGAAAACGGTAAAAGCATACTGGACAACGGTAGATTCCTCTCAGGACGGGCACAATATCTGGACTTGTTGGCAGATAAAATGTCTGGCTGTGATAGCAGACTCCCGGGTCTGTTTGGAGGTCTATCGGGTAGAGTCTTCATGAAGAAATGAGCAGTGAACAACCTTGTTTTCTTAACTCTGTCGTAGGAGTTAAAGGATCTTGTGGGTAAAGATGAGCAACTCTGCAGAGTGAGATAAATGGTATTCGAATACGCCGTGCTTCCGGTTAAAGAAGTTGTGTTAATTGGGTGATTCCAACAATGAGGCATAAGTAGGGTTTGAAATGATTTAATGTGATAAGTGATGAACTGATCCCGTTAATTAAAACCCCCTGATCTTAAGGAGAAAATATTTTACTTTTAATTGTTTGCAAATAAAACTGCATCTAGTTCATAATAAAACCACTATACACCCTCCACCCGAGAACCCTGGCAAAATTAGTTATATAGTATTTCCACATGTGATTTGCTGAGTATGGGGTTGGAGTACTCAGGCTTGCTAAAATTTTAAACAGAGAAAGCTTGTCAAGAGGAGGAAGAAGTCTCCGAAGACGACGTCGAGCTCTACGATGTAGACGACGCCGAGTGTTAGGGCTTACTCTACACTCAGGACTGCCTGTGGAAGTTCTTTTGGTAATGTATCTTTGGGTTGTGCGCTCCTTTATGTAAACGTTGGCTGTTAAGCCTGACTTTTGTAATAAAGTCTGATTTTTATGCTTAAGCATGCTTTGGCAATGGTGCACATTCTGCTACAGTACTCGCAGCTGAACAATCCTGGGCAGCTGCGAGGGTAATTGTACGCCCCCAGAAATGGGGGTGTTACACGCATGGCCAGGGCGTGGGTAGAATCGCACAAAGGAGTAGCAATTGAGCAGAGGGTAGAGGTGGAGTTGCACAGAGCAGAGGGGATGTAGGTAAATGCTAGAAATGCTACTGCTTCTGACGATTTTGGTATGGTTTTTCTCTCATTTTGCTTTGCCTATTCGTGTGGATAGGAATCGGTATAATATTCCAATTTGGTAATAGTGTGCTTTGATCATGATACATTATTGATACTTGATGATAAAGTAGTAAAGTCGTGCAGCTTATGTGACATTGAGCATTTTTTAATAATGTTGGAGTGACTTTGACTACCATAACGTATAATATGTACTACTTATTTAGTGGCTGGATAAGAGATTATACATTGAGCATGTTCTTTTTAGTTTCTAAAAGCTTCTTTTCGACTTGCCTACAATAACTAGCTTTTACATGGAATATCTTTTCAAGATAGGGTCTACTAGTTAATTATAGTACATACTGTACCGACTTTATTTATATCGGTAAAAACCACACGTGAGTTTCTATTATTCTATAATCTCTCGCACGAACAGCCCAAAAGTCAAAAGCCACAACTAAAAATCATAAGCTTCAGCTAAAAAATAGACCTCTTATTTATTAGCTAATTGGACGCTGGTCGTATCGCCCTAGCTAAAATTAAGTCCCAGACTCACCACCGTCACATTACGAGTTCATTCATGTGTCATGACAAACCTATAATTCGGACACAGTGCTACTCATTTCGAAGGATCAACTATCAAGCACGCACTGTACTGTGGAACATGCACGTCGAAGTTGCCGTGCACCGCGGCCACGTCCTAGCTGTCGCTGTAGCTCGTGCAGCTGCGTCGCGAACTCGCGATCAACTTGCCTTCTAGCCACGTAGCCTGCTAGCCGCATGCGCACGTGTTGCCTGTGCGACCCACAGGTGGCGTGACAAAAGAAAAGGTGAAGGAGAGCCAAGGACCTGGTTCCAGCTGACGGGCATCCACGGTTACCCTGAACTGGCCCACCGGACGGGATTGATCGATGGGCGAACTTCTGCAGCCCATGTAAACGGTGATCGTCTTTGAGAAGAAACGTGTTACTCCAGTCTCAACTAGCCATGATAGGATAGCTTTCGTATTTCCAAAAAATAAAAAATAAAAAATCATCGACCTTAAATATGGACGGTGTGGCATGGGGAGCCATGAGATCTGGATAGCACGGTTCAGATCGTCTTAGGAGCCAATCATTTGTACGGTAATCTTCAGCAGCTCATGATCTGACTCCGAGACCACGTGTCAAGCTATTCCATCCCACACCGTCCGGTCAATCATTGCAGGTTTCTCTGGTTAATCATCGATCGTGTGAAGTCTTTCATCCCGTTTGGTAAAGGATTCGGACATGTGGTACATGCTCAGCTGTGACATTACCATCTTTCTTTATCGTTTCGTCGTCATCATTCTCTTGGCCATTGAGGTTGCCAAGCTATCATCCTCCAGAATTTGCTATTAGCATGTCATTATAGAGAGCTTATCCAATGTTAATGGATAATTCAATGTTAACATGCTAATGATAATCTTAGTCATCGGATTCAGGTTGGGTGACCTAGGTTGAGGCTGATGGAACATTGTTCCCCTTACACATCTTTACAAATAATCCCATGTAGTCCACCTTTTCACGAAAACACCCCCGCCTCCTTCTCCCCTTCCTCCCCCATTGCCTTTCGTACCCAGCAGCGCCACTGCCTCTACCTCACCCAGTAGTGCCATAGTTTTCCTCAACTCTGGCCCCTAGAAGTGCCACCGCCTCCCTCAATCTGACAATCCACGGTG
Organism: Dendrocalamus latiflorus; assembly: GCA_017311315.1. Classification (NCBI taxonomy): domain Eukaryota; kingdom Viridiplantae; phylum Streptophyta; class Magnoliopsida; order Poales; family Poaceae; genus Dendrocalamus; species Dendrocalamus latiflorus. The sequence goes on from CM029664.1 coordinate 39,459,421, forward strand.
GCTACCTTTCCTCTGAAGCTCAGCGCCATCCACAACTACGGCGCCTAGCGTTGCTGCCTCCCTCCTCTCAGGAGGGGAGGTAGGGACATGCCTGATGGGGGTTGAGGAGGAGGACGAGGTGGCCGGCGAAAGGGATCACGAAGGCGAAGAGGAGGAGGTGCGAGGAAAGGAGGAGGTGGGAGTGGAGAAACGAGGAAGGAGAAGAGGAGGTGGTAGAAGTGGTGGTAAGCAGTGCGGATGTGAAGGACGGACGGCGCCGACAGGCACACAGCACGCAGTCCACCAGCAGCGCCACAAGCGAAGGTCCATGTCCACCGTTGCTGTCACCTCCCTCAACTCCAGCCCCCCAGAAGTGTCACCGGCCTTAATTGTGTGTGATTATTGGTTACTATTTGTATTGTTCTTGTGTGACATCCTGAAAATTTGAATTTGAAAATATAAAGTTTTTGGAATTATTTTTACAAGGTGTTTTATTTGAATTTGGAGTTTATTATGTTTTTCTGAGAAATTTGGTGAATGTTTCAAAAGTTAAAAGGGTCAAGAGGAAACAAACATATTAATTAATAGAAAATTTAAATTTAAATACGAATCTGAAAAGATGATCCAGAAAGGAATGGGGGAAAATTTGGTTTAAACATAAAACCCTCATTTTTAAATAATGGCATGAATAACAAGGGAAGCAAATAAATTAAATACCAACATTAGTTGAAAATATTTTTGTTAAGTTCAAAATGTCATCAGGAACTTCTGGGAAATTTTCTGGAATCTTTGGAGGTACTTTCATATTTTTCTGAGCTTATTTGGAGTTTCTGGCAATTTCTAAAAGCTAAAAATCAAAATAAAAAAAAGGGGAAACCAACTCACCCTCCGGCCGCCACGTGGACGGCCAGATGCCGCCCACGTCGCCGCTCCCATCCCGCCTTTCCCTCCTCCCGGGCCGCCACTTGGCTGGCCCCGATGCGCGCCACACCGCCCCGCCTGCGCCCATTCACCGCCCGCCTCTCCCGTCCGCGCTCGGCCGCCCGATGCGCGCTCCGACCCATCTGGTCCATCCGCCCCACTTTCTCGCGCTCGCCGCCCGATCAGACTGCTTCGACACGCGGCTTCATCCGGGCCATTGCGTTCTCCCTCCTCTCTCTCGCTGACCGCTGGGTCCGCCCTGTCAGGGTCGTCTCCCTCCTTCCCCGTCTCCCTTTTCTCTGCGCGGCGGCAGCATCTTCGCTCCCCGTGGCACGCATGCGTCCGAAAGCGGTCGCCCGTGCCCGACGCGTCCTCTCTCGTGCGCGGCGTAAAAGCTGCCCGGGAGGAGCATGCGCACCAGGAATCCCGCCGCCTGCACAGCCGCCTGCTCCGCCGCGCCCGGACATGACCGAGCGTGCAGACGCCCGTTGCCAGCTCTCCCCGCCCCTCTATAAGAAGCACCGACGGCTTCATTGAGATCCCCACACCCCAAACACCGAACTCCCGAAAGCAATTGAGCTAAAAGCCCCTAAATCGCCGCCGCACCACTTTCTTCCCCAACTCCGGCCGTCGGCTTCCCCACTCAACTACCCCGCCAAACTTCGATTCCATTCGCCAACATCATCACCGGAGTACCCCCGAGCTAGATCAGTTCTTCCCCAAACCTCCCGAGGGTCGTACACCTCCGGCGACGAGACTCCTCCCCGAACCGCCGCCACTGCACGACGCCGGCCGCCACCGCGCCCCCTCGGCCCCCACCGGCCCCCGCATCCGGCTCACCAGCACTCGGGCAACGCATTTCTGCGTTCACTCGAGCCTCTACAACAGCCACTCGCCGCCGGCACCGCGACCTCACCGCCGCCCTCGACTTCCTCTGCCCGGCCCCCTCCGCAAGCTAGCTCAAAGGAATAACTTCCCCATATAGGGTAGGCAACGCCTCCCCGCTCACTTGGTTACCACCGCTCGTTCTTCCCCCCCCCCAAACTCCCTGGTCGCGCGTTCGAGCCTCCGGCTCCGCAACGCCGGGTTGAGTTTTCTTTATTTTCTCTCGGGCGGACAGGTGGGCCCCACTTGTCGGCCGCTGTAGCCGGAGCAGCCCACTGACCACTGGGCCCCACCGGTCAGTGGGACATGTACATAGAACCCGTACTGACATGTGGACCCCACTGAACAGTAGTTGGACCCACAAGTCAGAGACACAGTACTTAAAAAAATAAAATAAAAAGAAAATGAATTAAAAACTCCAGTGGACCCACATGTCAGATTTTTCCATTTTCTGGCATTTTTCATAACTGAGATCTTCAAATGGGCATAACTTATTCATTTTAACTCCAAATTAAGTGAAACAAATTTCTAAATTCATTTAAATTAAGGATCTATCCAAAGGAACTAGAACCATGATTGTTGGAGTTCATTTGAATTTTTGGTGATATTTTGAATGATTGGTTGCTTTTCTTTTATATGGGTAATTCACACGATTAAATAGCATACGAGGCTCAAGAAGAGGAGGTTGAGGCAGCCAGCTTAGAAGCTTCAGAAGACCAAGATCAAGATCCCCGTGAACCAGGCGAGTTAACACTTTGACCATTTTGAACCTATGATTTTGCAAATTTAATTTCTTTTAAATTATCAACATGCATGCTGTTATTTTATGAGGTAAAATATGTTCATTTCCAGAAATGGTAGTTATACGCCTAATATAATGCTTGCTAATAATGATCTATTGAAATGCTTGATTATGTGAACTTTGTTGCCCTAGTAAAATTACGATATAAACCTTTCGAAAATAAGTCCGTAATTTATATGTCGTGCTTAGTATTGTTTAGGTAATCATGGGCGCGAGAACGCCCAAACATCACTTTAATCATGAGAAAATTTGGTTGGGCAGTCATGGTGGTAATGACTGATACATGTCGGATATGATTATTTTATGATTCCAAAAACCCCAACTGGCTTAAATATCTGGGCGGATGGTTCGGGGGTATGGTGCAGTGGTGCACGAGAGTGTGGTTTGTGGTAGAACCGTCCAGATATCACTAAGGACTGAATCTTGTCATGTCAACCCGTGTAAAACAGTACAACCACAAGTCTGTAAAATACAACTTGGCTTAGTAGATTTACCGGACCCTGAAAGTCATCCTTCCAGCAGGAGGTGTGGGTTAGTGCAAGCGGCAGTATGTGCGACGGCTTGAATGAGACACTCGTAGGGGGTGAAGTTCTGCTGTGGCGGGCTAGCAGGGGACGTAGCCAGCTGCTAGACGTTCAGAAGGAGAACATCCCGCACAACGTATGGGACCCACCGCAAGTGGGAGCGACCCATAGGGTGAAATGATGGAAGGGGCGAGGTACTTTGAAAAGTCACTGTGATGGTCTGCTCAACCACATGACTAAGGAATCGTGTGGGTGTAAGATCGAGGAGGCCGACTAGAGGGGGGGTGAATAGGCGGTTTTAAAATTTTCGTCTAATTCTAATTAGCAATTTTAAACTTGATGGATATACTAGAGCAAGATAACAATAACACCACTAATCAACCTAGTAAGGCTCAAATAATTACTAGCACAAGTAATCGACTAAGAGCAATATCAAATAGAAGAGATCAACAATTGCTACTCTAACTAAGCAAGCAATCAAGTAATATGAATGAAGAGCGTTGCTTGAATGAAAATGATCACAAGAGAGCAAACCACAATTGACATGATTACTTTTTACCGTGGTGATCGGAGACTTGCCGGTCTCCCCTAGTCCACGTTGAGGTAAGCCCGAACAAATCGGACCGGCTCCACGAATGAGCCTAATCACCTCGGTCACTAGCGGTAGCCCTTTCCCTCTCCGGGTAGGCGAGCTCCGAGCCTTTACAATCTTCCGGGCCTTCTCACAATCTTCTTGAGAAGATCACCTGACCTCCGCCAAGCCGTCTATGTGCCGGCAAGCACCAAGAGAATGAACCACGATGGCTTGATCACACTCAAGAGCCTAATGGATCAACTAGAATGCAATGCACTTGAATTTTGGCTCAACTACCTCAATTGAATGCACTTGTGAGAGAATGAGGTGTAAGAGGTTGCACTAAGCTCAAATGTATTCAATGGAGGTTCAACAACACATACAAGTTCTGGTGGGGATGTATTTATACCCTCACCAACCTCAAATAGCCGTTACTATAAACAATCCTGAAAAATCAGGAAATCCGGAACTACCGCAGGTATAACCGCGGTACTTCCGGATTTTCGCTGACCGGTCAGAACGGCTATGTCAGTGAGTCAGAAGTGACCGTTGGTCAATGAGTGCGGTACTACCGCCGTTGAAAACGCGGTACTTCCGGAGGTCCGGAAGTTCCGCTCCATGACCCGGTGCTTCCGATCTCAGCGAGTTTAAGTTTTATTCCCGACGCTCTCTGGAAATAAAGTTCCGCACGGGTATCCGGAACTTCCGCACATGCGGTAGTTCCGCAGGTCAATCCGCGGTACTTCCGTTTTCCGAGAGGCTAAGTTAAACTCCGGGCGCTCTCTGGAAATAAAGTTCCGCTCGAGTGCCCGGTACTACCGGCCATCCGGTAGTTCCGTAGTTCAACCCGCGGTACTTCTGTTTTCCGAGAGACTAAGTCTGAGTCCGGGAACTCTCTGGAAAAAGCATTCCGCTCGGGCGCCCGGTACTTCCGGCCCTGCGGTAGTTCCGCCCAATTAACACCGGAACTACCGGATTTTCTGACAATGCAGAGATTTGATTTGATTTTAATTTCTAAGTGCATGCATGATCCTAAATTGATCCATAGGGCACATTTGAACATGATCAAGCAATCACCATGATCCCTCTTAATAGTACGGCGTCTATCCTATAATCCGGTCTTCCAACCTATCTCCAAGACCGGTAAAAATAAAATAGATACCTAAACTATTTACCTTGTCGCCCTAGAGATCTTTGAATCTTCATGGGAAATTTTGTGAGCCTCTTTCTTTGCCATTTGAACTTATCCTTTCAAACACTTAATGCACACATTAGTCCCATATTCACATAATTTTATTAATTACCAAAACCAATATTTTTAGGGACCCAGATATTAACATCCGGATTCCTCTGTGATTTTACTGCACTATTCCCTGGATCAGTAGATAGTGCTCACAGTTTACAGTTCTGAATATCAAAATACATATCATGCGGAAGCGTAAATGTAATAGTAAACTTACTCATGGGCCGATTAGGCCGAAATCAATAAATTGCAGCAGCGGAAGAACGAAGCACACAGGTGGGACCTTCAGGACATGCCCATAGGCAGCCAACTGGAGGTTCGCGACCTAGCCCTTGACATCTTCATCTTCTCGGCCAGCTTGTACAATCTTGTTGCTGAGGCGAGGTAATTTGATTCCTGAATCTGAATTTTGTCGCAAAAGCGAGCGTGAGCACTCCGACCCCGTGCTCACAGAGCATGCGCGCAGAGCGAGCGGCAGAGATTGCATGGAGGCCACGGGGCGGGGAGTTGCTGCGCGCAGCAGAGAGGAGCGACGCGGGCGTTCGGGGGAAAGAGCTGTGGCCCGCGCGCAGAGGAAGAAGGGGGAGAGAGAGAGGGAAGAGAAGGAGGGAGGGCCCCACATGTAAGTGAGGGGAAAAATTGGAAAGAATGAGAGAATGAGAAGCTCTTGGATTTTTAAATTCGTAATTTGAACTTGTATTTCCTTTTTTTTAGGATTATTGATCCCAATTTGTAAAATTTTCATTCAAGTCCTTATTCAACTACTCTGATGCAAAATATAATAGTCATCTATTTTTTTATTTTATTTTTGTTGCCCTTATACTATCATTTTCAAAATGAAATTTTATATTTTATTAACTCAGGTTTCCTTCTCCTTATACTGGATCATCTTTTCAGATTCGTATGTACAAATTTTTGTTTTCCATTATTTGCACATTCCTTTTTATTAATACCTGTCTTTCTCTTTTATTAATTCTTCAATTTTTAGAACATTAACCAAATTCAGGAAAACATCGTAAAATCCAAATTCAAATAGAATATATTGCAGAAATAATTTAAAAGCTTCACATTTCAAATTTCAAATTTTCGGGATGTTACAAACCTACCCCCCTTAAATGAATCTCGACCCCGAGATTCCGGTAGAGTTGAAAGAAAGGAGGTGGGGTTATACTAGCTAGCAACGGGTTTCCGGGTGCTGCTCGACGTATAGTTCCTGAGCTCCACAGGGAGATGAAGATCTACACATTAGGGGTTATCACTTGGAGAAGTCAAAAAGGAAGAGAAAAACCTTGTTCTTCTGGATAAGTCGTCGACTTCCAAATACTTGCTCTTTGACGTTGTTGCTTCATGTCATCGTGGAATGGAGTAGTTGCATCGTCTATTGGACATATAGTTGTAGAATTTCCTTACTAATAGGTGGGTAGCAATGGTCTGTGCCGTAGGGGTAAACAGAAGGGGAGAGGATCTGAACTTAAAGGAGGCAAAAGGGAGGGAGGAGATCTTTATTCTTCTGGAAGTGTCGTCATCTTCAGGGTGCTTGCTCCTTGATTTTGCCCCTTTTTTTGACATTTTATCTCGTAGTGCTACCCCCCTTAAATAAATGACGATTGTCATTAATCATCCATTGTACTCTAGCTGTCTTGGTCATCACGAGATTGGCGGGTGGTCTTCTTCACAGTGATGTTGTTCTCCTCAAATATTGGAAGGTTGCAGAGTCTTCACATCTTCTTGATTGCCCTGGTTTAGGGTTACTTGTTATTTCGTTCCTTTGGATCCGATGGGGTTTTCAGAAAAGGTGAGAGGGAATAGCATGAGATGAGGATTAAATCGCGGAGATAAGGTGTTCTAACCCATTTAACTTTAAAGGAAGATACCCCGGAAGCTGGGGTGATACAGAACCACACAAATTTTAAAAGCAAGCTTTTCCTGTGACTGCGAAATAGGACGCCCAAGGGCAAGAAGGCAGTGCACAGAGCCAAATAAAATCTTGCAACAATACAACGTCTACTCGGGGAAGGCACACATAATGGGGCACAGGGTTTATCTGCGTAGTCCGTTTAGAACGAGACCACCTTATCTTCATGATCATCTTTGACGTTCCTAACCTTAATATTTGGAGTAGGGGTATGAGAAAAGGATCAAAATTTTCCTTTTGTAATTAATAGAAAGAAGTGGAAAATATTTGGGGTGGTTTCATTGGTTTTGGCACTCATTTTTTTTATAAATGATCCTTGTGGCTAAATACATATTTTCTTTTTTGGTATCCTCATCTCTTCCAACGTTCAACTATCCATCATTGAATCAATTCACTCCCATATGATTTTTTTGTACATAAGGCTTAGAATCCAACGGCTTTTATGATTTAACTTCCACTTTTGCAAATTGCACTTAGGCTATCTTTCTTCATTAATTGTTCATGGCGTTACTGCCATCTAAGACTCCAAACAGTGAAGGAGATTATTTATTTTATTTGATCCACCAATCATACTCTTCCTGTTGTATCATCCATCATTGCATTAATCTAGTCATGATTATCTAAGTCCCGCATAAATCTTTGACCTTCAATCATATATTTGTGGATTAAATATCATATTTTCACTATGACTGTATAATCAAAATCTCGGATCCACTATTGGTCAACTTATTAACTCTACAATCTAATGAAAATCCAACGCCTTCACTTTAGATCCACCAATATAATTCTTCCATTTAAAATTTTGTTAATCGAATCGAAGTTTACCTAATTCTGATATGTGCCTGAATTTCCACCACATCTTTATACATCCAATCTCAGGTTCGTCAATTGCCTATTTTATCAGCTTTCCAATCCTATAAAGATCTAGCTTTCTTTATTTAGATCCACTGATGACTTTCGTATCGTGACCTCCTAATAATCCAGTCTGGTGTCATTGATCCAAATCCATAGTTTGCTTCTCCAATGATCAACTTGAATCTTTATTGTCTATCTACTCCTCAATTCTGAATTCTAATAATTATCCAACATTATCACCTTTAAGTCCACCAGTGTCATGTGTATCAGGACTTCCTAACAATCCAAGATTGTATTCAAAATCATAATTACTCCTCTATTAACCACCTAAATCTTCAGTGACAACCTCCGAATTAATTCATTATTATGAACATCTTCCAGGAATAATGTTATTAATCAAGCATGTACTCTGATAGTTGTTATCATCTCTCCAATTTCTCAAAACTCTATCAATTTACCTAGCAATCAATCATATTCCATTATTCCACTATTGTAAATATCTCCCAAGAATTATGTTGTTTATCAATGTTGTACTCCCGCGATTATTTTCATATTTCCTAGTTCTCCAAGAATAACTTAATTCATCCATCTAGTCATTCTAATTCTTTCCGTTAGGCTCCACCAATTTTGTTTTGTTCTTCCCATTTTCACCCTATTGTTTACTCCAAAAATAAAACAATCTTTGATATTAAGCTTCAAGGTTAAGCACCATGACTCTTGGCCTTAAGTGTGTTTTCATAGAAAGTTTACAAGAGAAGTACTTGATTTTCATCACTTTGAATTTGGGTAAGAGAGCTTCAGAAGTAAAATGGCTAGGGCAGCATATAGATAAGGGAGAATCATCTAAGAGAGATGAGAATGAGTGATACAACTTATATTTTTCGAAATAGATTTTGAAAAATAATTCTAGTTATGAAACTAACGACCATGCTAACTAGGTCACGACCTGCAGTCGATATGCTCTGATACCATCGCTGTAGGGACCCAGATATTAACATCCGGATTCCTCTGTGATTTTACTGCACTATTCCCTGGATCAGTAGATAGTGCTCACAGTTTACAGTTCTGAATATCAAAATACATATCATGCGGAAGCGTAAATGTAATAGTAAACTTACTCATGGGCCGATTAGGCCGAAATCAATAAATTGCAGCAGCGGAAGAACGAAGCACACAGGTGGGACCTTCAGGACATGCCCACAGGCAGCCAACTGGAGGTTCGCGACCTAGCCCTTGACATCTTCATCTTCTCGGCCAGCTTGTACAATCTTGTTGCTGAGGCGAGGTAATTTGATTCCTGAATCTGAATTTTGTCGCAAAAGCGAGCGTGAGCACTCCGACCCCGTGCTCCGCGAGCCAATACACAGAATGCAAATAAATAGTATGCATGGCTTAACAAAGGAGAGGCTCGGGTTATTTTTATTTGCCAAAATTGCCTTTAGTAGCATTATTACCATTGCTCAAACAAAGTGTTATAGTTGCTACCTAACTCCACACTACAATGGCCAAAATTGACCTAATCCACGAAAAATGCAATTTCTTTAATGACTGCTGTCTAAAACTCCAAACAGCAAGTGTCATCATTTATTTAATCCACCGATCATACTTTGTATTTTGAATTACTAATAATCCAATCCTGTCATTACTACTCATCAGCTCCTCACCTCTGAATTCTAATGATTCTCTAACATAATTACTTTCAAATCCACCGATATCATTCGTATTCAATCCTTTTCGTCATTGATTCAAAACCATAATCCAATAATCAATCTCATTTTCCATTATCTATCACTAGCTAATCCACAAATATACCTCCATCGAAAATTCAATTTACCAAGATTATAATCCACTAATTGATATGAATCCCCCAATCTTCTCAGAAATTCAATTCATCCCTCTAGTAATTGATCATCTCCTATTAACTCCCATTATCACTAATATCTTCCAAGAATTTATATTAATCATTAGTGTAGTAATCCAGCAATTTACCTTTGCACTCCCTAATTCTCCAAAATCATTGAGTATACTTCCACCAATAATATCATTGACCAAGTATACGATTCACTATTATATATATATGCACCAAGAATATCACTAATCAAGAATTATAATCCAAGACTCGTATTATTCCTCTAAATTCCCGAAAATTCAATTAGATCATTTATCTAGCCGATCCATTCAACTGGACCCCACTAATTTATTTCTCCCAGAATGCACACTATCATTTCCCATTCCTGATCGACCTGAATCCACCAATACCTTTAAGTGCATACTACAAACATCCATCTCCTTTACCCACAACCCTGTTTATTCCACCCATATTTTAGGTTGTAAGATTAGTAATGCCACTATTCGAAATACAATACATAAAATTTCCTGAGACCTAGCAGCTTTGGAACAAAACATAATGTTCAAGGAATATTAACATGAATTTCCATACATATAGCATCACACCATATGCCTAATATCACCATAATTTTTCCATATATACGGCATCACACCGTATAACATCTTTCAGCGTTATAGCCGCTTAACTTACCACTGGGGCGACACCCAGGACAACTCAAATCAGGGCTTTCCGCTGCCCTCCACTTTTCCATTCCCATTTTCCAAACATTTTTAAATAGAACTAACTCGAGTAAGTTCCCATGTCCGCCCTTGACCGTGGGCACAGCTATTCGAATAGTTTTGACTCTGCAGAGTTTGTACACTTTCACCACAAGAGATGAATTATCTTTGTTGCCAACATGCTTCCTTAGGCATGAGACCCAGATAATTTATCACAAAGCCTTTACCTTACTCCGATCTAGCTAGACACCACCCACGCTGAGGTTTCACCGCTGAAGGGTTACACCACCACAGTCAGAAGCCCCCTCTTGCGCCGTGCGAGTACAGTACACCCTGTGCCTCACTGTGAGTAAACCAGTACACCCTGGCACCCACTTTCCTCGGTGATATCTGAACTAAATCCTTGCAAGTTATTCAGCTAGGTCGTACCCATTATAGACTTGTGGTTGTACTGTTTTACATCAGGAGGTCATCACAAGATTCAGTCCTTAGCATTATCTGAGCGGTTCTACCACACTCCATAATTTGTGCTCCCACCGCACCACATACCAGCCCCCAAACCATCCGCTCAGATATTTAAGCAAGTTAGGATTTTTGGGAGCATAAAATAACCATGTCCAAATATACCAGTCATTCCCACCATGACTGCCCAAACCGGTTTCTCATGATTTAAAATGACAATGATGTTTGGGGACATTTCAGCGCCCCCAAGTATCTATGCAGTACTAAGCATGGCGTATAATTACGGACTTATTTCCAAAAGTTACTACTATAATTTTACTAGGGTGACAAGGTTCACGTAATCAAATATTCCAAAGGAGGTGTAATATTAGCAAAGGTAACAATGGGCATATAACTAGAATCTCAAATTAAACATGTATTTGCATATGAAATAACAGCATGCAACTTGATAATTTAAAACAAAATAATTTGCAGAAAATGTAGGTTCAACATGATCAAAGTATTGACTCGCCTGGCGCGGTTTTCCGCGGACTTGAGCTCACTCGTAGCTTCCTCTTGAGCTTCTAATCTTTTATCTTCCCTTCGCTCTTGATCACGCTGAATCCGTGAAATCTTCTCGACTCCCAATTTCTAATTACGCGACAAACAACTGAATCCAAATAAAAGCAAATAACTCAAAAGATCCAAATAAATCCGATTAATTCAAATTGCCGATTTAATTTATACATTTATTACGATTTGAGAATAGAAGGATGATTCGGTTTAGTGTTTTGCAAATACAGCGGTAGCTGAATTTGAGTGAGAGGATGAGTTATCTGAATAGCTTTACCGTGAGGGAAAAATTCTAGGATAATAAGAGATCAAAAGGGAGGAAGTATCTACATGAGTTATTTACTTTGGAAAAGAAGTGGCCCAGCATAGCCGATTGGAGAAAGGCGAGGTTCGATCTTTTTATTACTAACCTCTTTTATTATTTTTGTATTTATCAAAGAAGTTCCATGAGCTAGGGTAGACCTAGGTATCGAAGTACGGGTCTGGCTGGGTAGGTATTCCTTGCAACTTAGGTTATGGTAAATGCAACCTGGACTGGTGGATGAGATCTGTACTTATTCTATAAATCTTTAATAATCCCATTATCATATTTTATGTATCTTCATTTATCGCTAGCTTAAGTTTAAGTTGAACTAGGATCCACTTGTTCCAGTTATTGTTAAGGGCAATCTCTAATCTAAATCCTTATTTTTATAGCCAAACATGATGTCAAATTTATTTTTCTAAAACTCCTTAGTTAATTTCACACCTGATCCATTGTCATGAGATTAACTAGAGTTAACTTTCCCTCATTTATTATATATACATATATATAAATACATATATCTGCCAGAATTCTCAACAGGGATTTTACAATTTTAATTCCTACTCCTTTTTACTGTTTAATTTATATTTTACCAATTTGCTCCTTTGAACAAGTTTAGTTAAGAACAAGTACCAAATCTGGAATGCAATGGCTAGAGGGATTTTTCCCAGCTGGGCCCACCACTCAGAGAAAAGAGAGGGGCCAACAGAGCAAAGGGGCATTCGGCCAAAAGGGGAGAAGCAGAGGAAGGGCGCCGGCGCGGGGCTAGGCGGCGTGCTCGCCGGCGAGGGGCGGCTTGGCGGTGCCTGGGTATGGCTGAAATGGCCCGCTGGGCCTCATGCGCATCCTTGGGTGGGCTGAATCGGATGGCCATCGACCGGGGAGACACCGGCGACGAGCTCGGCGGCGGTCAAAACAGGGCAGAGACCGTGACGGTGCCTCGAGCAATTTCATCTTAATTAAAATAGAGGGGAGCTATAGGAGAGTGGCACTAGCTCACCGAAGGTGGTTGCCGGGCTCGGGGAGGTCGGAGGTGAGCCGGCGACGTCGGGGTCGGAGCGACGGAGAGGGCGCTCGGTGCCGGAGAAGATGAGCCAACGGATCTTCGATCGGGCACTGGGATCGTCTTCACGGGGTCCAAGCGGTGCCCCGTCCGGGAGGAATTGGCCGGCGGTGGCCTAGCTTGGCGGCGAGGGGAGTCGCCGGAGTCGGGGGAGGCGCGGTGCTCCGGTGGCCTGCAAGGGGGGGGGGGGAAGTCAATTAGAAACGGCCGGGGCATGAGGGGGAAGGAAAGAGGTGGCTCATGCTCTTATAGGAGAACACGCGCGCGCGAGAGGGCAGAGCCGGGGCGTGGGCAGCGGCGTGGCCAGACGACGCGACGGGACAGCAAGGCAGTGCGGCAGGGCAGCGCTGCAGCAGGATCCCGGGAGGATTTGATGGTGACTTCACAGAGCATGCGCGCGGAGCGAGCGGCAGAGATTGCATGGAGGCCACGGGGTAGGGAGTTGCTGCGCGCAGCAGAGAGGAGCGACGCGGGCGTTCGGGGGAAAGAGCTGTGGCCCGCGCGCAGAGGAAGAAGGGGGAGAGAGAGGGAAGAGAAGGAGGGAGGGCCCCACATGTAAGTGAGGGGAAAATTGGAAAGAATGAGAGAATGAGAAGCTCTTGGATTTTTAAATTCGTAATTTGAACTTGTATTTTCTTTTTTTTTAGGATTATTGATCCCAATTTGTAAAATTTTCATTCAAGTCCTTATTCAACTACTCTGATGCAAAATATAATAGTTCTCTATTTTTTTATTTAATTTTTGTTGCCCTTATACTATCATTTTCAAAATGAAATTTTATATTTTATTAACTCAGGTTTCCTTCTCCTTATACTGGATCATCTTTTCAGATTCGTATTTACAAATTTTTGTTTTCCATTATTTGCACATTCCTTTTTATTAATACCTGTCTTTCTCTTTTATTAATTCTTCAATTTTTAGAACCTTAACCAAATTCAGGAAAACATCGTAAAATCCAAATTCAAATAGAATATATTGCAGAAATAGTTTAAAAGCTTCACATTTCAAATTTCAAATTTTCGGGATGTTACAATAGCATTACAGCACATTCACCAAAATTCAAAGATACGCAATAGACAAGTAAATAAGCATTGCATTAAGGGCATAACATAGTTCATTACAATGCGTCAGAAATTAAAATACTAAACATCCACAGAGTTTAAGCAATACATACGCATCACATGGTTCATTGCACCATATTTTATTACATAGCCTAAAAGATAGATAAAAGTCTTAAACTTCTCCTTGCTTCATTCTCCCCCTTTGGCATTGAAGTACCAAAAAGAGAAGCTAGTCCTGAGCTGCACTAGGAGAAGGAGGACCGCGGCGACGAGTGCGACGAGAGTAGCGAATTGGATCCACAGCACTCTCAAGGGACGAGACGCGATCACCAAGAGAAGAAACAGAAGTGATCAACGTGGCAACCTGGCCCGTAGTCTCAATCTGGCGCTCCTCAAGCCTGAGAATGGCGGAGTAGATCTGGGACAGAGAGACATCACCCTCGCCCTGGGGAGGAGGATCAGCAGCTGCCTGAGGCTGAGGCTGAGGCTGTGCACGGGGACGAGCAGGAGCAGGAACAGGGGCCTCTGCGCGAGGCTTATACGGCTTGTGCGGGGTGCAGAGTGCTCCTTGGTATCCAGTCGTGCGTATGATCAAAGCCATAATGAATGGTGCAACGTTAATCCTTTTCTGTTTGTCATTCTTATTGGCGTCAATCCCCCTAATGATGAGATCCACCACATCAAACTTTTGGCCGCGCATAATGTAGTCAATCACATTCCAAGCATGGCCACGAATAGCATCATAATTTTCACTCTTGGGGAAAATGGTGTGGTTGATGATCCTGTTGACAAGGCTGGGAATAGGAAGTAGTCCAATTGTCGTCCCCAGTGTCTTTTCAGCTGCTTGGTCATAATACTCTGAATATGCAGCAATGGGAAGAGCACGCTTGCTGTACACCTTCTCATAGGCACTGGTTTCCGTCCCAAGTGCCAACTCAAACTCGTGCCTGGTGCACTCAATGAGCTGCGTTCCAGTCATCCAACACAAGTTCTCAAAGTTGGGAGAGACATACAAGGTAGCATAGAACTGCCGAATCATGTTGTCCATGTAGTTGCACTTGAACGCAACAAGTTGATGGATCTCGGCTTGCTGAAAAAGCCGATATGCACCGCTAAACTTGTCAATCTGTGACAAGTGATCCCAGTCCACATACTTGTGTGCAGCAAACTTGCGAGCAGGACCATACATCTCTTGGTACACTTTCTCCTGAAACTTGGAATGAAACTAGGGGTTCTTAGAGTCGCGAGGGTGGACATACTGACTGCGACGACGAAGGATGGCATAGTCCTCATTGGAGATTTTGGAGAGGTCCACTTCATCATCTGCAGTTGCCGCAGGCACCTCCTCATCTGAAACCGCATACTCCTCGCTCTCATGCGAGGCCTCGGATCCGCTCTCATGCGAACCCTCTGAGTCACTCTCAGAGTCGGAGGCGTGACCCTTGCCCCTATCCTCATGCTCCGCCGTCTGAGAGGCAGGAATCGAGGAGGAGGATTGGCCAGCAGTGCCCCCATAGGTCTTGTGGGAAACATTCTTCATCCTCGGCATCTTCAATGACGTATTAGGATAATCAAGGTGTGAGGTAGGATAAGCGAAAATAGGTTTGAAATTGAAGGTAATGAGTTTCTGCTGTTCCAGAAAAAACGGAAGTACCGGCGGCAAAACTGCGGAACTTCCGGGAAATCCGGTAGTTCCGGCATTAATCATGCGGAACTTCCGGGACCCCGGTAGTTCCGGCCGCTCGACCGGTAGTTCCGGTTTTTCTGGGCATTTCTAGGGCATGTTAAAAATTGAATCTTTTGGGGTATTTCTTGGATTGAATCCAATGCATGTATGAACAAACATCCTAATACCCCAAACAAACTACTTTGCCCAAAGAAACTACAGCAAAAATCACTACATTTCAAATTTAACCTAATTTCAACCCTAGGGTCCTTAGAACAAGATAAAGAGGGATTTGATCCGATTTACCTTGTGGAGTCGAAGGAGAGGAACCCTGGGAGTGCAAGGAATCGCCCAAAAACGAAAAGCTCCCCTCGAATTCGAAGATCGGGAGAGGAGGAGTTTTGGGAGAGAGAAGGTTTGAAGAGAGGAGAGGAGGAAGAGAAGGAGGCGTCTGCGGTTTGGGAGTGGGAGAGGAGAGAGAGAGAGAGAGAAAAAAAAACGGCAGGAGTTAAGAGGGAGGAGTAAAAGCAGGTCGACGGTTTTGGAAACCGCAGCAAATCCCGCAGAAAACGGTAGTACCGCGCGTAACACGCCGGTAGTTCCGTTTTCACAGAAATTCCGGAAGTTCCGCGGATTACATTGCGGTAGTTCCGATTTTTCTGTCAGGCGCGGAAGTACCGCACAATAAACTGCGGTAGTTCCGGATTTTCTGGAACTTTTCAGGATTTGACTTTTAGAACTAGAAAATATGCAAATGATCCCTAGTTTTGCATCCAAATAAGGTCATTCAGGATCATTGTGCATCAATTGAGCTATTGCTATACTTTGAAACTAGTTTTTATGAAATTAATCGAATTTTTGACCAAAAGAGGGGAAAACTCAATGAAATTCCATATAAGCACAACAACTGAGCAGAAATGGATGAAATGAGATTTCAAGCTACATTTGAGTAGTCTATGATATTTAATTCATTCCTCAATTTGCAAAAGCGGCTTTCATCTAATGGTTTGGTGAAAATGTCCGCTAGTTGATTTTCGGTTCGGATGTGGCTAATTTCAATATCTCCCTTGCTCACATGATCTCTCAAGAAATGGTGGCATATATCTATATGCTTGGTTCTTGAGTGTTGAACGGGATTGTTGGATATTTTGATAGCATTATCATTATCACACAAAAGAGGCATTTTATCAAATTTAATCCCATAATCCAACAATGTTTGCCTCATCCAAAGCAATTGAGCACAACAACTTCCCGCGGAAATATATTCGGCTTCGGCGGTTGAAAGTGCTACGGAATTTTGTTTCTTGGATGACCAACACACTAGAGACCTTCCTAGAAATTGGCAACTACCCGAGGTGCTTTTTCTATCCACTTTGCATCCCGCATAGTCGGAATCCGAATATCCAATTAATTCAAATTTTGCACCTTTGGGATACCAAAGCCCTATGCTTGAGGAATGCTTTAAATATCTTAGAATTCTCTTTACGGCCACTAAATGTCACTCTTTTGGAGAAGCTTGAAAACGTGCACACATGCAAACACTAAACATAATGTCGGGCCTAGATGCGGTAAGATAAAGCAAACTACCAATCATGGATCTATAAAGCTTTAAATCTACTGACTTACCTTCTTCGTTGAGGTCTAGATGCCCGTTTGTTGCCATGTGTGTCTTGATGGGTTTGGCTTCTTCCATTCCGAATCTCTTGAGTAGATCCTTCACATACTTCGTTTGGCTTATAAACGTCCCATCTTTAAGTTGTTTGATTTGAAGTCCAAGGAAATAGCTTAGTTCACCAATCATTGACATCTCAAATTCCCTAGACATCATCTCACCAAATTCTTTACAAAAATCTTGATTAGTAGAACCAAATATAATATCATCAACATAGATTTGACATACAAAGAAATCATCTCCAATAATTTTTGTGAATAGAGTTGTATCTACTTTACCAATTTTAAAGCCTTTTGATACAAGAAAGTTACGAAGGCGCTCATACCAAGCTCTAGGAGCTTGCTTTAAACCATACAGCGCCTTTGATAATCTATACACATGATTAGAATATTTAGCATCTTCAAATCCCGGGGGTTGTTCTACAAATACTAATTCAGAAATTTTACCATTTAGAAATGCACTTTTGACATCCATTTGAAACAATTTAATATCAAAGCATGATGCAAAAGCAAGCAAGATTCTAATTGATTCAAGTCTAGCAACGGGTGCAAATGTCTCATCATAATCTAAGCCCTCGACTTGAGTATAACCTTGAGCTACTAACCTTGCTTTATTTCTTACCACAATTCCGTTCTCATCTTGTTTGTTCCGGAAGACCCATTTTGTGCCAATGACATTGTGCTCCTTGGGTCTCTCCACCAAAGTCCAAACATCGTTTTGAGCAAAATTATTCAACTCTTCATGCATAGCATTTATCCAATCCGGGTCATCTAATGCTTCTTCTACACGCTTAGGTTCAAGTGAAGATACAAAGGAATAGTGTTTACAAAATGAAGCTACTCTAGAACGAGTTTGAACACCCTTACTCACGTCACCCAATATTTGGTCAATTGGATGATCCTTGGCTATTGCATTGTGAATCTTGAAGATATTTTGCGGTTGATCCTTTTCTTCATCTTCTATAACTTGAACATCGTTTGTTGTGGAAGAGGAGGGTGGTTCCACTTGTCTTGATGAGCTTGGTGACGTTGGATCCTCTTTTGGCTTGATGTCTCCGATTTGCATGTTCTCCATTGCCTTGCGAAGACTTTCATATCCTACATCATCCAAGTTCTCATGCTCTTCTTGAGAGCCATTAGTTTCATCAAATTGAACATCACACGATTCTTCTATTAAACCCGAATTTTTATTAAAGACCCTATAGGTTTTACTATTTGAGGAATACCCTAAAAGGAAGCCTTCATCACATCGACTTTGAAATTTCGAGAGCCGAACACCTTTTCTTAGAATATAGCATTTGCAACCAAATACTCTAAAGTAAGAGATGTTCGGTCTCCTTCCAACAAGAAGCTCATAGGAAGTCTTTTTCAAGAGTCGATGTAAATAGATGCGATTTATGGCATGACATGCGGTGTTGATAGCTTCCGCCCAAAACTTGTCGGAAGTATTATATTCATCAAGCATTGTCCTAGCCATTTCAATTAATGTTCGATTTTTCCTCTCTACAACTCCATTTTGCTCCGGAGTGTAGGTAGTGGAAAGCTCGTACTTTATTCCAAGTTCATCACAAAAGTCTTCAATTTTTGTATTTTTGAACTCGGAACCATTGTCACTTCTAATTTTCTTTATTTTAAAATCAAATTCATTTTGGGCTCTTTTTGAAAAACTTTTGAAAATCCCGGAGGTTTCACTTTTGTCATTTAGGAAGAAGACCCATGTATATCTAGAGTAATCATCCAGAATGACTAAACAATAGCTATTATCTCCAATGCTCTTATAGGTTGTTGGCCCGAACAAATCCATATGTAAGAGCTCTAATGGCCTAGAAGTTGACATGATACTTTTGGAAGGATGAGAATTTGCGACTTGTTTTCCGGCTTGACAAGCACTACAAAGTCGATTCTTCTCAAACTTCACATCCTTCAAGCCAACTACTAAGTCATGCTTAAAAAGCTTTTTGAGTTGAACCATTCCCACATGACCTAGCCTTCTATGCCACAACCAACCCAAAGAAGTTTTTACAATTAAACAAGTTTTTAAACAAGACTCATTTGAAGAAAAATCTATCAAATAGAGATTCTCAAATCTAAAGCCTTTGAAGACTAGTTCATTATTATTATCTTTTGAGATTACAATGTCTTCTTTTGAGAATGAGCATGTTAAGCCTAGATCACATAATTGAGCAACGGATAGCAAATTGAAATTTAATGTTTCAACTAGAGATACATTAGAAATTAAAAGGTCGTTTGAGATAGCGATTTTACCCAATCCCAATACCTTTCCTTTGCTATTATCTCCAAATGTGATCTTGTCATTGCTTCCATTCTCAAAGGTGGTGAACATCTTCCGGTCTCCGGTCATGTGTTGGGTGCAACCGCTATCCAACACCCAATGCCTTCCACCGATTTTGTAGTTCACCTACAAAAGAAAATCAAGTTCTTTTAGGTACCCAAATTTGTTTGGGTCCTTGGAGGTTAGTGACCAAGGTTTTGGGTACCCAAATGGATTTCTTTTTAGCACCCAAAATCGAGGTGCCAATGAAATAGCAACAACATTTCCATTTGTAGATTTTCTAAGCATATAACAAGAATCATATAGACCAATGGAATGCATGTTATTCTTAGAACAATCATCTTGAGCATGTCCAACACACCGGCATTTTGTGCAATACTTACCATTCTCCTTTACAAACCTTGGAGGCTTGTATACCGGCTTCTTACCTTTTTGGGGGACATATCCAAGTCCCTCTTTGTTAAAGGAGCATCTTTGATGACTTAGCAACTTATCAAGGGTTTCCTTTCCCTTGTAAGCCCTCTCTAAACTTTTGTTTAATTTTAGCACTTGTTCCTTTAAATTTTTGTTTTCATTAGCAATAACATCATCATGAACAAGATTTAAAGTATTTCTAGAATCTACACTAGATGAACAAGGTATGGCAAGTAAATCATCACAACAAGTAGATATGCTAGACTTTGAAATTTCTATACTAGACATTTCATTCAGGATATTGCAAATAACTCCAATGCTAGTACTAGATTTGTGGTTTTCTTGGAGAAGTAAATCATGAGCTTCCTTTAGCTCCTCATAAGAGTCTTTGAGAGAGATGTGTTCTCTCTTTAAGACCTTAAACTTTGATTTTTCTTTTCCAAGAAATTCATTCAATTCAACTAACATATCCATCAAGTCATCATATGAAGGCTCATCATCATCAAGCAATTTTACCTTTTCTCCTTTAGCCATAAGGCATGTAGGAGTGGAGAATAGTGATGGAGCCTCCTTGATGGCGATGCCAACAAGCCCCTTCTTCTTGGGAGATTCGTCCTCGCTTGAGTCGGAGTCTGAATACTCCTCTTCGGAGTCCACTCACCAATATGAGCTTCATTCTTGCCATCCTTGTGAAGCTTCTTGAAGAGCTTCTTCTTGCCGTTGTAGTTCTTCTTCTTTGATGACTTCTCCTTGTCATCCTTCTTTGTTGGACATTGAGAGGCAATGTGCCCCTTTTCATCACATTCATAGCAACGAATGTTGCTAAACTTCTTGTTGGAGGAAGAATGCCATTTCTTGGTCTTCTCATGGCTTGTGCTTCGATATGGGCACCTTCTCATGAACTTCTTCATTCTCTTCACTAGAAGCGCAAATTCTTCTTCGGAGTCCTCCTCATCATCTTCTTCGGATTCTTCACTCATCACCGCTTTAGCCTTGAAGGCGGTGATCTTCTTACTCTTGGAAGAAGATTGCTCCAAGAGCTCTTCCTTGTCTTTCTTGTAGAGCTCGTTGGTGATGAGGTTGCCCAACAATTGCGTTGGTGTCATTCTTGCCAACTCCGGTGAGTTGAGGAAGAGAGTCACCAACACTTCATATTTCTCCGGCAAGGCCCTAAGCATCTTTCGAACAATATCAAGATCGGAAAGGTTAGTTCCAAGGCCCTTAAGCTCATTCACAATGTTGTTGAGCCTTGAGTACATCTCATTGATGTCTTCATGGGGCAACATTATGAATGTCTCATATTTGATCCTAAGCCGATGCAAATTGGCCTCCTTGACCGTGGATGTCCCTTCGTGTATTTCCGAAAGGGTAGTCCAAATAGCATGAGCCGTCTCAAGATTGCTCACCCTATTGAACTCATCCGCGTTCAAGGCTCCAAATAAAGCATTCATAGCTTGGGCGTCTAAATGAGCATTACGCCCGTCTTGCTCCGTTGGGTGATCCGGATCAAGAGCCATAACGTAACCCTCATTTACGACTTTCCAAATTTGAGGACTCATGGCCTTTAAATAAATAGACATCCTAATTTTCCAATATGCATAATTTGAGCCATCAAAGAGAGGTGCCTTTCCTATTGATATACCCTCACTAGCCATCCTTTTCTCTCTAGACGGTTAAGTCTAAAAATAAGAGACCAAGCTCTGATACCACTTGGAAGATCGAGGAGGCCGACTAGAGGGGAATGAATAGGCGGTTTTAAAATTTTCGTCTAATTCTAATTAGCAATTTTAAATTTGATGGATATACTAGAGCAAGATAACAATAACACCACTAATCAACCTAGTAAGGCTCAAATAATTACTAGCACAAGTAATCGACTAAGAGCAATATCAAATAGAAGAGATCAACAATTGCTACTCTAACTAAGCAAGCAATCAAGTAATATGAATGAAGAGCGTTGCTTGAATGAAAATGATCACAAGAGAGCAAACCACAATTGACACGATTACTTTTTACCGTGGTGATCGGAGACTTGCCGGTCTCCCCTAGTCCACGTTGAGGTAAGCCCGAACAAATCGGACCGGCTCCACGAATGAGCCTAATTACCTCGGTCACTAGTGGTAGCCCTTTCCCTCTCCGGGTAGGCGAGCTCCGAGCCTTTACAATCTTCCGGGCCTTCTCACAATCTTCTTGAGAAGATCACCTGACCTCCGCCAAGCCGTCTAGGTGCCGGCAAGCACCAAGAGAATGAACCACGATGGCTTGATCACACTCAAGAGCCTAATGGATCAACTAGAATGCAATGCACATGAATTTTGGCTCAACTACCTCAATTGAATGCACTTGTGAGAGAATGAGGTGTAAGAGGTTGCACTAAGCTCAAATGTATTCAATGGAGGTTCAACAACACATACAAGTTCTGGTGGGGATGTATTTATACCCTCACCAACCTCAAATAGCCGTTACTATAAACAATCCTGAAAAATCAGGAAATCCAGAACTACCGCAAGTATAACCGCGGTACTTCCGGATTTTCGCTGACCGGTCAGAACGGCTATGTCAGTGAGTCAGAAGTGACCGTTGGTCAATGAGTGCGGTACTACCGCCGTTGAAAACGCGGTACTTCCGGAGGTCCAGAAGTTCCGCTCCATGACCCGGTGCTTCCGATCTCAGCGAGTTTAAGTTTTATTCCCGGCGCTCTCTGGAAATAAAGTTCCGCACGGGTATCCGGAATTTCCGCACATGCGGTAGTTCCGCAGGTCAATCCGCGGTACTTCCGTTTTCCGAGAGGCTAAGTTAAACTCCGGGCGCTCTCTGGAAATAAAGTTCCGCTCGGGTGCCCGGTACTACCGGCCATCCGGTAGTTCCGCAGTTCAACCCGCGGTACTTCCGTTTTCCGAGAGACTAAGTCTGAGTCCGGACACTCTCTGGAAAAAGCATTCCGCCCTGGCGCCCGGTACTTCCGGCCCTGCGGTAGTTCCGCCCAATTAACACCGGAACTACCGGATTTTCTGACAATGCACAGATTTGATTTGATTTTAATTTCTAAGTGCATGCATGATCCTAAATTGATCCATAGGGCACATTTGAACGTGATCAAGCAATCACCACGATCCCTCTTAATAGTACGGCGTCTATCCTATAATCCGGTCTTCCAACCTATCTCCAAGACCGGTAAAAATAAAATAGATACCTAAACTATTTACCTTGTCGCCCTAGAGATCTTTGAATCTTCATGGGAAATTTTGTGAGCCTCTTTCTTTGCCATTTGAACTTATCCTTTCAAACACTTAATGCACACATTAGTCCCATATTCACATAATTTCATTAATTACCAAAACCAATATTTTTAGGGGCCTAGATGCTTTCAGTGGGGCAACGAGTTGATTGTCTCTTGTGGTGAAAGTGTACAAACTCCGAAGAGTCAAAACTATTCGAATAGCCGTGCCCACGGTCAAGGGCGGACATGGGGACTTAACTAGATATAGTTCTATTTCGAAAATCTTGGTGGGTGATAATGGAAATGTGTAGGACTGTTGATGGTCCTGGTTTGGAATTGTCCTGAGTGTCGTCCCAGTGGTAAGATAAGCGGCTATAACGCTGAAATATGTATATGATACAGATGCCATGTAATGGTGGATGGAATCTGTGTCAATTATAAGATCAACTTACTCTACCAATATAAGACTTGAGTTTAAAATTGCTAGGTCTTAAGGAGTTTTTAAGTAATTGTATTGAAAAGCACTCTTCGCAAAATAAAATAAGCCCGAGCCATCCTTTGACAAGCCATACATGTTAAATATTGCATTATGTGTGTTGGCTCGCGAGCACGGGGTTGGAGTGCTCACACTCGCTTTTGCGACAAAAATCCAGAAACAGGAACTCAAGGACATTATGCCTATGAGGAGGCCCCTACCAACGTTGGCGGAAGCAAAGGCGATAACTAAGGCGTAGGCCACGAGGGTTAGGCATAGACAAGCGAAACTCCTGGCTTTGTGTACATATATGTTACCAGTTCTCCGGTGACATATACTGTACACATTACCCTACTGGTCGCTTGCCTGTGAATTTTAGGTCTACTTTTGCTACTATTTCCGCTGCATTTATGTAATGAAGACATTTGGCCAAAGCGGCCCTTTTGTAAACATTCACCCGATGTGGTGTATTTCAGACTCTGTAATATTATTATGCGATGTATGTCATGATTCAGCAATGTACCTGTGTGCACTAACTCAGATCTAGGGATTAGTGTAGTGAAACACAGTAGATTCTGGATTGAAAAATCTGGGTCTGACAGCGCTGGTATCAGAGCATACGACCGTAGGGTAAAAGCCTTAGGATGGATTTAGGATCACAATAATTAAGAACTTATAAAAATGAATTTGGAAATATAGTATAATATCCCTTTCTTGTCTATTCTAGATCTATTTCTCCTCTAACTTTCATTAGTATTTTTGAAAATTACTAACACTAGAAATTTAATTTGCGGATGGCAGGAGTAGGTGGGGTGGTATTGTACTTGCCATACGTGGTGCAAATACTAATTATGTATCCTAGTATGTTGTATCAGTCCCCCAGAACTGTAGCCGCTATCCTGTCGAACTTAAATTATCACGTTGTAACTGTAAGTCCAGCGTAAAAGCTGGCTATGTGAATGTTGTTGTGTTTAATGAACGGCTGGATATAAGCCTCGTGTTGGAAATTGCCTTGTCATGGTTTTACTGCTTTCTTTTGTGATATGGGTTGGCACCCCTTGTTTTTCTGCATGTAGCATTAGCATTAAGTCGAGAAGCTACCACTGCAGATGGCCAGCCGAAGAACCACCAGGGCTCAGGCCAATACAAACCTAGCCGAGGTGGACTCGACTCACGGGGTTTTGCCTGAAGACCAAGGCAGAAACCAAGATCATGGAAATGACAGCCTTCCAAACCCTCCAGAACACCCTACCATGGCACAAGTAATGGCCCAACAGACTCAACTGTTGCAAACCATTTATAATGGACAACAGGGAAGTTCCAGTGGTCATAGGGCCGACCTGGCTGACTTCCAAAGGACCCGGCCACTAACCTTTGCATCAGCTGATGAGCCACTAGAAGCCGAAGATTGGCTTCGGGACACTGAAAGAAAGCTACGATTAGCCAAAAGCGCAGAGGAAGACAAGGTCATGTTTGCCACGCATTAGCTCCAGGGAGCTGCTGCAGCGTGGTGGGAAAACTACCTGGCCGCCAGAGGCCAAGAAGATGCCTCTGCAGAAAATAACACGGAAGCTATTCCCTGGGCGGAGTTCAAGACAGCTTTTAAAGCTAATTTTGTTCCAGCTGGAGTGATGCGAATGAAGAAAAATGAATTTCGCACTCTTAAGCAGGGGAATATGTCAGTAAATGAATATCTTACCAAGTTCATTCAACTGGCTCGCTACGCCCCCACAGGACGTAGCGGATGAGGAGGAAAAGTGAGCGAAGAATTACGGGTACAACTGATAGTCCAAGACTTCACCAGCTTCCATCAACTAGTGAACAAAGCCTTAATCCTGGAAAATGAGAAAAAGAACTTAGAAGCCAGCCGGAAGCGGAAGCTGTCAGTTCAGTGACCCCAAGGAAGGTTCATTCAGGAATTCTTCAACAACCCTTCCTTTTCAAAGCCTAACCAATCCAATGCTCCGTCCCCAGCACCCCGTTCTAGTGGTGGCTCCCTCCAAACGCCACGCTCAGCAAGCCAGTCCACTGGGGCGAACCCTGCCACCAACAGGAGCTGTTTCGGGTGTGGAGAGAAGGGACACTTTGTCAGCCAGTGCCCGCAACGGCAGACAAATCCAGTGAGATTCAATTTAGGGCCTCCCTCTACCCGCAATCAAGCCTTAGTACCCAGCAAAGGGCATTAGAGCTCGCAGGCCAGCAGGAACACTTCAGCACCAAACCGCGGCCAGGTTAATCACATCACAGCTGAGGAAGCCCAGGAGGCCGTTGGAATTCTTATGGGTATGTTCTTTGTCAATTTAATAGCAGCGCATGTTCTTTTCAAAATCAGGGGTTTCACAATCTTTTAGAGCCAAAAGATTCGTGGATAAGCTTGGGTTATCCACACAACTTTTTAGAAACAACGGGCACTTAGCTCGCCTGCTAGGATAACCAACACTCAATATTGTAACCCACCCAGACCCTGGACATCATACCTATAATAGACTGGCTAACAAGGCACCACAGGAATAGTGGACTACGCCACTAGGAGAAATAGCTTACCAGCTAGAACTACCTGCAAGTTTAGCAGATGGGCACAATGTATTCCATGTGTCCTAACCCAAGACATGTCCACAAATAACAGAAGGATCAAACCCTTAGAAAGCAGTCGAGCCCGAGGGTGACTTGATACCTGCAGGAAATGGCCTATCAAGATTTTATGAGTGGCAGCAAAGAATGTTGGGAATTAGACTATCCACTAATATTGAGCTCAATAGAAACCATCATACTAGGAAAGAGGACCACCTGGGAACGCAAAGATCAACTGCGAAAAGATTACCCCGACTGGATCACCAGCTAGGCTGAATCTCGGGGTCGAGATTCTTTTTAAGGGGGGTAGGTTTGTGACATCCTGAAAATTTGAATTTGAAAATATAAAGTTTTTGGAATTATTTTTACAAGGTGTTTTATTTGAATTTGGAGTTTATTATGTTTTTCTGAGAAATTTGGTGAAGGTTACAAAAGTTAAAAGGGTCAAGAGGAAACAAACATATTAATTAATAGAAAATTTAAATTTAAAATACGAATCTGAAAAGATGATCCAGAAAGGAATGGGGGAAATTTTGGTTTAAACATAAAACTCTCATTTTTAAATAATGGCATGAATAACGAGGGAAGCAAATAAATTAAATACCAACATTAGTTGAAAATATTTTTGTTAAGTTCAAAATGTCATCCGGAACTTCTGGGAATTTTTCTAGAATTTTTGGAGGTACTTTCATATTTTTCTGAGCTTATTTGGAGTTTCTGGCAATTTCTAAAAGCTAAAAATCAAAATAAAAAAAGGGGAAACCAACTCACCCTCCGGCCGCCACGTGGACGGCCAGATGCCGCCCACGTCGCCGCTCCCATCCCGCCTTTCCCTCCTCCCGGGGCGCCACCTGGCTGGCCCCGATGCGCGCCACACCGCCCCGCCTGCGCCCATCCACCGCCCGCCTCTCCCGTCCTCGCTCGGCCGCCCGATGCGCGCTCCGACCCATCTGGTCCATCCGCCCCACTTACTCACGCTCGCCGCCCGATCAGACTGCTTCGACGCGCGGCTTCATTCGGGCCGTTGCGTTCTCCCTCCTCTCTCTCGTTGACCGCTGGGTCCGCCCTGTCAGGGTCGTCTCCCTCCTTCCCCGTCTCCCTTTTCTCTGCGCGGGGGCAGCATCTTCGCTCCCCGTGGCACGCATGCGTCTGGAAGCGGTCGCCCGTGCCCGACGCGTCCTCTCGCGTGCGCGGCGCAAAAGCTGCCCGGGAGGAGCATGCGCACCAGGAATCCCGCCGCCTGCCACAGCCGCCTGCTCCGCCGCGCCCGGACATGACCGAGCGTGCAGACGCCCGTTGCCAGCTCTCCCCGCCCCTCTATAAGAAGCACCGACGGCTTCATTGAGATCCCCACACCCCAAACACCGAACTCCCGAAAGCAATTGAGCTAAAAGCCCCTAAATCGCTGCCGCACCACTTTCTTCCCCAACTCCGACCGTCGGCTTCCCCACTCAACTACCCCGCCAAACTTTGATTCCATTCGCCAACATCATCACCGGAGTACCCCCGAGCTAGATTAGTTCTTCCCCGAACCTTCCGAGGGTCGTACACCTCCGGCGACGAGACTCCTCCCCGAACCGCCGCCACCGCACGACGCCGCCCGCCACCGCGCCCCCTCGACCCCGCCGACCCCCGCATCCAGCTCACCAGCACTCGGGCAACGCATTTCTGCGTTCACCCGAGCCTCTACGACAGCCACTCGCCGCCGGCACCGCGACCTCACCGCCGCCCTCGACTTCCTCTGCCCGGCCCCCTCCGCAAGCTAGCTCAAAGGAATAACT
This sequence comes from Dendrocalamus latiflorus, assembly GCA_017311315.1. NCBI lineage: Eukaryota > Viridiplantae > Streptophyta > Magnoliopsida > Poales > Poaceae > Dendrocalamus > Dendrocalamus latiflorus. The sequence goes on from CM029664.1 coordinate 39,487,220, forward strand.
TCCCCATATAGGGTAGGCAACGCCTCCCCGCTCACTTGGTTACCACCGCTCGTTCTCCCCCCCCCCCCCCCCAACTCCCCGGTCGCGCGTTCAAGCCTCCGGCTCCGCAGCGCCGGGTTGAGTTTTCTTTATTTTCTCTCGGGCTGACAGGTGGGCCCCACTTGTCGGCCGCTGTAGCGGAGCAGCCCACTGACCACTGGGCCCCACCGGTCAGTGGGACATGTACATAGAACCCGTACTGACATGTGGACCCCACTGAACAGTAGTTGGACCCACATGTCAGAGATACAGTACTTAAGGGAATAAAATAAAAAGAAAATGAATTAAAAACTCCAGTGGACCCACATGTCAGATTTTTCCATTTTCTGGCATTTTTCATAACTGAGATCTTCAAATGGGCATAACTTATTCATTTTAACTCCAAATTAAGTGAAACAAATTTCTAAATTCATTTAAATTAAGGATCTATCCAAAGGAACTGGAACCATGATTGTTGGAGTTCATTTGAATTTTTGGTGATATTTTGAATGATTGGTTGCTTTTCTTTTATTTGGGTAATTCGCACGATTAAATAGCATACGAGGCTCAAGAAGAGGAAGTTGAGGCAGCCAGCTTAGAAGCTTCAGAAGACCAAGATCAAGATCCCCGTGAACCATGCGAGTTAACACTTGACCATTTTGAAACTATGATTTTGCAAAGTTAATTTCTTTTAAATTATCAACATGCATGCTGTTATTTTATGAGGTAAAATATGTTCATTTCCAGAAATGGTAGTTATACGCCTAATATAATGCTTGCTAATAATGATCCGTTTAAATGCTTGATTATGTGAACTTTGTCGCCCTAGTAAAATTACGATATAAACCTTTCGAAAATAAGTCCGTAAATTATATGCCGTGCTTAGTATTGTTTAGGTAATCATGGGCGCGAGAACGCCCAAACATCACTTTAATCATGAGAAAATTTGGTTGGGCAGTCATGGTGGTAATGACTGATACATGTCGGATATGATTATTTTATATTTCCGAAAACCCCAACTTGCTTAAATATCTGGGCGGATGGTTCGGGGGTATGGTGCAGTGGTGCACGAGAGTGTGGTTTGTGGTAGAACCGTCCAGATATCACTAAGGACTGAATCTTGTCATGTCAACCCGTGTAAAACAGTACAACCACAAGTCTGTAAAATACAACTTGGCTTAGTAGATTTACCGGACCCTGAAAGTCATCCTTCCAGGAGGAGGTGTGGGTTAGTGCAAGCGGCAGTCTGTGCGACGGCTTGAATGGGACACTCGCAGGGGGTGAAGTTCTGCTGTGGCGGGCTAGCAGGGGACGTAGCCAGCTGCTAGACGTTCAGAAGGAGAACATCCCGCACAACGTATGGGACCCACCGCAAGTGGGAGCGACCCATAGGGTGAAATGATGGAAGGGGCGAGGTACTTTGAAAAGTCACTGTGATGGTCTGCTCAACCACATGACTAAGGAATCGTGTGGGGCAACGAGTTGATTGTCTCTTGTGGTGAAAGTGTACAAACTCTGCAGAGTCAAAACTATTCGAATAGCCGTGCCCACGGTCAAGGGCGGACATGGGAACTTAACTAGATATAGTTCTATATATTTCGAAAATCTTGGTGGGTGATAATGGAAATGTGTAGGACTGTTGATGGTCCTGGTTTGGAATTGTCCTGGGTGTCGTCCCAGTGGTAAGATAAGCGGCTATAACGCTGAAATATGTATATGATACAGATGCCATGTAATGGTGGATGAAATATGTGTCAATTATAAGATCAACTTACTTTACCAATATAAGACTTGAGTTTAAAATTGCTAGGTCTTAAGGAATTTTTAAGTAATTGTATTCAAAAGCACTCTTTGCAAAATAAAATAAGCTCGAGCCATCCTTTGACAAGCCATACATGTTAAATAATGCATTCTGTGTGTTGGCTCGCGAGCACGGGGTTGGAGTGCTCACACTCGCTTTTGCGACAAAAATCCAGAAACAGGAACTCAAGGACATTACGCCTATGAGGAGGCCCCTACCAACGTTGGCGGAAGCAAAGGCGATAACTAAGGCGTAGGCCACGAGGGTTAGGCATAGACAAGCGAAACTCCTGGCTTTGTGTACATATATGTTACCAGTTCTCCGGTGACATATACTGTACACATTACCCTACTGGTCGCTTGCCTGTGAATTTTGGGTCTACTTTTGCTACTATTTCCGCTGCATTTATGTAATGAAGACATTTGGCCAAAGCGGCCCTTTTGTAAACATTCACCCGATGTGGTGTATTTCAGACTCTGTAATATTATTATGTGATGTATGTCATGATTCAGCAATGTACCTGTGTGCACTAACTACAGATCTAGGGATTAGTGCAGTGAAACACAGTAGATTCCGGATTGAAAAATCTAGGTCTGACATCTTGATTGTTATGAGTTGGAATTCTCTCAGGATCTCACAAATTTGAGTTGTTTTTCACTTTCCCCAATTCTGTTCTTGGAAGATTGCATCTAGATTCTCTATTACTTCATAATTTCTAGTCAAATTCGATCGGGTCATGACATTCTTGTCCATGGATATGAGCCTCTGGAGCACAGAGCCCAAGCTGTTGTGATGGGACTACGATTGAGGCACCTGGGAGCATAGATCGCTGCGGTTGGATTTGGCCATGACCAACGCCTGCCTCTTCTAAGCTGGGGTCGCCGCTGCGACGGCAGTGGATGGGTGGCACGACACGAGGATGGGGACTAGGATGGCAAGTTGTAGAAGGCGTAGTGCAAGGCCATGGATGCCTTCCTCATCTCCCACTGCAACGGTAGGGGGAGAGAGAGAGAGAGAGGAGATAAGGGGGTAGCAATAGGGATCTTTTTGTGATAACATTTCATCGCTCTGGGGTGTATTCTGCAAAGCAAAACGGTGTAAGTGGAATGGGGTTTCCACCCGTCTCCATTTGAGCTATCCAAGTCGGATCTAACAACCCAAACACTGAATTGCCTATTAGCGCTCGATATGCTCCCGCCATTATATTGCTATATGATTATTTGTGTAATAAAACCATCTATTCAAATATTTTTTTCCAAATTGCAACATTTGATGATAATAGCCTCCTGACACTCGAAAGAAGGGCCTCACAAAAAAAAAACTCAAAAGAAGGGGATAAACGTAGGGTTTGTTCTTTTTGGCTATAGCTTTTGGCTGCGGCTTGTGGATTTTGGGCTGTTCATACGAGATATTACAGAGTAACAAACTCACGTGCGGTTTTTGCTGATATAAATAAAGTCGGTATAGTATGTACTATAATACTCACGTACGGCTTTTGCCGATATAAATAAAGTCGATATAGTATATACTATAATTAACTAGTAAACACTATCTTAAAAATACCTTGTTTAAATGTTAGTTACTATAGAAAAACTGAAAAGTAGCTTTTAAAAGCTAGACCTGCAATTTGCATCAGAAAACAGTTGTCATCTTGTCAACAAAAACAGATAACGACCGAAAGGGGGGGAAGATCACGGATCCATGGACCGGGTCCACCAAATAATAGCGCTCGTACAGACAGGCAGCGGCAACTAGGGAGACCAAACCGATCACGTTGCCCCCGCGGCTAGACTAGTCCCACGACCCCCACGTCGACCACTCCCGTGGGCTCCCTCCTCCCGTCCCCTTCCCCGCGCGGCGGTCACCGGAAGCAGAGCAACAGAGCCGGAGGGCCATCAGATCCACCGCCGCCGCCAAGATGAACGACGCCGATGTCGCCAAGCAGATCCAGCAGATGGTGCGGTTCATCCGCCAGGAGGCCGAGGAGAAGGCCAGCGAGATCTCCGTCTCCGCCGAGGAGGTCAGTTCTCTCCGCTTCCCCTCCCATCTCGAAGCTTACAGAAGCCTCTCGATCCGCGCCTCCTTACGTTTTAACCGCCCGATCTGTTCGTGGCCACGCCCCCCCGTGATCGAAGCATCTAGGAGCTCCCGCCTTGCTTCGGAGCCGCTCGATTATTTGAGCCTGAGGTTTCAATTTTTTGGAACGCGACATCTGTGGTCGTTGCGACGAAGCTACCTAGTTCCGAGGTAGATCGGGAAGCGTCTGGATCATTCGGGTTATGTCGCTTAGGTTGATCTCAATGCACCGGATGAATCTAGAAGCTTCCAGATCGCGGAGTTTTTAGTCATACAAGCTTTTGACTTGGAAGTACGCTGGGAGGTCAATTCAGAGGCTTTTGTATAACTGAATCCAGACTAGGTGATTTTGGATATTGATTTACACTCTTCTAGATGTTTCGGGAAGCAAAAATAGGAGCTTGGGCTGAATCGGGAACTTGAAGAGGGTATAGTTTGTGTGTTCATTCTTCCATTTCGCTTTTCGATGGTGCTAGAAGCAAAACTGGAGCTTAATCTTGATGGAAACTGGTTACGTGCTAAATAAAACTTCTTACAAAATCATTGAAGCAACTGATCATCACCCTCCATTACCTGCCACCTTATGATCTGCAGTTCTGTACCCAACCAACCTCTGATCCGCGCTATACACTTAATTTTTGTAAGAAGTTTGAAGTACCTATACCATTAACCAGCCAGAATCTTTTAAGGTGCTGTTTTGTTCGCCTGCGTAACTGTAATGGGAAATAATTGTCGCTGCCCTACAAGTTGGTTAGCAGTAAGGAGTTAGCTTTGTTCTTGTTGTGCTTGGAGTTAAACTGGTATCCCCAGTTTGTACACTGAACCTTGTTTTTTGTTTTGTTAAGTAAAATTGGGCCGCTTGCCCTCTGGTCTAAAAAACTGTAATGGGAAATGGATCTTAGAATACATTGGAGTGGGAGATGGAATGCGATAAATACCAATATTGTTCACTTGCAGGATGAGTTAGTCATGTACTGGATGTTGGGCAACATACTTTACTAATGGTTGCTATTATTATGCACGTTTTTTACTACCTGTATTTTTTCTGTGCAACTGAATACATATGGTATGCTGACGTAGTTTGACTTATCATCCCTGAGTTTGTATGATTGATTATTGGGCTCGCTAGTAAAGAGTGCAGTAAATTATGTCATCTCGAATGTGCTATCTTTAGGTCTAGGAAACAGGATTTGTGCGCATTATGAATATTCCTAGGCTGGGAGAGTGCTTTACTCCGTGAAGCAACAGGGCAGCCTTTGTGAGAGTAGTTTTGTTTCCTCACATTTAGTTACTCACCTCTGGAGATATATTCTTGTTTTCTTTGCTAATCTATTTCTATGCTTTCCACCCCATCCTTTATCAATATTGATCATGTGTATGCATGTGCTTGTTTTATTGACCTTTTTGTTTATTCTGTATTTTCTTTGCTTTGCCAAATGTTGGTTGCTCGTCTCAATTTTTGTCCTCATGTTTAACTTAATTTGTGTAAGAACTTTGCAGGAGTTCAACATTGAGAAGCTGCAACTTGTTGAAGCTGAGAAAAAGAAGATCAGGCAAGAGTATGAGCGGAAAGAGAAGCAGGTTGAAGTTCGGAAGAAAATGTGAGGCTTTGTTTCTCTTAATTATCTCTTTTTCTATGGTTGTTGTGGAATATGATGCTATTAACTGCATTTAATGTTGAGAAATTTGAAATTTTCACAACATATGCTACACTACAATATTACATAGATACCACTGCGTGTTAACTAATGTGGTAAAAAGATGACTACAAACTGCTTCAACCTCACAGTTACATTGGTGGTAATCACTGGTTGACTGAAAGTTTACACTCAAATGATGTACTTTATGGGTCTATAGCTAATCTCAACCAAACCGTAATGCTACTGCATAGCTTCACTGCAGTAAACTTTACAGATAAGTTGACTTGAAGATTTATCTTGAAGAAAAAGTTGTGTGAACTGCAGCTTGCATTTGATTTGAGTGTTGAATAGGAGATATTATAGAATTGACGAGCTGGATGTAGTTTGAACTTCAAAGTAGAATATATAAAAGCCATATGTTAAAACTAAAGGGATCAAAACAAGGTACAATACAAAGCAATACAGGAAAAATAACAGAATGTAGTGCTGAAAGAATGGTACATATAAATGAGATACAATGCTGATTGTTTGTTATAAGTTCTCTTTTCATAAATGTAGACCAAACATTAGGTAAGTGTATCATTCTCAGAAACCATCTATATCAATATTTTTGAATTTATCCCTTTGTTACATGACAAAGTACTGTTTTTCCCTCTAGTGAGTACTCTATGCAGCTGAATGCTTCTCGCATAAAAGTGCTTCAAGCTCAGGATGATTTAGTTAATTCAATGAAAGAGGATGCCATGAAGGAACTCCTGCGTGTCAGCCACAATCACCATGAATACAAGAACCTTTTAAAAGAACTCATTGTTCAGGTTTGTTTGAATATACCATCCTCAAACCTTCTTCCTGCTCCTTTTAAGAATCCTGGATTCCAAAGGGGGGACATCTGAAGTTAATTCAATTCACAAAATTGCATTAATGAATATCAAGGTGTTCTAAATCACACCCTAGGTTCATAAACTGGGCACTTGCTGCTTAGTGGCATAAGTTTTCTAAACCTTAGTTAATCTGAACTTGTGCACAACAGAAATGGGACAGCATATTCGGTGAAAATGTGAATATGGTGCAAATTCCATTTCACATAAAAGTTTCTAAAAATTCCCCCAAAAATTAGCAGATGTAGGGCAGGATATGTTTTGTGTCTGCAAAATTTCAAGATCAAACACAAATCAAATTCGTGAGATACAAAAAAGACACTTCTTGGAATAATGATGAGACAGTAAAAGCACTATTTCAGCAAGTTTTTGTCTTTTTCGTATCTCGCGAATGCGGTTGAGTTTAATCTTGAAATTTTGCAGAGGCATACAACTAACCTCCCCTACATTTGGTATTTTTTAAAACTTATAAGTTAGGTGAAAATGAAATTTGCACAAGATTCGTATTTTCACCTGATATTTCCCTAATATCAGATGTGTTAGCATGGTATTTTCAATTATGATTGCGCTCTTGTTTTTTTTTTTTTTTTTGGCAATTCATGTGGATTTGATTCATAGAATCTAGTAAGCAATGTGTAATTCTGATACCATCTCCTTATTTCTTCCTATTTTTTGTCAAAAAAAAAATGTCCCATTACCTGATAAAATACAGGGTTTGCTTCGTTTGAAAGAGCCAGCTGTACTGCTCCGCTGCCGCAAAGAAGACCACCATCATGTGGAATCAGTACTGCATTCAGCAAAGCATGAATATGCATCAAAAGCAAATGTCCATGAGCCGGAGATACATGTTGACCACAATGTGTACCTGCCACCTGCTCCGAGCCATCACGATACTCATGCCCAATTTTGGTAAATGCATATTGTATTACAAATTATTTCTTGGAATATTTTTTCTTAGTTTCTTGTCTGCAGTTGCTCTATATCTATATTTAGCATCAATGCTAGTCAGTATAGCAAATATATAAACACCCACCTTTTGGAGTAACATAAAACTAACTCTACCTCTGGTAATGCTGCTGGGTTGCTGGCTACTGTTTTGTCTTGCCCTTTGTTTTCTTTTCTGTGCTTGTGCGTGTTTTGGAGAAGAACATTCGCATCAAACAAAAGTAATCCATCTTTTGTGCTGTTTGCTGCATAGGGTGATTTCCGTATGTGCTTTGTCAGTTTCAGTGTCCACTTGAGATCTGGACTGCAGCTGACATTCCAAACCATAGTCTTCTTTCAATAATTTCATGCTAGTTATTGACCTTAATCCTGGTCACGATTCTGCTGTTAACGCTAAAAATGTGTTTATGCAGCTCTGGTGGTGTTGTGCTGGCTTCTCGAGATGGAAAGATTGTGTGCGAGAATACACTTGATGCAAGACTGGAAGTTGTCTTCCGCAAGAAATTGCCAGAGGTGCCTTCATTTAGTTCATTGTTCAATACATTTTGTTCCACCAACCCCTAGTTTGCATATTGCAGCATTTTTTTTAAAGAAAGAAAAATCAATGCTAATGAGCTTCCAATGCTATGCATTCTCCATCATAGCCTCATTTGTGCCAGCATTCTGAGTTGACCTCGGAGATGCACACATTGTAAATGTTTTTGGCATTTCATTAGGATCGCATACTACAATGGTTTCTCAGTTTGCTACTATTGATGTTTAAGCATGCCGTCATGTTTGTTGTATTGAATCTGAGGGCCCAATCATAATTGTGGTGGCCTTCCCCCACCCAGTTGTGGGGACTCCTATTTCAGAGGCTACAACACAATATTGTCAGCACATGTAGCATCATATTCTGCTTTACATAGAAAATGGTTATACATTAACATGTTTAACATCCTCATTTCCTTGCAGATCCGGAAGCTTCTTTTTGGTCAGGTTGCGGCCTAACCCGCTCTTGTAATTCAGTGATGGTATAGCTGCTGCTTTGTAGTGGCTGCTGGTTTAACCCTGCAGCTGTAAGGAATTCCACCTGTTTTTGCCAAATTGATTACTTAAAGTATTCATCCTCTATGTAAACACTACCTATTTGTTCATTATTATCGCCGAGCACCAACTGTTTGCACGCTGCTTGCTCTGAGGAATAATAATAAAGTACCGTCGGACTTCCATAGTGAAGCTAGACATTGTGGAACCGATTGGGCTGATGAACTCTCTGGCTTGCCTGTCTGCATTCAGTTATTACAGACTATGGCTTCCTGCGAAAACCATATAAGGTGAGATTTATTGATTCATTTACTCTCTTTTTCATTCATTAAGAGGCAAGAAAGTAACTGAAACCGGCGAGGCCATGTCACCCGAAATATTTCATCCGTTGGAATTGATATGGACAGCTAGATCCTGCTCTCTCGGGCCGCGCCCTCTCAAGTCTTAACTCACATCGCATATGCCCCTCCCTTTGAACATCTCTCCCTATGCCGCCTCCTTGTTTAGCACCCACTTTGAAATATCTAGGGGCAAATTCGTCGGGGGTTTTGTTAGGCTCTAGCCTAACCTTGGGTATTGGGACCCCCTCTTCGTCTGCACCATGGACGGATGAGGGCTGCAGCGCCATGGGTCGATGAGGTGCTGGCTGAAGCTTGAGTAGAGGAGAAAGAGAGGCGGAGGGCAAATCCACGGATGAGGTGCTGGCTGAAGCTTGAGTAGAGGAGAAAGAGAGGCGGAGGGCAAATCCACGGGGGGTTTTTGTCCAGCTCTAGTCTACCTTTCGGTGCTGAAACCCCTCTCCTCGTCGCGGCATCACGCGCCATGGACGAATGAGCGCCATGGAAATGGGACGACCCATAGCCCTACATAGCAGGTCCACAGGCAAGGCGCCTATTGGCCAAGTAGCATGTAGTCCTTGCATCCAAATCCAATCCACCCCACCCACCTCACATCCAAAATTTCAAATCCTCATAGCTAAAATCCAAGCAGCTCGAGGAGAGGGGATTGCAGTGCACCTGAGCGGGCTAGCAGGCGATGGTGTGTTGGTTGCCGTGCAGGGGATCTGAGGCAACACCGTGAGGAGGTGCGTGATGGCTAGGTTTGAGGTGGTGACATGAGGAGGCTGGGGTGGCGAGTAGCGGCTCCGACGTGTCACGAGAGCAGGGAGCGGGAGGAGTCAAGTCTTCGAGGAGGGGACGAAGGAGCCGAGGAGGAGGATTGGAGCGGTGCAAATGGGCCAAGCAATATACAGGCGACATGAGACTGCGAGAACAAGGCTCCTGCAAAATACTTTGGCAAAATATTTAGATTACATGCAAAAAAAATATATGGGTAGATTTTATCTGTAAAATTACTTTTATAATATTACAATATTATTGGATTTTCTAACTATATTACTATATTAATTATTGGTCACCAATTGTATTTTGGAGACCGTGTTGATGGCCCAGTTCTTTTGGGCCTTGGGGTGGCTTTTGGTTTTGACTTCTCCAGAAACAAATAGGTAGGCTTCTCTAAGTGGCTTCTTAAAGTCGCTTCTCCAAATGGCTTCCTGAACCTACCACCACGTGTGCCGTTCATGTCGACGTCTTCGCCATCCGCCACCATCTATACCACTGCCAAACGGGCCACCGAAGAAGGCAACAACGTGATGGCAAACTAATTGCTCATGGTGTTAGAAGATCCACTCATTCCTGACTTGTTGCTCACCAACTTCTAGGGCACTTACAAGTGCACTAGAAAAGAAGATGACCTTCATCGTATACGACAAGAGCCTCATGAGACTATGCCAATTCATCAAGAGTCAGGTTAGAAACTCAATACCAGACATTTCTAACTCTTATGTTATTCGGGCTTGTAAATAGGTGTTCAGAACTGGTGATTTATGGAAGACATCACTTTATGTCCTCCACAAACTATCGTCGAACTCTTCGACATGGCCGACTGGTATGCAATCACTAGTGAAGTTGTCAATTGGAACCGTGCGATTGATCAAGATGACAAGGTGCCCCAGCCTACCTAGGAGAAGAAGAAGGAGGACAAGAAATCTCAGAAGTGCAAGAAGTCTTGGCCAACTAATTTGAAGGAGGTTCTTGCCATTTCTAGCAAGGATGGCAAGAGTTCTTAAGGCTATTCCAATTGGGCCAAAAAGGAGGGTCCAGCTGATGAGCCAAAGAGAATAAAAAATGGTGTCAACTTCATCAAAAGGTAGGGCATGATCTTCACAACTATAGTGTCTTCTAACGTAAGCTTGAATATTACTAATCAAGTAAGGGTCATCTCTCTATTTTTGAGATAGGAGAACCAAGCAATAGGAAGGATAAAGATGGAGATGAAGACATGCCTTTTCAAAACCCTAAGCACACCATCGACATTATCTTTAGTGGCTCTGCGTCTTATGAGTAAAGGAGGCAACTGAAGGCAGTCGAGTGAGAAGCTAACCTTGCCAAACCACTAGCAACCATCGAGTCTCCATGGTGGTCAAAGCCCTCCCTATCCTTTGGCAAGGAAGATTGCCTAATCCTTTCATCCAGACCAGGTAGGTTCTCTATCGTTGTAGAACCTACAATTAATAATTACAAAGTTAATATAGTCCTGGTCGATGGGAGTAGCTCCCTTAATATTATTTTTATTGGAGCTCTCGACGAAATGCAAGTTCTTAGGACAAAAATTCGTTTATTATGCTATGCCTTTCATGGCATAATACCGAGCTCTTCAGCCAAACCAATTGGCCATATTTCCCTTCCGGTCACTTTTGGGAGTTCTAGTAACTTTCAGATAGAGAAAATTTCATTTGACGTGGTTGATTTTGAGACCACATACAATGCAATTCTTAGCTGACTAGCCCTAACTAAGTTCATGATAGCCACGCATTATATTTATTAGTGTCTTAACATTCCTGAACCAAAAGGGGTCATCATTGTCCATTGTGACAGAAATTGGCCCTTACTTGCGATTGGAAATCCCTCGAGTTGGTTGGCAAATTACCTACTCGAGATGCTAATAATGCTCCTTTTGTAGGCAAAACATTCTTGGCCAAAAGTGGCTCCTAAGCCAAATGACTAGGCAAAAGAGGTGCCACTCAACCTAGAGAAACACCTCGAGGACCATTTGGGTCGACGCAAGCCTTGATCCCGAGTCAGAAGACAAGCTTGTCTCCTTCCTTTGGGCCAACAGAGATGTTTTCATGTGGTAGCCCTTCGACATTTGGAGTCCCAAAGGAAGTTATCAAGCACAAGCTAGCTCTCTGGCTTGATAAGAAACTGATCAAGCAAAAGCTTCAGCTATTTGCTCCTGATCAGAAGGAAGCAATCAAGTTTGAGATCAACAAACTTCTCAAGGCTGAATTTATTTATGAAGTCAACCACCCAGAGTGGCTTGCAAATCTTGTAATGGTTAAAAAGAGCAATGGCAAATTGCATATATGTGTAGATTTCACAAAACTTAATAAAGTTTGTCTAAAGTATGACTTCCCCTTCCACGCATCAATCAACTAGTAGATTCCACTTCTAGAAGTGAGCTACTTTGTTTTCTATATGCATATCTTGTTTATCACCAGATCAGCATGTATAAAGAGGATGACGAGGGAACTTTCTTCATCACTTCGTGTGGTACGTTTTGTTATGTGAAAATGCCATTCGGACTTGAAAATGCTGGTGCAACTTTCCAACGACTTATGCCAAAAACTCTTCATTCCCAACTAGGTTGGAATCTCGAGGCCTATGTTGATGATCTAGTGGATAAGAGTGCAAAAAGTTAGGATCATATCTCTGACTTACAAGAAACTTTCGACAATCTGAGAAGGCATAACCTCAAATTGAATCCAAAGAAGGCATAACCTCAAATTGAATCCAAAGATGTGTGTGTTCGGGGTTTCCTTAGGAAAGTTACTCTGGTTCCTGGTTTTGGCTTGTCGAATTCCGAAACAACGACTCCGAAACCCTCTGTGTAAATTGCACTAGTTCAGGAACAGCTAGTGCACACAGTGGAACAAAAATACATATCGAGCACAAATGACCAATAATATTAAATAAAGGAGTACGGCCTTATGTCCAAGTCTTACATTAGGATCATTGACAACACAAATAAAGAAAATAACAGTGGAAACAAATTGATAAATAGCGAAGCCCGACAGCTTGCCCACAGGCAGACGACTGTAAGACGTGTCATACTCGTCCAGGTCCTCACCGTAGTCGAAGGCGTCCTCCTCTGAGGTGAGATAGCAAGGTGAGTACAAACTTGTATTCCGCAAATCATACGAAGAAATGCATCATAATGATAAAGGCATCAATGGAAGGCTTATAGGGTTAGTTTGAGCATAAAATAACATTTAAAGAAATACAGTAAGTAGATTAAAATTGCTGAATGTAATACAGTAAATAAAACAATACTTGTATTTGAAAATATTACCGTCAGTGCAGGCTCCAACCAAACACTAACCTATCCACGGGCATCCCACCCGGACTATCTTTTCCAAAAGATCACGTATGGATTCCATCCATCCACAAGGTTTTCATAAATCATTTTGAAAAACAAAGTATAATCCGTGAAAAACCTTTACTCAGCATACCCATGATCGTGGGCATAGCTATCCAGGATAGATTATACACTCTGCAGAGGTTGTACAACTTTACCCACAAGACATGATCATCCCGGATTGCCACACGAGTTATACACTTCCTTAGGTGTGCGACGAGGAGATCATGACAAGGCCTTTACAATGCAAAGTCTTCAACATGATCAAGCCAACTCTAAGGTTTTACCCCACTAAGGAATCCACTAGACCGGGACCCCCTCTTGAGCCGAGTGAGACTTCACATGGTACACGCCACGCTCACTTTCAACCTACAACATGACTCAGGTTGGGACTCACAAATTATTCAGCCAGGACTATCCCATACCAGCCTTGTGGTAGTACACTAGGGCTTTGCAATAGTAGCTCACAGACCGGTCTTTAATTGACTTAGGCTCAACCACATCCCCCTATGCACGACAATCAACACTGTCTCCAAACAACAGTGCATGCCTGCACCCACCACCTAACCATTAGCTTAGGTCTAAACCAGGTTTTATATTTGATTTCAAAATATTTCATAGACTTTCTTGACTCACCGAAGTCAAGAATACATTCAGAAAACTTATCATTTTATGTGAAAAGGTATCCCAACCCATAGTTATTTCTAAGCAAGACTAAGCATTTGCTACCAAAAGATCTCTAGCCATACTAGTGTACTAACTAGAGTTTAATCTAGGGTGACAAGGTGTTGAGGAATTCAATATCAACGGGGAATTTAATCAAGTAGGTAATAATTAAATTTAAAACTGCATTGAAATACGTTGAATAAAATTAAGCATGCAACATAATTTAAATCAATATAATTTTATCTACAAACTGGGTTCCATATGATCAAGGTGTGTAACTTGCCTTGCTCCACGGTTGGGTGTGAATCGTCGTCGTAGAACTCCTATGAATCGTCGTAGTCCACACATGAAAATATCCCACCAAATTCAAATAAATTCAAATCAACTCCAAATATTTAAATTGAGGGTAGAAATAGATAGATGGGAATTTTTGATGAATTTAGAAATTTGAATGGGCTCAATCGGAGTTAGGATGGCGGAGAAGGGCCCTTGAAAGTTTAACATCTGAGAAAAAGAATAAACTGGATTTTTGGAATTATTTTTCTAAAGGAAATTGGAATTATGATGTCAGTAGGGATTTTATTTTTCGGTCGAATTATTTTTCTATTGGAAATCTAATTTATGACGCCATGCTGACGTCAGCCCTGGTCAAATTTTCAGACCAGAGACTGACAGGCGAGCCTTGGGTCTATGGACCAGGTCCATGGACGAGGGGGATGACCGAGGTGGCACGTGCTGAGGTGGTGCCTGCATGGCGCTGACTGGGCGAGGTGGCGCTGAGGTGGCCGGGACGTGGCGCCACCTTACCTACCACGTCAGTTCAGCAGCCGACGTGGCCGGGCTGGCCGCAGTGGCGCTCGGGTCCACGGGTTCACCAGCGCTCCGGAGGTTGACGGCCGACAGCAAGGGGCAGAGGAGGTTGAGGGAACAGAGGGGAGCTCGTTTCTACCTGGTGCGGGGTTCGACGAGCATGGGAGGCGGCCGACGATGAGGGAGGGGCGGCGGCGCGGCTCGGCTTCGGTGCGACAACTCTCCAACGGCGAGGGGACTTGGCCGAGGGGCGGAGGAGCTTCACACGGCGACGAGGAAGCTGAGGGTATCGACGAGGAGGCTCGGGGAGGCTTCCTTTGCCGGCAATCGCTCACTGGAGTTGGTGGCGGCGCTCGGGAAAGGGGAGCACGGCGCGGGGCGGTGTGGTGGTCGGGAGAGGCGAGCGAGGGTAGAGGGAGGTGGTGTGGAGAAGAGCAGAGCCGGGAGGGGTATTTATAGTGGCGGAGGGGGAGCGGGCTGGCGTGAATTGCTTGCCGGAGTGGCGGAGGTGGGTGGCGACCGTTGCGGGAAGATGGGGGAGTTGGGAAGGTGGGCGCGAAGATGGAGGAGGGAGTGGGCGCGCGGAGTAGGGGAGATGAAAGGGAGGACGGGGCGGCCGGGCGCGAGAAGGCTGGCGGGGGTGGTGGAGGCGGTGGCTGCCGCATGAGGAAGAAGGCGTGGAGGTGGAAGAAGGGAGGGGTGGCTGACAGGCGGGACCCGGTCAGCAGAGGGAGAGAGGGGAGAGGGGGCGCCGACAGGTAGGGTCAGGGAGAGAGAAAGAATGCAGCGGAAGGCGGAGACCGATAGATGGGAATCGGACGATTGGTGCGGTTAAGTGGAAGCGGACAACCGGGATGGGTCGGGGCGGGGCGACGTGGCACAATCTGGGTTGGCCACTTGTCGACCCGAGGAAGGGGGAAGACGGGATTGAGCGGCCGTCGGATGGCGGCGATGTGGGCGCATCTGAGCCGTCCATGCATTGGCCAAAGGGATGGGGCGAGGTTTTTAAAATTTTAATTTTGGTTTTTGATTTCAGAAAACACTAGAAAAGCATTTAAGCTCATAAAAATATGAAATAAATTCCAAAAATTCACAGAAACTCCTGGAATCATTTTGGACTTAGTAAAAGTATTTTCCGCTAAAATTGGTATTATATTTTTTATACTTAAAATACTTTCTAATTTTAAAATAGATTTTAAGTTCCAGAAAACACAGAAAAACCAAATAAAAGCCAAATAAATCTAGATAATTAATTTGAATTAGGATTTTTATAGAAGAGCAAAATATCATCTTATGTAATAATATGTTTAGGTTTTTACTTAAATTACTTTTCAAAATCAAGCCTTTTCAAAAACAGAAAATCAGGCTTTTCAAAAACAGAAAATCAGGGAAGACAAAATTAAAATTTAAGCACCAAAACACATAATTTATTTTAAATCAAATTAATTTAATTTTTCCCTCAAAATTTGAAATAAACAGCTGGGCTGTTACATGGCTAGAGGTATTGAGTTTAACCCAGAGAAGATATCTACTATTCAGCAAATGCACCCTATGACTAATAAAAGAGAAGTCCCAAAACATACAGGTTGCATGGCAGTGCTTAGTCGCTTCATTGTGCGCCTATGTTAAAAGGGACTTCCTTTCTTTAAGGTTCTTAGGAAACATGGAAATTCTGGGTGGACGAATGAGGCTAATCAAGCCATCGAAGAGATTAAAAGTTACCTCTTGAGTGCTCCAATCTTAGTTTCTTCAAGGTTGGAAGATCCCTTACTATTGTATTTGGCTACTACGCGACAAGCGGTAAGTGCAATACTGGTCGCTGAGTGCAAAGATATCCAATAGCCAATATACTATGTAAGTGAAGTTTTATACGGACCTAAGGAGCACTACTCTGAGGTTCAGAAGCTTCTCTATGCCGTCCTATGGCTTTGAGGAAATTAATTCATTATTTGCATGTGCACAAGATTATTGTGTCATCAGGATATTCCTTAGGAGAGGTTCTCCAAAATAGAGAATCAGCGGGGCGCATTGCCATGTGGGTGGTTGAACTCAGAGAGTTTGATCACCATTTCGTGTCCCGAACATCCTTCAAATCCCAAATCTTAGTAGACTTTATCGATGAATAGACAAACCCTAAGCCTATTCAAGGTCCCTAGAATGAATTCCTTGAACAATGGACTATGTATTTTGACATATCCTTAGCTCTAAAGGGCTTAGGGCTTGGGGTAGTCTTGGTTTCACCCACCGGCGAGACCTTAAAATATGCCATTTAGTTAAAATTCCCTGCTACTAACATGTGGTAGAGTATGAGGGTTTTTTGGCTAGTCTCTGAGTGGCTAAGGCACTCAGGATTTGTCGACTAGTAGTGAAAGGTGATTCTCAGCTAGTGGCAAATCAAATTGGAAAAGAGTATCGACACTCGAGTATTACTATGTCTTCCTATTTATTAGAAGTAAGAAAATTCAAAAGCACTTTTATGGACTGGAGGTCCAGTATATTCCCAAAAGAGACAATTTTTTGGCTGACTAGTTGGCACGAATGGCCTCCTTTAGGTCCCCTATTCCATTGGGGGTATTCTTAGAGCAGCTAAATGCGCCATCACTGATCACCAAACCAGAGAATGTCCGAATACAAGTCGCTTACCTTGATCCTAATAATAATTGGATGACACCAATCTATGATTATATTCAATATGGCAAAATTCCTAAAAGATGACATAGAAGCTGATCGTACAGCTTGACAAGCCAAAATATACACGGTATTCGAAGGGGTCCTCTACAAGCAAGGAACCCATAAAGTGTTAATGTAATGCATTTCCGCAAAGGATGGTATTTATTTACTATCCGAAATCCATGGGGAAATATGTGGAGCTCATGAGTCTTACAGAACCCTAGTCAACAAAACCTTTCGGCAAGGATTCTATTGGACAACTGCCCTCCATGATGCAAAAGAGCTTGTGATCAAGTGTGTACAATGTCAGTTCCATAGTCAGCAAGTACATCAATTTGCTCAAGCCCTTCAAAACATCCCACATTCTTGGCCTTTTGCAACCTGCAGGCTTGACATTTTAGGACCTTTCCCAAAAGCCCCCGGTGGCTTTGAATTTCTGTTTGTGGCAATCGACACATTCACGAAATCGATCGAAGCTAAGTTGGTTACCAAGATAACCATTAAAGCGACCAAGAAATTTAGCACAAAAACATGGTTACTTAATTTTGTGCTCCTAATCAAGTAATCACTAACGATGGTTCTTAATTATCAAGTAAATTTTTTAAGAATTTTGTGATAATTTTGGAACCAAATTATGCTTTACTTCAGTAGCACACCTACAGAGTAATGGTCTTGTCAATAGAGCAACTAGCATACTAATGCAGGGGATGAAAAAGCGAGTCTTCAACAGTTGCTCAGCGGTCAAGGGCTTGGGTATAAGAACTTTCCTTTGTACTACTAGCTGCGGGTGTGCGGCGCCACGCCGCGCAGAATGGTGTGCGCCAAGAAGTGCAAAGTAATTATGTGAAGAAGACGTATGCAGAAGAATATTGAAAGGTCGATAGTATGGAGTAAATCTGGGTAAGTATATGGCATACTATAGTAGGATTGTATTTAGTGATGGTAAGGTTTGCGGTCAGCACATCACATTTGGTGACATTATTTACAACAAAATAATTGTTTCTGTCATATCCTGTACAGCAAAATAATTGGCGTCGGGTGTAATTAGTTTTGGTTGTAGCGAAGATGCCAGCGGTCTTTATACATTGGACAGAAACAATAAAGGTAGGCACTTTTTCGCATTGCGTCGCAGGAACATGTGCTGTTTGGTCTGAGCTGGAGGTCGAGTCTTCGTATCTGGAAATTAGAAGAATAGCACCAGCAGAATGTCGTAAGAGATTATTTTGTGTATAGAAAAAGGGAACGTTTTTGAGAAGTACAAGGCGATTTACCTAATGTGGCGCAGTGTCTTTTGGATAAGGGAAGAGCTCTTTTGCAATTTTAGTTTTTTGCCCACCTTGTGTTGGTCTGGAAAGAAATATGAGCAGTAAGAGGAGAAAAGATATATTTGGAGCATATATGGTTTGGATGGCTGAAGAGTAGCGCTGAACGTAATGAGTTACAATAAAAGTAGCACCTTTTATTCGATATTGTGGACGAAGTGGTCTGATCAGCGTCTGGAGGTGTACTACATTCATGTGGTCTTTTTTCGGAGCGTGGTGATGGTGCAGCCTTGCAAAACACATGTAAATAGATAGATATGAGCAAGGATGTGTACAAAAGCGTATTGTATATAAAGTGCATTGTATATGATGGTATATGAAAAGAGACTATAATGGTGTAATTCTGGTTACTTGTAAAGCAGTATCGCTTGTTGTTGGAGTAATTGGGTGTGTATAGATGTCTGGAACAGATGGGCCTATGAATAGCATAAAAACGTGTCATTTTTGTGATATTGAATGTTTTGTTGTGATTTGCGGTTTGGACATAAAGTTGTTTGCTTACCTGGTAATAAGAGCATAGTATGTTCTGGCTGAGGCGTCAGTGATCGGACATGGAATGTTGGGGCATCAGTTTGGAGTGATCTTTCTGACATTTGAACAATAAGTTCACATTTTCGGCCAAGAATTGCTGTGATCTCAGGTGGGATCTGCTGTGCTTGCCCCTCAGTTGTTGCTACTAAAAGCATAGCAGGTCTTCCGATAAGCTGCTGAGCTATGTCACCAAAAAAACATAAATTCTGCATGGACTGCTTCGTCTTGGCCAGCGGTGTCAGAATCAGTACCATACACGTTTATTTTGTACCTGTTTGAAGATTTGAAAAGGATGGTGTATGTTAGGATGATGATTTATTAGGTAATGAGTAACTGTAAGAAGGACATGGTATGTATCAGCAGCTTTATACCTTGGTTCCGCCGTTGTAGTGCCACATCTTTGACATTCGTATGCATCTCCGTGTGGAAAAGTTTTTTTCCAGCATGAAGAGCATGCTATGTACCACCACGATTGTTCTGGTACTAAATTAGTGATAAGAATAGTGACTTTGTAGCGCTGTCCCTGTGCATATAATATTTGGAAACAATCAGTACGGAGGCTATGTAGAAGATAGGATATAAAGAAGTATAAAGCCTAGATTTATCTTACCAATGCTTCGTTTGGTATGAGCTCTACTAATTCGCGCACTGTTGTGGGTATTGGATTGTTATGATGATGTGCGTATTCTTGCCATTGAATTTCGTGTGGATGATTGCTAATTCTATATATTATATTATGAGCTGATGTTAGAAAAATGTAATAGGCAAAGAAAAACGTATGATGTATATGCTGGTAGTATAGGTATTTGGATAGAGTAGGAATAATACGTGTTCTGTAGGGCATGTATGTCAGGGATTGGTATATTGATATACCATTTTGATGCAGAAGTGGTTTGCAGCGCTAGCTGACCTACATTAATAAAGGAAAAAATTAATGTGAGGAAAGGATGAAACCAGATATATTCTATATACGTGTTGTATGTTGTATATATGTTTCTCTATGCGTGTTTACAAAGGAAAGGAAGTGTGATATACCTGAATATGTACCAACAAGCATGCCAACAAACAAAGCAACAACTGGTGCATTATGAGAAACGGTTAGGAGCATTTCAGCATTGAACGCTTCAGCATGATGACCCCATAATGTTATGACTGCTGACTGGCTATAAACAGATTAAGAGAAGGTGTTTAGGTCTATCTTAGCATGAGAATAATATGGGCATCTATTGTAAAAAAGAAGAAAACGGAGAGGAATAGATATTGGAAAACATATATGTACCTTCCATCAGTAATGTTAACAATTCGCTTAACAGTTGGGCCTAACTTTGTTGTTGTTTGCATAACTTGTGAAGCGCCCGTTATGAGAACAACAGTATCTAATAAATAATGATGGATAAATAAACAAGAGGAAAAGATAAGATGTTGTGAATATATATAGGGACTAATACAGTTATGCTAAAGTAATAGAAAGCAGACCTCATAGCAAGGCATTTTTCCCAATACGATCATGTAATACAGAAAAGGGGGCTGCATTATATGCATAAACAGGAAAGCCTTCTGGTTCTGGCAATATTTCCTTAACTTTGGTGTATTTTGAAAACCGAGCTAAGTTACTGCTATCTACTGCTTTGTATGTCTCTTTTGCTGAAAGAACATCAAAGTATTCGATTTCATAAATAGATCCTTCCTTTAATAAGGATGTGAATTTATCAAGCCATCTTTGAGGAACCATTCCTTCCATAACATTTCCCTTGAAAAAGGCAGACTGTAATTTAGCTATGAAAAGGCGATAGCATATTGCGTATAGAGAATGATAAACGCAACAATAATGATGTGGTGATAATATGTGCAGAGTGAATATAAATATGGTGAAAAAGTGTGGATGAGTATTTGTATGGATTGAATACAAAGGATAAGTATTATGTACATGTTCATCAAGCATGATGAAATCTAAATGATATACGTTTGTTGCATCACGTGGGTTTTTGAATTGCCAAACCCGTGGCAGACGCACAAGGATTTTCCATTTGTGTGAGTTCTGATTTATGTGATTCAAGAGTGTGTATGCCATATGGAATCTGCATGGTAAAAAGAAGGCAGGTTATAAATGGTGTATTTACAGGAAAAGTATTATACTGGGATATATGGTGCGCTGTGGATTGCGAGAGCAGTTGTGTAAGATATAACGAAAGTAGTGTGAGTTCCGTTATTGGAAAACATAAATAGATATTAAGGGGAAGAAAGTGTAAATATAATGTAATGACATAAGAAATATATGAAGTGAGAAAAATAGTTATGTCTTTCATATGCATAAGGGAAGAGCGTAATATGTATGTTGTTTTTTGGTATAGGCGATGGATAGATGAGCGGTGTACAAAAGGAGGAAACAGGTAATATTTGGAACAATCAAATATGGAAGTCATGAGAGACTAAGATCTGGAATAGCTAAATAGCCAATGAGGAAAGGAGGGAAGTTTTTAAAAGAAAAGCAAAATGGTAAAAATTATATTTGATATAATATGTAAAGCAGAAAAGAAGATGAAGAAATAACTAAAGCGAGTGGAGTAAGTAGATATGAAAACAGGTATAACCTAATGATAGAGCAGAATTAGTGAGATTGGGAAATAATTGTAAAAAGAAGCTGCTGTGGATGTGAAGGAAATAAAAATCTAGAGGGAGCATAATCTAAAAGAAGTAATTAGCATAACAAAAGTAGCAAGGAAGTATATGAAAGAAGAGCGATATAATTGGGTATAATGTAATATACCAAAATAGAATGCTACAAATAGAGATAATATAATTTTGTATATTATAATGCACATAAATAGATATGTTGTATAGATAGATATAGCAGAGAGTGAAAAAAGAACTTTTATTAGAAAACGATTAACTAAGATAATGTACGAAATGGGAATATTATAATGGAGGGTAAGATAACGTATGAAAAAAGACTATAGAAGGATCATGATGTGAAACAAAGAATTAGCATCGCAAAGATGGTAAGCAAAATTGCACATGAAAGGAGTAACAAAAGCATATGTAAGATTTTGAGATGTGTTATATAAGCAGGGGTGCGTAAAAAAAGCATCGTGTATAAGTAACCATGTGTAAAAAGTATATAAGCAAGAAGAAGCTCTTATTACCAGCATATAATAAAGCATTAAGAACAAGAGTATTGTGGTAAGAATGAAATATAAATGATATGTTAACTAATTAACAGTGGAGAAATCTTAACTGATGTGAGATTAGTAATCAGGACGGATGATTGACAGCTGAAAGCTAAGCGGAACGGAGTGAAACCAGTGATTCTGAAATGAGAAAGAATGATCATTATACACAGAATGATGTTGTGGTGAGGAGAGAGCAATGATAAAAAAGTAGACAAAGCAAGAAGGAAAGTGAGCAAAACAAATAGACAAAATGAAATAAATCAAGTGTTATAATAATAAACACAGAGAAATAAACAGTCGAAAGCTTCAAAAAAGTGAGAATTGAGAGAAGCATCTATAAAATAGTACTTTAAGAATAAATGTGATGAAATGAACATGAGTGTAGCATGAATAAAATATGAATGGTATATTGTATAACAGTGGTATAAAAAGGCTGATTGTTACCAGAGCGAAAATTAGTACTGATTTAATCCAGACTGGATCTGCATTGTGTAAAAAGTGGTATTAATGTAGGCAAAGTAAATAAGTACAGTAATGTGTCGACCATAGCAGTGAACAAAAAGCAGCAAAACGTAGAAAGGTCATAAAAACGCAACGATTGACATAATCAGTAAGGTGGGACTATTTATAATTTGGATGAATAAATATAGGCAGATGTGGAAACATTAGAATTGTAAACAAAGTGAGAACCGCAAATGTTTACAGAAGCAACAAAGTATGTGTGTAATATTTTTGAAGAAGCACAGAAGTATATATTACAATGTGATGCACAGACATACAGATGTATTAAATAAAAGTGGTTTTTATAGCTGACTTGTCTAGTGGCGATAAGGAGGGGTAAAGAAAACTTTTTAGCTAAGTGAGGTGAATTAGAAGAGGTAACAATAGCAAGAACGAAGAGCACTAAATACAAGCAAGGACTTCTCTGTACACTATATTTTTTGTTTCATTACAGGCAGAACCATTTTCATTTTCAATGAGTATCTTTAGGCCTGATCGTGATGTCACTCAGAATACTGCCACATATAACTGTCCATGCGAAAACACTGGGTTTCGCAAATAGATCCCAACTTTGTTTAAAGTCTGGCCTTGGCTTTTATTAATAGTCATTGCATATGAAAGATTAATTGGAAACTGTCGTCACTGCAGTGTGAAAGGCCATCTTGGACTTGTTGCATTCAGGACAATTCTTGGAATACAGACAGTCTGGCCAATATTGGTTCCAGTGATTATACATCCTTCAAGAAGTCGATCACCAAGTCTTGTGATAATCAAACGTGTTCCATTACAAAGACCCATAGACTGATTTATATTTCTCAATAGCATTATTGGAACACCTATTTTGAGATAAATAGCATGATGTGGAAAACCGTTGAGTGTTATAGAATTTAAAAACTCCGGTGGATACAGTGGATTAGCATCACTAATTTGAGTATCAGATTGAGAAATAGAATCAAAGCTGAGATATTCTTTGCTGTCACCAGGGATCTTATCAAAAACAACCTTGTTTAATTCATTAGCGACAGCATTAGTTGGGCAAACAATTGCGCGCTGTGCTAGATATTCGCTGTTTTGATAATTGGTGTTGAATGAATCATAAATAGCATTGACAATTGCATCCATATTGTTATCAGCTGGTAGAAGAAGAAGATCATTAGGTATTCTTATCCAGCTTGGATGAATCTCTCCTGGTTTTTGAATCATTGGGATTTGACCATTCCCAATATTAAGCACCCATTGAGCGAATATAGAAAGGGCCTCACGTTCTGCAGATGGAAGGCTTGGATTATGAAGCCTCATGTTAGTAGATAATTTGAGTATCTCAATGTGTTGCCAAAGCGATGACTTAATAAGTGAAGCCTGAATAATTTCTGTCTTAGTTCCGTTTTCAATAACATGCAAAATTTGACGGAAATCCCCACCAAGAACAACGACTTTTCCACCGAAAGGTATATTCATATAGCCACTGTCTTCAACAGACATAATATCACGTAATGTTCTATCAAGCGCTTCAAAACAGCGTCTATGAGTCATAGGTGCTTCATCCCAAAGGATCAGAGAAGTCTTATTAATAAGTTCAGCAAGCATTGTCCCTCTTGCTATGTTACATAAGCTTTTTTCATTGATGTCAAGAGGTATCTTGAAACGAGAATGAGCTGTGCGACCACCTGGAAGCAAAAGTGATGCAATTCCAGATGACGCTACAACAAGAACTATTTCAGCATTAGCTCTTAATGTGGCTATTATAGCATTCCAAAGGAATGTTTTTCCAGTACCACCATGGCCTGATACAAAGTAAAAACCGCTATTTTTCTGACTAACACATGCTATGATTTTGCTGTTTATAACAGACTGTTCAGCATTGAGTTGATCATATAATGAATTAGCATGTGTTAACAGAACATCTTTATCATATGCTAGCTCTTCGGTAACAAGTCTATTACCAGAAGCAGGACTATCATGTACCAATTCATTGCTTATATTGTATGTAGCAAAGTTCAATCCATTCTTTGAGAAGATAGTGAAGAGCTCATTTATCAACTGGGTCTGTAAATAAGTAGCTGGTATTGAATATGTTGGATTCTGCAGTGCTTGTCGTATTTTATACGCTATGTCATCAGCAAGGAAACACCAATATCTATCAAATAGATTCTGAGGATTAACAACACTGCAGAAAGAAAGTACCACCATGAAGAGATGTCTAAGCTGGTATGGTGTGGCCCAAGTAATTGCCTCATCAAAGAGTAAAAACCACTCTGTATCATCACCAACTAATCCACAAGCCTTGCAAGCTTCTTTGAAGGTTAGATATTGGACACCGTTGAATGTTTTAATGTCTTCATAGTTCTGCGCACCAGAAACAATCATCAAAAGCATTCTGAGATAAAATAATTCACCGGTGCTTGGATGCACATTATATATACGGCCAATTTTTGATGATTTACGTTTCCTTTTGATCCACTTTCTGTTATCGGTACACCATCTCCAATTTGATGGGAATTGATAATATGTAGAAGACCTTGCTTCTTCAAATTGTTGATTGGCAACAAACCATTCAGTTAGGGTAGTTTTAGAAGTTGTTGGATCAGCAATAATTTGCTCCAAATCAGTTTCTTCATGGTATATAATTCTATTCATACCAGGCATGTGAACAGCCAGCCGTTCAACAGAAGGCATTCGGCCATGTATTTCAAATTGAAATAGTCTCCAAATTGCTTCACATGAAGATAAGTATCTAGAAATTGTTTGTATACAAAACTATTAACATAGAAGAGGAAAAAAGAATTCTGAAACAATTATAGTAAGGAAAAAGATAGCCTAATGTATAAATGAAGTAGTACCTGCATCTAACATAGTTTTGGATTTCATCTATTCCTTGTTTATTCTGTGGATTAGTTGGGTCTGATGATTGGTCAGCAGTAGAAAAAACCATCCTTGCTTTATCTTGTCCTTTGGTAAGATATTTGAATAAATATTTGACAAGATTTGTTTTATTACACCATTCAACATTAATGTGAGCTTGGAATTTTTTGAGTAATCTCATGTTGTATGGAACAACCCATCTATTGTCCAATTTGATTCCATTTTTCATAATAGAATGATTATTATCTCGACGACGATATATTGGAAAACCATATTCATTAATGACTGTTTCTGTGCCCAATTCTTTGGGATACCGTTTTGAACACACCCCATTTTTCATACATGGGCATTTTTTATTAAGATTTCCACATGGACCGTGCATCATAAATTCTTCAACAAGAGCATAGCCAAGTGGGTCAATAGTTGGATCAGGAATTTCAGCACATATAAGAGAATCTATGAACTCAGTAGATACATCCATTGTGTGGTTAGCAAGCCATATAAGTGTATGGACATGCGGCAGGCCTCTTTTTTGAAACTCAATAGTGTATAAAACTGTAAAATATAAGAAACATAACTTAGAGGGAAAAGCAGAATACTAAAACGAAAGCAATGTGCAGAACATAAAAGCAACAAACTAACCTGCTCGTATAATACCGAATGTGTGGCCATTCTTGATGTCAGAAATGTATTCAGTGAGCTTCATATGAAATACTCGAGTGACAATATCAGGACGGTCTAAATATTTTTGGCCAGGTTCGTGTTTGAGTGCGTCTGCAATTTCTAGCCATCTTGAATTGCATGTGAAAGTAGAAAATAAATCAGCAGGACCGTATTCACGGCAGATAGCCATAGCATCTTGGTAATTGAGTGCATTGTATCGAGGGCTACCAGTGAAGCTCGCAGGCAGCAAAACCCTGATACTAATATTTTTGCCTTCTGATGTCCCTTCACCAAGTGCGTCCGAAATGCCTTGATATGTGTCGGAACGCAAGACATCTTGATTGAAGAAATGAAACAATAAACGATTTGCTTCTATACATGAATAGCAATAAACCTCTATTTGATTTGAGAGGCGGCCACAACATGTATAAGGATTTGGTTCATTTTTACGGTAATGGCACTCGTAGCAGTAATACTCAAGCATTGAGACTTCATCTCTAACAGAAGCAGCATCATCATCAGTGGCTCTGTATTTAATACCAAGATGGTAGCCCTTCTGACCGTACGGGAATAATAATGGATATTGAAGAGACATCAGAGCAGGATTGAGAGGCGATACTTCTTTTAGCTCACCAGGATGGCTCTCAACAATGATATCAAATCTGTTGTTTTCTAAAGATAGATCACCCACAACTAATGCAGCTAATTCAGACACAGTTGGTAAAGAATACCGATCATCATGTGTGTCAGATGAACCGATAAGACGAATATGAATTTCTGGATTGTCTTGACAAAAGAGGCGATCTCGTGCCATTCTGAACTGTTTTACTAATGGATTGAAGCAATTAAGCATATCAATTAGGGCAGCAACTATACTATCATCTGCTTCATCATTTCTGTCATCTTCTTTGTCAAAAACAGATACCCTATTGTGAACCTCATTGTGTGTGTCATAGATGTACAGCTGTGCATACTGTGGTTTTCGGCCTGGTTTAGGAACTAATGAACCAATCCGGTGATGAACAACACCGTTTATATGGAAAACATAAGGGCCCTCACCGGTGTTAATGGTTTTATCAACATCTACGCCCAACGAAGTGAATGCAAACAGAGAATTGTAATGGCGTATTAAACGCATGAATTGATTTGATTGTGCACCTTTATCAAAACCAATTAGTTCTCGAAGTGGATATGGAGATTGCTCATGTGGTGGAAGAGAAACTTTACCACCGCGACAACACCTATTGTAGATAATTCGCTGATGTCTAGAGGAACTTCTATGATGAGACCTTTCTTGGAACCAAAAAATAGCGGCACATCTATTACATTCATAATCTAGACCACCATAGTATGATCGATTATCATAAGTGGCTGAAACGGTATTAAGACCAATATAAAAGAAAGAACAAATAGCATCAGCAGCCGTATAAAACACACCGAATGAATGGTGTAAGTTCAACAACACGGCCGAACCTTTTAAGAAGGAAACATATTCCTTAGAAAAAGAAATGGTTGGCTCTTTAAGTGGGTTTAAGCTAAAATGCATTGTGCTACCTGAAATGTCAACAAAATGTAGGCATACATATAAACCAACGAATGATAAAATATCTTTATTTTGACAGAAGGGAAAACAGAAAACACAAGAAAGTTTATAAAACAAAACAATAAAAAAACACCTGTTCTAGCAGCGGCACGCTGCAGATTGGATAACTTCCTTTTTTCCTATTGTTAGCTGCTTCAAGTGGACTAAGCAATGGGCAAAAATGGTCTCCTATTATGTAAGCAAGTAAAATAAATGAACGGGAAAACAAAAATAGAAACCAAAACTAACAAAAAAAATGGGTATAAAGTGTGTGAACAACCGTGTTGACGCTTTGATCGAGGAATCATACTAACATCTGTGATAAGCGCTGTGGGAAGATAAATGAAACCAAAGAAAGATATCAATAGAAAAGCAAAACTTTAAAAACAATTTGGAAAATGTGAAAAGCATGATGTTTATATAGTAAGTGACATTAAGAGTAATCATACATGGATGCGATCCTGATTGAGAAAACGATGGTGTGAAGGTATCAGCCAAAACATGTGGTGTCAATAGTGAGGGCATTGGTGATTTAATTGGTTGTTTTCCACGTAGAATCTCCTCACGACGAGTTCTAACGGAACGGGATAGATCCATAAAACTAAATACCAATAAGTGAGAGCAATGAAATAACGAAATCAAAAAGGTAGACAAGGGAAACATTGACAGCAATCATCAGTGAGCAAAATAGGGGAATTTGTAAATCAATGCACAACAGTGAGCACTATAGGTAGCTAATAAAATACCTACAGCTGAATATAATATCTGTTATATGATATCATCTATAAATAAGTATATCATGTAAACAACGATATTCAATTAGGAAAAGAGGAAAGTCTATAAAGAAAAGGAGAGGAATAAAAAATAAAGCTTAGAGAATAGTAAGGTAGTTTCAGCAATGAGATAATGAAGCTGAAAAGATAAGAAAGACTAAAATCTACAGTAACTAAATACATAATGAGGAAAAGAAGAACAACATTTTAAATACAGAACCAGGAAAGTATGGATACTCCTAAACAAAAGCACAAAGGTAAGAATTATAGTTTATATAATATTAGCAGCATTGTAGAAATGAAATAGCGAAATAGAAAAACAGGAAACATTTACATATATAATAAGCAAATAGGACATGAATAAAGCATAGTAATAGTCTGTAATCTAATAGAATATAATAGGTACCTAATAAAACAGCTATAGCTGAACATAATTTCTATTAGATGATAATATATATAAATAGCTATTTGATAGAAACAGCGATATTGAATGAGGAAAGGAGAAACTTTGTAAACAAAAAGAGAAGAGCCAAAAAAATAAAGGTTACGTAATACTAAGGCAGTTTCACAAACGAAATAATGAAGCTGGAAAGCTAGAGAAGCCTGGCGTATACAGTAACTTAATACAGAATAAAGGAAATAGGAACATTATTTTAAATAGAGAATCAGGAAAGTATACAAATTCCTAAATAAAAAAACAAAGGTAAGAATTATAGGTTACATAATAGCAACAGCGTTGTAGAAATGTAACAGTGAAATGGGAAAATAGGAAACATTAACATTTACAATAGATAAATAGGAGATGAAGAAAGCAAAGTAATAATTTATAGTCTAATAGAATATAACAGGTAGCTAATAAAATAGCTATAGCTGAAGATAATGTTTATTACATAATAATATATATAAATAGCTATTTCATATAAACAGGGATCAGCTTCACCAATGAAACAATGAAGCTGAAAAGATATGAAAGACTAAGAGTTACAGTAGGTAAATACATAATGAGGCAAAGAGGAATGGCATTTTAAATACAAAATCAGGAAAGTATGGATATTCCTAAACAAAAGCACAGAGGTAAGAACTATAACATACATAATATTAGCACCATCGTATAAATTAAATAGTGAAATGGAAAAACAGGAAAGATTTACATGTATAATAAGCAAATTGGAGATGAACAAAGAATAGCAGTAATTTATAATCTAATGGAATATAATAGCTATCTAATAAAATAGAGATAGCTGAACATAATGTCTATTACATGATAATATATATAAATAGCTATTTCATACAAACAGCGATATTCAATGAGGAAAGGAGGAAAGTTTCTAAAGAAAAACAGAAGAGCAAAAAATAAAAGCTGCATTATACTAAGGCAGTTTCACCAACGAAATAACAAAGTTCAAAAGCTGGAGAAGACTGAGATGCACAATAACTAATTACAGAATGGCAAAAATAGCAACGCCATTTTAAATACAGAATTAGGAAAGCATAGAAATTCCTAAACAAAGGCAGAAAGGTAAGAATTATAGTTTACGTAATAGATGTAGAAATGAAACAGTGAAATGAGAAAACGGGAAAGAGTTACATTTGTAGTAGGCAAATAGGAGATGAAGAAAGGAAAGTGATAATCTATAATCTAATAGAATATAATAGGTAGCTAATAAAATAGCCATACCTGAACGTAATGTTTATTACATAATATATATATATATATATATATATATATATATATATATATATATATATATATATATATATATATATATATATATATATATATATATATATATATATATATATATATATATATATTTCATATAGACAACGATACTGAATCAGGAAAGAAGGAAAGTCTCTAAAGAAAAAGAGAAGAGTAAAAAATAAAGCTTACATAATACTAAGGAAGTTTCACAAATGAAATAATGAAGCTGAAAAGGTAGGAAAGGCTAAGAGCTATAGTAACTAAGTACAAAATGAAGAAAATAGGAACGGCATTTTAGTGAAATAATGGAACAGGAAAGGTAGCTAAGATTTAAAACATATAGACTAATACACTACAATAGTTAAGTAATAAAATAAGTATGATCGAATATAATATAAAAACTACTCAATAACACATATAAGTAAGTAGCTTCGACATGATAGATGTAGAAATGAAACAGTGAAATGAGAAAACAGGAAATGGTTACATTTGTAGTAGGCAAATAGGAGATGAAGAAAGGAAAGTGATAATCTATAATCTAATAGAATATAATAGGTAGCTAATAAAATAGCCATACCTGAACGTAATGTTTATTACATAATATATATATATATATATATATATATATATATATATATATATATATATATATATATATATATATATATATATATATATATATATATATATATATATATATATATATATTTCATATAGACAACGATACTGAATCAGGAAAGAAGGAAAGTCTCCAAAGAAAAAGAGAAGAGTAAAAAATAAAGCTTACATAATACTAAGGAAGTTTCACAAATGAAATAATGAAGCTGAAAAGGTAGGAAAGGCTAAGAGCTATAGTAACTAAGTACAAAATGAAGAAAATAGAAACGGCATTTTAGCGAAATAATGGAACAGGAAAGGTAGCTAAGATTTAAAACATATAGACTAATACACTACAATAGTTAAGTAATAAAATAAGTATGATCGAATATAATATAAAAACTACTCAATAACACATATAAGTAAGCAGCTTCGACAAACATGAGTAGCACCATGATAACAACAACATGTAAATGGTATATTAAGTAGACAAGAGCAAAGAAAACTTAACTATCACCGCGTGAAAGTTCAGCAGCGAAAACACTGGAATAGAACAAGTGGTGCGCACATGGTAAAGAACAATGAGCTAACCCTGAATAATCCTGCATTCATAAAACAAGCATAATAAAAAGAAGAGAAAACAACAAGAGCATAAGATAATTATTACATAACAGCATACAAAACTGGCTAGTCTACATGAACATCACATGTAAAAAATTTGAATAAAGATAAACCATAAAACCACAGGTATCATAAACAGGGCATAAACAGCTACATATCTAACTAACATATACAAATAGGTATTGTATACATGAACAGATATAGCATAATGCGAAACAGACAATTAAGCAAATAGGAGATGAAGAAAGCAAAGCAATAACCTATAATCTAATAGAATATAACAGCTAGTCAATAAAATAGTAGCGTTCTATGAATGAAAAGCGAAATAGGAAAAGAACAAATATTTGAATTTATAGTAAGCAAACACGACATGAAGAAAGCAAAGTAATAAGCTATAATCTAATAGAATATAATAGGTAACCAATAAAATAGGCATAGCTGCACATAACATCTATAGCACATGATAATATATATAAATGGCTATTTCATATAAACAACGATAGCAACTAAGGAAAGAACGAACGTTTAAAAAGGAGAGGAATAAAAAATAAAGTCTATATAATACTAACGTAGTTTTACCAATGAAATAATAAAGCCGAAAAGCTAGGAAACACTTAGATTCACAGTAACTAAATAAACCTAATAAACCTAAGGAAAATAGGAACGCTATTTTATTAATGAAATAATCAAACAGGAAAGGTAGCATAGATTTCGATCTATAACAAATAAGTAGAAAGTGAATAAAGAAGGCCTATAACATATAATGTAATACAATATGATAGGCAGCTAATAAAATATGTATGAGTGAATATAATACAAATACTATATGATAGCGCATATAAGTGAACACCTCATACAAATGGCAATAACACTATAACAATACCGAAATATAAACTGCACATCAGGTACACAAGAGCGTAGAAAAACTTAACTATCACTGTGCGAAGATCCAACAACGAAAAGAGCGCAAGAGAACAAACGCTCCTCAAACGGCAAGGAACGATGAGGAAACCCTGAATAATCCTGCACTGATCAAATAGGCAGAATAAAAAAAAAGAGAAAACAATAAGTCTATAAGATAAATACTACATAACAGTATATATAACTGCCTAGCCTATATAAACAGCACGACTAAAAAACATCAACAAAGATAAAGAACAAAACTAAAACCACTATAAATAGCGCGCAAATAGACACATATCTAAATAGCATACACAAATATGCACGCTATATATGAAGAAATATAGCCTAACGCGGAGCAATAAATTATTATTAGACAAGAATGAACAAACATAACGTGTAAAACCAGAGCAGTAAAAGCATATACAAATGATTTACCTTAGGGATAAAGCTTAAGCACAAAACAAGAAAACGAAGCATCCCTAAATCGTACGTGACAAAGTCAAAGAAGCTCCAACCCACGATGAGTAGAATCCGTTTCGCATCTGCAACCAGAGAAGCATGAATAAACATAATGTATAAAAGCAGAACACTATAACTGAATATAATCGTAATAAATGTATGAAAACAGAACGGTATCATATAAATGGGTATCTCATATCAGCAGCGTACACTATATGTAACAGGAACATAAACAAATGCTAAAATAAAAAAGAAACTATTGTACAGATCATACAAAGTGGATACGCATAAACTATAGAGAGGAAACACATTAAGATAGTTAGCTACATTATGTAATCAACAATCGTCTTGCATTGGTGGCACATCGATAACAAAAAAAAAAGATAAAGCAGTAACCTGAACGATTGAATTAAATAGACAATAAGAAATAAACCAAATTGTACAATATGAAAAGCGATAAAATAGCTATCCATAAAATCTAAACGAGGCGTGAACTTAGAAAGGCATCTACAAATAATTTACCTTAGTGATAACAGCTTAAGCACAAAACGAGAAAACGAAGGATCCTTAAATCATAGGCGATAGAGACAGAGAAGCTCCAAATGACGATCAGTAGAATCCGTTTCGCGTCTGCAGGCAGAGAAGCATAAACGAAGATAATATATAAAAGCAGAAGCAATACCTTTAAAGAGCGAAGTAAATAGGCAGGAAAAAGTAAAGAACATGGTATAATAAGAAATATGATAACATAAACGCAAAGCAAATGGTAAAACAGGAAACATGACAAAATAGGTATCCACTAAATCTAAACAGAATGCGAAAGGACGCAGGTATGTATAATTAATGTACAACAACAATAAGAATAGAAAACGAAGAACAACTTAGCAGTAATCATCCATTACATAGGTAGCAGCACAATAAAGGTAGCTATTACCGGGAAAAAACTTACCGAGCACAATACCGACGGCAACCCTAAACACACCGCCAAAAACTAACCCAAGGATCCTGAAGCACGACGACCCAACGAAGAATGGCCCTGCATTACGCAAAAAAGAACACTAAAGTGAGGCACGTAAATAAGCATAAAAATAGGTGACAAAAAGGCAACGGCCAAAACGACGCTACAAAGAACAAAAAAGCAAAAGATGTACAAAAGGTTGACCTGTCGCAAACCAAACCAACACCAAGATCTACAAAAAGTCGACCTCTCGCAAATGAAACAAAGGCTCGGGATCTAAGAAAGCGACAGCAAAAACGGTAGCAACAGGCTCAGGATCTAAGAAAGCGACAACAAAAAGGGTAGCAACACAAGGTAGCTGACCAAGATCTACAAAAAATCGACCTCTCGCAAACCAAACCAAGGCCTAGAATCTAAGAAAGCGACAGCAAAAACGTAAACAACAGAAATAAACAAGAAGAATCTAACCGAAGGCAACGCGGACCGACGCGCACCAAAATGTAAAGAGGCAAACGGCGAAGGCAAAGCGGAAGCAAGAACCAAATCGAAATGGAGAAAAGAGGAAACGAAACGAAATGCAGCAGGTGAGGCGCAGAGAGTAGGCACATAACGGGCGCATCCCGGAAACCATAATGCGAAACAAAGTGGACTGGTGAAGTCCGCGAGGCAGAGAAGTATCCGGAAGCGGTAATGCATTCCACGCGTCGCAATCGTTCGGCGAATGAACCGAAGTGCCAATGAAACGGCGTCCGCAACGCAAAAGCGCGGCTGGCCAGCAAATCGCTCACCCGGTCGCTCAGACGGACGGAGCGGTAGCACAGACGGACAGCGGACACGTGGATAGCCTCGCCATCCAGGAATCCCCCCGGGTTTGTTTAGAGGACTGGTGAAGTCCGCGAGGCAGAGAAGTATCCGGAAGCGGTAATGCATTCCACGCGTCGCAATCGTTCGGCGAATGAACCGAAGCGCCAATGAAACAGCGTCCGCAACGCAAAAGCGCGGCTGGCCAGCAAATCGCTCACCCAGTCGCTCAGACGGACGGAGCGGTAGCACAGACGGACAGCGGACACGTGGATAGCCTCGCCATCCAGGAATCCCCCGGGGTTTGTTTAGAGGATGATAGGCAATCAAATCATGACCAGTTGTGCAAACAGTGAAATACCATTTTTCTATTTTACGGAACAGAATCCAAGCTTCCTCCTGATCTAAAGATTGGTTCAACACGGTTGGAGAACTTTAACAATTATTATCAAGAAGGACAACGTGAAAAAATATCAGTGTCCTAGAAGAACGAAGAAGCACCACTCTCATCTGATCAGTAGTCTACCAGCAAGCCATGCGAGGATACCATAGTCATAAGGTGAAACCTCAAAGCCTAGCTGTAGATGACTTAGTTCTCAGAAAAATTCAGAACCAGTCGAATTGCAATAAACTTTCTTCTAAATGGGAAGCTCCTTACACTGTGGTCGAAGTTACTTGACCGAGTTCGGTACGACTTGCTATGGACAATGGTTGTGTTCTTTAAAATTCTTCGAATATTGACCAATTATGTAAGTTTTATGTGTAAGATGTTCTATTCTTATTCAATAAAGTTATAATATGTTATTTTATGTTATTGTTTCCTATTTCCCTCGTAATCATGTAGTCTAGTCTATACTCAGGGGCTTTACGCATATATCTTCCTTCTTATTTTGCACTTGTTATAATTGATCAAGCCATAGAGAACCTCGTAGTCGAAGTCTCTCATTTTTCATATGTTGTCCTGCACACTGAAAGGAGCTTCCTAGCGATGGTCTTTCTCTTATGGTCTTTTCTATTAGTTAAATAAGATATGAAAAGCATGAGAAGTTCTCTTTGCCTACAGCTTTTTCCCTTATACATTTCATGACCAGTATGCACAAAGGTCTAGTGGAGTCA
This sequence comes from Dendrocalamus latiflorus, assembly GCA_017311315.1. Lineage (NCBI taxonomy): Eukaryota > Viridiplantae > Streptophyta > Magnoliopsida > Poales > Poaceae > Dendrocalamus > Dendrocalamus latiflorus. The sequence goes on from CM029664.1 coordinate 39,522,790, forward strand.
TTTTGTTCTCTCTTACAGCTAAGAGGGTATCAATTGCTCTAGAGCAAGACATGGATTCTTCCTCAACCACTCCAACACACTTAGTATATTTTACACTAGTCAGATGAAGGTGGCCTCCCCTAGTCAAAGTCTCTCCTCTCCGCATATGGTCCTACCCACTAGAAGGAGCTTCCTAGTGGTGATCGGTCCCTAAGTATTTCTGCTAATACAAAGTATGGTAAGTTCAAAATAGTGGTCAAAGAGTTCAAAATAGTGATCAAAGAGGGACATCATCCCCCTATGATTCTTCCTCTGCAGAGCCTTGGTCCACATGGCTATCTTACAAGGTCTCTTCGACACCGACTATCTACAAAGGAAAATATTTTTAGTGATCAATCGACCATTCAATTTGGATTGACTGAGGAGATTTATGTTCAATCAGGTTTTCCTCAACTCATTGGAGAGCATGGCTAAGATCTGATGGCCTCCTTTCTTGTTGGCTGACTCCTTACAGATGTTTTTGACCCTTTTTAGAACTTCGGATAGGGACAAATATGTATGGAGGAAAGAGAAGTCAAAATCTACTCGAAAAACATAAATTTGAATGATTTGGCTAAGGATGATTTACCATCTTGGTAGTCCCTAGTCAGGTCATTAGCCCCCGAGTACATCCACATCAGATTAGCTCGGGCCTTTATGGAGCTAATGCGATGCGTGATGAAATCTTTCACCACATGCCAGCTCATCGGTCCCTCATTCTCTTCAAGAGGGTAATCCCTTCGATGAAGGGGCCAATCTGACCATCTTCCTTGGAGGCCGATTCCCATGACTTAGCCTTCAATGCCGGATTTTCCTCAAAGGTTAGCATATCATCTTGGGTCAGGTCATATAGAACCACCTCTTCTTCCATGTAGACCAAGAATACTTGGTATACATGGGGACAGGGGCGGATCTGGGCCTCGGGCTAGGTAGGCTATAGCCCGAGGCCCAGCAAAATTCGTAGTGGTAGTATTTTAATATGGGCCTAAAAAATTTAGCAGTTGAGTGGCTCAGCCCGAGACAGCTGCGGCCAAGCCCAGAGCGCAACATTATTCATCAGCGGCCAGCCCACAGCGCCAACATCATTTACCAGCACAGGTGGGTGGCTAACCCTCGCCACTGTCGCTAGTTCGCTCGAGCGAGACCTAGCTTCAACCTCACCGCCAAGCGCCGGCGAGTCAATGGAGCGCCGGCGAGTCGACTAGTTGGTTGCTGCTTCCATCTCCCCTCCAATCCTCTTGTCAGAAATACCTTTCTCTTTGGGCGGCAGTGCGGCAAAGCCAAGAACCTATCATCCTACCGAAGACGGCGCGGAGGGGCTGACGCCGCCACCAATTAGGTTGGCCTCAAGAGTTTCTCCTCCGCCGGATTCAAGGCGACCCATCCTGTTCAGGTTCAGAATCTAACTCCCCTCTTCTCCCAATCTGCACAAGCGCATCTGTTCTTATTCTGCGATTGCATTATGCTTTCCGAGGAATGGATTTTTGGGCTAGTACATTCCGCCTTCTAAAGGGTCTGAACTCAGTCAGTAAACTTATGGTGCAGAATTGTTGTTCATATCCTAGGTGCACCTAAGTTTAAGACATGTTTACATTCGAATGATTAAGCTGGGATGCCCCAACCTATTGTCACGAATTTATGGAGTTGAAATTAAAGTGAGCTTCTTTGCATTGCCTGCAACTTTTATATTTTAAAGTTAGTTTTTTTAGAAGCTAGATAGAAACATGGCCTGGTTTGGAAAATTAGTCACTTATGGGGTTAAGTTTTGCTGGGATTAGTAGTTCTGTAGTTACATTGTAGTACTAATTCATATGTAGTTACATTGTTGTTCAGAATTAGCTATGTAGGTTGCCCCCTCCCTCACTGGTCATTACTTAATGATGTGAAAGCACGAGATGCTAATGGATACTTGGCTACATTGTTTATATTTTATCATATTTTTCTTATTATGTTTTGTGTTGAAGCGTTGAGCTAAATTTGTATTTATAGTGGACTTCTATTGTGCCATGGTATGAGTATAAATTCACATTCGTTCTTAGGTTGTTAGTTTGTTATAATTTAGCCCGAGGCGCAATGAAATTCTAGATCCGCCACTGCATGGGGATGCACTCTTTCATCTTCCAGCCATGAAGATGCAGAGAGCAACTTCCTGCGATTATTCCGGCCTTGCTGAATAGACAGTAGTAGAACTTGAAGAGTTTTAAATCAGTTGGAAACCCCATGTACACCTTGCAGAGATAGACCAAAAATTCTCAACATTGTAATTGTGTTGGGTGCCAATTCACCAACTCAATTTCGAAGTGCTCAAGCACTTCTGCCAGAAACGAGTGGCAAGGCAAACCGCACTCCAGATAGGCTTGGAAGACAGTGATTTTCCCTTCCTCACTTGATGGATAGTGTTGATCCGTCGCCTCCTTCCACATTATTAGATTCTAGTCTGAACTAAAGGTGCGATCTTCTTCTCGGTCATCAATGATTTCTCCCAATTAGATTTTCCCCTCGCTATGGATCTAGATCTGAGGCAGAAATCTGGGTTTCTAGATGGATATTTGGGATTTCCGAAGGCAATAGGCGCAAGGTGGAAAACAAGTTCTGAGGAGATGAAAGGACTTGGAAGCAAAGAGTTGTAAATGTCAGTACTGTGTAAGGTGGAAAACAAGTTTGGAGGAGACGAAAGGACTTGGAAGCAAAGAGTTGTAAATGTCAATACTAAGTCCTGATATTTAACTTATATAACCATCTCATCCGATGGAGGAAATGAGTGGAAATGTAATTGATGAGGCTTTTTTGAGGTCACGTCCAACGACTCGATTTTCCATGACTCTTCATCTTTCTCTTTCTCTTTCTCTTTCTCTTTCTTTTCTTTATTTTTATTTAGCTAGGTTACTTTTTACAACTCTAACTGAAATGACTTTCTTGACCATGTCTACTTCAGTCAAAAGACGGCCTGGTCGGAAGACCAATATTTCCCATCCTTCTCAAGTAAGTCGTATTTCACTTGAAGTCGAGGGGCTAGCTGACGATGATTAAATTATTCATAATTAATACTTTATTATTAATTTTAGCTATCGTAATGATTCTAGCTAAGATCCTCCAAATATACTCCTGGTCAGAGGGTAAGCGTACTCGATCAGTACCAAGTCCCGACAAAAGATCACTCAGAAGCATCCATTAACCTAGCATGTGGACCCATTCCCCCGAGTGGTAGTTACTTTAGTGCTTTCCTCTGTGCAATTGGAGGGGAATAGCATGTGTTGTTATGTCTTCATCATAACCTCATGTTTTCTCTCACAACACTGACAAGAGCTACACTGACAACAACCACATGTGTGGACTCCATGAATCGACTAGGTGTCTTTCAACTAAGTCTTGGAAACAAAGAGATGTCTCTTGACGAGTAGCACCTGCCACCCCTTCAGAACCTATTTAAGGCCGAGTCGGAGGCAACAAACACAATGGGAACAACCATAAGCAGAATCCGATTTCATTCTCTTTGTAATCAAGGCTCCTTGAACACCCTTGTAAATATTTCTTTAGCAATTAATAAAGAAGCCCTTGTCTCCTCCATATAGTTTATTGAGTAATCTTCCTCTCTCATACTCGTAAGATCGACTTCCAAATTGCCGACAGTATGTTTTCATAATAAAAATTGGCTTGGATTGCTGGTACTATTTAGGAGGATTGTCATGATTTTAAAGAATTGGAAGCTGCTTTGCGGGGATATCGAGTTGCCAAAGACGGATCATTACGTCTGGTTGTTGGAGTGCAAGATGAAGGAACTGCTGCGCCTGAAGTGGACATGAATGTACACTGTGAAGATCGCTGTCAAAGGTTTTGTTCTGAAGACGGAAGATGAGAAGAAGGTTGGTGTTCGAGTGCGGTAGAAAAATATAATAGGATAGAATATCAGGAATAGGTCAAGGCTGGTGTGGCCGGGTTGTTGATCTTAAACAGCATGTAAGAGCTCTAAAAATGGTTATATACGCCGGATTGTGAACAGTGCTTTGACACTGAAACTTGTTTCATAATAAATGGAACTGGGGTGAATGCCCTCTATTTCTTAAAAAAAAGTTATGTATAACACCTCACTAATCAATAGTACGCCCCCGAATAGCTATAAGGGCATGTACAAAGGCAATTAAGAGCTAGCCCATAGAAGTGACAACTAGGCAATTTTGCTGATGTGGATGAGAGAGGAATGGAGGAGAGGGAAACAACGACTCCTCGTGAGACATCGACTCTTCCGCAGAAACGAGGCGGAAGAGCCCCCTGCGAATAGCGTTGTACGCCTCGTCTCCGCCTCGAGACAGCTCACCGGATCCACTGCAAATTGAGCAAAAAATGAGCGCGGGGAGAACCCACTTCGCGGGAAATCACATCCCGCGCTACAAATCAGCCTTTTGTCCATCCCCATCGATCGCTGGAACAAGAAATTCCCAATCTCCATCGCGAGTAGCTTCGCTTCACCGCCATGGCTCGCCGACGGACTGATGGGGCGCTGCCGCCTCGGGTTCCCTCTACGGGTACGGCTGTCTCCACCGGTGCGATTCCGTCCACCAGCGCGGCATCCTCCACCGGCGTGTCTCCCTCCACCCATGCGCCTCCCTCCGCCGGCGTCTTCTGCCCCCAATCCGGGTACCCTCCTAACTCTGGTTGCTCCTTCACTCCCCCCACCGTCTACCCACCTACTTCTGCTGGTGGCCTTGCTCCGTCTCCCTTCTCTGGCTTTCCCCCTTCATCTACATCCTGGATGGACGCCGCCACCTCTGCCGCCGGCGGCAACGGTAGCCCGATCTCCCCTTCTACCTTGACACAGGCGCACAATGGTTCTGATCCAGCGTCTGTAAATATGCAGCAGTGGTAAGCAAAAGTTAACCTTACATAATTTTGTCAAGTACATATGCAAGTGGCTTGTTTTTATTATACTGATCGAACTATTGTTTTCTGAAGATAGTATGCATTTGTGCCTTATACTTTGTAGAAAATAATCTTTAAACATATAGTTAAAATTGTGATGAATTCTATTAAAATGAACATAGATCTGCAACCTGCACAAAAGAAAAGTAACATTTGTGTTGTATGATGTTATCCTGATGCATGTGTACATAGAAAAGTAACAAGAATATGAACATGCTTGCTCATAAACATAAATCCTTGCTCATATCAGTAGTTAGAATCCACTCCCTGCCAAATTGCTTCCCTCAGTTTCTAAAAGGAGTAATAACTGGATTGAACATGCTTAACTGATGCACAGGATTTGTTTAGGTGTGATTGTGGCACTGAAATTATGCTTAACTGAGGAGTAATTCCCTCAGTTTAATTATGGCACTGAACATAGATTACATTTGAACATATTTGATTTTGGCTCTGAAACTGGATTTGTTTTGGTGTGATTGTGGAACTGAATTTTGCAGGGGAAACGGCACACATCCACCTGGTGGATTCATGAGTTATTTCCATAATCAGGCAACAATGCCTCAGAATTTTTATTTTGTTGGTGGACCTTCTCATTTCACCTCATTTAAGGCGCCACGGCCATCGGATGCTAATGGTACTTCACCGCCACCTAATGAAACATCCACCCAACATACAGCGGTGAGAAATCAAGAGTCCGTCAGCCTTGATAGTGAGGATGACAATGGAGTTGTTAGGACCAACATCAGGCTTAATTGGACACAAGATGAGGACGTTAGACTGGTGAGTTTCAGAGATAATCTAATTCTGTTTACACTGTCAATTTGTGTAGATAGCTAAAGGCTTCTCTACCATTATATTTGTAGATGAGCTCTTGGTTGAATAATTCAATGGACCCAATTAACGGAAATGATAAGAAGGCTGACAAGTACTGGGGAGATGTCGCTAAGGCCTACAATAGCACCACACCAAGAAATAGATGGAGAAACCCAAAGCAAGCAAAGGAGCGTTGGCACCGAATAAATCGATGGACGGATCTGTTCCAAGCTGCTTGGTTCAAGGCCAAGCGAATGTATACTAGTGGACATTCAGATCAAGATTGGATTGACAAGGCCCATAAGTTCTATGAAAATGAGAACCAATTAGGACATTTTGTTTTAATGGATGTTTGGTATGCATGTGTGATCAACCAAAGTGGACTGCATATAATAATGATCTCAAGCGAGCACGCAAGAGGAAGGGAGGTTCCAATGAGGCAACATCCGAACCAGTGGAAGTCAACGAACTTCCACGACCAATCGGACAGAAGGCTGCTAAGAAAGCCGCGCGTGAAATGAAGGGGAAGTCGAAGGATTCTGCAGATGTGGAAGAGATAGAAAAGTTGAACCAAATCCAAGCTGATTTCCACACAAGTCGCATTAAGATGTTGGAAATGCAAGAGAAGTTATCTGCCGAGAAGCTTGAGTCATCGAAGCGTACACAGCTTGCTGCCAGGGACAATAGGTTTGCAGCAAAGGACAATAAAGAGGCCAAGATGTATGAGAAGGAAGCAAAGATGTTGGAAACTTATAGTCGCCTTATCACACAAGATACAACACAAATGGCTGATGACATTAGAGCTGAGCATGTTGCTGCGATCAAGTGTTTAAGGAAGGTGTTGTTTCCAGATTTATCTTGAGGTTTTGAGGTATGCACTGATTATAATGCCAGCAAAATGTGATAGGATTGCCTCTGATAGCAACTATTATCAGATTATGCCTAATCTATAATCTGCTTTGTTTTACTGGTAGGCAACAAAAGTGAAGTGAACAAGAAGTCTGGAGGAATGGCTGAACATATGAATGGCTGAAGGCTGAAGGTTCTACATATGGTTAGATTATCTTTTTTTGTTGATTCTGCACCAGTTTGTCTCGAGGATCATGAGTGATAGGTGTACCCTGTCAGTGATTTATATATTTTCAATGGATTATGAACTGATTTTCTGTGTTATAAGTCATGAATTTTTCTGGTTTCAGTTGATTATATCGTGACTATAATCAGTGAATGGTTTCAGTTGATTTTTGTTGGGAATCACAAGGTGGCAAAGCACTTAATTTTCATGTGGCATACACACACATACACTTATATGAGGCTATCAAACTTTCATTAGCACTGCCCGTGGTTTACATGTATGGAGGAGTATACTACCATGTTTTATACAGCCATGTTTTACTAGTATACTTTCATTATACAGCCTTCATGCACCATACATAGCTAGTATACTACCATGTTTTATACAGCTGGCTGTGTAGGTTTTTACTGCATGTCATTCTTCTTGCCGACATGCTATTCCCAAACCAACATTCTGAAATATACTAGATTACAAGTATGCATTGTTTCAGTGATAGCGTTTAGTAACTGATAGATGTGAATGGATGTTTTACCATGTGAATGGATGTTTGATCAGTTTTCATTTATCTTTTACCATGTGAATGGATGTTTGATCAGTTTTCAGTAACTGATTTTATCATGTGAACGGATGATTGATTAATTTATCATTTGAATGGATGTGAATGGATGTTTGATCAGTTTTCAGTAGATGTGAACGTTGTCATAGTCTACCGCCGCCGCAACCAACCCAAACCCTAATCCGGGCTGCGCCCAGACTCCTGTTACTCGGGCTCTGCCCAGTTCGTTTTAGATACGGCTTAGCCGTTAAGTTAGGAAGGATTGCTTAGGAGTCCTTGTTGGCCTTAAGCCGGACTCTTCTCTCTTATATAGCTATGTAATCTGCAACTTGGGGAGGATAAGAAATAAGAATTTAGTCTTTGGCCTTACCTCTTCTCTTCCGCATCTTCCTGCTGGCGACTCAAGGTCAGGGACGAACTGGCCGGCGTCAGGGCCAGGTTCTCCCGACGGTATCTCACCCCTACGCCCTAAGATCAAAGGACCATAACAACTTGGTATCAGGTATGTCGGGTTCCGATTCCGGCGAGGAGGCCAACTCGGTCAGCATCGTGCTCAAGGCAATCCAGGAGCAGATGGCCGGGCTAGCGAAGCAGAACTCTGAGATGCAGTCCACGATGACAGAATTGCAGCAGCAGAGCATCGCTACCAATGTCAAGATAGCAGCGCTGGAATCTGGGAGCGTTGGCGTCCTATCTGCGCCAGGAGTTTTGCCGCTTCCGCCTGGAGCTATTCCGTCGATCCCCATCACTGCGACGGCTCCATCCGGGGGACCCTTCACCAGTGGTTTCAGCCTCCCAACCAACTCTGCCCTTGCCGCCGCATACGGGATGCTTCAACACCACTTGCCGCAATCTGTCGCCGCCTCCTCCACACCAATTTCCGAGGGCTTGCCGGTTCCATCAACTGCGCTCTCCGCCGCCCCCCTTGGTGATTTTTTTCCCTCCGCCTATGCAGCATTAGCAGCGCCAGTGCCATCCTTGGAGGGCTCGGCGGTTCATCCGATGTTTCGGCCGCCACCATCCATGCAGCGGTTCTGCCCACAGCCATCCCTGCCATCACACACATCAATGGCTCCTCGTTTCCAAGCAGCACCAAACTTTCCTGCAAGCGCTCCACGCTATCACAAACTGGAATTTCCCACCTACGATGGTTCCGATGATCCATTGTCGTGGCTTAACCGTTGCGATCAGTTCTTCCGTGGCCAGCGTACTGAGGAAGGGGACAAAGTTTGGCTTGCATCTTACCATCTCACAGGAATTGCCCAGCAATGGTATTTCCAATTGGAGCGCGACGACGGCCAACCACCATGGGATCACTTCAAGAACCTCTGTCATATGCGGTTTGGTCCACCTATCAGGAACAATCCATTGGGAGAATTGACTCGGCTTCGCCAAACGGGAACTGTCAGCGATTACCAGGCGAAGTTCCTCGCGCTCCTTTGTCGCGCAGATCGCTTGTTACCCATGCAGCAGGTTCAGATCTTTACTGCAGGTCTTATGGAACCACTCAGGACTGATGTGGAACTGCAGCAGCCGTCCAATCTTCAGGTGGCAATGAGTCTGGCCCGAGCATACGAACGTCGTGCGCAAACAACCTCAGGCGACTCCACTCCGCACCATCGCCCAGGGCGCATGTTCCACCGGCCATCAACACCATCTCCGGTACCAGGGCAACCCCAGGATCGCGCTCCGCAAACTACTGCGCTGGGGCCTCGACCAGCGAAGCCTTTTCGACGACTTACACCAACTGAGTTGGCCGACCGCCGCTCCAAAGGATTATGCTACAATTGTGACGACAAGTTTCAGCCTGGTCACCGTTGTAAGCAACCTTTTCTCACTTATATTGACATGAATGAAGACGGCGACTCAGGCGATGATACGGGAGGATTACACGCCCTGGATCTAGAGGAAACACCTCCAGAGATCTCTCTACATGCAGTCACGGGAACGGCTAATGGAGGCACCATGCAGCTGGCAATTACTATTGGCACACATCATTTCGTCGCGCTGGTCGATTCCGGGTCTACACACAACTTCATCAGCAATCGAGTTGCCCAAGCCACTGAGTTGCGCCTGCTCGGCTGTCACGGACTGCGTGTCAAAATAGCCAATGGAGAACAATTGGAGTGTGCGGGAGTCTGTCATCATTTGACCCTCTCCGTCCACCAGACACCATTTACTGTCACAGCATATTCAATTCCGTTGGAAGGATTTGACATTGTTCTGGGGGTGCAGTGGCTGAAAACTTTGGGGCCTATCCGTTGGAACTTTGACGATCTGTCGATGATGTTCTGGCTTAATGGCACAAGAATTCAATGGCACGGACTGTCCAAGGATCGGCCAATGCAAGCTTTGGTGCACACAGGGACTGACCGACTGCAACCCTTCTTGGAAGAATTCGCAGATCTCTTTGCAGAACCATCCGGGTTACCTCCAGCTCGGCCTCAAGATCACCGCATTCACCTTCGCCCAGGGGCAACTCCCGTATCGGTCAGACCTTACCGGTACCCTCATCACCAAAAGGATGAGTTGGAACGCCAATGCGCCGATATGCTCACGCGCGGCATAATTCGTCGCAGCCACTCCTGTTTCTCCTCACCAGTTCTGTTGGTCAAAAAACAGGATCAGACGTGGCGATTTTGTGTCGATTATCGCGCTCTCAATGACTTGACCATTAAAGATAAATTCCCAATTCCAGTGGTAGATGAGCTCTTGGATGAACTGCGGGGCGCCAGATTTTTCACCAAGCTGGACCTTCGGTCGGGATATCACCAAGTCCGTATGCATCCAGATGATGTCTTTAAAACAGCTTTTCGGACGCATGAAGGTCTCTTTGAGTTCCTGGTTATGCCATTTGGATTGACGAACGCACCGGCCACATTTCAAGCCTTGATGCAAGCTATTCTCCGCCCTTACTTACGCAGCTTCGTTTTGGTCTTCTTCGATGATATTTTGATCTATAGCACATCGTGGACAGAACATCTGCAACACATACGCATGGTCTTTTCTCTACTACGCCAACATGAGCTATTCCTCAAACACTCAAAGTGTTCCTTTGGTCTGTCTGCAGTATCCTATTTAGGCCATGTTATTTCCGAAGGCGGTGTGGCTATGGATCCCTCAAAGGTGCAGGCTATTGTTGATTGGCCACAACCGAAAACAGTCAAAGCACTTCGGGGATTCTTAGGCCTAGCAGGCTATTATCGCAAATTCATCCGCGATTTCGGGAAAATCGCCGCACCCCTCACAAACCTCCTGAAGAAGGAAGCTTTCGGATGGTCTCCCGAGACTCAGCAAGCTTTTGAATCTCTCAAAACAGCATTATCCACAGCGCCTGTTCTGCATATGCCCGATTTCACACAACAATTTCTTGTGGAATGTGATGCTTCCGGAATGGGAATTGGTGCCGTCCTTCACCAAAATTCAGGACCCATTGCTTTCTTTAGTCGGCCGGTGGTTCCTCGCCATGCCAAACTGCCAGCTTACGAGCGGGAATTAATCGACCTTGTCCAAGCAGTTCGTCATTGGAGACCATATTTATGGGGACGCAATTTCCTTATTCGCACCGACCATTATAGCCTCAAGTTCTTACTGGATCAAAGACTTTCCACGATTCCACAACATCATTGGGTGAGCAAGCTGTTTGGATACGATTTCACGGTGGAATTTCGGCCGGGTCGCCTCAATACCGTCGCCGACGCTCTGTCTCGCCGCGATTATCATCCAGCAAGCTTAATGGCTCTCTCGGCACCCGCATTTGCCATCTTTCCAGAGTTACGCAATGAGGTTTTAACTTCCCCTGAACTACAGAAGCTGCGGTCTGACATTGAGTCCGGTGTTTTGGGCACTCCGTGGTCTCTCCAGGATGGTCTCATTCTGCATACTGGCCGTGTCTTCGTTCCAGCCACGTCGCCCGCGGTGCAGTCTCTCCTCACGATGGCCCATGCCGCTCACGAAGGAAATCAAAAGACACTGTGTCGATTGCGCAAGGATTTCCATATCCCTGGGGCGAAACAACTTGTGCAGGAATTCGTCCGCTCTTGTCTTGTTTGTCAGCGCAATAAGGTTGAGCACCTCCACCCCGCCGGTCTCCTGCAACCCTTAGAGGTCCCAAGTCAGCCATGGTCAGATATAGCAATGGATTTCATTGAAGGCCTTCCCCGTGTGCACGGCAAAACAGTCATCCTATCTGTCATTGATCGTTTTTCCAAATACGCCCATTTCCTTCCTCTCGCTCATCCATACTCAGCCACAACAGTTGCTCGCGTTTTCTTCGCTGACATTGTCCGTCTACATGGGATTCCATCATCAATTGTTAGTGATCGCGACCCAGTTTTTACAAGCAACTTTTGGCAAGAATTGTTCCGTCTTGCAGGCAGCCGGCTGCACCTTACCTCAGCTTATCACCCTCAATCAGATGGCCAAACCGAGGCAGTTAACAAAGTTATTACCATGTATTTGCGATGCTTAACAGGAGATCGGCCCCATCAATGGTTGGAGTGGTTACCTTGGGCTGAATATTGTTACAACACATCCTTTCATTCAGCTTTGCGGGAGACCCCTTTCAAAGTAGTCTACGGCCGGGACCCTCCAACACTGCGCTCTTATGACAGAGGAGCAGCCGCAGTTCAGGCCGTAGAAGCTTCCTTGCTGGACCGTGACAAATTCCTTCAAGATGTTCGTGATCGTCTTCTTCAGGCTCAACAATATGCAAAAAAGTACTATGACCAACATCACCGCGACATTTCTTTTGAGGTAGATGATTGGGTTTGGTTACGCCTCCTCCATCGGCCAGCAGCCTCGCTCGGATTCGCGGTGGGGAGCAAGTTGGGCCCTAAATATTTTGGACCTTACAAAGTCATTTCACGCATTGGATCAGTTGCTTACAAATTGGATTTACCACCATCTGCTAGACTGCATGATGTATTCCATGTCAGGTTATTGAAGAAGTTCCAGGGGGAACCACCGTCCACTCCTCCACCATTGCCCCCCCTCCATCATGGTCGCGTTATACCAACTCCATTGCGGGTACTGAAGACTGAACGCCGCCAGGGACAGCTGCAAGCCCTTGTTCAGTGGACAGGAGCACCGGTGGCCGACGCTACTTGGGTTCCATTGGGCTTTTTTCAGGACACTTATCCAAGCTTCAAGCTCGAGGACGAGCTTCTTCGCGAGGAGGGGAGAGATGTCATAGTCTACCGCCGCCGCAACCAACCCAAACCCTAATCCGGGCTGCGCCCAGACTCCTGTTACTCGGGCTCTGCCCAGTTCGTTTTAGATACGGCTTAGCCGTTAAGTTAGGAAGGATTGCTTAGGAGTCCTTGTTGGCCTTAAGCCGGACTCTTCTCTCTTATATAGCTATGTAATCTGCAACTTGGGGAGGATAAGAAATAAGAATTTAGTCTTTGGCCTTACCTCTTCTCTTCCGCATCTTCCTGCTGGCGACTCAAGGTCAGGGACGAACTGGCCGGCGTCAGGGCCAGGTTCTCCCGACGGTATCTCACCCCTACGCCCTAAGATCAAAGGACCATAACAAACGTAGATTGATTAATTTTCAGTAACTGATGTGAATGGATGTGAACGGATGATTGATTAATTTTCAGTAACTGATTTTTCCATTTGAACGGATGAATGGATGGCGTTACTTTTGTGTGACCATGTGAATGGATGGCTGAATTCCTATGAATGGTTTCAGTAACTGAAGATTGCACGAGTGAATTCCTATGCTATAAAACAATCACATCTACATAGCACTTCCGAAACAACATTTTTCCAATTTCCAAACCTGCTACGCCATGGCTAGTTCGGACGATGAGCCTAACGATTACACCGACGCCAACTTGGAGTTCGACGTCGACGCTCACGACTTTGATCCTATGGAAGCTCACGACGCCAACTTGGACTACGACAACGAAGCTCACGTCGACGTCAACGACTTTGATCCTATGGAAGCATACACTATAGATGATTTCATATTGGAGTCATCACTGTTAGATGCACATGCTGAGCGGATTATTACAAAGTTGAAGGCCAAAAGGGATGGAGAAACATCGCAGCCTCGCCGGCAACGTATAAGTGGTTCAAGACGTTACATACCAAGGAACCGTGAAGCAGGCAATGCAGATCTTGTGGCCAATTACTTCTCCGAGTCTCCTATCTACACCGACGAAATGTTTCGTAGGAGATTTCGGATGAGGAGGCCTCTCTTTCTACGAATTGTGAGTGCTCTTGGTGAATGGTCTCCTTATTTTACTAATAGATTGGATGCCACAGGCAGAGAAGGTCATTCGCCACTTCAGAAGTGTACCGCGGCTATCCGAATGTTGGCATATGGAACACCGGCGGATCAACTTGATGAGGTTCTGAAGATTGCTACTAGCACATCTCTAGAGTGCTTGGGCAAATTTGCTGAAGGAGTGATTGCAATGTTTGGTGAAGAGTACCTATGGCCTCCTACAAGCGACGAGGTTGAACATTTGTTACACGTTGCTGAGGCCCGTGGTTTTCCTGGCATGTTGGGAAGCATAGATTGTATGCACTGGGCATGGGAGAATTGCCCGATAGCATGGCGGGGCCAATTTACTCGTGGCGACAAGGGTGTTCCCACAATGATACTTGAAGCAGTGGCGTCACATGATCTTCGGATATGGCATGCATTTTTTGGTACCGCAGGATCCAACAATGATATCAATGTATTAAACAAGTCAACATTGTTCATTGAAGCATTGAAAGGGGAGGCGCCTCGTGTCCAGTTCACACTAAACGGCAAGCAATATGACACAGGATACTATCTCGCTGATGGAATTTATCCTGAGTGGGCGGCATTCGTGAAGACAATACCACTTCCTCAGACGGCAAAAGAAAAGTTATTTGCAGCTCGTCAGGAAGGGGCAAGGAAGGATGTTGAGCGAGCATTTGGTGTTTTACAGTCTCGTTTCAATATTGTACGTCGCCCAGCTCGTTTGTGGAAACAGACGGACGTCGTCAACATAATGGTGGCTTGTGTCATTCTCCACAATATGATTGTTGAAGATGAGAAGGAAATGGCAGCTATTCCTTTGGACTTGAATGAGAGCCCGGGAGCATCATTAGTTCTACCACCGGAAGTGAGTAGCTCAACCGATCCTTGTTTTGCTGAGGTATTGCGAAGGAATTCCACCATTCGTGACCAGCCGACGCATATGCAGCTGAAGAAAGATTTAGTCGAGCATATATGGCATCGCTTTGGCGATAATTAGACTTGTTGATTTTTTATATATATTACAGAATGAAGCATTATCTACGTGTACTTAAAAATCTTGAATCACAAAATATAGTACAAGTTCCTTGTTGTGCTGCTAAAAATACCACGTAACAGTATTACACTAGTTGAGATCGAAGCATTTTATTTTTTTACGCCACTAGCTCAAAGAAGCAATATAAAATAACATGTAGCAGATTTTATACAATGGATCCTAGCACAAAAAGGTCACATGCACAAGTTTAGTATGATGTGGAGTACTTAGGAGCTTGTGTCGGGCTCAACCCTTGTACTTGCCTGTATGAAGTGTTGTCTCTTGATGATGTGGAGTGCTTAGGAGCTTGTGTCGAGCTCAACCCTTGTACTTGCCAGTATGTATCACCATCCACCTCCCATGCTAGGGATCCCAAGGGTCGTCCGGCCGGAGCTCGAGACCCGACTAGCCCGACGGTGGTTATGCCCTTGATGATGCGCGGCTGGCGGCGGCCTGCCTGCGGGCGTCAGGACCGCGCATCATCGCTGCCGGCTAGTGGGATGATGGGGCCGTGGGGCCACGTTTTGGCGAGGTGCATGTTTAGGCTGCGTACGGTACCCCCGGCGAGGCGGGAAATTACCAATAGTTGGAGAATTAACCGCTGCAGAATTTCGCAGGCCTGAACCGAAATTCAGAAACGGGTTGTTTTTGTACGTGATTTTTGACAAGGCGAATTGACGTATTTGGTCGAGCTGTAGTCAGGCTGGTGCTACTATCATTTAACCATGTCGAGGCAGTGAGGTTCTTGCAGGGCTCGATGGACGTACAGTAAGGTCCACGTGAATGTCCAACGCTGAACATCATGCCAAGCCCAAGATTGCAAGCGTGACCAAGTATTTGGAGTGCTCTGATCTAGTTAGCATCGAATTAGATACGCGTTTTCTGAATAGAAGCTTTCAACTTTCGTGGTATTGGCAAAAGGAGGGGAAAAAAGAAACATGCAGACCCTTAGCCATACATTACTATTTCATCCTAAACTCTATGCGCGCTATTAAATTGGTGTTTTTCAGCCTGCAGGTTTTCTTTTTCACATTGTTATTGTTCAAGTGCGTGAGTATTGTAACAGCTCGAAAATTTTCTTTGACCACCTAGACTCAGATTCGTTGTGTTCAAGAACTGTATGGACATGCAAGTCACTTGTGATGGCCCAGCTCGACAGTGGAATAATAAAGGTTAAGAGTAGTTTTCCCCAACCTTGAACAGTTGATCTTCCGTTCAAATGGTTAGAAAAGCATAGGGTCCCGTCCAGTGCCTGCTGTCATTTTAACAATAATAAAAGCGATCAGCGCCGCCATGATCTTGGCTAAGCAAGTGCATATACAAAGCAACTTTTATACGGTACAAGGGACATTGCCCCCCTCATATATACACGGAGTGCATGGAGCAGCAGCAGAGCATCTCCTCCACTGACCGACGTGAGGTCTGTACTTGTGTAGGGCCGATATAGCAACAGAGAAAAGGTAAATTGTGCCTTTAAATTTTCGTCCAAGTATTCCACTAAATTTTACTTCAATAGTTATGAAAAAGTTATGAAGATCAAGAAGCCAAAAATCCAAAAATTTCTGGAGCTATTGAAAATTTCAGTCCATGAATAGTGATATCAGAACTATTTCAAATTAAAAAAATCAGGTAACTTTCGATCTGTCAATCCAAAACACTTGAAACTTAAACCACAGCTAGTTCAAGACCATAGGAACTTATTCCAATAAAAAATTTGAAAGAACTTGAGAGATTTGGGATATTTTAGTTCTGAAGCTCTACTACACTAAAATAAGCTCAAAATCTAAAATTGAGCTAACTTTCAAACCAAAACTCGAAATCACTTGAAATTCGATACACACCTTCTATAGAATGTCAAAAACCTATTCTAATCAATAATGAAGAAAATTATTGCCAAAGTTCTGACTTTTTTTCGTTTGAAGGCATATTGCACAAAAAACGGGTTGAAAACCTAAAACGGTGAATACGACTTACTCGTGGGTGAATGATGCACAAGATGACTTTAGATGTATTTTCACATGTCACAGCAAGTTAGAACACCAAAGAAATCAAGCTAAAAACACTTAGATCAAGAAATCACTTGATGGATAAAAAACGTGCAGAAACCAAGTTTCTTGATGAACTTGCTACTAAAGTGCTTATATGGCTGAAGATTGATTTTTTGAGATTATCTTCATCTCTTATATGTCCTCGGCACAGCAAGATCAAGAAGAGAGAAGAAAAGATATCAAAACCAACTAAATCAAATTAAGAGATAACTATGGAGATGATCAAAGAATAACGCATTGCCACTTGAGGAGATAAGTTTTACAGCCACTCTGTAATACCTCACATACCAATATGTAATATTACTATGGAACGTCATTGCCAAAGTAAAGAATAAATAATAAAAGCAACAATAGAAATCACAAGAAAATTAAAACTTTAAAAATACTTTAAAAGGGAACCAACGGAAGGTAAAATAAATGTTTGAAACATAGGACTAGTCCACTTCTAACCAAATGAATAATAAATGAAACAACAACTAGTAGCAATCCACAGTGCTGAAAACTTGAGTGCTCCCACCCATGCATGATGCTATCACTCCACTGGTCTTTTACCTGAGAATGAAAAGAGCAAGCATGAGATTTAGAAATCTCAGCAAGTACCCAACAACGGTCACAACACGGTGAGTAAAGAACAAGTAATGCAAGCAACTAATTGACACAGGTTAATTTCAATGAAACTAGCTTTCAGGGACACTGATACCTTTCAACGATGGGGATAACAGAAATGTAGAACCAAGGTAATTGTTATTTAGCAAATTATGGCAAAGGCACCAGCGATTGCCTCCCACATATTTGGTTATACGAGAATAGTCAAGCACATCATTGTCCTCGACTATATAACCGTAGATGGGGTGTAATATCTTGAGTAACGAGAGTGTACGACCCCCCATACGTTACCAGGTGGGTGGAAATCTCCCCTATATATGGATAACCCTGGGCCAGGTAATTGTTAGTTCCTTTATTAGTGAGTTAACCGAGAATTTTTATAACTGCCAGAGATTAACCAAGAATGTTGATAACTGCCAGAGATAGAGGTAACGGAAAGGTTGCGACCGCGAGGTACTTGCCATGAGCACGCTCGGCGAACACGCTGCACGAAGAATCTAGAATGCACAACTACACGAATGATCCCTCAACAGTTGCGTGAGATCCTACACAATGGAATGGAAAGCAACCGATCAGACATAGATGAGTTCGATAAAGAGACAACAGGAGATAAACTTGATTGGAGAGGAAGCAGGTTCGCTAGCCCCACGGCCGTGCGAAACACCGTCCGGCCAAATGAAAGGCTATTTGGCTGTGCGAACGGTTGTTCAGCCGAGCGAAACACCGTTCGCCCGTGCGAAACACCATTCGGCCAAGCGAACGATGTTTGGCCACGCGAACGGCTATTCGACTGAGCGAAATGTCATTCGGTCGTGCGAACGCCTTTGCCACCATGGCCACCGCCGCCATGTCGGGCTACTGGCCGACTGCCACCGTGGCGCCCCTGCGGCCACTGTTGGTCCCGCCTCCACTAGCGATGCCACCATCGATGGCCAATAGGCCCGCACGCCAAAACAGAGGGAGAGAGATGAGGAATATATGGGTTTTTGAGAGTGATATTGAGATAAAGGTGGGAGAGATGTAGGAATAGGGGAGAGATATAGGTAAGATTTTTGAAATGTAGATTTTTAGGGTGCTACACACTCCAACTTGGAAGGCAGAGAGCACACCACAAACACTCAACTCTTAAACCCTAACCCTTCATATAAGAGCACAAAAGAGATGGATTGGATGATTAACACAAGTCTCTACCCCAATCCATTTATATAGGTGGGCTAACCAGCCACACCTAGCCCTTAGTAGATACTACCCACTTAGCACAATAGGGGAATCCCGATAACCCCCACACACATGGATTTTACTGACACATATTCACTTATGAACGCTTTTTAAAGCGCATAAGCCCAAATGCGCTAAGTCCTAAGCCTTGATCCATCTCGATTAAACTAGCTTCTCCTTGACCTAAACCACTCTCCTAAGCACCACTCAAGCACCGCAGCTTTCATCCAAAGTAGTTTTCGGTATTTTAACCAAACTACCAAAATGTCCTTTCTTGATCGGGTCTTCATCTTCCATTGCAAGCAATTGCTATGCTTGCCACGTGTAGATGCACCACTGTCTTGTGATGCGTCGGCAAGTCTCTCCCACTTCGGTTCCGCTGGACCACGTCTCACTTGGATCGACCAAGCCACATGGTGCAACCTTGCCGTTCGAATCTGCCTTCAACATTTCCTACCTTTCTCGTGCCATGCTTGAACTCACCTTCTTACCTAGTATCCTCAATCGTTCTCGATCCCAGCTCCTCTATGAGCGTAGCCCCAATTCTTGTCATTGACCATGGTTGACTCCAAACAACCCTGCACATCCAAAAATAAAAAAATCGTTTCTGGACACAAGTTATTCACAACTTGACCCACGTTAGCAATAACATAGCTTATGCAATCTATAACCACTGACCTAGGTCACGAAATCATCCTATGACTCAAAATTTCTAGAATCGTCCATTTCTGCAAGTTATAAAAAATATGCAATATGGAAATTCCAAATTTTCACTCCTCCAATATGACAATGGTTCATCATAACAAAACCATAGACCTTCTCTCATATTCCTTCTATCTCCCCCTTGATAAACCCATTGATAATTTCAAAAAAATACAATTTTGAGGTGGGTTTTTTACAATAGAAAAGGGGAATATACAAATATAACTCAAAATGGTTATAAGAGAAATACAAAGACTTAAAATGACCATATGAGACAGAAATAGACTGAAGCATTCAAAATCAACAAGTTTTTCACACAAAGCTTGAAATCCACCAATTGAGTCGAGAAATCTAACCCTAGGTCCATATTAAAGAACAATTGTTCAACTTGACCTTGGTCATAGTGAGAAGAGATAAAAAGATCGAGAATCACAACAACACAATAAAGCTCTAATTTAGTGAGTTTTTGCACAAAAAACTCCAAATCATGCTCTAGATATGGATTTTTACTAATCTTTCTCCCCTTGACAGTGGAGTCATAAAGATGCAGGGAAGAAGATAGAGCATAAATGGAATGAAATGGTTGCATTTTATTCATTTTTAGCATTAGGAGTCATGAAAATTATCCAAAGTAATTATACAAGTATTACACTAAGCCATATTATGTGAAAGAGCTATATAAATCATGACAAACTATATATAGTAAAGCTAAATCCAAATAAGCAATAATCTAAAATTTCAATGGATTTTTAGCATGTTAAATTGCTCAAGATCATAGTTTAGCGAAAGTTATCAAAAAATGAGCCAAGTCATGTCAATAAACTAAATGAAACCAAAAGGCTACAATTGAGTCAAATTAGAGTGCTATAAGTTCAATGTTGAATCATTTTGTTCAAACACTTGGTACCACTTGTAATTGAGTAAATTTAGCATATTTGGCATTTTCTGAAAATCATGTTTGGCTTTATCTTAGCAAAGCAAGTCTTAGATAGGAGCCATCTACAACTGGCTCCTAAGCTTCAAACATTTTTCACTGATTTTATTTTCTTAACCATGTGCTAGATCTCAAGCCTTATGTGACCACCCCAAGCAAGAGGCTTAAAGAAGTGGTCTTGGTCATCCAAAATTACCCTTGAGTTCATATCTAGTGCAATGGAAAGTAGTCTCATGAGAAAGAATTGGTGAGATCAGTTTTTTCGCATAAAAGATATTATTTTATATTTTCTTGACTTAGTTCAAGAACAAGGAGCTAATACTAACTCATGCTTCAATAAAGAACTAATATAGCTCAATTTAAAGCTTAATTTAGATTCAAGACTCAAATTAGCCTTTTTGATATGGCATAAATTATACAAGGATCACTAGATCAAGACTAGTCACAAATCCAACAATACATAATTTAATTCATGTTCACATTTAATAAAAACTAGCATGGCAAAAGTTAAGTTTCACATAGAAAGACATGATAAATCTAGCAAACTAACACAAGGTATAGCAAGATGTAAAGCGAGATATCATGTTACACAAGGATAATAAGTCAAAACTCCATGTATTTATATTACAATGCATATTGCTGAATTTAAAATACAATATGGTACAATGGATACAAAAAAGACAAACTCCCCTCGAAACAGGCCAAAAAGACTAATAACCCCCAACTCTTCCCGCAAAGAAGCAAAACTAGAAGAATCAAGAGCCTTAGTAAAAATATCCACAACTATTGCTCGGACTCTACAAAGTGAAGCACATCACCCTTCTCTACATGGTCTCTAAGGAAATGGTATCTAATGTCAATGTGCTTGGTCCTAGAGTGTTGCACTAGATTTTTGGTAATGTTTATGGCGCTAGTGTTGTCACAGAAAAGAGCAACACTATCTAAGGCCAACCTATAGTCTCACAGAGTAGATAAGACCCAGAAAGCCTGAGAACAGCTACTAGCAGTAGCTACATACTCCGCTTCAGCATCAGATTATGCAATAGAGGACTACTTTCTAAATGACCAAGAAATAAGAGATGTGCTTAAGAGGTGATAGATGCCATAAGTACTCTTTCTATCAACTCTACACCCCTAAAATCAGCATAAAAACCCAAATGAAAAGTGCAGAATCAAAAGAATACCAAAGTCCAAAATCAAGAGTGCTCTTAACATATCTGAAGATGCGATGCACTGCTTGACGATGAGAAGCACGAGGGGAAGCCTGAAATCGAGTGCACAGACACACAACAAACTGTATGTCTAGCCTCGACACCGTGAGGTAGAGGAGAGAGCCAATCATACTACGATACTCCTTCTGGTCAACGGGCTCTCTATCCTCATCAGGATACAGCGCAGTCGAGGTGGCAATTGGAGTAGATATTGGCTTGCTGCTTCCCACATCGAAGCGTCGAAAAAGGTCCCTCGTGTACTTGCTTTGATGAATGAAGGTCTCTTATTTTAGTTGCTTGACTTGAAGACTAAGGAAGAAGGTCAGCTCGCCCGTCATACGCATCTCAAATCCCTTGCTCATAGAATCTGAAAATCTGGATACCAAAGCATGACAAGAACTACCGAATATGATGTCATCCACATATATCTGAATAATCAAGAAGTCACTACCATGCCTGAGAGTGAACAAAGTTTTATATACCATTCCCATTTTAAATTCATTCTTAAGTAAGAAACTCTTAAGCCTATCACACCAAGCTCTAGGAGTTTGCTTCAATCCACACAAGGCTTTGGAAAGCTTGCACACATTGTCTGGGAACTTGGGATTTTCAAACTCAAGTGGTTGCTTGACATAGACCTCTTCTTTTATGAAACCATTAAGAAAAGTACTCTTGACATCCATTTGAAAAAGGTTGAAGCTCTTAGATGCCAGGAATGCTAGCAATATACGAGTGGCCTCTAATCTAGTTACAGGTGCAAAGGTCTCTTCAAAGTCTAAGCCCTCACCTGTAAGACCCTTGAGCTACAAGCCTAACCTTGTTGCGAACTACCAACCCATCCTTACTTTACTTATTCTTGAACACCCATTTTGTTCCAATTGTGTTGTGATTAGGTGGAGGTTCAACTAAGGTGCAGACTTGATTTCTTTCAAACTTTTCAAGCTCTTCATACATGGCATTGACCCAGGAGGCATCAGATAAATCATGGGTGACATCTCAGGGTTTAAAAGACACAACAAAAGCAGAATGTGCATGAGAATCTGGAGAGATAAACCTAGAGTAAGTGACTCGCTCATAGAGATCCCCAATCATCTACTCCTGAGGGTATCATCGTTGAATATGAGGAGGGGATCCCGGTGTAGACTTGGTCTCTACCTCATAGGCTGTGGAGGTAGGAATAGAGCCACTCAAAGCATCGGCAAGAGGAGACTATTCTCCTGAAGCTAGAGAGGTAGAAGCAGCCTCTCCAGCCAACTCATAATTGACTAGAGGATGGATTGGCTCCTCATCCTCATTGTCAAGGTCGTCATCGATGAAGATGCTCTCACTCTCACCAAGTATCTGTGTACCTGTACCGTTGGGTCTAGTATCAGGACTAGCCTCATCAAAAGTAACTTCACATGTCTCAATAATTTTGTTAGTATCCAAATTAAAGACACGATAGCCATGGGAATGAGCAGGATATCCTTCCCCAGAACTCATCCAAAAACTCATCGGGCTTTTGCTCAATCTTGGTGTATTCTTTCTTGATTTGATTCTGTCTCACTTCCATGATTACAATAGAGCCCTCATGGTAGTCAGAGAGGGTCTTCCAGCTCTCGTAAGCATATCTCAAGTGAGAGACTCACTCAAACTCGGATCGACTGAGCCCCTAAATTAGGAAGATGTGTGCCTTGCAGTTTGCCTCCACATCAGGAGAAGTTACATTGTCGTCGGTCGGCATAACGTAAGGGTTTTTGACCTCACGCAAAATTGCGTACCCTTGGGCCTCAATGTAAACGTGCATGCGAGACTTCCAATATGAGAAATCGACTCCATTAAACACATATAGCTTGCTTGAATAATTGTTTGCTTCCATGGCTCCTAAAATCGGTTAAGATCAATGAGAAGAGCTAACTGGGTTCTGATACCATTTTTAGGACTGATGTGGCAACAGAGGGGGTGAATGGTGCCTTCAAAATTTTTCCTAAGTATTTCTATAATCTTTACTCCAATATCTATAAGAAGCTATGAAGATTAAGAAGCCAAAAATCCAAAAATTTCCGTAGTTACTGAAATTTTCGGCCATTGAATAGTGATTTTAGCATTATGTCAAATTTAAAAAATAATGTAACTTTTGATCCGCCGATTCAAAAGACTTAAAACTTAAACCACAACTAGTTCAAGACCTTAGGAACCTATCTCAATAAAAAAACTTGAAAGAATTTAAGAGATTTGGGATATTTTGGTTCGTGCAGCTTTGCACACCAAAATTGGCCCAAAACCTAAAATTAAGTTAACTTTCAAACCAATGCTCTAAATCACTTGAAATTTGGTGCACATCTTCTATAGGATGTCAAAAACCTTTTTCAATCAACAATTAAGAAAATTATTGCTAAAGTTTTAATCATTTTCCATTTAAATGCAGATTGCACCAAAAAGGGTCAAAAACCTAAAACGGTGGATACGACTTGCTCGTAGGTGAATGATGGTCAAGATGGCTTTGGATATATTTTCACATATCATAGCAAGTTCGAACACTGGAGAAATCAAGCCAAAAACCCTCAGATCAAGAAATCACTTGACGGATCGAAAATGTGCAAGAACCGAGTTTCTTGATGAATTTGCTACCAAAGTGCCTAGATGGGTGGAGATTAATTTTCTGAAATTATCACCATCTCTTACACGTCCTTGGCACAACAAGATCAAGAAGAGGGAAGAGAAGAGATTAAAAACAACCAAATCAAAAGCGAATCAATCAAACAAGAGATAGCTATGGAAATGATCAAAGATTGATGTATTGCCATATGAGGAGGTAAGTTTTATAGCCACTCTTTCTTGGAGGACAGAGAGCACATCACAAACACTCAACTCTCAAACCCTAATCTTAAACATAATAGCACAAGAGAGATGGATTAGATGGTTAATTCAGGTCTCCATCCTAATCCCTTTATATAGGTGGGCTAACCAGCTATACCTAGCTCTTAGTGGATACTATCCACTTAGTACAATGAAAAAATCTGATGACCTAACACACATGGGTTTTACTCACACATGTTCACTTATTTACGCTTTTCAAAGCACATAAGCCCGAATCTGCTCCTTAACCTTGATCTATCTCAATCAAATCAGCTTCTCCTTGACCTAAACCGCTCTCCCAAGCAATGCTCGAACACTGCGGTTCTGATCTAAGGCAGTTTTCAGTTTTCTGGCCAAATTACCAAAATACCTTTTTCTTGACCGGGTCTTTATCTTCCATTGCAAGCAATTGCTATGGTTGCCATGTGTAAGTGCACCACTAGCTTGCTACATGTCGGCAAATTTCTCCCGCTCCGATTTTACCGGATCACGCCCCACTTGGACCGACCAAATCACATGGTGCAACCATGCCGTTCGAACTTGTCTTCAACATTTCTAGCCTTTCTCATGTCATACTTGAGCTCACCATCTCACTCGACATTCTCAATAGTTCTGGACCTCATCTCCTCCATGAGTGTAGCCCTAATCCTCGTCATTGACTAGAGTTAACTGCAAGTGACCTTGCACATCCAAAGACAAAGAAATCGTTTTTGGGCACAAATTATTCTCAACTTTAACCCATGTTAGCAATAATATAGCTTATGCACATTATAACCACTGATCTAGCTTACTAAATCATCATATGACTCAAAATTCCAAGAAAAAATCATCTATTTGTGCATGTTGTCAAGAACAATATACAACACTTAAAACATGATCGCAATTTTCGGGTATTGGCTAGCTACACATTAATTAATCATGATCGCAATTGAAACATGATGCCAAGCCCTTGAAACATGATCGCAATTTTTGGGTATTGGCTAACTACACATTAATTAATCATATACAACACTTAGTAGTAATGCCACTTGATTTAACACATTCTATTTTTTGCAGTGCCACCAGCAGCAGCCGGGCAACACGTGTGGATACTACGTGTGCCACCATATGAGACTACTCATCGATTCCAGCAAGATCACCACTCCTAAGGTTTGTCAATCTTTCCACATTTATTTCATACATGTCAAGTTTTATATGTGCGCGCGTTGATATTCCTATCGACAGGCTGCGCCCATCTCTACATCTGCATTGACACAGCCGGATTTAGCAAAAATTCGAGAAGAGTTCATTTGGTTTTTGTGGACTAAAGTCGTAAGATCAAATGGAGAGTTCCACTGCCCAGAATGATTTTTTATTGTAATTCTAAGTGCAAATGCAGTGTAGATCTTTTACAATTGTGTATTTGTTAATGGATATTTTATTTCAATTCAATGAATTGATTTGCGAAATGGATGCTATATGTTTGTGAAATGAAGTGCGTTGTCAATTGGATGTTTTATGTCTGTGAAATGAATTGAGATGTGAAATGTATCTGAAATGAAATGAGATGTGTGAATTGTATATGTTTCATGTCTGTGATTATCTGCTTGTTTCAGAGGGCATGGCTAGCATTTCCTGAGGCTAGCCAATAAACAGAAATGTATTTAGGGGTTGAAGGGAATATCACAGATAAAAACCGTCTGTGATAGCTGATAATCACAGATGGTTTTACTTAAAAACCGTCTGTGATGATCAGTATCACAGACGGTTTTTAACTAAAGTTAAAAACCGTCTGTGATGATCAGCTATCACAGACGATTTTTACTCAAAAACTGTCTGTGGTAATAAGTATCACAGACGGTTTTTAACTCAAAATCGTCTGTGATTATCAGCTATCACAGACAGGTTTTACTCAAAAACCGTCTGTGATAGCTGATAATCACAGACGGTCCGAAAATCGTCTGTGATGACCTTCGATTATCACTGACCCATAAATACAGACGGTTCACAAAACCGTCTGTGATGACGTTTTCGAACCGTCTGTGATAACCTTTTCTGTAGTAGTGTGTTTTGCCATGAGTACACTAATCCACTCCGTATATTATTCACAACAAAGTTTTTAGTGCCCTCATCAGAGGTTATACATTCGCGGTAGCAAACAAAGTTGAAAAACTAATTCTTACATGCAGTGTTAATAATTATTTAAACTTAGTACTAGATGAAAGCATTTGTACGATATTCCAAACGCAAACACATTAAGCAGCCACGACATGCATTGAGCACCACGTCTTGTTTTTTGTGAGATCGATGGTTGAACGACATTGTTTGAACTTGCAGGCCGCAGTTGCACATAGTTTGTACCTCGCTCATGTTCGATCATAGCCATTATATTGTAACTTTTTTTATTTGAAACTTATGACGACGCGCGTAGGTAGCTAATCATTTCCAAGATCTAGAAGACTATAGGACACCGATCTAGTGGCTATTTATGCAGAAGAAATGGTCATGAATGCTTAATGGAGATCAAAACCAAAAGG
Organism: Dendrocalamus latiflorus; assembly: GCA_017311315.1. Classification (NCBI taxonomy): domain Eukaryota; kingdom Viridiplantae; phylum Streptophyta; class Magnoliopsida; order Poales; family Poaceae; genus Dendrocalamus; species Dendrocalamus latiflorus. Next base: position 39,549,516 of record CM029664.1, read on the forward strand.
GACAAGATATTACAGTGCACCAAGCTAGCTACATGCACGACATGGACCATACATATGCTTTGTGAAGCAGAAGCACTACTCTACGCACTCCTACTACAGTGCGACATATATAAACACCTGTGGTAACAGGCCGATACAGGCAACAGGAACTACGTACCCTTTGGACTATTGAGCAATGTGTGCACGCAACATGGCAGGACTGTTTAACGTCCTTCATGGTTCATATCATATCAACACATCACTGGTGCAAACATATAAAGGTGTCTTTCGGTCGGATTGAAATAAACTAGCTTATAACTAAATTACATTATAGTTAACTAAAATTATACTGTAACTAATAATGGCTTATTTGATGTAACTAAAATTTGAAAATTTAAAATAGAAAAAATAGATTAGCCACGACACAAATAAATACAGAAAAAAAACGGGCAAAAAAAGCTAAAAATCAGAAAAGAACGAAATTTATAAATAATAAAAAATAAGTAAGAAACCACAAGCTTAAGCGGGGCGAAAAGGGAAGAACATATGGGCCGAAAATAATAGTGTATTTTCAAGCTCCAGTGGGGTGAGTTTTTTTTCTTCACAAGTTGACTTTGTTTATTTTGATCTCACAAGAGTGCAACGAATTAAATTATTAATCGCTTTTGCCTTGAATTGTTTAGCTGTTCAGTAATCCGAAGATAAAAACAAGTTGGATGATTTAAACTAATTTGAGAACTTAGGCCCAACAGCCTTAAAATATAATTTGAGAACACACAAAACGTGCAATAAAACCAACAAAAATACAAGAGTACTTCCATCTGTCAAATGTGCATGGTGCACCTAATATTCAGGCGGATCTATCCGTACTACAAATTTGTTGATTTCAAATTACTCAACTGCAAGAATCATTTCCTAATATACTTGTGGATCAGCAAATTTGTTCAAATCAAACTTGCAATAATGCTTGACATGATGCCAACAAAGCAAGAAAAAGTTTATGCAGGATAGACCTGTAAAATGGGTTATTCCAAAGATATTTGAAAAGAACGTCTAAAAAAAGGAATTTGAAATGAATATTATCGGCCTCTATTCCAAGGCCATCATGTAGGAAAAAATCAATAGGGTTCAAATCCTTAGGTTTTGCATATATATGTTGAACCTTACTAGTCAAGATGGTCTCTCTGAGTACATATCATTTTGCCATCAACTGAGTATCTCTAAAAGATGAGGAGGCCATACAGAATCTTTTTTGCCTTCCTGTTATTTTGTGTTGATACAGAAAAGTACATACAAGTACCAGTGCAAATTCATACATGAGCATGAGTACATGAAATGGCAAAGTTTGACTCATCAGAAATAGACAAGACGGAGATCCCGTACTGTTTGGGACATATTACAAGTACCAGTGCCTCAAAAGTTACATAGAAATCTGCCAAACTAAATCCAAAATATCTACTTACTAGTTAAAGAACGCCAGAAAGTAGATTCTGCTAGCGTACTTGTATTTTCTGAATTACCCAGAAGAATCAAGCTTTATTTCTTATGGCGTAGAAAGAACAATTAGTAGCTGCAGCATGTAGATTGTGCGTACATTGAATTTTGCCTTGAACAACCCCAATAGTATCCCCTTGAGATGATCTCAACAATCACTCCACACGAACAGGTGGACAAGAAAATTTTCCAGTTACAAATTTGCAATGCTGGTAATGTTGACATTTGGAATACATACATGTTCTTTACTTGAATAGAGTAGGAGCAAATAGTAGACGTCCCACTTGAATAGAATCAGACGGCTTGAAAATGTAGATGGGAAACCTTTCTAGGTAACTGTAGGTGGGAAACCTTTGTAGATGGAAAGCCCAATATCAGAGCTACTGAATAACCCAAAGCATAGTTCACGACCTGCAGATTTCTTTTGGAAAAAAACTAAATCTTGAAATTAAAAACATCAAGAGAAAGATGATAATGATGTCAAGACTAAAAGAATATCTGACCTTTGCTCACCAAATAAAAAAATGCAGTAAATCGTACAGAAACTCAAGATCAGACTTCGAAAGATGATTTCATGCACACGTATTTTGAGCAAGGGAGCACCCTTCAGTCCAACCACAAACGGCCCAGAGGTAAATTTTAGCTCCCGCGCCATCCAGTCGGCTACCAAGACATGCACTCCTCCATGATTCTTGGTAGGTGAATGGATGAGTCGGCAGCTAATAAAACCCTACAGCCATCTGAGAGTGGACTGAAGAGAGCTCTCTTACATAAGACACAATCTTACACCCCCAAATGAGGAGAAAACTACAAATACAACGGAAAAGATGACCCTTCGCATTTGCTGACCCAGTTTAGCATCTCATAGAAAGTACACGGAAGGTCACCTAGCTTGAACTTGTTATTCATAATAAGAGAAATCTAGTTTTTACATCAAGATTATTGAAAGGCACACCAAGAAATTAGATTAAGAGGAAAATATCAGAAGAGCTTGCAGGCCTGGAGTAGCACAAGTGGAAGGGGGAAAACGTAGAGAAGAGGGGTCAGAGAAAGAAGGTTTCTTGTATTTTTTTGGGCTAGCTATAGCTTGGGAGTTGGAAGCTGGAGCAATGGTAGTTCATGGATCCGAACACGAGAGGTCTTAAATAGTCAAGGAGGGAGGAGCTGACATCATTGCAGCCAGTACAGCGTGTAGCTAGTAGCCTATAGGGCCACAGCTGGCCTACATGTACTGCTTTATTTTGGGTTGAAAAATAATGGTTAATTGCTAAAATTGTGTTATATCTAGCTGAAATTATACTGTAGTTAAAGATGATTTATTTGGCGTAATTAAATTTAAAAATTTTAAAAATAGAAAAATATGTTAGTTCATCATGGACAACGCAAACGAATACGAGAAAAAAAAGAAATGGCAAAAAAGCTTAAAAAACTAAAAAATCAGAAGAAAAAAAAGACAAAATTTATAAATAATAAAAAATAAATCAAAAATTAAAAGTTAAGTTGAAACGAGCGGAACGTAAGTATGGTACTTTCTCGTGTGTGGATTTTCCACCGATGTATTGGGAGCCCATTGGAAAAATCAGCCAACCTGTCAATCACCTGTTTCATTGGTATCTCTGGTTTAAAATTAAGAATTGACGAGCATTTATGTGCTATATTTATTTGTTGCCAATTTTTTGGCTGGTCATGTTGACAACTCTAAATTCAATGTCTTCGTAATTGTTGCCTGAATCTTGGCAAAACTGATTTATGACCGAATTTTAGTCATACTGGAGCATCCAATTTTAGAAGCATACAATTTTGCACATATCAAACAAACCTGATGTTTCCTCAACCTCACAAGTACGTCCAGCCACTGCTGCATGTGTTCAGTTGACATCCAGTCTTTTCTTCTTCAATCTTCTTTTGTAGAGGCAGCAGCCAACGCATACATGAGAGTGCATGGGCGTTCGGGTAGGAGTATGGTTAGGCTGTGGAGCAGATTTGAATACAAGCTTTTACTTAAAAGTTATGGGGTCTATTCTTTTTAACTGGAACTTACGATTTTTGGCTGCGGTTTGTGGCTTTTGAGATGTTCGTACGAGAGATTATAGAGTACAGAAACTCACGTGTGATTTTTATCGATATAAATGAAGTCGGTACAGTATGTATTACAATTAACTAGTAGACACTATTTTAAAAAGATACTCTATTTAAAAGCTAGTTACTGTAGAAAAATCGAAAAATAACTTTTAAAAATTAAAAAGAACATGTCCAATTGACATGCACAGCTCCTCGTGTTCTGACCTATTTTTCCTAAGCAAAACTTGAAAAAGCATTCCACGTCCTCCATCCCTTTGTCAGCTTTCAGTTCAACCGATTTTAAATTCCTTCCTGAAGCACAACAGTTCCAAGATGAATATATTAATCTCTGTCCACTTCTTTTTAGGCAAAGCTGCTACTAAATTATAAATGTTCTTTGTTGTGTGTTTGACTATTTTCATGGAATATTTGTCTCCAAAAAAAAATTCTAGTCAGATCTCTTGTTGTAGTAGTACATTTCCATGGAATAGCTTGTTTCTAAGCTTGTCATTCTACAATTTTGAGCTTTATTAACGAGTTAAAAGGCAGATTTGGCACTGTTATCGTCCATATTTACAAAAATAGATATATACACATCGTATTGACAAAAATATCGCTTATGTCGTTCGGTGGACGGGCGGCAGTGCCCGTGAGGCGACACGCGGCGCAGCCGCCGACGGCAGACGCCTGCCGTCCCCCACCAGACGGTAGGCAACCTGTCGCCCGGTGGGGGGATGGCGGTGAGGGGGCGGCAGGTGATTAAGCCGGCTTAATTACCTACCCTAATTTTTTTTGCTTAGTATTTGTTTAAATTTTTAAATATATCAAACAAGCTCCAAAAAATTACAAAAAGTTATTACAGTCTCACGACATAACGTACATCATAGTATAATTGTTTGGTAATTTTATCCATTGTGAATATTGCTCAAAAAAATTCATATAGTTTTGATATTTGTATGAGTTTTTACATATAGCAAACGTGCTCCAAAAATTAAGAAATTTTATATGAAGCCTTTCGACAAACCCATAGTTATTGTGTAATCTTTTGAGAATTTTATGTGGTCCACAGAAATACCAGTCTATCCATAGTGTACGGCGTTGCCCGCTCCCTCCTTCGGACATGTGTTGGCTTCACATAACATCCCCCCTCGCCCGCTCCCTCATCCGCACAAATGTTAGTTTAGCCATGTCGTCCTGCCTCGTTTGCACCGTCGTGCGCACATATATCACTTTTACCGTGCTATCCCCTATCGATTATCGTGGTGCATGTCAACAATGCGTCCGTAATTTCAATGGTAGCCGATGTTACTTCCGATGCCCACACTTTGGGGGTACAATTAGCTAATAGTTTATTTTCTCTTATTGGTAATAGAGCTTTCATGTTAACCCTCCTTTCATGTAGATGGCGAAATATGACTTCGTCCGCTGGATCGATCCTCCCCATGAACACTATGCTGCGAGTTACATGGATACACTATAGGAGCGAATTTTAGAGATGGAGGTGTGGATTGACAGTCACAATGAGGAGAATGGTGACCTCCAGCAACAGATGTAGTGCAAGAGGGGCAACGAGGAGGCTGTTAATATAGGAAGTTCGTATGATCCCACATGTTGTTGTGCGAACCCTAGTTGCATATGTGTGTGCCTCTACAACGATGGCCTGCAACATAAGAGGCGTCCCCCACTGCAACACTCCATGTAGGTACCATGAGACACCTTCTACCAATAGGCATGTGTAGAGAAGGTTGTAGCATGTAGCTCGTGATTATGTTCAATGTTGTAAGGCATGTAACTGAATGGTGTACGCGTCATTGTGGTTGTTGTTTTTTGAGTGGACTGTTCAAATGATGTGTCACGTGCATTAAGCTAGAAGGGTCGATATGCATTGAACAAACATTGTCAAATACATATCAAATGAGTACAAATATGAATTAATGTGATACAGTAAAAGATACATGAGATTATGACACTGGGTGGCAACCAGACGAGCTCGGTCTGTTGGGGCAATCCTTCAATGAGTGCCTGAAGGTCTTACATATTCTACATTTCATTGTGCGAGTAATGCTGGTATGTTGGCTTATATCCATGTCGCTCTGGAAGCGCCATGTCCGCCGACGTCCCTTCGTAGTTACCTTCAACTCCTTGTTAGGGGCCCATTGCACCATTGCTGGCCAAAGATCCTTGTAGTTCATGTCCATGCCATAGGAGTGAAACTCTGCACTCCATGTATTGAAAAGGTGTTGCATGTCATAGTACTCTAAGGTATACGCCTCGGACATCTACCTCATTTGCGCACATGCCTTGTACACATGCGAGCATGGCTTGTGCAAGAGCGTCGGCTTGTTGCAGGTGCATGTTGCCACATCACCCATGATGCATGCCTGTTTCATTTCACCCCTAGCATGACTGTTCACATATTTTTGCCGAAGCCTGATCTCCTACTTCCTCCGGAGGCCATCGATTACGCGCGATGTCGTGCATTCGGGCTTTCTCCATCTCTAATTCCATATGCATCTGCATGTTCTCGAACCATTTCTTGCCTTCGTCTATTAACACCTGGTTATGGTGGCTCTATTGATGAAATAACCGACAGTGTGAGTCCATGTCTCTTCCACGATCGCAGTAATAAGGAGGCATCGCACGCTTTTCAGGATGTTGTTGTACCCCTCGGACATATTGGTCACCATAATCCCATACCTCGCACCATCCATGTCATAGAGAAGGGACCATTTCTGTAATTCAGGAGCGTGCTGACGAATCCACTCGTAAAAACTTATCACGCCGCGGGGTTGCTCTCCTTCAGTAGTTCGCCTTTCTAGCTCTGTCCATATGGATTCAAATTTCTGCCTTTGGTTTTGCAGACACAATGCCTTGAACATCTTCACAACTTTCTGGCTGCAGAACCGTGTGAACAAGTTAGATGCAAGATGCCTTATGCACCATCGGATTCGCACATCGTTCCACTGGTGAGGGGGTTCGGTCCCCTGCTGCATGGTGTTCAGTGCGGCCATCAACCCAGCATTGTGATCCATGATGATGCAAACATTGGGTCGGTCGCCAACCACCATTTGCTTCACGTTTGCCAAGAACCAGAGACAATTGGACGTGTTCTCACTTTCCGCAATGGCAAATGCCACTGGAAGAAGCTGGTCATTTGTGTCGGCCGCCACCGCGGTGAGAATGGTTCCCTTGTAACTCCCTGTAAGGAAAGTGCTATCCATCGTGAGAATAGGATGACAAAACTTGAAGCCCTCAATAGTCTAGGTAAAAGCCCCAAACAGCCAGTTCAGTATGAAGCAGTTGGGCCCTCAGTCAGCATCTGGACGCTCAAGTTCATTTACGTACGTGCTAGTGTTTGATTTGGCTTTCTGGTGAAGCAATCTCAGCGCAAGGTTGTACAGCTCTTTGTACGTCATGTACATGGACTCGATGGCCTTGTGCTTGCCTCGTCGGACCTTACTGTAGCTGACTAGATAACTAACTACATTGGCAACTTCTAACAATCTGGGAGACGAAAATATCCGCTGCAACTAGGTGGCTAATGATGCTTGCCACATATGCCGAAGTCATATTCCGATGATGGTGCAGGTAGGGATGGCAATTAAGCATGGCGGGTACGGGTAGTGCTCGCCCATACCCGTACCTGCGACCTCGATTTACACCTATGGGTATACCCGCTAAGAACGATGGGTGAAGAATCTCGCCCATACCTGTCACCCATGTGCATGCCCGTTTACCCGTAAACTGAGAGTCACCATATGAGAGTTGAACTAATGACAGGTACATATAAGCAGCAGCTATTACTGGGAACTATAATAGCTATCAAAAAATTTATAACAATCAATAGCAATTAGAGATATGCAAAAGTTTATAACATCAATAGCAATTAGAGATATTGCTATGGCTGCGCCACATGTCAATCTATATCGTGGGTAAATGGGTAGGGCAGGTACGAGTGGAGCTTACCCATACTCATGCCCGTTTACCCAGTGGGTAGAATGTTCCACCCATTTAAACACCCGTGGGTAAAGAAAATATCCCATACCCGGCTCCATTAGGGTTTTTACCCACGGGTATACAGGTAAACGGGCACAATTGCCATCCCTAGGCACAGGGGCTCGCTAAGCACGCAAGTGTGGTTGATCATCGTCTTGATCGAGAAGGCTGAGCCAAAAATCTTAGCTCATTGAGCATTGACCTTTGTGGAGTAGCCTTCCACTACGCACTTCACAGCGTGATTGGCTGGGTTGGACCGGTGCACTGATACACATGGTTGATAGAAAAGGCGTACCATGCAATAGCTTGTTGCATAGCTGCCTTGCTAGGGAAGCACTGCCCAACTAGGAGGGTGTCAGCTTGAAACCCCCCACTGAGACCCTTCTTCATGCTGCAGTACAAGGGAATGCACCAAAACATCATCGTGCCTAGAGGACACATAGGGCACCTTCGATGGAATAATTCCCCCGGGTGGACTAGCTGTCTACTGTGCATCGTCCTCGCTATCATCCAATCCTAGGTCAGTGTCCTCATCGGACTCCAACCCAAGTGGCTGGTTTGGTAGATACTTGTGGCAGTCAATTCGAGCTGACCACCACATGCCCGACCCCTCATTCCGCACGAAATTAGGGGCGAGTCTACCATCCGATACAATACATTCAGTGGTATCATCTTGAAGCTCCGCTTGTGGTTCCCTGGGGTGTCAAGGGGCCGGGCTCATCAACATTTTCAGACTCCCGGTGCATGAAAGTTAGGTACATCATCGACCTCCCGCAAATGGCCGCCTCAGGCTGGGAGGCAATTTGCATGTACTGCCTCTATGTTGTAGTGCCATTAACCTTCACGAGCTCCCACACACCATTGGTGCAGGTGATCCCCTCGATGGCTAGTTCCATCGCCATTGTCTCTATGACGAACTCCCTTCGGATGCAGCTTCGTAGCCCATGAATATTCATGACGCCGAGTCTCTCGGCCCGGAGTACGTTGTATTGGCATGTTGATAGGTCCAACCCATTGGGTCTAGCCCGTACAAGACCATCGCTGTAGAACATTGTCAAGTGTTCTATATCTGCGACTACCTGAAACCACAACAATCAAATCCACAGTAAGTGTTACAATAAAAATTATCATATGCGTGTAACTATATGCGAATAGTTCATTAATTACCGACAATGTGACTACCAATCTGAAAAAATTACCCGTCTTTTGGGAGAAACAATCAGCACTACCACTCCCTCGTACCGCGTCCTTAATGAGCTATGCACTTGCTTCTCAAAATAATTAGCTACGCATTCTTAATTTTGAGCGACCACTGTAAGAATGAGTTTATGCGATGAGCGACTAAGATGACCGATGACCAACTACGAGAGGTTTGTATTTATAGCTGAGCGCAAAGGGAACCCGTGCATTCAACTCGCAAATTAAGGACTGCTTGTCAATGCACAATACTTTGGGCGAGGGGGGACGATATGGTAACACTGACAAATATGGAGACGAGGGAACGTGCGAGAGTGGACGGCATGGACATAACGACATCAGTGCGGACGAGGGAGCGCGCGAGGCGGGACAACATGGGTAGAGTGACAATTGTACGAAGCACACAGTGGAAAAGAAAAGATAGCAGCAACAGACCGACATATGTACGAAGGATAGAGGTCACGCACTTCAAAAGAGGCCTGAGCATCGCATATCGCTAATTATGATAAAATTATCATGAATTAACATGGCAATTCAGACTTCATAAAATTCTTAAAAAATTACACAATAACTATGAGTGTGTCAGGAGGCTTCACATAAAATTTCTTTTGGGGCTCGTTTGCTATATGTAAAAACTTGTATGAATATCAAAATTGTATGAATTTTTAGCAATATTTACAATGGATAAAATTACCAAAAAATTACACTATGAAGTACGTTGTGTCAGGGGATTATACATAAATTTTCGTAATTTTGAAGCTCGTTTGGTATATTTAAAATTTCAAATAAATATTACAACAACAACAAAGCCTTTTGTCCCAAACAAGTTGGGGTATGTTAGGATTGAAACCTTCTCAAGATCAAAAAGATATGAGCCTCGAAATAAAATCTACAATGCTAAAACCCTAAGCTGTATAACCTGCTATCTGAGTCAAGAGCCTAAAACACTGCCCCTAACTTATGGTTCCCGTATGTGGATCGCTAACTTCCATAAACTGCTATCCAAAGCTAATTCTTTAGATACATTCCAATCTCTCAAGTCTCTTTTAACTGCTTCCTCCCACGTCAATTTTGGTCGACCTCTGTCTCTTCTTATATTTTCAGTACGTCTTAAAATTCCACTACGTACCGGTGCCTCAGGATGCCGTTGTTGAAGATGTTCGAACCATCTCAAGCGATGTTGGACAAACTTCTCTTCAATTGGTGCTACCCTCACCCTATCACGTATATCATCATTGCGGATGCGATCCCGCTTTGTATGACCACAAATCCACTGCAGCATCCTCTGCTCCGCTACACTCATTTTCCGTATATGTTGTCTTTTAGTCGCCCAACATTCTGCTCCATATAGCATTGTGGGTCTGATCGCCATCCTATAGAACTTACCCTTTAACTTTTAAGGGATTTTTTTGTCACACAGGACACTAGATGCTTGGCACCATTTCATCCATCCCGCTCTTATCCTGTGGCTTACGTCTTCATCAATCTCACCGTCCCACTGTAGCATCGATCCCAAATAACAAAACGTGTCCTTCTTAGGCACTACTTGTCCATCCAATCTAACATCTACATCATCTACTCTAGCACCACTGAAATCACACCTCATATACTCAGTTTTAGTCCTACTACGTCTAAAACCCTTCAATTCTAAGGGCTTTTAAATTTTTTTGAAATTAAAATTTTAAATAAATACTAAACAAAAAAATTAGGGTGGTAATTAAACCGGGTAGTTAGCCGGCTTAATCACCTACCCCCCCCTCACCGGATGGCAGGCAAGCCTATCGTCTCCCCACCGGGCGGTAGGTTGCCTGCCGTCTGGTGAGGGGGTGGCAGGCGCCTGCCGCTGGCAGCCGCACCGCGTGTCGCCTCACGGGCGCTGCCGCTCGCCCACCGGACGGTATAAATGATATTTTTGTCAATACGGTGTATATATGGCTATTTTTGTAAATACAGTACGTAATAGTGCCAAATCTGGCTTTACTCCTTTATTACCCTTGTTCTTCCCTACATATCCCTTCATTGAAAAAATATTAAAGCAGAAAGTTATTTTCTCTTGCCTTATTTCCTGTGCTGGAAATTAACTAGTAGTAGTAAATTAAACGCCTTTGCATTCTTTTGTTTCTTTTTCATGATATTGCAGAAAGCTTCTCTTGGAGAGACCCTGATTCAGCCCCCTATGCGTACTAGGCTTCGCTTTGATCGATATAGGGACATGCATATCTTCTTGGTTGGTAGGTCGTTTCCAATCCTACATTCGTTAGCAAGTTCCAACAAGAGCGCATAATTCTACGCAAACTCGTCGACGATTCCGCACTGCTCTAAACGGCTGCTTCTTGCCTTTTGGTCGATTTCTTGATTTTAGTTTTTTTTTACTTTTTGGTTTTCTAGTTTTCTTATTTTTTTTACAATTTTCGTGAAGATATAACAGTATTTTTTTTCTTACTTTTTATTTTTTTTCTTAATTTCTAGCTAAAAGTTACTGTAATACATTTTTAGCTGTTGCCTAGCGTTTTAAGCCAAAGGCCAACACTAGAAGCTGGTTGGAGCACTAAACATACTTTGTTAGCTCAATGAGGATTCTGTGCGACTAATTTACTATCCTGGCCTTTAATTAGTTCTAGTTCTTTGGTTAGTTTCGCTCGCACGGCCTAATTGTTTCGGATTGATATGGGAATTGTGCACAAATACCGTGAGGAAATACTTATTAAAGAATCGTTTGGTGAATGAAATTATTCGTACTATATATTAAACTATGGACTGAAACTTCAAAAGTGATACTAGATAAAGGTGATGACAAGGAGCGTGCAGCTAGGTAGTACGTGATATTTCAGCAAAAATGGAGTCAAATCGATGAATCAAAGTGAAGAAATAGATGTTATCGGGAATAAAAGATAAAACAAGATGAGACAACGGGGTGTGTTGTATAGTTCTCTTCGTCGTAGGCTTTGTTTGGCAGAGCTCTATCTCTATAAAATCTGTATATTTCCTAGAACTGGTCATCTGTAGCTCTAGGAAATCCTGGATCTAGAGTTGCAGGCATGTTAAGTGCATTTACATGACTCATTTTATTTATATTATATATTAAATAAAAATATTTAAATCATTTTAATTTAGTCAACAAACTACAGATCCAGCACAGATCTCGGAGCTAGAGCTGTGCCAAACGGGGCGTAGATATGATAGCCTTGCTCTCATTTTTCCCAACGTTCTCTCAATCGCTGTCGTTTGATCGATCGTTTTGATTAAACATAAGATTCCATATGCCTGAAACTAATGGCTTCGATCAATCGGACGGGATGGGCCCTGCAACCAAACATGCATCTCCCTGACTCCTAGTGTGATGAGAAAGGTTTCCTACCTCAGCTCCTGGGATGGTTTACTTCATTAGATTTGTATGGTTCATATGTTTTGTTCTACTGAATTTGGAAAACAAAAATCTGACAAAAGTGGGTTTCGGAAGTACACTTAGGCCAGTCTCAGTGAAGATTTCATGTCCCAGTTTCCAACACATCCATAGTTTAGAAACAGTGCAGAACTCTACTCCCATGAAACTTTTATCATCTCTCTCTTCATCAATACAGTGACATGTCAGCGTATTTAATGCCCATGAAACTTCATGAAACCCCCACTGAGAGCAAGTACAATAGTATAGCCAACTAGTGGCTATAACACTGTCCATTTCATCTATAGCCTTCAAAAAATAGTTCATACAATAAGGTAGCTATTACAATAACTATTTGGCCCCACGTGTAAGAGAGTGAAATGCATATTTTTACGTGCTATAGCTAGCTGTAATTTAGTAGCCAGCTTCCTTCTCTCTCTTCCTTTCTCTCTCTGCCACGTAAGATTTTGTTGATATTATATTTGCTATAGCTTGCTGACTAAGCCTTATTGTACCTGCTCTGAGACTGGCCTTAGCCTTACATTTTCCGATGGTTGGAGCATCTTAGGTCATTCTCAGTGGAGAGTTTCATGACGTTGTTTCCAAGACTGCCACATCATGTAAAATGAAATAAAACATGGATGAAACATCCATCCTCAATGTATAGTTTCATTCTATTGTTTCATAGACATTTAATTTCATGACTTATATAGAGTTGGTAATCGTGCCAAGAGAGTTTCATCTAGATGAAACTCATTTCTTCTCTCTCTTCTTAAAAATGTTGCCATATCATCAAAAATGTCTATGTAGCAGCCTATTAAATGTAGATGAAACTCCCACTGAGACTGACCTTATAATGTGGTATAATCAATCTGAAGAACTAGTACCGTAGTAATTTTCTCTAAACAAGTCAATGATACCACGAGAGCAGCTAGTTGTCTATGCATAACTCTAGGATTTATACTACATTGAAATTATCAATGCCAACATCATGATATGATTCTAGCACTTGACCATCAGTCTGTCCCCTTACCTTTCTGTAAAACTTACGACAAAAAGGGCAATATGGACCACAAACCATTTTTCTCAAGTACAGCAAGAAAGAAGAAAAGCTGGTGGAAATTATATGAACACGTACAGCGTTTCGCCTTTGTAGTAGTCCAAAGCTTTAAAATACCCCAAGCTATGCATGGTGGAGTAAGTAATGCATGGACTAGCTACCTTGCAGCTAGCCTTTCAACTAGTAGCACTAGTGGGAACAGCTGCAAATTACAAACAGGTTACATTCAATGCAAGTTCCCATGCAGCCACATTCACACCCTATCTGCAGGCAAAACACATTGCATGGGTAGTGGGCTGCTCCCATTAACCCTCGAACTAAGGTGTTGCTTCTGTCGTACCTTGAAAAGTCAAAATATAAATATTCGATTTTTAAAACAGTTTTTCAGAAATTAATATAAATATTCGGTTTTTGAAACAGTTTCTTTACTTTTATCACTACTGTTTCATTCTGAGATAAAGTGAGGGTCACAGATACATCACACATCTTACTTCTCTTGCTCCCTTTACGCGCATTGATATCTCTCACTTTTTTCACCGCTCGTTCCCTCCTTTTAAAAGCCAATACTATTTATTTTCAGATAAAAATAATAAATCACAGCAAAAAAACTACGAGCAAAAGTTAGCACGAATGCCCCTACAGCTGGTTTTGGGCCCACTCTAAAGAGCTTAAGCTTAGGGCTTATGATTTTGGCCGTTGGCTTTTGGGTGAAATTACACTATATCGACTGTTAGCCTTTTTTGAGTCATTCAATTAACAGAAAATAAAAAAAATAAAAAACCATTATATTGTCATGAATAATGCAAAGAAATAAAGAGAAAAGAAAAAAAGAAAAAATACCAAAAAATTAAAATAAATTAAAATTAGAAGCTAAAAGTTTCAAGTGGCTTCTAACTTAAATACCAGAAACAAAAAAACCAGAACCGAAGACATTAAGAACAGGGCCATTCTAACCTGAGCATGTTCTTTCTAAACTAAGCTACTCCAAGGAACTTTTCGGCTTGTTCTTTTCGGCTGCGGCTTATGGCTTTTGGTTGAAATTTTTGAATTTTGGTTGTTTACGGTACAGATTACGGAGAGACAGATACTCACTTGCGATTTTAGCTGGTACAAATGTTGGATTTTTAACGTGTAGATCATTTAACTTGTAGACCCCGTCTTAAAAAAATACTCTGTTTGAAAGTTAGATACAGTAACAAAAATCAAAAACCATCAACTTTTGAGATAAAGAACAGGCCCTAACACTACTGAGCTCCTCACCACCGACAACTTCTTCGAAGTAGCAGCAAAGCCTACACCTGATCCTGACATTCGGGACCAGTTTGTGAGTGGTCCTGTCGACGGGGCCGCCAAGTCAGTCGGCTCTGGTCGTGTCTATGAGCATGTATCTTCTCATAAGACGCATCAAAAGCTCAATTAACAATTTCATAAGACACGTCTTCTCTCGGAGGTATTCACGTGGAAACGGAGTCATGGTTCGGCAGGATAATTATGCCGTGAGGATATGGAAATGGGGTAGAGGTGGCCCCCCGTGAGAAGATCTGTCTAGGACCTTTAACTACAGCTGAGCATGAACAATTCGAGACAGTCATGCACTTATCTCGAATTGCTAGCTATCTTGCACATTTCGATACTTCAGCTAGCTGATGATTCATACGAGGTGTTTTGCAAATTAAGGTTCACTTTGGATTGCATGTTTTCAAATTAAGGTTCACTTTGGATTGCATGTTTTCTGCTGGAAAAACGTAGGATTTCATATTCCTATGGAATGGACACAGTATAGCTCAACCGAATTTCTGCGGCGTTTGGATAGTGGGATATTATAGATGAAAATGAAACTCGGCCAAATTTATCCAATATCATATCCCAATCATAACCCAGAAAGAATCCCAAAATTTCAAAAATTTTGAATTTATTTTAATTTTGCTTGAATTTGAAGTATTGCCAAATTTTACCCACTTGCCAAATCCGACAGCCTGTTTTCCCCTTAACATCTAGATTTAACTAGTTGGCCAACGAAGAAGTTAGTGAAGTAACCGAAGTAGATGGTGTCAAACCTGAAGCCTATGAAGAAGTTATCGAAGACCCTAGATAAGAAGGGCAAGTCGCATATATTTGATCATGCTGATTCTATATTATTTAATTATTATTGCTTTCATTCATGTTATTTGAGTACTATTATTTATATAAAATAATAATTTAAAATGGCATGATGAATAGTTAGACCCAACCAGTGAAAAACTCAGTCATACTCTCATAAGCCATATTCACCTTGAAACTATAAGTGTTATTATAATATAAAATCACCCCATCGGTAATTAGTAGGTAGGCTAGAAAAATATAAATGCTTCACAAATACTATTAAAGATTATCTGGTCCAGTGCCGGTAGACTTTGAAATAAAGATGAAGGTGTAAGTTCAAACTCCATTAAATTGGTTTTGGTGATAATGATAAATACAAATATGAAACTAACTCGTCTGTTAAATTTATGATATTACCTAGTCTCATTTGGATGCAATTAATGATAAATGTTTTTTTTGATATAATAACAAATAAAATTATGAGACTAACACATTTATTGATTATGACAATTACTTAATCTCATTTGAATGAAGAAGTGAAAATCATGGAAGTATGCATTCTACATCACATTTTTTATATCTCAATCTTATTCTCAAACTTGAATATATACATATGCTTATACATTCTTGTATGCACACATTTAGGGGGAGTTCAGTCTATGTTTTGAGGTTTCATAAGTATTGATCTATGTTTCTTCCTGCCATATATAAAGGATCTTTACTTTGAAACATATCTCTTGAGTATATATATCTTGTGTAGTTCATATATACTCATAATCGAGTTGTCATCTAGTTCATCCATTATGTCTTAATAGTTGGATAATAAATGACAACCGGATGAGTAAGTTTTGCTTAAAAAGCTTATCGTAGAGTATACAAGTGTTGTGTACATTTTGTATACTCGTAAATCAATCCTTTTCTATCTCACTATTTGTTGAGAATGTCATGAATTACCAAAAAGGGAAGATCGTTAAATCTAGTCCCTCCAATATGAGCTAATGGTGATGTTTTGGTAATTAATGACAATTGAGTTGTGGACTAACATTTTTCATGAGTTGGATGAATAGATTAGGCTTCACAAATGAGGATAACTTGGGATGATTTATGTGTTGAAGATCATCAAGTCAAGATGTAGGATGGAAAATAACTTCATGAGTTGAAGGCTATCAAGAAAAGGATGCATCATGAGTTGATGCATGTCTAAGAGGAGATGATTATGAGTTGATCATCAAGTCAAGATAAGACCAATCATGTATTGATGGAGTTCAAGTGAAGGATGCATCATGGGTTGATGCATACTAAGATAATGACCTAAAGCAAAAGTATGACTAGCTAGGGCTTAGATATGTTCCTGATCTTTTACCGGTCTTGGTGTTTGGTTGAAAGACTGGATTGCTAGTATAAGTTATTGTACTATTAAGAGGGGTCATGTCTAGTACCTTGAGTCTCATCATGTATTGATAGCTCAACCTCATTTGTTCTAACTCTCCATAGCATGATGCTTATATTTGCGAATGTGTTTTGCAAATAGTTGTGGCTCATGCGTTAAATCCTTGTAATATGAGACTATACATTGTGAATGTGTTTTGCAAGTGTTTGAAGTCCATGTTTCATATTCCTTGTGGTATGAGGTTTATATTTACAAATGTGTTTCGCAAATGGTTAAAGCTCATATAATCCTTGTGTCACGATTCTAAAGTGTGCAAATACGTTTTGCAACTTGTTAGGAATCATGCTTGATCCTTGTGTGTATGATACTATAGTTTGAAAATGTGGTTTGCAAAATTTGTTGAAGTATCTATACTTCTCAGGGAAATCGAAACTACTGTAGTGTATTCTATGGTATTATCACTGAACAGAATTACCGGCGTAGAGATCATAGAACTATCGCGTTCATTGGTGGTCGGAAGACCTGTGTGGTCGAGAACCATCAAGGTTGGAACCAATGTGATCGAAGACCTGTGTGGTCGAGAACCAGCGTGATCGAGCCAATGTGGTCAAACCAACGAGGTCGAAAGTCGACGTGGTCAATGACTTGTGTGATCGAAAATCAATGTGGTCGAGATCTATGTGAACGAAACCAGCGTGATTGGAACCGACGTGGTCGAGATCTATGTGATCGAAACGAGCGTGGTTGAATTAGCGTGGTCGAAACCGACATGGTTGAGATGTGTGTGATCGAAATCAGTATGGTCAAACCAGCGTGGTCAGAATCGATGTTGTCAAGAGCTGTGTGATCGAAACTAGCATGATCAGAACTAACATGGACGAGATCGGTTTGATCGAAACTAGTATGATTGAGCCAGCGTGGTCGAAACCGACGTTGTCAAGATCTATCTAATCGTCGAACTGGCATGGTCAAAATCGACGTGGTCATGACTTGTGTGGTTGAAAACGATGTGGTTGAATCTACGTGATTGAAACAACGTGATCGGATACCAGCGTGGTCGAAGACCTGTGTGTAGCGATATGTTTTTTCTGGAGAGACACCTTCATAGGAGTCTTCTCATCCCCGGTGAATCAGTAGTTCTGCATGAGTTTAGCGGTACTTTCGATGGTTGGTAATACCGGACTTTGTGTGTTGAAACTACCAGATTGGTGAGTAACTGTTAGTTTTTTGACCATTGATGAGGGGAGAGAGATGGGACCTGTTATAGTTTAGGGGGAGCAGATGCAAGCTTTTTCTTTCCATAGCCGGCTAAATGACTCGGAAGTACCGGTCTTAAGCCTACGATACTTCAGAAAATTCTATTTTCTGTCTTCAACGGCTAGTTTCGAGGTGTGGGATATAAATACTCCTCTGTGGCCGATTGGAGAAGATGTTGTTGGACTCTATTTCATTCCTTTAAGCTAGTGTGAGGTGGATTTCATATCCACTTGAGCTTGTGCTTTCGTTGCACATGGTGAGAGTCAAGTGATGGGCTTGACTTATTACTCTTAGAAGTTGCCAACTTCTAGATGGCGTTGGAGGCGTCATGCGTGGTGATCTTCTCAAAGAAGGTTGTGAGAAGACCCGGCAAAGTGTGAAGATTAGAGTTCACCTACCTACAGCGGGATAGAGTTACCACTAGTGGAATTGAAGTGGTTGGCTTAATTCGTGGAACCGGTCCAATTCGTTTGGGATTACCTTAATGTGGACTAGGGGAGACCGGCAAGTCTCCGATCACCATGGTAAGAAGGAACCATGTCAATTGTATTTGTTTTCTTGTGCTCAATTTATATTCAAGCAATTTACATTCATAGAATTAAATTGATCGCTTGTCTTCGTAGGATTACAAACCATGACATAGCCTTAGATTATTAGTGCACTTAGGTGCACATAGTTGATTTAGGCGTTAATTGTGCTAAACCAAATTGAATTAGGCTTCCGTACTATAAACTTGATTTTAGCCAAATAGAATTAGAAATACCGAAGAAATTTTTTTAAGACTGCCTATTCACCCCCTAGTCGGCCTCCTCGATCTTACAAAAGATTAAGACTTCTTCATGAGCAACCACTACATGGTTGGAGCTCATGACCTCAACTAAAGATCGAGACTCTGGTCTAGATCTGGTGGTGTAGTGTCAGTGTGTACATTTTTTGAGTAGATCAACGATACAAAAGGTCAAAAGTAATCAATTTTTGAGTTTAGGAAGAAAATTGCACTCCGACCAGAGTTTAATAAATTAATTAAAGAATTAATTTGCTAACAGGTACTTGTTTTCATCCATGCATCTTTTAGATCCTTGATCTACTCCAAACTTTATGCATTCTCTGCGTCAAGGCTTCACCTGAGTGTAACCCTATATTTTTTCAGTATGATAGTGGCTATATAGTGAAGCTGCAATGGCATTGCCAACTAAGGAGTGTTGGCGGTTGGCTATGTGATTGTGAGAGAGGTGTGAGTGGAATGGTAAGGAGAGTTTTGATTTCGAAAGGTACAAACCTGGAGGTGATCAGGATTGATCTTAGCACTATGACTGATCGATCATATAGACACTTCTAGTTGAACTTACATTTTAACTATTTAAATATAAAATAATTGGGCCTATGTGAAGCCTTGAAGAAAAGATGCAAAAAATTTGGAGTAGATCAATGATACAAAAGGTGCATGCGTGAAAACTGGTACCTCTTAACAAATTAATTCTTAATTACTTTATTGGAAAATTATTTTGCCCATTAAACTTTGCTCAAAGTCCAATTTTCACCTTGAACTCGAACCCAGTTATTGACAAGTACTATATGAGATTCACCCTGATAGAGGACAAAACTTAAGAAAACGAATCAGGACTACAACAAGTTTTTTCTTCAACCCATTCTCTAGCCAGGGTGAATCTCGAGGAATATATTCTTTTTAAGGGGTAGCTTGAAACAATCCCAAAATTTCAAAAATTTGGATTTATTTGAATTTTGCTTGAATTTGAAGTTTTTGCCAAATCCAAAAATTTCAGCCAAAACCTGCTTTGCATTTTTGGAATTTATGCTTTCCACCTTGAGAAAGCACATCTTGCTGCCTGTTTTCTCCCATGTTGCCGCTTGTCTCATGTTGTGCCACCATTCACGCGTGCTGACGCCGCTTCAACCAATCATCACCTTCACCCACGCTAAACCACGCTAGCATCATCATCACCTCACCTGCCACCTCACACTGGCATTAAACACAGCCCACACCAGCACCACGCCGTCCTTGCCGTTGATTTGCACCGCTGCCAAACCACATTGCCAACTACTCAACATGCTACATGCGCCACTGCAATCATCACCGGTTAGAAGACATGCCTCTTGTGCTGCCAGCATTGCCTGCTCACCTATAACCCCTCAATATCCTTTGTGATATTTTATAAGGGCGGTTTATTGTGTCTTATGGGAATAAATGTATGTTATAGTGGCATTAAATTATACTACTAGTATAGTGTACTACATAAAATAAAATCTAAAAAAATATGTGCAACCTTACAAATGTTGGTACTCGAACTCTCAACCTCACTGGAATAATATTTCTCTTAGACATGTTGCACTATCCACCTCAACCTCACCACTTCACATGTTTAATTGTGCCTTACAATATTTATATGTAGGTTATTTAAACACATGTAAACCACTAGGAAAAACATATCTAGATAGTTAAAAATGACTCAAAAAATGCCTCTACACAACAAAAAAAAACTTTAGGTGAATTAGAGAGCATCTCAACAATGTCTCTTTATGACAAAATTTTACACGTGGTTCTAAATGTCGCAAAACTGCCTCTACAATACAAAATTTTGTGATGATTTTTAAAGTGTTCCTAAAAAATGCAGCTAGATTATGTAACGCCAATTTAGAGGCAAGTTGGAAAGCACCTCTAAAAATGCCTCTATATGGGATTTTTCTTGTAGTGTATACTACTTTCAATGCAGAGTTAGTTTCCAACAAACATAACTTGGCTGCTCCTTTATAAATTCTTGAAAATTATTTGGCAAGCTCCTGCTTCTGGCTTATAAGAGTATTAACTAAACTTCTAGTTTAATTTGGCTAACACTTGAATCTTAATATTAAAGATCTTTTTCATCCAAGAAAAATACCAGGGCATTCAACAATTTTTGGGCTTTTCTCTTCCCTAATACCGAGATTAGATCTTTTCTTTAATAGCC
Organism: Dendrocalamus latiflorus; assembly: GCA_017311315.1. Taxonomy (NCBI): domain Eukaryota; kingdom Viridiplantae; phylum Streptophyta; class Magnoliopsida; order Poales; family Poaceae; genus Dendrocalamus; species Dendrocalamus latiflorus. The sequence continues at coordinate 39,570,380 of CM029664.1, forward strand.
CTATCATGTGTGCTGGATTAGTGAAATTCTAGATCCAACATATATTTTCTAACTACAAGGGAGACCCATAGATATATGCTTTAGTGGTTGTATGGCATACGTGCGAGTGTGCTGGCGAGCTCAACAACAAGATCAACATGGGATCTACGACAACTGATGCGGTGGCGACGATCGCGGCATGGCAGCTGGCGATGCAGTGACGGGCTATGCCGGTGATGGCTACAATGGCTACGTCGTGGCACGCAAACGGGCCTGCTGGCGACGATGACCAAAGCAATGACGGCGATGATGACTGAGAAGTCGACTTTGCGGAATGATGGCAGCACTCGGGGATGGAGGGAGGTGGCTGGCGAAGATGCTTGCGCGACGCGTGGGCCAGTGGTGACGTCGACATTTGGGCCTGCAATCTTGTCGGCGTATGAGCCAGCCTCCATATCATTTTTTTTTCTTTCTTCCAATTGAAACAGTACATGTTAATTGATGAATAGGTTTGCACAATCGATAATTGATATAAAAGCAATCATGGATTTGTGCAAACGATCTATAAAAAAGTACTCGCTAACTAGAGGGTCGATTCGATGACATACCTTGGCTTGTAAAGCAGCCGATGTTGATAATATGTTGAAAAACTAGTGTCATTGAGCGATCCAATAGCCATCAATGCAACTAGAAAGCAAGAACAATCACAACGAGTAGTACCAAAGTAGACAAACAATTGACACAAGAGATGAGAGAGAACAATCAACGATCTTCTTTATTGACATCACTCAATATGTTGACAATGATAGCCTCTCTCCTATATTTATAATTTATTAGAGCTCTTTTGGTACGCGCTGGTATCTCTTACTTAGAGACTAGGAAAACAATTATGCGGACTCACAGCCTCACCGCACCCTCTTGAGGATTAGTTCATAACAGATTTGAAGGGGGTTGAATAAAGTCACAAAAGAGTCAAATTTAGAATACAAAAAATAGATGTATGTATATATATCCAAACTCTTCAGAGGATCTTTTGGCATATATGCCACTGTTTGCACTCGTAATTACAAAAATTTCCGTATGCGTCCCATATTAGCAAAAAATAGCATTTTTGCAACCCGGCCACTGAGCGACAACGCCGTAGGGCTGACATGTCTCATGGCAGGCAACCTGCCACTCACCCACTAGACGGTCAAGGCCTGCCGGTTCACTACCAGGTGGAAGGTAATGAAGCCGGCTAATTATTCGACTTAATTACCTACCTTAATTATTTTTGTGTACTGATTTATTTGAATTTTTAAATATAGCAAATGAGCTCAAAAATTACAAACTTTTATGTGTGGCCTCCTATCATAACGTACTTGATTGTATAATTTTTTGATAATTTTATCCACTGTGAATATTGATAAAAATTTGTATAATTATGATATTTGTAGGAGTTGTTACATGTAGCAAATAAGCTCTAAAAATTATGAAATTTTATGTGTAGCCTCTTGGCATAGTCATAGTAATTATCTTTTTTTTGGAGAATTTTATGCATTATGAATATTTGTAGGAGTACATATAATAGTACAAAAAACGCATCGCACAGGATGCGTTATGGCTCACTCATTTGAGTCACTGCTATCTCCTCGCCTTGTCTTCTGTTGAGCGTGAGTATGTCCCAAGGGGTACGTCAGCTCATCTAGAGCTTACGTGCTGGTTTGGAGGAGGTATGGAGACTGTTCCGTTTCTCAAGTGGCCAGCGGTGGTGCAACAGGTTGAGATACACCAGACCGTGTCTAGTAGCAAGCATTGATGTGCTCCTACGTTGATATGCTGAATTGGGTGCCTCTAGAGATGAAGTCGTGAACAAAGGACTCTAGGAATCCCCGATGTCCAGAGGAGTCCTGACCTTCACCGTACGGTGTGGCAACGATGCCGGAGGAGCACTATCCACCGAAGTTCCACTCCCTGCGTATGGTGTGAACGATGAGCTCTGCCCTGTGCACGCTGCAAACCTTAGCGCTATGTATCGCTCCTGGAAGCATTCGGGAGGCCTGTATCATCATCGGTGGACTCGACGTCACCCCCACGTTGAATTAAAGGCTGCAAAATAAAGCAATGTTAGTCACAATAAATATTCTGGATGTAGAATGTGAATCTCGTGCCTTTCGAATGTGCAGCAAAGATGAACGACGGGGAGTGGTAGTCTGTGTAGATGGTGCAGAGGTCAAAAGTGATGAATCTCAACGATGGACCTGCGATGGGAGAATGCCATGTTGTTAGCGGAACATAAGGTATAACAGAAAAACAAAATATAGCTTTGTACGTAAGTTACCTCCTCGTCGGTATGTCCCACGTATGATCGACGACTAGTACTACGGCGCCGGGCAGACTTGGTAGGTTGCGATGGCTGAACGGACTCGCTACGTCGTGATGACCTGGCGGGTGAGCACAGTGCCCCAATGGATGGCCGATGTGCATGGCGTGGCCGCAGCTTGGGTTGTGCACTATTTTTTGGCCTGCTTTATGTTGTACTTCAAGGTATTCTATAGGGTCGGTGGTGAGTCCAGGCTACTAATGGCGATCTCGGACGCGCTTGCGATGTGCTATGCCTGCTTCAACTAAAGTGACATACGAAATAGGTTTAGTAATGACCAGCATGAATTTCATAAATGAAACGATCAGAAATTGCAACTGTCTTAAGCTGTCATGGCGCCATGAAGTGCTGTGGAGATCGATCGAGTGTTGTAGACTGTCGTCCTGTGTGACCTACTTGAGGCGATCTGGTGGAGGAATGATGAGTCTGCCATGCAACCGGGGTACGTACCACTGTAGGTACTCGTCATACTTCAGGACGTCATACGGACACTGCTCCATGATGACATCCAGGTGCACCCTATCCATCCATGCCATCGTCCGCTCCTGCTGTAGTGGCTGCTAGTCCATACCATGTTGTCCAGCTCTTGATTGCCTGCATTTTTGAAATTATCAAAGTTACAGAGAAAGACATACAGAGTGTAAACATTACTCGGATGGAGTTTGACTCACCGGTGTATGGCTCACGATAGGAACCTGCCATCGAGAGAGTCATGACCTCGTGCAAATCGAACTGATGCAATACGGCTGTGGCGTGTAAGCCTCCACCATGTATGAGAACATCGGATGGCATATCGTCTCCCATGGCTCCGCGTCCTGCAAGCATTGCAGGGACAGCCCATACTGCGACACACGCTCCACAAAGTCTACAGTCCATGGACCCCAGATGATGTCACTATCATGCAACAACTCAAACTCGTTGTGCCATAACGGGTAGCAGCTCATCGGTCTACCCATGGCCCAGCGCCGATAGGCACCATTCCACCGAAAACACATAGTGGGCCTATCTATCAGGTTGATGAACTCATCGAACGGGCGCACTGGCATCACGATAGATGGACACTCGACAAAGAAGTGTTCCCAACTCCACAACTGCAGGAGCATGTAGCAGATGACCAGCCTGGGGGTATCAGCAGTGCCACACTAGCAAGCGTCACACAACCCCTGATATGTGGCGCATTGGACGGCTGATCCCCAGCTATACTGAGGCATTGCCCCAACCTCCACGTTAGCCAAAGACTCGGTGAGGCGGATGAACTTGGGGCTACAAATATTGTTGTGTAGCTAGAAACATGTTCTAACCAAAGAGCTGAATAAGGTATGCGACGAGGTGCATCCTGATGACATTGACCGGTGCATCCTACGGGCACACATTGAAATTCTTCAGCCACTTGCGGGGGACGCCAGGAGCACCTTCTAGCCCGTTGGTGTAGGGGCTGAAACAAGTGCATCATCTCGGAGAGGGAGACCGTTCAAGAATGAGATGCCCTGTAGAGTGACCATCATCTCACCCCACCAAAAGTGGAATGTGTGCATCTCGAGCCTCCACCTGTCAACCAGTGCCACGAGCAGGCTGACATCGAGGGCGAAGTAGTGTCTGATGGAGACCAGCCTCAGAAAGGGCAACAATCCCGTGGCCCATAGGATTGGGACATAGCGATAATCCAATTCCTAATGATCCCTCCCTCCTCTGAGCTTGAAGGGCAGAGGGCCAGCCGCATCACCCATCATCCATGAGTGGCACAGGTGGTTCTTATTGTAGAACTATTTGAGAAGCTCCGGTAAAGACATACCTTCTAACAAATGGGATAGACCAAATATTAGTGTGAATATTGATAATGACAGTAAAATACTACAAACTAAATTTTATGATGAAATAAATAGTATAAAATAACATACACTTAGGACTAAAATGAACACTGCAAATGCGTACTGGTCCAAATAAATGGTGCATATAAACACATGCTCATAATCTAGTCAAGAAAAACATCTGGGCCAATAAGCTTTAGCACTTGATGCTACTTGTCATAATTGTTTATCAGTATAATTCTTTTATTATATATCTGGTCATTTGCTTTTCTCTACCTCAGTATATATATAGGCTTCTGTCACATCGTACCCTCCATTGGCTTTATAGACTAAATAACATGATATACTATCATAAAAAAGTAGTACAAGCATGGGTGATGCTTGTGTCTATAAAGAACAGTTCAAAGGTAATGTGATAATAAACCTAGCTTTTCTATCCTATACAGCTTGTTGCACAACTTTTCTACCTCACAAATGCATATTAGTACTAATGGATACTCCATACTCCACAACAATTGATAAATGTAGTTCTGCATAACTAAATAAATGGTCCTAGCCAGCTATCTAAAAGCATTACATAATGCACACATGCAAAACTCTTGCAAATTTGGAGCACAAGGCTAAAACATGTTTGTGTGTGATTAATTAAGAATTAAAACGAGTTAGAAGTAGCACTACTCAACTAGCTAGCCTAGGTTCACATGATAGGCTGACAGGGCACGCACGTATGATAATAGGCAACATGCATGATACAACATGAAGTTTGGTAATGATTCTTTTTTTTTATGTTTCTAATATAATCTTTTCTCTAGCATCATAGCTTAATTAATTACTACACTTAGTAGTTATGATTTTAATGTCTAATGCAGTCAACATAGAAGCATCTAAAAATATATAATTAAACAACATTTACTTGCTAACAGAAAGTTAATTAATATAAAAATAGTTAATTATGCCTAAATAACTAGGACTAAATAAATTGCACCTAAAGAATTGCAACTAATTATGTACACATTTAACAAAGACAATGAAAATATTACCTGTTAATATTACTACTAATAATGGCACTAAAAATATTTAATTGGCAGTGAACACAGTGGACGAAGAGCGCAGGCGAGGAGTTTGAGCGAAGAGACTGTGAGACAAGGAGTGTCAATGAAGAGACCGCAAGAGTGTGACTGTGCGTAGCTCGAAATTTATAGCGAGAGCGATAGCAAAGCATGCGCTAACGACTCGCCGATAATGATAGGAGTGAACTGCATGTGGGAAGACAGACACAACACAAGTGACACTTTTAGTGATTTATTCCCTCATCATGTATGCGCGAGCACTCATTTTTCATACTAGACAAATGGCATTCGGCCCACTCCATTCACTCGAATAATGCGAGTGAAGATAAGGCAATAATGCAAGTGAAGACAGGGCACTGCCACGGTGCCAACACTTGCCACTAACTTCAAAGTGTGCTACTTGGTGGCTTCAAAGCATGTCGCCCGGTGGCCAGGCGGCAGGCCATTACAATGCGCCTAAATGTGTATTAATCACCAGCAAATCATACAAATTTTTTAGCAACATTCTCAGTTGATAAAATTGTCAAAAAACTATATAATCAAGTAAGTTGTGTCTTGAGGCTATATATAAAATTTTGTAATTTTTGACCTCATTTTCTATATTTAAAAATTTAAACAAATAGTACACAACAAAATAATTAAGTGCTAATTGTACGAATTTTTGAGCAACATTCACAGTGGATCAAATTGTTAAAATATTGCAAAATCAAGTACGTTGTGTCAGGAGGGCACATAAAATGTCATAGTTTTTTGAGTTCATTTACTATATTTAAAAATTCAAACTACGCAAAAAATAATTAAGGTAGGTAATTAAGCCAGCTAATTAGCTAGCTTACTTACCTGCCTCCCGGTGGAGAGGCAGCAGCCACCTGCAACCTGGCGACGGGGTGGTAGGCCTTGGTCACCTGGTTGCCGGGCGATAGGTTGCCTGCCATGAGACGTGCCAGTCCTACAGCGTCGTCGCCCGGTGGCCGAGCGGCCAAAACACTATCTTTGCTAATATGGGATGCATACGAATATTTTTATAATTACAAATGTAAACAGTGTTATATATACCAAAAAGTCCTCTTTAGAGAAACCACGAGGATCCTCAAGAGAGAGGGAGAGAGAGACAGAAAACACCACACAACGTTTGATGGTCATGACTTGGGCCTTCCAATAGTTCATATAAACTTTGCTTCAGTCTTATAAATAAAACCAGCCAATTTTATTTCGCAACGGCTAGATATTACAATACTAATGCTTTTATTGAAATAGAGTTGCATTTGTCACATGCTATGAAACTTATTATTGAAAATATAGTCGTATTCCTTATACAATAGTAACATCTTTAATGTATAATTGATTAATCTGTATTGTTATAATTTAGGCTAACTAAAATAAACAGTGTAGATTTTTCTCTGTTTCATCCGATTAATATAAAAATTTCTAGCCCTTCAAAGCGAACATAGAAGTTTTTTTAAATCATTTTAGTAATATAAAAGATAGATGCTTAATTTCTTGGTACAATCCGATTTACACTGCAAATTAAGTTGTGTATCGTACTTGCAATGCAAAAAAAATTGCAGAACATCACATGAATTATAAGAAAGCAACAAAATCCTCACATCACATGCGGGTTAGGCATGTCTTATGTTCAGGGCTTGTCGGCGGAGGAAGGAAATTGGACTATTTTAGTAAAATTTCTGTGTTAAAATTTGGACGTAGACATTTCACATAAATTAAGCATTTTGTTAAGAAAATATTTTAGTTCATAGCAGTATTATCATGTGAATTTTCCGAGTTCCGGATAGGGCCTAACCAAAGGGAACGCGCCGCACGCAGGCTTCCTTGTTCCACAAGAGGGACATGTCACGTGTGGCAACGCAAAATTGCAGTTCAGTCTTGGAGCCCGGATGGCCGGATGGCAGAAGAGACGCGTGCAAACGGTGAACTAGCCTGCACGCGACCGCGCGCGAGCGTACGACGTGCGACGGCCTGATGGGAGGCAACGCTGAGCGCGCTGCACGCGCGGCGCTGCGCGAGACCAGCTGCAAGCTGCAAGGCGTGTGTGAGGGGGCAGTGCACGTAGGAAGTACGTACCGCGCCCTGGGCGCCTGCCGCGCACGGCCCCGCTTTCCGGCACCGAGAGAATCCGCGCAGACGGCCGCGCGCGCGCGGCGTACCGCAGCACGGGGGCTTGCCTGCCGGGCTTGGAGCATTCGTAGGGCGTGGGCGCCGCGCCGGGACGAGTTGTCTAGTCTACTGGCGCAGGCGCGCTCGTTGGAGTGGTGTGTGCGTCCTGCCCTGCTGTGGCGTGGGTGATTTTTTGATGCGGTCGAGCTCACACGTCCCGTCCGGTCGATTGGTCGCGTACGGGGCGCTCGTTTGAGCTTTTGTAACTCAAGCTTTTTAAGTTTTTTTAGTGCTGCAACAATTATTTTATATTGTAGTAGTTGTTAATTTTTTTAACATAATTAATTGTTAGTGATACACCTACAGAAAATCATGAAGATGATTGTATCACTTCTATGTTTATGAACATTTGAATAAAATGTTATTTTGTCCATTGAATAAATATCTTTCGTATTGATCAACAAGTATGTGACTTGTTCGTGAGACTCTTTATTCATGTTCTGATGTTATTCTAAAGTATCCCTGATCTTATATCATTATGTGGGATGATTATGATTTATAGATCAACACATGTATTGATTGATGATCATGTTTCACAAATCATGGATATGATATATCAAATCAATAATGTAAACACGTGTTAGAGAACATGATATTGGATTGACCCATCATGAGATACTGCGAGAATTGTTATATTCTTAAGTGTCATCAGTTGGTCTCATACATAGTGTATGTAGGATCCTTAAACATGAGGTTGTCATTGTTTTCTACATGTGTAATAGTTTGTTTAAAGGTTACCAAACACTACTCCGTAACTGGATGGTAATAAAGGTAGCTTTCGGATTTGTTATGAAACATGCGCAGGAATATGAGCGATCAAGATAGAATTTGTTCCTCCTATATAACAGGAGAGATATCTCTGACCTCCTCGATGTGGTTGGATTAAGAAAGTGTATTGCCATGCCAAATGTGGTTGAGAAGTCAATTACAACTGAGTAATCCACTACAAATTCGAGTGAAGGATCGAGTTATCATAGGATGGCACGTTTCTTGCCTTGAATTCAATCTGGTATCATGAGGCAAAGGAATCAGTACATAAGCACTATATAGGTTCAACCGATATGATCTTTATGTGTGTTTGGGAGTCATTATATTTTGCTAGGGACCGCTACTGACTTATGGGCCGGAAAGGAGTTTTCAGCCCATAGCCAAATACACATGAACCTACAGGGTCACACACTTAATGGGCTAGAATGATAAAATGTCGGATGATAGTTTCCGAGTGGGATTCAATGGATTCGATTGGAGGCTATATAAGGAGAGGTGCGGGGCTGAGGGAGGTATCCCGAAAACACACCCGTCGAAACCCTAGCCACGACCTCTCGTATCTCCTGTTGTGCACGCTAGTGCTAGCACATTGACGCACAATGCTCCATCCCTTGACGTATGGACTTCGGTAGAGATGCTACTGTGACTATGGCACCGATCGGGACGATCACGAGTAGACGTTTGGACGGAGGACATTCGACTACTACTGTAACATCGACACGCTCTTCATTGAATCGGCTGCTTCAACCCTACTTCCGCTGCACTGCGCGTCTAGTGGTAATGATCTATGATCTCTTACTCACATGGCTTCCTGGTTTACGTGGTAGAAAAATTTTAATCTGCACTAATGTAGCCCACTTGTATCCCAACATTAATTTTTAAAAAACTAAAAAATAAAAGAAGATTATATCATCATGGACAATGCAAAAGAATAAGAGAAAAAAATACCAAAAAACCCAAAACAAAAGAAAAAAATAGAAAATGAAATTAAGAAGTTCGAAGCTAAAATCTTAAACTCAAATGAGCACTTTGTGCTGTACTATGCCGCATCGGTGGACTCCAGGGATGGCAATTGGCAAATGGCATGTCCTGCCCATTTCAATCCATGGCAAAAATGTAGCACCTCACATACCAATATGAGATACTACTATGAAAAGCCATCGCCATTTTAAAGAATAAGCAAAAGACAATAGAAATCACAAAAAAACAAAAACATTATTAGCACTTTATTAGGGAACCAGCGGAAGCTGTAAGTAAAAGTTTGAAATATAGTACCGGTCCACTTCTAACAAAATAAAGACTAAATAAGATATTACAAATGGTGGCGAGCCACGGTGCTGAAAACTCAAGTGCACCCTACCCATGCATGTTGCAATCACTCCACTAGCCTTTTACCTGAGAATAAAAAGAGCTAGCATGAGATTTAGGAATATTAGCAAGTACCTAATAACGGTCGCAACCAAAGTAAGTAAAGGACAAGTAATTCTATCAAGTAATTGACACGTGTTAAGTGCAATGTAATAATGTTACAAGGAAAATAGGTACATGTCAGAGATAGTGGTTACAAGAAGTTAAGATAATTGTTATGAAGCAAATTATGATAATGACACCGGCGATTACTTCCCACATTCCCGATCATACGAGAATAATCAGGCATGTCATTGTCCTTGACTGTATAACCATAGACGGGATGTAATATCCTAAGTCACGAGAGTGTACGGCCTCCCGTATGTTATCAGGTAGGTAAAAATCTCCCCTATATGTGGATAACCCCAGTCAGGTAACCACCAGTGGCGCTACCTCAAATTCAATTCCTGCTGGGTGAGAAAGTACTTCAAGCTTTTATGGTCAGTGAAGATGTTGCACTTCTCTCCATAAAGGTAGTGATGTCAAATCTTGAGAGCGAAAACCATTGCTCGCAACTCCAGATCATGAGTAGGATAATTGAGTTCGTGCCTCTTAAGCTGATGAGAAGCATAAGTTACCACCTTGTCCTCTTGCATGAGGACACAGCCCAAACCCAATCGAGATGCATCACAGTAGACCATGAACTTCTTTTCTCCCTCAGGCAAAGCAAGAATGGGAGCAGTAATAAGGCGCTCCTTCAAGGTCTAGAAGTTGGATTTGCATTCATCCGTCCATAGAAACCGCTCACCCTTATGAATCAACTTGGTCAATGGCTTGGAAATAGAAGAAAAATCCTAGACAAAACGCCGATAATACCTAGCCAAACCCAGGAAACTACAGATCTCCGTGACGTTGTTGGGTCTCAGCCAATCCACCACTGCAGCAATCTTGGCAAGGTCCACAGGAAGTCCCTTGTCACTTATGATATGGCCAACGAAACTGATAGATGAAAGCCAAAAGGCGCATTTCTTTAGTTTAGCAAAGAGTTGATGTTTCCAAAAGAGATCAAGTACAATACGAAGGTGTTGCTCATGCTCCTTTGCTGTACTAGAATAATTTAATGTGTTGTCGATGAAGATGATGACAAACTAATCCAAGTACTCATAGAATACCCGATACATCAGATCCATAAATAACACAGGAGCATTGGTTAGCCCAATGTCATTTGGCATCACTAGGAACTCATAGAGCCGTATCAAGTGCGAAAGGTCGTCTTTAGAATATCAAGAGTCTTGATCTGGACTTGGTAATAGCTAGACTACAGATCTATCTTAGAGAAGAACTTGGCACTCTTGAGCTAGTCGAAGAGATCATCAATGCGGGGTAAGGCATAGCGGTTCTTGATAGTCACAGCATTGAGAGCACGATAATCGATGCACATGCATAGACTTTTATCTTTTTTCTCCACAAAATTAATTGGGGAAGCCCACTCTGAGGCACTGTGTCTAATTAAGCCTTTGTTTTGAAGTTCGTTCAATTGCTGCTTCAATTCTTCTAACTCAGTATGGGACAAACGGTAAGAAGCCTCGGTGATAAGTGTGGTGCCAGTAATAACATCAATGGCACACTCAATTGCTCTAACTAGAGGCTAACCTAGAAACTCAGCAGGGAAGATATTGAGAAATTCTCAAACTGTATGCAAATCTTCTGGTAAGGGTCTAGTGATAGGCTTCTCGAACATGGCGAGAAGACACCCATACTTGGTCATCCAGAGATGACTGAAATAGGAGGCCAAGAATAAAAGATTGAAGCATTGCTCTTTGCCCTGATAAATGATTGCCCCATCATCCTCAAGTAGAATAACCATGCGATCAAAGCAATGGATAATAGCGTGATGAAGAGACAGCCAATTCATGCCCATAATCATGTCAAAGGGTTGGATTTGTGCTACCTCTGTGTCAATAGAATTTATGGCCTTCAATCTCCAGGGCAACGTTGAGATATGTAAGATTGCTAGCAAGAGGTCCATTGACGGTGGTCACCACCATGGGAGACAACAAGGTATTGATCGGTATAGAGTGCTGCTGAATAAAGCGAAATGCCAAAAAGGAGAAACTAGCCCCTGAGTCAAACAATGCAAGAGCAGGGCATGACTTCAAGATAACCATACCGTGCCCACATCAGAACGACGGTGTGACTCCCTAAGTCGGTAATTGGCGCATTAGTGCCCTTTGGAACGATAGCAATTGAAGCAGGAACTAGAGCTAAGACAACCATGTTTTGGTTGCCAGCGGATGAAGGTGAAAAAATAAGCTGGTTTGCAGTGCCAGTCAGGGCCTTGTGCCTCTTGAGCAGCCTAGGCGGAAGAATGGAATCAGGGTTCTGGGAGCAAACAATAGTCTTGTGCCCCTGAATTCCACGAGTGTGGCACTTGCCAGAATAGTCACAGTCGATGGCCTTGTGATCCTCACCACAGCGGTCCTAAAGTTACGGAGTGGTTATTGAATAGCAAGAAGGTGAAGGAGACCGCCGATTCTTCCCGTAGTGGTGAGTCCTCTTAGAGCCCATAGAGCTGGACTCACACCAGTCCTTCGATGGGTAAGAACTCTTCTTATCGGAATTGGTAGCCTTTAGGGCCGTGGTTTGAGCACGATCCACTGTGTCCCGGTAGGTGCGACTATCCATAGCAGACAAGACATGGCGAATCTCCTCTTGAAGGCCACTGATGAAATGCAATGCCTTCTTGTGCTCATTCAAGTTAACCTCTAGGAGGAAGCGACAAATCTCTCGAAAAGCCTTCTCATACTGCTCTACCAGCTATTCGTCCTTTTGCCACAAGGAATCAAGCTCAAAATCCTTCGCCCTGGTTAAGGCAAAAGGGTAGTACTCAGTGACAAAAGTGGTGGTGAAGTCCTCCCACGTAGGTGGCTCTGCATGAGGCCCAGCTGCGAATCTCAGCCCATCACAAGTCTACATCCCCCAACGGCTGCTGGGAGGCAAACACTACCTTTCTCCTAGAAGGTAAGCACCATAGTGTTGAATTTCTTATTCATGTAGCAAAGCCAGTCGTTTGCCTCCACTAGCCCCGACCCGCTGAAAGTCTGTAAGACTAAGCGCTGCCAGTCCCTCATTGTCATGTGAGGAGCAGGGGGAAGTGGCGCTTGGATAGGTATAGCTATGGCGGTGGCTGCCTGATTAGCGAGCATCGTCAATAGAGTGGTCTGTAGCAACGTGACCAAGTATTGCACTTGAGCCAAAAGCTACTGCACCTCACTCTTAGAGACAGTCGGCGACAAAGAAGATGGTGGAGTGCTAGCTGTGCCTGTAGTAAGACCCACAGGTCGAGGTGACAGTGATGCATTAGAAGCCGAGTTCAATGGTGATGAAGCTTGACCCTGGCTGTCCGGATTGTTAGTACGTCCAAAAACCCGATACACGTACTCCTCCACCCAAGTGTTGGCATGCCTAGCTGGAGGCATACTGTTGCATGGAAGCATAGGATTGGAACAATATCATAGGATAGCAATGGAATGAAGAAAATGATCATTAGGCATGGAATCATGGTAATATGCATGCGACTAGATACACATGCATGAATGAATAAACCCGAAGCCCCTGTGTATGTGCAAAACAATATTTTCTCTCTCTAAAAACTACAGCCTAAACTTTGCTACCAACTGTAACACTTCACATACAATATGAGATACTACTATAGAACGTCATCGCTAAAGTAAAGAATAAGCAAAAGAAACAATAGGAATCACAAAGAAATCAAAACTTTATTAGCACTTTATTAGGGAACCAGTGGAAGCTGTAAGTAAAAGTTTAAAACATGAGACTGGTCCACTTCTGACCAAATAAAGAGTAAATAAGATAACATAAATGGTGGCAAGGTATGGTGCTGAAAAGTCGAGTGCTCCCTACCCATGTATGTTGCAATCACTCCACTAGCCTTTTACGTGAGAATGGAAAAAACAAGCGTGAGATTTGGGAATCTCAGCAAGTACCTAACAACAGTCACAACCAAGGTGAGTAAATGATAAGTAATTCTATCAAGTAATTGACACAGATTAAGCGCAATGTAATATTGTTGCAAGAAAAATGGGTACATGTCAGACATAGTGGTAACATGAACGGAGAGTTAAGATAATTGTTATAAAGCAAATTATGGTAATGACACCGCAATCACTTCCCACATACTTGATTATACGAGAATAGTCATGCACATCACATCACTATCCTTGATTGTATAACTGTAGACGGGGTGTAATATCTTGAGTGACATGAATGTACGGCCAACCGTACATTACCACATCGGTAAAAATATCCCCTATAAGTGGATAATGTCGGGCCAGGTAACTGTTATATCGTAATAAATTATATGGTACGAATTAAGGAACTTTGGAGTGGCTAAGATAAGGATATAATAAGTGGAAGGATTTGCTCAAGGTTTGAAATGGAGAAGCATTAGATCCCAATAGGTGGTGATATGGAATGATAACATGGCGATACCAGTCTAGGAATTATTCTAAAAGAGGTATTATAGCATAGCTCACACAAGGGTTGACAACCAACTAAGTTTTATTACGTGATATGGTGGATGTAGTCAATGGCAATAGTGACAAATAATCATGGAAGATACAGTATGCAGAATGGAAAGGCTAACAGCCGTGAGGTTCTTGCCTTAAGCACGTTCGGTGGACTCGCTGCCCGAAAGATCTGAGGTGCGCAACTGTCTGAATGTTCTCTCAAAGTCCAGAAGGACGGAAGGAGATTTGTTGTGGAAGGGCTAAGATAAAGCCGTGGAAGGACGGAAGGAGATTTGTTCAGCCAGAAAAGATCACGTTCGCTTAGAACTTCGTCGTGCGAATCACTATTTGGTCGTGTGAAAGTTCATTCGATCGTGCAAATATTGCATCACTGCCCGAACTATCAAGACCCCACACGAACATATATCGGTCGTGCCTCAATCGGTAGAATGCCACCGTCGACCACACTGCATCAGCTGGCCACTCCGCTGCCTGGCGACCGCCCAGCCACGCGGCGCCTGGCAGCACCACTGCCCAGCCGTGCGCCTGGCCGCACCGCCACCCAGCCGTGTGCCTGGCCCGCGCTACCGCCTGGCCGCACCGTCGCCCAGCCCTACGCCACCACGTCGTGCCTCTGGACTAGTCGCACCATTGCTCGGCCTTGTGCCACCGCACTGCGCCTCTGGCTTGGGCCATGGCTGCCTCCTGGCCGAGCGCCAAGCCCGAGCTGCACCTACGGCCCACGTTGTGGCTGTCGCTCTGCACCCTCATGCCAACGTGTCTCTGGCCTGCGCCCCCGCGTGGCACCTTCGGCTGCCGGCCGTGCTGTCGCCAAGGGAATAGACCGGAGAGACATAATAGAGAGAAGGGAGACAAACTTGCTTGAGGGGATGGAGGTATGTGCACGGTGAAAATGGAGGTATGCCCTTTAATTAGCCCCTCATGCTCAGTTTCAGAATGTAATCAATTTTGTTTAATGCTAGTTAAATTGATTTTGAATTGCCGTGTTATTTTTCTCTTTTTTCTTCCAGGTTTCTACAAAAAGGGTTGTATTACTTGAGGAAAAACAGACGAAAACGAAAGGCCCATACTTGTGTCCAGGCCTTTCCACGTTACGACTTATGCCTTTTCTCAGATAAATAAATAAGACAGTTTGTTCATTACATTTTAAAATGACTTATTAAGATAGAATTTTGGAAGCGACTTATCATCATTCGATTCGTTCGCACAAGTATTCTCGTTAGAACAGAAAGCTATCAAACACAATCGAAAAAAACCCACACTTATTTGAAGGTGGTTTGGTGTTCGACCTTTCTTTGCTCACTGGTGTTCGACCTTGTGATTAACGAAGAAATCATGGATTTCTTACGTAACTTGGCATTAATTAATATAATGCTTCTATATTTTTCACTCTAATTAACTTCTTGTGAGAACTTGATGAATCTTTGTCTAAACTTTGGTAGATTTTTTTCGTTGAATAGACGGCGCAAACACGGAACATACGTGTGTTTGTACCGCTGAGGATTCATATTTTCTGAAATTTTGCCATGCATGACTATATATATCTATGCACTCCGTGTACGCAATTTGCTGTAATCAAAAGAGAGAACACCTTAAGAACAGAAAATTAATATGAGTGTCTGCGTACTAACACATCAAGTACTCGACGAGTTCAGGACGAACAGAAACGATTTGTCACTTATTCCTCCAAAGACAGGCTGACAGCAGCTTGATCGTTTCTAGGCAATCGCGGTGCTCGTCCTGGCCTACTCCTGGCAATTTTTTGGCACTTTAGCATGTTTTCAACTTGTCTTTACATAAATAGCACTTATACCGCTTTGTTACCATGTAGCAGCGCCTAGCAGTTGACACCTGGATCATTAGAGCCCGGCCACTGGGCGGCAGGCCTCCCTATCGTCCCACGACTGGATGCAGGTGATTAAGCCCGCTAATTAGAAGGTTTAATCACCTGTCTATATTATGATTTTTCATATACTATTTGTTCGAATTTTTAAATGCAACAAATGAGCTTAAAAATCACAAAATTTTATGTGCAGTCTCCTGACGCAACATATTTTATTGTGTAATTTTCTTACAATTTTATCCACTAAGAATGCTGCTAAAAATTCATATGATAACGACATTTAATTAGCGATTGAAATTGGCTACCACACGGCCACCATGCGGCAAGCTTCTTTTGTAGTGTGTGAACCCTCTCCTTCACATATATGCTAGCCGATTGCTGCTATCCCCTTTCCCGCGGCCTCCTTTACACAATTATCACTTTGTCCGTACCATCCCCTTGCTTGCTTCCTCGTTCGCACATATGTCGTTATGTCGGTTCCATCCCCCTCGCCCGCTCCGTCGTCTCCACATTTGTCGGTCTTACCATGTTGTCCCCCTCGCCTGCGGTGCTGCGCGTCAACAAGGAGTCCTTAATTTGTGGTGTAAGCACACCGGGTTCCCCTTTCGTTTGGCCATAAATACAAACCTCTCGCAGTTGCTTACCACTCATCTCAGTCACTCATCGTAAAAGTTCATTCTTGCGCTCGTCACTGAGAATTAAGAATGCATAGCTCATTCTTTTCTAAAGGCAGTGCACATTTGTGGAGGACGTGACAGGAGGACGCGACAGTGATGATTACTTCGCCCGAAAAGACAGGTAATTTTTATCGCATGATTTCGATGTTATTCCTATAGTCGTAGCTAATTAGTGTTATTTAGTTAGTCGTAATTAATGTCGTTCGTATTATGAAGTAATTATGTCATAGTAATTTACCCGTAGTTTTCAATTTTTTTGTGTACGTACGTCACCCATAATTTGTTACTATATGGTACTATGTAATTAATCAAATTGTCACTCATAATTAAGTGGTAAGGATAATGGTAACGAATCTCTCGTAATTAATTTTCGGACGGGTAATCAAATTATCGTTAATTAATAAATTATTCATATGTAGTTACACACATGTAATCAGTAACTTGCATGCTGCTTGCCATCATTTTTGTTGTAACGCTTACTACGGATCTAGTTGTTTTGGCTTCAGGTAGTCGCACACATGGAACAGATGACAGTGTTCTACGGAGGTGGTCTTTTATGGGCAAGACCCGATGGGCTGGACCTATTGACGTGCCAATACAAGGTGATCTGGGCCGAGGGGCTCAGCGTGATGAATGTTCACGAGCTTCGAAGCTCCATCCGGAGGGAGTTCACCACGGAGGAATGAGATGAAACTTGCGATCGAGGGGATCACCTGCACGAATGACGTGTGGGAGCTCGTGAAGGTGAATGGCACTGTAGAATGGAGGCAGCACAAGCAAATTGCCTCACAGCCTGAGGAGACCATTTACAGGAGACCGATGGTGTACCTGAGTTTCATGCATCGGGCGTAAGAAAATGTTGATGAGCCCGGCCCCTCGACACCCGGGAAACTACAGGCGGAGCTTCAAGATGATACCACTAAATTTGTTGCATCGTAGGGATGAGTCGCCCCTAATTTCATGTCGAATGACAGAGCAGGCATGTGGTGGTCAGCTCATATTGACTGCCACGAGTATCTACCAGAGCAAGCGGTCGGGTTGGAGTCCGACGAGGATACTGACCCAGGCTCTGATGATACCGACGACGATGCACTACAGACGGCTGGTCCACTCGGGGGAATTGTGTCATTGGAGGTGCCCTATGTTTCATCCAGACTTGATGATGCTGTGGTGTGTTCCCTCGTACTGTTGCAACAAGATGGGTCCCAGTGGGGGTTTCAAGCTGACACTCTCCTAGTTGGGCAGCGTTTCCCTAGCAAGGTGGCTGTGCAACAAGCTATTGCATAATACGCCATTTGTATTAGCTGTGTGTACCGAGTGCACCGGTCCAACCCAGCCAATTATACAGTGAAGTTTGTAGTGAAAGGCTACCCTGCAAAGGTCAGTGCTCAACGAGCCAAGATTTTTAGCTCGGTCTTCTCGATCAAGACGATGATCAACCATACTTGCATGCTCAGTGAGCCTCTGCACAATCATCAGAACGTGACTTCCGCATATATGGCAAGCATCATTAGCCGCCAAGTTGTGGCAGACATGTCCGTCTCCCCCAAGATACTCATGTTAGAAGTCACCAATGTTATTGGCTATCCAGTCAGCTACAGCAAGATTCGATGAGGCAAGTAGAAGGTTATCGAGTCCATGTATGAGATGTACGAAGAGGCGTATAACCTTGTACCAATATTGCTTCACTAGATAGCTAAATCAAACCCCGGCACACATATAAACAAGTTTAAGCATCCAGATGCTGATGGAGGGCCTAACTGCTTCATCCTGGATTGATTATTCTGGTCTTTCGCCCAGGCCATTGAGGGCTTCAAATTTTGTCGTCCTATGCTCACGATAGATGTCACTTTCCTCACAGGGAGTTACAAGGGGACCACTCTCACCATAGTGGTGACTAACGCAAACAACCAGCTTCTCCCAGTGGCATTTGCCATTGTGAAGGTGAGAACATGCAGGGGCACAAGGACAAGAAGATGAAGAAGGCCCGAATGCACAACATCTGGGTAATCGATGGCCTTCGAAGGAAGTATAAGATAAGACGTTGACAAAAAAATATGTGAACAGTCATGCCAAGGGTGAATGAAATAGGCATACACCCTGAGTAATGTGGCAACATGCAGCTGCAACAAGCCAAAGTTGGTACACAAGCCATACTCGCATGTGTACAAGGCATGTACGCAAATGAGGCAGATGACATCCATCACCTCTTCAGTACATGGAGCGCAGAGTTTCACTCGTACGGCTTGGATTTAAACTACATGGATCTTTGGCCGGACATGATGCCATGGGCCTCGCAACAAGGCATTTAAGATAACTACGAAGGGACGTCGGCAAAAGTGGCGCTTGCAAAACGACATGGATGTCAGTCAACATAGCAGCATTAGCCGCACTGCGAAGTGCAGGATATGCAAGACCTACGGCCACTCAATATGGGATTGCCTGAATAGATCAAACTCATCTGGTCGCCATTCCATGGCGTTATTTGATGTATCTTTATGTTTATTAAATAAATTCATGTTTGTATCAATTCAAGATGTACTATTTTATGTGGTGGTAATTGGCAATTAATCAATAAGGCACTGATGTATGTTTCTATTTATTAAATTAGTTCATGTTTGTATCAATGCAAGATGTACTATTTTATGTGGTGGCAATTGGAAATTAATCAATTCATTACTAAAATGATTAACTCTGCAATCTATTATTGCATGCGATTATTTATGGCAACTGCAATAACACGTCAACCATTCAGTTACATGCTTTAGGAGATTTAATGTAACCGCTGAAAGTATCTAGGCCCTAAAAATGGTTTTGGTAATTAATGACATTATGCAAACATGGGAATAAGATGTTTATTGAGTATTTGAAAGGCATGCTAAGGGTCAACATGAAAATCAATGTGGCTCAATACAATGGTATAATTAGTCTAAGATCGCTTTTGATTTTATCGGTCTTAGGAGAAAGGGTGGAAAACCAGATTATAAGATAAATACCGTACTATTAAGAGAGAACATGGCTAGTAACATGATAGCATGTTCTTATGCCATTGCATCAATTTAGGATCATGCATGCACTTAAAACCAAAATTGATAACCAATATGTGCACTGTCAAGAATATCGGAAGTAGCATAATGTAAACGGCAGTACTTCTATATTTTAGAAGTTCTGACAAAATGAGCAGTATGTTTTTTCCAAAGAGCACCCTTGGAATCACTTTTGTATCTCTCGAAAATGGAAGTACTGAAGTTTTAATGGTGAAACTACTACAGAGCGGAAGTACCGCAATTCTTGAGCAGAACTACTGGAACAAGGAAGCTCAAAAAATTCGAGCTGTACATTTTTTCCAGAGAGTGCCAACTTTTGGCCTCGAAGCAAATGGAAGTACCACGCCAAAATTTTGGAACTTTTGAAGATAGGAACTACTGCGTTTACAACGGTGGTAGTACTGTGCGTAATTTCAACGAGTAGTTCTGATGCTTTGTTATAGCCGTTACTGTTATGTCAGAATAGGTACGGTAGTACTGGCCGATGAACAACGAAACTTTCGTTCACCCTGGCTTTTATCAAGGATTGGCTTGTAACGACTAGATTTGGTTGGTGGCGTATAAATACCTCCCACCTGCTCAAGGACAGAGTTAGACACTACATTGAAACATCCTTGAGCATGGACTATTCACTTCACATCTTATTTGCTTTCATTCCATTCATTTGATGTAGTTGAGTCAAAATCAAGTGCATTCATCTAGATTGATTCTTTGGCACTTGATCATCGTCAAGCAAAGCTATGGTTTATTACTCTTGGTACTTGTCGACATCTAGATAGCTTAGTGGGAGCTTTCGAGGTGACTTCTAGAAGAACGCTGTGAAGAAGCCCGGCACCAACTTGGTAGTAGTTTAGTGTCCACCATCTCTAGAGCGGAGGAAGGACAACCGCTAGTTGTATGAGGAGTTGAGGCTTAATTCGTAAAGTTGGTCCAAGTCGCTTGGACTTTCCTGAACGTGGACTAGTGAAGACCGGTAAGTCTTCGATACCACGGGAAAAATTTCTCGAGTCATCTTGTGGTTATTTCTTTACTTCTACATTCCACACTTATATTTCTAGCTTTGTGATTGCTAAGATTGTCCTTTTTACTAGTACTAGAGATATATTTGTAGAGACTAGTCCTCGATCCTACGAGTGATATCAAAGCTTGGTCTCATTGATTTAGACCTAACTGTCTAGAAAGAAAAGGATGGCTAGTGAGGGGATTGTTATAGAGAAGGCACCTCTTTTCGATGGCTCAAATTATTTTTATTGAAAAATTAGAATATCTATTTATCTTAAGGCCATGAGTCCGAGCATATGGAAAATCATAAATGAGGGTCATGTCATGCCTTTTGATCCACTACATCCCACGGAACAAGAGGAGCGTAACGCTCATTTAGATGCTCAAGCCATGAATACTCTATTTGGTGCTTTAAATACTGATGAGTTCAATAGAGTGAACAATTTGAAAACTGCTCACGATATTTGGACCATCCTCTTGGAAATCTATGTGGGAACTTCCACGGTTAAAGAAGCTAAATTGTATAGACTTCGGATCAAATATAAGACATTCACAATGTTGCCTCATGAGAACATAAATAACACGTATTCTCGCCTCAACAACATTATGAATGAGCTCAAGGGCCTTGTCACGTCACTAACGGATGTTGATATTATAATAAAGATGCTTAGGATGTTGCTGGAGAAGTATGAGACATTGTTGACACCCTTTCTCAACTCCCCAGTTGGCAAGAATGACTCCAATATAACTCTTGGGAAATATCATCACCAACGAGTTGTACAAGAAGGACAAGGAGGAGCTTTTGGACAAATCCTCCTCCAAGGGCAAAAAGATCACCGCTTTCAAGGCCAAGGTGGTATCAAGCGATGAGTTCGAGGATGATGAGGACTCTAAGGAGGAGTTGACTTTCCTTGTGAGGAAGATGAAGAAATTCATGAAGAGACGCTCATACCGAAGAGCTACACATGAGAAGGGCAAGAAGGGGCGCTCCTACAACGACAACAAGCGCTATAACAACATCTGTTGCTATGAGTGCGATGAGAAGGGGGCACATTGGCTCTCAATGCCCCACGAGGAAGGATAACAAGGGCAAGTCATCCAAGAAGGAGGACTCAATGGCAAGAATAAGCTTTTCAAGAAGCTTCACAAAGATGGAAAGAATGAAGCCCACATATAAGAATGGAACTCCAATAAAGAGTACACGGATTCCAACTCTGATGAGGATGAGTCCCCCTAAGAAGGGACTTGTTGGCATCGCCATCAAGGAGGCTCCACCCCTCTTTGCATCTCCTACATGCCTCATGGCAAAAGGAGAAAATGTAAAATCTCTTGATGATGAAGAGCCTTCATATGATGAACTTATGGATATGTTAGAAAAACTAATTGAATATCTTAGAAAAGAGAAGTCAAAATTCAAGGTATTAAAGAGAGAGCATCTCTCTTAAAAATTCTTATAAGGAGTTAAAGAAAGCTCATGACTTGCTCATCTAAGAAAATTCAAGCAAGTCTTACACTAGCATTGGTATTACTTGTGATATTTCAAATAAAATGCCTATTGTAAAAATTACTAGAGCTAGCATATCTACTTCATGTGATGACTTGCTTGTAATGCCATGTAACTCTAATGTTGATTCTAATCATGGTAATATTAAGTCATATGATGCTAAGCTTATTGTTGATAATAATGAATTAAAAGAGCAAGTGACCAAACTAAATAAGAGCTTGGAAAGATGCTTTAAAGGTAAAACCACTCTTGGCAAGCTATTGAGTGAGCAAGGGTGCTCATTCAATAAATAGAGACTTGGGTTTATACCCAAAAAAGGCAAGAAACTGGCAAACAAGTCCATAAGATTTGTGAAGCAAAATGGTAAGTATTGTAAAAAAATACCGAGAAATAGGACACATGCAACCAAATTGTCCTATGGGTAAGACTTCTTCATTGGATTGTTTGATTCTTACTACATGCTTAAGAAATCCAAGAATGATAATTCTTTGGTACTTCAATTCTAAGTGCTAAAAAGAATGACATTTTGGTGCTCAAAGCCTTGGTTATTGACCTCTAAGGATCCAAACAAATTTGGGTACCTAAAAGAACATAATTTTATTTTGTGGGTGAACTATAAGATTGGTAGAAGGCATTGGGTGCTCGATAGTGGGTACACTCAATATATGATCCGAGATCGGAAGATGTTCACTATATTTGAAAATGAAAGCGATGAGAGAATCACATTTAGAGATAATAACAAAGAAAAGGTACTTGACCTTTCCCTTTCTAATGTATCTCTTGTAGAAACTTTAAATTTTAATTTGATATTCGTTGCTCAAATATGTGATCTTGGTTTATTTGCTCATTGTCTAAAAATGGTGCAACTATTTCAAAAAAAGGAAATGAACTTGTTTTCAAAGGTTTTAGATTTGGAAATCTTTATTTCGTTAATTTCTCCACTAATGGTGCATACTTGAAAACTTATTTAATGGAAAAAACATCTTTGTATTGGTTATAGCATAGAAGGTTAGGTCATGTGGGTATGATTCAACTTAAAAAACTTTTGAAATAAGACTTAGTCGTTGGCTTCAAAGATGCGAAGTTTGAGAAAGATATATTATGTAGCGCTTGCCAAGCCGGGATGCAAGTTGCAAATTCTCATCCGTCGCAGAGTATCATGTAAACTTTTAGTCCATTGGAGCTCTTGCATATGGATTTATTTGGGCCAATAACCTATAAGAGCATCGGGGGGCAATAGCTATTGTTTAGTCATTGTAGAAGATTAATCTAGATACATATGGGTATTCTTCTTAAATGACAAGAGTGAAGCCTCCAGCATTTTCAAAAGTTATGCAAAAAGGGCCCAAAATGAATTTGATTTCAAAATAAAGAAAATTAGAAGTGGCAATGGTTCCGAGTTCAAAAACAGTAAAATTAAAAAAAAATTGTGATCAACTTGAAATAAAACATGAGCCTTTCATTACCTACACTCCGGAGCAAAATGGAGCTGTAGAGAGAGAAAAAATCAAACATTAATTGAAATTGTTAGGATAATACTTGATGAATATAATACTTCCAATAATTTTTGGGCGGAAGCCATTAACGCCACTTGTCATGCCATAAATCACCTTTATTTGCATCGTCTTTTGAAAAAGACTTCTTATGAACTTCTCATTGGAAGAAAATTGAAAATTTTGTAGTCAATGTGATGAAGGATTTTTGCTTGGATATTCTTAAAATAGCAAAGCTTATGGAGTCTTGAACAAAAACTCTGGTTAGTTGAAGAATCATATGATGTTCAATTTGATAAAACTAATGGCTCTCAAGAAGAGTAAGAAAATTTGGATAATGTAGGTGATGAAAGACTAAGGCGAGCAATAGAGAATATGCAAATTGGCAACATCAAGCCAAAGAATGATCTAAGTATATCTCCTTCATCAAAGCAAGTTAAAGCTCTTACATCTTCCACAACAAGTAACATTCAATCAATAGATGTGGAAGAAATGGAAGAACAATCTCTACCACCGAAGATCCACAACGCAATCGCCAAAGATCACCCAATTAGATAAAATATTGGGTAACGTGAGTAAGATTATTTAAACTAGATCTAGAGTAGCTTCATTTTGTGAATATTACTCTTCTGTGTCTTCTCTTGAGCCAAAATTTGTAGATGAAGCACTAGATGATCCAGATTGGGTGAATGCAATGTATGAACAACTCAACAACTTCACCCGAAATGATGTTTGGATATTAGTGCAATGACCTAAGGAGCACAATGTGATAGACACAAAATGGATCTTTCGCAACAAGCAAGATGAAAATAAAGTTGTGGTAAGAAAACAAGGCAAGGTTAGTTGCTCAAGGTTATACTTAAATTGAGGGTTTATATTATGATGAAACATTTGCACTCGTAGCTAGACTTGAGTCAATTCACATATTACTTGAAGTCAAATCAAGAACCACATGGTGGGACTTTTATAAGCCAACCAAAGTACGTGAGAGACTTATTCAAGAAGTTTGGTGTGGAAGATGCAAAACCCATCAAGACTCCCATGACAATGAACATGCATCTTGATCTCAATGAAGGAGGCAAACTAGTAGATTTAAAGTTTTATAGATCCATGATTGGTAGTTTGCTTTATCTTACTACATCTAGACCCGATATCATGTTTAGTGTTTACATGTGTGCACGTTTTCAAGCATCTCCTAAAGAGTGCCATTTGACAGCCGAAAAAAGAATTATAAGATATTTAAAGCATTCATCTAGCATAGGGCGTTGGTATCTAAACGTGCTAAGTTTAATTTAATTGGATATTTAGATTCCGATTATGCAGAATGTAAAGTGGATAGAAAGAGTACCTCGGGAAGTTGTCAATTGCTAGAAAGGTCTTTAGTATCATTGTCTTCCAAGAAACAAAATTCCGTAGCTCTGTCCACCGCCGAAGCCGAATATGTTTTCATGGGTAGTTGTTGTGCTCAATTGCTATGGGTGAGGCATACTTTGATGGACTATGGTATTAAATTTGACAAAATGCCTCTTTTATGTGATAATGACAATGTGGTAAAAATAGCCAATAACCTGGTCCAATACTTAAAAACCAAGCATATAGATATACGCCACTATTTCTTGAGAGATCATGTGAGCAAGGGAGATATTACAATTAGCCACATCAAAACTGAAGACTAATTAATGGATATTTTTACCAAACCATTAGATGAAAGCTGCTTTTGCAATTTAAGGAATGAATTAAATATCATAGATTACTCAAATATTACTTGAACTCATGTCTCATGCTCATTTAGCATTGTTTGAGGTATTTTTTGAAAGGTATTTTCATCTATTTTTGCTAAAAATTTCTATATTCACAAAAACTATATTCAAAGTTTTGTTTAGTCTTCCTAATGCATAACGTTCCTGAATAATCTTTATTTGAGTGCAAAACTAGGGATCATTTGTATAATTCTCACATGTAAGTTCAGTTCCCTGAAAGTTCTAGAAAAATTAGAACTACCGCTGTGTTTTTTGTGGTAGTTCCTCCTTCTGGAACTACCAGCCTAGAAGAACGGCACTACCGCATTCGTTGGTGCTCGGAAGACCTGTGTGGTTGAACCTAGGTGGTCCAAAACCTTCATGGTTGAAGACCTACGTGATCGAACCAAGCGGTTAAAAATGTAGTAAAAACATAGTAAAAAACATGGTCAAACCAAGTGGTCAAAAACGTAGTCAAAAACATGGTCGAACCGAGTGGTCGAAAACGTGGTTGAACCAGATGATTGGAAACATGGTTGAAAATGTGGTCGATAACGTGGTCTAAAACCTAAGTGGTCAGAGAACCATAGCGGTCCAAAACCACTGTGCAGTCGAGAATGACTTGTGCAATTGAAAGTGACTAGTGTAGTCGAGCATGACCTGTGCGGTCGAAAATGATCTATGTGGACGTATGAGATAGCAAAGTTGGATTCTAAAGTGGTTGAAGATCGAAGGGTTATTGGAACCTTCCATTCGAGTTTGTTGAGGGCATTGACTACAGACCACGTGGGTTCTTATTCCTCTCTCTATCCTGCCTCTGGAAGCTTCGTCCCCTTTAGCTGCTCGTGACCGTACCTCTCTCTCTCTTCTCCACAAGAAATCTCAAATCCAATCCTAAGGTCTTCAAATCCCCTCGGTATTTCTTCGCCCCGTGGTGATTCCTTGACTTTAAAGGGTTCATCACCTCCGATCCACAAGGTAAATGGGATCAAAATCCTTGCTTTTACCTTGTTCGAGAATCCTAAATCTTTTCTAGGTTTTGATTCATAATACGAATGATTTAGCGATAATTTTCTCGGGAAAATTGGTATATCTAGTGTCTAATGATGCCTGCGCATGTATTCCATAGATTCAATCCAATAAAAACATTAGAAAATTCATTCTTTAATTCACCCTAAAAACGGTTCAGACAAAGCGGAACTACCGCTTGACATGTGCGATACTACTGGAGCCTGGTATTACCACCTGTTGCACGTCAGTACTTTCAATTTCCCTGATAAAAATAGCAACTTCATTCCTTTATTCTTCAAACCTATTGAGGATGTTCCTTAGCTTATCCTTGGTATCTTTTTTCTTTGTTTGAAGATGCCTAAGACAAGGAATGCTAGCCGCTAAATGTATGCCAGGAACTCCTCTCCTATGGCTCCCGGTCAATCTTCAACTCGAGCAAACTCTCTTGCAGCCCAAGTGCCTCCTACTGCAGCTCCAACCACCTCAAAATTTGCACAAAAGATCAGAGAAAATAGAAATAGAATAGAGAGAGAGCTCACCTCTTGAACAGTTAGATGAGGATATGAATGATCGAGAAGAGCCTTAAATCGAGAAGAGTATGCATGCTTGCATCATAGAAGCCAGTTTTTGCTCCCCAACAATTCTATCAATCCAAGATTTCATACCAAGTTTCAGGAGCAACTATATAAGCAACTATATGGTTCAAGTAGACTCTTTGTAGATCACAAGCATATTGATTGGGACTACCTGGACTCAATCGACAAATATAATGGGACCTATAGGCTATTTCAGAGGGGCTGGAATACAAAATCTTGTTGCTCTCAAATCAGGCTATAATGAAGATATAATCAGGCAGTTTTATGTTACTCTATATATCTCTCCTGATTTCTAATATATCTCATTTGAGCTGGCTCTAAGGACAGAGTCAAGTGCATATGAGAAGGTATATGACAGGCCTACACTTGAGATTGCTACCATGTTTGAGTACTATAATCAGAGTACTAGGTTTGTCCCAGGCAAGCTCATTGGCCTCCTCCCTATTCCAAGCCTAGTAAACCAGATAATTAACAATACCCACTACTACAGAAAGCCTAATACTAGACGGCCAATCACAGACGGTTTGACAAAACCGTCTGTGACTGACACTAACACAGACTGTTTTAATTTGGACACCGTCTGTGTTGGCGCCGCCGGAGAAAACGAGTATCACAGACGGTTCTTACCGATGAACCGTCAGTGATACTTTAGTATCACAGACGGTCTGTATTAAAAACCGTCTGTGATAAGCTGCTTATCACAGACGGTTGTTAATAAAAAACCGTCCGTGATAATGGCACTGAGCATTTATTGCGCTGCTCAGACAGCATCTGTCTTCATTCGATCCAGATCTGGCCGCAGTTGCGCACTCTTTCGCTCAGGAGGCAAGATAGGCGATTTCAGGCCAGTTAATTTGGTGGGAGGAGGCAGAGATTGAGCTTTGAAGATTCATACTTTCCTGGTTGCTCTAGATATGGTTAGTAATGAATTTTTTTTTGCATTATAATTTAGATCTAAGTAATTGGTGAGTGTTATTGAAGATGGTTTGCAAAATTGTTAGTCATATAATAGCTGTTGTGTTTATAATATGAATTGAGCTAGGAAATTAAGCCTCAATATAATACATGTGGCCGGTATATATGTAGTAATAATTAGTTAATTTAATTTTTAATACTAAGTTGTTATATATGTACGTAACGTAGGACCAAAGCTGGATATATGCCGCGAGCCGTGTGAGTGAAGAGTACATTAATGGCGTGTCTGCTTTTACAAGAGCTGCCGAGGAGGATATGTTGAATAAGGGGGTGGAATATATGTACTGTCCATGCACTGACTGTGAGAATTTAAAGATGTTTAAGAACCGAGGGCAAATTGAAGCGCACTTGATTCGGAGGGGTTTCAAAAAGGGTTATACGTGTTGGACCAGTCATGGCTAAGTGAATGATCAAGTACCGCCGGATGACATCACCGGTGAAGTGAATGATATGCCGCCGGATGACATCGCCGGTGAAGTGAATGACATGCCGCTGGATGATGTCGATTGTGGTTCGGATTCGGATAGGTTGCACGATGATAATCTGGATCAGATGCTTCGCGATGTAGAAGAGAACTATGATGAGAGAGAGTATGTTAAATTCTGGAGCTTGATGGAGGATTCGGAGAAACCTTTGTTCACGTGCTGCAAGTACACGAGGTTGTCGGCCGTGCTTGAACTGTTGAAATTGAAGGCAAGCAACGGTTGGTCCGACAAGAGTTTCACGGCGCTGCTAGGTCTTTTAGCGGATATGCTTCCGGAGGGAAATGAGTTGCCTAAAACCACGAATAAAGCCAAGAAGGTTCTTTGTCCGTTGGGAATGAAAGTAGAAAGAATACATGCATGTCCGAACGACTGTATCCTCTACCGTAAAGAGTATGCAAACATGCATGTATGTCCGGTGTGCAACGCATCCTGATACAAACGTAACAATCAATCAGATGATGGCGAGGGAACAGAGGCGAAGAAAGGACCTCCTGCTAAGGTGGCATGGTATTTTCTTATAATTCCCCGTTTGAAAAGGTTTTTTGCAAATCCAAAGGAGGCAAAACTGCTGCGTTGGCACTCGGAGGAGCGCAAGAAGGATGGAATGCTAAGACACCTTGCTAATTCCGCGCAGTGGAGAAACATCGATAGGAGTTTTGCAGACTTCGGTGCAGAACCAAGGAATATAAGGTTTGGACTGAGTACAATTGGAATGAATCCTTTCAGTAGCATGAGCAGCCGACATAGCACATGGCCCGTGACTCTCTGCATCTATAACCTTCCTCCTTGGTTGTGTATGAAGAGAAAGTATATTTTGCTGTCGATACTTATCCAAGGGCCAAAACAAACTGGGAATGATATTGATGTGTTCCTAGCACCGTTGGTGGAAGATCTAAAAGTACTGTGGAACGAAGGGGTACAGGTATGGGATGCATACAAACGAGAGAACTTCACTCTGCGCTCCTTATTGTTCTGCACCATAAATGATTTTCCTGCCCTTAGTATAACTATCACAGACGGTTATATGTTTAGAACCGTCTGTAATAAGCCTCCCTATATATACCCTCTGGCTAGGGTTTTTCGTGTGCGCTGCAGTTATTTGATCTAGATCTAAATCCCGAGCCCGTCGTCGTCGCCGCCTCCCCGAGCCCTCACCGGCCGCCTCCCCGAGCCCGTCGCCGCCGCCGCCTCCCCGAGCCCTCGCCGGCCGCCTCCCCGAGCCTCTCACATCCCTCAGGTAATTAAACCCCTTTCTCTTCTAGAAGTAGAGTAATAGTCACCAATTTAATATAGCTATTGCTCACTAAAAGGACCAAAACTACATGAACATTAATTTGTACTTTATTTATATCTATGTGATGATATATCTTGGAGTTGAATTCATTTTGTTTGGTGTAAATCTTTACGACAGATGAGAAATTTATAATGGATTTGGTGTAAATCTTGTATGTGAGTATGTGTTGAAATGAGCAATGCTTGTATGTGAGTATGTGCTTCACATTATTCATCAATGATGACATTGTCGGCCATCCAACTAATATTTTTAATGGAAAATCATGTTTACTCTGATTGATACATACAAGTGCAAGTGTTGAGAGATTCTTTTCTTCCATGAATTATATCGCTTCTAAGGAGCATGTCTTTTGCTTGTTGTGAGTGTTAGTATATAGTATTAGCAACTAAAGTAGGTGCTAAGATAGTGATGTAGGTGCTAGGAGTATTTCACGATTGGAATGGTATTTTTCAAAGGAACACGATTGCAGTGGCATATAATCAATTCCTTCTAATGTATAGTATTTAGCAACCACCTAACTCAATTAATTTATTTCCTCTTACCTCACCTCATTTATCTCATTTCTACCAATCTCTAGACTAGTTTTTCTGGTTCTTTTAAATAGGCAATCTCTAGACTATTATCATCTCTTCCTTAACTACTCTTTTACATTAGCTTGGATGTCATCCCCTCTCTGTCCACATCACCCCCTCTCTGTCCACATCACCCCCTCCCTTCTCCCCCTCCCCTCTACTCCTCTCTTCTCTTCCTAACATTGAGCATCATGTTTCACTTTCTTATCTTATGGTATGGAACTTTCTTATCTTATCGTAATAGACCCACAAGTTGAGCAACATGTCATCCGCGCATTCTTCAACACCATCGCTGGAGGCGTCCGCTCCAACATCAAGACGCCAAGGAAGAGGGCTATCGAAGAAGCCTGAGGGTCGATTTACCATCACAGCGGTCGATGGATCTGGGGTCCCTCTCCTTCCTCACAAAGCAGTAAGCGCATTCCGAAGATTGATTAGAATAGTTGCACGAGAATGAATTGAGATCACATTCAATTCGTGGAAGAACGTGCCTGAGACTCGGAAACGTGAGTTGTGGACCGAAATTTTGGCATCGTTCAAGATCCCAGAAGAACACCAAGACGCCGTGCAACGACAAACCTTGCTAGCGGCGTGCAAAGCATGAAAGAATTTCAAGAGCACGCTTGTCAAGAAATACATGGAGACGGACGAAACAGCTTTTTATAAATACCCATTGCTGGAACTACAATGGGAAGAGTTCAAGGCGATGACGACGTCCGAAAATTTCAAAAGTACAAGTACGGCGCACAAGGCCCTCCAGGAAAAAAACACACACCCCCACAGACTTGGCACAGCTGGGTATGCGGGTAAAATCCTGCAGTGGAGGAAGGAGGATGAACTGGCAGCCCTGCAGGACATCGCCCCGCCATTTAGCAATATCCCGGATGACCGCGCTCGAAATTGGATTAGATCAAGGTCATCTACAACGACATCGGGGGACGTCTCCTTTCGAAACCCTGCAGACCAGCAAGTGTCCCAGCGCCTAGTAAGATATCGATCGAACTACGTAGCTTGTAATTACTCCACAACTTCGTACGAACTAAAATGACATGTCGTGCTCCTCCAGGAAGCGCTGAGTTTTGAATCTACCCTGGGATCATTCCAGCGAACAAGCGAGAATGATATGCTCTCCGTGGCCCTGCGAAACAAGGAGAACCCGGGCCGTACGAGAGGCCTTGGGCTTTACGTTCCTTGGAAACATGGTTTCCAAGATGACTCCGAAATGTATCGACGTAGGAAGAGAACCAAAGCCGAGCGTGAGGAGCGGCTACGAGAAGAGATCAAGGCATCTCTTAGAGAGGAGCTAATGGGTGAGCTGGCTGATGTAGTCAGAGATGAGGTCAGCAGGCCGCCGCTCCTGTGCTAGCTAGCCCGCACAACCATCCGAGTAGTTGCGCGTCCAATCCGACGGAAAGCGAGGCCAGATTTCCTATGGACAACATCAAGGTAATAATTATTATCTCTCGAATGCTTGCTCCATTGATAGGCCTATTGGAGTAGCTAATTTTGTATCATTATGTAGGAGCCTACGAAGTGCAGGCTCTAAGTGAGATGTACCTCCGTTCCCTTGTACGCTGCTTGGGGCCAGGCATATCAGTCTGGTATCGGGGCCATGGTGCACGGTCAACCTTTAGCGCCAGGCTACGCAAAAGTTAATGTGGATGGTGTGCATGCCAATTTTGAGGTTGTCCCGCTACCGAAGGCCCCCAATGACGAGATCGTGACTCTAGGGCAAGCCATTGGAACATTCATCCAGTGGCCCAAAAGCGATATCTACCTGGAGGCTTCTTCACCGGTGGCCGGACTAGAAGGGCAGCGCGAACCAGAGCTAAATGCACTGGTACTATCTCCATAAGGGCAGTGCGAAGCAGAGCTACCTGCACCGGTGCTATCTCCACGGGTGCTATTCTCGCCAAAGCAACTTGCACCGGTGCTACCATTACAGTCGACTACCATAAAGTACCATCCAAGTATAGCTTGTTCAGCCGGACAAGTTCGTTGATTATGGATTTGTTTCTTTCGCGAGACCTCGATTCCGGAGTGATAGAGCAATAAAAAAATGCAATGATACCATCTAAGTGCAAATGCAATGTAGATCTTTTGTAATTGTGTATATGTTAATGGATATTTTATTTCATTTCAATGAATTGATTTCCGAAATGGATGCTTTATGTTTGTGAAATGAAGTGCGATGTGAATTGGATGTTTTATGTTTGTGAAATGAATTGAGATGTGAATTGTATGTATACATGTACATGTTGATCTGCTTGTTTTAGAGGGCATGGCTAGCATTTCCTGAGGCTAGCCAATAAACAGGAATAGATTTAGGGGTAGGAAAGAATACCACAGACGGTTTTTAGAGAAAAACCATCTGTGATATCTGATAATCACAGACGGTTCGAAAACCGTCTGTGATAACCTTCGATTATCACTGACCCATAAATTCAGACGGTTCACAGAACCGTCTGTGATGACGTTTTTGAACCGTCTGTGATGACCTTTTCTGTAGTAGTGACCATTCTTCCCAAGAGTGGAAATTATGATGCTATTAGAGGCCATGCATGGAACCTAATTGACTATGTTATGCAAGGCCAGAAATCTGATGTGGTTGATCTTATTATCTAAGAAATAGCTTCTTCCGAGAATGACAGAATCAAAACGATAAATTATGCTCCATACATCATGGCCTTGATTCTTAGAAAGATTGAATACTATGGTGGCTTCGGCGGAGTCCACAAGCCTTACTAGCCGAGAGCATAACCTCCTATTCCTCTAGCTTCCCATCCTCGAGCTCCATAGCAAGATGAACATGCAGCTGCACTACAAGAAGAAGGACAAGTCACTCTCTCTCAAGTGTACTCAACAGTCCTAAGGATGGAAGGTCAGCTCACTTCTTCGACTGCTGTTGTTTCCTCTCTCGGGGACCGAGTGTCCTCTCTCAAGCGTGCGATCACTCATCCTCCCTCTTCAGTCCGTTATGGCCGTCGTCGCCATCGTGGCCCTTCTCCACAAGCATATCAGGAGTAGCCTTTTTAGCTATTTGATGCCAAAGGGAGAGAAAGAGTTGGAGAAGAAGAAAGAGTTGAGGAAGAAAAGGTTATGGAGAAGAACCAAGAAGCCTATCTGTCTTAGTTACTAGTTATATATATTTGTCTTTGTAATGAACTTGTGCACTTTGTCTTTATGAGTATGGATTATGGTCATGCTTTGAAATGTTTATACTTTATGAGTATGGATTATGGTCATACTTTGGAATGTTTATGATTAATCTACATGCTTTATGTTATGTTTATGTTAAGTTGAACTTGAAGTTGTGGTTATCTTATAAAATTGCAACTTGTGCTCTTTTATTATATAAATTGTATCATTGCAATTGTCTATTCCCTCAAGTTCAGCAAACAAAAGAAACTTGGACAATTTTTTACAAAAATCTTAACATATGCTTGCAATACTTCTTGTTATCCATATGCACATGCTTAGGGGGGTTTCCTTGTATTGACTTTAGAAGCAATTAATTCTCCAAACTCAATTGAGCTCATTGACCATAAAAGTCAATAACACAAAACAGTGGTGAGTTAAGTATTGCACTTGACACAGTTTTGTATTTTAGTAAATTTTGGTCCTTACATGGCTCAACACCTCAGATAGCCGCCCGGGGTTATGGGCCGGCCTGCCGAATCGTTTTGGAAAGTTTTTTCGTGCCAGGCCCTCAAGAGTTAGAAAAATCTCTACTACTTAAAAAAATAAATTAGTAATGATGATTCACTACCACTCCTACTGGTAGTTCATGTGCCTTTTTATCTCCTCTGACATTAGTTTTGCGCCAACAGGTGAGCCCACCACTCTATGCACATGCTCACGCCTCCCCTCCCAAGTCCCCAAAAAAAATCAGCTACCCTAACCGGCTAACCCCACAATCACCGCCACAGACCCACCTTCACCGCAGCTAATTCCGCACCACCTCCATCTCTGCATCTCGCGGCTAGTGAATGATAGCCAGAATCGGCTGCGCCACCTTCCCCATCCCCCTCATCTCCCCGAGCCACCTCGAGCCGACACCTCCTCCACCCCTCCATCTGTAACGCCTCCACCTCCTCCCCAAGCACCGCCACCTCCTCCCTAAGCACTGCCCTACCGATGTCATCCCCACCTCTATCTACGCCTCCTCCACTATGCGCGCCATCCATATCTACGCTGCCTCCCTCCTTCACCATCCCCTTCATCTCCCCGACTCCCAGTTTTGTGTTCCTCGCTCAACCCCTTTGCACCCTTCAGCTCCCCCTCCATCCCACAATCCACAATAGCAAGGTAGCAATTACCTCCAATTTCTCTTCCCTTTGATTGATCCTCTAATCCTAAACCATGCCTCATACTGCTCTTCCCATCCTCTCCTCTCTCAATTCACGTTGGCTCGACCACCACGTCTTCCTCTTGGCCTCCATTGGACCGCTTGCTAGAAGCAGATCTCGTGTGTTGCAGATCGGGTCGCTGTGGTGGAAGATCGGGTCGCTGCAGTGGAAGGACATCCACTCCCTCAAGAAGCATGGTCAGTGGTGCATCGACTTCGCTTCCCGACTATCTCCATTGAGGACTTCCGTGACGCTAAGTAGAAGCACGCCGTCGCCGCCTTCTGTGACCAGCTCACTGTGCACGGCCTCCTCCCCAACAAGCAAGACGACTACCATAAGATGCTAAGGTAATCAGCATGCTCTCTTTAATAACAACATTGAATAAGAGCTTCCAGATTGATCTTAGACTTGTATCATGTTCAATCATGCTATAAACATGGTAATTTGCATCTGAATGAATTGGTAATTGGTATAGTTGTGGTGTTCATATGTAAAGCAGTTGTATTTGATTGTAGCCATGGTGATCCAATTCCTTGTTTTGCAAATGCTAATGTTGATATTTTCAATATAAATTTCTTTGTGAATTTGGTACCATTCTCCTAGATCCGTAATGTATTATGCTTGGTTTAAGCATGGAATGTATAACATGTGGGATACATGCCATGTATTTGATAATGCTTAGTGTAATTCCATCAGCCCTGAGTGTATTTCTCTATGTGGATTATCATGGCAATGCGAAAATTCTCATCAACACCTATGCTTTTGTGTTCTCTTTCATGGATGTTGCGCGTCTTTTGCCTTCTCAATGTAGTATACCTTCCATCACTTTCCAGTGTGGTATTATCTTTATTTTGTCTAGAAATACCTCATTTTCTTACAACCTCTCCCCAAGTGTGAATGCATGAACTTTTGTTCAATGTTCTTTTCGTTTATATTATCAGTTTTTACTCAATGTTCTTTTTTTACTATTTGATATTTTTTTGTTGATGTGTATCCGATATATTATAGATTTGTTATTGCTTATCCTTTGTGATTGCCGCTACATTGGTCCAGAATTAGCATCAAGGATACAATCATCCACTCACTTTGTTACAAACACTTTATTTAACTATTAAGATGTTATGTTAGCTTGTATCTGTTAATAATTGCTCTTTCTATGGTATCTGCAGCTATTTTAGAGTATTATTTGATTGTAACCATGGGGATATTTTGTGTTCTACAGTTATGACAATATGTCTTTATGTTATATGTAGGCCTTATGCTATTGAAAAGCTTGGAGCTTTCTAACACTAAAGTTGGAGGCAACTGACTCCGTCACCTATCCGGTTTGTCTTGACTTCTAACATTAATATTTTAGTTATCATTTTTTAGCTGGATAAAAGTTGTATCTCATATGTGATGAATACGGCCATAATTTCCTGCATTAAATGTAATATTCGGGTATGTGGAGCAAGAGTTTGTGAAAATAGCTAGGTCCCCTTTGTCACAACAACCCATTTCTTTTCTATCTCACTGATGGTCCACAAGAGAATGAAACTATTTATTTTCTATCTCAATTGGCTGAAGAAAATATATTGTTTTTCTCCTCATTAAATTTAGGTAATAAAATTGCCCCTTTTGCTTTGTTTGGTTTGGGCCTTGGGCCTGATTCATCAGTATTGCATATTGTTGTCGTTCATTTGCTATTTATTCTGCTAGACTTGTATTCTTTTCGATAGCCTTTGATGCCATTTTAGCCTTTTGTCTTTGCCTTTTTATTCTATATTTAACATTATACCACATTCTTACATTTTTCTATTCTCCTTTCGTATCTGAATGCTTTCCATGTGTAATTTCAATACAAAATCAATTTGATGTTTGTAGAGCTACAAAAAGCAGATGTTATGATGCCATGTTTTATGATGAGTCAGCGTTTTGTTGGAAACAAATTTAATTTGGTGCCAACCATCATTTCTGGATGGTTACATCCATCTTTATGTGATGTCATAGCATTTATCCCAAGAAATTTCATGCTTTATTTTTTATTTGGGAATTTATTTGATGAAGAGAATCATTGCTTTCCTAAAAAAAATATTTATGGGTGAGTTCTTTTTGGTTGTGATTTATGGCTTATGACCTAAAATTTTGAATTTTGGCTGTTCGTAAGAGATCGTACGTAGAGCAAAATAGTCATATACGATTTTGGTCGATACATCCAAACTCAGTATGCTTTTTAATACAATCTTTCTATTGACTCCGTCTTAAAAAACGCACCATTTAAAAGCTAGTTACTGTAACACAGGACATAAGCCTAAAAGAAGGCACCTATTTCTTTTGGAAGTTTTCTGCACCTATTTCTTTTGGAAGATTTCTTAGTATTTGCTGGGTAATTGTAACATCCCAAAATTTGCTTTCTGGAAAAATTTAATTTCAAATTAATTATTTTAAAGTATTTGGATTTTATTTGGCTTTTGTTTGGTTTTCTGGATTTTCTGTAGTTTAAAACCTATTTTTAAAATTTAAAAGTATTTTAAAGTATAAAAATTAAATACCAACATTAGTTGAAAATAATTTTATTAAGTCCAAAATATCTCCAGGAGCTTCTGTGAATTTTTCTGGAATTTTTGGAGGTATTTTCATTTTTTTTTTCTAAGGCCTAAATAATTTCCTAGCCTTTTCTGAAAATAAAAATCAAATTATAAAATTAAAAATCTCTCCCCTCCACCTCCGGCCGACGCGTGGACGGCCCAGATCCGCCCACGTTGTCGCACGGCCCAATCCAGGCCGCACTTCCCTCTCCCTCCGCCAAGCGGGCCCGGCCCGTTAGTCAGCCATCCCGCCTTCCCCTCCCCTTTGGGCGACACGTGGCCACCCGATCCGTCGTTCGTCTGGCGCCCGCGCCTCCCTCTCCCCTCCTCTCACTGCCCCGCGGGCCCCGCCTGTCAGCCGCCCCGCCCCGCTCCTGCTGCCACCTGGGCCCCGCCCGTCAGGCCTTTCCTCCCCGCGACACCGCTTCCTTCCTTCTTTCTTCCCCCTCTTTCCTTTCTTGCTCCGGCGACCATATCCGCGCCCAATCCGGCCTTTCCTTCCCCGGCTCTCTCCGGCTTTGGAAACCTCGGGCACCGCCGTGACCAGATCCCCCTAATCCCGCGCCTCCCTTCCTTCTCTGCCCCCCTTTCCTTTCCTCCCGCCTTCCCTTCCTTTTCCGGCCGCCAGCCCCGGCTAGCAATCGCCGCGCCCCTGCTCCCCCTCCGCCCCTATAAAAGGTGCCCCGAGCTCCGCCCCATCTCGTCCCACCCCACTCCGCCTCTAATTGCCCCTCTCCGCCACCCAAGAGCCCCCGCGCCGTGAGCCTTCGGCTCCGCCATCGCCTCCACCTCCGGCGAGAAATCGCCAGAGCCTCGATCACCCTCGCGCCTGGCCGACGCCGCCACCACCTTCACCGTGCCCGCGCGCACCTCGGGGACACCTCGGCCGCCTCTCCCCGCCACTGGATCGCCACCGCACCGGAGCACCCATGCTGCGCCGCCGCTCCTCCCGTCGTCGGCCGCCTTCGCTAATCCCCGAGCCACGCCAACCCCTCCGACAGAACCGCCTTCGCACCGGGACCCTGTTTAGGACCTCACGCCACCTCTGCCCGGCCCCCCTCCAGCAGGTACCTCAAAGGGGTTACTTACCCTATATGGGTAAGCAACACCTGAGTGGCCAGTTGGCTAGCCGCGTTATCCCTCTTTCCCCCTGGCTCCCTCGGCGCGCGTTCGAGCCCCCGGCTCCGCACGCTGAGGTTGAGCCATTTCTTTTAAATCCCACGCTGACATGCGGGCCCCGTCCGTCAGCTGCTGTCGGTTTGTGGGCCGGCTGACAGCTGGGCCCCGCCGGTCAGTACTCCCGCTGGCATGTGGGCCCAGAGCTGAAGGGTCCCACCTGTCAGTGGCCGACAGCCTGTGACCACTGACAGATGGGTCCCACTTGTCAGAGTTGGAGCTCAGTGAGTCTCACTGACATGTGGGTCCCACCTGTCATAGACTCAGAGTAAAGAAATAAAATAAATGACTAAAAATTAAATACTGCCAATGGTCCCACCTGTCAGAAATTTAACAATTTCTGGATTTATTCAAACTGAAATCTTTAAATAAGCATAACTTTCTCATTTTAACTCCAAATTAAGCCGTTCAAATTTCTAAATTCTTCTAAAATCATAATCTATCCAAATATGTCCTCTATTTGAATTTTTGGTTTTATTTGAATTTTGTTTGTATTTATTTGTTTTGTTTGCTTCGTCTTTTTCGCGCGTAGATGCCACCGTTGTCGAAGATCTCTCCACTCCGCAGCAAGAAGACCCAGAGAACGTGCAAAAAGGCAAGTATCCTTTGATCATTTTGAACCCATGTTTGTGAAATATTTTTTTAAATTATTTTAAATTTATGTGCATCGCTATTTAATTAGAAGTCTAATTTTGGTGTTAAGGCATTAGTTAAATCCAACATTGTTATGCCCTCAAGTGAACTTGAATGCCATGTACCTTTGTAACCCTAGTATAACCTTTGTCTCAATAATGAAAATTACATAATCCTTTGGTAATATTATACGGTAGTATAATGCTTAGTCATACTATTTAATTCTTTTGAAATCTTGAAATGGGAAACCATATGTCATTCAACTGGTATTTATATTTAGAAAATTAGTGGTGACTAGTGTTGTGAGAGACCATGTGGTCGTGCTCCATGAGAGTGATGAGTAATTGACAAAGGTTTAGGTCAGTCGAGTTTGGTTTGAGTGGTTCGGAGTCGAGTCGTTGCGTGGCGCAATCGGGCTCGGTCGGACTTTGGTCAAATCTGGTCTTTTGGGCTTAGGATGTATATTCTAAAGTTTTGACAGGTTTGGACTTCATATGTGGTAAGTGTAATGGTATTTACGTTTTCATGTGTCGAGCGGTGCTATTTGACGTGTTTCTTGTCTGTGTGACTGCAGGACGTCGAGTTGGAGTCGTGGCGAGACACGGTGGACCGGACTAGGCGCAGGTGGCGCTGAGGTCAGAACGGTCGGGATGTGTCGAAGACGACGTGGACTCGAGGTGGTTGCGAGGCGTGCGAGGCAAGGAGCGCGGAAGCTTCCCGGAAGGTGCAGAAGGGGCGAATCGGGAAATTCGCAAGGCTGCACAAGCGGGAGCGGGCTCCGTTGGACGTAGCGGGCGTAACGGGGCGGAGACCCGTTAGCCAGGCGCTATAAAAGGAGAGGAGGGGCTGCATGCCCTCCTTGAGCACTTGAGGTGGAATTAGGGTTTGCTAGAGTCAAAAGAGTCTTTGGTGGTTGCTTTAGGCTTTAGGCTTTAGTTGTTGAGAGTGGGTGGAGAAGGCAGAGGGTTGTTCTGTCCTCCATCGATGTGTTCCTGAGTGCTCCCTCCCTCATGTGTTCTTGAGTTGTGTTCTTGAGTAGAGAGGGAGAGGATGGATTGAGTTGAGAGCCTGTAATCTTTCCTTTGTATCAAGTCGGGGTATCGGGACTCCTCTCTATTCCATGTGAATCAATGAATGAAATCTGAAGTTTCTGTCTCGTGCTCCTCTCTGTTCTTCGTTTCTCTTTTGGTGAATTTCTTGAGATTTTGTTTTTCGAGTTCTTGCTTGCTGTGGAGGTGTAAAATGGGTTGCTCCATGATGGGATAGTGCTTCAAGATCAATTGATCAATTAAAATCCCAGAGACAAGGTTTTAATCTCAGTTTTGCCTTTTTGACCTCCCCTGTTCAAGCTTTGCTTTCCTAGGGTTTTGGTGCTCTCAGTGTTCCCCTTGTTGTAATGGCTTGAAATTTGGCATGGAGCATCCAGAGGCTATCTTATAGCTATCCTCAAAATTTCATAGCCAAAGGATCAACCGTTTGGGAGCAATTTGGATTTTGGCTCGGTTCTTGCAAGATTTCAGATTTTTACCCAAATCTGAAATTCTTGATTCTTGGAGTGGATTTCTTGTTATTGGTTCTTGGCTTAGTCTTCTGGGAGTATTCCCTAGCTATCCTCAAAGTTTCTCAAGCCAAGAATCCAAGAATCGGTGCGAATCTCTCAATTTTCTGAATTTGCTGTTTGCTGTTTTTCTCGAGAGGTACTACCGCTCGGGGAGCGGTACTACCGCTCAAAGGTACTACCGCTCGACCAAGCGGTACTACCGCTTGAGGCCAGTTTTGCGCTGAATTTGTTTTTCTTGATTGCTTCCTTCTGGGTCTGGCTTTTCAGTGTCTCTGTGATTTCCAGTGAGGGCTTATTTTCTCCTTCATAGCTCTCATAGCTACTGGAGAAGAAGATATTTGTTGGGGGCGATTTTTAAAGATCGACATTCACCCCCCCCTCTGTCGCCATTTCGGTCCAACATGTTGCCACTGTGTTTTTAAAAATAAAATAAAAATGTGAAGTTGGTTTAGACTAGGGTGGATAGTTGGTTTGGATTGGTGCGGCAAGCACGAGATCTTGTAAAGTGTATTGTTGTGGTTACAGACCAAACAGAGAGAGGTGGTAGTGGAGAGTGAGGGAGATGAGTAATGGCCTGGGCGCTTCCCATGGCCTGTATTCCATATATATATACATGGGGAGTGCCTTTACAATTATACCCTTACAGTTGATCATCCCCTTCAGGGGCATTTATGTCACTACACATGGCCTGTTCTGGACCCTATAACCTCCTACCAGGCCTGCCGGGTTTAGGTGGGGGCCACCCCTACAACAGGAGCCTCTCATGGAGAAGGGCTTCACAGGGCCGAAGCCATGTTGCCGAGTCCTTTGGCCCCCTCCGTCCCTGCGGCCTGTGAATTTTGCCGAACTTGACCAGGGGCTGCGGTCGTGGCCGAAGTAGACGCGCGCGCGCTCCGTCCTCTACCCTTCGAGCGGGTGGCAGCGGAGCTGGCGCCCAGCCGAAGTAGACGCGCGCGCGCTGGCACCTAGCCGAAGTAGACGCGCGCGCTCCGTTTCCTACCCTTCGAACGGGTGGCAGCGGAGCTGGCGCCTAGCCAAAGTAGGCGCGCGCGCGCGCTGGCACCTAGCCGAAGTAGACACGCGCGCTCCGTCCCCTACCCTTCGAGCAGGTGGCAGCGGAGCTGGCGCCTAGCCGAACTGCGTCGGGGGCGTTACGCCGGTGCAGGTAAGCGTGGCGGGCTCGTGGGCCGCCGCCTACGCCTTAGGTGATAAAGGACGTGTTGCGATGTTTGTTCTTCTGGCCGTCCACGTGGTGGGGCGTGCTTGGCGTGGTGCGGGGCTTGAGGCGTCGTGACCATTTATTTAACGATGGACTTCCGGCGGTTGAGCTTTCGCCGGTTGGACTCCTACCGATTGGACTTCCGCCGGTTGGCTCCCCTGCTGATGGGGTATATATACGGCGCTGGCGCTGTGTTGTTCCTGCGTGTATTTTGATAGAAGCTGCTCCCCCAAAACGGGCCCCTTCCGCGCATCAGCATTCCCTAGCGCCGCTGAGCGGCTTGGGGAATGTTGATGTACAGATGGAGGTCCATTTTTCTTGGGAGCTTGGTCAGCCTCGGTGATCGGTGGCGAGCCGCGCGTCCTGCCCTCGCACTGCATTTCCGCATACGATGGCAAGGTTTGCCCTGTTCTCCTTAGCAGACCTGCCTACAGCCGGTGTTCCTGATGGAGCCCGCCTGCATCACTTTGAAAAATGCTAATGCACTGTAGGTGGCCTGTTAAGGAGAACGAGGCAGACTTTGCGGAACAGGACCCTCGCCTTTGCCGTTCGCGCGCGCGGGTCCGTTTCTCGAAGGCAGGGTCCAGGCCGAAGCCGCGGCCAGGCTGGTGTAGCGATCGAGAAGACGGCCTCCTACGCGCGCGCCGAGCTCTTGTATGAAGACGGCAAGGTTTGACTTGTTCTCGTAGGCAGATATGCTTGAGGACATCTGTGTTTGCTGACTGTGCCAACTGGGGCCATCGTCAAGGAACGCTGATGTACTGAAGCTTATCTGCCTATGAGAACCTGTCAAAACCTACCGCACACCGGCCGCTGCGCTCCCAAAACACGAAGAACCCAGAGGCCTGAATCCTTGATGGTTTAGGTCACGTCGAGGCTGCCGCCGAGGTTGCTTGGAGTGGGGACCTGCCGGTGTCACAGTGCCGACAGCGCCCAGCCGAAGTAGACGCGCGCGCTCCGTCCCCTACCCTTCGAACGGGTGGCAGCGGAGCTGGCGCCTAGCCGAAGTACACGCGCGCGCTCCGTCCCCTACCCTTCGAACGGGTGGCAGCGAAGCTGGCGCCTAGCCGAAGTAGACGCGCGCGCTCCGTCCCCTACCCTTCGAACGGGTGGCAGCGGAGCTGGCGCCTAGCCGAAGTAGACGCGCGCGCTCCGTCCCCTACCCTCGAACGGGTGGCAGCGGAGCTGGCGCCTAGCCGAAGTAGACGCGCGCGCTCCGTTTCCTACCCTTCGAACGGGTGGCAGCGGAGCTGGCGCCTAGCCGAAGTAGACGCGCGCGCTCCGTCCCCTACCCTTCGAACGGGTGGCAGCGGAGCTGGCGCCTAGCCGAAGTAGACACGCGCGCTCCGTCCCCTACCCTTCCAACGGGTGGCAGCGGAGCTGGCGCCTAGCCGAAGTAAACGCGCGCGCTCCGTCCCCTACCCTTCGAACGGGTGGCAGCGGAGCTGGCGCCTAGCCGAAGTAGACGCGCGCGCTCCGTCCCCTATCCTTCGAACGGGTGGCTGCGGAGCTACCTCGCACCGCGAACACCGCCACGCATGCGGTGATTGAGATCTCACGATGTGGTCCTGCGCTGTAAAGGTTCCTGGAATCACGCCGGCCCCCGGTCTACCAGGGTTAGGTTGCCGTACCGTGCGACCTGCCTCGGCGTGCATAGGACACGCCGCGGCTTACAACTGGAGAGCGTCGGGATGTGGACAGTTGCGTGCTCGCGGCTGCTCGCCTCTTCCCTAGGGAAGGGAGACACGGGGCAGTCGATGAATGGTGCGGCATCGAAGCTGTTGTATCTCCATGGTCCGTTGGTGCGTCTTTAATGGAGCGTCGTACCGTGACGGTTCTTGGCGCTGTGGTCGTGGCCCTTCGCCTTCGGTTATGGGGAAGTGTGCGGGACGGGCCTTTGTGCGTCTGCGGTCGCGTCCCGTACGCGGGCCGTCGCGACGCTTCGGTATTGGGGCGAGGCGGCTTGAAGTAGCCCTCGTGGCCGCGCTCCCGCAGTTGTACGCCCCCTTCTTGCTTGCATCGCTTTCCATACTCCCGTAACTTTCTTCGCCGCTATTCTCCAATCGCGGGAAGCGATGGCGTCTGGCGACAAGCGTGGCCAGGCGGCTGGTGGCTGCGGCATTCACCGGCGATCTTCACCGCTGGAGGTGAAGTACACGCTCAAAGAGCGCGACCCGGCGGTGGCGGACAAGCG
Source organism: Dendrocalamus latiflorus (assembly GCA_017311315.1). Classification (NCBI taxonomy): domain Eukaryota; kingdom Viridiplantae; phylum Streptophyta; class Magnoliopsida; order Poales; family Poaceae; genus Dendrocalamus; species Dendrocalamus latiflorus. The sequence continues at coordinate 39,614,376 of CM029664.1, forward strand.
GTGGTTGGCGGCGGAGAAGGAAGGCGCGTTCTCCGGCAAGTTGGGCCCGTCGCTTGTGACCGAGAAGACGATCCAAGGGCTTCTGCGCGCGGGGAAGCTGTCGGAGCGCCAGGCGGTACGATTGCCCGCCGCCGATGAGAGGGAACTGCACCCCGAGGGGTCAGAGGCGGTCGTATTCGTTGCCTTTTTCGACGCGGGGCTACGCATCTCGGCGGCGGCGATCGTGGGCGACGTGCTGCGGACCTTCGGGGTGGAGCTGGCGCAACTGACTCCGAACGCCGTGGCCCGGCTCGCGGTATACAGCTGGGCCATGCGCTCAGGAGCGTGCTGGCCCAGCGCCTCGTTGTTCGCCTACCTGCACGAGGCCCGGTGCCAGCCCAAGGATCGGAAGGACGGGACGCTGTCGAGCTTCGGCAGCGTCAGCTTTATTCTTCGTTCGACCTGCAGCAAGCTCTTCCCTGCGAACTCTACTCGCGGGAAGTGGGAGTCTCACTGGATGAAGCGGTGGTTCTACCATCGTGTGGAGAGCGGGAGCGGTCTTGAGTGCACGGGCCGACCGATCGCGTTCAAGCCCTCGCCCGGCCGGACGCTCGACGATGAGGACAAGCGGAGGGCCCGGCGGCTCGTAGGCGTGGCCGCCCGCTTCAACATGCGCGACCTCGCCGAAGAGTACGTGATGTACGGCGTGGCGCCGCTTGCCCTCAACTGGCGTCTTGCCGCCGAGAAGCGTCGAGACGACAACGTTTTGCCGTCGATCTGTTTGCTGCCGGCGCCCTCCGGTCTTCGTAAGCCTCGACCATGTCTCTCCTTTATTCACGCGAAGTACGTTATATGCTGATGTTATCTCCTTTGCTTCAGGGATTAGCTTGGAGGAGGCGGAGCAGGCCACGCGCGTATTCCTGGGGTCGTATACCGGCAGGGAGCATGATCAGCGCGCGTCCGCCACCGTCGAGACGGGGCTGGGGCGAATAAATCGCGTGTGCGAGGCCCTGGGCCTTGCCGTGCCGCTCCGGACGAAGGTGCGGCGAAGAAGAAGGCGCCATCTCGGAAGAGGGGCCGAAGCGGGGCGTCTGCCGCGCTTGGTGCGGCAGCTGCTACCGCTGCTGCTGATGCTCCCGAGGGCGCGGCAGATGCGGAGTCGGATTCGGCAAAGTATGCTGATTCAGGCTTGGATGGTGCGGACGCCGGAGACGAGGGATCTTCGGCGAGTGCCCTGGACGGCGGGCTTGCCACGAGCAACCGTAGAGGGGAAGTCTCGCCACCCGCCGCAGTCGCCGAGACAGAATCCGTGCGGACCGGCGATGTTGAGGTGGAGCCTTCGACCGTGGCCGCTGTGGTGCCGGAGACGCCCTTCGTGGGGGCGCACGGAGCCGTGCTGCCTTCCCCGACAGCAGCAGCAGAAGATGAGGTGCCCCCTACAGAAACTGCCACAGCAGAACCTTCGTCCCCGGGTGCTGCAGCCGTGGGAGCCTCGCCGGCAGCGACTATAGGGGCGGTGTCGCTGCTGCCTGCCCCGGCTAAGCGGCCGTGTGTACGGCCGGAGCTTCACCGGACGCCGCGAGGATTCGTCGTGGCGACGAGCATCAGAAGCTTGTGGGACTCCGATGCAGATTCCGAGGACCTTGCAACGTGCACGCCCTCTGCCCCACTGGCCACGCCGCCCGCCGTGCAGGAACGGTCGTCGCCGGCCCCGAACACGGAGGCTTCTGCCCGCTGCGGGATCGTGCTTTCTACGGGGGCTTATGTCACATCCCAAATTTTCGCTTTCTGAAAAATTTTATTTTTATTAATTATTTCAATGTATTTGAATCTTATTTGGATTTATCTGGATTTAATTTCAAAATTTAAAACAAGGAAATGTATTTAAAATATTTTATTAAAGCCAAAAAGGGAAAATTATATTTTTCCTAGCCTTTCTTAAATTTTTAATTATTATTTGAGAATTTTCTGAAATTTAAAATCAATTTTCAAAGCTAAAAAGTATTTTATAAAATTATAAAATTCCAATTTGAAATTAAAAATATTTTTACTAAGTCTAAAATGCTTCCAGGAATATTATATAATTTGTCTGGAATTTTTAGACATTAAATATTATTTTTCCAAACGTTTATAAAGTTTCTAGTATTTGCTGAAATTTATTCCGAAAATAAAAATCAAATTATTCCTAGGCCGCCATGTGTCGCTCTCAGATTAAATCAATCTCTCTCCACGTTTTAATCCTAGCCACACATGATCACTTACCCCTTCATAAAATCCAAGAGCCATAACACATCCACTTGCCACGTGTCGCAAATCTGACGGCCCGTACCCCTTCACTTCTTCTCCCTCTCTATTACACATGGACCCCACATGTCATATGTTTCTTCAACCTCTTCTTCTTCCTCCTCCCACTCTCTCTCTCCTCCACCATGGATGACAAATAAAAGCTTCGAAACTCCGCCGTTTCTCCCACTTAACACCCGATTAAAGCATGGAAACGGAAGCCTTAATCAACCCCATCAATATCCCGGCCGTTCCCCGTCCTTTAACCTTCTCAAACCGAAATCCCCTCATCTCCCTTCTCTTTCTATAAATTAGCTTCCCTTCACCATACTCTCCCCTTTTCCCCATCTTTTCGGCCGGCTCCCACCTCCTCCACCTTTCGGCCGCCGCCCCCGACCACCGGAGTCGCCGCCCGTGCCGCCAAAAGCCGCCGCCGCCGAAGCACCCTCTCTCCTACGTACGCGTCGCCGGTTTTCTCGCCGCCGCCGCCTTCTCCGGCCATCTCCCGAGCCACCACCGGTAGGAGCCGCACCCCCCTCGGTCTCCCCTTCCCGCGCCGCCCCTCTATTCCCTCCCTAGCACCCCCAAACTCCATGGCCGCACCCTCTCTGTTCTCTGCGTGTATGTCTTCACTAGGGATTAGCATCTCCTTTGCTTATTACACTTTGATGATACTTCTTTGTCACAAAAGACTGGATGCCCACTTGGCTAGGGGAGTCAAGCTAGTGCATACATGCATGAGGTTGTGGGTTCAAATCCAATGCAATGCAATTTTCGGTTGGGGCTTTGCCAAAATTTTTGGTCCATGACAAGCGGGACCCACCTATCATAAAATATTAAAATAAAATTTGGCACCCAATGACAACCGGGCCCCACATGTCATACACTCCAAAATACCCCAAAAATCAGCCAAAATAAGATTCCAGAGAATATTCCCTCGTTTTGCATTTTCTGGAATTTCCAAACCGATCAAACTTCCAATCGCTCGTTCTCCCTCGTCCGATCTCCGAATCCAGTGATTCAAATTTCTAAATTTGTATAAAATCATAATCTATGTTGCAGTATATATTTTATATTTTTGTGATTTTATTTGTATTTATTTATTTGGTTATTTTGTTATTTCGCGCGTAGAAACCGACGTCACCGAGGAATTCATCGAGTCGCAGCAAGAAGACCCAAATAACATTCAAGAAGGCAACTCTCCTTTGATCATTTTGATCCTATGTTTTGCAAGTTTTCCTTGATCAACTTGCTCAAATGATTTATAAAATGATTAGGTAGTTATTTTAAATTATTGCATGCTTATGTTATATCAAGTGATAATTTGATTTAGAAAATTTAGTTAAATATCCAATTTGTTATAACTTCCATTGAAAATTGTTTACCTTGTACCATTGTCAACTTAGGATATCCCTTCGACTCAATAATGAGTTAGTATTACATCTGTTGAATTTTTAAATACTAGCAAATGCTTAGCGTAGCAAATCAATGTAATAATGCTCAAATGAGTAGCATGTTTGCTAAATGTTTTGATGAATGATTTGTTTGAACATTGGTAATGGATGTTACCATTGTTAAATGATTTGTTTGAAAAGTGGTAATGGATGTTACCACTGTTAATTTAAAAGTAAAAATGAATTTTAAAGGGAAAAGTTGACAAGGGTGGATGGAAGGTTTGGCTGGTGCAGTTAGCACGAGAATTTTTGGGATTGTGAATGAGCCACCCTGGTCGTTTAAGGACCGACGCTTGTGTTTGTCCAAACTGAGCAAAACAGTGCAACCACAAGTCTATATGGGTACGACCTAGCTAACTAACCTATAAAGGTGTAGTTTAGATATCACCAGTGGTGTATTGAGTGCCAGGGTGTACTGGTTACTCATAGTGAGGGACAGGGTTTACTGTACTCATACGGCGCAAGAGGGGGCTCCGACTCGTGGATTCGAGTTGTGGTGAAACCTTAGCGGGTGGTATCTAGCTATACTGGAGTAGGTGAAAGGCTTTGTGATATTTTATCTGGGTCTCATGCCAAAGGAAGCATGTTGACTATTAAGATAATTTATCTCTTGTGGGTAAAGTGTACAAACTCTGCAGAGTAAAACTATTCGAATAGCCGTGCCCACGGTCAAGGGCGGGCAAGGAATGCATTCACATGGTAGAAGTTTGATTTTGATTTTAAAATAAAATGGTTTGTCAAACTCGGGAGTGGTGTAACTCTCGTGATTTAAATCTGGTGGTGTAACCAGATCAGGTGGTTTAACCTGAGTTTTGAAAGTTGGCAGATAGCCTGAGATTTTAGTGTTGGTGGTTTAACCTTCACTAAGTTATTTATCTAATTTCATTTATGAAAAACAAAGATGTTTATCAAATGGCCTTTGAAGTAATTATGTAGATTTGAAATAAAATGCTGATTTATGCAAAAGAACCATATAGCCTTCCTTTGTGAAGCCTTGCATCTATGCATCTTTCCCAAGACTTGCGGAGTACATTCATGTACTCACGTGCTACACTTCAAATTAACTCTCAGAGGAGATCGAAGCTCAAGAGGTGGACTACGACTACTTCGTGGATGGATTCGTCGAAGGCTTTCCGGACTTCTAGGTTGCGTTTCCCCAGTCAATTGCCTGTGGCGTATTGATGGGTCTTGCTTTAGTTTCTTTTTGCTTCCGCTGTAATTTTCTGTTTGGTGTGAGGTCTTAAAACCTCATTTGTAATAAAGACTTTGAGGTCTGTAATCTCGATTATGATAATAAAGCGTTGTTGGCAATGTATCATCTTTTCTGTTTGAACTGTGTGTACTAGCGTTGATCTGGGACTAGTACTGTAATGCACAGGAGGTCCAGGAGTTTCTACCCCGGGGTCTCACAGCTTATGCCACCGCAGCCCCGTCTGGTAGTAGGGGGCGGGTCCCCGAAGCCCTCCTTCGGCTACCGAAGGTAAGGTGGCTTAGCTTACCCTGATGTATTCTTTTATGCGTTGCGGTGCTCACCTGCATCCCTGTTTGCAGCGTCGCTCATTCCGGAGGAGGAGCGCTTGACGGGACACGGGACCTCCGCGCGTGTGAGCCCCGCGGACTTCGTGCCTCCCCCAGAGACGCTGAGGGTGTGGCGCGGGATCGTGGTTGACGCGGCTGCCAGCGTCGACCAGCAGGCGCTGCAGGCCTACGAGGCGGGGCACCTCGGGGACGCCTTCGAGGTGTCTGGTGTGAGGGTAAGTACTCATACGACAACGCCTGGGCCGGCTGAGCTTGCTGAGTCTCTCCATTCTGCAGACACTTGTGCTGGGGTAGGCCTTGCAAACGGCCTATACTCGTGCCCAAAGGGCACTTGAGGATAGGCTGCGGGCCACCGAGGAGGAGCTACGCGAAGCCGCGGGAGTCCGCTCTACCTAGGATGCCCGCATCTGCCAGCTGGAAGCGGAGTGCGCCGAAGCGAAGGCGCACGCCGAAGGACTTGCTGCGTCGGTGCGGGAGCCGGCCGCGGAGGCTGCGCAGCAGGAGTTTGCGGCAGAGCGGGATGGCTTTCTACAACATGTCGCCTCGCTAGAGAAGGAGAAAGGCGAACTCGCCTTGACTCTAGCGGAGCGCGACCGGACGCTTGGCGAGGCCTCGGTGGTTGCATGGGATGCCATGCAAGCGCTGAAAAGCCATCTCCAAGGGCTTGTGGCCGAAGTGCCGGACCACGCCTTCGGCCCGGAGGAGCTGTTGCGGACCCTCCGCTGGGTCGGAGATGCCGCCACCGTTGCGCGCGGCGCTGCGACGACCTTCGACAACCATTGCGTGTACACATCGGCATGCCTGGTGTGCGCGCTCCTGCAACACCGCGGTTGCCCGCACGTCGCCGGGCTAGAGGACCCCCAGCTGGAGATGCCCGACGGGGCCGGAGTGATGTCCGGCGCCGTCCGCTCCGCCCGCCGCGCCGTCAATCCCTTCTATGAACGGATCTGGGATTGCGTCGGGGCAGACGCTGCGTGGGTCGAACTCCGGAAGTCGCTTTACAGGGAGGGGAGCCTCGGCCGATTCCTGGACGGGGTCCCTCGACACGACGAGGGCGGTGCTGGTGCCCCCGAAGGCGCCGGGAACTCACAGGTGTGACGCCGTGGTGCCTAGGTGTAGGCGTGCGTTGTAATGCCCCCTCTTTTTGTGAATGAAGTACGTGCTTGCTTCATAAATTCTGACTTTCGCCGATGTCCCGGGCAGCTTCCTTGCTGGGGCCGACTTCTTGCGGTCGACCTTGCGACCCGGCGACGCCTTCGACGCTGGCGAAGGGCCGAAGAGTCGCTGGACTTTTGGGCGAGCCGACTTTCTTCCGGCGAGACCCCATCCTTATCGCGTGTTAAGGACGAGCCTGCCGAATAGTTACCTAGAGCGGTAGGGATGTTGGCGGGTCTCTGTACTTGAAAGATTTTCCCGATATATAGATCTCCTGATAATTAGGACATGCGCAGTCGTGCCGTGCGGAGCTGGGATCCCCACATTTCAAGTTCGCCGTGAGTGTGAATCGCGCGGGGCGTGTGCGAAGGCGAACCCCCGCAGTACGACCTGTTCAGAATACCGTGGACTGGCGCGTGCGAAGGCGGACCTCCGCACGACGACCATTTTAGAGTCCGTAGACTGGCGTGTGCGAAGGCGGACCTCCGCACGACGACCTATTTAGAGTCCGTAGACTGGCGCGTGCGAAGGCGGACCTCCGCACGACGGCCTGTTTAGAGTCCGTAGACTGGCGTGTGCGAAGGCGGACCTCCGCACTACGACCTATTTAGAGTCCGTAGACTGGCGTGTGCGAAGGCGGACCTCCGCACTACGACCTATTTAGAGTCCGTAGACTGGCGCGTGCGAAGGCGGACCTCCGCACGACGGCCTGTTTAAAGTCCGCAGACTGGCGTGTGCGAAGGCGGACCTCCGCACTACGACCTATTTAGAGTCCGTAGACTGGCGCGTGCGATGGCGGACCTTCGCCCTACGACCTGTTTAAAGTCTCGTGGACTGGCGCGTGCAAAGGCGGACCTTCGCCCCCCCACCCCGAGGTGGGGGCAGCCTCTGGTGTATCGCATAATCTACATGCGCGCCGACGCTGGGGCCAGCCTCTGCGTACACCTCCCGTGATGTGCGAAGGCGAGCCTCAATGTGCTGAGGTGCGCGATTGGCAGCCGCGCAGGATTCGCATGGGATCGGCGTCCACATCTGATTTATACTCCGGAGAGTACGCACATGGACGAAGGCCCTAGCGTGCGCGGGGTTCGCGTCTTGTTTATACTCAGTAGAGTGCGCAGGGAGAACATCCGCGTCTTATTTATACTCCGTGGAGTGCGTGCAGAGGCGTCCCCCCACACGTCTTGGTTTATACTCATGCCCGTGTCTTTGACGGAGAGTGCACACGCGAACGTGCGTCTTCGTTTATACTCATGCCCGTGTCTTTGACGGAGAGTGCACACGCGAACGTGCGTCTTCGTTTATACTCATGCCCGTGTGTTTGACGGAGAGTGCACACGCGAACGTGCGTCTTCGTTTATACTCATGCCCGTGTCTTTGACGGAGAGTGCACACGCGAACGTGCGTCTTCGTTTATACTCATGCCCGTGTCTTTGACGGAGAGTGCACACGCGAACGTGCGTCTTCGTTTATACTCATGCCCGTGTCTTTGACGGAGAGTGCACACGCGAATGTGCGTCTTTGGTTTATACTCATACTCGTACCCCTGGCTACGGAGAGTGCACACGCGAACGTGCGTCTTTGGTTTATGGTGCGGGAGTACACACGTAGGCGAGGCCTCCGCGTGTACTTGCCGCGTATTTTTGCACAGCGATGATATGTTGGCGACAAACGGAATTTTATTACATTCCCATTTGCGCGGGTAAGCGATTACATACGACGGGGGGGTTCACTAACCGTTTGTGCTCAGCGCGGCCGGAGCCTCTAGTAGTTGCACTATCAGCAGGGCTTGCGGAGTCGCCCCCGGATGGCACCGTGGGCCTTGGCACGCCGGTGCCGATCCTAGGTGTGCCGCTGCCCGCCGCGACGGGGACATCTGGTGCCGTGCTCGATGCGCCGGGCCATGTCCTGGTCGCCCCGAATAGTAATGACGGCTCGTGGCCCCGGGAGCTTCATACATAAATAGGCGTGATGCGGTACCGCCCCAAAGGAGTTGAGGACCGGACGCCCCAGTATGGCATTGTAAGGGTATGGGAGATCGACGACGTCGAATGTCGCGTCCTCGACCCTTTCGTTGTCGCCCTGGCCGAAAGAGACCTGCAAGCATATTTGGCCGAGCGCCCGTAGAGGCTGTCCGCCGAAGCCCTGCAGCGGGATTCCCGACGGGCCGAGGCGGCTTCGGGGGATCCCCATCTGGTCGAAGGCTGCCGCGAACAGAATGTTCGCGGAGCTGCCACCGTCAACTAGGGCGTGTCTCACGTCGCATCCCACTACGACGACCCGGACGACCAGGGGATCGTGGTGAGGAAGCTCCACTCCCTGGGCGTCGGCAGGGGTGAATGTGACCTCCTGCTGCGCCCAATCCGGCGGTGTTTGCGCTGGGTACGCCGCCACGTGGTGTAGCCTCCGCACGTAAGCCTTCCGCTGCCGTGCCGAGGCGAACTCCCCCGAGGAGCCTCCGGAGATGACATTGATAACCCTGCGGTGGGTGGCCTCCGGAGCCTGTAACTGCAGAAAACCCTCCTGGGGCTGCTGCACGTGGGCCTGGATCCGCAGAGGGCCCTCGTGGGGCTGCGTTCCTTGTGCTTGTATATGCACGGGGGCTTCGTATGGGTGCTGTACGTGGGCCACCACGGGCGGACGTGCTTCCGGGTTCCTGTCCCTGGTGACGCTGTCGCGGAGCGCCGCGATAGAGGTGCATGTGCGCGTGTCGTGGTTTCCGCGATCGTGGACTACGCACCACAGCCCCTGGTGTTGGTCATCGTAATCTCCCCGGCCTCTATCGTTGCGGCCCCGGCCACGGCCGCGTCCCCGGCTTCGGTGCCCCCGACCGCCCCGGCCCGCGGGAGCGCTGTCGTCGGAACCGCCTTCGATGTCGAGGACGTACCGGCCTCCCCGAGACTTCTGCTGGCCACGTTTGGGCCTATCGGACGGCTCCTTGTGCGGGGCGTCCTTGCGGTCGGGCGCACCCTTGGACGACTCCTGCTTACGCTTCCCCTTCGAAGAACCGTCCTTTGACGGATCTTCGGCTTTTGCCGAGGCACCGGCCTGGTTGGTGTCGGAGTCGTCGCCTTGTCGCCGCCGTGCATCCTCTTCCGCCCCTGGCGTATTCCTCCATTTTGTCAAAGAGCTTCGTCACTGTCTTGATTGGCTTCCGCGCGTTATACTCGGCCATCGGGCCCGGACGAAGGCCCTGTATGGCCGCGTTGACCACGGTGGTTTCGTTAACGTCTTTGACTTGACAACGTATCTTCGCGAAGCGTTTGAAGTAGTCCCGAAGCTTCTCCGAATGTTTCTGCTTCACGGCGAAGAGCTGGTCCGCGTCGACCCGCTCGACATAATTTCCTTGAAAGTTTTTGTGAAGGCGGTCGCGGATCTGCTCCCACACGTAGATGGAGTTCGGCTCTATGGTAAAAAATCAGGAGAGCGCCACCCCTTGCAACACAAGGGGGAGTCCCTTCGCCTTTGTGGTGTCGTCTCCGCCCGCGGCCTCGATTGCGGTTTCGTATACGCGCACGAACTCGCGGGGGTCCGTGTCGCCTTTGTAGGGCTCGATGACACTAGGGAACTTGAAGTCGTTGGGCCACGCCGCTTGCTGTAGTCCTGCCGAAAGAGGGGACTCCGGATCGACACGCCGTAGCGGGACGCGGCTGGATGTGGGGGCGTCGCGGCTGTCCGCCCTTTCCGGCGCGGGCTCCGGTATGTCTCTTGTATGTCTCGGACGGACCGGCGCGGGCACGACCGCGTCGCGAGCTCCCGAGCTGCCGGTCGCTCCGTTGTGGCTACCTCCAACTACCCGGTCCGCGCAACCAGCGAGTGTCACGGCGAAGGCGGTGAGGTTGGTTGCTGTCGCGTCGGCGGGGTCGGTCGCCGCAGTGCCGGTGACGTGGTTGGTCGTCGCAGCGCCGGTGGCGTGGTTGGTCGTCACAGCACCGGTGGCGTGGTAGGTAGTCGCAGCGCCGGTGGCGGGGTCGGTTGTCGCAGCGCCGGTGGCGGGGTCGGCTGGCGCAGCGTCGGTGACGAGGTCGGCTGGCGCAGCGCCGGTGGCGGGGTCGGCTGGCGCAACGTCGGTGACGAGGTCGGCTGGCGCAGCGTCGGTGGCGGGGTCGGTCGCCGCAGCTCGAGTGTCAACGTCCTCGACCGCCGCGCCCGCGGCAGCCGACACCGAAGCCCTGGTACTCGCGCGACGCTCCGCCCCAACCGTCTTCTTCCCCTTTGCCGCCGCCGACGAAGCTTTTTTCGGTGCCATCCTCCTTCGAACTTCAGGCTTGCTCCTGTCCCTCCCCACGGACGGCGCCAACTGTTGTGGTTACAGACCAAACAGAGAGAGAGATGGTAGTGGAGAGTGAGGGAGATGAGTATGTTGGTGATATGCCCTAGAGGCAACATGGAGATGTTGAATATATCACATACTATGTTTATGATACATTGCTTTGTTCCTTGAAATAGACATTATCATTATTGATCAATGAGTATGTGACTTATTCATGAGACTCTTAATGCCAAAATGTTGCTATTTCTAAATGATCCCTGATCATATATCATATGAGGAACATATATGATTCAAAGATCAGCATATGTATTGATTGATGATCATGTCTCATGGATCATGGTATGGAGATACCAAATCAATAATATGGACATGTGTTAGTGAACATATGTTGGATAGACCCGCCATGAGACACTGCAGAGATTCCATGTGTCATTAGTTGGTCTCAAGTAGTGTTTATGTAGAATCGTTAGACTTGAGATCATCATGGTTCCCAACATGCGTAGTAGCCTATTTTGGGACTACTAACCACTACTCCGTAACTGGGTAGTCATAAAAGTAGTCTTCGGGTTTGCTATGAAACATGTAGTGGGATGTGAATGATCAAGATAGAATTTGCCCCTCCTTATGGGAGAGATATCTCTGGGCCCCTCGATGTAATGGATTATGAAAGTGCATGGCCATGCCAATGTGATTGAGGAGTCAATCACAAGTTTATAATCCATCACGGAATCGAGAGAGTGATTGAGCCATTAAGAGGATGACACAGGTCTCGCCTTGAGCTTAATCTATATCGTGAGGCAAAAGGATTCGTACATGAGAACATTACAGGTTCAGCCGATATGATCTTTACGTATACTTTGGGGTTAATATGTCTTGCTAGAGGCCGCTATTAACAGGGTGACCGGAAAGGTGTTTCCGGGTCGCGACCAAGTATACGTGAACCTACAGGGTCGCACACTTAACGGGTTGGAACACTAATTCGAATGTGATTCGGATGTGGGCTCAATTCGGATAGAGATCCGGATAGACTCCTATTGGGCCTCGGTCCACGAGGCCCAAGTGAGGAGGTCTATATATTTGGAGGCGGGGGGGCTGAGGGATGCACGCATATGTTCCTCCCGAACAAAACCCTAGCCGCCACCTCCCGAGCCAAACCCTAGCCGCTCGCGAGTGCTGGTACACTCGCGATCGGAGTTCCAGCCCCGGACGTGTGGATACCGGTGGAGGCGCTGCTCGTTGCGGCGTTGATCGGCATCAACAAACTACAGATTGGATCTGCTCGTGGTGTGGTTGATCGCGTGGAGGAGACGATCTGTTCGGGACGATCGGCTACTTCCACTACTACCTCGACGCGCGTGGTTGGATCGGCTTCTCCAACTCTTCTTCCGCTGCGCTGCGCGTCTAGTGGTAACGATCTATGATCCCTTCTTAGCATGATGTCCTGGTGTGCGCGGTAGAAATTTTTTATTTTCTGCTATCGTAGCCTACGCGCGTTCCTTCAGTGGTATCAGAGCCATCTTGCTTAGTTTGCGATCTGGATCAGCGCATATGATGATATGCGGTTGTAGTAGATTGGATCTATTACAGTCTAGATCAGTCGGTTCATGTGATGAATCGATGGTAGCACGGGTTGATGAGATCAATCGGTGAATAGGGGTTGGATGAGGCGCAGATTGTATCACTACTAGTGCCCTAGAGATTGTCTCGGATCGGCATAAGGTGGTTATGTCGAATACTAGTAGGATACGAATCTGATAGCCTCGGGCCAGTGGGAATACTAGTGCCCTAGAGATTGTCTCGGATCGGCATAAGGTGGTTATGCCGAATACTAGTAGGTTACGGATCTGATGGCCTCGGCCCAGTGGAAAAACTAGCATCCTAGAGAATGTCTCGGATCGGCATAAGGTGGTTGTGCCGAATAGTTTTTCCATTGCGATTTCATAGATTGGATCTGTAAATTTCGTAGGGTGTTCAGGGCGCTGCCCTGAAACCCGCGGGGGGCGGCCCCCCCCTCGACCCCCCGCCCGCTGACCGGCCAGCGGGACCGCCGTGCGTACCCGCCTTGTATAGCGTCTTGGGTTCTCATCGTTAGGTAGAATACGATTCTACGTCTAACTTGTTTTTGCAGAGAATGACGTGAATAGTATGGCCCTATATCTTGTTGGAATGTATGAGATGTATGTGATGCATGTAACATTCGTTCATGGCCTGCGTGTCATGATTATTTCAGCTATTGTTAGCTGTCTATATTGTATTTAACGACCTGCGTGTCGACCTTAATGCTTGAATCTATCTTTGTAATCTTCAATTTCTAGCTATTATAGGTAGTAGCCTAGTTTTGAGGTTACAAGCTTTCAAGCATGGTGGCCTAAAGGAGTGATGTGGAGGATGGAGATCGTCTACACCTACATGGAGATGGAGATCACCATTTGTTTGGGCCATACTACTTCACAGTTAAATGTGTTTATCTGTGATATTATCTATCTTATTCTTATGCAATGTTTTTGTCATATGTTGCTTTGGTAGGATAGAATCCCTCATAAAATTAGGTGTTCATGCCCTTCCATATGTTGCACCAAAAGATAATGATCACCGCATGGTAGGTCTACCAAAGTAGAGTGCCGTCGGTTATCATCATTGTTTGGGGTAGATGTCGGACATCTACATGCGGAAGCATTTGGTTTACTTAACAAGGTTATCAAAACAGTTTTGGACCTTGGGGCATAGATTGGGGCCGGGGCATGTTGATGTCACCCAACAAGCAAGAGTCACATAGGGATGTGATTAGCAAGGTGTTGCTTACCCATGTCACTAGTTTTCTAGCCGTGATGCCAAAGCTCACTAGGAATTAGTGAAATGAGGTTCTTGACCCACTATGTAACTTAGAGGGAGTTTTGTTGCAAAACACATAGTGGGAGTCTTTTGTTAAATTGTTTAATAAAAGATGAACATAAACATAGTGCTAAACTTTGCATATTCTTTGTTGTAGATCATGTCAACTAATGCCGCATCCAGTTCTTTTAATTTGCGATCTATTCTTGAGAAAGAAAAACTCAATGGAACGAACTTTATGGATTGGTATCGCAACTTGAGAATTGTTCTCAAGCAAGAGCGCAAGGAGTATGTCCTTGAGTCTCATTATCCTGATGACTTGCCTGATAATGCTACTGCGGCTGCACGGAGAGCTTATGAGAAGCAAACGAATGATTACCTTGATGTAAGCTGTCTCATGCTTGCCACAATGTCCTCTGAGCTTCAGAAGCAATATGAGAACACAGATGCCTACAATATCATTGTGGGGTTGCGTGGTATGTTTGAGAACCAAGCAAGGGCTGAGAGGTTCAACACTTCAAAGTCCTTGTTTGCGTGCAGGCTTGCAGAAGGGAATCCCGTCAGCCCTCATGTGATTAAGATGATTGGCTACATTGAGAGTCTGGAAAAGCTTGGTTTTCCCCTTAGCCAAGAGTTGGCTACTGATGTGATTCTCCAGTCGCTCCCCCCGAGCTTTGAGCCATTCATACTGAACTATCACATGAACAACATGGATAAGACCTTGGCAGAGTTGCATGGGATGCTAAAAGCTGCCGAGGAAAGCATTAAGAAAAGCAGCAATCATGTGATGATGATGCAGAAAGGCAAGGGCAAGCCCAATGTCAAGAAAGGCGCGGTCAAAAGAAAGTTAGCTCCCGATGAGATCGCGAGCAGTTCTAAGGCCAAGCAAGTCAAGAAGGGCGCTGCTCCTAATGCAGATTGTTACTACTGTAAGCAATCAGGTCATTGGAAAAGGAACTGCCCAAAGTACTTGGAGGATCTTGAGAAGAAGAAGGGAAGTACGACTTCCTCTCCAGGTATAAATGTTATAGAGATCAATCTTGCTACTTCATCCACTGATTCTTGGGTATTTGATACCGGATCGGTTGCTCACCTTTGCAAATCGTTGCAGGGGCTAAGAAGAAGTAGAAGTTTGAGGAGGAGCGAAGTGGATCTTCGCGTTGGCAATGGAGCAAAAGTTGCTGCGGTCGCTGTTGGCACCATGCCATTGTCTTTACCTTCAGGATTAGTTTTGGAATTGAATAATTGTTATTGTGTTCCATCTCTTTCCAAGAACATTATTTCTGCTTCATGTTTGCAAGCAGAAGGTTATGACTTTAGATCTGTGAACAATGGTTGTTCTCTTTATTTCAAAGATATGTTCTATTGTCATACTCCATTGGTGAATGGGTTATATGTTCTTACTCTTGAAGAGTCACCGGTCTATAACATTAATGCAAAGAGGCAACGTTCGAATGATTTGAATCCCACGTTTATTTGGCACTGTCGCTTAGGTCACATAAATGAGAAACGCATGGAGAAGCTCCATAGAGATGGTATTCTGCACTCATTTAATTTTGAATCATTTGAGACATGCGAATCTTGTTTACTTGGCAAGATGACAAAGGCACCTTTCACCGGTCAAGGTGAACGGGCAAGTGACTTATTGGCACTCGTACATTCTGATGTATGTGGACCAATGAGCTCAACAGCCAGAGGTGGTTTTCAGTACTTCATAACTTTTACTGATGATTTTAGTAGATATGGGTATATCTACCTGATGAAGCATAAGTCCGAATCCTTTGAAAAGTTCAAAGAATTCCAAAATGAAGTGCAAAATCATTTAGGCAAGACAATCAAGTTTCTACGATCTGATCGTGGAGGCGAGTATTTGAGCCATGAGTTTGGCAATCATCTGAAGGATTGTGGAATTGTTCCACAATTGACTCCGCCAGGAACACCTCAATGGAATGGGGTATCTGAACGGAGAAATCGCACCTTATTAGATATGGTGCGCTCCATGATGAGCCAAAGTGATCTTCCGTTGTCTTTTTGGGGGTACGCTCTTGAAACAGCCGCTTTCACACTAAACAGGGTTCCATCAAAATCAGTAGAAAAGACACCATATGAGATGTGGACAGGACAACGTCCTAGCTTGTCTTTTCTTAAGATTTGGGGATGTGAGGCTTATGTAAAACGTTTACAATCTGATAAGCTCAGTCCTAAATCTGATAAATGCTTCTTTATCGGGTATCCTAAGGAAACAAAAGGATATTACTTCTATAATCAAGGAGAAGGCAAAGTGTTTGTCGCCCGGCATGGTGTCTTCTTAGAGAAAGAGTTTCTCTCAAGAAGGGATAGTGGGAGCATGGTGCAACTTGAAGAAATTCGGGAAACACCTGAAAACGTTTCAGCTCCTACAGAACCACAACAGGATGAACAAACTGTTGAAGAACCTGTTGTGGACACACCGGCACCACGTAGGTCAGAGAGGTCACGTCGTGCACCTGAAAGGTACATGTTCTTGACTACTCAACAACGGGACATATTGTTGTTAGACAACGATGAGCCTAAGACCTATGAAGAAGCGATGGTGGGACCAGACTCTGAGAAATGGCTTGAAGCCATGAGATCCGAAATTGAATCCATGCACAGTAATCATGTTTGGAACTTGGTTGATCCACCTGATGGTGTTAAAACCATTGAGTGCAAATGGATTTTCAAGACAAAGATAGACATAGATGGAAATGTTCACATCTATAAAGCGCGATTGGTGGCCAAAGGTTTCAAACAAATTCAAGGTGTTGATTATGATGAAACTTTTTCGCCCGTCGCAATGATAAAGTCTATTCGGATCATTCTAGCGATTGCTGCATATTTCGACTATGAAATATGGCAAATGGATGTCAAAACAGCTTTCCTTAATGGAAATCTGAGTGAGGATGTGTACATGACACAGCCCACGGGTTTTGTCGATCCGCAATCAGCTGGAAAGATATGCAAGCTGCAAAGATCCATTTATGGATTAAAGCAGGCATCTCGGAGTTGGAACATTCGTTTTGATGAAGTAATCAAAGGGTTTGGTTTCATCAAGAACGAAGAAGAGCCTTGTGTTTACAAAAAGGCTAGTGGGAGCGCACTCGTGTTTCTGGTCTTATATGTGGATGACATATTACTGATCGGAAATGACATTCCTATGCTCGAATCTGTTAAGTCTTCATTGAAAAATAGTTTCTCTATGAAAGACTTAGGAGAGGCGGCATATATTCTGGGCATCAAGATCTATAGGGATAGATCAAGAAGGCTAATTGGATTAAGCCAAGATACGTACATTGACAAGGTGTTGAAAAGGTTCAACATGCAGGATTCCAAGAAAGGCTTCCTACCTATGTCACATGGTATACATCTTAGCAAGAGTCAGTGTCCTAGTACACCTGATGAGCGGGATAAAATGAATGCGATTCCATATGCTTCGGCTATGGGATCCATTATGTATGCCATGCTTTGTACACGTCCAGATGTCTCGTATGCTTTAAGTGCTACAAGTAGATACCAGTCAGATCCAGGTGAAAGTCACTGGATTGCCGTAAAGAACATCTTGAAGTACTTGAGAAGAACTAAAGATGTGTTCCTCGTCTATGGGGGTGAGGAAGAGCTCGTTGTAAATGGTTACACCGATGCTAGCTTCCAAACTGACAAAGATGATTTTAGATCGCAATCTGGATTTGTGTTCTGCCTGAATGGCGGTGCGGTGAGCTGGAAGAGTTCCAAGCAGGAGACGGTTGCTGATTCTACAACAGAGGCCGAGTACATAGCAGCTTCTGAAGCTGCTAAAGAGGCTGTTTGGATCAAGAAATTTGTTTCTGAGCTTGGTGTGGTGGCTAGTGCCTCCAGCCCAATGGACCTCTACTGTGACAATAGTGGGGCCATTGCGCAAGCCAAGGAGCCTAGATCGCACCAGAAGTCCAAGCACATTCTACGGCGATTTCATCTCATCCGCGAGATTGTGGAGAGAGGCGATGTGAAGATATGCAAAGTACAAACGGATTTGAACATTGCAGATCCGTTGACAAAGCCGCTTCCCCAGCCAAAGCATGAGGCTCACACTAGGGCAATGGGTATTAGATACCTACATGGTTGACTCTAGTGCAAGTGGGAGACTGTTGGTGATATGCCCTAGAGGCAACATGGAGATGTTGAATATATCACATACTATGTTTATGATACATTGCTTTGTTCCTTGAAATAGACATTATCATTATTGATCAATGAGTATGTGACTTATTCATGAGACTCTTAATGCCAAAATGTTGCTATTTCTAAATGATCCCTGATCATATATCATATGAGGAACATATATGATTCAAAGATCAGCATATGTATTGATTGATGATCATGTCTCATGGATCATGGTATGGAGATACCAAATCAATAATATGGACATGTGTTAGTGAACATATGTTGGATAGACCCGCCATGAGACACTGCAGAGATTCCATGTGTCATTAGTTGGTCTCAAGTAGTGTTTATGTAGAATCGTTAGACTTGAGATCATCATGGTTCCCAACATGCGTAGTAGCCTATTTTGGGACTACTAACCACTACTCCGTAACTGGGTAGTCATAAAAGTAGTCTTCGGGTTTGCTATGAAACATGTAGTGGGATGTGAATGATCAAGATAGAATTTGCCCCTCCTTATGGGAGAGATATCTCTGGGCCCCTCGATGTAATGGATTATGAAAGTGCATGGCCATGCCAATGTGATTGAGGAGTCAATCACAAGTTTATAATCCATCACGGAATCGAGAGAGTGATTGAGCCATTAAGAGGATGACACAGGTCTCGCCTTGAGCTTAATCTATATCGTGAGGCAAAAGGATTCGTACATGAGAACATTACAGGTTCAGCCGATATGATCTTTACGTATACTTTGGGGTTAATATGTCTTGCTAGAGGCCGCTATTAACAGGGTGACCGGAAAGGTGTTTCCGGGTCGCGACCAAGTATACGTGAACCTACAGGGTCGCACACTTAACGGGTTGGAACACTAATTCGAATGTGATTCGGATGTGGGCTCAATTCGGATAGAGATCCGGATAGACTCCTATTGGGCCTCGGTCCACGAGGCCCAAGTGAGGAGGTCTATATATTTGGAGGCGGGGGGGCTGAGGGATGCACGCATATGTTCCTCCCGAACAAAACCCTAGCCGCCACCTCCCGAGCCAAACCCTAGCCGCTCGCGAGTGCTGGTACACTCGCGATCGGAGTTCCAGCCCCGGACGTGTGGATACCGGTGGAGGCGCTGCTCGTTGCGGCGTTGATCGGCATCAACAAACTACAGATTGGATCTGCTCGTGGTGTGGTTGATCGCGTGGAGGAGACGATCTGTTCGGGACGATCGGCTACTTCCACTACTACCTCGACGCGCGTGGTTGGATCGGCTTCTCCAACTCTTCTTCCGCTGCGCTGCGCGTCTAGTGGTAACGATCTATGATCCCTTCTTAGCATGATGTCCTGGTGTGCGCGGTAGAAATTTTTTATTTTCTGCTATCGTAGCCTACGCGCGTTCCTTCAGAGTAATGGCCTGGGTGTTTCCCATGGCCTGTATTCCATATATATATACATGGGGAGTGCCTTTACAATTATACCCTTACAGTTGATCATCCCCTTCAGGGGCATTTATGTCATTACACATGGCCTGTTCTGGACCCTATAACCTCCTACCAGGCCTGCTGGGTTTAGGTGGGGGCCACCCCTACAACATGTATGTTCTGCCCTAGTCGATTAAGGACCGACGCTTGTGATTGTCCAGACTGAGCACTACCGTACAACCCCAAGTCTATATGGATACGACCTAACTGATTAAATCATGATAGTTTAGCTTAGGTACCACCAGTGGAAAGTGGGTGCCAGGGATTTACTGGTTATTCACAGTGAGGGACAGGGATTGACTGTACTCATATGGCACAAGAGGGGGCTTCGGACTGGGTGGATTTAACCCTTCTGCGGTGAAACCTCAGCGGGTGGTGTCTAGCTAGACTAGAGTGAGGAAAAGGCTTTGTGATATTTTATCTGTGTCTCATGCTAAAGGAAGCATGGTGACTGTTAAGATAATTTATCTCTTGAGGGTAAAGTTGTACAACCTCTGCAGAGTGTCAAACTATTCGAATAGTCGTGCCCACGGTCAAGGGCGGGCAAGGAATGCATTCACATAGTAGATTTTTGGTTTTGGTTTTAAAATCAAAATTTTGGTATTCCGAGAGTGGAGGGAACACTCGGAAGGGTATCCTGGCAGTTGGACCCAGAGAGGGTGGATGTAACCCGCAGTTTTAAACTTTATCGGTTAAAGTTGGTTAACTAGTGTTGGTGGATAGAACCTTCACTATTCAATGCTTATTAGTTTCAGTTAAAACAATTAATTGGTTAAAATGATGCCTTCGAAAATATTTAGTATTAATTGAAATAAAATATTGCTTTGTGCAAAAGAACCAAATAACCTTCCTTTGTTAAGCCTTGTATGTACTGCATTTTTCCCAAGACTTGCGGAGTACTTTATGTACTCACATGCTGCACTCAAAAATAATACTCAGAGGAATACGAAGCTCAAGAGGGGGACTACGACTACTTCGCGGGTGGATTCGATAAAGGATTTCCGGAGTACTAGGTCGCGCTTCCCCAGTCAATTGCCTGTGGCGTATTGATGGGTCTCCGCTGGATTTATTTTTTTGCTTCCGCTGTGTTTCGTGTGTGCGAGGTCTTGAAACCTCATTTGTAATAATGAGACCTTTCGGTCAGTACTCTTTAATATTGTAATAAGACGTTGTTGGTTATAAATCATTTCTGTTTAACTGTGTGCACTAGTTTTGATCTGGGACTAGTGCTGTAATACACAGAGGGTCCGGATTTGGAAATCCGGGGTCCCGACAGTAATCAAAATGGATATGGTTGTTCAATAGCCTACTTCTTATCAATTCTAGGTTTTAATATGAGCACATTTATCCTATTACTTGGGTAAATATTCTTTTAATCACTCTTACAGGCGAACATTTTCTTTATTGTTTATATGATTTTTGTGCATGGAATTGACTCTAGAACTGGTTACTATTTATTCCTCCATGTTATTTGCTTCTTTTCAAGTTTTAGCACATCAAATGAACATATAGATACATACCTCCATGAATCATCGTGCATATCTCTAGCTCTATTAATATGAAAGGGGAGCTTGTACGTCGTCCTTTCCTCTCTACACACGTAGTGCGCTCCTTTCATCTTCACATCGCACATTTTCATAGAAAATTGCTATTCTCATGTTTACTAATATGTATCACTTTTTTTGGCATTTCATTGCAAAATAGGAGCATTGAGCTAGTGTACTAACAAAACATGAGTCAAGAGAAAGCAAGAGTTGCAAGTTTGCAACCCGGTGGATGCAGCTGTCAAACCGCAGTCTCCCGCTCCGACGCCCAATCAAACACTAGCCGTTGGCGGGGCTCATTTATAACCCTCGGATCGAACAGCACTTGCTCGTATCCATCCGTCCGTTTGAAACCATCTCGAAGAGAAACGACAAAAGGGGGAAGAAACCCCAAATCAGATCCCCACCACCGCCTCCGCCATTCGCGAGCCCTCTCGTCCCCGATCAAGAAACCCTAGCGCCGCCGCTCGCCGGCGATGGAGGCGCCGGACGAGGAGGCTGGCCTGGGGCTCCCCGAGGACGAGCGACTGCTCGAGATCACCCTCATCTCCGCGCAGGGGCTGAAGCCGCCCTCCGGCCTGCGGCGGCGGCTGCAGGCGTACGCCGTGGCGTGGGTGGACTCCGCGCACCAGCTCCAGACGCGGGTGGACCGCGCCGGCGGTGTCGATCCGGCGTGGCACGAGCGGCTCCTCTTCCGCGTACACGAGGCCGCGCTCGCCGAGGACTCCCGGGCCGCCGTCACCATCGAGATCTACGCCGCACCGACAGGGCCCTGGCACATCGGTGGGGACACACTGGTCGGCTCCGCGCGCTTCCTCCTAGGCGACCACTGCCTCCTATCGCGCTCCGTTGGGTCCCCCGCGATGTTCGCCGTCGGTGTCCGCCGACCCTCCGGCCGCGTCCACGGCCTCTTCAATGTGGCCGCCAGCCTCGTCGCCTCGCCTCCTTCTCCCGCCGCTTCCCACGCCCTCCGCCTCTCCCCCGCCGTCTCCCTCAGCGGCCTCTCCACGGCGCCCATCTCAGGCCGCGTGCTCCGCGTCCTCAACCGCGCCCTCCCGACACCTCCACCGTCTCCCAAGGTGCTTACGCCCAAGAAGCAGCAGGTTGCGGTGAAGCCGATCAATAAGGGGGCGGAGAACCGGCAGATTGCGGTGAAGCCGAACAATAAGTGCCAGGATGATGGGAGCGATAAGGAGGGGGAGGAGGAGACGAGGGAGATGGGTGGGGTGTTGTTTTGCGGACCTTGCATCTCACCATTCCCAAGAAAGATCCACATCAGCCCCTCTGACGAGAACCTGCAGGCCTTCGCTGGCTTCTTCTCTGGTGGACTCGGTATGGCCAAACGGAGATCGAGCCCTCGTCGCTGAGGAGGCCATGCAAAATAGGTTCCATTCTTTCAGTCGATTTCTTGTGGTGATAAGTCTGTTTCTTGTTGTTTCTGCAAGTATACTACACCAAATTTTGTGTGAAATCAATTGAATTGTAGAGTTATAGTGCTGCGAGAAATGACCTTTGAATTTTTTGTTGGTATTTTGTCTGTGATGTTGGAAGAAACCTGTTTCTTGTTCAATATAAGGGTTGGCGATTTCAGGGGGGGAGCAATACTCACAGCATTGGGCAAGTCTGATAATTTCCATTCATCTTGATGGGGGTGTGTGGATGTTTTCTTGTTGTTTCATATCTTGAAATTCATCGGTGACTTGCTCGCTTGTAAGGAATTTGTAGTTTGAGGATTATGCATGTGCCTTTTAGCTTCTTGATGCTGCAGCTGTAATGCAGAGTTGCTGTTGGCTAGTTGGGTTGTAGTGCATTGCAAGATCAGAGCCTCAGATGTCACATGAGTTTCTTTCAAATAAACAGGGAACATTTGGGGATGAATATGGTAATAGGTTCTACTATTTTGATAATTGTTATTGGTGTTCTTTTCATTTTTCTTCCTGAAGGTGAAATTAGTCGATGCATGGAAATTCATGTTTGTTCCTTTGCTTACTTGATGAATTATGTCGTGTACAGCCCAGTACAGAATACTAGAACAAATCAATGGTCTGACACTGATAGCACTGTAAGTTTATCGATCTTAATTAATGTGTTGTGTGAATCTGTAGTAGAAATTGAGCAGCATCGTTAACCTTACTTTATTCTGAGGGCAGGATTCTTGATAATTTTAATTGTTTCTCAAATTCTCTTGTTCATTTTCTGTACTACTTACCATGTACCTTTTCAATGCCAAAGTATAGAAATGTAAGATAATGTCATTTATGATAAGTTGATAACTCACGGAGGAAGCTGTATGCAATCATACTTGCATAAATTGTAATGAGTGATGCTTCCATGTTGAAAGCAGACTATGGAGACCTTCAAGATAGGTGTGGTGAAACATACAAAGGTAAAATGCTGTTTATTATACTTGTAAATTGTCTGTAGGATCTCCAAAGCCCAAACTGTTCTTGTTCACAAACTACAAGTTGAATAGGCAGATCTAATCTTAGGGTGGACAACTACAATTTGTTTGCCATTTTGACTGTCCTTTCCAGCTTGATAATTTAGTCTTGAACTATGAAGAACTATTTCTCTGTGACTGGAAAATGGTTGTTAAATGAAATATGCTGCGCTGTATTACTTGAAAGTAGCAAAAAGGCCATATTTATAGTATGATATATCCTCTGCCTTCTGGAGTTTGGGGTTCTGATATTTAGCAAGAGCCAAGAGTATAGAAAGTTAGACATTGACTGGTGACAGATTATAAGAACATTAAGCTCTAATAAGTTTCTTGCATGATGAAGCAATAGACTGTAGATCTTGTAGAGGATGGTTGCTCTTATTTGTTCTTTGTTCACTCAACTGTGTGTTTGTCCCATTTTGGCCAAACTCAGGTTTCTGGGCAACACGTGTTGTTCTTTGCAAGACCAGACCACTATTCTTTCTGCTGTAGTTTTCGTTCAGAGCTATTCTGGGCTTGCTGCAGTTTTGTTTCAGAGCTGTTTCTGGGCTTGCTCTATTAGCTGTGTTTACATTTTAGCTTCTATGTTTTGTATTCATTGATCTTCTAAAGAACTGAATTATCTGTTTAATTCCATGTGGCTAATCACAGCCTACAATCCTTAGCATAATTCTTAAGTGCATTCTTCGTAGTTATTGACCCTGAATGATCTGTTTACCAAGAGCTGTATTACAAGAGTAGTGATCCTGTAAGAAGAGCTACCACCAAAGATGTCCTTTTTACTGTATGCCTAATAGGGGTTGGGCGTTCGGTTTATTACTGATTGCTTCCTGCTAGCTTGTTATTAGATAATTCGGAGTGGCTTGGCCTTGGCGCTAGTTGGGCCTATTGACAACGGATACTAGAAGTTGAAATTGCGGTATATGGCTTATTCGGTTCGGTTTTTTGGTCTTGGTAAAAAAGTACCCACCCCTATTGCCTAATGGTGGTTTTGGTTTCTTTACCATCAGCACCCTTGGTTCTAAAGTTGCCATTATAGTTTCCATCAGTTGGTCATATGTGCGATTTTTGCCGTCCAAAATCTGCCTGCTTTCTATGGTAGTCGTAGGATCCTATGTTCTGATTTTGACCTTACATCCAGGGTCACATAATTCTCCAAAAACAACCATAAACAAGTACTTGGTGATTGTGACCTTACATCCAGGGCCACCCCATCCCACCTCACACCATATTTGCTTTATTTTTCCAGTCCTTTGCCATCTCCTCTTCCAATTGCGATCCGCATAATCCCGTTTCAAGTTGCTCCACCGACGTATCGACGTACCATGGTGTCTTTGTTTGGTCCTGTGATTAGGGATGAAAACGGTCGGAAACGGTCGGAAAACTCCTCAACCATTTTCTACTTCTACATTTGAATACGAAAACGAAAACGAAAGCGGTAAAGCCGGACACGAAAACGAACGCGAACTTACGGAATATCGAGAATTTCGAAAACGAACCAATTCGAGCGGAATTATGTCGAACACGGTCGGTATACGAAAATTCAATACGAAATACCGACCTGTAGGACCAAGTGCATAACAATTAACTAGTGACCAAGTACATAACAATTACCAAGTGCATGATCAAGTTCAAGTGCATATAATAATTAACAAGTGCATGACCCTTGGTCTTAAGTATTAACACAATAGCCGACACAAATACAAATACAATACAAGTCGTCCACAGTTCATCAGCATCATCCATGAGGTCAGGATCGCTGCCGCCGCCGCCTGGGGGAGATCCTGGAGGCAGTGGCGGACCCAGTGTGTACTTAAGGTTTGAAAAGTTCTCAATTCTCATGCAACAGCTGCATCATAATTTCTTCTAGACTGCAAGCACAAAAGGTGAACAAAATCTCTGCACTAAAGCACAAAACAAAGTTCTAAGCAAACTACATCTCAAATATATCCTTCACAGAGAAGTCTGGCCATTTTAGACATCTTCATTGAAACATCAACGTACTTGGTTCAGTAAAAGTGAGATGAGGAATGTACTGATTACCAAGCATCAACACACATGCCCACAGACAAAGCAATGGCAATGAAATGAAAGTCTTGAAAAAAATAATCAGATTTGGGATTGTGCGTTACAAATTCAAACAGATCTATTGATTAACTTGGCTCCATTATCACAAACTTAATTCATCATCAACAGCGAATCCCATGTAATGTACGCCGTTGATACATCAATAGTTCAATACCACAATCATGGGATCTGGCAAAAGGGCATAACTGTATATTGTAGAGGCTTATTCCTCATCAAGCCCACACATTTTTATCTGGATCATCTTAAAAGAGGTCCATCCCGCACATAAGGTAGGATATCATATATATACGTCCAATGCAAACAGGGCATGAATATTGTAATGCTATGTTGCATATTAGTGCATATTTAGTAAGATTTGGTCAGTTACATATTATCCTGTGCAAAATTAGCACCATTGACTCGAGTGGTTTCCTTCAAGGTAGCCAACCATAACTTGTTGACTTTCTTCTCATTCACGTCTTTTGTGTTCATTTTTTTAGCTTTACTCTTGCCCATGTACACAGGGTTTAAATGATCTTTTGTGACTAGCAGAATAATCATTATACATGTACTCTGCATACATGAGCTGGGACACAACCTGCTTTGTGAAGAACCTAAGACATCCTGCAAAAGGCTACGATGCATCAAAGCTATTCTGAGTTTAGATCATGCTCCAGTGCATGTTAAGCATTCTGCCGAAATCAACAAGGCCAAATGAGGGCTCAATAGTTCGAACAACAGAGATACACACTTCACAGAACTAACAATGCCCATCGGACGAGGGGAATAATCCCCATTCTTAAGTTCAAAACAGGCCTGGTTGAATCAGGTGAAGTAGTGGACTGGATCCCAAATATTGTGCATAGCAAGACTGCTAACCATCACAAAGCTTGAAATATATCAAACTGGGCATGGACTAAGGGCTGAACATATGAGATGGCTGTGAATGTTATGTCACAACTTGAAGTACCAAGGTGCATTTCACCAGCAATTTAGAAGCTTCATTTGGGGGGAAAACATATTTTCCTGCTATCCAAACTCCAGACCAAATTAATGTATATTCATATAAGTTGAAGCAACAGAGAGCCAGAATGAAGCTAAGTTCTGAACAATCACAAAGCCTCTTAACACACTGGGGAAAAAAACCTAAGGGTTGATATGGACTGGAGCAGACACTACCCACCATCATGGTGTACTTCATAAACCATAGACAAATCATATAGGCTCAGCATTTGTTCTAGAAGTTTAGTAGCTGTGTTGGAAAGCACATGCTTCCCATCCTAAAGGAGAGCTAAATAAATTTATGAAGCAAGATTTGAAATCAGAGGAGCGTGTCGGTGAAGATGAGGAGTAGCTGTGTCGGTGAAGATGAGGAGCAGCAGAGGAGCGGTGCCGGTGTGGTAGAAGAGGAGGGTGTTGGTGAAGTAGACCGTCGGCGAAGTGGTGGCGGCCGGCGGCGGCGCTAAAGGGGACTCGGTGGAGATGTCGATCGGCGGCCTGGCGCTTGGTGGAGGGAGCAGAGGCAACGACCGGTGGATGGGGCGGCGGCGCACGGGAAGAAGGCGGCGAAGAGGGAGGCACGACGGAGGGAGAGCAGGAGAGAGGTGGCGGTGCGGATGGAGAAGAGGGGTGGCGCGGTGGATCTGAGGATGGAGGAGCGACGGGCTGAGATAGGTGGAGAAGGGGTGGCCGGAGCCAGAGAAGAGAGGAGAGAGCAAATGGGGGCTAGGGTTAGAAGCAAGGGGAAGGCAAGGGAAGACGAGAGGCGGCGGCCGGCGGTGGCGCAAGGCGGAAGAGGTGGCGCGGGTAAAGAAGAGGTGGCCGCCGGAGGTGGAAGAGATGGCGGCGCACGGTTGAGGGCGGCGGCGTCGCGAAGAAGGGGCTGCGGCGGTGGAGAGTGGAGGCGGTCCGAAGGATTTGGAGCAGCGAGGTGAGAAGGCGTGGCGATGGAGGTGCGGTGGGGAGCGGCGGAGGCGTACCGGCGAGCTGCGACCCGGCGCTCGCCGGCGGCCGGACGTGGAGGAGAAGGGACGAGGAGAAGCAAAGGGGGGGCGAAGGGAGAAGAAGCCAGGCTCGTTCTCCCCCAGGCGGCGGCGGCGGCTTTAGAAGGAGATGGGGAATTTTGGTGAATTGGGCTGTGTGAATTGGGCTGGGCCAAATTCGGTTTAAACCGTATTTACAATACGGTATATTCCGAATAAAATGTAGAAAAGTAGAAAACGGTCGGAAAACGCCTAAACCGTTTCCGCTCCGTTTTCGAATTTGGTATTTCGTATTTCGAACCGAATTCGAATTTGTCCGAAAATACGAATTCGATCGGGTCAAATGTAGAAAACGATGCGGTTCGGTACGGGATATTTCCGTTCCGTTTTCATCCCTACCTGTGATTGCCTGAATTTTTTTTTCTATATGCTCAATTGATTGACTTGGATACCATTCGTTCCTTCTCCTTTAGAGGAAGAATCATCCCATTTCTTTAAACTTTCCAAGTGCAACGTTGGAGAAGATTTCGAGGGGCGGCGAGCATCAAGCACCTCACAAATTGTTCCAATATTCGATTCCACATTTGGCATATTTGCTGGATCCTTTTTTTTTGCTTTCGATGCCCAATTGCAAATATCACTTTTGCAGGCTAGCTGTCGTCTCCAGGTTCTGTTCTTTTGGTGCTGTTGCATATACGGTTCATATGTAGGAGATTCCGTCAGACGTAGCAAAATATCTGGTTGCTTTGGGCATCATGGAGCTTTGTTGAGTTGAAATGTATAGGACAAATGGTGGGCTGTGATGCCACAAGCGGAAAGCTTAGCACAGATGTGGCAAGCAAAGCATGCTCTGCTTTTCCTGGTAGGCATGGTATTACTTGGTGCGGTGTTTGATGTCCACGGGAAACAGAGGAGCTGCTTCTAGTGGGCTTTCGGATGAGTTCTTTTAGGGTTATGATTTATATCTTAAAATTTTAAATTTTAGTTATTCGCAAGAGGCAATACGTAAAAGAAAATATTACATATGATTTTGGCCGGTACAGCTGAATTTAGTATACTTTTTACTATAATCTTCCTGTTGATCCCGTTTTGAAAAAACGTACCGTTTGAAAGCTAGTTACTGTAAGGGCCGGATCCACACCCTAGGTAGCCTAGGCTCTAGCCCGGGGCGTGCAATATTTATCAGTGCAAAGTACAAGTAAGTCAAGTACGTAACTTTTCCTTCCAGCTCAGGTAATAGTGATATTTAACCCTCTCTAGCTCAGGACATGACAAATTTCTAGATCCATTCTTGATTACTGTAATATAAATTATAAGACATAATCTATAAGTGAAATAGAAGGTAGCCGATATTGCCCCACGATCTTTTTCCTCCCATATTTCAATGTGCTTTATGGTTTTGTGCTTGTGCATATCAAGGGAGATGTACTTAAAATTGTAGATGCCTTGCATCTGGAGTAATTTAAATATGTCGGGAGAGAGCGAGTGATTATGCGACAATTGATGTGTTTTTTTCAGAAGAAAATATTCTGCCAGGTGCCCGCCTCATTGTTTCTTTCTTTTGCACACAGCTGTTGCATTCCTAGCTCGCCATCGTCGCAGGCTCTCAGACGCCGGTCGATCACATGCCGCGCATTCTTGTTGACTGGTCTCCTTTTGCGAAATTTCCCCTACTCTCTTTTCGGGCACACCGATCTTGTATACATCTTTCATATAGTATCAAAGCAACGATAAAATGGAGTGGAGAAAAATATATCGAATGCAGGTGTATACAGTATACACAAGGACCAGGAGTGAGCTTGAAGCAATCGCAAGGCTATTGATACACGCCTAACAACATTTTGGCTGGGTTCGTTTGTACGTTTGGCATGCGGCTTATATACGGATGAACAGTAACACACTATTAAATTGTGTATTTTTTAAGATAAGGTCTACAGGTAAATTGAAGTACAAATTGTACCGAGTTTAGCTGTACTAGCCAAAATCATATGCGACGATTTTTCTTTACATATTGCCTCTCACGAACAGAGTAACATTCAAAAACCACGATTATAAGTCATAAGTCTTAGCCTAAAAAACCCACCCTTTGTCCTTCAGGATGCAAACAGCAAAGCTCATAACTCGATAAACATTTTCCTCATAACTCGATTAGCTTTTTCTTTGTTTGTTTCTTCCCCCTTTTGCTTTTAGATTGTGAAGATTACATAGAACATGCCTGTACACCTGAAAAAGACGAAACAACTTGGAATTCACGTGATTCGAACCTATTAAATCGACAATTCAGCCAGTAGTGGTAGAACATGAACCTTGATGTAGCAAAACAAGCAGATGCCATTTGGTTTTTTCTGTGTTTTTTAAGATCTTGTCGTCAAAGACTGTTGAGCATCTACATTTGGATACAGATAAACAGGCCTAGTAGGCATTAATTTTGAAAAGAGATGTTAAATAAGGTTTAACGCTACTACGACCTGCAAGCAATAGTACATATCTCTGAACGGCACAGTAACAAGCTGGAGGCCTGGAGCTAACGACTAACAGTGACCTCTCTCAGTCACGGCCTCATCTCTCAAGTGATGGCAGTACTAATTCAGCGGTCACCGCGCTGTTTCAGAGTTCAGATTATGTGGCCGGCTCATTTGCTTCGGCTTTAGGCTTCTGTTCTAACTTCTAAGTTTTTAATTTCGTTTTTTTTATTTTTATCTTATTTGTCTTTTTTCTTGTATTTCTATGTATTATCCATAATGAGATAATATATTTTTTCTATTTTTAATTTTTTAAATTTAACTATGTCAAATAAACTATAAGTTACTATAGTGCAAAATAAATCTCAAACAGTAAAAATAAACTATAAGCAAAAAAACCCAAATGAGCAGAGTAAAACCATGTTCTGAAGTCGTTAGGCACAGCTTTAAGTACACACTAGAAAGGACGCAACATAAACATGCCCACAGCTTGTTTGTTTTTTAGTTTATAGTTGTGGTTTATGACTTTTGGTCTATTTGTGTGAGAGAGTACAGAGTAACCGAAATTCGCATGTAGTTTTGGCAAATATAAATGAAGTCGTTACAGTGTATACTATAATCAACTTGTAGACCCTATCTTAAAAAGATATTTCGTTTGAAAACTAGTTACTATATAAAAACTGAAAATAAGCTTTTAAAAACTGAAAAGAAGATGTCCGTAAACAAGCAAGCACCATCTTTCCAAACCGAGCATCTGCTACAAAAAGAATTATGCCAATATGCAAACGCATGTATTTGGACAAAAGGAAAAAGGATTCGATTCTATTTTCTGGGTTCCATTTGGGTGATGCAAATTCAGTTGTAGGACGAAGGTATTACATCCTTTTTTACTATGTTCTTTTCAAGGTAATGGTCACATTTACCTTGTAAAAGCTAATCTTAACGCCCTGTTTGAAACGCATGAATAGAGAACATATGAATGGACAAAAACGCAGTAATAGAAAAGAAATACATATGCAAAAAGGAAGATTGAATAACATAGAGAATTATAGAAATTAGCATTTGGAACATAGGAATATCAATAACATAAGAATATTGAAGGATTTTTCTAATATACTGATTTTTTGTGTAAACCAGACAGGTGGGCCCACTAAACCACATGACCCACTCATCAGTGAGCAACCGATGGCCTTTTGTCTAATTGTCTTCTTGTTTTCATCTCATCCCCAACCCATATCAAATGTCTCTTATTCATGCCTACACCGCATCCCGATCTCCATTCAATGGATCCTTGCACCTGACTGAGATCCCATTGCAAACAATAATAACTTCTATTTAAACCAAAAACTATTTAACATGCGTTAGTTTTTAACGTGATTTTTTTCTTTGCTATCTCGTTAGTTTCTCAATATGATTTTTTTCTTTACATTATCTATGAAGATATAACAATATTTTTTATTTTTTCTTTATTTTTGTTTAATTGAATACTTTAGGAAATGCTAATAGCCGCTACAATACTATTTCATCAAAAAACCAAAAACGACAACACTTTAGAACAGGGCCTAAGAAGCACCTCCACACTTCTTACGCGACAGCAAGCATTTGACTAGACTTTGTTTATATTGGCTTTTAAAAACTGCTTTGTACAAATCTAACTTTCAAACGGAGTGTCTTTTTAAGGCGGAGTTTACTAGTCGATTGTAGTACACACTGTATTGACTTCATTTATATCGGTTAAAATTATATGCGAGTTTCTCTCCCGTACAACTCTCTACAAGCTATTAGTATTTATAAAATAAAACTAAAATCTATTAGAGAAAGTTAATATAAACGAGCCCTAGCTTGTGGAGCTAGCTCGCGGTTCGCTTTGGCGGCACTGCAGGCGGCAGGGTTCGTTAGCGGCAAAAACCCAACCAAGAACTCCTCAATCGGCCTATCCATGGATAAGTGCTTCCTTTTGGTTCCCTATCCGCTTTGATCTGGTGTGAGTTTCTGAAAAGTCCCCAAAATTCAAAAGGAATTTTTCTTGAATTTTCTGCAAATTTTGAGTGAATTTTTGAAACTTTCCTTTTCGGGAAAGTTCTCCCCTGCCCCGCTTTCCCTTTTTGGCTGGGCGTTGCCCCTCTTCTCCGGCGCTTTCTCCTTTTCCGCCTTCACCCGTGCCCGGCACCTTCCCCTCTCCTCTCCCGCTGGCGCCTGCGCCCTCCCCGCCTTCTCCCTTCCTCGCGCGGACGCCCGACCCCGCTCCCTGCCTTCCCCCTCGCGCACGCGCTGCGCGCCTGCGCCCGTCGGCACCGCCTTTGCGCCGCGCCTGGGATTCCTCCGCACCCGCGCCCCCGACAGCCCCGTCCGAAGCGCGTGGCCGCCCTCGCGCCACGTCGCCCGCCCTTGCCTCGACCCCACCTGGCAGCGGCAGCGCCTTCTTCTCCCGCGCGCGGACGCCATCGCCCGTGACCGGAGCCCCACCTGCTCCCATCCCCTGTCGCATCGCCTTCAAGCCGCTACAGGGCCGTGCGTCATTCCCCTGCGCGGAGGAGACTCTCCACCAGCTCCCCGTCCACTCCTGTTGACTCTGCGCCACCGCCCGTTCCTTCTTCCCGAAGCTCCCCTCTCCCTCGCTCGGGCATAAAAGCCCCATCCCGGCTCCCTCTCGTCCCTTTGCTTCCCGAGCTCTTCCACCAACCCCAGCTACTTCCTACCCCTCCCAGCTTCCTCTCTAAGCGGCCGATTGACGCCTCGTCGCCTCCAGCCCCACCATTGCCATCCCCTGCGCCGGCGGCCCTGTAAATGGGATCTCCCTCTCCTCTCCCTCATTCCTCGATTGCGTTCGCCAAGAGTATCTCCTCACCTCGCTGACCATTTTGGTACTTGTCCCTGGCCAGGTGAAGCTCTGTACCGTGCCGGCGTCGAAGCTCCCCGCCGACCGCAACCACCTCCCCGTGGCCAGACCGCTCCGAAGCTCCTCAGTTCTCGCCGCCACCACCCACGTGAGCTCCACCTTCCCCAGATGGTGTAGCCGCCCCCGATCGACCCCAATCGGCCTCGGCGACCTCCTTCATCGCCGGAGACCGAGTTTTCCCTTTTCCCCTCTCCCGTCTCCTCCTTTTGGTCTCCCCAGTCCCCAAGCGCCCAAATGGAATCCCCTCGCTCCCCTCTCTCTCCTGGTGTCCTTGATCACCGGCGACGCCCCTCCCCGCACCCGGACCGCCGTCGCCACCGCTGTTCTGCCGCGGCCACTCTGTAACGGCGGGAGGTAGAAGATGACTCCCTCCCCGCGACGTGGCCATCCCTCCGCCGTTCATCTCTTCGTTGCTTTCTAACCCCAGCCGTCCGATCCGGTCGTATCGCTTCGCCCGCTCTCACTGTTTCCGTGCCGTCCGATCTCCACCCCGCGCGCCATCCCTCCGCTCGTTCCCTCGCCATCCCAGCCGACCGCCGGGTCCGCGTGTCGCCCATCCGTCGGGGCGGACGCGCGCGCACGGGCCTCCGGCCGAGCGCGAGCACGAGCGTGGGCCGAACCCCGGCCTGCTTCGCCTCTCTCTACGCGCGCGCGAGCGGATCGCCTGGGCCGCGCGAGCCGTACGGTTGCGCGGGCCGGTTTTCCGGCGGGCCGCACTGTAGCACCCGAGCCGGCCCAACACTGTGCAAACCATTTTCCCCGGTTTATCCATTTCCAAAATCCCAGAAAATCCAAATAAATCCTAGAAAATCACAGAAAATCCCAAAAATTCCCAAATTTCACCACTTTGCTCCAAATAATATCCTTGACCCATTTGTGACCTCCATTCCTCCAGATTCATCCCAGATAAATTCCTAAAATTCCATTGGAAGGATTTATGCATTTTACTCTTTTTTTTAAATAGATTATTTTTCCTCGCTTGATTAGGCTCAAGCCGGATTTATGTTATTTTGTGTGTTTGCGCTAGTGTCGAAGATCCCGGAAGTTCAAGTGCAAGCTGAGGATCCAGGTGTTTCTTCGTTCGAGCTAGCTGAGATCATTCAAATCAACGGCAAGTCCCAAATCCTTTGATCATGTTGCAACCCATGTTGTTTAATTACGTTATTATGCTATTTACATTATGCTAATTGTGAAATGTTAATTTCAAAGTAAAATAAAGTGTTAGAATGACATGTTATGTAGTTAAACCTACCACCGATAAATGCCATGTTAAACTTGTAGCCATGCCTTGTAACCCTAGAAATAATTATCTGTTAACCTAAATAACCGTAAGATATTATTACTATCACTCAAAAGTCTTATACTAATAAGGTCGTGGCAGCGAGCCAATAGACTTTGCAAAACCCGACTCTAAGGTAGGGTGGTATGGGACACCGTATCTTAGAGCGGAGAGTGCCGGCGTGCACAAGGTAGGGTAAGGGGGCTGTGGTGCATCGCAAGATAATTATGATTTTTCACCCGTCTCTTACCCTAGGATTGAAGGTAGGGGGGTTGTGGTGCATCGCTAGATGATTATTCACCCAACTCTTACCCTAAGTTGGGTTGCGGGCCTGGTAAGGTTGCGGGCCATGTGAAAATATAAGGACTGAAACCCTTACGCTGAGCAAATGTCATAGCAACCGCTCAACCACAGGTGTTGACTTGTCAACCCTGGTTTAGTACCTGCTCAACTTAAGTGAAACCCCGCATTGGGAGTCAGAGCAAGACAACGATAGGTCTCCACAACTCGGGTCCGGCGTTCCGCGAGGGCCAGCGGATACCCGAGGATGTGCGGGTTTCCTCGCCTATCGGGTGGAGTGTATACCAAGGGTTGAGCAGAGAAAAGACCCGGTTCCTTAACTCAGTCATGAGGGTTAAGGGTGCGTGTGGGTAAAGCTGAGCAAACTCTGCAGAGTCAAATAAATGGTATTCGATTACGCCGTGCTCCCGGTTATTGGAGCTGTGTCACTTGGGTGATTCCAGCAGCGAAGCTTAAGTAGTTTTGTACATATTTGAACTTGACTAGTTGGTTAAAGAATTCTTTGTGAAAACCCCTGAGATCTTAAGAAGTAGTTTTGAGTCCATTTTATAAAATGCTTGCAAATAAAACTGCATCCACTCAAAGTTAATAAACCAAATATATTCCCCCTCCTTTGATGTTCCGTGCATGTAATAAGTTAGGATCCCTTTGGGATTTGCTGAGCCGGTTGATTGGCTCACGGCTTGCTTTTGCCCTTCTTTAGAGGATCAAGATGAAGGTGAAGGTCTCCCCGTCGAGGACGTCCCTGAGGGTCTCTCCTTCGACGAGGACCCGTGGCTTTAGGTCTTGGCCGCGCTCAAGCGGATCTTGGAGTTTTTGTAATGTAAGTATACTTTGGGCTTGCACGCCCCGCTGTCGAAAATGGATGTTAATCCTTATGTAAAATATATGCTGGACTTTTGTTGTAAGCATGCAATGGTATACTCTTGCGCGACACTTCATAACTGTTCATGCGTGAATAGTTGCGAGGTGCCGTGT
Source organism: Dendrocalamus latiflorus (assembly GCA_017311315.1). Taxonomy (NCBI): domain Eukaryota; kingdom Viridiplantae; phylum Streptophyta; class Magnoliopsida; order Poales; family Poaceae; genus Dendrocalamus; species Dendrocalamus latiflorus. The sequence goes on from CM029664.1 coordinate 39,649,472, forward strand.
CCGTACGCGCCCCTGGAAACGGGGGCGTTACAAGAAGTGGTATCAGAGCAGGCTCTTGACCGTAGGTTGAGACCTAAGGCAAACTAGGAAGCGATTTTATCGCAAAACTTAATTTAAGCCATAAAAAGGGTTTACGAAAAACATAAGTATTACTGCTGTCTTTTTCCTCCCTTGTTGCTACCTTATCTATCTTAGTTTTCTTCTGCTTAAGTTTTGCTTTTGCAAAATGTTTATTGCCCCTCTTGTCTAGCTTCAAAATTTCGCTTCTCGGCAGCTGGAGGAGTAGCCGTCGTTCGCTAGACTAGACTGACCCTGAGTTGTAGTAGTGCTTTTGTGATGTAAAGCAGGTGTAATCATGAACCCTAAGTGGCTTGTGTACCACTTGCATATTGTAAATCTATATTTATTATCCTTGTATGTTGTTTGCTTAATTATCAGTAATCCCTCTGTGTTCAAAGCTTTCTCCTGTCCCCTTTCGCTCTCGTTCTTACCTTTTTCATCCTATACTTACCTTGAAAATTCGATGTCTTACTTATCCCCTCTTGATTGCCAAAGCCGCTGCAAAGCTGATCTCAAGTCCCCAATTGGCAGATGGATCCGGCAGAGCAGAGTGGACAGACCAACAGGCAGGGTGCACCTGCCACAGATCAAGCAACACTCGCCAGTGTGATAGCAATGTTGGAGCAGAATCGTTACCAGGGAGAACAGAACATCTTACAAGCATTAGACCAGCATGCCAGACTTCTTGAACAGATAGCAGCCAAATCTCCGGGAATTCAAGATGGAAGCAATGTTCCTCGGGATGGTGCACCAATTTCCACCCGATGGGCAGACTTTATGAAAACGCGTCCACCAGTCTTTTTCACCTCAGCTGACCCCATAGTAGCTGAGGATTGGCTCGTGGACGTGGAAAGGAAACTTGACACTGTTCGATGTGATGATAAAGAAAAGGTGTTGTATGCATCCCATCAGTTGCAGGGCGCTGCAGCAACATGGTGGATCAACTATCAACACACACTACAGAACAGAGAGATTAGTTGGGAAGAGTTTTCCAATGCCTTTCGCAAGGCTCATATACCGGATGGCATCATGGAGGCTAAGCGCCGGGAATTCCTAGCGCTTAAACAAGGTGGACGCACAGTCATAGAATACTTACATCAATTTAACCACCTATCCAGATTTGCTCCGGAGGATGTTGACAGCGAGGATAAGAAAATGAGCAAGTTTCGAGCAGGACTCCAACAGTCATTGAAGTTCCATATCTCATCCATGAAGTTCAAAGACCTGCACGATATGGTGAACAACCTGATTACTTCAGAAGAGGCTAGAGGTGAAATGGAAGATTACAGGAAGCGCAAGGCAGTGCACAAATCTCAGTCTCCTTCGCATAGTGCCCAGCGAAGCAAAACCTCGGGATCATTCTCATTCCGATCCCAACCCTCACATCAGTTTGTGAAGCTACCGAAGAACCAGTCTGGACAATCTCAACAGTACAGTTCTCCCTTACCACCCGCCATCAAGTGCCCCACCTGCGGTGGCAAGCATCCTGCTAGCAGCTGTCCACGAAGGACAGATGCATGCTTTCATTGTGGAGAGACTGGACACTATAAGCATCAGTGTCCCAGGAAGAGTTTGAAATCAGATGCAGCTAAACTCCAATTCCAAAACCAGCAGCAGCAGGAAGCAAAGTCACAGTCAGGCTCTAGCACCCCCGAAGGAGGCTCTCTGCAGATCAAAGCAGATGGACCTCAATCACCGGCAGGCACCGCGAACTTTACATCCGCAGGCAGTAGCAGAGGTCGTACCAGACCCACGTTTTATGCAAGAGTAAATCATGTGTCCGCAGAAGATGCAGCTGAAGCTAGTGACATCATTGCCGGTATGTTCCCAATCAACACCATACCTGCATTGATTTTATTTGACCCTGGTGCAACACATTCGTTTATTTCGAAGAGTTTTGCTTCAATAAATCAGTTGCCTTCTGTTTCATTGCCAAGACCCTATGTGGTTGAAACCCCTGGGATTAGAATGGAGTCCCACAGTGGGTGTAGTGGACTCAATAAAAAAAAATCCAAGGGGTAGACTTCAGAGCAGAATTGTTGCAGTTAGACATATCAGGATTAGATGCTATTCTAGGTATGAATTGGTTAGCCAAAAACAAAGGCAAGGTAAACTGTGAAATCAAGACCGTATCCTTGGTAAATCCTGACGGTCAGAGAGTGATAGTGAAAACAGACCGAGAAGTTTTGAAGGATGCAAAAAGGCGCATGATCAACATGCTAGCAGTTACACCTGATCAAGTGCCAGTAGTACAAGAGTATCCTGATGTATTTCCAGAAGAACTACCAGGCAAAACCCCGGATAGACAAATAGAAATTGCCATAGAGTTGGTTCCAGGCACAAAACCAATTGCCAAGCATCAAAACAGAATGTCAGCCAGTGACTGAAGTGAGGAGCTTCCTTGGATTGGCAGGTTATTATCGCCGATTCATAGAAGGATTCTCCAAGATTTATCGTCCACTCACTCAACTGCTGAAGAAAGACAGGCTATTCACACGGACAGATGTTTGTGAAGAGAGTTTTCAGATGTTAAAGACCAAGTTGACAACCACGCCAGTGTTGATTTTGCCCAATCCAGAGAAGGAATTTCAAATCTACTGCGACGCCTCAAAGCAAGGCTTGGGTTGTGTACTCATGCAGGACGGAAAGGTTGTTGCCTATGCGTCCAGACAGTGAAGCCACATGAAGAGAATTACCCCACACACGATTTAGAACTAGCAGCTGTGGTGCATGCACTCAAAATTTGGCGGCACTACCTGCTAGGTAATCGTTGTGAGATATACTCAGATCACAAGAGCTTGAAGTATCTATTCACACAGCCAGAGTTGAACATGAGACAATAAAGGTGGCTGGAATTAATTAAAGATTATGATATTGAGCTTCAATATCACCCGGGCAAGGCGAATGTAGTTGCCGACGCCCTTAGCCGTAAGGCTCACCCAAGCAAAGCCAGCATGACAGAGTACCCACCAGAGTTGCAAAATGATATACTACAACTGAATTTGGTGATCACAGAGCAAGGTGAAGAAGCAGCATTAGAGATTCAACCGCTACTGACAAATCAGATTAAAGCAGCACAGGATGAGGAAGAAGAAGATTCATCAGAGTATGCGATAGACGAACATGGAATCCTCACCTTCCGTGGTCGCTATTGCATACCCAACAAGAAGGAATTAAGAGAATTGATCCTATCCGAAGCTCATTCTTCACAATTCTAAATCCATCCAGGAAGCACTAAAATGTACCAAGACTTGAAGAAACAGTATTGATGGAATCTGATGAAGAAAGAAGTGGCAGAGTACGTAGCGAAATGTGATGTTTGCCAACAAATCAAGATTGACCACCAGAAACCATCGGGATTGTTGCAGCCTTTACCAATTCCCGAATGGAAATGGGATAGCATTGGAATGGAATTCATTACTGGACTTCCCAAGACTCGTGAGGGATATGACGCTATCTGGGTCATTGTCGTTAGATTGACCAAGGTGGCTCATTTTCCCCCATCAAACAAACTTATGGGAAGGATAAGCTTGCCGAGCTATATTTGACCAGAATAGTGACACTGCATGGAGTCCCAAAGAAGATTGTGTCAGATAGAGGAGCACAATTTACATCCAAGTTCTAGGAGAAATTGCATGAAGCTAGTAGCACCGATTTGAATTTCAGTTCAGCATATCGCCCACAGACAGATGGACAGACAGAGAGAACCAACCAGATTTTAGAAGATATGTGGAGAGCTTGTACAATAGTATATGGTGCAGCATGAAATACTTGCTTACCGTTTGCCCAGTTCTCATACAACAACAGCTACCAAGGCAGCATCCAAATGGCACCGTTTGAAGCACTTTATGGCAGAAAATGCAGGACTCCACTGAATTGGTCAGGAACAGGAGAACGACAACTTATTGGTCCCCAGATTGTTCAAGATGCGGAATCACATGTCAGAATTGTCAGGGACAAGCTCAAGATTGCACAAGACCGACAGAAGAGCTATGCAGATAACCGCAGGAAGTACTTGAGCTTTGAAGTTGGAGACTTCGTCTATATCAAAGTCGCCCCATTCAAGATAATCAAGAGATTTCATGTCAAAGGCAAATTGGCACCAAGATATGTGGAACCGTTTCAAAAAAAAAAATCGGAAGAGTTGGGGAAGTAGCTCGTCAAGTGCAGCTTCCGCCCAACTTGTCAAGAATACATAACGTGTTCCACGTATCCCAGCTTTGGAAGTGTCTGCGACAGCCCACCGATGAAGTGCCTTTATCAGATATTGAATTACCGGATGACTGCACATATGCTGAAGAACAACTACAAATACTGGAAGTTTCAGAAACTGCACATATGCTGAAGAACCACTACAAATATTTGAGACGTCAGAGAGGCAGCTCAGAAGCAAGAATGTCAAGTTTTGCAGAGCGCAGTGAAAGAATCACAAAGCGGATGAGTCCACTTGGAAACGAGAGTCAGACTTGCAGCGAGATTTTTCCCAACTTACTCCCTGGACTAAGTTAATCTCGGGGTCGAGATTCTTTTAAGGGGGGTAGGTTGAAAAGTCCCCAAAATTCAAAAGGAATTTTTCTTGAATTTTCTGCAAATTTTGAGTGAATTTTTGAAACTTTCCTTTTCGGGAAAGTTCTCCCCTGCCCCGCTTTCCCTTTTTGGCTGGGCGTTGCCCCTCTTCTCCGGCGCTTTCTCCTTTTCCGCCTTCACCCGTGCCCGGCACCTTCCCCTCTCCTCTCCCGCTGGCGCCTGCGCCCTCCCCGCCTTCTCCCTTCCTCGCGCGGACGCCCGACCCCGCTCCCTGCCTTCCCCCTCGCGCACGCGCTGCGCGCCTGCGCCCGTCGGCACCGCCTTTGCGCCGCGCCTGGGATTCCTCCGCACCCGCGCCCCCGACAGCCCCGTCCGAAGCGCGTGGCCGCCCTCGCGCCACGTCGCCCGCCCTTGCCTCGACCCCACCTGGCAGCGGCAGCGCCTTCTTCTCCCGCGCGCGGACGCCATCGCCCGTGACCGGAGCCCCACCTGCTCCCATCCCCTGTCGCATCGCCTTCAAGCCGCTACAGGGCCGTGCGTCATTCCCCTGCGCGGAGGAGACTCTCCACCAGCTCCCCGTCCACTCCTGTTGACTCTGCGCCACCGCCCGTTCCTTCTTCCCGAAGCTCCCCTCTCCCTCGCTCGGGCATAAAAGCCCCATCCCGGCTCCCTCTCGTCCCTTTGCTTCCCGAGCTCTTCCACCAACCCCAGCTACTTCCTACCCCTCCCAGCTTCCTCTCTAAGCGGCCGATTGACGCCTCGTCGCCTCCAGCCCCACCATTGCCATCCCCTGCGCCGGCGGCCCTGTAAATGGGATCTCCCTCTCCTCTCCCTCATTCCTCGATTGCGTTCGCCAAGAGTATCTCCTCACCTCGCTGACCATTTTGGTACTTGTCCCTGGCCAGGTGAAGCTCTGTACCGTGCCGGCGTCGAAGCTCCCCGCCGACCGCAACCACCTCCCCGTGGCCAGACCGCTCCGAAGCTCCTCAGTTCTCGCCGCCACCACCCACGTGAGCTCCACCTTCCCCAGATGGTGTAGCCGCCCCCGATCGACCCCAATCGGCCTCGGCGACCTCCTTCATCGCCGGAGACCGAGTTTTCCCTTTTCCCCTCTCCCGTCTCCTCCTTTTGGTCTCCCCAGTCCCCAAGCGCCCAAATGGAATCCCCTCGCTCCCCTCTCTCTCCTGGTGTCCTTGATCACCGGCGACGCCCCTCCCCGCACCCGGACCGCCGTCGCCACCGCTGTTCTGCCGCGGCCACTCTGTAACGGCGGGAGGTAGAAGATGACTCCCTCCCCGCGACGTGGCCATCCCTCCGCCGTTCATCTCTTCGTTGCTTTCTAACCCCAGCCGTCCGATCCGGTCGTATCGCTTCGCCCGCTCTCACTGTTTCCGTGCCGTCCGATCTCCACCCCGCGCGCCATCCCTCCGCTCGTTCCCTCGCCATCCCAGCCGACCGCCGGGTCCGCGTGTCGCCCATCCGTCGGGGCGGACGCGCGCGCACGGGCCTCCGGCCGAGCGCGAGCACGAGCGTGGGCCGAACCCCGGCCTGCTTCGCCTCTCTCTACGCGCGCGCGAGCGGATCGCCTGGGCCGCGCGAGCCGTACGGTTGCGCGGGCCGGTTTTCCGGCGGGCCGCACTGTAGCACCCGAGCCGGCCCAACACTGTGCAAACCATTTTCCCCGGTTTATCCATTTCCAAAATCCCAGAAAATCCAAATAAATCCTAGAAAATCACAGAAAATCCCAAAAATTCCCAAATTTCACCACTTTGCTCCAAATAATATCCTTGACCCATTTGTGACCTCCATTCCTCCAGATTCATCCCAGATAAATTCCTAAAATTCCATTTGAAGGATTTATGCATTTTACTCTTTTTTTTAAATAGATTATTTTTCCTCGCTTGATTAGGCTCAAGCCGGATTTATGTTATTTTGTGTGTTTGCGCTAGTGTCGAAGATCCCGGAAGTTCAAGTGCAAGCTGAGGATCCAGGTGTTTCTTCGTTCGAGCTAGCTGAGATCATTCAAATCAACGGCAAGTCCCAAATCCTTTGATCATGTTGCAACCCATGTTGTTTAATTACGTTATTATGCTATTTACATTATGCTAATTGTGAAATGTTAATTTCAAAGTAAAATAAAGTGTTAGAATGACATGTTATGTAGTTAAACCTACCACCGATAAATGCCATGTTAAACTTGTAGCCATGCCTTGTAACCCTAGAAATAATTATCTGTTAACCTAAATAACCGTAAGATATTATTACTATCACTCAAAAGTCTTATACTAATAAGGTCGTGGCAGCGAGCCAATAGACTTTGCAAAACCCGACTCTAAGGTAGGGTGGTATGGGACACCGTATCTTAGAGCGGAGAGTGCCGGCGTGCACAAGGTAGGGTAAGGGGGCTGTGGTGCATCGCAAGATAATTATGATTTTTCACCCGTCTCTTACCCTAGGATTGAAGGTAGGGGGGTTGTGGTGCATCGCTAGATGATTATTCACCCAACTCTTACCCTAAGTTGGGTTGCGGGCCTGGTAAGGTTGCGGGCCATGTGAAAATATAAGGACTGAAACCCTTACGCTGAGCAAATGTCATAGCAACCGCTCAACCACAGGTGTTGACTTGTCAACCCTGGTTTAGTACCTGCTCAACTTAAGTGAAACCCCGCATTGGGAGTCAGAGCAAGACAACGATAGGTCTCCACAACTCGGGTCCGGCGTTCCGCGAGGGCCAGCGGATACCCGAGGATGTGCGGGTTTCCTCGCCTATCGGGTGGAGTGTATACCAAGGGTTGAGCAGAGAAAAGACCCGGTTCCTTAACTCAGTCATGAGGGTTAAGGGTGCGTGTGGGTAAAGCTGAGCAAACTCTGCAGAGTCAAATAAATGGTATTCGATTACGCCGTGCTCCCGGTTATTGGAGCTGTGTCACTTGGGTGATTCCAGCAGCGAAGCTTAAGTAGTTTTGTACATATTTGAACTTGACTAGTTGGTTAAAGAATTCTTTGTGAAAACCCCTGAGATCTTAAGAAGTAGTTTTGAGTCCATTTTATAAAATGCTTGCAAATAAAACTGCATCCACTCAAAGTTAATAAACCAAATATATTCCCCCTCCTTTGATGTTCCGTGCATGTAATAAGTTAGGATCCCTTTGGGATTTGCTGAGCCGGTTGATTGGCTCACGGCTTGCTTTTGCCCTTCTTTAGAGGATCAAGATGAAGGTGAAGGTCTCCCCGTCGAGGACGTCCCTGAGGGTCTCTCCTTCGACGAGGACCCGTGGCTTTAGGTCTTGGCCGCGCTCAAGCGGATCTTGGAGTTTTTGTAATGTAAGTATACTTTGGGCTTGCACGCCCCGCTGTCGAAAATGGATGTTAATCCTTATGTAAAATATATGCTGGACTTTTGTTGTAAGCATGCAATGGTATACTCTTGCGCGACACTTCATAACTGTTCATGCGTGAATAGTTGCGAGGTGCCGTGTCCGTACGCGCCCCTGGAAACGGGGGCGTTACAGTTTCCTTCTTGCTTTGGCTGTTTCTAACAGCAGCTCGCTTCGCCCAACCATAGGAAAATTTTCCAATGGCTCTGACCAAATGTTTCTTTTCATGCAAAAAGTACAGGTTTGGGAAACTTTCCAGAGGAATTGCTTTGCCCAATCTTACGTTCCAAACGGTGTGATTAGTGCTCAAAACTCAGGTTTCCCAATTCCAACGGTTTTCCTAAGAGTAATAACCGCACTTAACTTAGCCCCCTTTCATTCAGTGATGGTTTCTATTCAGAAGTCGTTGAAATATATTGGCTTTTTAACGTAACTTTTATATCATATAAACAAGTCGTGAAAGATGGGAGTTTATACATAAAACATTCTGAGCAAGATAATTAGTTTTACCTCACATTTCTTTTTTTAAAGATATTTTACCTCAGACGATGACCCCGGATGGTAGAGATAGGGGTGCAAACGGGTCGAGTTAATCCCGACCGATCCGGCATCGAATCCGATTGATACCGAATCCGGAGAAAAAATATGGGTTAGGATATGGTAACAGCAATATCCGTTCGAATCCGATACGTCTTCAAGTTTGATTTCAGGTTAGTGCTACTATTTGACGTTTCATTTTCTTTTGCAATGGTAAAATAAAATCTTCCACATCAGCTATTAAGTAGTAATATCAAGTTCTTGACAGTACGTCCTCCTACTCCATTTGCTGTACTGCATGCATTCCTTACAAACGGGTTAATCCCGACCGATCCGGCACCGAATCCGATTGGTACCGAATCCGGAGAAAAAAAATATGGGTTAGGATATGATAACAACAATATCCATCCGAATCCGACCCGTTTGCACCTCTAGGTAGAGAGCCGCGGTGCCCTAGGCCCCAAACGCAAAACAATCCAAGCAGCCAATAGACTCATTAGAATATAGCGCGCGCCGCACGGCCGCTCTCGCCTCCTCTCTTCTCTCCTCCTCCCTCCATAAACAAACAATAAACCCAACGCCGTACCACCTTCCCCTCTCTCTCTCCCCCAATCCCGAAGCGAGCGAGGCTTGGGGGGCATTCCTTCCCCTCTCCCGAGTCTCCCCCCATAGCCTGCGGATTACTCCGCCCAAATCTGCCGCACATTGCTTCTGGATGGCATTCGCAAGAACGGCAACAAGTGAAGCTCCAAGAAACGCCGAGCCGATCCGTCGGATTTAGGTATGTGCTCCGGGTTCTTGGTTTCTTTCCTTTGTTTCTCTGTCCTTGCTGGTCGCCGGGGATTTCTACTTCGTAGAAGTGTTGCATATTTGTGGCATCATTTGTATCTAGAAGTACGCTGTTATGAATCATATGATTGGATTTACCTGGGGGGCCAATGACATCACAACGAACGGAGGGGTGGAGCTGATTGGAGGGGGTCAGTGGTTGGTTGAGGGTGCAGGAATCTCTCCCTGGGTTTCTTGATTACATTTTGTACTTGCTCCCTCGAATGCAAAGGTCATGTTTTGTACTTGCTGGGAGGGGCTATCTGTTCCACTAAGACCTCCCCCCCCCCCCCCCCCCCCCCCCCCGGCTGTTTCCATCGGTGGAGGCCAAGCAGGCTTGCTCACAGGGCTCGTACTCTAGTATTTGTTTGTGTTGGGGCGACGAGACCAGAGCGATAGTGGGAAGGACGTGGATACTAGTACAAACAGGCGCGGCAAGCTGTTGAGGGAAGTGACAGGATATCCTTTTGGGAGGAACCAAACTAGCGTTGTTTAGGCTATGGTGCTATCCTGCTAGGCGTTCTCCTGTGGATACATGGAGAGCCATGAAAATCTTTTGGGGCTTCAATTCAAACATGTATTTTGATCTGGTGTAAATTTATATCCATTATAACTATGTGAAAACATCAACGCTGAGCAGATATTCGTGCATTGCAGGAACATGGTGGTCTGTCGAAATATTATATCTGATGTGTGCCATATAACAGTTCCATTTGGTAAAAGTAACATAATGTACTCCAGTAATTAAAAAAAGGGGAAATTGATTATTTACCATACCAAAGAATGGCCTTCTAGTATTTGCCACCATCAAGATTATAATTTACAATTTGCCACTTCAAATATTTACCACTTCATAATATGCCATTTTGACCATTTTCCTCTATTTCCTCCATTTTTCCCATGCGAAATGACTGTATTATCCCTGTACAGTAGTCATATTTACATGCATGTTCTTATATGGTCGTATCAGCGCTTCTTCCATTTGATATATATGATTAAACTGTACAAATAAACAACCTGTACACAGTAGCATAATTAAAATGCACGGGCTCTTTCTAAAACCCAACAGATGGATATATATGGTTGCTGCCGTGCATGATGGAAATTAAATAAAAACATGCATGTAAATATGATTACTGTATGGAGGTAATAAGGTCATTTCACATGGGGGAAAATAGAGAAAGGGAAGGAAAATGGCCAATCTGGCATTTTATGAAATGCTAAATGTTTGGAGTGGCAAATGCTAGAAGCCATTCTTTGGTGTGGCAAATAATCAATTTTCCCTTAAAAAATAGACAATATCTTGGGGTTGTGTAGATGTTCTTGACCAGTGTTTGTCACAGTTTGCAAAACATGTGCAAATAATGAAATAGAAGAGTTGTACTGTTCAATATTAACATATGTTTGACATAGTTGACCGCTTTTGAAATAGAATAGTTTTGGATGTCATGTATGGTGGCTCGTGTAGAAGCTTTTGCAGTGGTGCTATAGCACGACACTCACTCAATAGTCACTTCCAGTTCAGATGTTTCCTTTGATTATCTGAATATAACATTATGCAAGGCTTTCTTGGAATAACATATTGATTTAATTTTATTAGACTCCCATTTTGTTGATCAAGAATAATTTTAGGCCAACTTTCTCTTACAAAAAGATAAGTTGATGTTGAGATTTCACTTTCTTTTCCAATATGTTTATGTATAGGGGGGGGGGATTGTTTGCAACAGTTTTTATAAGAACATATCTCTCCTTTTCAGGTCATCTCTCTGCCTGCATGTTGTTTGATGATTGGTCTCATGGAAGATAATTCGTCATGGGAAGCTGTTTCAATTGGTCACATTAGAATTCCTGCATTCAACGTTGGAGTCGTTTCTGAGGCTAGCAGTGGAGGCAAAGAAGTCCCAGTTTCATTGGACATTGTTGTTCCTGATGATATCCTGGAGAGAATTTTCACCTTCTTGCCAATAGTAAGCATGATAAGGTCAACATCAGTATGCAAAAGATGGCACGACATTATCTACTCAAGCAGGTTTCTTTGGACCCACATGTTGCCTCAGAGGCCATGGTACTTCATGTTCACCTCTAACGAGACTGCTGCTGGATATGCTTATGACCCCATCGTCCGTAAATGGTATGATTTGGAGTTTCCGTGCATGGATAAGAGCAGCTGTTTTGTCTCTTCTTCTTGTGGGCTAGTTTGCTTCATGGATAATGACAACAGGAATGTCATTTCTGTATCCAACCCTATCACAAAAGATTGGAAGAGGCTTTTGGAGCCTCCGGGTGCAAAGTTTCCAGACTACAGTACGATTGCCATAAAGGTAGATCGGGTGTCTCACAATTACACCATTACATTGGCAAAATCCAAGCAGCTTCCCGAGGATTATGTCCGATGGGATTTCTCTCTATACAAGTATGACTCATGGAGTAGTTCATGGGTAACTGCTGTGAAGGAGGTGTTCATTGGTTGGAGAGGGGGTGATGATAGTGTGATATGCGGTGGAGTTTTTTACTGCTTAATTCACTCCACTGGTGTTCTTGGCAATGTTGACCCCCGTCATAGCCTTATCGTGTATGATCTTGTTGCTGGACCTTCTGACACTTCATTAATGCAATCATCAATCCCAGTACCTTGTTCCCTCACCTGTGGACGTCTGGTAAACTTGAGAGAGAAGCTGGTAATGGTTGGTGGGGTTGCAAAACACAACAGACCTGATATCATTAAAGGAATTGGAATATGGGAACTTCACAATAAACAATGGCAGGAGGTAGGTCGAATGCCTCACAAATTCTTCCAAGGATTCGGTGAGCTTGACGATGTTTTTGCTAGCAGCGGCACAGACGACCTTGTCTACATCCAAAGCTATGGTGCAACTGCTTTGCTTGCTTTTGACATGAAGCAGAAGCAGTGGAAGTGGTCAACAAAATGCCCTGTGAGCAAAAGGTTTCCTCTCCAGCTTTTCACTGGCTTTTGCTTTGAGCCTCGGCTTGATATTACCACTTAATTTGTACCAGTTTGTCCCTTTGCCTTCCAATGGAATCAGATCAGCAATCCTGGTCTTTGTGAAAAATCATGCAAGTTTTGTTGCACTATTGCATCCATATGTTGTTGTTTTCAGTGTGCTCACCTCTGCCTCACCCTCTCAATTTGCCCTGATGGTTGGAATTATTTGTTACTGCCTCTTGTCAGCGGATTAATCTTTAGAATGTCATATCTGCCAACTCGCATTTCTCTGCGATGATCTTATGCCTGTTTATAAATGTACCCTTTTGTTGTTGAAAAACAGTATATTGATGTACATTATTTACCTGATTTCTCTGAATTCCCGGTTCTGCTTTGCACTGCCTCGACAACACCTGCATTCGCTGTCTATACTTCATACCGTTACTTCACACAATTAGCTTCTTCCATATAAATGAATGAAAGTTGTCCTTGCGGCACGGCCGGACAGACAAAATATGCAGTGCCGTAAATAATTTGAGTTGTCTTTGTTTGGGCTATTCGTGTATGTGATCTCTAATTTTTGTCCTCTTTTGTCACAAGAGATAAGTTCAACTGTATACATTTTGTTTCTTGTGATACTCTTCATCAATGCCTGCCCTACATCTGAGGCTGCTGCTGGTGCAAACAGATTGCACATTGGTCGCACCGAGCGATTGAAAGTTGTGGGACTGTCCTGGCTACGAAACCAAATAGCTAGTACGAGATACCTTTTTCCTTTGAGAGCATAGAAATGAATGAGGTAAAGAATAAAGCCACTTGAGAGAGTGTCTGAATAAAAATAAGAGCCCCTTCCCCCTCACATGCCACCTTGGGCTCCTTATATAGCAGTGGGGGCTAGTTATTTCTCATGTTGCCCCTTAATAATTATAAAATGGTGACGTTAAATAGGTACATTTCTTATATGTACAATAATCTATCTATGAGTATACTCTAAGACCCATGATGTATATGTTTAGCAGCCCATGGGGTTGGGCGCCCTGCTCGTGGGCTTATACTAAGGCCTTTTGGGTGAACCTAACGGTACAAGGGGTTGAGCACCGCAATACATTACTCTCTCGTCGATAAGCTTGGAGCTTCCAAGGGTTGAGTAGATGAAGTAGTTGCCTCAATCTCTCGGGTCCAATTGCCCAAGATTCTTTGAAAATAACGGAGCGAGAACAGCCCTCACATAGTAGGGGTAGGCTATGTTTCTCGTGGTGAGACCAACATGACCACCTTGTGAAGGTTATGCCTCCAAGACAAACGACGCACAAAGATAGAGCTATCGATGTAGAGCCGTCTGGGCTGGGCCAGGGCTGGAAAAAAAGCTCGTTAGTAGGGCTCGTTGGCTCGGTTCGAAATTGCTTCAATTATACTTGCTAATTGGTTAAACATTAAAATGAGTTGATTTCAAATGAATTTGAATTTTGCTAAAGCTCGGCTCGACTCGGCTCGTTAGCTCGTTTCTAAAAATACCTTTAAATTTGATGTAAAATGATATTAAATCAAACTATATCATTTTTAGAAAAAGCTCGATAAGACATGGAGTTAGCTCGATATCCACCCCTACGTCTGGCTAAGGTAATACCCTTGAGGCAAGCGGCGCGAGGCGGGACGGCACAGGCAGAGTGACAATTGTGTGAAGCACGTAATGAAAAAGAAAAGATAATAGCAATGAGCTGACATATGTGCGAAGGACAGAGATCACGCACTCAAAAGATGCCTGAGCATCGCATATCGCTAATTACGATAAATTATTACGAATTAACATGGAAAATTCAAAGCACATAAAATTCCCAAAAAAAAGTACACAATAACTATGAGTGTGAAGCTCATTTGCTATATGTAAAAACTCGTACAAATACCAAAATTGTATGAAATTTTTAGCAACATTCACAATGGATAAAATTACCCAAAAATTTTACTGTGAAGTACGTTGTGTCAAAAGATTGTACATAAATTTTCCTAATTTCTAGATCTCATTTGATATATTTGAAAATTCAAATATATACTAACAAAAAATTAGGGCAAGTAATTAAGCCGGCTTAATCACCTGCTGCCTCCTCACCAGACGGCAGGCCTGCCTGCCGCCCCCCACTGGGTGGTAGGCTGCCTGCTATCTGCTGGCGGGGCAGCAAGCGCCTGCTGGTGGCGGCGTCGCCACGTGTCGTCTCGCGGGCGCTGTCGCCCGCTCATCAGATGGCAGAAGTGATATTTTTGTAAATACGTTGCGTATACGATTAATTTTGTAAATACATTACGAAATAATGCCAAATCTAACTTTGTCTCTATGCTTGATTAGTTGTATGGTGCTTGGTATATACGGTGCATTGCTATCCACGTACTTACTTAATATATGGAAAGAGAGAGGGAGCAAACTAGAACTAATTACAGATAATCTGTCCATGCACAACCAATCTGGATACGTACGTGCGTCACAAAACCAGCAGCTACTACATATCCATACATGTAACGTTGCAGACTATAAGGTAGTGGTTTAGCGGGTTTGTTGCTTCTGATTAAAATTATACTACGGCGACTACTAGTTTTTGTAGTTTTTTAATTAAAAATAAGAAAAAAACACTATTATATATATATGGACAATACAAAGGAATAAGAGGAAAAGAAAAGTCAAAAATTAAAATTAAGAAATCAACGCGTTCCAGAAACCAGAAGTCAGAAGTCAGAAGTAGAAGCAGGTTAGAGCAAGACCTAAATGCTGCAGTCGAGTCAGCAAAATGTTCTCCCTTGTCTCAACAATAGATGTTGCCAAGACCAAGCTCAAACGTGGGTAGACAGCGAGCAAGCACAATGCTCTAGCCAACGGACCACAGTACATATATGTGTGTATTCAGTGAAAAAATATATGTTCATGCTCTGTAAGGCCTAGTGTCTCTGTAAAAAATTCTAAACATGTGTTAGGGGACATGCAAACGTATGTGTGGTGTGTGTAGAGTGAGTTTTGTGTGTTTGACTTGTATTTTCTAAAAACATAGATATCGGATGTGTGTGTAGAGTGAGTTTTGTGTGTTTGACTTGTATCTTCTAAAAACATAGATGTCGGCATCCGATGGCAAATGGTAGAGAGATCAGTGAAGTAGGACCGAAAGGCAACATAGGGGGTGAATGATGTTGACTAAATTTTTTTTTAATATTCTTGATCTTATTCTTCAATAGCTACAAAGTTACTGAGAATTAAATCCATAGCTAAAATCTCAAGTCAAATCGACCAAGAAATCATTCTCAGCGAAAAATCAAAGCCTAGAGGTCTAACCTCTATCCAGGGGTCGGTCTCACCATTGTAAATAGTAAAACCAGGCAAATGACAGTAAATTCAGCACGGTTGAAAAACTTCAAATCCAAGTAACTTTTGATCCGATGATCCAAAGTTCGTGAAACTTTGTACACACTTTACTCAAGATTTTAGAAACCTATTCCATCTATGGATAAAACAATCCATGCGAAAGTTTAGATCCTTTTGAGATTTAAGCAAGGTTGCACAAAAAACGAGTAAAGAACCAAAATCGATGATCAACACTTGCTTGTGGGTGAAGGATAGCCGAGATAGTTTTGGATATGCTTTCACATGTCACAATAAGCAAGAACACTGAAGAAAACGCTCAAAAAGCCTCAGATCAAGAAACCAATTGAAAAATAAAAAATGTGCAAAAAACCAAATTTCTTGATGAACTTGCTAATAAATTGCCTAGATGAGTGCAGAATGATTCCCAGAGATTAACTCTATCTTTTATACATTCTCATCACAACAAGATCAAGAAAGAGTGGGAAGAAAGTAAAAACCAACCAAATCAAGAGCAAACCAATCAAGAAAAGATATAACCATAGAGATAATTTAAAATTGATTCTATTGCTGCTTAAGGAGAAAAATTTTATAGGCACTCCACCTTGAAGGACAGAGCGCACACTAAGCACTCAACTCTCAAACCCTAATCATAATAAGAGAGTATGAGAGAGATATGTTGGATGGTTAACCATAAGTCTTTATCCCAACCCCTTAAATAGATGAGCCAGCCACATCTAACCTTTAGTAGATATTATCCACTAAGCACATAGGGGAACCCGTTAACCCTCCACACATAGATTTTAACTCACACATCATATTTATACATGTTTTTTAAAGCGCACAACCTCAAATCTGCTAAGTTCTTAGTTTTGATCAATCTTGATCAAAGTAGCTTTTTCATGATCTAAACTGCATTCCCAAGTGTCGCTCGCGCACCGCGGGTTTTTTCTAAAGCTGTTTTCGGTATTTTGGTCAAACTACCAAAATACCCTTCATTGACCCGGTCATCTCCTTTCATTGCAAGCAGTCGTCATGCTTGCCACGTGTTGATGCACCATTGGTTTGCTTCGTGTCGGCAAGTCTCTCTCGTTTCGATTCCACCGGACCATGCCTCACTTAGATCGACCAAGCCATATGGTGCAACCAGGGCCGGTCCTGGGATTTTAGGGGCCCGGGGCGAAAGTAGAAATAAGGGCCCTAGTATAAATATCTAAATATAAATTTACACACACACACACACACACACACACACACACACACACACACACATATATATATATATATATATATATATATATATATATATATATATATATATATATATATATATATATATATATATATATATATATATATATGTATCTAATTTTATCAACAAACACTTAAAATGCGTTATGTATTAAAGAAAAATTCATATCAAAGAGTTTATAGATATTACCTTAAAAATTCCTTCTAACATTTCTAGATGCGAAGTCATTGATGATGGTATTGATATCAATCTCATCCAATAATTTCTTCTCAATACATAAAGTTGCCAAACCTCTTGAGACATTGTTGCCGCCGGCCGCCGTGTTCTGCTCTGTCGACTGTCGTGCAGCTCCGTCCGTCCGTCGCCTACTCGCCTAGCTTGTACGCAGACACGCAGTACGCTGTACGCGCGGACGCGCCTGCAATCCGGCATGCAGCATGCAGGCCATGCAATGAATCCAATGATGCAAAGGCAGCAAAGCGGATTAGCAATTTAGCATTTAGCGGTCGGCGCCATGTATGCATGCAGACTTGCAGAGCTCACGTCGCGGGCTCGCGGCCTTACCGGCGGGGGACGTAGCGCGGCTGCGCGGCGGACTGGCGCCTGGCGGAGGCCGGAGAGACGTCTAGAGACGGGCAGACGGGAGACGGCCCTAGACGAATAGACGATAAGAGATCTGAAGATGAGAAGTCGCCAAGTCCGCCGCCCAAAGATAGACTCATTACTTTAGTAGTAGTATACTTGTACATGTACTATATATATCAGTATATGGGGGCCCCTAGGTTTTGGGGGCCCGGGGCGGCCGCCCCGCTCGCCCCCCCCCCCCCCCGCGGGCCGGGCCTGGGTGCAACCCTCACCGTTCAAACTTCTCTTTGACATTTCCTGTCTTTCTTGTGCCATGCTGAACTCACCGACTTACATGACATTCTCGATCATTCTGGGCCTTGGCTCCTCTATAAGTGTAGTCTCGATTCTCGCCGTTGATTACGGTTGACTTGATGCAACCCTGTACATCTAAAGATAAAAAATTATTTCTGATTATAAGTTCTTCATAATTTAACCCGTGTTAACTGCAATATAGCTCATGTAATATATAATCACAATATATAATCACAGAAGAAAATGACCAAAACTCGACCCAAAAATCAAAGATAAAAGATCTGTCCGTAAATCCACTAACTGGCCGGTCTGACCGGGTGCCCACGCCGGTCTGACCGAAATGCGCAAGCTGTTGAACTCTGCTGAAGAAAAGATTTGACAGCCATCAATGCTATTGACTATAAAGCCAACAAGAAATCTTGTCCATTCACTCAGACACCAAAGCGACATGCCATCGATGCACTCACTGTAGACTCACTATTACATACATGCAGGTCAAACCATCATGCATCCCAGAGGCGGACGCACCATGGGACATAGGGGTACAGTTGTACCTCCAAATTTTTTTTTGTAAAAAATCAACTATATATAATATATATTTCATATATATAAAAAAACTAGAAGTGCAGGTAATTTAGCAAATTCAGCCCACTAGCCAAAAAGCCCAATTGGCATTTTCTAACCTAACCCTAGCCTCCTGGCTCCTGCCTTTGCCTGGCTGCCTCCCACGCCGCCTCCTCTCTGCGCGCCCCTGGCCTCCTCTCCATCTCTGCGCGCCCCTGGCCTCCTCGGCTCCGGCGATGCGGCGACCAGCGGGCTCCTGCCTCTGCCTGGCTGCCTCCCACGCCGCCTCCTGCCTTGCTCCGTGCCTGCCTCCTCTCCATCTCTCTTGCACAGCCGCCACAGCCTACAGCACGCCCCCTGGCCTACTCGTCTCCGGCGACGTGGCGACCGGCGAACGGCTGCCGGCCGCGGCGCGGCGCCGGGCACCCACACCCAATGGCCGACATGGCGTCGACGGCGAAGAAGTCCCCACGGCCAGGCGGCCCATCCGGCGGCGGCAGCTCCTCCCCTATTCCAGCTTGAACGGCGGCGGCGCTCCCGACGGCCATGCCGCCCCTGCACACAAGGTTTATTTGATTAACTATATGAGATATACATATTATGTGTAGCAAAATTCTCTATCTTATATATATACTCCGTAGATTCTTAACTTCGTACCCCCATCTCAAAAATCCTGGGTCCGCCACTGATGCATCCTCTAGACTGTTGTTTATGCATGGGAAATAGTAGTGACCCAAATGCATTTTTAAATTTCTAAACCTCTTAAATTACAATAATTTATCATAATATAATTCAGAACCGTCCTACATAGTTCGCATGAGTCTTTCTCACAGAGATCTGATCGGCATAGCAGCATGAGTCTTTCTCAAGGAGATCTGATCGATCAGTAGAGAGTAGGGACCGGCCAGTGAGGTATTTGCATCAGTGCAACAGACTTGACATGACTTGGCATCCCGTAAATTAAAAGCTACTGCAGTTTGCTACCTCCATAGTGCTCGGGCGTTTTTCCGCACGGCGTGGATAGCGGCTGGGCACGACGCGTGGCTTTGCAGGCTAGCAGCGAACTGCTGCTCCATCTCCTTTACAATGAGATGTATTGTGTTGTCATTCAGCTAAATCGTAATATTAGAAAAGCAAAGAAGAATTGAAGGATCAGAATGAGGTGATTGAGAGTTTTAACGCTGAACTTGCTAGGTTAGATCACTTATACCTATAATGATAATTGTGATTTTTTTTGTATGGTTTTGCACTCTAAGTTAGACAAGCAAAGAACCATCCATGCATCTACTCTTGGTTAGCTTAGAGTAGCAAATGAAAAGAATAAGGAGATGAATGTTTGTTTTGCACTTGGTACTACTATTTATACTTATGTTTATGATGAGTTGTTTGTCATTAAGGACAATTTAGTCAAAATAAAAGCTGTGTTACTTATTGATTCATTAGTGTATGGCTCTCATACCGAGCTACTAAAAATTGCCAATAATGAAATCGCTTAACTCAAGTCTTGCAACTTTTCCGCGTGCTTAGGAGTTGGGGACATCATTAGAGTTAAATTTGATCAATAGCTTAGAAGAGTGGAGGATGCTCCTTAGGGCATGTACAACCCACAGACGGGAGGTCGTCTGCAAGAGCCTAGAATCTGACATATAGACAGCTAAAAAGACAATTCCTACAATGGAGAGTCTGTTTCACTGTCTGCAAGCTGTTTAATGCTTTGCATGCAGCCAAGATCAATCATGAACACTATTTTGTATACCATTGTGTTGCTATTTGATAGAAAACGGATCAAGCTTAAATAAGATGAACATGATTACAATATTTTTTAAAAAATCATCAATATAAATGATATATTATATATAATTGCAACATTTTTGTCTAATTTTCTTTGTTTCCGTAGCGCTGATCCTTCTTGAGTTGCCCGTTAAAAGTATCAACTACAGGGTCAGCTATTTGTGCACCAGCCTGAAAAGAGGATAAAAAGGAGCTTGTTAAGCAGGAGCACAAACAATTGAGAATGAGCCAATGGCCAAAATGCTCTCTCCGAAAGAATATGCTAATGTCATCACCTTTCTTAAAATAAGGCTGTTTGCCCTATAAATTGCCATCTCCCCTGAGGTTGCACTATGATAAGGATTGCCTTTTGGAACCTACAGCAAGGCATATCAGAGTGTGGAGGATTTGTAGTTTTCAAAAGGGCATAAAGTTAATTATCTACCAATATCATTCAGAACTGAAACAGAACTGCAATCACCGTACTTTCAGCCCATAATTTTCAGAATTGTAATCACCATACCCAAATTCAAGAGATAATTAGTAATAAGATGAACTATTTGTCGGTATGAAATGATCAAATGGTTCAACGTTTCAAGGTGGCTAAATCTGATTTTTCAGTCCCCTCAAATGCAGGATCAATGGCTTCTGCAATGGATTCATTTGCCACACCAGACTGCGATTGAAGAATTAGAAATTGAGAATTAAGTGAATCATCAGATTTAGATAACCGATTCAGACTGCGATCTCTAGACTTTTCACGCTGTCACTTTCTTGAAGAGAAGATGTTAAGCCTTCTTGAACAGAAGCTGTAGGGGGGGCTTCTGAATGCATATAATTTGAAATAGAAGAGTCACGATGCATCATAGGAGCACTCAGATTCTCGAGGGATTGAACATAATCCAATTCGTTCTTTTGAAGCATTACTCTAGGCAAGTCCATTTAATATGCAGAAAATTAGCCAGCACATACTCAAACTCAACAGCTGACACTATGACCTTGATTCCTTTATTAAATTAGTTTAAAGTTGGGCTGTAGGTCAACATTTAAAGGAACAGTGTTGGGGCACTTCTACCTTTTTTTACTAGAATATCAACGAATTTTAGAATCTCTGAAGCTAGCCACTGATTCCTATGAACAAATGTTCTCTGATGAAAATAAACTGATTGCAAGCAGCACTCAGATTACTTGAGGATTTTGTTAAAATTATGATGTACAAAGGTCAGCTAATTTTAGGATGGTGCTACAGCAACATTGCAATAGTTCCCATGATATACTTTAATATTGATGTGAAAATGATATGATAAATTGACTCAAGCCATTTATACTCTTGAGTCCAAATGTCAGATTAAAACTAAAAGAGAACGAGCCCTCTTTCTTGAAGAAACCACACAAGAACACCCACCTGTCGCCCAAAAGAAGAAATTATCCAGATGTTTTATCCACTACACACAAAACAGGAGCTCTAGAGTCAAGAGTGAATAATCGTACATGATTTATGTAATAAATGTAATAAACCCTGCACTTACAGAACTGATTCGATTTATTCTGTAAACAAGAAACAGATGAGCAACTCGTCCGATACTGTACGCACGCAAGAACTGTAAGGAAACACAAATGAAGACCTAGAATACTCGCAGCATAAATTAGACCAAAAAAATGAAGTGAACCAACCAAAGCAAGGGCTTACCAAGAAAAGAGATACTAACCTGGAAGCGCCTCCGGTAGAAGGGGGGAACGGAAACCCGTCGGCTGATACGTCGATGCAGGATGGCGCCGTCGCCGCGCCCTTGCCGAGACCACCTATGTTTGGGCGGACCGTGGCCGCTGCCGACCCGCCGCCAGGACCGAGGGAGAAGGCCCCTGTCGTCGATGCGCCGCCACCACCGAGGGAGAAGCCTGTAGACGCCGAGCCGCTGCCCCGACCGAGGGAAAAGGCCGCCGTATTCGCCGAGCCGCTGCCACCGATGGAGAAGGCTGTAGTCGCCGATCCGCTGCCACGGCCGAGGGTAGGGGATGGGGCCGCAGCAGCCGTGGCGGCGGACGCGGACGGCGTCGAACCCTTCCTCTTCCTCAGTCCGGCCGGCGGGGACATGATGGGTACCTTCGATGGGGACCGAGCGAGATGACGAGCGAGCGAGGACGCGGGGAGATTTGGAGTGGAGGACGATTTGGCGCGGAGGCGATTTGGTGCGGAGTCGGAGGGCGCGAAATCTCCCGCGCGCTATCGGTGACGCAAGGGTCCGCGCGGGATCCGAGCGCGGGGACGACTCCTTGGAGACGAGGCCGTACACCGCTGCTGCGCCGTCGCTTCCGCCTCGGAGAACGGGACAACGCCGTCGTCTCGCGAGGCGACGCGACGCCCGTCTCTCCACCGACCGAAGGGTGTTTTTGCAAGAATGACTGCACCGAGACGGGGAAAAAGACAGCGTTGTACATGCCCTTATGCCTCTTGTGAGGCTCTTAGGCTTGAGGTAGCTGTGCATAAGGAGAAATATGCTAGAGCGTTGAAGAAAAGTGAGTGTAGTTCTCGTAAGGCGTACGACCGCAACGAAGAAGTTTGAATGTGGTCGTAAGGAGGCTACGACCACGTTGTAAAGTCGCTAAGCGTGGTCGTAGAAGGCTATGACCACGGTGTAAGTGGTCGTAAGAAGACTTACGACCACATCAAACCGTCAACAGACGTGGTCGAAAAACGTTCGACTACGGTAAAACTGAAAGAGGCGTGTTCGGAAGGACCTACGACCACGGCAAGGCAAAGTAGGAGGTGATCGAGAGGTTTACGACTACGTTGAAGGAACGCAGAACGTGGTCGTAAAGGGTTATCGACCACGGCCAAGGAATAGTGTTTTCACAACCACGACAAAGGTACAGTAGACGTCGTCGAAAGGTGTTCGACCACGGCAAAATCAGAAGACGGTGAGATCGACAGGTGATACGACCACATCAGAAAAAGATCGAAGGTGATCCGAAGGCGTACGACCGCAACGAAGAAGTTCGAACGTGGTTGTAAGGTGGCTACGACCACGTTGTAAAGTTGCTGAGCGTGGTCGACGAAGGCTACGACCACGATGTAAGTCTACAACCAAAGCCAGAGCGTCATCGTACAGCCTCCCGATAGTCTATGACCACGGCCAGAGTGGTCGTAAAAGCTACAACGTGGTCGTACAGCCTCCCGATAGTCTATGACCACGGTCAGAGTGGTTGTAAAAGCTACAACGTGGTCGTACAACCTCCCGATAATGCACAACCTGGTCGTAAACGACTTGACTCATTTCCGACCACGGTCAGAATGCTACAACTATGCAGAAAACGTCCAAAACAAACTTAAATTTTCCAGAGACACGAGTCAATTACTCATCACAAACATGGGGTCACGATCACATGGTCTCTCAGTTCCTCTACATGCACTTTGTACTATTGTTTTATGATCTCATTTCAACAATGTTATAGGGCGCCGCGAAGCGCGCTTCCTTTTCTAGTGGCTTTAACATCCGGTCTCGTTTTATTTGCCATGGCCGAGCAAGCTAGCTCTCCAAGCTGAGCGGGTCACCTGCCGAGCCCGGCCTAGCGCGTAACGAGCAAGCATGTCTCATCATGCAACCGTCGAGCTACATCGGCTTGGTAGCGCCATTGCTATCGTGCCGTGCCAACTGCCAAGGCCTACCATGCCCACATGAGCTCCTAAGTCCGTCTGCTCCTACTGAGTCCTTTAGATGTAGCAGGTGACACATGTGTTCAGAGAGAAGGTCATTTTACAAAAAAACAGGTGTTTAGAGACTAAAATTTAAAAAGTGGCTACAGTGTCAAATACGTAAATAGTTCCAAAATCTTATCTAGTTATACTGGAGTTAAATTTGTAGGGCCTGTTTTTTTTGTTGCGGTTGATAGTTTTTGTTTGTATTTTTTCGAGATGGCGACGGACTATGGAGACGCCGATGTGGGTGGTGCATACGGTTTTAGGCTCGGTTTTATCTCTCAAAACTGCATTTTATTCATCTTTTTCGTTTGAACTTAAAAAAATCAAATTTAGATTTGAAAATTTTGGCCAATTTTGGCCAAAATTTTTCTGAACATAAAAAAACTCAGGCCCAGTAAAATAAAAAAAATCAGAAATATCAGATCCCAATAAAATTTTAAATCCTATTTTGAAAACCCTGCCTCTGTCACTACCACCGGCTCAACCAGACACATCGCCGTGTACTGGGGCCAAGACAGGCGCAAGGACGGCCTGGCCGAGAGCTCCAGCGTGGGCCTCTACGGCACCGTGATCATCGTGTTCCTCAACAGGTTCGGCCCCTGCGCCGCGCCGGCTCATGGAGGGTCAGTGCCTGTTAGAAATTAATCTTGACATGGTGCGTTAGTTTGTTGTATTAGTGAGTAGAGATTAATTAGTCTTGCATGTAGTTGCATATGGAGAAGCTCCCATGCTGTGTACAAGCCGGAAATGGTTGGAACGGCAGTGAGTAGTTGACCGTGTCACCTGATGCGTAGAGGCTGCTAGTAGCGCATGAGAACAAGTCAATAGCATGAATGTAGGAGTTAGTTGATCTCCTAGTTTGTTAGCTGAGTTAGCTGCCGGTTAGTTGCATGCATCAGTTGAGTAGTGGGCCGAGTCGTGAGGAAACATGCCGTGGTCGCCGATCGTGCATGCAGGGATGGCGCCCATCAAGGAGTCAGCCTAGTAGTCTATATATATGGTCTAGGTTGTAACGTTGAGTTTTGAACAGTGAACAAAAGAAGACTACCTGTGCGTGTGTTTTTCCCTTTGTGTTCATTGTATCCAGTGTGTGTCATTGTTTTTTTCTGGGCCAACAATTGGTATCAGAGCGAGGTGCGAGAAGAAGTCGTGTGACGTGGCTCGGTCGAGCGACGACGGCTCTCGCCGGCTGCGGCGCTACGCTTGCGGGGCGCAACGTGGCGCGATGTCAGCGACCTGCGAGGGGTGGCATGATGGAGCGACGGGCTCCCATGAGGTATTGTGGAGTATAAAGAATGAGAGCACATGGAAAAGCTCCAGGTCTGTCGAGTCCAAAAGCTGTGTGTATGCTCATGACACTCTTCTATTTTCCTCCACTGTGAATTAGTTGTGTCCGTGTCCAAGAGCTTAGTAGTACAAGAGAATAGAAGTGTGTTCTCTCCGTGTACTCTCATCTAGCTGTTGTATATGTGTGTATTCTCGTGTTAGTTGTGTCTACGAGAAAGTGTGAGTTCTTGTAGGTGTGTCCAAGAACTCACTAATGTAAGCTCCGGTTTGAGTCTCCGTCGCCGATGGTACTGGCAAAAGACAATTGGAGCTGAGATAGAGGTCGAAGTCATCGGCGAGGTGTGTCACCGATGGTGAAGAAGTGAAAGGCATCGGCAAGTTGTGTCACCGGTTGCATGGTCAGCAAGAAGAAGGTAAAACTCCTTGGAGATGCGTCAGGAGATTGAACTTCGTCTTGTGAAGTTTAGCAAGTCAAGATTAAGGGGGAGAATGTTAGAAATTAATATTGACATGGTGCGTTAGTTTGTTGCATTAGTGAGTAGAGATTAATTAGTCTTGCATGTAGTTGCATATGGAGAAGCTCCCATGCTGTGTACAAGCCGGAAATGGTTGGAACGGCAGTGAGTAGTTGACCGTGTCACCTGATGCGTAGAGGCTGCTAGTAGTGCATGAGAACAAATCAATAGCATGCATGTAGGAGTTAGTTGATCTCCTAGTTTGTTTAGCTGAGTTAGCTGCTGGTTAGTTGCATGCATCAGTTGAGTAGTGGGCCGAGTCGTGAGGAAACATGGCGTGGCCGTCGATCGTGCATGCAGAGATGACGCCCATCAGGGAGTCAGCCGACGACACCCTGTTCGTTCGGTTGTACGACGACGCGCACTGCCAGTACGCAGTGGGGCACGTGGGCGTCCGATGAAGGCGTGGGAGACGTCGACGGCGCCGTACCCGAAGGCGTCGGTGTTCCTGGGCATCCCTGCACCTCACTACGCGGTACATCGAGTCGTTCAGGCCACTTCGACATGCGAGTCGAGTACAGCAGCCAGTGGCTCGTATGACAGCCAGTGAACGCCTCGAGCGAACCCCTTGCGCTCCTGCCCGGCGACCGCAAGCGAATGCCACAAGCGAGCCTTTCCTCCCTGACGATCCCCATCCCCTCTGTCCTCTCTCCCCATTGCCCCGACACCTGCGCTTCCATTCACAAAGCATATACAGGTCTGCTCAGATTTGTTCTCCCCTAATTTTTATGTGCTCGATATGTGGTTGTTGCTGCCTGGTCGGAGCTTAGTTACCGGGGCTGGCTCTTTTCGGTGTTTTGCTCCATACTTTGATTTATTCTATCTCGAAATACACAAACTGGTGAAAGTATACAAATATTTTTTTGCCGAAACTATATGAAAATTTTACTCCATACTATCCGAAACTAACTAAAACTTACTGATACTATCCAAAACTCCACTAGAAACTGATTAAAACTTACTGGAACTCTACTATTTAAAATGTTTTGTTTGAAACTATCTGAATTTCTGCTTTTTGAATCTCCAAAAGTGTTGAAACTCTATAATACTTTGCTTGATACTATCTGGAATTACACAA
This sequence comes from Dendrocalamus latiflorus, assembly GCA_017311315.1. NCBI lineage: Eukaryota > Viridiplantae > Streptophyta > Magnoliopsida > Poales > Poaceae > Dendrocalamus > Dendrocalamus latiflorus. The sequence continues at coordinate 39,676,130 of CM029664.1, forward strand.
AACTGCTAAAACTCTGCAAATATTTTTTTTTGCTGAAACTATGTGAAACCTGCCGAAAACTATATGAAATTTTTTTGCTTTGATACTATCTGAAATAGACTAAAACTTACTGATACTATATGGAACTCTACTGGGAACTAGCTAAAACTTACTAAAACTTGACTCACATGGTCAGATTATTTTTGCTGTATTTTACCCCTATGAGAGTTTGCAATATGTTTATAGGTATGGACTCACCTTCTGTCGACACTGATTTTGTATCCATTCCTCCCCAAAAGAAAGATGGTCGCCTCGATGGAAACCCAAGGACACAAAAAGACTACTGACTGTGTTATCGCTACATAAAAAGAACAACGGATTCTCAACTTGCAGCTCCTAAAAGCACTTGATTGTGGCTGCCATGTCAGTTTTATCACTCTTGTGTCTCATAGCTGACTGGTGGATGCTCACATATTTCTTCGTGAAGGGGATGTTTCTCGTGCGAGGAATGGCAAAAAAAGCTCGTTAGTAGGCTTATTGGCTTGATTTAAATTTGCTTTAATTATAATCGTTAATTAGTTAAAGTTTGGCATGAGGAGTTGGCTAGACGGTGAGGTTTCCCGTGCGAGGAATGGCAAAAAAAGCTCGTTAGTAGGCTTATTGGCTTGATTTAAAATTACTTTAATTATAATCGTTAATTAGTTAAACATTGAAATAAGTTGATTTCAAATGAATTTGAATTTTGCTCTAGTTCGGCTCGTTAGATCATTTCTAAAAATACTTCTAAATTATACTAAAATGATATTAAATCAAATATGTCAATTTTAGGAAAAGCTCGATAAGACGAGGACTAGCCTTGATGTCCACCCTTAGCTAGATGCTATACTGTCAGAAAAGCAGCTCAACCGTGTAGTGTCCATATACTTATAGTGAACTACAACGTATCTAAAGCCTTGAAGGTGGTACTGCCAGATAAAGAAGCCATATTCTTTTTTGTCGGATCCATATTTAGCCAATCTAGAACCTTCTGTGAAGCTACTGCATTATTCCCTAGATCAATAGATAGTGTTCACATAATACATCACTGAATTATTTCATACATGACGTAAACCATACCATATAATAATATTATAATATCAGAATTTAAATAGATCACATCGAGTTAAGTTTACAATAGGACCGATCAGACCAAATAAATATATTTCGTAACTATGGAAGTGAAAGCAAAAGGGGAGAGTACACTCGCCATAGGCAAGCAACTGGAGTAAGTTTTGTGCGACTGATATAACCAAGAGCTTGGATAATATTGGTGCATACAAACATCAAGTTAGAACAGTGATGCCCAGCACACAACATGGCACAACGGTAGAGGTGAAGCTGGCGTAGGAGCAGGCACGCGCGAGGAGACTTAAGGCGAGGGGATATGGCCCAACGGTCAGCTATGGAGCACGGGCACGCGGGGTGACACGGCGTGGCGGACGCAGGCATGTCGTGGCGTGGAGGAAGGGAGGAAGAGGAAGGGGTCCAGGCAGGCAAGGGCGGCACTAGGCAAGGCTAGCATGGGGGTGCACGTGGGCGAGCGGCGGCGCACTGTGGAGGCATAGGAGGGAGGAGACGCTAGCGTGGGCGCGTCGGGGGCAGGTTAGGGAGCGCATGGCACGGGCGTGTGCTGGGCGTGACCAAGGTGGTGTGGGTTGGCCTGGTGGTCGGAGGGGAGGGAGAGATGGGCTGGACCAAGCCTATGAAGGTTGGAAATTTTGAAAACATGTGAAATTTGGTTTGAATTTTGAGTTACACTTTTGAATTCAAATTCCAAACTTTGAATTTCGTTCGAGCAAATTCCAACTCCCAAAATGGGATGGTACATTTTCGAGCTCCTATATGTAATATGAATAACTGATTGAGCAAAACATGAGAATAATTTTCCGAACATTTTTTCCTATGTAAATCATTGCTGAATCATGTGTTTGAAGGAATATAACTTTCCAATTGAGATTTGCCAAAAATAAGCTCTCATTTACAAATTTACTAGCACACTAACAATAGTTATGATAACATGCTAGGCTGCTACAATATGCATAAATCAGCAATATGAATGAATCAGTGTTTCGAACATTAGCAATGGTATTGCATGGCCAGCTTTTTCTGTAGGACTTGCTTCATGTCATCTTCAAGTTTCAAACCAGGACATGGAAATTTCCCCAAACCGGCGTTAATGTTGACCCAAAAGGAAGAAAAAGGCACCTCTACATTTTCATGTCAGTGGAAGAAAATTAGCTGACAGATCAGGTGTTCCTCTGATTTTTTTTTTCCAGTTATCAACAGTCAGAACAATACAGGCAATGCTAAGCTGAGAGATCAAGTCTATTGGTAAGATGGGCATAAGACTGAACTGAATATATGTATTGATGGTCATGCAAACGTAAGAAATCCACATAACACATGTCCAGCGTTCCATTTATTATCACAAATTCTCAGCACAACAAATGACATTCAGTAAGCAGCTTACCCATCTAAAGCAGCAACAGAATCAAATCATCCGTTGTTCGCATAGTGCACCCGTATGTTCCTTCCATCAATCGCCTGAAACCATTACCATGTGGAACAATTGTGTTAGCAAAAGGAAAAGAACCGCAGTGAGAAATGCATATTATTTTGAAAGTACTTGGCTTACTCTATGAAGGCAATGAAACACGCTTACCTCACCGTTCATCTTCTGCAATGCTGCAGCTGCTTCATTTTCTGACGAAAACTTCACAAAGCCATATCCTTTGGATTTTCCCGTCACTGGATGGCATATTACCTTCACTGTGGTACAGATTCATCAGTTAGAGGACAATATCTAATGCACATGAAAATACAGACTCCAAACACCTAATGTCCTAATGGCATGAAAACAGAGAGATAGTAATACCTTGAATAACATCACCATGCTGACAGAATGCATCCTTGAGAGCGGTTTCATTGGTATCATAAGAAAGACCTGCAACACAATAGAAGAAAACAACAGGCCATCAATCACCACTGAAAGATTTTTAGAACCATAAATCAGCACTACACTTGCAGCATAGTTTTCGCAGCTTTTAGCTAACATTAATTTTAGTTAAATCACGAGACAATATTTGCACCAATTTCACCAGATGAAATTATGCTATGCGTTTGAATGCAGCAAGCAGGATGCTTCACAAACTAGCATGAAACCCATCAATCTCAGTAGGCTCGCAAATTGCCTTACCTGATGGGAAGCCCATCAGATTTCAAACCGCCCAAAAGCATTTGGATTAAAGCATCAAACAAATGGACAAGAAACTGAAGAACGAGAGTCTAGAGAATCTTACCACCAACGAACAACTTGGAGCATGCGGAGGAAGAGGCACTTCGATTAAGCAGCTTCCCGAATGAGATCGCAGCATGCGGCACCCTCTTTCCCCTCCAATTCAGCATCACCTACAAACCATAGAAATAATCCCCAAATCTCTAGAACCCTCCGACCCACTACACCGTTTTTACGATGCACACCCCACGCTATCTGATTATTCTGCAAAACTCTAACACACCAAATCAACAACACAAAATGGAATCAACAGCAACAGTGGGGCAAGCAAACCAAAAGTTGGGAGGAAAATTGAATTGAGACAGCGCAAGTTGAAGTTCGAAGAGGGCAAAACGGATTCAGAACCACAAGGCAAATCATCAATGAAGTCGCTTACCACTGCAAGAAAGCACTGAGGTATTAGTGGTATACATAGAACTATTTATCATCAAACAATAAAAATCATGATACGATGGCGATATGGCCATGGCCCATGGCCAAAGTGTAACAGTGAGAAGAGATCTCTATTGCTTGTGTCTAGAATATATTCAAGTGGTCATGAGAACTGAAAGCATGAAAAGTGCCAATAATTGATTGGCTGAAATGACACCGTAGCGATTGAAATTTCACTGTAACTGAAGGTGGTTTATTTGGTGTAATTAAATTTAAAAAATTTTAAAAAAAATGCTAGCTCATCACGGACAACGCAAACGGATACGGTAAAAAAGAATCGGCAAAAAAGCTCAAAAAACCAAAAGTTCAGAAAAAGACAAAATTTATAAATAGTAAAAAATAAGCCTGAAGTCAGAAGCTGAAACCAAAACAAGCGGGGCCTAAAATCAAATGGTCCGAATGACAGCGATCATGTTATAACATGAATGAATAATGCGAGACTACCGTGATCTGCACGTTTGTTGTTCCTTCGATCCTGCCTTGTTTGTAAGATTGCATAGAGCTATCTTCAAAGAAATGTGTAAAGATAGAATAAAAACTGGACAGCTCCCAAATGAAATGGGGAGTTCAATGGCTAGTAAGTTCTATACACCTACAACGAGCCGAACCATCAGTAACCGCAGTTGCTTTAGGATCAACGTAATCTTATTTTGGGTACTGTAGCAGCAGCCCCAAGAACATGAGTAGAATACTAGATTGCCATAGATTTGGTTTTGCATGACGTGCTGGCTGCCGCTGATATCTGTGTAGCATTTGCTTTATCGTCAATATTGGAAGGAAAAGTCTATTTTTCATCTTTGAAATATTGTTTGAATCCGAAAAATACCCTCAACTTTAAAACCGTCTACTTTGTATCTTCGAACTATCAAAACCGTTTATTTTTCACCCCTAATTTGATTTTATGAGTAGTTTTCACCATGTTGGTGACAAACATCACTAATATTGACTAACGTGGCATCCCAATAGGTAAGTTTATGTTGAGGGAGGAGGAAGGAGAGGAGGTATTAGAGTATGACAAGTGGGATTATGTTTTAAATGGGAGATTTGATGATTTGCCTCATCTTACATTGCATTTGATAAAACGCCCTGCGATGTGTCACTTACATGTGGGTCCAGCATGCGGGCCCTGGACCCACATGTAAGTGAAACATCACAGGGCATTTTATCAAACTCACATGAAAGGTGGGGCAAATCATCAAATATTTCGTTTTAAATATACTATTTATTTTTAATTTGGCCTTGCTAAATATGATGCTACGTTAATATAAACTTGCCTACTAAGATACCACATCAGCCAAAATTGGTGATGTGGTGGGCAACGTGATGAAAACCACTCAAGAAAACAGTCTATAGGTGAAAAGTGAATGGTTTTGATAGTTCAATGGTGCAAAGTGGATGGTTTTAAAGTTGAAGATTATTTTTAAAACTCGAGCAATAGTTCAGAGTTAAAAAAATAGACTTTTTTCTATATTGGAATTAGTGGGATGTACTACCAATGTCTTTCCAGGTCGCCCTAGACACGATCTAGTTAATTTGTTTCAAAAATTCATTTGACCAGACTAGTTGATTGTGAATTTAACCACGTTGTCAAGTTGGTCATAAATGATCAGTGATCGGCTAGGCTTAAGCTTTTGGCTTCCAGTTTATTTTTCACTATTCATAAATTTCGTCTTTTTCTGAACTTTTGGCTTTTTGTTGAGCTTTTTTGCTGGTTCTTTTTTTCCCGTATTTGTTTGTACTATACGTAATGGGCTAACATATTTTTTATATTTTTAATTTTTTTAAATTTAATTATGTTAAATAAGTCTCTGTCAGCTACAGTGTTTTTTTCAGCCAGCTACAGTGTTTTCAGCCATAAGACATGAGCTTTTAAGCCCAACTGATCACCACCTAAATTCAACGGATTTGCTAACTCTCAGGCAACTAAAATTTTCTTAAAATCCAGTCACTTTTCTAACCTTTGAATTGGCATGGAGATTCGTGCTCGGGAGGGTCGCCGTCTTCTTCTCGGTCGACGGCGGCGGCGTCTTCATCGGCGGTGATGAGTTAGGGCTAGGGTTAGGGTTCACCGGTGCCGGAGTTTAGAGGGAGGAGGGGAAGGCGGCAGATCGGCGGTGAGTGGCGGAGGCGGTGGTGACGCCACCTCGGCCGAGGGACGGAGGAGGGTGGTGGCGGCGGGTGGGTCAGTGACGAGCTCAACCCGAGGAAGCACTACGGCAGGAGGTCCTGACCGATGTGGCAGCAAAAGGAAAAATGTGGCGGTGGCGGTGGCGGAGGTGGAGGAGGGCGGAGAAGGAGGAGGCGGGTGGCGCCGGCGCTAGCAGCCGGGTAGAGCGGTGGTAGGGGAACGCCGGCTGGCCTTGCCGGTGCAGAGGGCGGTGCGGGTGACGTGGTGGGAGGCGGCGTAGGGGTAGGGGTTGGGGTGGGGTGGCGGTAGTTAAAATATTGTAGTTCACGAAAAAAGAGTTAAAAATCTTCACAAAGGAGGCAGTATTGTAATGAAGAAAACGATCCTGCCGTGCAGGTGCAGCACTTTTAGCTTGATCGAATTTGCTTGAAAAGAATATCTGAACAAACCAAATGAAGGTTGAGAAGATTAATTGGTACGAACAAAATGATTTAGAAATGCGCATCTGTGCCTCCAGAGCTGCACTCCTGCAGTTTAAACTGCAGAAAAAGACATGAGGTTGGTGCATGTATGCAGGCTGCCCGGAACGACCTAGTAGTATAGTCAGATCTGAAGCAGTGGAGTGAAGTAAATCACATGGAAACAGCATGTTCTGTCTATAGATTGGCATGCCCTCCCGTCCAAATTTAACATTTGAGACGAGTACAGGCTCAAGCTTGTTGAAGGACGAGGAAGGAAGGTCTTTAGACTCCCATCTTGCCTAGTTGTAGTAGAAGAGGAGAGATCCATAAGTGTAGGATCAAGAACGATGACTAGAGGGAGCTAAATAGGAGCCGATACGATCAAAAGCTTTTCTAAATCTTTTCTCTAAGATGAAGGCAAAATTCTTCACTCCAATAGTTATGAGAAAATATGAAGATCAAAGATCTATCATCCATAAGGAAAGATCCAAGAAAAACCGAGTCAAATAAGCCAAATCTTGCCCAGACGGTTTGACTGTAATGTATAGGGCAGTCCGACCACTACTTAGTTGGCGGTTTGACTTCTCCCTCAGCATAGAACTGAAAATCAACATGATTTCAAATCCATCGATGTTAACTTTCAATCCAAAGCTCTAAACTACTTGAAACTTTGCACACACCTAGCCTATGATATTGTGAATCTAATCCAATAAGAAATTGAAAAAAAGATTCTCAAAGTTTTGATCTTTTTCAATCCAAAGGCAAGCTGCACCAAAACCGGGCCAAAGACAAAAATGGTGATTGGGAGGAGCGCGTGGGAGAAATCAAACCAAGATGGCTAAGGATAGTTTTCCACACATCCTAGCATCCTCAAACCATAGCAAGACTTGAGATCAAAAGACCTTAAGAGAAAAACACCCAAAATCTCTCTTTTCAAGCCAAATTTGGGCAACCCAAAGCAAAGACTAAGAACCAGCTATGTGGTTGCCTAGATGGATGGGATCTAAATAAGAAAACCATACAAATCAAAAGCACAAGGATAAATCTATGGCAAAACTCACTTGGACGAAATTTGAATATTTATTTCACTTGGAGATGAAGGATTACATGGGCATAGAAGATTACAAGGTGTAGCCAAAGCACCACCCTTTCCTCTTAAGATCTATCTCTCAAGCCATCTCTTCTCTTCATCCATGGCTCATCCCAAAAAAGCTTCCTAGAGAGCTAACCCTAACTCTCTCAACTCTCCCTCCTTATATAGTGGAGACTCATAAGAAACCCTAACCAGCACTTCTAATTGGGTTTCATCCTCTCTTACATAGGCTAACCCGTTAACGCAATACTATATCGGGTTTTACACTCACACGTGCACGCTTCTCAAAGCCGCCGCTTCCATTTGGCTCCAATAGCCCAATTTGCCTATCCGTGGCCTCATTCTCATGACCTAAACCACATAGGCCATGCCGCGGTTTTTCCAAACCATTTCCCCCTCCAGTATTGGGCAAATGTCCAAACTGCCCCTCCACTGACGCTTCATGATTTCTTCTCCACGAAGCAACGTCCATGCTTCGTCACCTTCTATATAGCTCCAATGACTTGCTATCAAGTCTCTCACGCATATGGATCCCTCCAAACCGTCCTCGCTTGCAAATAAATATCAAGTTATTTGGCGCACCACATGTCTCACCTGCATCATGATGGCACCTGGCTTCTCCCCGAGCCTGGTTTCAGTCCACCTTGTCGTTGCCCATCATGTCTACCACCGGTAGCTCCCACTCTATTTACTTGTATTCCCGGCTTATAACCACCCCGCAAGCCTTAATCATCTTCAGCGGCACCTTGATCACTTTGGACCTTAGCACCCCTGCCTAGTCCTGATCCTTGACCACTCTAGACCTCAATGGCCCTCGCCTAGTCTCGGTCCCATCTGCCTCATTATGACCTAACTCCGTAGTCCTGTAGCCACAACAACAAGCAAACTGTCGCATAGCACCGCACCACACAAAAATGCAATCCAACAATTCAAACATTGCAGCTAGACTTTCAAAGGTTCCAAGCAAAGAACTCGAACAGGTATGTGTTTTATTCCATATTCTGGTTTCGATTGCACACACATAAGTATCATCGTACTCAGTATACACAACTACCTATTTTTTATTTGTGGAACAATGTAGATATATATTACAATCCTCATGGATCACCATTGAAGTTTATAAGAGGCTTATGATTAATGAGACTATAGAGATTTATGATTATATGAGGAGCCCTATGCGATGCCAAGAGGCTTATCATACATTGTGGTTCAATGTGGTGAGTATTTGTTCCAATCATATACATTTCTGTGTTTTTTGTTTTTAGATTAATTTGTCTTAAGGCCGATCATACAATAGGCCTTGCCAAGATTGTGAGTTGACCCCATTGGGGTATATATGATGTGTTTAAAGTCTAGTACCTTTAGATTTCATTGCAAACCACCATGTTTGTTACATCAACTCCCTTTTTTTTTATTATACAACATTCACCCTTTTTATTCTTGTATTGCATTAACTTTTTTTTGTCTTGCATCTATAAATAATAGTCATGGCTGCAGATTTGGTGTCATAAGTATGCTTGAATGTTGCAACGGCAGGAGTCTCATTGGTTACAACATGATACTTAACGAAAATTTCTTTTTTGACTTTTTCCTTCTTGTTTGAAGCTTAACGCTTCTCCAAGCCGCTTCCAAAAGCCTTTGGCCCACCTCCACCGCCTCCTCCGCATTCGCGTCTTCCAAAAGCTTCTTCTTCCAGTCATTAATATTCCATTTCAGCTAAAAGCTCCAACAAAAAACTATCAGCTCCAGTAGATTTGAACACCTCCTCAGTCTAGTAACATTAGATATTCATTAAGTATCAACACACATTTTTCAGGAGATTCACATAAGGTTCACTGACAGCACATAATATTAAGGAGTTTAACACAAGTTGAAAACAAGGTGTTCCAACCAATAGTACCACCATCCATGCAAAGAGCATTACAGATAACCAAGTTTTTGCAATCTTGCAAGTAAGTTTTCATAAGCACCATGCAAGGTGTATCAACAATCAAAAGGTGGCGGTCTCCTTCTAGAGCCTTGATTTAGCTGCTTCGTCGTTTTCTTTGCCTTCTTTTTCTCCACAGTTTTGTCATTATCAAAGGCGGAAGACTGTATTCTTGTTGAGTTTCTCGAGCAACCTCTAGAAGTTATCTTTGCAGATCTCTAAACGCTAGTGTGTTACTCTCACCCACGGATATCTCATTTCTAGTGTTGCATCTATTGGGTTCAGGAGGAAGAACATGTTGTCGAGATAAGTTGATAGCGACTAGCTAATTAGGTGAATCATCAATGGCCTAAAGGGTAAGCTTGTACCCATACTCTATTTTACATGGCTCGCTAGCCATATAAACTGACCTTTTTGCAAACGTGGGCATACTTCAATTTTCTACTTGTACCTTCCTTGGCATCTATAAGTACAAGTTGTTTTCTAGCACTATCTATACCCTTTAGTGTCCATCTCTCAAATAGATATTTTTCTATGATTACATTGACATTTAGTTGTATCATTACCTTAAGGATGTCCTCGCGGAGCAGCCAGTCAATTTCAAATTTCTTGCACACACACAACTGAATGCTCGATCTTTCAAACTATCATTAACTAAGTATCTCCTGTTCAAATTTCCTTCACACACATTCTGGACATAATAAAAACCAAGAGCTTCCCCATTGACAATATTGTACATTGTGGTGTTCATGAGCTGCTACTGAAACTTAATATAGCACAGGTGTAGAAGGTGGAAGCCTACTTCTCTATTTGATATCTCGACCACAATGTTGCATCAATTTGAACAGTGACATACATTGATGATCATCCCTATCCAAGCAAGACTAAACTAGCTTCTCATATTGCATGATGAAGTTTCTTATCAAGTCATCTAGATGAACAAAATCCCTGAATAGTGCACTCATGCCTTTGCTTCATTGCGTGGTGCTCATGAATAGAAAGACGACTTCCATGAAGTAGTAAGGCACCTAGTTCTCCCTAATGCTGTATATGTGATGCATATACTTGTGGTATGATATATCATAGCGGGTCAACCAACTCAACTAATCTTCTTTCAAATTCTTTGGTAGTCAATGAATCATCAATGCACGATCATAGGTCATCTTCAAAGCCTCCCAACTTTAACAGTAGACCCCCTAGCTTGATCTTTCATTTTTTATAAATGCCACATGCAGCGCCTATGGATGGTGTTTAGTGGTACATTTGCTATTCTGATATGCATTGTTGTGTCTTGATCTGTCATGATACTCTTAGGAGCTTTGCCATCCATTGCTTTCAAAAATAACTCGAATAACCATTCAAAGGTCTCTACCTTTTCATCCTTGAGAAAAGCACACCCAAACAGCACAGCCTGTCCGTTTGCTAACACCAATAGTGAGAGCAAACGAGAGCTGATACTTGTTTGTGCAGTACATTGTATTGAACACAATACAATTACCAAATTTCTTGTACGTTTCCTTTGAAGCTCCATCAACCCAATAGTCTTCTAACTACGTTATCGTTGTCCAACTCTATACTATAAAATAATGACGAATCCTCTGCTTGTAGCTCCTGAAAGTGCTTGATTGTGGCTGCCATGTTAGTGTACTCACTCTTGTGCCTCGTAGCTGACCAGGGGTTGCTCACGTCCTTCTTCATGAAGGGGATGTTTATCATGTTCCTATACAAATCAGATAGGATAGACATCACCCTCTTTGTAGGAAAGTTGTTGGTGTGAAACAACTATATGATGTCATAGTCATCATCTGTGATGTGCCTATGCAACCTAAGGAAACGAAATGTCAAAGGGCTCAAAGGGGGGTGATTGTGCTCCAGCTCAGCAGTGGTAACCACCAACTTCTCATTCCTCTTAACAATCAGCATCATTGCCTTGCAGTCAGATTTGTATAGCTTGTTGCTCTTCCATGAGCCACTGCTAGCTCTTGCTTTGCAGCTAGCCTTGTGCAGTTTGTTGCTCTTCTGTAAGCCACTGCTAGCACCTGCTCCTGGTTCATCCTTTTTTGTGCCACACTCAGAGTGGCAGACGAACTTATACATGTTGTGTTTTCCTGTAACATGGCTCCTGGTATTGCTTGAAAACCTTTGTACCAAAGTCACCACTATGTGCATAATCATTGTAATACTTCTGTGCTTCTTCCTTGGTGAAAAACTCCATGTCAACATATGATTTTGCAGGTTGTGAACTGATACAATCAGTATCTTTATCTTGTGCATCCAATTCTTTATCACTTGCATGTTCATCCCTTTGCCCATTACTTGTGGCAAAAAAAAAACTTCAACACAGTCTGCATTAAGTCCATCCTCTTGTGCAGGAGTAATCATGCCCAAGGTCTTGTTAGCCTCTTCACTCATCGGCAAAATGCCTGCATAGACACCAGATGGATGAAAATTAGCAATATATTTCATGTCTCGGGGAATGAAACATCACATTGAGTATCTAAGCGAAAACATGTTAAAGTGGAAACAAAAAACTCGACCTGCGGGGGGAAGAAACCCCCCGGGCTTATATTAAGAAGAAGATCTTCTCACGCAGATCGAGAAAATCCCTGAACCTTTGCCCCACCCTGACACAGCGGCATCAGCCCATGTGAGAACGACCAATCCAGGGTGATCCCTCGACCAACAACCTGGCGCGACCAACGACCTGGGCCAGCCTTAGACCTGTGCTTTGGCTTATGGGGGCAAGCGAGGGGATTTTTTCCCCCCAGCCTGAAATTCGCTCCCAGCGGGAGTCGAACCCAGGACCTGAGGGGTGCTACTAGAGCGCTCTAACCGCTAGGCTAGAGGCTCGTTCGCATGTTAAAGTGGAAACAAGCCAAGCATTTTGTCAAATATGTTTCATGCAACAACCAAACAGCAGGCATGAAATACAAAACTTGTCTGAGACATGCCGGAGTAGTAGATAAGGGAGAGACGGACGTTTTCAACTGTACTCCTAATGTTTCAAGCTAGAGACTAGATCCAACAACGAGATGTGCCAACCGTACTCCTAATGTTTCAAGCTAGAGACTAGATCCAACAACAAGATGTGCCAACCGAACGGCAGGGTTTCACCCCATGCACACAAAACTGAGGATGGAGCGAGCCGAACGGTGAGGCCTACACACATGAAATCGAGGAGGACAAGGAGAGATGAGATGTGCTGGCCGGACAGCTAGGTTTTATACGCACCCCACGTGCATAAAACCAAGAAGGATGGAGTCGCTCGTGCTTCGTGCACATGATGAAAGAAACATAGTTTGGTGGAGTTGGTCGGATAATGAGGTTTTGAGCACACTCCACACACACGAAACCGAGGAAGATGGTGTCACACCCGCTCCGTCCGCTCCATGCACGCCACAGGAGAGGATGGGAGAATCACACGAAGGGTAACAATCAAGAGCTGGCACATGCGCTCCCACACACGTTTCAAAGGATGACAGGGAAACCGACAACCAAAGACAACAGGGGCACCCCACACACGAAACCGAGGACGGTGTCACACCCGCTCCGCTAGGGGTGAAAACGGATCGGATATTTCCCGACCGACCGACCGCCGAATCCGAGTCGGATCGAATTCGGATAGTCATATCGGATAATTATCGGATTCGGAGTCGGATTCGGATAGTTGTTTTCGGATACGGATTCGGATTCGGGAGCGGACTATCCGACGGATACGGATACTATCCGGATTTTTATCGGATAATACCCGGATATAGTTTTCGGATATCCGGCCCATCAGCCAAATCATCATTTTCAGCCCATCAGCCCATTAGCAAATCCAAATAAATTCCAACAAATCCAATAAATGCAAATAACACCAAAAAAATTCCAGAAAATGCACAAAAAATACTATAAATCTAGGAGAACTTAGGGAAATAACATAAACTATTTTTAGCTTTTAGAAAATAGTTAAAATAATTTTTTTTGCTCTTGGCTTAAAAATAAAATCTAAAAAATCCAAATAAATTTCAACAAATCCAATAAAATATGGGATATGATATGGAATGAGTAATATCCGACCGAATTCGATCCCTGTCACTCTGCTACCTGGATTATGTGCTAAAGCAGCTATTTCCATCAAGAAAAAAAAGAAGATATGCTAAAAAAGGTTCAGCCATATGAATATATGATATATATCTCTCGGATCCTCATGTTTCATTCACTGGGATCGTTGGTAAGAATCCACCTTTGATTTAGTATTGAGTGTTGACTGCAGCTTTTTACTAGTGAAACTGTACCTTTTGGAACTGTAATCATCTGTATTATCCACCTATATTATCTGTTTCCGAGCCGAATTCGTTATATATCCGTCCCGACGGTACCGTATTCGAAACTCCGAATATTCCGAATTCGTATTCGTATCCGATCTTACCGTATTCGACTCCGAATCCGAAAAAAAATATGGATTAGGATACGGTTTAAGCAATATCCGACCGAATCCGATCCGTTTACACCCCTACGCTCCGCGCGCGCGACAGGGGAGGATGGGAGAATCATACGAAGGGTAACAATCAGGAGCCAACGCACGCGCTCCCACACATGCATCAAAGGATGACGGGAAAGCCGGCAACCGAACGACGGGGAAGTGGCAATGGAGGATGACAGGGAAAAGGAAGATGAGGAAACAGCTACGCGTTATTCGATACGGATCTTACGACTAGATGCTATACCGTTGGAAATGCAACTCGATAATATAGCGCAGCTACGCCACGTCCTTATCCAAAATATTAACGAAAGAAGTTTAATATTTCGAGACAGACCAATTGTACTGCGGATAAGCCGTAAGTGATTTTTGGCCCCAAGAAGATAGCAAGTCTCACTACAATTCATGCAATAAAATTGTTCTTGTTGATACAGCAGTCCTTGGCCAGGTAATTGATAAACAGTACTACAGATCAAAGAACCCTACGACATTCTCAAGCTACAGCTAAAACCGGATTGAGAAAACGATTGGTCGTACCATTTTACATGGAAGGAAAAGCAAACAGCACGAGAATAGAATCACAATACTCGCTCTCATACATATCTAGCACACAGGCTACCAACCTCATACCTCATGGAAACCAGTAATGCCCGCGTGATAATTATAATCAGGCCTTCGAGTTTGCCACAAGTCCAGCCATTGGTTAAAGTCCGTGACAATCAAAATACTGCTGTCCATTCCACATCAAACCTTCCTAACCTGAATATTGTGCGTGGATTGCGACCTCCAGATGGGTTGTCTGCCACTTTGAACGAGTGCAACCTCCTCACCTTCCTTCACCATACCATGCTTCTGTGAAAACGTAGCTTCATGTTAGGCGGCCTATTCTTGTTTAATAAATGGTAGAAAAATATATGTGGAATAGCGCATATTCAGGGGTACAATTTAGCATAATCTCTGCCTTGAGTCACGTTGCTGCCAGCAGCTGCAGTGTGCAGGCCAAGTTATGTGACCAGCGCTACTTTTTTATGGACCGTCGCTGCTTTGGATAGAGATGCAATTTCGCATCTGTAGCCCCCAAAAATAGTTTTCGTTCATGAGTCATAGCCAAGATTGAGTCAATTACTTGTCATTGTTTTAAGCCCATCTTTGTTTGCAACAAAATAAGCAGATGCCGCACTCAGCAGCCATTATTTTGGATGTTTCCATGCTTTCAAGCTCTATACCTATTTTGGCCAGAAGAGTCACACATGCTGATGCTGGCTCACATATTTAGCCTCTCCTTGTTTATAGTGTAGAGATTTGGTTGGCCTTTGACCGATCATGCCACAGATGTGGTCATGTTCTACATCACTAGTCGAGCTAGGTGGCCTAGATGGGTGAGGCGGGAGGGTGGCGCCTAGCAGCGCCAAGGCACTACCTAGGTGGGCTAGGCGACAACACTCCAAAAGTGTGGCTACAGGTCAACCTATTTTACAGTTTAAAAAGGCAAGGCACTCTAGCTAAGTTCAGTTCTGATAGCAGGCCACGCCAGGATATTTTCTCGATGAATAGGTCCAAATCCAACTGTTAGTACTTCAAGGATTTGATAATGAAGTGGGACCACAAGGGTAGCCAATGAAGCTGATGCCTGGAAAACTAGAAGGGACAGGATATATTAGTGATTACCAGCAAGTAAGACAAAGCGTCACCAAATGTCTTCTCAGCATCATCAGAAAACTCCATCTGAACTGGGCATACACCTTGGTACAAAGCCAATCGTTGTCTAACTCTCTCCCTACAAACAGATAAGCAACAGCAATTAGGTGCTCAGAAATACCATATTTATAAAGGAAAATAAGAACAAAAGGTGCAACTGTATCATACTTTTAGAAAATTAAAGCTAGGATGTAATGTGTTTCAGATCAATTGTCCCTCATCAGTACAACAGAAGCATATACCACCGTTATATTATCTAAATTCAGTTTCATCATTGATCACCTCTTCTCCTAGGAAATACTACTTGATATTTCAAATTAACTAAAGATGTATCAGGTGAACACTTCTTGATGGTCTTGGAATGTTTTCACACACAGGATTCATTGAGGCTAAAGGAGCTTAGCACAGCTGGGTTCCAGCCCACTGGCTGGTGAATTACAAAGGCCCACAACTAGAGTTCAATTTTCTCCTAGACTAAGAAAACCTACAAATCATTTTTATTGGATGCATGTATGAACCATGAAATCATATGTATGATTCAAAGAAAATGGATACACGGTTTCATTGCTAAATTAAACTGGTACATGAGCACTCATCAAGGGCACCATTTTTCTCTTGGTTGTTCCAAAGGTTATCAACCAAGTTGCTCGGTTCGACAAGGAAGCCCACAGCTTCAACGGCCAAGACTTCACGAATTATGAATGGATGACGAGGTAGAGCAAATGGATTGGGAATTTGGGACTGTTAATTACTAAAATCAAATACCTTAACAGCATCAGTTTTTTTTTCAATATGTTACCTTCAGTTTAGTCAGATTAAAAGATGTTCTCAGAATTGACATTTTATTGTTGATTCATGATTATGCAATATAGAAACTATAGGAGTTTTGCTCTTCTTGGTGACATACACATTGGAACAATAGAACAAAAATCTTACTGATCTGTGAAGGCAAAAATGGTGCCAGACGGGCGGTAGTGACTAAGTAGGATAGCCATAAATCCTGTCCTGGTGAAAACCACAATTGAAGTTCCAAGTGTATTGGACATCATTGTTGAATGGTAGGCGAACATTTCGCTCATGTGGTTCTACAGAAAGAAACGTAATTAAAAAAGGAAGAAACATATTTAAGTGAGGAAAAAGGCACAAGGGTGTCAATTGGAACATCGTAGTTCAAACCTTGAACGCCCGACCAAGGTTAGCTGGTGTTTCCCCACCAGAAATAGTTGCTTCAGTTCTCAGGGCAACAGTATGCATGACCTTGACAGCTTTCAAAGGAAATCTGCCAGAAATAGAGTCATAAGCTTAGTGATGTATCTCTGCATTGAATACACGTCACAAGATTTGCAAGCATCAGCTACAAAAACAAAAAAGTGCACAAAGTTTGCAACTAAAACTACAACAAAAAGTTTCCCATATTCATGTGTTGCAACAAAATTGATCAATTCATGTACTGGCTGTTACACACAAAAAAAACCATCTTTTATGTAAATAATCAAGACCATGAAACAGCCCCGAAGAGCAGAAATCAAAACTGTTAGTGATATGCTCTAGAGGCTATCATGGAGATAATTGTATCACTTCTATATTTATGATCTTTTGAATAATATGTTATTTTATCCCTTAAATAAATGTCTTTCATACTGATAAAAAAGTATATGACTTGTTCGTAGAACTCTTTATTTATGTTTTGATGTTATTCTAAATTATCTCTGATCTTATATCATTATATGGGACAATTAATTGATAATCATGTTTCACGGATCATAGATATGAGGATACCAAATCGATAATATGGACACCTGTTAGAAAACATGGAATTAGATTTGACCTACCATAAGGCACTGCGGGAATTGTTATATTTTTAAATATCATCAGTTGGTCTTATACATAGTGTATGTAGAATCTTTAAACGTGAGATCGTCATAGTTTCCCACATGTGTGATAGTTTACTTAGAGGTTGCCAAATACTACTCTGTAACTATGTGGTCATAAATATAGTTTTCAGGTTTACTATAAATATGCAGAGGAATGTGAGCGATTAAGATAAAATTTGCCCCTCCTATATAATGAGAAAAATATCTCTAGGCCCTTTGATGTGGTTGGATTAAGAGTATACGACCATACTGAATATGGTTGAGAAATCAATCACAAACTGAGCAATCCACTATAGGTTTGAGGGAAGAATCAAGCTATCATAGGATGGTACGTTTCTCACCTTGAGTTCGATCTGGTATCGTTAGGCAAAGGGATCAATAGATAAGCACTACATAGGTTCGTCCGATATGATCTTTATACATATTTAGAAGTCGCTATGTCCTGCCAGGGACCACTACTGACTTGCTATGGCCGAATATACATGAACCTACAAGGTCACGCACTTAACGGGTTGGAACGATAAGGTCTGGATGATAGACTATGGGTGGGATACGATCTCTATTTGTATTGGATAAGAATCCGGTTGGAGGCTTTTTGAGTGGGATTCGATCTCTATTCGTATTGGATAAGAATCCAGTCAGAGGCTCTCCGAGTTGGATACGATATCTAATCATATCGGATAAAAATCCGATTAGAGACTATATATAAAGAGAGGCGCGAAGCTGAGAAAGGCATCTCAAGACACCCATCGAAATCCTAGCCGCCACATCTCAAAATCCCTATCGTGCGCACTGGTGCTAGCATACTGACGCACGGCGTTCCATCCCTGGATGTGTAAACTTCGGTAAAGGTGCTGCTACGACTACGGCGCTGATTGGGACGATCCTAAGATGGTGCCCAGAGGACGATCGACTACTTCCACTACAATGATTCGCGCTACATTGAACTGGCTATTTTAACTCTACTTCCGCTACACTATACGTCTAGTAGTAACAATCTACAATCTCTTACTCACTGGCTTCCTGGTTTACGTGGTAGAAAATTTTAATTTGCATTAGTGTAGCCTACAACTCCGCCTATATAGTTTTCTACATAGCCTGTCCTAAGCCAGGAAAAAGGAGGAGGGTTGTGTTAGGCTTGGCAAGCCAACGTAAAATTCATGCCATCTTTTTATGGAATGAAACCCAAATTAAAAGTTTCGTTGAGGCGTAACCCTCTTAGCGATGCGCCATATCAGAACCCGGGTGTGGTGGTAAATGAGCAAGGGCCGGGACGTCACTCCCTTAGTGACGCGCTACGTCGGTGCCTACTCCAACTTATTTGGGACAA
The DNA here is from genome assembly GCA_017311315.1 of Dendrocalamus latiflorus. Lineage (NCBI taxonomy): Eukaryota > Viridiplantae > Streptophyta > Magnoliopsida > Poales > Poaceae > Dendrocalamus > Dendrocalamus latiflorus. The sequence continues at coordinate 39,694,851 of CM029664.1, forward strand.
AAGGCTTTGTTGTTGTTGTTGCACTAGTGTAGCCTACCCATATCCCAACAAAAATAACATGGCACTAAGAGTTCAGAGTTGAAATATTAGAAATATAGTTAAATAGCATATTTTATTCAGAAGAAATAGAAGGAAAACAAAAGGCATCAGCAATTCAAGATGTGCCAGTATATTGCTACTGAATATATATACTAATAGTTCTAATAATTTCTGGAGGTTTTGAAGAATGCAATTGCAAAAATAACATACCATAGCACTGTAAAAAAATGATTAAGTAGTACAGTAAAATTTTCAGCCAGCTTTAGTTAAAATAATTAAGAAAAGGAAAACACATACTTTCCATGTGCAGTTTCCCCAGAAAGCATAACGGCATCAGCACCTTCTCGAACAGCTATTGCAATGTCTGAAACTTCTGCTCGGGTTGGAGTTGGATGAACAATCATGCTTTCCAGCATATTAGTGGCAACAATAACAGCTTTTCCCATGCTCCTGCACGTCCTAATAATTTCTTCCTGCACGAAGACACGAAATTTTAAGAATGTTGTGTGCATGTTATATATAGTCCATTAATGGAAGCACAGAAAGTCAGCAAGAGGTTCGAAATTGGATAGCTACCTAGATGCTATGTATAAACAAGAAGAGAATGCAAAGCAAACCTCAGTTAACTTCTTTTCAAGCAATTCATAAACTATGTGCATGAAGAATGGGCTAGTGGATATTGTACTGAGCACACTCAATTTGTAGTTTAACAATTAAACAAAAAGTTAATCAGAGAAGTTGACATTTAGTGCAACGGACTGTAAGTAATATGATCAGCTACATCATACCTGCAGCAACGGTACTTCTTCAATAGGGAGTTCAGCCCCCAAGTCACCCCTGGCAACCATAGCCTACGGCATTCAAAATTACATAGGTCAGAACTTCAAATGTTGAATTAAAAAGGTCACATTGTAAAATAAGAACAAGATAAAAAAGGAGGAAGTCCTATTCATGATATCCCATAAAACTCAAACCATTCATTGTTAAGATGAATCTTTTGAAGGCATCTTGCTAAACTCAAGCATGATCAAAATCAGGCTATTACCCCATCAGATGCTGTGATGATTGAATGTAGATTAGGAATGGAATCTGCACTTTCGATTTTCACAATTACGTCTATATCAGCATTGGAGCCTGAGAATCAAAATCAAAATACACAATCAAGACATAATCAAAACAGTGCTGGACATAATTGTTTATAAAGCAGGGAATAATTATTACTTCTGAGATAATCCTTCAATTCATGCACAACTTGAGCATCTTTGACAAAAGAAACAGCATAGCAGTCAACCTGATTTTCCACACCAAACTTAATATCATCCCAATCCTTATCTGCAAGTTTGGAAAATGTAAATGAAACAAGAACATATATATTATTCAATGAAAAAACGATGAATATTACCAGTGATTGATGGCAAGGTTGCACTCTTGCCACGAACGTTCAGGTGACGCCTGGATTTCAATTCACCTCCATCAATGACTTCACATTTCACAGAATCTTCAGTTTTTGACTTGACTAACAATGCCATCATTCCTCCTAAATAATAGCAACATATTGATCAATAAAAGCACAATATAAAATCATATAATATTGAAGTTACATCAGAGAAAACACAATCATCTCTGCAAGAAGAAAAATACAGAGAAGTAAGGCAGAAGGATATTACAGTATTACATGTTACAATTGAACCTCACAATTGTATTAGATGGATACCAATAGGTATATATAGTACAATACAACTCTAGAGTATATAGGACTAATGGGGCTCATAGGCCATATATATACAAATGGGCCTAATATATACATAACATCCCCCCTCAAACTCAACATGGGTCAGGAGGATCTGAAACATGGAGTTTGGAGAAAGAGAGAGAGATGTGATGATGCTCTTGAGTTTGAGCCTTGGTGAAGAAATTAGCAACTTAAATCTCGGATGACACATACTGGAAAGCAATAATCTTCTGTTGACAATGAGAACGTGTAAAGGACATATCCACACCAATGTATTTAGTGAGCTCATGCTTCACTGGATCAGTAGCAATCTATATAGCAGTAGTGTTGTCATAGAAGAGATGCAGCAGTACTGTATGACACTAAGATCAACCAAGAGCCAACGAAGCCAAATGATCTCTGAAGTAGTAGTAGCCAACGCTCAAAGCTCAGCCTAGGCACTAGACCGTGACACAACAATCTGTTTCTTAGATTTCCAAGCAATGAGAGAAGATCCAAGAGATATGCAATATCCAGAGATAGACCATCAATCAACAGGATCACTCGCCCAAGTCAAATCAGAGAAAGCATGAAGCTGACTCGATCGAGAATAAAAAAAGACAACGATCAACAATCCCCTGTAGATAGCGCAACACACGTAGCAGGTGACAAAGTGAACAGATGTGAGAGTAGAAACAAATTAGCTGAGCATATGAACAGAATGAGCAATATCAAGACGTATTACTGCAAGATAGATATGACTCCCAACAATATGACGATAGCGAGAAGGATCCTCAAGAGTGCCATTAGTAGGACAAAGCTGAAAATAAAGCTCCATAGGAGTAGCAGTTGTCCGGCTGTTAGTGAGACCAGAACAACCAAGCAAATCCTAAATATAACGCTGTTGAGACAAATAGTAGCCATCATCTGTGCAAGCAATCTCAATTCCCAAAAAATAACGTAGAGGACCTAAATCTAACATCAAAAACTGCTCACTGAGCCCTTGCTTGACAAAAGTAATGTACTCCTTGTCATCTCCAGCAAACAACACGTCATTAACATATAGTAAAAGCATAGTACGACCATGTGGAGATGTATGAATAAACAATGCAGGATCATGATTACTCGGGAAGAAACCAGCAGCTAACACAACTGAACTGGACCGCTCAAACCAAGCACGAGAAGCCTATTTAAGGCCATAAAGAGCATGATGAAGGCGACAAACATGAACAGTAGGAGCCACCACACTCTGGGGTAGCTACATATAAACCTCCTGCTGCAAATCACCATAAAGAAAAGCATTCTTCACATCCATCTGAGAGATAGTCCAAGAGTGAGCAACAGTCATAGCAACAAGAGTGTGAACTGTTGTCCTATAAGCAACAGGAGCAAATGTCTTGTCATAATCACAACCATGTGTCTGCTGAAAACCATGAGCAACAAGTCGAGCCATGTACCTTTCAACAGAGCCGTCGAACTTGGTCTTGACCTTAAACACCCACTTGCAGGTAATAGGAACAACATGAGCAAGTAAAGGAACAAGATCCCACGTACCAGTACAATCCAAAGCAGCCAACTCCTCAACCATAGCTAACTGCCACTCAAGATGAACAATAGACTCCTGATAAGTGTGTGGCTCAAGCACAACAGCAGCAGAAGAATAACCATATCTATCAAGAGCAGCAATAGTACGATCATGAAGCTCATACCAAGATGACGGTGCCAATGGAGGATCATCAAGAGTATTATCAGTATTAGCCATGCCATTAGAGAAGTGAATAATAGAAGGCTGAGTACCAGGAGGAACCCTAGACCAACAAGTATAGTGAAGAGGAAACAGTGATATGACTGAGGACGGAGAAGAGGACTCCACAGAAAAAGGTGTATCAGACGAAACAATAGGTGGAAGGTAAAGAAAAGAGAGACTCGACGGGAGAATAGAAGAATAAAAGTAGGGACGATCCTCAACAAAAGAACATCACAGGAAATGCCATACGCCGATCAGAGGGATCATAACAACGATAGCCCTTATGCTCAGGACTATATCCAAGAAAAACACACTCAACGGACTAAACTATTAACTTGGTGCACTCACGAGGCGGAAGAAGAACATATCAGGTACAACCGAAAATCTAAAGATGGTCATACCGTGGGGGAGTAGAAAATAAGAGCTCTCCAGGACACTTGCCCTAAAAACGAGAAGGTGGCTGCATATTAATGTGATAGACAGCTGTAGAAACAACCTCAACCAAAAAATATCGCGGAACATGAGATGCAAGTAAAAGAATGCAAGCAATCTCAACAAGATGACGGTGTTTATATTCAGCGACACCGTTCTGACCATGAGCACCAGAACAGAAAAGCTGAGGAAGAGTTCCCTCAGGGGAGAGAAATTGACAAAAAAGCATGCGACAAGTACTCCCCTCCTGAATCAGAACGGAAAGTCTAAATAGGAGTTGAAAACTGGGTGTGAACCATACGAGCAAAAGACTGATAAATGAACAAGAGATGAGAACAATGTTTCACAAAATAGACCAAAGTATATCGAGAATAATCATCAATAAAAATTATATAATAGATATGATCACCTTTGGAAGCAAAGGCAGCAGGACCCCAAACATCAAAATGAACTAAGGCTAAAGGACAACTAGACCGAGATGTACTGGTAGAATATGGGAGTTACAGCTGTTTACCAAACTTGCAACCTTTACAATCATAACTAGTGTCAACAATGACACGACCTAGGACACCTTGACGAACTAAAGTAAAAAGACGAGAGCCACACAAGTGACCAAGCCGATGATGCCACTAAGGAAAACTAACACAGGCTGATGCAAGAACTAAAGATGCATGAGCGGAGGAAGATGGAAGACTCAGATGATCAATGAAATAGAGACTCTGAGAATCTCTAATGTGATGGCCAGTACCAACAAGAACTCCTGTCCGACGATCCTGAACATAGCAAGTAGAGTCATCAAATCCAACAAAATAGTGCATAGCAGCAAGTTGACCAACAGACATAAGATTCATAGAAAGCTAAGGTAGGAATGACACAGCACGAACAATAAAATGAGAAGTAGAGAGTGCCCTGATGGGTGACTAAACATGGCGTGCCATCAGCTGTCTATACACAAGAACCATCCACAATAGGTTGACATGATGCAAGGTGAGATTTATCCGATGTCATATGAAAAGAAGCTCTAGAGTCCAAAGTCCATGGAAGACTAGTACCTGACATGGAAGAAGAGGCTACAGCAGACCCACTAGGAGGTGCATCAGATGAAGACTGCTGCTAAACCCGAGTCTAAAGAGCCTGAAGATGGGGCTGAAACTGATCCAACTGAGTGGCAAAAGCAGAATCCCCAACAGATGCATGAGTGGATACAGCAACCACACCACGACGATGACGATGTGACATTGGTCACAGCTTCGGATGGAGCCAGTAGCACCTCTGAACAGGATGACCAGACTTCTTGCAGTGAGAGCAAATAACCTAATTTGATGTAGCATCAGGAAGTGGAACAGGCCGGTAAACCTCCTAACCAGGGGCCACAAGAACAGACTAAGGTGGCGCTACTCCAAGAATAGACTGCAATGGTGTTGATCCAAAGAATAGAGAGCAAAGTCGAGTCTCCTCAGCAATCAATGCTGCAAGGGCCTCCTCCATGGTTGGAAGAATAGCATGCCCCAGGAGTTGAGCAAGAATAGACTCAAACTTTGGGCAAAGACGCACAACAAAGGTGAACATTAAATTCTACGCATCATGACTCACCTTGCCTACACATTCAGCACAAGAAGCAAGGACCATAGAGTTCAGCTATCGTGAAATGTGAGTGAAAGAACAGTAGTACTCAATAGACATATGCTGCTGACGTAAATCATGAAGAGCCTATAGAAAAGAAAAAACGTCGGGCATCACTGGTCTGCTCATAGCACTGTTGAAGATACTCCCACATCTTGTGAGAACATGGAAGGTCAATGAAATCCATCCTAATAGAAATTTAAGCACTGTGACACAGGATGCCCATAACACAATCATCAGCACTCCGCCACGCAGCAACATTCGCATCAGTCTTATCTATTGGAGGTTCTGCTGTGATATATGAGAGAAGACCAATGGACCGAAGGAGCATACGAGCTGACGACAACCACTCACGATAATTCTAGCCAACCAACTTGACATCTGAGGCCAAAAGAGCACCTCCTATATCGAGAGAATTAGAAGAAGCAGAAGTATCAGAGATGGAAGCCATTGAGTGAAGATGAGGCCAACTCTGGTGATGGATTAATCGGCCAATGGATCCCACGTGTCACGCGTCCACCTGATGGATCCTACGCGTGCTCTGGTGATGGATCCCACGCGTACCCAGCTGATGGATCCCACACGTCACATGTTCGCCTGATGGATCCCACATGTCCGTTGTCCGCCCGTTAGGTACTAGCACCGGCTCTCGTCTTATCCAGAGAGCACTCGAGGGAGACAGTACCAGTGCGACGCAATGGAGAAGACCCGAGGGAGACGGCACGACGGAGAAGACCTTTGCACAGGCCGACGGTGAGAGGAGGCCGAAGAAACCAAATCTAGTGACAGAGGAAAGCCGGAGTTGGAGAAGGCGGCGCCAGAGAAGACCAAGCCAATGCAACGAAGACCTATGCGTCAAGTCAGAGAAGGCGGTGCCGGAGAAGACCCGCACACGATGGGGAAGACCAACACAAGGGACGGTGAAGGTGGCGCCGAAGAAGACCCGCACACGATGGGAAAGGCCGGCGCAAGGGAAGACCGGTGCAAGGGAAGGTCGAAGTGACAGGGAGGGAAGGCCGGCGCAATAGATCCGGCGACGGCGGCACAAACAGCGGGGTTGGAGGTGCGAGAGATGGGAAACTAGCGACAACATCGCGGGAGCAATCGTCGATTTGGTAAGGCTTTGATACCATGTTACAACTAAATCTCACAATTGTATTAGATAGATACCAATAGGTATATATAGTAGAAGTATTTTTCCTTTCCAATATTTTTCTATTGGAGGTTCTCTCAATCCTTTTATTGAGCACTAACACCTACTTAATTTAATATAAGCAGTCAACTAGACTAAATTTTCAGGACTAATGGGACTCAAAGGCCATATACATACTAATGGGCCTAATATATACATAACATTAAACAAGCACTCATGATCTAATTTAAGTGTTAATCAGTTGTGCACAACTAAGCAAGAACGCCTCCAAATAAATGTTGGTAAACTCCATCTCGGAAAATTTGGCTAAGTATACAAAATAACAGAAGATACCTGTTAAAACTTTGATCCAGGAGAAAATGTACACATCGCAAATAAACTGAGAGAATATAGGAGAATTTATCTATTCTCTTATTTGTTCTCCTTTTTCTTGCTTTTCTTTTTCTCTTACAAAACTGGCTACAAACCTCCTCAATATATAGGCTAATAATCTCTTACTAGCATACGTATTCGGACTTCAAGTTGAACACAACTTCAACTTGAGTTACACACGGAGACAGACTCTACTACATCTTGAACTCTAAGTCAAGATTATTCTCTAACAATCTCCCCTCTTGACTTGACATATTCTAGTTTTAGTCTAAATGCATTATGAACTACTAGCCACGCCTCCACATGAAGCGTTCTATATGCAAGCTACATGTAGGGACTCAACTCAACTGGTATGAGTCCATCCAGATGCAAAAATTCTAAAACATTGAGGCAGTCGGTCCTAACTACAACTTACTAAACTTATGCTTAACACCTTACTTGAGTTTGTTGCTGGACGATGGCCTCGGACAAAGCCGCGCAACGGATGCTCTGCTGTCTGTCTTTGACTTTCTTGACGGACCGAGCGCCGTGCGCCGGGAGCGCCGCGCGAGACAAGCATGAAACGGAATCGCCGAGATGATTTTTTCAGCGACTCGGTTCTCGCCTAGGCTTTGATACCACTTGTTAAAATTTTGATCCAGGAGAAAACGCACACATCGCAAATAAATTGAGAGAACACAGGAGAATTTTTCTATTCTCTTATTTGCTCCCCTTTTTCTTGCTTTTCTTTTTCTCTTACAAAACTGGCTACAAGCCTCCTCAATATATAGGCTAATAATCTCCTACTAGTATATGTATTCGGACTTAAAGTTGGACACAACTTCAACTTGAGTTACACACAGAGACGGACTCTACGACGTCTTGAACTATAAGTCAAGATTATTTTCTATCAATACCAATGTTCTCAAAACATGCCAGCTGCAGTGAAGCAATGTTGGGAACACTGTGTCTGCACATACATACACAATTGACACATAATTCATGCTAGTAGGCAGTGGCCATACAAATGTGGGATGCAATGCAACATATAAGTGTTAGTGGAGAAAATGTAGAATATCATTACACTGGACAACATAAGGAAATTTGAATACAATAATTGACAGAGCTTAGTTAGCCATGTTAACCAAGACCTGCTCATTTATGAACCTATACACTTCTCTAATCCAGTCTCACTAACTAAAATTTGGTACTGTACTATGTTAGATAAAGTTATTTGCTGTATTCACATATGATGTATATGATCATGTGCCACCAAACAAAAGAGCCAAACAATCAAATATTTGAAAGGGAAAAAGAATATCCACATACCATCTACAAGGAGCATGTCACCCACTTCTACATCGTTAATAAAGTCATCATAGTTAACACTAACACATGTCTCGGACCCAACTCCCCTCTTGATTGTGAAAGTGAACTCCTGGCCAGTTTCCAACATTATTGGTTGAGGCAAATCTCCACTCCTAACTTCTGGTCCCTGATAGGTAAAATACAGCTTTGATCGGAGAAATCAAGGTATAATATAAGGAATGAAGGACAGCATCAAATGGTTCGATTCCATTTTTATTAATAGAGCAAATCATGTGCTACCATGGGGGGCCATGGGCATGGTAGACTTCTAATAAGACTAACGCAAATAGAGCTACTTCTGAGGATGAGAAGTGTCCATCCACCAGAGTGTAAAAGCTCTGAAAGAAGTAACACCAACCTTTGTGTCAAGCATAATAGCAATCACATTGTCCTTTGTTTGAGCATTATATTCCTTTACTAGATCAATTACTTTCTGGTGTGATGCATGGTCTCCATGTGACATATTAAGCCGAGCCACGTTCATGCCAGCTTCAGCGAGTTTCCATATCATCTCCCTTGTATTAGTTGAGGGACCAATGGTGCACACGATCTTCGTCTTGCGCCTCACATTCGGTTTAGACCACACACCATTAGTTGCTGTTGCAAGTTGCTGAATAGCCTTAAGATGTTGGAAGTTTTCTTCTTCCTGTCAAAGAAGAAATATTATTGACAATTAGTTTTCACCTCATGAGATTCCATTCCAATATGTCATCCAGTTATATTACGAGAAATTGCAACACTCAGTGCACAAAAACATTGGCACGGTGACAAACTGTACACCATATTCAGAACAAACCAGAAAACAATAATTTTAGTCTCCTCATCGATTGTAAGTTCTCATACCTTACTGGACAATAGCTTTGACAAGATTCCGACAATTGAGATTTAACCAACGTGGTCAGAAAGGTAAATAGCTCATCCATGTTGAGATATTAGGCTCAAGGGGTGTAACATCCTAAATTTTGAATGTTTGAAAAATTGGAAGAATTTAAAATTTTTCTCTACATCTTACTGGCATTTGAGATTTTGCCGAAATCTTATTTGGATATTTCCTGAGTTTTGCCCTGAGCAAGTAATAACTGGAAATAAACCTTGAGTGCAAAATAAACAATCATGAAAATCAATAAATAAGCAAATAGGTACAAATAACTTAAATAGTGTTTCACCCTGACAACCTAACAATTGTTATAATTCGCTAAATCAAAGTTTTATTTAAAGATTAGAAATGGATAATAATAATAATTAAGGCCAAGAAATCATATTTGATATAGCTCAATCATCATACAAATAGGAAGGAGAGTGTGATCAAAATTTAAATAAAGATGGAGAGTTCAAACTCTGAAATAGTAATTCGAAAATATATTTATAAAGTCAAAACATAGTTCATAAATTAGTTGAAGGGAAATAGTTGAATTAAAAGTACAACTCAAACACACACACACACACACACACACACACACACATATATATATATATATATATATATATATATATATATATATATATATATATATATATGTATATATATATGTATATATATATATGTATATATATATACACATACATACACCTAAATTATACGCCAAAGAATTTAGGGCTATTCTAGAGCTGGAATTCAAGAAAAAGGGATTTGAATATACAATGTTGAAATTTTTAGAAACTCAATCTTCCAATTTTATTATTCATTTCCCCTATTTTCCCCAAAACTATGCAGCCTCCTCCTTTTCTACCCGTCCCCTTACCCCCTCTTTCTCTTACATGCGGGCCCAGCTTATTTTCCCCTTCTCTCCTTCCTCCTACGCGCGGGCCCTGGCTCCTGCCTAGACTCCTCCTTCCTTCTTTTCTCCCTCCCCTACGCCTAGCTCCCCTTTTCTATTCTCCGCTCCATGGCTGACATTGAGCCGCGTCGCCACCCTTCTTCTCTCCTGTCTGCCCTCTGCTCTGCACTTCGCACGCCTCCGCGCATCAAGCCCCTCGCCAATGCCGCTGCGTCCCATCCCCCATGCCCTGCTGCGCCTCTGCCCAACCGTGCGAAGCCGTCGACATCGCCCATGCCGTTGCCCACACCTCGGCTCCACTCCCCCGCGCGTGTAGTCACCTATAAGGAGCCCGAGTAGCCCCCCTTCCATTCCCCTTGCCCCCCTTTTTTTTCTCCTCCCTCGAGCAGGTTTCGCCCGAGCGCACTCGACGCCGCCGCCTACGCCTCCACGCCGTCCCGGCCCTCTGGCGAAACCCCGGCCAATCCGGCCGCGCCACTTCGTGCCTATGCACCCCTTCTTCCTCCTGCTGCGTTTAATTGGAGTTCTATCACCGGAACCGGCTGTAGCGCCCCTCTTCCCCAACGCCGGCCGCCACCGCCAATCCCACCGCCTCCTCCTCCCCGGTCACCCCCCCCCCCTTCGATTCCTCGCCTGGGGAGCATTATCTCGGCGCCCTCGAGCCTCCCCAACCGCCGCCAGAGCTCCTCCTCCACCCCAAGTCGCCGGCGCCTTGGTCCACCTCGCGCCGCCCATGGCTTCCGCCGCCGGCTCTCCTCGGGCGTGCTCCGGCTCGGCCCAACGCGTGGCGAGTCTTCTATTGATCTCTGGTAGCTCATGCGCCCATCACTTTCTTCCTTCTCTCCTCCGGTCGCCGGCGCCCCGTCCCACCCCCGCCTCCGGCCGCCGCGCCTCGCTGCCGGCCTTCATCGGAGCCTCTTGGCTCACGGCCGCGCATCCCTCGGACTCCCCCTGGTTCCAGGGTTCCATTTTTGCCGTCTCCGACGCCTCCCCGGCCACCCTTCGCCGGCGACGCCGCCTTCTGCCCAGCTTCACTGCTTGCTCTGTTTTGGCCGGCTGTTGGGAGCTCGGTGCTAGCAATTGCTTCAACTAGATTGATCCCTCCCCGTGTCTCAAAGTGGCCAAGTGCCTAGTTGGTCACCAGCGTCTGCTGCATAACACTATCGCCGTGAGGTCCCAGGTTCGAACTCCCAGCCCGCAACTCCATCTCTTTACTCTTATTTTTATTTTGATCCATTTCAGTTAGAGAAAAATCAAGGAAAAATATGAAAATTAATCCATGGAAGCCAACAAATTCTATTAGGATGCAATTGAGATTATTTAAGATTTAATATTTGATTGATTACCATATATTCATAAGTAATATGCCTTTATTATTTATATTAATCTAATGATTATGTAGAGGCATTAATAAAAGAAGGTTCTAAATTTAATAAAGACTCCAATTAAAAGATATACAAGTTAAAGTTAAGGGAATAAATTGGGTATTATGTTTGGCTATAAAAACAAGACTTTAAATTAAAGATTTTCTTTAATTATAATTAAATATATGACATAACACTTAACCTGCAGCCATAAAATAAATCTTAGTGGTAACTTTAATTAAATGACAATCAAGCAGCTTCATAGAATTAATTAAACAATATGTCATAATCATTTCGAGCAAAATTCATATTAAAAGTTGGAAAAACATAATTTAAGTATAAACCCCGCCATTAGCCGTCATCGATAAATAAGTCTCCACGGCAACTTTAGTAAAAGTGGTAGTAAATAAGAATATACTAACATTTAGTAGAAAACATCAATGAGACAATTAAATACTCACATGCTTCAATGAATTATTAAATTAATCATTAGGAGGATACTTCAAATAATCAGTAAATAGAACCCCATAAAATACCATAACCTAAATTGCAAGGAGTACATACCCTAAAGATGAATCTAATGCATTAAACTCCTACACCAGTCTATAGGACTAACCTGACGCATGGAACTCCCTAAATAAAAATGATAAAAGAAATTATGGAATAAAAAGATCAATCCATGATACTCTAAAGCCAGCTATGCCTAGCCCTTCTCAAATCCAAAGTAGAGTATTACAGTGAATATTCTAGTATCATGAACTAGCCCTGGCAGTCGCCTCAATAAATCTTCCTTGGCCATTCAATCATTTCGCTCGAGCCCCAATTGAATCCGTCAAGACTCCGCGCCCCATCAATCTTGCCTCAAACCACCCAAATCACCCATCAACTCATAATAAAGCTAAAATTGAGTTACTTGGAGTTAATTGGATCTTTTGAGTTATTTGTCTTTATGTGAATTCAGTTGCTTAGCGCGTAATTAGACATTGGAGTCCTAAAGATTCTATGGATCAAGCAAGACCAAGGTTGATGAAGACCAAGAATTAAAAGTCATCGCATGAGACAATTTGTTGGCTGCCTGTGGGCATGTCCTGAAGGTCCCACCTGCGTGCTTCGTTCTTCCGCTGCTGCAATTTGTTGATTTTGACCTAATCGGCCCATGAGTAAGTCTATTACTATATTTACGCTTCTGCATGATATGTACTTGATATTCAGAACTGTAATCTATGAGCACTATCTACTGATCCAGAGAATAGTGCGGTGGAATCACAGAGGGTTCCAGATTGCAAAATCTGGGTGCCTGACAAGGGGTTTAATATTTTTCAGTGGCTGGAAAATAAGATAACAAGTGTAGATTCTGCTGAGATGGATTCGCGCAAGTGTTTTACGAAAGTAACTGTTACAAGATATGGCACTGCTAGTTTATAGTTTTTTTTTCATTTTGGAAAATGTTCCTTTAACTAATTCAATGGTCCCAATGTCATTTTCACAAACAGGAAAATAACCCAGATCCACACAACCAGAAACTAACAAGTCAAATGAATCATGAGGCTCAAAGAGAAGGGAAAATACGGAACCTTTACACCGAAATTACATTTTGCAACGTTTTATTTAAAAATCGAACCAAAAGATTCGGCACCAGGCCAGCAGCTCTCCAAAGGATGCATGATACATACCAAACGCGAAAGTAGAGGCCAAAATTCAAGTGAATCATATGCATGGAGAACAAAGTGAAAAACTATAGAAAATGACATCTCCGACAATTCCGCCCTCTAAATTTCGCCGTCACAAACACGAAAACAACCCAACCGTGACAGATCCGATTTCACCGTCACGGAAAGCCAATTTCACGCCCTTTCAGCCCGAAAGTAACCGGACACCTCAAAAATCCCATCACCATCCCAAATCCACCGCGGATTAGCCCCAGCTAGCAACCAGAAATGTACCAGTCAAGTACGAGGAGGGACGCGCTACCTTTACGGCCGCGTCGTCGTCAGGCGACACAGGCAGCACCTCGGCGTCGGTGCGCGGGGCGCGGCTAATCACTGACACGACCGGGGACTCGCGGCGCCCCCTGGCAGCCACGGCCCCGCTCCACCTCTCCCTCGCTTGGCACGCCCCGAACGGCAGCCTCGCAGCCGGCCGGAGCGAGTCGGTCCCAGATCCGCCGCCGAGCGGCCTGGACGCACCCGCGCCCCCCGCCGCCGCCACCACCTGCGCCATCTCGATTCGGACGGGAGGTTTGGAATTGGGGAGGAGGTGATGAGGCGTTGAAGAGGGATTTTGGATTCTCTGAAGTCGCGTACGGTGAATGGAGAGAGCAGTCGGGAATCTGAGCCGTCAGATCGGAAAAAAGAACGGACCAGATCTGTTGCTACAGTAAAAGTTACTGTAGCTACAGTAAAATTTACTGTAGCTACAGTAAATTTTACTGTAGCAAAAACTGATCTGGACCGCTTTTTTCCGATCGAACGGCTCGGATTCGGCTGCTCTCTACAGTCGCCGTACGCGACTGTAGAGAATCCGATTCCTGAAGAGGGGTGCGCGTGTCGTATGCAGTGGGGGATGATGGGTTTGGGTTTAAAGGGTGCGGCGGCTTCGTTTGTATCGAACGGGGGACGAGGCGGGCCCACGGTGCAGCTGCGGCTGAGCTGGCTTTGCAGCTCGCGCCGTCGTGGCCGAATAGGCGTGTTGGTTAGGCTCCGCTTTTGTTGGGATCTTTTTTTTCAGCTCACGGTTTATAACTATTATATTATGGGTTTTAGTTCTATTGAAAGTGATTATATGAACAAATTGAATACTGTTAATTTGAAAAGCAATCTTCATAAATCGTTTCGAAATGACGATAAAGAAACCACTTTACTTATTTGTTCGAAAGAATCCATAAATTATAAGTCATAAGTCACGTGACTTTGGAATTTTGCACCGACGTGCTAACGGCTACTACGACTAGTAAATCATGAGATTAGTCAGTGGCGGAATCAGGCCTCGGGCTAGGTGGGCTATAGCCCGAGACCTAGAAATCAAAATCTATGAAAAATTAATTATTTAACTGTGAAAGTCTAGAAATAAAAGTCTAAGTTAGCCTAAGGGTGTGTTTGGTTGAGCTGTGGCTTCTGAAAAAGCTGCTGTGAGCTGTGGGCGGTGGAAAAGCTGATGTAGGTTGTGGGCTGTGGAAAAGCTGTAAGCTGTTTGGTTCAAACAAGTATAAAACTTACCTCATATCTCTATTTTCCTTGAAACAGCTCTCTATTTTCACCATTTCAAAAAGCAGAAAGCCAAAAGCCAAAAGTAGGGTCCAAGGTGCTTTCAAAACTGTACTACCCAAAAGTAGTTGCTTCTGAAAAAACAGCTTTTGGTTTCCACCCCTTTAGTTGGCTTTTGGCTTTTTGGAAGCAAAAGCAGCTTCCAAAAACTCAACAAAAAGCACCTTAAAATAAGCTGGCCCAGTCTGAGACTTAGGTTGAACCTGGTACGCCCCTCATATTAGTTGCTAGATGTTGTGCCGCGTTAATAAGGTGCAGCAAACGGTATATTGGTGTCACCGAAATGAGTAGTGCCTCTGATGGTGATGGCTCCAGAAGCTGCAAGTTGGTATGCCACAGAAGTCATCTCAAGAAATCATGTGGCGTACTTGTTTCGATCGCTCAAGCAGGCCGTCATGACTCGTGCCAAAGGCAAAACATGTGAAATGACCTCTCTCGTTGTGTTTAACACGTGTTTTCCACGTAAGGGGATGGAAGTCAACCAACGATTTTTTCCGTTGTTAGAATACTGACGGACGTCCTGGAATCCGGTAGCCCTGTTATCGTCTCAGGTGGTACCGTGGAAACTACTTTTGAATCGAGGGCATAGCGCTAGGTGAAATCTAAAATGTCACAATTGCACGAAAGAAGAGGGTTCATTACCCTCAGATTGATGGTCGAGACTGTGAGTTCACATTTTTATTTTTATTTATTTATTTTTTATTTTTTGCGAGTGAAGAGATTGTGAGCTCACGTCTTCCTATTTTAGAGGCTGGCTCATTCAAGAAATTGCACATCTAAACTAATAAACCACCAGTTAAAATTATCCTACATCCACCCAACAATTACCTGCTCTACAGTCATGATCTTAACTACATCCACACCACAATATGCACCCAGAAATACACCATCCTAAAAACGTGCGCACCAGATTAACTTTCCTCCATTCTGTCTCCTTACTCAACCATATCCGACGGTCATCCTTCAATGAATCTGCAGTACCGCTCTGCTCTCTCAGATCTCCCACCGATTCTTCCTCCCATCTTCTCCCCCATCTCCCCACGATCTCTGCTCCTCCCCCGTTCTCCGCGCCGCCTCCTCCCCTCCCTCCTTCACCTCGCCTCCTCCAGAACATTCTCCTGGCCATGCAGAAACCGAAGAGGCCCATGCCGCCACGGCGGCCAGCGGCGCGCCAGCGCTCCCTCGCGGTGGGCGGGCTAGGGCTCTTGGCCGCGGCGTACGTCGGCGTGGACTACCTGCGGCACCTGTCGCCCACGTGGCACTGGCGGCTGCAGCCGGCACTCTGGGTAGCGCTGGCGCTCGCCACCGTCGCGCGAGCGCCCTTCTATCGCCGCTGGGATGCTGAGCTCCGCACCGCCCCGCGGTTCCTCGCCGCCATGGCCTTCATGCTCGCGGCTTTCCTCTGCGAGGCCATCTCCGTCCGATTCGTCTCCACCGTGCTCGGTCTCCAGTGGCACCGGTGAGTCCCTTCTCCCAATTGGGGCACAGCGAGATCGGTAAAGATTTTGATATTTCCGCGCGGAAATGTGTGATTTTAGTGAGATCAGGATTTGCGTTTAGGCGATGGTTTAACTGCTACTTGTATTGTCCGTTGTGGTGTATTGTCCGTTGTGGTGGATGGTGGTTATTGGAATTGGAATTTGGAAGAAAGATGCTCTTGCAGGGCTTACTCGCAGTATTGTGTACAATTGAGCAATAGGGTTAATTGTGTCTTTGACAATGAAAATCACTGCTTTATGCATGGATGAGGTATAAATTCTACTGTGGTGCAAATGCCTGATGTAGTTAACATCTAAATCCCGGTAGAATTCATCGTTTACATCCTGGAGTTCCATGATTTGTGAAAAAGTACTGCTATCAGCCAATTAAAACTATTTCAGTGGATTGGTGACAGGATCAGACTGCGCATGCAATTTGAATTGAGATTTTCGGTTTTAGATTATTTGCAAGACATGCCATTCACCGTTGGTATGTGGTATGTGGATTGCAGCTTCAGGAATCAATTTTTTTCTGAAATAAAGCTTAAGCTTTTTGGTATGTGGATATGTGCAATTCCAGTAGCTAAAAAAGATAAGGCAACTGTTCATACTCAGGCCCTTGACATCAACTTACCCCATACCATGTGTGGATGATTAAATCAAGACATTTTGCTTTGAGTGCTTAAGGCCACGTTATCGAGTGCTGCGGTCAACTTATGACCAAGTTGAGTATTCGGCAGGTTACGACCACGTTATCGAGTGCTGCGGTTAGAAGTCGGCGCTGTGGTTTACGACCACGTTGAAGAGTCGATGCCTTACGACCACGTTGTCGAGAGCTGAAGCGATCGGTAGTCGTAAGGCGTAGCCACGACCGCTGTGGTCGAATGTCGGCGGTTTACGACTATGACCGGTCACGTATTTATGTGACATTCATTATGTGACAAAACTATTTGGTTATACAATATATGAGACTTGAATCTTAATGAATCTGATTGTTCGTTTTATTTTTTACAAATTTTATCTTGTTTTGTATTTTACCGTAGCGTTAGCACGGACACACTACTAGTGAATAACAAGTGTGTCACTTTTTTTTTGACACATGAGATTAAGCTTCATGTATTGCAAGCTTCGTCGCTACCGTCATGCATCATCATCACTACTTAGTGGATTTATTCTTTTCAGCTGTGACTAATATAAGGACCTATTTTTTTCAACTATAACTGATAGTTTTTACCCTTAAAGCGAGTATTTGTGCGAATGAACCGAATACCAATCAACCGCTTTGAAAATGTTGTCCTGATAACCGTCTCGTTTGCTTGTTCGAGAGAAGCTATAAGGTATAAGTTATAAACTGAAAAGAATATAGCCATTAAAGTGCATAGGATCATGCTAACTAGGGCCGTCCCATGTCACCGTTTTGTGCAAAAGCCCCCTTTTGCATAAATTTAGTAGAAGTTCGTGTTGGTGTGGGTCATCCGATTTTGTGCCTGCGGCCAATCTGACCGTCCACATGCGCCCCATGGGCTAGAGATGTGTACATGGGTGTCAGGCGGATCGATGGCTTGCCGCTATGTGGCCATTGTCGCCACTATTTGTGAGGTGGAGAGGAGTCGTCGTGGTTTCCAAGCCTCCACCTCACTGAGAACCATGTGAATGAAAATTACATTAATTGTGTGCTGCTTTTACAAAAGCTATCGAGCAGGATATGTTGAATAAGAGGGGGTGAAATATATGTATTGTCCACGCATTGATTGCGAGAATCTAAAGATGTTTAAGAACCGAGCGCAGATCGAAACACACTTGATTTGAAGGGATTTCAAAAAGAGGTATACACGTTGGACTAGTCACGTTGAAGAGCATATTACACAGGAAGGTAGTAATAACGACATCACCAACAAAGTTAACAATATGCTGCCGGATGATGTCAATTGTGGTTTTGAGAGACCATGTGGTCTAAATCCCAAGTTGGTGATGAGTAATTGACACGTGGTTTGGTTAGAGTGAGTTTGGTTTGAGTGATTCGTGCCATTTTGGCATTTAGCGAGGTCGGGTTATGATTAGACAGATTTGACGCGTGGTCGTCTTCCCGGTTGGTCATTTGGGCCATTTCTCGCTTGAGTAGGATTTGTTGGTACTAATCATGTTTATATGCTTTGTGCCGTGCTATGCGATGTGTTTTTTGTCTGTGATGGCTGCAGGACGTCGAGTAGAGTCGTGGCGAGACACAGAGGACTGGACTAGGCGCAGGTGGCGCTGAGGTCAGAACAGTCGGGATGTGTCGAAGACGACGTGGACTCGAGGTGGTTGCGAGGCGTGCGAGACAAGGAACGCGGAAGCTTCCCGGAAGGTGCAGCAGGGGCGTTTCGGTGAAAGCGCGAGGCTGCAAAAGGAAGCGGGTTAGCGGGCAAAGCATGGAGGGGTAAAATGGGCAAAGCAAAGTGTAAACCCATCAAGGAATGCTATAAATAGGAGTGTGTTTCCTGGTTGTTGGCAAGACTTGTAGAGGGGTTTTAGGGCTTTTGCTTTGTGCTTTAGTGGTTGAGAGAATGGGTGTATGAGATAGGGTTGTGTTCCTCCCAAGAACCATGTAGTTCTTGGTGTTCTTGAGGATTGAGAGAGAGAGATGAGCTGAACAACTATGTAATCATTCCTCCGAATGTCCATGCGTATGGGGACGTAGCTCTTTGTATCTCATGTTTATTGAAATGAAAATCTGAAGTGCTTCTCCTTGTGTTCTTGTCTCTCCCTGTGCTTTTTGATTTAGTTTCTTGTTCATCTTGTCCATCTTAGTTCTGCTCCTTTTCTTCTTGAGAGGTACTTCTTCTTGATTTTTGATTTTGCATGTCTCTCGGCCAACAGCAAACGTTTGCTTCGAGGGGTACTCCTTTATCCTCTGCCGAGTAAAAGTTTTCTCTGCTCTAACTTCTTCTCGGCTGGATTAATGCTTGGTCAAGTGAATCTTTTCTTGTGAGGAATACTTGTCCGTAAGGCAACAAAAATCTGCATGCCTAGCATTAAATGGCTGCATGTGCCTTGGCAAAGATGTTTCTCTCGGCTGCAGATTTGTGATCAGATTTTTGTGTCCTCTCAGCTGTGTGGTTTGAGCCAATCAAGAAGCAAAATATTTGTGCTCTTTGCAGCAGTTTACCCATTGCTTAGGCTAGGTACTATTTCTTTTTAGTTTCTCTTTTTGCTTTTTTTTATGGTGAGCTTTTAGGTGAAAAAGAGGCTCTCGGTTGGCAGTGAGAACTACTTGTTTTGGGTTTGTGTTTGGCTTGCACTAAAAGACGATTGCCCATTTCTCTGTTTTGTGCTCTCCTTTAGTTGGTCCAAGATGTTTTGTTGGCAGGAGACTTGTTCACGTTTCTTGGCATGCACTAAAAACAATTGCCTCTTTTTGTCTTTAGTGAGGTTGTGTAAGATCTGCTACTCCTTTGGCTTTCTTTCTTCATTGCTTTCCATTCGGCCGTAGCTTCTGGTTTGGTAGTCTCAGGAGTTCTTTCTTTTGATTAAAATCTGTAGTCCGGTTCGGCAAAAGAAAAAAAAAATCGTGGATACTTGTGGGGGCAAATTTTTTTTAAGCGACATTCACCCCCCTCTGTCGCCATTTCGGCCTACAATTGGTATCAGAGCCAGTTAGCTCTTTTCAATAGATCTTAACCGGTCTCAAGAGCCGTGGCGATGGACAAGTACTCGACCAAGCCGCCCGTTTTCGATGGTAAAGAGTATGCAAACATGCATGTATGTCCAATGTGCAACGCATTCCGATATAAGGGTAAGAATCAATCAGATGACGGCGAGGGAATCAAGGTGAAGGAATGACCTCCTGCTAAGATGATGTGGTATCTTTCTATAATTCCTCATTTGAAGCAGTTTTTTGCGAATCCAAAGGAGGCAAAACTGCTGTGTTGGCACTCATAGGAGCAGATGAAAGATGGAAAACTAAGACACATTGCTAATTCTGCCCAATAGAAAAACATCGATAGGAGGTTTGTAGAATTCGGTGCAGAATTGAGGAATATAAGGTTTGGATTGAGTATAGATGGAATGAATCCTTTCGGTAACATAAACAGCCAACATAGCACTTACCCCATGACTTTTTGTATATATAACCTTCCTCCTTGGTTGTGTATGAAGTGGAAATATATTTTGCTGTCGATACTTATCCAAGGACTGAAGCAACCTAGGAATAATATTGATGTATACCTAGCACCGTTTATGAAAGATCTAAAAATAATGTGGATCGAAGGGGTACATGTATAGGATGCGTACAAATGAGACAACTTCATTTTACACTTCTTGTTGTTCTGCACCATAAATGTTTATTCTGCCCTTGCTACCCTGTTGGGCTAAAGTATAAAAGGGGCCAAAGTATATACTCACTGCTTAGATGATACCGAGAGCATGTGGCTAAAACACTCGCACAAAACTGTGTACTTGCGTCGCCATAGGTTCCTTCGAAGGGTCACCCATACTGCAGGATGAAGAAATAATTCGACGAAGAGAATGAGGATAGTTCAATTCTAAGGCATTGAAGCAAAAAAGAGATCTATGATATAGTTAAAGATTTAGATGTTGTGCTCAGAAAGAGACGTAAATTAAGAACCCATGAGAAGAACATCTAGAAGCAGAGATCAATATTTTTGAAATTACCTTATTTTGAGCACCTAGAAGTTCACCACTACATCGACATCATACACATAGAGAAGAATGTATATGATAGCTTGATTAGTCTCTTACTGAACACTCATGACAAAATAAAAGGATGATGTCAATGCACAGCTTGACTAGGTTGATATGGACATCAGACTTGAGTTAGCACCAACAAAGACCAATATAGGATGAACGTACCTTTCCCCTGCTTGTTACACTCTATCCAAAACCAAGAGAACTGAACTGTGGTAGTGCTTGCCAATATGCTACCGCAAATTTTACCGTTGCGATAAACCTGTATGCAAAATTGGTATTTCGTTGTGATAGGTTGTTGCAACGCCGCTACTATGTTGCGATTCCACTATATGCCATGAACAATGTTCGTTGCTATAGGATCTATTTGCCACAAAACATATTTAGTCGCGATAACTTTATGGCAATGAAATGCCTTCCGTGGCAATAAAACATATTGCAACGAACCGCCTCCCATGGCAAATGATACTATTGCCACGACCAAACTTCGTGGCAAAAGAAGTTATTGCCACGGAGTCGGCCGTGGCAATAGCCTATATCGCCACGACATCATTCGTTGCAACAACAAACAATTGCCACAACACATTGCATGGCAATAACCATAGGTATTGCAACGAAACCACAATCCGTTGCACAATCTTTTAAGCACGCAAGTACTTGCCACGCTTGCCAACGGAAGTGATGTGTTGCAATAGTTACATATTGCATCTATTTTGGCCCTATTGCAACGATTTCTCTCCGTTGTCCTAGACCTGAAAACTAGTAGTGATTGTATGGTATGAAAGTTCTGTTCAGTTACTCTGCCAACATGAAAAAACTTGTTTCGATGGAAGATTTGAAGTCTCATGATTGTCATGTGCTGATAACACAGATGCTCCCTGTTGCATATAGAAATATTTTGCTAATCAAGGTCTGAGAGATAATCATGAGGCTATGTTGTTTCTTTAACACAATTGCTCAGAAGGTTATCAATCCCAAAGGATTACATACTTTGCAGAATAAGGCGGTGATAACTCTATGTCATATTGAGATGTATTCTTCTTCATCGTTTTTTGATATCATGGTCCATCTCATTGTTCACATTGTGTGGAAGATAAAGATGTGCGAGCCCGTGTTCCTATGTAGCATATACCCACTCGAGAGGTTCATAGGAATTCTCAAGTTTTATGTATGGAATCGATCTCGGCCGGAGGGCAATATCATCGAAGGTTGTGCAAGCGAATAGGCCATTGAGTTTTGCGTCAATTACATGGTTTAGGTCGAACAAATAGGTGTGCCTCAATCTCGCCATGAGAAAAGGCTCCAGGGTATTATGACTATCAGAAGGAAAACAATCACTCCATATATGGATGCATTGTTAAAGCCTATTTCACAGTTTTGCAACACACGACTGAAGTGTCCCCGCATATCGACCAGCACAAGGATGTGCTTCGGTAATAGAATCTGGAGCAGTTGGATGTTTGGATCATGAGACAGCACACAGTCGGTTCAACCAATGGTTGAAGGAGCGACTCACTAGAAGCTCATCAAGTAATATGCTGGCAAGGTTGGTAAAAGAGTCAACATTTACAGTTGTGACATGGTAAGAATATGATATAAATAGGTACAGATTCTATACACACGCTTAGAATATAAAGAGCACTAACTAGAACATCGATATCCGTATAGATGTATTCAGTACCAATGGTTTGAGGATCTACTATAGGTTCATAGAGGAGATTTGGGAGCTCGACTACGTGCATTTTAAGATTCCCCTGTTTCAGTGTTGTTGGGTCTATCTCCCACAGGTGAAGGTCGTCAACTATGGTATCACTACTGTGGACCTTGAATGTGTCGAATATAAAGACAAACCATTCGTACTCGCTAACCAAGTTTTTCAAGTCTTCTACGTAAATGACTAGAAAAATAAGAAGCGTCATGTAGTTTTTCATGAAAAAAGAAGGATTGTCAGAGTTAAGAATGTAGTGGACGAGGAAGAATACAATCAATTTGACAAGTTGTCTCCTTTCAGAAACAACATAAGGGTCAAGGAAGAACAATGTGACGAAACTAGTTAGATATGCGTCAATCATCGTGAAGGACTAATTTTAAAGGAAATAAGCACGTGGAATAATGAATGAAATGTTTATGTATCATATGTTCTGAATTTGTATTTATGTATATGAGAATATGTCATATATATATATATATATATATATATATATATATGTGTGTGTGTGTGTGTGTGTGTGTGTGTGTGTGTGTGTGTGTGTGTGTGTGTGTGTGTGTGTGTGTGTGTGTGTGTGTGTGTGTGTGTGTGTGTGTGTGTGTGTGTGTGTGTGTGAATTTGCATTTATGTATATGAGAATGCATTTGGAATTGTCTGTGATGTGTATTTATCATAGACAGTTCTAATTTAGAACTGTCCGTGATAAACAACCTATTTATATTCGGACTCTAGGGTTTGCCCATGCCCACACTCAAATGCTTAATATTCTCTAACTCTCCCCTGAGCACGAGCCGTCGCCTCCTCTCCTGAGCCCACCACCTCCTCCTAAAGCAAGCTACCTCCTCCCCAGCGCGCGTCCTCCTCGAGCACGCCGCCATCCTCCCTGGCGCGCCTCCTCCCTGAGCATGTCGCCTCCTCCCTGGTACGTCTCCTTCCAGAGCATGTCATATGTAACATTCTTCTTTCCTGTTTGTGATAAGGCAATGAACAATGCATCATCATGGTTACCAATTATCCCTTTTCCTCTATTGTTTCATTAATACATGTCCTGAGGGTGAATGCCTAGGCTTAAGTTTCAATTATGTCCTTTTGATGTCCATATCCCGAAGATGAATTGCTAATGCTCTAAAGTATCAATTCCCTACGTAAAAGATAAGTCATATTTTAGTTCTCTTTGGTCCAAATAGAACTAAAAGCAATTATGTAATAATCATTAAATCTGATAGTATTCATATTCACACCAACTATATATAAATATATATATATATATATATATATATATATATATATATATATATATATATATATATATATATCATTTGTTATATACTTCATAGAAATCTATTAGTTATGTACTTCATTTGTTATCCCCTTCTTGCCGTTACTCCAGAAATTTGTGTTACGCGAGCCGTTGGTTGACCCAATATAGCTCCTCCTAACTCTAGGATTCGTTTTCTAGAAATTGTATGCATGGTACATGGAACAAGACAACAAGACGGATGAACAACGGTGCTCGGGTGTCAATGTCAAGTTCAGGTTACATCATCTTAACCATGAGGTTTAAGACTGTGTCTTCACGGTGACCTTTGAGGACTTGTTCTTTCCCTTCA
This sequence comes from Dendrocalamus latiflorus, assembly GCA_017311315.1. Taxonomy (NCBI): domain Eukaryota; kingdom Viridiplantae; phylum Streptophyta; class Magnoliopsida; order Poales; family Poaceae; genus Dendrocalamus; species Dendrocalamus latiflorus. Next base: position 39,719,162 of record CM029664.1, read on the forward strand.
ATCTTGACCCCACGATGCCTCACTCATTTGATGCTTTACACTGTAAGTGTAAGTGTGTACAATCATAGACTAAGTTTATGTAATACCAATAAATGGCATATATAACTCCTTGCTTATATATATACATGGTTTCTGATGCCAGATTAAGGAAATCACCTATAGATTTCCTCGACCCATAATTGGTCTCCAAACCATCCAGGAGGATGCATCCTTCGTCGATGCTTACATAATGACATCATTGCTGGCTCACCGCAACAAAGAATTCATACTTTTGCCCTACAACCAGGGGTAAGTGCTGTACTAGTGGCTATACTTACTAATTTGTATTTATAAGCAACACGAACTTAAGTTTAATGACCATAGCAATATACCTGTGTAGGTTCAATTGGATTCAAATTGTAATTATACCAAAATGAAACATGGTAATATATCTTGATTCCCTAAAGAGGGCCAAATAAGACTTCATAGTTGTCTGACAATTTATCAACAGGTAAACACATTTCCTCCACAGATAACTCTATTGTAGTCTTTCTTTCCTTTGCAATGGCTAAGGCTAACCTTTGGGAATCACGTAAGTCGTTCGCCGTGTACGTTGATACTGGAGGGATATCTAAGGGAGGAAAAAGTGCCCTACGATACGATCTAAATTTTTTGGTATTCACTAGTACGTATTAGTCCTATATAACATTTCGTAGTAATGCCTCTGGAACTAACCAATTCTATTTTTGTAGTACCACCAATAGCCACTAGGCAACACCTATGGATACTATGTTTGCCACAACATGGAATTACTCCTTGGTTTTGCGGTGACCAATGATCCTCAGGTTTGTCAATCTTACAATAATTATTTCATACTTATCAATTTATATGTTTGCATGACTTTAATCTTTTTAGTGACAGGTTGCGACCATCGCTACAACTACGTTGGAACTGTTGGACTTTTCAGGGCATTTAGGTCATTTCCCAATTTGAGAAAGAAAAATGGAAAGGAAGTGGTTCTTCCTGTCAGTGGGACAAATGAAGGGATAAGGTTGGAGACTTAGTCTCAAGCCCCATCTCACGAGCGTGCTTGGGGGCCTTCGGACTTGACCAGTTTTTGTGGCTGCTAGGTCACGCAACGACGGCGGTGGCGCTAGAGGGGCCACGGGCCCATGCGCCTCAGCACTGGCCATCGGCCACAGCCCATCAATCGCCTCCTCGCTGCTCTATTTAAGCCGGCCTTCCTATACTCCTTTGGGAACTGAAAAATCAGTGAGTTCTCTTCTTCTTCGATCTCTTCCTCCCCTAGGTTGGATCTCGGTTTGAGCTTTGCAACTGCTGTCCCACCATGTCCTTCACCGGCACCAACGGCTGTGAAGTCTGGATTTGTCTTCTTTGGGTGTTTCTCGTGTGGTTCCTTGGGCCTTTTCTCTTTGAGACTTGGCAGTGAGGAATTGGGGGCTTTTGCCCTAGAAGCTTGAATCCAGTTGGCTTTGTACCAAGTTGAGGAAGAAGAAATTGAGGCTTGCTGCTTTGTATTCTTTGGTGCTCTTGGCCGAAGCACTACGGTTAGTCTTGTGCAGCATCTTCCCTGTCCCTCAACTTCGTTCTTTGGTGTGCTGAAGTGTGAAGATCGGCATTATATCTTCGTTAACCTTGTCTCCTTGTGCGACACAGTGAGGCGTTTGGTTTTCTGGGACAGCGTCATTTGATGTGCCTTGTCTAATTCATCTTGGTGGCTTTGAGTGCCATCGCATTCGTGAGTATTACTACATTTTGCATTACTATGGCTCACGAGCTATGCTAGTTGAAGGTTCAGATTGAATTGATTTGATTAACTCTAGCACTAGGACATGTTGCAAAGTGACGCTGTGGGTTAAGAACAATTGCTTGATGATGAATTGACATTAAAACTTGAATTGTACATGATGTTGAGCTTTAGGTTGACTTGCTATTTGTCATACTTTGATTATTGAAGTTATCTTGTGATACTTGCTGCTCACTGTGTTGTCTCGGTTCTGTGCTCTGTGATTCCTTTTCGGTCACTGTAGTCTATACCCGAACCTGCTATATTGTTTTAATCAATATTGTTCATGTCTATTGAATGGTAGATTGATTATTACGACCTTTTATGATGTCCAGCAAGTCATACCTGATGATATGTTAGTTTATTATAATAGCAAGGTTTGTATTAAGCTCAAGATCAAATCTACAAGCTGCCATATATAATTAAGATTTCATATTTGTCATTGCTGTGATGGCCAAGATTACGTCTTGTGCAACTAACCTTCTGAGAGTAATAAGCATCATTCTAAATCTTGGCTTTATGCTAATTTTAGATATTCACATGATATATATGCTGGGCATAACTCTCTGCTTGAATGACTTAAAGAATTTACATGTGTATATGTTGATTAAGTCATTTATATGCCTCTGGAATCATGCTTTTTATCCTTGTTAATTATACTAGAATTAATTCTGACTATTTGCTAAAACCGCATTATTTACAGCAGGAACAAGCCGAGCTTCAAAAAATTCGAGGACAGTTTGCGTACTTCTTGTTGTCTCAAGTCATAAACCAAGCTGGGGAGTTTCACAATGTAAATTGAACTTGATTGGAATAAGATTGAATTTAATGGTATATATATATATATATATGTATTTGTTCATGAATGGTTAATTTATTTTATTTGAGTTAATTGATTTGTGAAATGGATGTTCTTATTTCTAAAATAAATGTGAATTTGATGTATACATGTATTTGTTATGTTTCTGCATGTTTTAGAGGGCATGGCTAGCATTTCTTGATGTTAGCTAACAAACAGAAATAAAATTAGCAATGCAAAAGAATATCACAGACGGTTTCATCTATAAACCATCCGTGATACATATATATCACAGATGGTTTCATCTATAAACCGTCTGTGATAGTCAACTATCCTAAATGGTTCTGAGTTAATAATCATCTGTGATAGTCTGTATCACAGATGGTTCAAAAACTGTTGGTAATGACCTCATATTATTACTGACCCATAAACTTAGATGGCTCAAAAATCATCTGTGATGGTATTTTTGAACTGTCTGTGATGACTCTTTTTGCAATAGTGACATGTAAGTAATAGAAATAACTCATGAAGATCATATCCCATCTATCTAGGTATCAGATTGTGTAAGTTCTTGAAGTTGCCCGGTTTTGCTTGGTTTTGGTCTCAACTTGAGATTTTTTTTATCCAAGAGTTTTATCTCAAATTTTTGTGAGTTCTTAATTACTGTGATATGTGGGAATATATTTAGAGCCATCTTAGCCATCCTCCACCTACGAGCGAGTTATACTCAGAGTTTTTGGTTTTTGTCCATTTTGGTGCATCTTTACCTAATTTTGAAGAAGGTCTAAATTTTGATATATATTCAAGCAATCCTTAGTTGGAATATATTTCTTAGACCATAATAAAGGTATGTGCAAAGTTTTATATTATTTGGACTTAGATTTTTGGTGTTGCACCAAAAGTTGCATTAGCCTGAGCTGAATTTTCCTGTTCTAGAGCAGGGGAGCGATCAGACTACCACCCTTCGGTCAAACTGCCGAGGTTAGTTAGACTGGCTTGTAGCCAGCAATCAGACCCCCAGGCACCGATCACACCACCCCCTGGTAGCCGGTCTGACTACCAGTACCTCAGTTCACCGTCTTTTCGGTTTCTGAGCTGGTTTCTTTGGCTTTGGCTTCAATTCTTGATCTTCATAGCTCAGTAGCTACTAGAGTGAAGAATTAGTGAATATTTGAAGAAAATTTTTGAAGACACCATTTATCCCCTATGTTGCCATCCGGTCCTACAGAGTAGCTTTGGTGCAAAAAGGGATATTTTCTTCCCAGGATCAATGATTCCAAAGCTATTAGCCCAAAAGGATGATGGGGTGCAACTTTATCATGATGCCATTGAAACAATGAGCTCTATTGAAATTTGAGTTTACATCTTAGCAGAAATTGACTACCCATAGGTAATCTTGGTGTTCATACTTAAGTTTACATCTTAGCAGAAATTGACTACCCATAGGTAATCTTGCGGGACTCTCTTTTGTGTGTAATCTTGATTATCGTCAAATTAAAAAGGTCTTCTAGTTTTACTTGCAGATTCCAATTCATATATCACCTAATAAGCAAATAAAAATATGTCTCGACATCTTCTGTTTTACCTGAGTAATATGCCTAATTGGTTGATTTGGCAGATGGGTTGAATGACTACAGAATGTGATTCTGTATTGCGCATGTGCTAAAAGAAAGCTTCAAATTTTAATGTAAGATAAACGGTGAAATTATCAACCTTATTGATAAGGTAAGAGATGCCCTCAAGTGAAATTCCATTGGGCCTATTTGATATGGCTACGGCTTATAGTTTTTGGTTGAAAATTTTGAATTTTAGCCGTTTGCGATAGAGATTATAGAGAGAGATACTCGCTTGCGATTTTGGTTGATACAGATGTTGGCTTTTAACGTGTACTAAACTTGTAGACTCTGTCTTAAGAAAATATTCCGTTTAAAAGTTAAGTACTGTAGTAAAAGTCAAAAGATGTTTTTAGAAACCGTTAAAAGACAAACCCAATATCTAATAGTGTGGTGGCCAACAATGTGGGCTAATGCTAGATGTAGTATTTTTTTAACATGCTAAGACATAAAAGTGCTTATGAGCCCTTGGAACTTGCACTAATGCGATAGGCGAACAATGGGGGAACGATGGGAACGCACGGTGGACTCATAATCCACTACCTTATTCACTTGGCTACATCCGTTTTTTTATCTAGCTAAAGGATTTTTCTCTTTATTCCATTCATTGATCCTATTTTTTTCAGCTTTTAAGAGCTATTTTTTGGCCCTTCTACAGTAACTAACTTTTAAATAAAGTATCTTTTCAAAATAGAATCTACTAGTTAATTGTAGTACATACTTTACTGACTTCATTTATATCGGCAAAAACAGCACATGAGTTTCTGTTAATTTGTAATCTCTCACACAAATAGCCTAAAAACTACAACTAAAAGCTATAAGCTCCAACAAAAAAGAACAGACCCATTATTATTCATCACCTTCTTCCGGGGAAGCTCTATGGACTGAACACCTCTGTTTGGGCCAACAAGGTGCAAGTATTCGACGTGAAGGAAGGTGAAAGTGGCGAGCTGCTTGTCCGGTCCAAAATCGACGGACTTTCCCTGAAGAAGCATCCATATCACAATGGTGATTGCTAATCAGCACTCAGGTACCATTTTTATTTATAGCACTCAATTTTTGTGGCCGTGGGATGTAGCACAGAGATTCGTGTTTTTTTTTGGCCCGCTTCACCCCTGCAAACGGATGCACATTTTTTTTATCAGTTCCAATGCGAGATGAGGGTTCAGAATAGTTTAGCTGAGATTTAGATTCCAATGCGAGATGACGGTTTAGAATAGTTTATCTGAGATTGCCTAATAGGCCGGCCTAGCTAGTCATGTTGACCAAAAAAGAAAAAAGAAATATTTCGGTTTCTTCATGCCGAGTGTTGGGCCTTTTGTGGCATACAGGCTACATCACGTCTCTGCCGGCCCATTTGCGTGTTGGCCATACATGGAAATGAAAATATAATTTTTTTTATGAATAATCCATTTTTTATTTGAAATTACAGAAATATATCCGCAACAAATTTTTTTTACAAAAATAGGCTCCAATCGCCCCCCCCCATTGGGTGACTAGAGAAAATCGTCCAACCACAGCGCGACACCTAGGCAGTTTGGTAACGGTTGGTTGGGGTTATTGCTGTCGCCCAACCATTGAGCGGCTAACATGCAGTCGCTCTACGCTTCGGCGACAGAGACTCCTGCCGCCCAACAACTGGGCGACAGCAACGGGTTAAAACCCCAGCGGCAAGCCCGGCCGCGGCCGCCGCTGTTGATTTGCTTTGCTCGCGCATTCGTTCGGCGACGCGAGAGAGGAGCGGAGAAAGAAGGGAAAGGAGAGAAGAGGAGAAAGGAGGAGAAGAAGAGGAGGGGAAAAAAGGAGCGCGCGGGATCTTCAAATTTAGGTATTTTTCGAAAGTTTTTGTAGTATATTTAGTATATAAATTTTTATTATAGGATTGTTTTGTGTAGAAATTTTAGTACAATTTTAGTATAGAAAATTTAGTACAATTTTTAGTATAGAATTTTGTAGTATAGCAATTTTAGTGTAGAAATTTTAGTACAATTTTAATATATAAAATTTAGTATAGAAAATTTTAGTATTGATAATATTAGTATAGAAATTTTAGTACAATTTTTAGTATAGAAAATTTAGTATAGAATTTTGTAGTATAGCAATTTTAGTATAGAAATTTTAGTACAATTTTTAGTATAGAAATTTTAGAACAATTTTTAGTATAGAAAATTTAGTATAGAATTTTGTAGTATAGATAATTTTAGTATAGAAATTTTAGTACAATTTTTACTATAGAAAATTTAGTATAGAATTTTATAGTATAGCAATTCTAGTATAGAAATTTTAGTACAATTTGTAGTATAGAAAATTTAGTATAGAAAATTTTAGTATAAAAATTTTAGTACAATTTTTAGTATAGAAAATTTGTAATGTACATTTGTTAGTATGGACTATTTTTAGTACAGAGATTTTAGTACAATTTCTAGTATACAAAGCAACCGTACTGTAGATCTAACTAGAAAAAGTTAAATATTTGTTATACTAAATTTATTAAACATGTAATTTTACAAAAGTAACAACATGCGTATGAAATCTGCATGCAGGTATGGCGCGTGACTGGCAGTATCCCTTGTTGGACAAGCACGTGGACCGCATACATCGCGCTTCCCGTTGTGTGCCGCCACCGGGGAGCGCGGACGAGCCGGTTGAGGTGGGAGTGGTTCGGACGCGCACACCTCGCGTGGCCTGGAGACTCGACGCCCGTTGGACAGCCAGGTTTGCACTACACCATTGTTTTAGTGTTGCCGTAAGAACGTTCCGTGCTGACCTTCACTTTGTTTGCAGGCTACGAGATGCCGGGCTACTCCCTGTTGCCCGGATGGTGCAGGCCACGGAGGAGGATGGACCTGCCTTGGCCGCGGGCGGGGACGAGGTCAGGGATCGATCACGACGCTTCCCGTTCGACCGCTCCCTGCTGACGGCTTTGGTGTACCATTGGCGGCCTGAGACGCACACTTTCCACCTCCCATTCGGGGAGATGACGCCGACCCTGCAGGATGTGTCCCTGCTTCTTGGCCTTCCGATCCGGGAGGCGCTGCCTTCCTACCGGAGGCCCCGGTCGAGTGGCGCGATGACCTGCTCGCCAGATTCGAGGGGGTCCTTCCACCGGGTGCCGTGGGTGAGTACTACATGTTCCCGGCGAAACAGACCCACGAGCCGTCGCTGAGGTGGCTAGCACAGTTCCGGGTACGTGGTCTTTACAATCGATCGTGTCATTGAAACTCTTATTTGCGATATTATGGAGTAATAACATCTTGTTTGCATTTAGGTGGAGCGGATGGACCCAGAGGCGAACGATCACCAGGTCTCGCGCCACTTGGAGGCGTACTTGCTGTGGCTGTTTGGCTGGGTGCTCTTCACCAGCAGCCACGACGACAGCGTGGACGCGCACCTCATCGCTTATGCTAGGGTGATCGCGGACGGCGAGCCCCCCAGGTCAGCTGGGGATCGGCCGTACTTGCCGCGACCTACCGCGGCCTGTGTAGTGCGTGCTCGAGGATGAAGGCGAACTCGATCCTAGCGAGTTGTCCCCTACTACTACAGCTGTGGTCGTTCGAGCGCTTCAGCCTCGGACGACCATTGCTAGACGACATGAGTCCATACGGGCCCGACATGTATCAGGGGGGAGACGTCGACTGGCCGACGATGGGTTCTATTTGGTGTCGTCGACGGGTAAGTCATATGTCAATTAGTTATTTCCTTTATACTAACGACGGTCGTACGTAACATCTATTCGTCCTTACAGGTGCAGTTCGCACATGTCCAGGTCACGCGGGCGTATCTGCCCTTTGTTGAGCAGATCGACCGCCTCACGGCCGACGACATGCGCTGGGAGCCGTACTCACAGGCGGCACTGGAGGACCGTGCTCCCGATGGATTGTCGAGTTTGTGCTGGCGCAACCGGGCTTTCTGGTTGACGCGCCGGAAGCTCGTCTACGACATCTTCGTGGAGGACTACTCACCGCAGCGAGTGATGCGGCAGTTTGGTCTCTTCCAGGCTGTGCCGGTACCTGTCGGACCTGCAGTGTCGCCTCCTGTACACGGGTGAGTGCCGGTGTCTTATAAATTTGTACATACTTACTACTTCATTGGAAATTAATAACGAAGTGGTCATACAAGCAGGCACAATAGAAAGGGAGTGAAACGCGGCACGGAGTGGACGGTGAAGATGCAGGCGTGGGTTGCTCAGTGGGACGGTGCCCTTGACGATGTGGTTGACGAGGACCGCCCGTACGACAGCACAGAGTACATGGAGTACCTGCGGTGGTACCAGACACGCACACGTACGAGGCTCGTACATGTGGTGGACCCGCCCTCGCACACCTCCCCGCTCCGACAGAATCACAAAATAGATGTTGATTAAATTAAGGTTTAGAGAAAGCTACTCTGTTCTAAAGGTTTTGGTCTATACATTGTGCAACTACTCAATTTTTTAGTCACAAATTTTAGCCTCATGATGGTGAACAATTGAATATGTTGAAAATTTCATGTCCCTAGTAGCTTGCAATTGTTTTGTTATTCCAATTGTGATATTGATGTCTTGTTTAGTCCCTAGGAAATAGTTAACAAAATCCCCTGCATTAGGATATTGAGCTCCATTGCATAGTTTTCTATGTGAAAGCAATGTGGAACTTAGAATTAGAAATACTAAGAGCAACTCCAGCAGGGCCCCTACTTGAGCCCTCAAACCTCATATTTGAGGGCTTGAGGTAAAAATAGAGGTCCAGCAGGGCCCCTACTAGAGCCCTCAAATTTGAGGAGCCCCTCAAATCACCCTCCCACCCCTCATTCCTAGGGGCTCCCCCTCCACCCCTCATTTTCCTGTTTTTTTCCCGCTCGTGAAACTTCCCCCGCCTCCACCCCAAAATTCCCCGCCTCCCCCCAAAATTTCCCCGCCCCCTGTCGATTCCCCCGCCCGCCGCCCGCTCGCCCCCCGCCTCGCCCGTCACCTCCGCTCTCCGCCGCCTCCGCTCTCCGTCGCCTCCGCCCCCCAAAATCCGCCGCCTCCCCCCCCCAAAATCCCCCGCGCCCCTCCCCCCAAAATCCGACGCCTCCGCCGACGCCTCGCCCGACGCCGTCGCCCGACGCCTCCGCCCAACGCCGTCGCCTTGCCCGTCGTCGTCGCCGTCGCCCGACGCCTCCGCCCGTCGCCTCGCCCGACGCCGTCGCCCGACGCCTCCGCCCGTCGCCTCGCCCGACGCCGTCGCCCGACGCCTCCGCCCGTCGCCTCCGCCCGACGCCTTCGCCCAACGCCGTCACCTTCGCCCGACGTCTCCGCCCGACGCCTCCGACCGGATTTAGGAGTGGGTCCCATGTGTCAGTGTGTTGTGGGATGAATTTGAGGGCTTAGATTTGAGGGGTGCTGTTGGAGTAGATGCAAAAAAAGGGCCCTCAAAAGTAGGGAGAGCCCTCAAATGAAAAGTAGGGGCCCTGTGTTGAGGGCTACTGCTGGAGTTGCTCTAAGCAGCTACTCCAAGTAAACACAGGGAGCTCTTGATTCCTTATAGCACTGTAATGTGAACTTATATGCTAAAACAAGGGGCAAGATCATGGGATCACCTCTACTGATGAACATCAATGAACAGTAATTTTTTTATAGGATTTAGAAATTTTCATTAGGGTCCCATGACCCCAATGCTCATGTGTTGGATCCGTCCTTGATGAAACATACTGCAGATTTATTGTATAATCCAAGCCTAAATCAGAAAACTATAAATGCTTCGAACATCAGAAATTCCGAACTGTTCATGAAGGTCGCAGGCATGTGAACCATGAAAGTATTGTGAGAACATGGGATGATTTCAATTTTAGTATAGAGTACTAGTTTCTCGCTGCTCCATGCTCTCAAGTCTTAAAATTTTAACAGAAATGTAGAAATGTCCCTGAATGCTAGACGTCTCAATGTTCGGAGTGTTGTTGCGCAGTTCACATCTACCCGATCATGTTGTCAAAATTGATTTCCTAACTTTAGATCATCTTATCTTTAGTATGAACAAATCATACTACAGGTCGGCCGTGGAGGCAGAAGGGGGTGCGGCGGCGCCGGTGTGGGAGGGGAAGAACTGGGGTGAGCATAGGCTACAGGAGGGCTAGGGGGTGCTTACCACGCTGTCCGTGTAGTCGGAGAAGCACCGAGGAGGGCTGGCGACGTTGGCATATGGTGGTGCGGGGTGGCTTCCGGCGGCGACGAGCTGGGGTGAGGGAGGAGCTTCGGCAATGATTGGGGAAGTTCGAGGGAGGCATGTAGGTGGTGTCGGAGGGAGAAATTGGCGGGGGAAGTGACAGAGGACAATCAGCAGCGGTGGAGGCGCCGTTGGCCAGTATGGCAAAAGATGGCCGGCGCGTTGAGCTGTGGAGCATGGTTTCCCAATTAAACTGGAAGGATTGACAGTGATGCTCAGGAGCACATTTTGACGTGAGTGGATTGGAGAGGGACGCACCAGGGTGCCGGAACGGCGAGGAGGCAACAGTGGTAGTCTCACGGGCATGGGGGCGCTTGGCCTAAGGAAGGGAGGAAGAGAAGCGGGAAAGGGATGAGCAATGGGGAAGGTCAGGAGCTCTAAAGTCGAGCCAAGGGGCTACTTATAGCCATGGATGGTTGTTGTAGAGGCCTTGTGGTCGACGACCGGGCAGCAGTGCGTGGTCTAGTGCTCGGCGAAGTGGGCGCGAGCGCCGATGGCAGTGCATGGCCATGGGACAAGAGAAGATAGGGGAAGGCTAGGGGAAGAGGACGCGCGGGCGGTTTGAGGCGGAGGCGAATCATGGTCAGCAGGGCATGGTGATGTGACGGAGATGGTGTGCTGTGCGTGGAGCAGTCAGCGGAAAGACCGGGCCGCAAGTGGGCATGGCAGGCGTTGGCGTGCGAGGGGATGGCTCGGCGTAGGGTGATGCCACAGGGTCGTGCGGTGCAGGCGCAAGTGGCGCACAACCAGGAGCAAAGGGAGGCATGGCGCCGTGCAGTAGTAGGTAGGGTGGCGTGGTGCCGGACCACAGTAGGGCAGAGCAGGGTAAGAGGCGATGCTGCGAGGTGATGGCTGACAAGATGATTGGCTCAGGGAGTGGGCGAAGTGATGTGCTGAGCGTGAGCATAGGATGTGGTGTGCTCATGATGTGGGGACGCATGGCTTGTCAGGCTGGAGACAGAGAGGGAGAAAGGAGGAAGGATGAATTGACCTTTTACTGAGACCTATAAATCCAAGAGTTGTATTTGCATTTAAATTTGAATTTGAACTCTCGACTCAATTATTTAGATGGGGAATTTTTAATATTTCCATTTGCTTTTGTTTTTACTTGTTTGATTTTAGATTTTATTTGCATTATTTGATTTTCTTGGAAATTCATTTCTAATATACAGATTTTGTGATTTGAATTTTTAAGTCAAATTTGGATTTCCTACTAAATCTTGGTTTAATTATTTGGACTCAAAGTTTAATATTCCCTTGCATTTGCTTTTGTTTATTGATTTCAAACTGTAATAATTTATTCAACTAATTACCTCTCTCCATTTTATAAACCATGTTTTCATTTAATAAATTAAATTTGAATTAAGTCCTTAGGGTTTGAACTCACCTCTCATTATTTAAAATTTCAGGTTACACTTTCCTTCCTCAAATTTTTAGTTAATTTGAGGTTTAGTAGTAGTGACTTAAATTTGAATTTCAGTTTTTTATATTTACAATTACTTGCCTTAATTTATACCGTGTATTTTGTTGTTATGAGTATTACTTGCATTTGGGAATTATCCCCAGTTATTAACTTGCATTGCACGAAATTGGAAAATCCCAAATAAAATTATAGAAGAAATTCAAATGCCAACCAAATGTTGCAAAAAGTTTTTTTTGGAATCTCCCTCATTTTCGAACATCCGAATTTCAAGATGTTACATTAATCGTCGGTGATATATCCCCCACCACTCCCCTCTCTTCCTTGATGATTAGTTCTTATGATGATTGATAGATAGCTAGGGTTTCGGCTCTTATTGAAATTCATGTTTTATTGTAGAATTTGCTGATGTACCGCACATGGTTGCTAACAGATTAGGTGCATACGACCATACCTTACGACCATGGCTCATGACCACAGTTTACGACTACGACATATGACCATGGCATATGAGCACGGCTTACGACCACGCCAGTGGTGTCCTTCCCGGCAGTCACTTTCGACCACGTCAACACCCAACCCAAATGTTCTTCTCTGTTGACCTCACTACCTGAATTATCTCTACTATGTCGATTCTACTGCTATATCATCAGATTAGCTATGCTTGGCATGAATCATGCACATTTTTAATCACCTTAATCATACGTGTCATTTGATACCACGATGTCGAATGACAGGGGCGGGCATGGTCAATACAAGAGCAACGTTGTCAATGGTCCTATAGACCGACAAGACTATGGATCATGCCAATGTTCATATCTACATCTGCCATTCATCATATGTATGAAGAACATGAAGCAAAGACTGAAGACAACGACCAATACGTAGCTTAATTGGAGGTATTCTGTGAGCTTACCCTACGGATGTAATTAACTGGAAGCTTTTTGAGGCCCCTGGGACTAAGGGCCTGTTTGGGAGAGCTCCACCAGCTTTAGATTCACGAAAAACAGCTCCACTCCACGAAATTTTACCCAAACGCTCCAGCTCCGCGAAATCTGGATCCACCAAAATCCTGGATCTGAGGGCCAAATCCATGGATTTCATGGAGCTCCTCAAGGGGTGCTCCACCGTAGAGTTGGGTGGTAATTACCCACCAATGCTATTGGTTACACACCCCATCCCACCAAAAGTGGACATTCCCACCAAAACCTCAATTTCGTGGATCTAGAGCTGCTGTACAAGCCAAACACTCCATGGTGGGATCCCAGATCCAGGTGGAGCTGCTACTCCATATCTACGTTTTCAGTGATGGAGCTCTCCCAAACAGGCCCTAAGAGACCACATTGCTTATGTCAGATCTGTTATGCAAAGCAGGTCATGGAGTACACTCATATAAAGGGAACTCATAATTTTGTTATTCTCAAATGAATGAATAAAATATATATTTTCCTATCTTTTCTAGTGTTTATTTATTTTTGTGTATTTAGTACGCTGGTACGCTCGCTCCTTATACCCATGGCAAGAAATCTTAGAGCGATTTCTAGCGTCAAACAGCTTCCTTCCCATTTTTTCTTCAAAAAATACATAATGTAACCAGCGATCTTAACCTCAGAGTAAGTCTACTTGACAGAATGGAACTAAATTATCACTTATCAGAAATGGTTGGCGAAAACATGAATGAATTTAGGCTCTCGCATAAAAAAATGCAGTGAGGACCTTTCGTAGATTGATCATTCATGGTGCAAAACAGAACTAAATCATTGGCTCCACCAATACTGAAATACGACTGATTATATTCAGGTCAGACTGAACAGATTTTCCATTGGCATGATGTCATACAACTATCCATAACCATCAATATCTTTTTCTTTTCACTTCATTTTTCGAACATACTAGGCAACAACATCAAATTAACAAGATTGCAGCCGGTAGGAGAAAACGTGTACCTAAATCAAGGGTAAAGCCAGGTAGGAGAGGAGCAGTTCGACTGAAACTCGCATGGAAAGCCCTGAAAACCGTGAGCAATATTGCGCCTCGAGTACCTGCCAATGTCACTACAAGGATAATTCCTCCCATACGACAGCACCAATGATATGTCGAAGCTTGTATCATCCAAGAAGTAGATGCCCTCTTTGAATCCATCGAACTGAGACGCCTCGAAGGCTCTGGAGCAGCCTCGCGCGAGGAAGAGAACGCGGCCTTCCAAGCCATCGAGCTCCACCCAGGAAGCCACATGTTGGCCGTCGGGAAGAACCTCCACTGCCATTTCGAAGACATCGAAGCTGCGCGTCCGGTGCGCCATGACCTCGCCCGCGCTGCTGCCGTGTTCAGCGTAGGCTATACGGGGGCAGTACCGCGCAACCATCAGCAACTTTCCGCGGGACTCCACCAGGTAGCGGCTCAAGAACGGGGGCGTGCAGGGCCGCCTCCGCATCCGGTAGTACCTTCGTGTCATGTTGAGGGCGGCGGAGCGGCGGGCGTCTTCCTGCTTGAACACAGTGATAGCCTCGTCGTTCGTGATAGCATGGAAGCCTTGCAGTACCTCGCCCTCGTAGTACAGGATGTCATGGAGCCCGTGGATCGTCCCGAAGATCAGCCAGTGGCGGTCCAGCCCCGGCCGCAAGAATGCGACGTTGGACGTGCCGCAGACGAGGGCGGCGGCGAGGCAGGTCTGCGAGGTCGGCGCGGCTGATAGGGCAACCGCGCGGACGATGACGCAGCTCTCGTAGCCCCCGAGTGGCACGCTGATCCTGTCGGGGAGGGGGACCCACGCGCCGGAGAAGAGGTTGAAGAGAGCGTACCCGCGCCAGCCGTCGGCGGCGAGGGTGAGCCAGCCGCCTTCGTGGGAGCCGCAGAGGCGCGCGGCCCGGACGCCGTCCGGGAGGGAGATTCGGTTGGTGGCCCCGGCGAGGAGGCTGACGAAGGAGGGCGCGTCGGCGGACGGGAGGAGGAGCCACGGGAGCTGCGGAAGCGGGCCGAGGGCCCGCGCGGCGGAGCGCCAGGAGCGGCAGACCGCGGCGAAGTATACGCGGTTGGCGAGGCAGCGCAGGTGAAGGAGTACGAGGCCGAGCAGCTCCGTCGGGAGGTCCGACCACGACGGCGTCATCGGGGGGACCAAGAAGGGGGAGGGGGAATCGAGGCTGAGAGAAGGCTTTTTTTGTTTGTTTTTTTGAGACGGCTGAGAGAAGACTTTGCTGTGATAGCCTGATAGGGGAATACTCGGTTCCACTTGCTCAGGATTATCCGTGAGTCAGACGGCACAAATCTGCCGCCCTGTCGTGTTGATCCAAAAAGAAAAAGGTGGATTTTTTAACTGTGGTTTATAGTTTTTATTTAAAATTTTTGAATTATAGCTGTTCGTATGAGAGAGTACGGAAAGAAAGATAATCATTTACGATTTTAGTCGATATAAGTGAAATAAAAATAATATTTATTACAATCAACTTTTAAAAAATTATTTCGTCCGTATAAAACCAAACTATAAATAAAAAAAAACTCAGCCTAAATCTTTCGGCTTCTTCATTCCGAGTGTTGGGCCTTTTGTGGGATACAGGCTACATCACGTCTCTGGCGGCCCATTTGCATGTTGTCCATGCATGGAAATGAAAATATTTAATCTTTGCTGAGCAACGATCAACCTTCGCCGGGAAATTTAACTATTTGCCACTCTTAAGAATATCATCTATTCAAATATCACCCTCTTTGTTGCAATTAATTTTTTGCCACTTTCGAGCCTACGTGGCGCCTAGTCACTGCCATGTCAGCGCCCGCGCCGCCGCCCGGCCTCCCTGCGCCCGCGCCTGCGCCTCCGTCCCCGCTCGCCGCGCGCTCAGCGAAATCTTGCGGTAGGCGAGCGGGGAGGCGCGGGCGGTGGCGCGGGGAGGCCGGGCGGCGGCGCGGGGAGGCGCGGGCGCGGGCGAGCGGGGACGGAGGCGCAGGCGCGAGCGCGGGGAGGCCGGGCGGCGGCGCGGGCGGTGGCGCGGGGAGGCCGGGCGGCGCAGGCGCGGGCGCGGGGAGGCCAGGCGGCGGCGCGGGCGCGGGGAGGCCGGGCGGCGGCGCAGGCGCTGACATGGCAGTGACTAGGCGCCACGTAGGCTCGAAAGTGGCAAAAAAATTAATTGCAACGAAGAGGGTGGCATTTGAATAGGTGGTATTCTTAAGAGTGGTAAATAGTTAAATTTCCTACCTTCGCCAACAGTTTGACAACACGTCGCGTGCATGCAGCAGCCTCAAAAGGCTTCATAATTGCATATAGGACCTTATGCTCGGTAGAGAAACGAACCGCCGATATGGAGAAGAAAGTGTTAATCCAAACAAGACAATAGGTTATTCGCGAGTTGCGACAGCTCTAACACACACCTCCAAATGTGTGTATATGTGTGATATATTGACACCTTAATACGCATATGACAGCGAAAATAACAAAAATTGTGCCTCCAACTATATATACAAATACACATGGAAACTACAAAGCAATTTAACCTGAAGTATCTCCCATGCAGAAGAATGCACCTTGAAAGTACTTCCTCTTCTTTCTTAGGACAAGTGATAAACCACCTAGGTGTCTAAGCAGTACCTAAATCAGTATTTGTTGATGTGCTTTAAGATTCACGAAGTTTGACTTAGGTATCTTCACATACCCTAAAAAGTGCATTTGAGATATCAAATTCCAAAAAAATTAAATTCATCTTCAATTTAACTAGTTTGAGCTAGTTTTATGGTATATAATCACTCTAGATTAATTAAATTCAAAAGCAATTCACATTAGTTTGACCTAAGTTCAAACCTCACTTGCCATAATTACGTCAAAGGTATATAACCTTTCATACCCAAACTTCGAATTTCATGTTGATCATACATGTGTATCGGACAGTTCATAGTTTAGGTGCCTAGGCACCTAGGTGCAGTATTTTCCCTAGGTATCGTGTGCGAAATTTTTTGCAATTTTTCATATGTTGAGTTTAACTTGTTTAGTAACTAGTTCAGATGAGTTTGAACTAAAATTCCAACTATAGTTGCTTTTTTTTATGATAGTTTGAATGTAGGTATGTGCTGATTATATATAAAAGTCAGCAAAGCATGTGATAAACTATCGATGGAAAACTTTGAATTTGAGCATATTTTTTCAAAGGTACATATTTCATGTGGATTGTTGTAGATGGGTATATACCCTAAAACTGAAAATTTTAAAAATATACCCAAAACTGAGTTGAATTTGTGCATTTGAAATCATAGTGCCTGGATATCATGGTGCTCCAATTCAGTTGCCATTCCAGCTCTCTGGTTGGACCACGTCACCCTTTAATGCTGAAACGTCCAATCTAGTGTGGGATGGATGCATGCCGTTAGATCGCTTGGGGGAGGAAAGAGAGTAGAGCATGCACTTATCAATTGATCGGGCTTGGCAACTGAATCAGGCCTGGATCACACTTAGATTGGGTGAGGCTGGTGACTGCGGCTAGACAAGGTCATGGGTGAGGCAGTGGCCAAAGGCCACGGGTGAGGACGACGACCAACGGCGGTGGCAGGATGAATCCAAGCGAGGCTGACATCGGCAGCAGCCGAAGGACAGGACGACGGGCGAGGCAACGGCCAGATCTAGGCGACAAGATGTTTGTGCCCGTTGGATTCGGGTAAGGCAAGGTCAACAGCTGTCGAATCCGATCGAGGCGATAGCTCACGACACGAGGAGTGAAGGTGTGGAATGCGGCAGCGACCGATGGGGTGGAAGGCAGCTTGGGAGGTGCGATAAGAGGTGGCTGAAGAATCTAGGCCCACCATTATTAGTTAATGATGAGTTTTGGTAATTAATGACAATCATTTTGTGAGACTAATATTTTTCGTGAGTTGGTAAAACATATTATATCTTGTGATGATGAAGACTTTAGATGGCTTTATGTGTTGATTGTCATCAAGTCAGACAATGAATGGCGTGTGTTGATGATCAAGTCAAGAACTCGGACTTGGAGTGAAGATGTTTGTCATCAATCTACAAGTGAATACGCAAGGCAAAGGTATAACTAGCATAGGTTAAGGATATGCTGCTAGTCTTTTACCAGTCTTGTTATTTGGTTGGTAGATCAGATTGCTAGTATAAATTGTCGTACTATTAAGAGAGATCTTAGCTATTAGTTTGAGTGTATTATGTGTTAATAGCTCATTATGCTTACTCTAGCTCTCCTTGGCATGACATTGGTATTTACGAATATGTTTTACAAATAGTTGAGGGTTATGCATAGTTTTTGTCGCATGTGACTTTAGTTTATGAATGTGTTTTGAAAATAGTTTGAGTCCATGTCTCTAAACCTTGTATCATGATTCTAAAGTGGGTGAATATGTTTTGCAACATGTTGTGGATCATGCTTTAACTCTTGTTTGCATGATACTATAATTTGCAATGTGTTGGTCATTTTTTATTTTTGCAAACCAGTTACACTGCCATGTGTTGGTCGGTCTGACTGGCTAGCGGTCTAACCGGCTCGATACCAGCAGTAGACCGGCCTAAGCGGTCTGACCAAACTTTTGTAGCCGGTTGTTTTTCCTAGAGAGCATTTTTGCTGAGTTTGCAAAGTGGTCTGACTGACCAAAGAGTAGTCTAACTATTGGCGATCTGATCGGTCCATCTGTGGGCGGCCTCTGTAATGGATATTTTTCTAGCCATTGCAGGGCAAGCTGATCTGATTGGCCATGTGTTGGTGGTCAGACCGGTTTTAGCATTTTTTTTGTGAAAACTTGTTTCAATGGCTAGTTTCTTGGTATGGGGTATAAATACCCCCATTGTGGCTAGTTGGCAAGGTTGTTTAAGCACTCCATCTTCTTGAGCTAAGAGCAAGCCCTCTCATTTGTTTTATGCATGTGTTACACCTAGTGAGCTTGGAGAGGTAAATCCTTGTACATGTCTTGCACTTGGCGGTGGATTGTGTATCCATCAAGCTTTGACACTTGATTTATTCAAGTGAGTATCTCTAACTTGTTACTTGATGTTTGCCAACACCTAGATGGTTTGGAGGAGTTGGGCCGGTGATCTTCTCAAAGGAGATTGTGAGAAAGCCTAGCCGCCACCAGTGCCGTGAGCAGGCTGCCATCAATGGTGAACTCGTGCCTGGTGGAGACCAGCCTCGCAAAGGGCAACAAGCCCATAGCCTGCAGGGTTGGGACATAGCGCTCGTCCAGCGCCCACGGATCCCCCCAGCTTGAACGGCGAAGGGTCAGCCGCATCACTCGTCATCCATGCGTGGCAACGGTGTTTCTCATCGTACAAGTGTTCCAGAAGCTCTGGTAAAGCCATACCTACCAATACATAGAACAGACAAAATATTAGTGCTAATATTAATAATGACAGTAAAACTTACTTTATAATATAAACTACATTAATTATGACTAACTAAATAACAGTAATTATGACTATGACTATAGGAATAATGTCAAAAGCATGCTATAAAAGATACCTGTCTTTCGGAATAAGTAATCAGCACTGCCGCGTCCTTAATGACTTATGCACTGCTTTTTCCAAATAATTAGCTACGCACTATTAATTTTGAGAGTACCTTGCAACAAATGGGACAGACAAAATATTAGTGTGAAAATTGATAATGATAGCAACATACTACAAGTTAGTGATTACATGCATGCGTGTAACTACATAGGAATACTTCACTACTTACAGATAATTTGATTACTCATCTGAAAAAAGTGACGAGCCATTCAATACTATTATCCTTAGCACTAACTCATTACTTACCCCGAACTAATAAATTATGGATACCGTATGTACACAAAAATAGTACAAACTATGTCTAAATTACTACAATATACTTACTTCGTAATATAAACTATATTAATCAAGACTAACTAAATAACATTAATTGACTACGATTTGAGAGTAACGTCGAAAGCATATGATCAAAAATTACCCACTTTTCCAGACGAGAAATCAGCACTGCTAATTTTGAGCTACGCACTACCTTCACGGACTAATGAGCTATGCACTCCCAATTTTCAGCGATGGCCGCAACATTCACCTTTTGCGATAAGCGACTGGGATGAGCAACAACGAACTGCCAGAGGTTCATATTTATGGCCAAGCGAAAGGTGAACCCGGTGCACTCACCCATACATTGAGGACCTATTATCATGAGCAGCGCTTCGGGTGAGGGGAGACGACATCGTAACACTGACAAATGTGCAAACGAGGAGCGGATGAAGGGGACGACACAGAAATAATGACATTAGTGCGAACAAGAGAGCGCGCGATGGGGGCACATACACAGAGAGTGACAATTATGCAAATTAGATAGCAGCAAATAATATATAACATGATTGGTTAACACATGCCACTTCAAATAGATGCGTGACGATTATTAAATTCATGATTAATTTAACCTAAATAAACATGGTAAATTTGGACCACATAAAATTTTCAAAAAATTACACAATAACTATTATTGTATCAGAAGGTTTCACATAAAATTTTATAATTTTTGGAGCTCATTTACTATATGTAAAAACTCATAAAATATTAAAATTGTATGGATTTTTGAGCTAAATTCGCAAAGGATAAAATTAACCAAAAATTACATTGCAAGGTACGTTATATTGGGAGGCTGTATATAAATTTTTGTAATTGTTTCAGCTCATTTGATATATTTAAAAATTCAAACAAACATTAAATAAAACAATTAGGGCAGGTAATTAAGCTAGCTAATTAGCTGGCCTAATTTATCTGTCGTCCCCTCATTGGATGGTAGGCAAGCCTGCCATCCCCCACCGGGTAGCAGGCTGCCTGCCGTCTGGTGAGGGGGCGGCAGCACCGCGTGTCGGCTCGCGGGCGCTGTCGCCCGCCTACCAGACGACAGAAACGACATTTTTGTCAATACCGCCGGGCATACGGCTATTTTTATAAATACGATGTGAAATAGTATCAAAAGTGGCTTTAACTCCTACTAGTGTGGTATGTATGATCCTACACGCAATTCAATTCTGTGGCTGGTGCCTGCATGTGAGAATCGGGGTGTGTCAACCCTAATGCTGAACAACTTTGTTGAGGGGTCAAACGAACCCTAGAATACTACTACATCCCTAACGACACATATACACTACTATACCCCTAAGATTGCCGTCGACAGTTTTGTTCCTACAGTCGATCTTGGAGCCAACCCGATGATTTGCCAGCGCCACGAAACCCGCGGTTCCAAAAGAGTTCGGCGCCTACACCTGCTGGTAACTGAGCGGCGGCCGCAGGCGTTGTGACGGACGACGGCTGCGAGCCCGTGAATATCGTGTGGCCGTTTGGAGTCGCGGGCGTTCTGTTCTGAACCTCGTTCGTGGGTTGCCAATTGGGACGCTGTCTGGCCTGACGCGCGGGAGGCTGTTGCGATTTACTATATTTCTTGCAGTTTACTGCACTGCAATTCTCAACCTGTGTCTATCCTTAGAGCAATTCCAGCAGGGCCCCTACTTGAGCCCTCATCCTACTTTTGAGTGCCGAGGGGCAAAAAAACTCACTCCAGCAGGGCCCCTACTTGAGCCCTCAAAAGTAGGGGCTCCCTCCAGACCCCCCAGGAGGGAGCCCCTACTTTTGAGGGCTCAAGTAGGGGCCCTGGTGGAGTGAGTTTTTTGCCCCTCGGCCCTCAAAAGTAGGATGAGGATGAGTCCTATGTGTCATCCCCTCTAAGAATAAATTTGAGGGTCCTGTTTTGAGGGGTTCTGCTGGAGTGTATTTCAAAAAACAGAACCCTCAAAAGTAGGGAGAGCCTTTAAATAAAAAATAGAGGCTCTGTTTTGAGAGCTACTGCTGGAGTTGCTCTTATCTTCTAAATCCCAAGAACCGTCATTGACACCACCCCTAGATTTGGATTCTCGATTCGTATTTCACTATCCCTGTTGTTCCTACGTAGTTTTTCCTACTCAAATAGGAGCACGATGTCGAACTCATATTACCCTGCTCTCAACAGAGCATGTCTCCGCAAGCCAAAGAAGTTGAAATCTCATGGCACGAACTAGATGCGCAGGCGTGCTACTTACAATCCTGTGACGAGAAGAACACATACACATCGACATCGTGGCCGGGTGGAACGCAGAGAGGTGGCTACTTTGCTGCCTGGTTATGCAGTTGATCCAAAGTAATATGGCAATTAACTCAAGGATAAAAGATAGCCCTGGATATGTAAGCACCAAAGCAGTAGCAACTAAGTCATCCACCAAAGCAGTAGGTGTCGAGGAAACTCAGAACATGGATTCGTAACTAACTTCATGTACAGATGACAAGCAAAGCATTCTGCTTACAGATTGCTGCTACTCTTGGATGCATTATGTGTAACTCTATGTTTGTAGATAATTAATGTAATCAGCACTGCTGAAGTGCTGAGAAGCTATCCATTCGGTTGTGTAAATAGGAAGCAATTCGCTATGCACATCAGCACATGCTTGCTCATCAGCAAATAGAATCTATACACATCATGTTTTTGCCAAGAAGGAAATCCAGACAATTATACATCACTACAACCTTGAATTGTTGACCTCACAAAAGATATGTTATTAACCCTTCACTGAAGGCCTAAGTTGAAGAGTTCATGATAACTGTACGATGTAATCACTGACCTAGCCTGACAGTAGGAATACTTGTTTGAAGGACATCTAATCATAAAATGCTGAGCAAATTTCAATGCATTGAGTTTCATATCCATTCAGCACAAGCATGCACTTTCCACTTATTAATCATGCATGTTAGGGAAAGAACTAAATACAAACTTGGCTGTATCAGAAAAGAGAGATGACAGCTGCAGGGTCGGTTTATGACTAGAAGCTGGTATAGGATTGAAATGGTTGCGTGCTACCCAACTTTGCAAACATGAAGCAATCGATTATCATGTCTTTGCATGAGCAAGTACAATAGAGCAAGTCCTTCATAACTCATACAGATATGAGCCTGTCCAACAGGACCAACGTTGAAATGGAAGTATGGAACAGCACTCATTCTTAAAATGTAATAAGCAAGACATTTTAGATCAGCATGGGCCAGCAAGAATGCCACATGGGAACAATGGACCAGGATGTAAAAGGTGTTGCAAAGCAAGAAGCCGAGTGGAGACTTTGCGTGGAACGAAGTGCATGTAAAATCGTGGGACTGTGCCAAAGGAAGAAAAATAAAAAGAATGGAGCAGCTGAACTGAAGTGCTCATATCAGGGAGTAAGTCTTTTACTGGTTGCTGATTGTTCTGTTGCCTCCCATTACTGTTTTGATTAGAAAAAAAGTAAGGGGAACAGAATGTAATCACTGATCTTGGCTTCCGAGAAGGTCAACTTCATAGAAAAGAGCTGGACCAATTAATCAGAAAAAACTTCACAATTAATCCCTGTATCCATTGCAATCATCAGTGCAATGCCTTTCGTAAGTGATTCATGTCAAGGAACAGTAGTGATTCATGTCAAGAGACAGAACCAAATCAAATTTGGCTAAGTATGGCATATATATTCAGGTGACGAAAAACAGATATTCATTGATGTTTGCAACACGCCATACATTTGTTCATACCGATCAACTTTCTTTTTATTTTTTCCCCCTTAAAATTTTATCATAACTGCAGAAAAGTGCAGGGTACTAGCCAGAGACTTATTAAAGGCCCCAAAGTATATATCGATTCAGGGGACAAACCAGATTGGAGGAGAGCACTCTGAAGTAAATTCACGCGGAAAGCGCCGAGTTCGATCCCTAATCTTGAGCGTTTTGTACATGCCCAAGTCAGTGCTGGAGAACTTACTCCCATTGTTCAACACCAAGGATATGTCGAAGCTAACATCGTCCAAGTAATAGATGCTACCCTCCTGGAGGTTGCTGAACTGAGACACCTCAAAGGCCCTAGAGCAGCCTCTACCAAGGAAGAGCACCCGGCCAGGCAGCTTGTGGAGCTCCACCCAGGAAACTTCAGAGCCGCCATGGGGCGCAATCTCATGCTTCATCAAAAAGATTCTGAACATTCGCGTGCGCCGCCCCGCGGGGCGTCGGGCAGAGTAGTGCCGCAGCGCCATTAGCAACTTCCCGCGGGACTCCACGAGGTAACGGGTCACGGCGAACGTCGAGGGCAAGAACTGATCGGGCACGTAATCCACGCGCCTCTGGACCTGGTAGGAGCTGAAGGACATCTCCAGCGGGGCGTCCCGGGCGCCGCCGGGCGTGTACACGTGGACATCCTCTTTGTCCGTGAGGACGTGGAAGCCTTGCTTCACCTCGTTCCTGTGATAGATGATGTCCTGGAGCGGGTCGACATCACGCCGGCACGCGCGCCAGTGCCCGTCCATCCCCGGCCGCCAGAAGGCGATGTTGGAGGCGCTGGAGACGTGTGCGGCAGCGAGGCAGCTCTCCGAGGTGGGCGCGGCCGAGAAGGTGACGGTGCGGATGACCATACGGTGCTCACAGACGGTGGTGGTCTGGAGATCGTGATTATCGGGGAGGTTGAGCCTGAGCCTGTCGGGGAGGGGAACCCTCGCGCCGGAGAGGAGGTTCACGGCCGCGTACCCTCGAAACGGGTCGCCCGCGACGGCGACCCAGCCGCCGTCGTGGGAGCCGCAGAAGCGCGCGCCTCGGACTCCCTCCGGGAGGTAGAGGCGGCGGGTTGCGCCGGAGTAGAGGCTGAAGAAGGAGGACGCGTCGAGGGACGGGAGGAGGAGCCACGGGAGCTGGCGCGGCGGGGCGTCGACGGCCCGCGCGGCGGAGCGCCACGCGCGGCAGACGGCGGCGAAGTAGACACGGTCGGCGACGCAGCTCAGGTGGAGGAGGACGATGCAGAGGAGCTCGGGTGGGAGGCCGTCCGACCACGGGCGGCGAGATCTACGGCTACGAGCCATGGAGGGGGATTTGGGCGAAACCACGAGGAATCGCTTCGATTTGGGCGTAGCCTTCCCTTAGGAACTCGGAAGTCGGAAGCCTCGCAATCGGGAGGGTTTTTGAGCCTCTACTGACTGGTGGAACCCAACTGGAAGCCACTACTACAATATCTCCAATGCGCCACATGGCGATGCCAGCGCTAGCGGCGTGTCCTACGTATGCCACGTGTAAAAGAGTAGCTAATTTTCTATAGTTTTTGAAATGATACGGTTTACTGTATTCGCATGTTTAGATTAATAGTTATGAATTATTAAATCTATTATCCAGAAGATGATAAGATAGTTTTTTGGGTTAAAAGCGGATGGTTAAATTGTTTAATTAGGAATTGTGACTAACTAAGAAATTGTAGGGACTTTTGTGTAAATTTCAGAACTGATCTGGTTTGCCATGATAAGACTTGGGAGTCAAAAATTATGCTTTTTTAGTACTGGGATAACACGGGTGTCTATTTGGTAAAGGAAAATATTGCAGATTTGGGAAGCGTGTAGGAGCATTGTTATTTAATTGTTATTCTTATACAGTTGTAGCTTGTTTTCAGATTGGATATTTACTGTAGAAGGAGTAGCTTCGGGTGTGTTGTCATCTTCGAACCATCTCGTTCATCACAACTAGAAAAAGACAAGTGCATGGTAGAATGATATCCGAGTGTTTGAACTTGTTGTTATGTTTAAATAAATATTTGCCATGATGATTCACATGAATTTACTTGTTCTTATAATGCTCACATGTTTATGGTAGAATGATAATGATGCTTATGGCTAAAATGATGATATTATCTATTGGTTAATACTGAAAATTAACTAATAAAAAATAATCATTGAATTACATGTTGATCATTCATGTTGTAAAGAGGTGACCTATGTGGCCCTCTAGAGCCTACTATGTATGTGCAACCTATGAAAGTGGATAGAGAAAGACTTAATTTAGTAGGCACTCTATGGAAGTGAAGATAAGGTCTAATATGAAAAAAGAACGGGTTTGAGTTCCCCGCATGAAAAAGGGCGGGCTTGAACGGACATCGATGGGTATTGAGAGATCATGTGGAGGTATCCCCATGTTGGTGATGAGTAATTGACGGTTGTATTAGTGAGTTTGAGTTTGTTTTGGGTATTCTAGGGTTGAATACCTCTACTTGTGCTAATATTGATTATGCTGTTTCGTGCGGTGCTATGTGACGGTTTGCTTGTCTGTATGACTGTAGGACTTCGGAGCTAGGTCATGGTGAGGCAAGGAGGACCGGGACTAGGCACAGGAGGTGTTGAGGTCCAGACGGTCGGTGATGCCGAAGATGATCGAGGCTGGTGAGGTGGTTGCGAGTCGGGAGACGAGGAACCGGAGCTGGAGCTACCGGTGACGAACACGACGGGCGACGACGAGAGAACCGGGACTAGGCTCAGGGAGGAGTCGAAGGTCCAGACGGTTGGAGGTCGGTTGCGGTCGTGCGCGGCGGAACAGACCAGGACTAGACTCAGGTGGAGTCAGAGGTCTTGGTCGGTGTCGGGTGGACACGACGGGCAGCAGCGAGTGGATCGGGACTAGGCTCAGGGAGGAGTCGGAGGTCCAGACGGTCAGGATGTCGGGTGCAGTCGTGTGCAGCGAAGCGGACCGGACTAGACTCAGGGAGGAGTCGAGGTCCAGATGGTCAAAGTACCAGATGCGGGAAGCTTCCGGGAAGGCGCTTGAGGGCAAATTGGAGATTTGACTCAAGTTTGGAGGTGGAAGGCTGATTTCCTTCCATTTGGTTTGACTCCTTGACTTTTTGCCTCATAGGGTTGTGAGGTGATGGAGTGGAGGTAGTATGCCACTTCTTGAATTTCCTTTTAGGTGTGAGTGCTAGCTGTTAAAAGGAGATAGCAAGAAGTGGGTGGACATGCATTCTAGTAGAGAGAGTGAGTTCTAGAGTGTGCTTCCAGTGTGTCCTGCGTGACTGTCTTCTCTAGATAGCAAGAAGTGGGTGGACATGTATGTTCTCACTTTCAACTGCGTATGGGGCAGTAGTGTGAGATGGCATGAACTCTTGTAATCATTCCTCTCTTTGTATCTATCTGAGAAGCTTTTTATTTGAGATGGACCAATTTCTGTCTCTTTGTGTTTCTCTGTTGGTTTCTTGAGGTTCTTGATTGATTCTTGTAAAGAAGCTGCAAAATGAGATGCTCTGTGATGGGAGAATACTATAGACCACTTGGTCATTCCATTCCCAAGAGCAAATGGAGGATTCAATGATCTATTTCATTTTTCAGTGCTTCGCAATATTTCCTCTGTTTGGGATTTTTTAGGGTTTCATAGGCAGAGGATGTGTGAATCTTTTTATTTCCCTTCAAAAGATGGCTTGAGATTTATGTTTTCAAGTCTTGAGATCATTGCTTAGCTAATTTCAAAGTTTCATGGAGAGAAGATTCAAAATTAGCAAGCAATTTGGAAATTTGACTCACTCTCTAAAAGTTTTTCAGATTTCAGTTCAATTTCAGCATATGACCTCTCTGGATGCATTCTCTGGGATTATGAGGTTAGATTGGTATTTAGTTTGAAGTCTTGATCCCTTGGCCGAAGTAGAACAACTTCTCATCAAATTTCTCTGAAATCTGCTGCTTCAGTTTTTACTGTGCAAAGAGATTCAGTCGAACTACTCGCTGCCTGTTCTGCTCCCGGGGGCCGGTCTAATCGGAATATACATGGCGGTTGGACCGCTTGGTCAGTGGTGGTCAGACCGGTGTGGCCTGAGCGGTCTGACCGGCCCTCCAACAGCGGTTTGACCGGTTCCCCAAGGGCGGTCTGACCGGCCTCATATGGGCGGTCTGACTGGCCACATATGGGCAGTCTGACCGGCCCTTTTGAAGGGGTGGCTGCAGTTTTGTGTTTACTGCTGTGCTTTCTAGATTTTCTCTTTAATGCCTTGTTTCCTTCTTTCGCTGTTCTTCATGTCTTTCCAGTAAGCACATAACTTTCTTTTCATAGCTTCTAATAGCTATTGGTGAGAAACATGTTGTGGATACTTGAAGGGGCGATGTTTTAAAAGAGGCACCATTCACCCCCCTCTGTTGCCATATCCGATCCTACAGGTATATACTCCACTATATCGGTATAAACAAAAGAGAAGTTGTGACATGTGCATTGCATCCATAAAAGAGAAATGAGATAAGGAGACATATGCATGGAACTTGATAAGAATGAATATGTAAAAATGAGATAATGGTGAATGGATATGAATTGTCAATATGATGTCTACCTCGTTTATTATTCTGTTATGTATTTGTTGAGCCATGGACTCACTCTTGCTTTGTTGTTATTTTTAGGTGATCGTTGATGATAACATGCATGGGTGGAGAGTAGCATAAGAATATTATTGCACTTGCTAGTTCTTTCTTTCACTTAGTGATCACTATTTCATTGTTAGAAACAAATCTTGCTATCTATTAATTTTTTAGATGATTAATTAATTCCCTTTAGCACATCATGGTTCATATTGTCTCTACTTGTCCATTCTCTTTGGTTAAATTTATTATTGATTCAAATTATTGCTAATTGGTTCATATTATTGTCAATTTACCGATTCCCATGTTGCTGAAATTTCGATTCACTACTGTGATGTAAATTTATATTTGTAGCCTACCTGTTGGTAATATGTCATTAATGGTTTAAATTGGTAGGTTTAGTAGTTATGGGTGCTATTCTGGGCTTTTGTTAAACTGAGGTGTTACATTTCTACCCTTTGAGAGCGAACATGGTAACTTCTTCTTCTTTTTTACTTCTGCTTTAATATTATAATAGATTATACAGTATGCTCTGAACATGTAAATCTTTTACAAGTTGCCAATTGTTACATTGCCTCCTCTTGCTTTTTTTGTTAGGGAAATAAAGCAGGGAGCATAAAAAGAATTCATGAGTGGGATGTGTATCATTGCATTAAAGGAGTTAGTTTCACAACCATGTCCTAAGTACATCCTAGGCAAGAACTACATACATCAAGCTACATAACTAAACTATTGCACCTATTACAAAGAGTAGCGAACGGGTCTCTAGCCTAGTGGTTAGAGCGCTCTAGTAGCACCCCTCAGGTCCTGGGTTCGACTCCCGCTGGGAGCGAATTCAGACTGGGGGAAAAAATCCCCTCGCTTGCCCCATAAGCCAAAGCACAGGTCTAAAGGCTGGCCCAGGTCGTTGGTAGCGCCAGGTTGTTGGTCTAAGGATCACCCTGGATTGGTCGTTCTCACATGGGCTGATGCCGCTGTGTCAGGGTGGGGCAAGGGTTCGGGGATTTCTCGATCTGCGTGAGAAGATCTTCTTCTTAATTGATAAGCCCGGGGGGCTTCTCCCCCCCCCCCGCAGGTTGAGTTTTTATTACAAAGAGTAGCTAACAACCAATGGATAGCGAAGTTCTACCTGGAGTCCTTCCTTGAGAGGATGGAGCACTCCCTGTCGACTTACGTACAGGGAAAGATGACTGTTGTAGATACGAGGCGGAGTTCAACAACCTGGTCCACTTTGTGCTAGCCGTGGCTGGCGATGACCATGAGAAGGCTAAGAGGTTCCTTAGGGGAGTTAACTAGGAGTATCGCCATGTCTTGGGGGAACAAGCCCACGTGACATCATCTCTGTGGTTGATCAGACCATGGGTATGGAGTTTGAGAGAGAGCTCACTAGGGAGAGGTAGGTTACCGGTGGTTCCGTTCCTTCTAGGGGTTCTGATGGTGGTCAGAAGAGGATCTTTGGTGAAGGGCAGGGGCGGAGGGCCCGATAGGGCAAGATATGGCCCAAGCCATACCTTGATTTTTTTCTTCCCCCACTACCCCAGGCCCCAGTACCTCTTCGTCTGCTCCCACTCTCCGTCCGCGTCCGCCCCCTCTCGCACTCTCAGTCTCGCCGCCGCCTCTTCCTCCTCCGCCCCCACCGGCCACCGGCCTCCTCCTCCGCCCCCAAATCCGCCGCCTCCGACCCACCCAGACGCCGGCCTCCTCCTCCGCCCGCACCCGGTCGCCGGCCTCCTCCTCCGCCCTCCACCCGACCGCCTCCTCCGCCCGCACCCGGCTGTCGGCCTCCTCCTCCGCCCCCCACCCGGCCGCCTCCTCCGCCCCCAGATCTGCCTCCTCTGCCCGCACCCGGCCGCCGCCCTCCTCCTCCGCCCCCAAATCCGCCGCCTCCGATCCACCCAGCCGCCGGCCTCCTCCTCCGCCCGCACCCGGCCACCGCCCTCCTCCTCCGCCCCCCACCCGGCCTCCTCCTCCGCCCGCACCCGGCCGCCGGCCTCCTCCTCTGCCCCCCACCCGACCGCCTCCTCCCGTCCTCCGCCCGCACCCGGCCGTCGGCCTCCTCCTCCCGGACGTCGTCATGGTTGGAGGCGGGCGGGCGTAGCCGGCGGCGGGCGGGCGGGACTCGGGAGGCGGGCGGGCGGGCGGCGGGAGGCGGGCGGGCATCCCCAAAATCCCCGATCCCAGGCTCCCAGCCGCCGCCCTCGCCTCCTCCTTGCGGCCTCCGGCGCTGCCCTCGCCTCCTCCGGCTCCGCCTCCTCCTCGCGGCCTCCGCCGCCGCCCTCGCCTCCTCCGGCTCCCTGCATGGCTGCGCCGCCCCTCCCTGCGCTTGATCCAGCTGAGGTATGTGGTGCACTGGTGCTCATTCCTTTTTCCCTTTCTCCATATACTGTCTTGATGGTCTAATATTCATATTTGAATGCTAAATTTCCATGCCAATTTCTTGACCTAGTTACATGCTGAAAAAGCTGTTTTCTGAATGTGAGAAGTTGACTTTCTTGTGTATTGGGTTCTAAATCCTATTATTTATAGACATATTTGTGCAGCTGTGATTATTGTTGGCAATATAGTATATCCTTCACTGGCATTCTCTTTTTCTTGAGAAAGGGCACAACAGAGGTTTGCATTCGTGGGCGGCGGGAGGCGGGCGGCTGGCGGCCGGCGGGAGGCAGGCCGCCGCCACTCTCTGCTCTGCCTCTCGATCCGCCCCACCTCGTTTTTTTCCCGTCCTCCGCCACTGGTGAAGGGGTACCCTTCTTAGTAACCCATTCCCAAGAGGTTACAACGGGCCAGCGTCCTCCATCGTTGACTTGGCCCTTTCAGCAGAGGTTGCCTTCTTCGGCACTATGCCCTCCTTCAGCTTCTCAAGCAGTGCACCCTATTATGGAGAAAAGCCTGATGTGTTTCAAGTGCGGTGATGGACACTGCACTTCAGAGTGCTCCTGGTCAGGGAGTTGTCATCATTGTGGCCAAGCAGACCATAAGGTGGTGGTGTGCAAACAGAACCTCACTAGCATCATCAAGTGGGAGCCAGTACTTGTGGCATCTTTGGCTGCATCTTATCAAGGATCTGTTAAGATGCTAGCAGACGTAGCATTCTCTAGTTGGGTGCCTCTTGCAGCGCCTCCTACGGTGCCTCATGCCAGGTACTACTGGCAACCTGCACTGTCTGTTCTGCTTCAGATCGCTGCACATCCGACAGTCCTTGTGGCTCCACCACCGAGTGTCGAGGCTCCTGCCGCCTCGGTGCCACCTGGAGTCTATGCCATACCTACACCTGAGATAGTAGGCCATCCTAACATGGTGACAGGTATAGATATTACTTGTGGATTCTCGTGAGGCCTTTGTTCTTTTTTATTCTAGGGCTACCTACTCATTTGTATCACTAGAGTTTGCTAGGAGAGTGAACTTGGGCATGCAACAGATTTCTCAGTCAGTTTTCTGGGGGGTCTCATCGCTAGTTCCACAATTTGTCCTGGCTATACTGTTACCATTGATGATGAGGATTTCACTGCCAATTTGATGGTCATTTAGCTAGCAACTTTTGGTGTTATCCTTAGCATGGACTGGTTATTCAGTTATCGTGCCAAGATCTATTGCTTCTAGAAGACAATTACCTTGCAAGTTCTATTCAGAGAGGAGATAGTCTTTTAAGACAGTGCACTACTAGATTCTCTTTGTGTTGGCCAGCTTATTTCCTGGCCGACGGGCATCAATAATAGGGTTGATTTGGTCTCTTGCCACAAAACCGAGTTCTTTGTTGCGCATCGAGGAGATCCTAGCGGTGTGTGACTATCCATGTGTTCCTTGTAAAACTTCTAGGAATGCCTCCAAAGCAGAATGTAGAATTCTGGATTGATCTTATTCTGGTACTCGGGCTATTTCTTTGTCTCTGCACCATTTGGCTTGACCCTTCCAAGATAAGTTGAAGAAGCCATTAGATGATTTGCTATCTAAAGGGATGATCTGGTGTAGTGCGTCACCATGGGGAGCACCTGTCCTATTCACAGAGAAGATAGATGGGAGTTGGTATATATGTGTTGATTATCACGCTCTAATTTAGGTGACTTTCAAGAATAAGTATCCTTTGTTGTGTATTGATGATTTATTTGATCAATTGAAGAGAGCCAAGATGTTCTCTAAGATTGACCTATAGTATGGGTACAATAAAATCCATGTGCGAGAGCAGGATATTGAAAAAACAACTTTGTCCACCAGATGTGGGCATTATGAGTATAAAGTTATGTCTTTTAGACTAACGAATGCCCTGTTGTTTTTATATAGACAATGAATAGTATGCTACATCAGTACCCTAATGTCTTCGTGGTGGTGTTTATTGATGATATTCTGATCTATTCGAAGACTCTAGAGGAGTACGAGTAGTATTTGAGGCTTGTGCTTCATATTGAGGAAGAATCAGTTTTATGCCAAGCTAACGAAATATGGATTTTGGATCTCAAAAGTGGGCTTTCTGGATCATATGATCAACCAACAAGACATTTATGTGGATCCTAGAAAGATCTCTTTGGTGCTGGACTAGAAAAGGCCATCATATGTCAAAGAAGTGGGGAGTTTTTTGGGTTTAGCAGGATATTATTAGCGTTTCATAGAGAGTTTTTGTATAATTGACAAGCTGATGTCCTAGCTACCATAAAAAGGCATGAAATTTCGGTGAACATATGATTGTGAGCAAATTTCTGTACTTTGAAGAAGAAGTTGGTGAGTGCTTCTATTCTCACCCTCCTTGAGCCAGAGAAAAGCTTCACAATCTATTCTGATACTTCTTTAGTTAGACTTGCTTGAGTGCTCATGCAAGACGGCAAGGTGATCACTTATACATTGAGGCGGTTGAAGAAACAAGAGCACAATTATCCTATCCATGATTTATAGCTCGCTGCAGTGGTCTTTGCTCTAAATATTTGGAGGCATTATATGTATAGCGAGACTTGTGATATTTGCACTGATCACAAAAGCCTCAAGTATATCTTTACTCAAAAGGATCTAAACCTGAGGCAGAGGAGGTGGTTGGAATTGATCAAGAATTATGACCTCACCATCCAGTATCATCCAGGCAAGACAAATATGGCAGTTGATGCTCTTAGTCGTAAGGTGACATCTCCTACTCTGAGTTGATCCTCTTGAGGACCTATGCGTAATTAGAGGAAAAGGGATACAGGAAAATGGGATGGTTGGAAATTTAGAGAGGAAGTCATTTTCTTAGAACAAGTCGTACAACAGGAGTTGGAGATCGAGTCGAACTCATATTGTGATAAAAGAGGACGTGGGGGAGAGGAAGCCCAAAAAACCTCATAAGCCCTAGGTGTTTCCCTTTCTTGCTTGGGTGCCGCACGTCTTATGGTGTCATTGGTACTAGCATTCACCATGACTTTGCACATGCAACACAAGCCATCGCCAGCCCACCATTGCACCTACGCGACAGTGTGCGCCACACGCTAGCCATGCGATCACATCACCAACGCTCATTTCTCCGCCCGTGCTCATCACATGTGAGATCTGGCACCACAAGCGTGCATGCACTAGTGCACTACTATGTCTTGGCCATGCTACAGGTCATGGTTGCATGGCTGCAGTGCACAAGGGGGAATTTGGAATAAGAGAGGAGGAGTGGCAGGGCAAAGTTCAGGTGGGAGAAGGGAAGGAGAGGTAAGGAAGGGATCGTAGTTCTGGTGTTCTTCATCGGGGTAATGATCTAGATTTTTCCTTCTTTGGTTTGCTATTATTTTTTAGAGATTAGAGTCAGGATTACAGAGAGGAGTAGCAAGTTTTCATCAGGGGTTCAATTAGTAGATGGATCTGTCTGTCATTATCTTCAGTTGTGAACTCGAGCATTGTATGGGCATATTATGATCATGTCATCTACAAGATATTTGTAGATAATTTTGTTATCTTTCTATGGAGTATTTATTCATGTCAATTGATGGGCTAGATTAAAAGTTATGATTTTTATAAGCCTACTATCTGGAAAGTTATCGTCTTTTGGCAACACATGGTAAACCGTAGATTAAAATTAGTAAATGAACTAAGTAGGGTTTTCGTTCTACATGAAAAGTGTAGCTAACTATCTAAGGATTCTAAAGAGTCTAAGAACGTGAGTTTTGGTTGAGTATATTAGAACATATGATTTTAGGAAGACTATCATCCAAAAATCGATTGTTGCTAGATGCAGTCTTGAGAATCTATTAAATGGATTGGTAGATAGTAGAATTGAATTTTAGGCATAACTAGAAAGAGGTTGCTAACTTTTGTAGTTTTTGAAATGCTATGGTTTATTGTATTGCATGTATAGATTAATAGTTATGAAAATATTAATCCTGCTGTCCAAAAGATGACTGTCGTAGGGATGACCCCCACCTAAACCCAGCAGGCCTGGTAGGAAATTATAAGGCCCAGAATAGGCCATGTGTAATGACATAACTGCCCCCAGAGGGGATAACCAGATGTAAGGGTATAACTGTAAAAGCACTCCTCATGCGTGTATATATATGAGTACAAGCCATGGGGAGGACCCAGGCCATTACACTTATCTTCATCACTCTCCACTACCATCTCTCTCTCTGTTTGGTCTGTAGCCACAACAGTTGGCGCCGTCCGTGGGGAGGACAAGGACAAGCCTGAAGACCGAAGAAGAAGGATGGCACCGAAAAAAGCTTCTTCAGCGGCGGCGAAGGGAAAGAAGGCGGCCGGGCTGGAGCGTCGTATGAGTACCAGGGCTTCGGCATCGGCAGCGACGGGCGCGGGTGGCGACGCAGGCACGGTGGCCGAAGACGTCGACGTTCGCGCGGTGACGACTAACCTCGTCACCGGCACCGCCACGACCAACCCCGTCACCGGCACCGCGACGACCAACCCCGCCACCGGCACCGCGACGACCCGCCCCGTCACCGGCGTTGCGGGGACGGACCCCGCGGTCGAAGACGTCGACGCGGGTGCGGCGACAGCCGACCCCGCCGACGCAACGACAGCCGACCTCGCCGCCCCCAATGCAACCCTCGCCGGCGACGCGGTCCGGGCGGTTCGAGGTAGCCACGACGGAGCGACCGGCAGCTCGGGACCTCGTGACGCGGTCGTCCCCGCTCCGATCCGCCCGTCGGGAGTACCGGTGACCCCGCCTGCACAGGCGGTGGAAAGTGCCCTGCTGGCGGCCCTCAACGCGTTACAGCGGGAGCTAGGGGACCTTCGCGGAGCCGTCAGAGATATGCAAGAGGCTCGGAGTCAGCAGGCCGCGCCAGTAATCGCGTCCGAGCCCATGCCGGAGAGGACGGACAGTCGCGAAGCCCCCACGTCTAGCAGTGTGCCGCTACGGCACGTAGATCCAAAGTCCCCGCTTTCGGCGGGGCTGCAGCAGGCGGCATGGCCCGAAGACTTCAAGTTTCCTAGCGCCATCGACTCGTACAAAGGCGACACGGACCCCCGCGAGTTCGTGCGCATGTACGAAACCGCGATCGAAGCCGCGGGCGGAGACGACACCACGAAGGCAAAGGGACTCCCCCTCGCGTTACAAGGAGTGGCGCTCTCTTGGTTCTTTACCATAGAGCCGGGCTCCATCTACGCGTGGGAGCAGCTTCGCGTCCGCCTTCACAACAACTTCCAAGGAAACTACGTCGACCGAGTCGACGCGGACCAACTCTTTGCTGTGAAGCAAAAACCTTCGGAGAAGCTCCGGGACTACTTCAAACGCTTCGCCAAGATTCGATGCCAAGTGAAAGACGTTAACGAAACCACCATCGTTAATGCAGCCATACAGGGCCTTCCCCCGGGCCCGATGGCCGAGTACAACGCGCGAAAGCCAATCAAGACGGTGGCGAAGCTCTTCGACAAAATGGAAAAATATGCCAGGGCGGAGGAAGACGCGCGGCGAAGGCAAGGTGACGACTCCGACACCAACCAGGCCGGAGCCTCGGCAAAAGTCGAAGACCCGCCGAAGGGCGGTTCTTCGAAGGGAAAACGTAAGCAGGAGTCGTCCAGGGACGCGCCCGACCGCAGGGACGCCTCGCATAAGGAGTCGTCCGACCAGCCCAAGCGCGGCCAGCAGAGGTCGAGGCGAAACCGGTACGTCCTCGACATCGAAGGCGGGTCCGACGAGGGTGCTCCAGCGGGCCGAGGCGGTCGGGGGCGCCGGGGCCGGGGGCGCGGCCGTGGCAGGGGCCGCGACGATAAGGGTCGTGGAGATTACGACGACCAGCATCAGGGACTGTGGTGCGTAGTCCACGGCCGCGGCAATCATGATACCCGCGCCAGCACCTCCATCGCGGCGCTCCGCGACAGCGTCGCTAGGGACAGGAACCCGGAGGCGCGCCTGCCTGCGGTGGCCCACGTCCAATTCCCATACGAGACCCCCGTGCAGGTACAGGCGCAAGGGATGCAACCCCAGGAAGGCACCTTACGGATCCAAGCTCACGTACAGCAGCCTCGGGAGGGCCTCCTGTCGCTGCAGGCCCCGGACGCAACCCACCGCAGGGTCATTAACGTCATATCCGGAGGCTCTGCGCTGGAATTCGCCTCGGCACGGCAGCAGAAGGCCTACGCGCGAAGACTACACCACGTGGCGGCATACCCAGCGCAAGCACCGCCGGATTGGGCGCAGCACGAAGTTACATTCACACCCGACGACGCCCAGGGTATGGACTTCCCTCATCAGGACCCCCTGGTCATCCGGGTCACTATCGCGGGATGTGACGTGGGGCGCACCTTGGTGGACGGCAGTAGCTCCGCGAACGTATTGTTTGCGGCGGCCTTCGACCAGATGGGGATCCCTCGAAGCCGCCTAGGGCCCTCGGGAATCCCACTGCAGGGCTTCGGGGGACAGCCCCTGCGGGCGCTGGGTCAAATAGGTCTTCAAGTCTCCTTCGGCCGAGATGACAATGTGCGGGCCGAAGATGCCACCTTCGACGTGGTCAACCTCCCGTACCCCTACAATGCCATATTAGGGCGCCCAATCCTCAACTCCTTCGGCGCGGTACCACATCACGGCTATCTATGCATGAAGATCCCGGGTCCCTGGACCATCATCACCGTCCGAGGCGACCAGGATATGGCCCGGCGCATCGAGCCAGGTACCAGGTGCCTGCGTCGCGAAGCCCAACGGCGCTCCTAGAGCTGGCGTCACCGCGCGGAGGTCCACGGGGCCATTCACAGGGCCCTGCAGATGTCTAGCGACTAGAGGCTTCGGCCGCACCAAGGGCAAACGGTTAGTATATCTATTCTTTGTAGTTGCTCACCCGCGCAAACGGGGATGTAATGAAGATCGCCGTTTGTCGCTAATCTTTCTTTGTCACGCGCAAGTACGCGGTGAAGGCGCGCGCAGGCTTAGCCAACGCGCGCGTTCCCGCAGTATAAAACAAAGACGCATGTTTGCGTGTGCACTCGCCGTAGCCAGGGGTACGGGACTGAGTATAAATCGAAGTCGCACGTTCGCGTGTGCACTCGCCGTAGCCAGGGGTACGGGACTGAGTATAAACAAAGACGCACGTTCGCGTGTGCACTCGCCGTAGCCAACAGGTGACGGGCCTGAGTATAAACAAAGACGCACGTTCGCGTGTGCACTCGCCGTAGCCAGGGGTACGGGACTGAGTATAAATCGAAGTCGCACGTTCGCGTGTGCACTCGCCGTAGCCAAAAGGTGACGGGCCTGAGTATAAACAAAGACGCACGTTCGCGTGTGCACTCGCCGTAGCCAGGGGTACGGGACTGAGTATAAATCGAAGTCGCATGTTCGCGTGTGCACTCGCCGTAGCCAAAGGTGACGGGCCTGAGTATAAACAAAAGACGCACCGGGGGGACGCCTCCGCGCGCACCAGTCTACGGACTTTAAATAAGACGTAGCGTCGAGGTCCGCCTCCGCACGCGCGAGTCTCCGGACTATAAAGAAGACGTAGCGTCGAAGTCCGCTTCCGCACGCACCAGTCCACGGACTTTAAATAAGACGTAGCGTCGAGGTCCGCCTCCGCACGCGCGAGTCTCCGGACTATAAAAAAGACGTAGCGTCGAAGTCCGCTTCCGCACGCACCAGTCCACGGACTTTAAATAAGACGTAGCGTCGAGGTTCGCCTCCGCACGCGCGAGTCTCTGGACTATAAAGAAGACGTAGCGTCGAAGTCCGCTTCCGCACGCACCAGTCCACGGACTTTAAATAAGACGTAGCGTCGAGGTCCGCCTCCGCACGCGCGAGTCTCCGGACTATAAAGAAAGGCGAAGTGCCGAGGTCCGCCTCCACATACGCCAGTCTACGGACTATAACAAGGCAAAGTGCGGAGGTCTGCCTCCGCACACGCCAGTCTACGGGCTGTCCGTTCTAAGGAACCCCGGCGCAGCTACTTCGCCAACGGTGGCATCAACACACAGCGCATATCCTAACATACCAGGAAGTCTGCATACCGGAAAAATCACAAGTACAAAGATCTGGCAACATCCCTGCCGCTCTAAGCCGCTATCCCGTGGGCCCATCCTTAACACGCGCTAAAGCGGGGGTCTCGCTCGAAGAGAGGGAGAGATGGTAGTGGAGAGTGATGAAGATAAGTGTAATGGCTTGGGTCCTCCCCATGGCTTGTACTCATATATATACACGCATGAGGAGTGCTTTTACAGTTATACCCTTACATCTGGTTATCCCCTCTGGGGGCAGTTATGTCATTACACATGGCCTATTCTGGGCCTTATAATTTCCTACCAGGCCTGCTGGGTTTAGGTGGGGGCCATCCCTACGACAGGAGCCTCTCGTGGTAAAGGGCTTCACAAGGCCGAAGCCATGTTGCCGAGTCCTTTGGCCCCCTCCGTCCCCGCGGCCTGTGAACTTTGCCAGACTTCCGGGGCTGCGCTGTAGCTGAAGCAGACGCGCGCGCTCCGTCCCTGATAAGGGGCGTGCTGCGACGCTCGGACTTCGGGCCGTCCACGTGGTGCAGCGTGCTTGGCGCGGTGCGGGCGTTGAGGCGTCGTGACCATTAGTGTGGCGGCGGACTTCCGGCAGTTGGACTTCTGCCGATTGGCCTTCCGCCGGTTGGCTCCCCTGCTGATTGGGGTATATATATAGCACTGGTGCGGCGGTACTCCAACATATATTGCGATAGAAGCTGTTCCCCTAAAATGGGCCCCTGCCGTGCATCGACATTCCTGGGTGATGCTGAGCGGCTTGGGGAATGTTGATGCACAGAACGAGGTCCATTTTTCCTGGGAGCTTGACCAGCGCCGGTTATCGACAGCCAGCCGTGCTTCCTGCCCCCGCACCGCACTTCCGTAGACGACAGCAAGGTCTACCCTGTTTTTCTTAACAGGCCTACCTACAGTCGGTGTGCCTGATGGAGCCCGCCGGCATTACCTTTTATGTTGATGCACTGTAGGTGGCCTGTTAAGGAAAATGAGGTAGATTTTGCCGGACAAGACCCCCGCCCTTCGAACGGGTGGCAGCGCAGCTGGCGCCTAGTCGGAGTAGACGCGCGCGCTCCGTCCCCTACCCTTCGAACGGGTGGCAGCGGAGGCTGGCGCCTAGTCGAAGTAGGCGCGCGCGCTCCGTCCCCTACCCATCGAACGGGTGGCAGCGGAGGCTGGCGCCTAGCTCGAAGTAGACGCGCGCGCTCCGTCCCCTACCCTTCGAACGGGTGGCAGCGGAGGCTGGCACCTAGTCGAAGTAGACGCGCGCTCCGTCCCCTACCCTTCGAACGGGTGGCAGCGAAGCTAGCGCCTAGTCGAAGTAGACGCGCGCGCTCCGTCCCGTACCCTTTGAACGGGTGGCAGCGGAGGCTGGCGCCTAGTCGAAGTAGGCGCGCGCGTCCGTCCCCTACCCATCGAACGGGTGGCAGCGGAGGCTAGCGCCTAGCCCGAAGTAGACGCGCGCGCTCCGTCCCCCACCCTTCGAACGGGTGGCAGCGAAGCTGGCGCCTAGTCGAAGTAGACGCGCGCGCTCCGTCCCCTACCCTTGGAACGGGTGGCAGCGAAGCTGGCGCCTAGTCGAAGTAGACATGCGCGCTCCGTCCCCTACCCTTCGAACGGGTGGCAGCGAAGCTGGCGCCTAGTCGACGTAGACGCGCGCGCTCCGTCCCCTACCCATCGAACGGGTGGCAGCGAAGCTGGCGCCTAGTCGAAGTAGGCGCGCGCGCTCCGTCCCCTACCCATCGAACGGGTGGCAGCGAAGCTGGCGCCTAGTCGAAGTAGGCACGCGCCCTCCGTCCCCTGCCCTTCGAACGGGTGGCAGCGAAGCTGGCGCCTAGTCGAAGTAGACGCGCGCGCTCCGTCCCCTACCCTTCGAACGGGTGGCAGCGGTGGCTGGCGCCTAGTCGAAGTAGGCGCGCGCGCTCCGTCCCCTACCCTTCGAACGGGTGGCAGCGCAGCTGGCGCCTAGTCGAAGTAGATGCGCGCGCTCCGTCCCCTACCCTTCGAACGGGTGGCAGCGAAGCTGGCGCCTAGTCGAAGTAGACGCGCGCGCTCCGTCCCCTACCCATCGAACGGGTGGCAGCGAAGCTGACGCCTTTGCCTTGCGAACATCGCCACGCGTGCGGTGACTTGTGGTCTTGCGATACGGCCTTGCGCTGTAAAGGTACCTGGAATCACGTCGCCCCCCGGCCTGCCATCCGTACCGTGCGACCCGACGCGCCCGGGGCACATGGCGGCCTACGACCGGCGGGCGACGGGATGTGGACGGTTGCGTGTGCGCGGCCGCTCGCCTCTTCCCTAGGCAAGGGGGGCATGGGGCGGGCAGTGAATGGAACGGCGCCGGAGCGGTTGTGATCCCCTGGCCCATTAATGCGCCTTTAACGGCGGCGAGGTCGCGTATGTTGAGCCGGGCGGCCACGCCTACGAGCCGCTTGACCCTCCGCTTGTCCTCATCATCGAGCGTTCGCCCGGGCGAGGGCTTGAACGCGATCGGTCGGCCTGTGCACTCAAGGCCGCTCCCGCTCTCCACACGGTGGTAGAACCACCGCTTCATCCAGCAAGACTCACACTTCCCGCGAGTTGAGTTCGCAGGGAAGAGCTTCTTGCACGACGGACGAAGAATAAAAGTGACGCTACCGAAGCTCGACAGCGTCCCGTCCTTCCGACCCTTGGGCTGGCATCGTGCCTCGTGAAGATAGGCGAACAACGACGCGCTGGGCCAACACGCCCCCGAGCGCAAGGCCCAGCTGTACACCGCGAGCCGGGCCACGGCGTTCGGAGTCAGTTGCGCCAGCTCCAGCCCGAAGGTCCGCAGCACGTCGCCCACCATAGCCGCCGCTGGGATGCGGAGCCCCGCGTCGAAAAAGGCAACGAACATGACCGCTTCTGACCTCTCGGGATGCGGTCCCGTCTCGTCGGCGGCGGGCAATCATACCTCCTGGCGCCCGGACAACTTCCCCGCGCGCAGGAACCCTTGGATCGTCTTCTCGGTCACGAGCGAGGGGCCTAGCTCGCCGGAGAACGTGCCTTCCTCCTCCGCCACCAGCCGCTCCTGGTCCGCCGCCACCGGGTCGCGCTCTTGGAGCGCGTATTTCACCTTCAACGGCAAGGACCGCCGGCGAATGTCAGGGCCACCAACCGCCTGGCTGCGCTTGCTACTGGAGGCCATCGCTTCCCACGGAGAGACTCAGGCAGTGAAGATAGCGCGAAGGTGTAGAGGGCGGAGCAGACAGGAAAGAGGGCGTAAAGATGCGGGGACGCTGTTACAGGGGGGGGCTATTTCAAGCCACCTCGCCCGTACCGCTGATATCGAAGCGTCGCAACGATCCGCGTGCCGGATGCAACCGCAGCGGTGTAAAGGTCTGCCCCGCACGATCCCCCGTAACGGAAAGCGAAGTGTCGCGAAGGTCCGCGTGGGGCGCGACCGCAGTCGTACAAGCGCCCGTCCAGAGGGGATAACCAGATGTAAGGGTATAACTGTAAAAGCACTCCTCATGCGTGTATATATATGAGTACAAGCCATGGGGAGGACCCAGACCATTACACTTATCTTCATCACTCTCCACTACCATCTCTCTCCGTTCGCCTCGTCCCCCGAGAAGTTGGACGCGTGTTGAAGGCGTGGAGGCGTTGTGCGCTGCTTGGCCACCTACCCGGCACGACCCTCTAGGCCCCGGCGGTTCTTCTTTCCAAATCTTGGGCAGCCGAATTGCTGCGAATTTGATCTGTCTGTGCGTTGAGCCATATGACAGGCGAGCGGCCTTTATAAGGTGCTAGTGTTGAGGTGGAGGCACCCTTTCTTGCTTGGCTTTTTGATCTGCCGCTTTGCTTCCACCCGTGCTAATTGTCACGCCAGTTGCTCCTTTCCCTGCTTCTTCTTCCCTTGTCGTGAAGAGCGATTGCTAGCCATGACGACGCCACCTACCATCCCCGCAGCGGTTCCTTGCCTAGCCAGGGCGAGGTGACCCATCCTTCCAAGGAGTACAAACTGGTGCCGCGGGGGAGCTCGCGCGCCAACAAGTGGTGGAACGCCATGGAGCACTCGGGAGGCTGCTGCTCCCGTGTGCTGGGGAAGAGCCGCATGACTGAAGGGACGCTGCAGCGACTCGTGGATGAGGGGAAGATCGTGGATCGCAATGGGGCTCGCCTACCCCACCGGGACGAGACGGAGCCAAAGCCCGGGGCAATGGAGGCGATTGTTTTTGTCGCGTTCTTTGACGCCGGCCTTCGAATGCCCTGCACGTTGTTCGTGGGCGAAGTCCTGCGGGCCTACAAGTTGGAGCTAGCCCAGTTGACGCCCCACGCGATACTCCGCCTAGCTGTCTTCACGTGGGTGATGCGGACAGAGGGGTGGTGCCTCAGCGCGAGCTTATTCGCCACACTGCACGACGCACAGTGTCGACCCAGAAAGGTTGACGGGGCGGTGTCCAACTTCGGCGGTGTGGACTTCGTGCTCCGGGCGTCATGCGCGACGTTGTTCCCTGTGCCAGCCTCGTCGGGGCAATGGGCGTCCGGCTGGACTCGGCGGTGGTTCTATTACACCGTGACCGACAAGAGCGGAATGCAGTGCCGAGGTGGGCCGATCTCGTTTAACAGTACGCCGAGTCTGAAGGCGGAGATTGACGACACGCGAAAGCTACAGAGTCTTGTCGGTGTCGCCCGTCGAATGAGCGTGCGCGACCTAGCCGAGGAGTTCACAATGTATGGGGCGGCGCCACTCTCCTCCTGGGGGAAGTATGTTGCACAGAACGGCCCCCGCGGGGACGGGTTCGATCCATCCGTATCTCGCCTGCTTCCGCCCTCCGCTCCTTGTAAGTCGCCCAGCATGCTTTACGCGCGCCATTGTATCTGTTTGGTTTCCGCCTGGCTGACATGATCTCCTGCGTAGTGGCTCGGCTAGAAGATGCGGAGTGCGTGGTTGCGGCGCTCCTCGGCCCGTATACGCTTAAGGAGCACCAGGCTCGCGAGGCCGCAGTCAAGGCGGCTAAGCAGGGGCGTGTAAACCACACCTGCGAGGCTCTGGGCATTACCGTGCCCAATCGCGCGGTGCCGGAAGAGCTTCCCGCCGGGACTCCGGGCG
Organism: Dendrocalamus latiflorus; assembly: GCA_017311315.1. NCBI lineage: Eukaryota > Viridiplantae > Streptophyta > Magnoliopsida > Poales > Poaceae > Dendrocalamus > Dendrocalamus latiflorus. The sequence continues at coordinate 39,762,553 of CM029664.1, forward strand.
CTCAGGACGGTGATAGCCCTACGGGGGTGTTATCTTTGCGACGCCGGGCCCGTTCCCCAGCTGTCGTATGCGACTCTTCGGCCCTTCGCCAGCGTCGAAGGCGTCGCCGGGTTGAAAGGTCGGCCGCAAGAAGCCGGCCCCAGCGAGGAAGCTGCCCGGGATATAGGCGAAAGTCAGAATGCATGCAGCAAGTGCGTACTTTATTCACAAAGACAAGGAACAGTACAACGCACGCCTACACCTAGGCACCGCGACATCACACCTGCGGGTTCCCGGCACCTTCGGAGGGTCCAGAAATTGGCCGAGGCTCCCCGTCCCGTAGAGCGACTTCCGGAGCTCAATCCGTGCAGCTTCCGGCCCGACGTAATCCCAGATCCGGTCGAAGAAGGGCCCGAGGGCACGGCGAGCGGAGCGGACGGCGCCGGACATCACTCCGGCCCCGCCAGGTATCTCCAGCTGGGGGTCATCCAGCCTGGCGACGTGCGTACAGTCGCGGTGCTGGAGGAGCGCGCACACCAAGCAGGCCGAAGTGTACGCGCAGTGGGTGCCAAAGGACGTCGCGGCGCCGCGCGCGACGTTGGCGGCATCCCCGACCCAGCGGAGGGTCCGAGACAACTCCTCTGGGCCAAACGCGCGGTTTGGCACCTCAGTTACCAGCCCTTGAAGATGGCTCTCCAGCGCTTGCATGGCGTCCCACGCAACCACCGAGGCGTCGCCCAACGTCTGGTTACGCTCCGCTAAAGTCAAGGCAAGCTCGCCTTTTTCCTTCTCTAGCGTGGCGACCTGCGCCAGGAGCCCGTCCCGCTCCGTCGCAAACTTTTGTTCAGCAGCTGCCGCGGCCGACTCCTGCGCCGACGCAACAAGTCCCTCGGCGTGGGCCCTCGCTTCGGCACATTCCGCTTCCAGCTGGCGGATGCGGGCGTCCTGGCCAGAGCGGGCTCCAGAGGCTTCGCGTAGCTCCTTCTCGACGGCCCGCAGCCTATCCTCGAGCGCCGTTCGGCCGCGAGCATAGGCCGTTTGCAAGGCCTGCCCCAGCACAAGTGTCTGCAGAAGGGAAAGTCTTAGCAAACTCAGCCAGCCCAGGCGTCGTCGTATGAAGTACTTACCCTCACCCCAGACACCTCGAAGGCGTCTTCGAGGCGCCCCGCCTCATAGGCCTGCAGCACTTGCGGGTCGACGCTGGCGGCCGCGTCATTCACAACCCCGCGCCACGCCCTCAGCGTCTCCGGGGGCGGCACGAAGTCCGCGGGGCTTGTGTACACGGAGGTCCCGTGTTCTGCCAAGTGCTCCCCCTCCGGAATGAGCAACGTTGCAAACAGGGATACGGGTGAGCACCCCAAGGCATAAAAGCATACACCAGAGTAAGCTAAGCCACCTTACCTTCGGTAGCAGAAGGAATGGTCCCGCCGCAGGCAGAAGCCTCCGCGTTCGGGGAAGGCGACGGCTGTCCCCGTGCGGCGGGCGGCGTGGCCAAGGGGGCAGAAGGCGTGAATGCCGCAGGGTCTCCGGCGCTTGCGCTGGCGTCCCACAAGCTTCTGATGCCCGTGGCCACGACGAATCCCCGCGGTGTCCGGTGGAGCTCCGGCCGCACGCACGACCGTTTAGCCGGCGCAGCCAGCGGCGACACCGCCCCCGCAGCCGCGGTTAGCGAAGCCCCCGCGGCTGCCGTGCCCGGGGGCGAAGGTTCCATGGTGGCAGTTGTCGCAGGGGGCACCTCGGTTTCTGCTGCTGTCGGTAAGGGCAGCACAGCTCCGTGCGCCCCCGCGGAAGGCGCCTCCGGCACCACAGCGGCCACGGTCGAAAGCTCCACCTCGACATCGTCGGTCTGTACGGGTGCCGCCTCGGTGACTTCGGCGGGCGGTGGGGCTTCCCCCCTTCGGCGGCTCGCGGCAAACCCGCCGTCCGGGACGCTCGCCGAAGATACCTCGCCTTCGACGTCTGCGCCGCCCAAACCGGAATTGGCATACCTCGCCGAGTCCGATTTCACGTCCGCCGCACCCTCGGAAGCACTAGCAGCCGCAGCAGCAGCCGCCGCGCCAAGCGCGGCAGGCGCCCCGCCACGGCCCCTCTTCCGAGACGGGGTCTTCTTCTTCTTCTTCGCTGCACCGTCGTCTGGAGCTACACGGTCCGGCACGGCAAGGCCCAGAGCCTCGCACATGCGGTTGATTCGCCCCAGCCCCGCCTCGGCAATAGCAGCCGCGCGCTGCTCATGCTCCCTGCCGGTGTACGGCCCCAGGAACACACGCGCGGCTTGCTCCGCCTCCTCCAAGGAAATTCCTGAAGCAAAGGAGCATAGCATCAGCATATAATGCATTTCGCGTGAATAAAGGAGGGACGCGATTGAGGCTTACGAAGACCGGGGGGCGCCGGCAGCAAGCAGACCCATGGCGAAACATTGTCGTCTCGACGCCTCTCGGCGGCAAGATGCTAGTCGTACGCAAGCGGTGCCACGCCGTACATCACGTACTCTTTGGCGAGGTCGCACATGTTGAGCCGGGCGGCCACGCCTACGAGCCGCTTGACCCTCCGCTTGTCCTCATCATCGAGCGTTCGGCCGGGCGAGGGCTTGAACGCGATCGGTCGGCCTGTGCACTCAAGGCCGCTCCCGCTCTCCACACGGTGGTAGAACCACCGCTTCATCCAGCAAGACTCACACTTCCCGCGAGTTGAGTTCGCAGGGAAGAGCTTCTTGCACGACGGACGAAGAATAAAAGTGACGCTACCGAAGCTCGACAGCGTCCCGTCCTTCCGACCCTTGGGCTGGCATCGTGCCTCGTGAAGATAGGCGAACAACGACGCGCTGGGCCAACACGCCCCCGAGCGCAAGGCCCAGCTGTACACCGCGAGCCGGGCCACGGCGTTCAAAGTCAGTTGCGCCAGCTCCAGCCCGAAGGTCCGCAACACGTCGCCCACCATAGCCGCCGCTGGGATGCGGAGCCCCGCGTCGAAAAAGGCAACGAACACGACCGCTTCCGACCTCTCGGGATGCGGTCCCGTCTCGTCGGCGGCGGGCAATCGTACCTCTTGGCGCCCGGACAACTTCCCCGCGCGCAGGAGCCCTTGGATCGTCTTCTCGGGTCGCGCTGTTGGACCGCCGGCGAATGTCAGGGCCACCAACCGCCTGGCTGCGCTTGCTACTGGAGGCCATCGCTTCCCACGGAGAGACTCAGGCGGTGAAGATAGCGCGAAGGTGTAGAGGGCGGAGCAGACAGGAAAGAGGGCGTAAAGATGCGGGGACGCTGTTACAGGGGGGGCTATTTCAAGCCACCTCGCCCCGTACCGCTGATATCGAAGCGTCGCAACGATCCGCAGCGGTGTAAAGGTCCGCCCCGCACGATCCCCCGTAACGGAAAGCGAAGTGTCGCGAAGGTCCGCGTCGGGGCGCGACCGCAGTCGTACAAGCGCCCGTCCAGCGCAATGCTCCAAACCCAAAGCTGGAAGGACGCGACCACAAGCGTCAAGGGCCGTCACAGCACGGCGCTACCTAGCCGCCGTTAAAGGCGCATTAATGGGCCAGGGGATCACAACCGCTCCGGCGCCGTTCCATTCACTGCCCGCCCCGTGCCACCCTTGCCAAGGGAAGAGGCGAGCGGCCGCGCACACGCAACCGTCCACATCCCGCCGCCCGCCAGTCGTAGGCTGCCACGTGCCCCGGGCGCGTCGGGTTGCACGGTACGGATGGCAGGCCGGGGGCCGGCGTGATTCCAGGTACCTTTACAGCGCAAGGCCACATCGCAAGACCACAAGTCACCGCACGCGTGGCGATGTTCGCAAGGCAAAGGCGTCAGCTTCGCTGCCACCCGTTCGATGGGTAGGGGACGGAGCGCGCGCGTCTACTTCGACTAGGCGCCAGCTTCGCTGCCACCCGTTCGAAGGGTAGGGGACGGAGCGCGCGCGTCTACTTCGACTAGGCGCCAGCTTCGCTGCCACCCGTTCGATGGGTAGGGGACGGAGCGCGCGCGTCTACTTCGACTAGGCGCCAGCTTCGTTGCCACCCGTTCGAAGGGTAGGGGACGGAGCGCGCGCGCCTACTTCGACTAGGCGCCAGCCTCCGCTGCCACCCGTTCGATGGGTAGGGGACGGAGCGCGCGCCTACTTCGACTATGCGCCAGCTTCGCTGCCACCCGTTGGAAGGGTAGGGGACGGAGCGCGCGCGCCTACTTCGACTAGGCGCCAGCTTCGCTGCCACCCGTTCGAAGTGTAGGGGACGGAGCGCGCGCGTCTACTTCGAGCTAGGCGCCAGCCTCCGCTGCCACCCGTTCGATGGGTAGGGGACAGAGCGCGCGCGCCTACTTCGACTAGGCGCCAGCCTCCGCTGCCACCCGTTCGATGGGTAGGGGACGGAGCGCCCGCGTCTACTTCGACTAGGCGCCAGCTTCGCTGCCACCCGTTCGAAGGGTAGGGGACGGAGCGCGCGCGTCTACTTCGACTAGGCGCCAGCTTCGCTGCCACCCGTTCGAAGGGCAGGGGACGGAGCGCACGCGCCTACTTCGACTAGGCGCCAGCTTCGCTGCCACCCATTGGATGGGTAGGGGACGGAGCGCGCGCGCCTACGTCGACTAGGCGCCAGCTTCGCTGCCACCCGTTCGATGGGTAGGGGACGGAGCGCGCGCGTCTACGTCGACTAGGCGCCAGCTTCGCTGCCACCCATTCGAATGGTAGGGGACGGAGCGCGCGCGTCTACCTCGACTAGGTGCCAGCTTCGCTGCCACCCGTTCGAAGGGCAGGGGACGGAGCGCGCGCGTCTACTTCGACTAGGCGCCAGCTTCGCTGCCACCCGTTTGAAGGGTAGGGGACGGAGCGCGCGCGTCTACTTCGAGCTAGGCGTCAGCCTCCGCTGCCACCCGTTCGATGGGTAGGAAACGGAGCGCGCGCGCCTACTTCGACTAGGTGCCAGCCTCCGCTGCCACGCGTTCGAAGGGTAGGGGACAGAGTGCGCGCGTCTACTTCGACTAGGCGCCAGCTTCGCTGCCACCCGTTCGAAGGGTAGGGGACGGAGCGCACGCGTCTACTTCGACTAGGCGCCAGCGTCGCTGCCACCCGTTCGAAGGGTAGGGGACGGAGCGCGCGCGTCTACTTCGAGCTAGGCGCCAGCCTCCGCTGCCACCCGTTCGATGGCTAGGGGACGGAGCGCGCGCGCCTACTTTGACTAGGCGCCAGCCTCCGCTGCCACCCGTTCGAAGGGTAGGGGACGGAGCGCGCGCGTCTACTTCGACTAGGCGCCAGCTTCGCTGCCACCCGTTCGAAGGGTAGGGGGCGGAGCGCGCGCGTCTACTCCGACTGGGCGCCAGCTCCGCTGCCACCCGTTCGAAGGGTAGGGGGCGGAGCGCGCGCGTCTACTCCGACTGGGCGCCAGCTCCGCTGCCACCCGTTCGAAGGGTAGGGGACGGAGCGCGCGCGTCCACTTCGGCGAGGCGCAGCAGAGGCGGGGGTCTTGTCCGGCAAAATCTTCCTTGTTTTCCTTAACAGGCCACCTACAGTGCATCAACATAAAAGGTAATGCCGTCGGGCTCCATCAGGCACACCGACTGTAGGTAGGCCTATTAAGAAAAACAGGGCAGACCTTGCTGTCGTCTACGGAAGCGCGGTGCGGGGGCAGGAAGCGCGGCTGGCTGTCGATAACCGGCGCTGGTCAAGCTCCCAGGAAAAATGGACCTCCTTCTGTGCATCAACATTCCCCAAGCCGCTCAGCATCACCCAGGAATGTCGATGCACGGCAGGGGCCCATTTTAGGGGAACAGCTTCTATCGCAATATACGCAGGAGTACCGCCGCACCAGCGCCATATATGTACCCCAATCAGCAGGGGAGCCAACCGGCGGAAGGCCAATCGGCAGAAGTCCAACTGCCGGAAGTCCGCCGCCACACTAATGGTCACGACGCCTCAACGCCCGCACCGCGCCAAGCACGCTGCACCACGTGGACGGCCCGAAGTCCGAGCGTCGCAGCACGCCCCTTATCAGGGACGGAGCGCGCGCGTCTGCTTTGGCTACAGCGCAGCCCCGGAAGTCTGGCAAAGTTCACAGGCCGCGGGGACGGAGGGGGCCAAAGGACTCGGCAACATGGCTTCGGCCTTGTGAAGCCCTTTACCATGAGAGGCTCCTGTCGTAGGGATGGTCCCCACCTAAACCCAGCAGGCCTGGTAGGAAATTATAAGGCCCAAAATAGGCCATGTGTAATGACATAACTGCCCCCAGAGGGGATAACCAGATGTAAGGGTATAACTGTAAAAGCACTCCTCGTGCGTGTATATATATGAGTACAAGCCATGGGGAGGACCCAGGCCATTACACTTATCTTCATCACTCTCCACTACCATCTCTCTCTCTGTTTGGTCTGGAGCCACAACAATGACAAAACAGTCTTCTGGGTTAGAAACAAGGGGTTAAATGATTTAATCAGGAATTGTAGCCAACTAAGAAATTATAGAGAATTTTGTGTAGATTCTAGAACTAGTGTGATTTACCATGATACAACTTGGGAGTCAAAAGTTATGCTATTTTTAGTATCGAGATAACAGGGGTGATTGTCCGGTAATGGGGAGAATATTGCGGATTTGGCACGCATATAGGAGTGTTGACATTTAATTATTGTGCTTGTACTACTATAGCTTGTTTTGAGATTGGATGTTTACTGTAGGAGTAGTGTTGGGTTTATTGTTATCTTCAAACCAACCCGTTCATCGCAACTAGAAAATGTAAGTGCATGGTAGAATGATATTCAAGTGTTTGAGCTTGTTGTTATGTTTGAATAAATACTTACTATGATGCTTTACATGAATTTAGTTCTTATTACAATGCTCACATGTTTATGATAGAATGATGATGATGATTTATGGTAGAATAATTATGATGATGCTTATGGCTAAAATGATGATGTTGTCAATTGGTTAATACTGATAATTAACTACGGAAAGATAATCATTGCATTTTATGTTGGGCATTCGTATGTTTAAAGAGGTGACCTGTTTGGCCCTCTAGAGCCTACTTTGTGTGGGCGACCCACGGGAGTGAGTAGAGAAAGGCCTACTTCGGTAAGCACTCCACGGGAGTGGAGATGAGGTCCCGTATGAAAAAGGACGGGGGTTGAGGCACCCGCATGAAAAAGGGTGGGCTTGAGTGGACACCGACAAGTGTAACACTCCGCTATACCAGTATAAGCAAAAGAAAAGTTGAGACATGTGTATTGCATCCATAAAAAGAGAAATGAGATAAGGAGAAATATGCATGTAACTTGATGAAAATAAATATAAGAAAATGAGATAATGGTAAACGGATGTGAATTGTCAATATGATGTCTAACTCGTTTATTATTCTTCTTGTACTTTTTGAGTCGTGAACGTACCCTTACTTTGTTGTTGTTTTCAGGTGCTCGTTGCTGATGACATGCATGGGTGGGAAGTAGCACAAGAATATTATTGGACTTGTTAGTTCTTTCTTTCACTTAGTGATCACTATTTCATTATTAGAAATAAATCTTGCTATCTATGAATTCCTTAGATAATTAATGGATTCCCTTTAGCATAGCATGATTCAGGGTGCCTTTGGTTGAGCTTTTGGGAGCTGCTTTTGCTTCCAAAAAGCCAAAAGCCAACCAAAGGGGTGGAAACCAGAAGCTGCTTTTTCAGAAGCAGCTACTTTTGGGTAGTACAGTTTTGAAAGCACCTTGGACCCTGCTTTTGGCTTTTGGCTTTCTGCTTTTTGAAATGGTGAAAATAGAGAGCTGTTTCACAATTGTTTCAAGGAAAATAGAGATAGGAGGTAAGTTTTATACTTGTTTAAACCAAACAGTTTACAGCTTTTCCACAGCCCATAACCTACAGCAGCTTTTCCACAGCCCACAGCTCACAGCAGCTTTTTCAGAAGCCACAGCTCAACCAAACACACCCTCATATTGTCGCTACTTGTCCATTAATCTCTTTGGTTAAGTTTATTATTGATTCAAGTATTGCTAATTGGTTTATCTTATTGTCAATTTAGTGATTCCTGTGTTGCTGAAATTTCAGTTCATGATTATCACGTAGATTTGTATTTGTAGCCTAGCTCTTAATAATGTGTAATTAATGGTTTAAATTAGTAGCTTTAATTTTTTGGGTGACATTTTGGGCTTCTGTTAAACTAGAGTGTTGCATTCTACCCCTTGAGAACGAACATGGTGGCTTTTTTACTTCTACTTTAATATTATAATAGATTATACAGCATTCTCCACACATGTAAATCTTTTACAGGTTGCCAATTGTTACATTGCCTCCCCTTGCTTGTTTGATAGAGAAATAAAGCAGGGAGCGTAAAAAGAATTCATGGGTGGGCTGTGTATCATTGCATTAAAGGAGTTAGTTTCACAACCATGTCCTAATTACATCCTAGACAAGAACTGCAGACAGCAATCTAGGTAACTAAACTGTTGCACCTATTACAAAGAGTAGGTGACAACCAATGGACAACGAACACAACAATCAGTGTTCACTGTCCGACAACATATGTAGCCTATGGGTGTCTTGCGCCTGCCGACTTCCGCAATTCAGCTTCCTCTTTGAATGTTCGTAGCACGTTCTGCAAATTTGGCTGTGTTCTGTCAAACACACAGGAATTCCTACGCTTCCATATACACCATAAGGTCAGGATGATGATTGTTTTAGCATCTATCATCCTGCGTCCTCCCGCTGATGACACCGCCGACTCAAGCAAGTTATTGAGGTTGTCTGAAGTCTGGGGTGCGATGTGCTGCAGGCCAACTGATGAGAATACATTTCCTTGAACCAAATATGTCTAGTGGCTACGCACCCAACTAGCAAATGAGTAATCGTTTCAGAACATGCAGGCACGCAGCTAACTGGATGTGGCAATCCACGGCTTCTGAGCCTATGGGCCGTCCAACATCTGTTCAGGATTGCTAACTATACATACTTGCATTTTAGTGGCGCCCGGCACCCCCAGATCTGCCGCCAATATGGGAATTCTGTTGAGCCATGGAAGAGAGTTCAGTATGCCGATTTGGATGTGTACTTCCATACAAGTTGATCTTTCTGCTGTCGGTTCAACTGTACTTCAGCAGGTATTTCCCATAGGTTTAAAAATTCCACAATACATTGTACTGAGAGGGCTGCCTTGGTATCTTTTATCCATGCTCCTTTGTCCAATGCCTGAATAATTGTGCGCTTATTCTTGATTCTTCTAGGGCATGGAGCACTGGAGCTAATTCTGAAATTGCCTTACCATGCAACCAACATTTCTTCAAGAATAGGATATCAGCTCCATATCCAAGAATATAATGTGTAGAAGCAAAGAACATTGATTTGACGCAGCCATTCCTGGGAACTTTAAATTCTCTCCACAGCTTGTAATAGCTGATCTTAGCTTCCCAGAAAGTAAGAATGTCAACAGAATGGAGATGGACTTACTAATAAGAAAAGGCTGAGCAAAAACTTCAATACAATTAATCTCTGTATCCATTGCAATCAACATTGCAATACATTTCATACAGTGATTCATGTCAAGAAGCAGAGTTATATGAAATTTGGTGAAATACGACAGTTATATCTGTTAAGGGTATTAGAGATAGAGTTGTATTAGGATATAGAGTTTGTATTCTATTCCATATATGCCTTATCTCTATATGGCATATCCTCTTGTACTCTTCTATATATATGACCCTTTGGGTCTCATATCAATACACACAATATTCATAACATGGTATCAGAGCTTAGGTTGAAACCCTAACCTCAATCTACTTCCGCTGTTGCCCCTGCCCCCGGGAGGATTGATCTCCTCTCCCGGGGGCGGCCACCTCTCCTGGCCGTCGTGCTCGCGCTGCTCGCCGGCCATACGGTACCACCGACGGCACTCTCGAAGATGCCCGTGTTTGCTGGCCGCCGCCACCGGATCATCGCCGGGCCGACGCTGGACCGCAGTCGGATCTGGCCGTCCCTCTGCTCAGGCTGGCTCTTCTTCGCCCAGATCCGGTCCTCTCCCTCAGCCGCCGTCCTCGGGTCGCCGACTATCTCTGGATCCGGTCGCCTCTGGCGGATCCGTCGGTCTCTTCGCCCGAGGACGCCGAGCCGTCATCCGCACCGCAGGCGTCTCAACTGCTGCCGACGGCTTCTACACCTCGGCTCGCCTCCGCCAACGCGTCGCTGTTGCTGTCGGCCGCCGTCTTTCGCGCGCACTGGGCGGGTCCGGGCCGTCGCCGAAGGCTTCTTCTTCTTCTCGGACCACCGACGCCGCCGCCGGAGTCTCGTCGCCGCTCGTCGCCCGTCGGGTCGTCGCCGAAGGCGGTTTCTTCTCGGACGCCGACGCCGGATTCTTGCCGCCGCTTGTCGCATCCGCGGTGAAGAAACCCTAGGTGCTCTGGGTTTCGGCGCTTAGGTGTGTGCTTCGGTCGGTTTTGTAAACCGACCGGTCGGTCAGTCGGTCAGACGGTCAGCTTGACCGGAAAAAAGAGAGAGAGAGAGAGAGGTGAGGGGTTTTGAGGGAGTGGGATTTTCTGCGGCTGATTTCTTTTAGTCAGTCTTTAGTTATTTTTCGTGAGTCCTTCGTTGCGTCCACCCAAAATCCGTAGTCTCTAATATTTAGTTCGTCCAAGCCGTGCGAGTCCACAAATTTTATTGTCAGTCATAGAAGTGTAGGAATTTTCTTTTGCATGGCAGCAGCCGCTGCTCTTTTCCTTGAGCCGCTGCAGATCGTAGAAGTCTTTATGATGCCGCCGCTTCTCTTTGAGCCGCCGCCCCGAGTTTTTAAGGCCGCCGCGCTTCTTCTGCACCGCGCCTCCGTTGCGCTTCTTGTGCACTGCGCCGCCGCCGTCTCAGGCTTCGATCTGCGCCGTCATGCTTCTATCTATTCCTCTTCGGCTTGATTTGACAGTTTATTCAACGACTGCACGCAACGACGACTTTATCACGACTCGGATGTCGGATTTTTCTTGTTTTAGTATTAACCCTTTTTCAAATGCAATTCTATTGCATACGCCTTGCATTTGTGGGGGGTGTTAAGGGTATTAGAGATAGAGTTGTATTAGGATATAGAGTTTGTATTCTATTCCATATATGCTTTATCTCTATATGGCATATCCTCTTGTACTCTTCTATATATATGACCCTTTGGGTCTCATATCAATACACACAATATTCATAACAATATCAAGGTGGCAGAAAACAGATATTCATTTATGTGAGCAACATAAATGAATATTTCATAGGCTTCAACAAGTATGGGTGGAAACTATTTCATAGGCTTCGAGATGTTTGAAGCACTTCTATGTTTTTATTTATTTTCATAAGGTTGTTTATTATTTTAACGGCTTTTGTTTTGCGGTTGGTTTATGTTTTCACTACGTTTGTTTTGCCGCTTCACTATGGTTAATGGGGTGATTGCTTCGCCTAGTTAAGAATATTGCGATTATTGTAATAAACTTTGGGCTGTGTGTATCCTCAGATACACACAGCCCTTATCAAAAAAATTTATGTGAGCAACATGTCAACATTTCTTCATACCAGTCAGCAATTTTATTTTCTGGAAACATACTAGCTGACAAGTTTTAGCATAACTGCTTAAAGTGCAAGGTACTAGTTAAGCACTTGCTATTTGCTAAAGCCCCAAAGTATCTATTGATTCAATGGATAATCCAGATCGGAGGAGAGCAATCGAAGTGAATCCACGAGGTAAGCGCTGAGCTCCGCCCGTAAACTTGCGCATTGTGTACATGCCCGTGTCAGTAATGTAGAATTTTCTAGCATTCAACACCAAGGATAAGTCGAAGCTTGTATAATCCAAGTAATAGATGATACCCTCTTGCAATCCATTGAACTGAGATACCTCAAATGCCCTAGAGCAGCCTCGACCAAGGAAGAGCACCCGATCATGCAGCTCGTAAAGCTCCACCCAGGAAGCTTGAGAGCCTCCCTGGGGCAATATCTCAAGCTTCATCTCAAATACCCTGCACATCCACGTGCGCCGCCCCAGGCGTCCGGCAGAGTACTTCCACAGCACCATTAGCAGCTTGCCCAGGACTCCACCAGGTAGCGGCAAACCGAGAAAAACTCGGGCTGGTTTAGGTGATCGGGCCTGTAATCTACGCGCTTCTGGAGCTGGTAGGAGCATCAGGACATCCCCAGTGGGGCGTACCGGTCGCCGTGGGGCGTGCACACCAGGACATCCTCTGCATTGGTGCCCTGCTTCGCCTCGTTCCTGTGATAGATGATTTCCTCGAGCCCATCCACTTGATGGTGGTACGCGAGCCAGTGCCCTTCCATCCCCGGCCGCCACAAGGCGATGTTGGAGGCGCTGGAGACGTGCGCGGCGGTGAGGCAGTCCTCCGCCGTGGGCGCGGCCGAGAAGGTGAAGCTGCGGATGACCATATGGTGCTCGCAGGTGGCCGTGGACTCCAACATGTAGGGTTGAACTGTTGGTTACTGCAAGGGCATTTCGATAATGTTCCAATTAAGAAAAGAAAAAATATAGGCAGGGTCTATCTGTCAGTGAGCCACGTGAGGAGATAAGGGGGAGGAGACGCAGTCTCCTCCCCGTGCGCGTACCTGTGCGGGCACTTCAGCTTCGCCAGATCTGGCGCACCGGTTGATAATTTCGGCGGCGCGTGGGGGAGACGACAACTGGAGAGGCGGCGACGGAGGAGCGGGATGGCCCGGGTTCCTTGGAGCCGGCCGCTAGCGTCACCTCGCCGTAAACCCCCTGTCTCCTCTTCTTAAGGCCCCATTTCTCCACTGTTGCAGTACATCTCTCTCTTCCGATCCGGACATGCTCCTCTTGGGTCTTCTTCCTCTTTGTTCTTCGGGTTGTGCGGAGGATTGGGGCTTCGGTGCCATCTCCGATTGAAGCCTTTGCTTTCGATTTCCCGTGTGAACCCTATTGTGGTGTGAGGGGAAATCCGAAGGTTGAAGGTTGACCCGAGGGAGGACGGAGGCAGTGACGGCTTCGCGTTGTCTTTGAGTGCACTCGGCCGGTGCATTCTTGTGTTCTTGTGCAGCATCACCTTGACCTTCGACTCCGGCGTCGGCCATCCGAGGTTGGAGAGGGCACTGTATCTCCATCAACCATACTCTTCTTCTGCATCGGCACAGAGGAGTGCTAGGTTTTCTGGGACAACATTGAAGGCGACATGCATAAGTGAAAGTAGGACATAGATTATTGCTCTTTTGTAGCTCTTCACTCCACCTAGCAATTTATCACATATGGACATGCATAATTTAGTAACTCCTATTTTAATAATTGGATAATTTATGGTTTTCCTTAGTTCATTGGTTCGTAATATTGCTACTTAATGTGTTTCTTACTTTAAACTTATTTATGACTCATCTTGATAATTATTTGGTTCATCTTAAGTTCAATTTATGGTTTATTATGTTGTTGAAATTTATATTTAGTATTTGTTGAATGTTTATCCTTGAAGTCTAGTTGTGATAATACTTGATTATTGGTTAAAATTTATAGTGATAATAGTTGTGGGTGATATTTTGGGTTTTTGTTAAGCCAGGATGTTATAGATTGCTAGGATGGCACTGATGGAGGCTTGGGCAGTAGTAAGGTTTGGATCTAGAAAGATCTAGATGGCAACGATTGGATCCGAACACCGGTGACCTTCGGCCAGTGAGAGGACATGATTTTTGTGGTGGTGGCAGTGGAAGTTGTAGTTGGGGATGGAGCTTGGGCTGGGATGGGATAGAGAATGGTGGTGTGACCAGATCTGGCCAGATCACAAAGGCAGCGACCATATCTAAGAAGGCAGCAACCACATCTGGCCGATGAATTGTGGTGGCGACAGTGAGAATGCAACGGTGGTAGTGGGAAGGTGAGGGAGTGAGGGTGGGGGAATGAGGAGGAGGAAGCTGTGTGAGGGGGAGAGATAGAGAGGGAGGTGGGGAAAAAGAGATAGAGGGTGGTTGACAGTGTGATAGAAGTGAATTTGTAAAATATTCTTTTCTTGTAGGGTTCTAGTTGTAAAAATATTGAAAGAAAGTATAATTGAAGGGCTAAAATGAAAAAAAAATCAAAGGACTGAAAGACAAGTATTCCAAACCACCACTTTAAACTACTATGCATCAAGGAATGAATTCATATAGTGGCTTGATCTGATGTGGAGCACTCTTTCTCCCCTTAGGCTATTATACATTGTACGGACCCTTAGATGCGAACTTTGGTCAGGTTTAGCACTGTTTGTCACACAAATACCAAATTTAGCCCCCGGATCACCGTAATTCCATTTGTAGCCCCCTTTACGAGTGCGGGACTATGGGAGTGCGACATGTCTGCAGTGGTGCGGTCGGGGAGCGCATGACTTAAACCGTGTACTAGTCCTGAGTGTGGTCGTCTAAGCCATGGTCGTGGTTGTAAGGATGATCGTGGTCGTATGGCGTGGTCATGGTCGTAAGGCGTGGTCGTAAGCCGTGTTCGTGAGCGTGATCATAAGCCGTGGTTGTGAGCGTGGTCGGATAAGCCATGGTTTACGACCACGGTTTGAGTCATGTGCTCCCCGACTGCATGGTTTGAATCATGAACTTCCCGACCACACCACTGCATACGTGTCCAACTCGCATAGTCCCGCGCTTGGGGAGGGGGCTACAAATGGAATTACGGTGATTCGGGGGCTAAATTTGGTATTCGTATGACAAATAGTGCTAAATCTGACCACCGCTCCTTAGATGCATCAAACGTCTAGGTAGCGCCCCATGAACAAGAGAAGCCAATATAAAGAGACCGAGTCACGATTTTTGTGCCAATCAATCAAGACAAATGGTGGGCCTTACCAGGGGCAGAGCCACACGCCGGGCAGGGTAGACTTCAGCCTGCGGTGTAGAAAATATCTAGTGTATAGCCCGGGTAAATTCAGTCCAGTTTGGATAACATTTTCATGGTGCAGCTCAGATAGCCTAGATCATTCCACCACTGAGCCCGGAGCGTAACCAAATCCTAGCTCCGCTACTGGGCCTTACGATTGAGCAAGGAGAGAGAGAAGGGTGAGAGTAGGAGTGAAAATAGATCGGATATAAATAGAATATTATTTTTTTATCATATTTGTATTTGTATTTTGTAAATGAACACAAATGCGAATTTGAATCAAATATCTACTCAATTCGGTCAGGTACGAATATCCTCGTAACTTTAGTATGAAGACATTAATGATATTTTATCTTCGTACAATCACGTTTAATCATTATAATTCATTTACTCCACCTAAAGAAACACGAATTCACATCAAATTAAAAAATTCTGTTCAATTAATTAGTCATATTACAATAAAATATGTATATTGTTTCATTGAATATAAATACAAATAGTTCGAATAAAATAACATTTCAGATGGTAAAAATCTATACCATATTCATATCCATATTTTTTACACGAATTCAAATATAAATAAGAGATAAATTATTATTAATTAGATGAGACAAATCTATATCATATTCATATCCTATTGAATATGATATGATATAGATAATTCGTATCCATTTTTCAATCCTAAGCGAGAGGCACACCTCTGTGGCATTAGAAAAGAAGTTTTCGTTGATGGTGTTCAGTACCGGTGTTATTCTAATGGAGATGTCATATGAGAACATCACAATTCAAAAAACAACGTCAAGTGAGTTCAATTGCAGAAAAGCAGCCGTAGCTTTTCACCAATTTTTAATGGCAATGTTCTAACTTCAATCCACGAAAAAGCCAGAAAAGCACATCTTACCTAGCTTTCCCCATAAGCTGCTTTGAAGTGAAGTTAATCCATTCGGGGGAGCTTACAGCTTTTTTTTAAGCAGAAGCTGGCCTTAAACACGCTATTATGGTGGCGTTTGTATTGGTTTTTATTGATAACTTTTATTTATGATTTATGGTTTCAGTTGAAAATAAATAGTAATAGTTAAAAGAAGTGATTTTTAGAAGAATGAGCAAGTGATATAAAAAGTGAGAAAGAGATGTGTGCGTGTGTGACGGGAGCAAAAACAGTGGAATATGTGATGCATCCGTGGACCTTTTCTTTATTCCTGAAATGAGATGATAGTAAGAGAAGTAAAAAAGTAGCTTTAAAAAAATCAGATGTTTGTAGTAACTTCTGATTTTTTATAATTCGAACATACCCTATATGCTGAGAGGCTGCTTCTTTTTTCCTTTTTCGGAGGACGCAGTCAAAATGTCGAAGAACAAAGCTTTGGCGCATGGGCCGGCCTTGACCGTGGCCCGTCCAAGTCGACGAGGTCGTGATTCACTGATTGAACTTTGAAGGGAAATGCATTTAATGGGCCGTATTGATTGGATATTCCAGTTTTTTTGCCTGCATTGGAAGTTGGGCCGACCCAACAAGTTGGATATTTTGCTCCTCTTGTCCCAAGTGGCAACCGTGCTCTGCTCTGTCCTTCGGATACGTGTTTGGAAGTTGGAACACCGGCTCAGGCTCATACGAAAACCACCGCTCCCTCCCCCGCCGCTCCGTCCTCTCCGCTCCCCTCCGCCTCCGCTCCGCCGCCGCCGCGCCTCGCCTTCCCCTCCCTCGGCCGCCGCGACCTCCTCCTCCTCTCCGCCACGCCGCTGCCCCTCGCGCTCGCCCCGGCTGCCTCCTCGGCGCGCGGGCTCTTCCGCATGCCGCCGCCGCGCCTGGCCAACCGCTACTTCCTGGTGCGCGCGGGAGAGTCGGTGTACGAGGGTCAGGGCCTCCTCCGCACCAACCCCGTCGCCAAGACCTCCGTCGACAGCGGTCTCTCCCCCGAGGGCCTGCGCCAGGCCGCGCGCGCCGCGCTCGAGCTCCGCGGCCTCGGCGCCTGCGAGGACGACTGCTGGATATGGCCCTCCATCACCCAGCGCGCCTACCAGGCCGCCGAGATCATCGCCGCTGCCAACGGCGTCAACCGCAGGTGCCTGCCTACCTACCTCCCCTCGGGCTCTGTTTCTACAATTTGGCTTCCTGATTCCACACGAGTAATAGTATGGCTGGCCGGTGGATCAGTGATCCTGTTACTGACTTGTTGGTTGCTTAATTTGAAGCCACATTGTGCCGGAGTACAGCTTTTTGGATGCACGGGGATTGGGCGCGTTTGAGGGGAAGAGCTTGGAAACATTGCCTGAGGTACTACTTACCCAATCGATCCATGTTTCCCACTTCCTGGTGGGAGGCCAAATTTCGCTTGCTTACAGGGAGTAGTCAAAGAACAGTTAAGCGGTCACAGAAATACAAAATTGTTATGTGCAGATGTTGGTATAAGGCAACCTTAGTTTCTGGAGAAGCTTTAGAAATTGGAGTGCACTGACCCTGGTGAAATTCTGCTTGCCACGAAGGCTGAAGTCTTTGGCCGCTGCTAGCCAAGAAGGCAATAAAACACTGGTTCTAGTATCAGACTAATAGAATATGTTAATCTAATCGGTGTTTTGACAGACAGGAGTACACTCAATCTGCTAATAAGATATCTTTAGAAGCATGGAATAAGAATAGGATATGAGCTCTGTGAATTCTGAGAACTAATTTGGAGAAATAGAATATCCTGACATATTCGCTTTATCATGAATCAAGTATCCATGTCTTTTCTGTTTGTTTTGAGGTTACTGGTAACTGAACAGTGATATTGGTATTTTGATAAGTAGATAAAACTGCCTGGCTACAAAACAGGACATGAAATAATACACTAGCAGGCAAATGTGTATCCTTGACGGATGAAATTCACAATTTTGGACTACACTGACTGAGTTATGTTTTCTTGGCTCAGGTTATTTAGGTGTATGGATCAGATAAATTTTATTTATGTTTTAATTTTGTTCTCCTTTCTTGTTATGGATTTAGGTGTATGCATCAGATAATATTTCTTCAGACATCAAGCCACCTCCTATTAATGATGGTACACCTAACGAGAGCGTAGCAGACGTTTTTGTTCGGGTAACACAGCTCATGTCAATACTAGAGACCCAGTACTCAGGGGATACTGTTGTCATTGTTTCTCCCGATTCTGACAACTTGTCAATTCTTCAAGCTGGGTTGATTGGGCTAGACCTCCGGAGGTAAACACTAGTAATTCTTGTGCATTCCACTTCATTTTGCAAGCTTTTTATCCACACGACTTCTGGTATACAAGAAGTTTTTGGTGATTATTGGGAAACTTTTTTTACTCAAGCTAAACATGCATCAATCATTTGGATTTTCATTTCCTTTAATCTCTAGTTGCTGCCCACATAAACATATTCTCCATGCATTGTTGCTGATTGAAGGGAAGCATATCTTAACTATTTGATGCCATTTCTGCAGGCATAGCAGCCTGTTCTTTCAGCCCGGTGAGGTCCGACCTGTCGATCCCGCGAGCATACCTGAATACAAGCAACCTGCTTCTACTGTTTTTAAGTGTACAAATCCACCAAGTTGCAAATAATTTACTTGTCTCCACAGGTTTCATATTTTCTGTACATGAATGAATATCCCCATGACAATGTATAGCTGAAAATATGTTGCGTGCAGCACATCTGACAACCAGCATGTCAACTGGCATGTACCATGGTACTTTGTGTAATGAATCCAAAGTTCTTATTTTAAGGCATTGCCACAGTTAATTCTTGTAACATTAATTGCAGTCATATCTGACAATCAAAATGAAGGAACCATTCTTGAGATTTCCCATTCTTTTCAGTGAGTCAGAGATGTGCTCTTACAATGGAATTTCCCTTTGTTCGGTGCAGTTCATGCAAATCCTTCTAAAGTTTGTACAATTCATCTTTATAAATTCAAAGAAAAAAGAAGGCGCCCAAGTGGTCCTAACACTATCAGTGAGGTTCGCTCGTGCAGTTTGTTTTCTTGAAAATTTTAAAAACTAATATCAGGGTGCTGATGGACATACACAATCAAGATGCCCATGTTGACATCAACATACCTATATGGTTATATCGCCTGAGCGCAAATGTGTGCCTTATTAAGCTGTATCTACCAAAACTATCAGCATACATAGCCAAGTCAACCATGGACGCACTTTAAAATAGTGTGTGATTCTACTAACTACAAAGATTTTAGCTATGCATTGTTGTTCCTTTGCTTCACTTGAGAAAGGTAAATATCAAGGACCACATGGTTGGGTGTCTAGCAGCAACCGTCAATATCTAAAAAATACATAACTCTGCTGCGATGCAGCAACAAAAAACAAGGCAATCTGCAGCGCTAGAATAACAGAGCATCTACCATAAATGGGCGAAAAAATGATATCGGCACTAGCATAACAATGGGCAGAAAAGGGGAAAAAAACTCAAGCAAAGATTCAAACATTAGCAGTACTACTGTACTAGGCTTGTGAAACCAAGCAATAGAATTACCCGCTCCAAAATATAGCAGGAACATTTATGTATTCTCGGTCACAGTAATCTACTAAAGAACCAATCCGAACAAGGGTTATGTTTTGCAAACATTGACAATGTAATGCAACAGTAGCATAGTCTTCGGCTGTCCGAATTCCAAAATTTCTTTCTAGCCATAAAATTTGTAGCTTATACTCCAAGACCAAGAGCAGGACAGTTAGATATTTAGATCAGTTAATTGACTATTTGACCAAATCTATATAAAAAAAGCTATTGAACACACTAATATCTGGCCGATTAATTGTGCAATAACAGAACTACAATAATCCAACATTACAGAAAGCATCTGTGTTACAGCTACACAGCAACAATAACATAGCGATAGATATTGCAAAAAATCTGTCACAGCCACAAGGAAAAATTTGACAAAATATGTTGCATTACTTGAATGCGACTGCAGGTACATGCGAAGAAATGATTAAGCATCAACTCCATGGTACAGGAGTCGTCTATGCCTAGTAAAAGGACACAAGCAGAAAAGCAGGTGTCAAATCGGTGATTACCATCTAAAACCAATCTGATCAAACATAGCAGAAAAAACACATGCACCATGAAATATCTAGACAGAGTAAATGAGCTCCTAAATCTGCAGAAAAAAGTCTAGCTGTGAAACTAGTAGTCATTCATCTTGTTTTGGTGGAAGCCCTAAAAGATAACAATACCTCCAAGAAACATACTAAAACTTTCCTTTATACAACTTCTGGAAAAGCACAGCAATATGTGCATTTGGCTCGCCAACAATACAACAACTTGCAAATACCTATGTACACCTTCGCAACATCACTTTCACTTTCTCTTTGCTAACAAAATTCAACATTAACGCACCAAAACTCCCACATGATAGCAAGTCATGTTCATCACTTTCACTTTCTTTTCACTAACAAAATTCAACATTGACGCACCAAAACTCTCACAAGATAGCAAGTCATGTTCTAATCTCTATCAAGACAACGCTGCATGTATAAACGACACACGTAACTAAAAGTTTCAATTGCTGCTAATTGTAAATACAGCAAGGAGCAACTTCTATATGGGGCTGCGATGCCGGGAGAGGTAGCTAAGGGCCTGTTTGGCAGAGCTCCACCAACTCCAGATTCATCAAAAATAGCTCCACTCCACGAATTTTTATCCAAACGCTCCAGCTCCACGAAATCTGGATCCACCAAAATACTGAATCTAGCTCCAGATTCATGAAATCCATGGAGCACCTCAAGGGGTGCTCCACGAAACCTTGTTTCGTACCTACCGTGGAGTTGGGTGGTAATTACCCACCTTTTGCCACTGGTTACACACCCCATCTCATACCACCATAAAACCCATGGGCAAAACAGGTCATTCCCACCAAAAACTCAGTTTCGTGGATCTGGAGCTGCTGTGCAAGCCAAACAGTTTTGTCTAGCTCCATGGTGGGATCCCAGATTCACGGTGGAGCTATTTTTGGTGGATCTGCTGCTCCAGATTCATTTTTTCAGTGGTGGAGCTCTGCCAAACAAGCCCTAAGAAGGCAGTGAATGCTCTGAAGAAGCCCGGCGGCCTGCAACCTGCAATGCAATAAAAAAATAATGTAAGTACGTGACAAACAAAAAGCATTGTAATTACTCCCTTCGTCCCGTAATATAAGTTCTCATTCTTGAAAAGTGTCGTCCTATAATATAAGTACATTGTAGAGGCCAAATGTATAGTTGTTGCAATATTTTTACCATATACCCTTTAATACTGAAAAAATAAGTGAGTAGTTGTAGTATATCATTTATTAAGGGTATACATGGTCTAATGATATTAACTATTTCTTAAATTTAATGTCTGTTTGGTCCGTGCATATGGTAGGCTTTGGACTTATATTGTGGGATGGAGGGAGTAACATTTTACACTGGCTGTACCTAGGGAACTAGCGCTTGTCTAGCCTCCAATACTTTGCCGGGGTGTGAGTCAGCAACACTCTCGGTGCAATTGCTCCCTGTTCCTCTGCAAGAATTGACGAACATAGCCGACTGCGGTGCTGATCATCTAGCGCGCGGTCCAGCAGGCCGTATGGCCAAGCATCTCCCACTCCATGACCCACCATACATGTGAAAGAAAGGATAAGTTATTCAAAATTGAAAACATTAAATCCGGAAACTAAAGTACCAATGAATTAAAGACAAACATGAACAAATTAAATAAAATCTAGTCTTATAGCATAACAACAACATGACACATAGGTGTGCATTACTCAGCGTACATCTTGGGTTGATAACACATTTTGGTACATACGAGCACAAGGAAAGCAGTTCGCAACATAGTACAAACTGTTAACACGAGGATATAAAATATAGGAACAAACTACAACAGACTACATGTACACATTTTCAGATGGCAACCCTAGGTTCGTCCTCAGCAACTTGTCGCTCTCTACGACCACGAGCCAGTCGTTCTGGTCATTCACGAGACTCATTTTGCTTTACACACTTGTTCTTCCTATGACTATACTCACCACATAGGATGCACCTCTTGACAGGGCCTCCAGTTTGAGACTCATCCATGTCATTCTGTATATGATGAGTATGCCACTGACTCTTTCCACCCTTGAGCAATTCCAAGTCAGGGAACCATATCCTAGTGTCAACGTCGGAGTGTGTGAAGTTCCCTAAACCACAATGCCTATCAAGGAGATGAAGGAAGAGGTTAGCAACCACCTTTTGGAGACCTTTGGTGAGAAAAACGACGGTCAGTGATGGTGGACGATGGCCAGAGACAAGAGAGGTGACTGAAGGGGGGGGGGGGAGAGTTGAGGAGCGGGTTGAGAAGGAGTCTGACCAGAAGACATCGAGGGAGAAACCTAAGAGGGAAAAAATCATAAGCAGTTTCTAGCCCAGTCAGATCGGTTGACCAGGCAGTCATACTACTGGGCTCACCCAGTCAGACCACTGAGGGGCGACGGTAAGACTGGTGTGCAACAAATTGCATGCCGAGCATAGAAAAAGAAGAGAGAAGATTTAGAAAGGGTTGTATTTTGCTCCAAAATTTTCACACAAGCAACATAAAGCATATTTGGAGCATTTCCAACTAAAGAGCGTAAATACATTTTAAAGATAGTTTTTATTAAATTAGGCTTTCATTTTACAAAAGTTTTTATCAAATTAGGTTTTATTTTGCAAACAAGCTCATTTTCAAAAAAAAATTCTTCAAGATTGCCAATTTAAGCATATGAGGGTATCATGAGCATCTCTATGCATGTATGAGTCATAAATACCACTGTGAACCAATATACGTCAATATTTTGGCTCAAGTGGCAAATCTCACTTAAGTGCTTTTAGGTCAAACTAGAATTTTGTATGAGTTTTAAAACAAAATAACTTTTGATTGGTTGGCATTTTGAAAAAAAATTTGAATACCAAAAATGTTTGAAATAGACAACTCTAGGTTTTCCTTTTGAAACCATTTTCAAATTCCTTTTAGGGGAAACTTTACACTAAGATCTCATTTAGGTCAAAAACAAGATACTATAAGATAGTTTTGGGCTTAAAAACTCATTTTTATTTGAAATTTGTTTTTATAAAGCCAAAACCTTTGAAAAATATTTTAAGTTTTTAATACATTTTGCAACTAGTTTTTCAAAAGATTAGTAATAATTTCAAGATTTTGACTTTTGGCTAAAAGGTTCAAATTTTGAAAAACCAAACTAACACTTAATCAATTTGGGCACACTTAGAGATGTGATATACATTAATCAATTTAGGCACACTTAGGGATGTGATATACATGATTATGACTTAGCACTCCCCCTTAATATGCCCCAACCCATCTTGCTCAAGATTGCAATAATGAAGTTTTAAACAAGAGCAAGAACATAAATTTTTGAAAAGATTTTCATGCGATGTTACATACATAAGGCAAAGGGCTAGATACTTCAATGTGAATACTTGTTAATGAGATAGCATTGGTTCTTGATATGAAGTGACCATCCTTAAGCTTGACTCCAATTTTACACATGGTGAAATCCACCTTTTCATGAGTGAGACAAACCTCCAATGCCCCTCCAAGTACCTATTTATATTTTAAGCACTTTTTGGTCTGCAAACTTGGTTGGATCTATGAATGTTAGTCATAAGAGATTTGGGCACCAAAATAGCCCTAACAATAATCTTAGGTGAACTAACAATTCTAGCAACTACCTTGTCTTCTCTAGTTTTTCTAAGCAAGTAATGATTATTACATATGATAGGCTTAGGAGTATTACCCATGGGACAATCTTTACCAATATGTACCTTTTTTTGGTAAATGTAGCAAGTTGTGCTTTTACTTCTATGCCTTATCTTCTTTTCTTGCACGTTGCTGTTTGCCTCTTTCTTGATGATGTTGACTTGTCATCACTTGGTTAGGGCACACAGAAGCAAAGTGTCCCTTCCCATTGCACCCAAAGTACTTAATGTTCATTGAGTGTCTTACATTGTATCTTGTCTTTGTATTCTCTTTCTTCTTGGAGATGAAGCCAATCTTTCTCTTATCATGCAAGGTCCTTTGCTTGCTCAAGATGTCATCGAGAGAGGCCTTCCCTTTATAACACTTCTGCAAGTCATTGTTTACTTTCTTGACTTAGGCCTTGAGCTCTTTGTTCTCCTCTACAAGGTTAGCTTCAATAAGCATAGAGATAGTACAACATCTACATTTGAGCTACAGGGAATATCAAGCAAATCATCATAAGATATGGATATGCTAACCTTAGATGAAATGCAAGGGCTAGCAACTACACAAAGCATGGCA
This sequence comes from Dendrocalamus latiflorus, assembly GCA_017311315.1. Classification (NCBI taxonomy): domain Eukaryota; kingdom Viridiplantae; phylum Streptophyta; class Magnoliopsida; order Poales; family Poaceae; genus Dendrocalamus; species Dendrocalamus latiflorus. The sequence goes on from CM029664.1 coordinate 39,786,614, forward strand.
TCTAATAAATCACATATAATGCCTACATCCACCTTAGACTTAGTGAGTTCCTTGAGAAGAAGAGACTATTGCTCATCATTTAGCACATCATAATCATATATAGGTTCACCATCATAATTTACCTCATCATTACCTTTCACCATTAAGCTTGTAGACATGGACTAAAGTGATGGAGCTTCATTTTCATTTGTGGTGGTTTATGGATCATCCTTGATAGCAAGCCCTGCAAAGCATATTCTTTTGCCATCCTTCTTCTTTCTTCATGATGACTTGGGCTCATTATCCTCCTCCTTGTTTGGGCACTCTGAAGGAAGGTGTCCCTTTTCTTGACATTCATAGCACTTGATGGTCTTATAGTGATTTGTCTTAGAAGATGGACTTCTTCTTGAGCCATCACCTTGTGAGCCACACCTTTTCATGATTTTCTTTATTTTCCTAATAAGAGTGGCCATTTCTTCCTCAGTTTCATCATTTTGTTCACTTTGACACTCTTCATCTTCATCCTCATTTTTGTCATGCTTAGCTTTAAAAGTATGAATTCTTTTGTTTGAAGATGTGGCTATCTCCTTGATCTCTTCTTCCTCTTTCTTGTACATCTCATCGGTAATGAGGTTACCCAAAAGAGCGGTAGGAGTCATTCTTGCCAAACCAGAAGAGTTGAGGATTAAGGTCACCAAAGTACAATATTTCACACAATATCAAGATCAGTTAGATCAATATCAAGAATCCTTGAGCTCATTTACTATGTTGTTTAACCTAGAATTCATCCCATGGATGCTCTCATGAGGCAACATAGTAAATACCTAAAATTTGATCTTCAACATATGCAATTTAGCTTCCTTGACCGTGGATGTTCCCTCATGAATTTTTTATAAGTGTTGTCCAAACATCATGAGCATTTTCAATATTGCGCACTCTATTAAACTCATCTATGTTCAAGGTGCAAAAGAGAGCATTCAACATCTGAGCGTCGAGTTAAGAGTTTTGCTCTTCCCTTTAAGTAGGGTTTTGTGGATCAATAGGAGTAGCAAAACTCTTATCAGTGATTCTCCATATGTGATGATGCATGGCCTTAATAAATATAGACACTCTAACCTTCCAATAAACATAATTTGTGCCATCAAAATGTGGAACCCTACTGGAATTCATAATCTCTATAGTCGCCATCCTTTACTCTCTAGGCGGTGAAGTTTGATGAATGAGAGACCAAGCTCTAATACCACTTGTAAGGTCAAGGAGGCCGACAAGAGGGGGGGGGGGTGAATAAGCAGTTTTAAAAGCTCTTTTTGTTAAAATCAATTTTATATGTGGAAGCGTTAATAAAAATGGTTTTGCACAATTAAGGCCTAAATCAACTAGTTTCTCTAAGTGTATCAACAAGCTAAGAATGTATTAAGGTTTGTATTCCTAGAGTGATAATCAATCAATTTAATTCTAGTAATGTAAATTACACAAAGTAAATAAGCACAAGAAGTCAAACCACAAGATTGGCACACAATCTTTTTACCGTGGTGTTTGGAGACATTCCGGTTGCCCCTAATTCATGTTGAGGTAAGTCCAAATGAATTGGACTAGATCTATGAATTAAACCAACACCTCAAATCCGCTGGGGTTGCTCTTCCTCCACCTTAGAGATGGCAAGCACCAAACCACTCACAATCAACCGGGCCTTCTCGCAAGCTCCTTTGAGAAGATCACCAACCCAACTCCTCTAAGCCATCTAGGTGATAACAAACACAAAGAGTAATAAGTCAGAGACGCTCACTTGAACAAATCAAGTGCTAAAACTCAATTGATACACAATCCACCACCAATGCAACACATGACAAGGATTTGCCTCTCCATGCTCACTAGGTACAATACGTGTACCAAAGAGATGAGAGGGCTTGCTCTTAGCTTAAGAAGATGAAAAAAATGCACTAACAACCTTGCCCAATTGGTCACAATGGGGTATTTATGCTCCACACTAAGAAACTAGCTGTTGGAACAAGGTTTCACAAAAACAAAATAGTAGGTCAGTCTGACCGCCAATAGATGGCAGTCGAATTGGCCTTCCTTGTAGTAGCTAGAAAACTAGCTATTACAGCCTCTGTCGGTCAAACAACCTACACAAGGGGCGATCAGACCACATGCCAGCCAGACTGCCACCAAGGCCGATGTGACAACCCATATCATTACTGTGGGGTAATAACAATAGTCAACAGATTATTATTCATCTACTTAGTAGGACACTGCTCCAACAAATAATAAGCCCATCAAAGTGATGCAGTGGAATAACGATTAAAGAATGTTCATATTATTACGTAAACATAGCCACGCAGGGCTACAGTCTGATACAAAGCCTCTAGGGCTCAAATAATACAATACCAAAAGTAAGCAATCTAGTTCAACCTCTAATTATACACCTAAATATCCAAGCAACATATTAATGTACAACTACTCCAAGATTTAAGCCCGAATTGCCACTAGCTCTCTAGTCATCCCAAGTATCGTATGAGGGATCCACCTCATACTGCTCTTCCTCGTAATCAACCTCTTCCCACTTAGAGTAGAAGTCCACAGGGTAGGTCTCATCCACCCCAAGTGATGATCCCAACTGACTGTCATCTAAACAAAGGAAAGATAATAGCAAGAATGAGTACAAATTACTTAGCAAGCGTTAATAACAAAATGTTCTATATGATCTTAATCTAGCATCTCCTGAATCATCTCTTTTCCTTTTCATAACATATAGAAAAATAGGGTTTTATTAGTTATGGAAGAGTTTTGGATTATTAATTTATTTTGAAATATACTGAACACTCGTATAAATAGAGAAAAACCTCCATTGGTTTTCATAGCCTCTAGTCTAGGAGACATGCATGAATTCATGATTTATTAAGCATTGCACAAGCTTGTATCACTTTACCCATTACACTACTAGAAATCCCCCCTGTAGTGACGCTTTATTTATACGTTAGACACGCTTTATTTCATCTCTACAAGATTGTAGGCACGTTTTTATAAAGCGTGTTAGAAGCGTCTTCGCATGGACCGTGTCAGGACTTGTAGAAACGAGTTCTCTAAACGTATCAAGGAGATAAAAAGACGTTTTGTAGAGACGTTCGTTGCATGCCTACGTATATTGATACACTTTTATAGATACATTTATATAACGTGTCTATTTGTGTAGTTACGTCATATAGCAGCGCTTCATTACGTGTTAAGAAATGTGGAGACGTTCTCATATATACATTTATATTATGTGTGTACTAATGTAGTCACATTGTGTAATGACGTCGTATTGTGTATTAAGAAGTATAGAGATGGTTGAGTAGATACATTTATATTGTGTGTCTAACAATATAGATACATTGTATAGTAACACCATTTTGCGTTTCAAGAAATATAGAGACAATTTTATACATACATTTATATTTCGTGTCTACTAATATAGACACGCTGTATAGTAATATTTTATAACATCATATCAAAAATATGGATATTGATGCATCTTTATAGTGTGTCTATTAATATAGGCACATTTATAGTAACACCTTCTTACATACTAGAAATAAAGAGACATTGTTTACAAATTTGGACACAAATGAATTTGCATGATTAAATAATGTGAAAGTGAATCATGAAGGCATTGCATTGAAAAATCCATTTTGTCTTTACAAAACAAGATATTGATTAATAACTCATTAAAGTGCACTCTCAAAGACAAACCATATTCATAAAGAAGCATAGGAAAAATGGCAATATCGTACAAATATCTATATTTTTTCTCTAACATCTAAAATCTATCTTGTTCACTCCGAAACTTGTAGCTTGTCTTTCCATCCACATCAAGTTACATGTTTCCATCATGCTGCAAAATAAGAGGAGATTAAGTTGACGCACATGAATTCTAATCAAACGGATCTAGCACTTGAAGAACGAAACATACCAAGGTTGTGCAGGTTTGAGTTGAACTCTTAAGTCTTTTAACCTACAATGAGACATGTGTTTAGAAGGATAGTACAATTTTAGGAAATTACAAAACTGTAAAGCATTTGGTTAATATAAGAGAAAACTTACATGTGAACGGGGCCAAGCAACAATAAAGCCAATAGCATCTCTCATAGTTTTCATAGAATAGAGTGGTCTAGGTAACATCTCATCTCCATTGTTTCCATTGCCATTATTTTCAAGGGCATCAACATAAACCCCAACAAATTCTTTCCCAAGCATGGTGCCACCAATATTTCGAGTGCTGTCAGTAGTCACTAACTTTCCTTTGGCCACGACTTTACATTTGTTTCTTAGTGAAATAAGATAGACTTCCACTTGGCTCTACCATTTTGTAAAACATAAAGCTATGATCTTCAAACTTGTAATTAATTTAGCTTCGAAACAACAGGGGAAACAAGTACATACCGATCCTGATTGATTATGAGCTGGAGCTTTAATTCTTTGAGATCTCTGCAGTAGACACAATTAAAGCATATCATCGATCTAGCAAGTTCAGCCATATTATCTATATGAAGGGTTACAATAATAGGAACATAGACATACCATGTTGGTCATTATGCTACCACGTGGTAAAGTTAGGCCTTTAGAACCCTTATCTGCTAGACCCTGATTCTCAATATGTGCCACCTGCAGTCATAGTTGAACTCTCAGTTTTGTGACATGTAACATGGGTTATGTACCACTCAATTTAGATTTCTGATAATCAAAATAGATGTACATGACTGGAATATTTCATAATGTTAGCACATCTCAGACCATATTGCATATTGGAGATTTCAGTTCATGCAAGAAAACTCTAGCAAGCCTATAGCCAATGAACACAAATATTCCATAAATTTATCGCAGATTATTGTTTTCAACTTCATATTGGGAGTTGCAGCAAGACTGTAAACTAAATCTCACATTCAGATTCCCTCCAAAAAAATATCATATTCAGAGTAGTGGCAACACTCGGAAGGAAATGTAACAATGGGCTGCACTTAATTAAAACCAACTTATAATTAGCTAGGAATAGAAATATAATGCTCCTAAATGAAATCACCAATAAAATAAAATCAAATTATAGTAAAGCAACACCATGTGAAAAGATATATTGCAAGGTAGGTAAAATATGAATATTCTTATGGCTAGTATTTTCACATTTTCACTTGATTTGAGTTTTGTGCATCGTTTACTTGATTTGAGTTTTGTGCATCGTTTGACTGTATGAAGTTCGAACAGCATGAGCAGGTGTGCTGTTCTATCAAGAATCACCACCAGTGGAGAACTGGAGATGGAGGCAGGCAAATAATTTTAGACATATAACTTCTCATGAGAAGATGCATATCTTGATTGTCTCAATCCCAGCCGTTACATTTCTAATTAAACGGCTCTCATACTCTCAGAAGGCCAGCTTATTCGGTCCCTGTCTAGCTAGTGTTTATGCCGTATCACTATATCACCTTTCAAAACTTATCCTGAACATGTTACTACTTCAGTTATTTTGGCAGCACGAAAACAATGACCATTCAGTGGTCCACTTTACAGACACCATGGAAACATAACGATATGCATCCATGGGTGAAATATTGATATAAAAGTCTAATCTATCTAAAGCCTCACTTCTAAACCATTCGACTCTGAATATTCTTAGTTAATTAGATTTCAGTTTTTGATGCAATAGACATTTCTAACATACCTTTGCAACCATTGGCTCACGTGGTAACGATGACCAGACAAAATCCTTGTTGACTTGACTACAATTCTGGGTATGTGGCCCCTGCATATTTGTAACCATAGTATTTAGGACATTAGCATGTACTTACATACTATATTGTAGCTAAGAAATTAGAAATAAGAGCTACGCTCGCTTCTGATTCTTGTGGCTGCGGCTGCATCTCATAGCTACAGTAACGTAGAATCACAACTGAGCAGGCTGAAGAAAGGTATAGTGTTACCTGAACAGAATTTTCTGGAGAGTACACATTATCATTTGGGTCTTTAGGGTCGATGTCAATATCATTATCACTATATACGCCATGGATACTGTCATCACTACAATCCTGCTCAGTATCAGTATCACCATCTATTTCAGTATGAACAACCTGCAGAAAAATGAAACATCAGACACATAGTTACAAAATACAAATAAACTCATCTCTAAGAGAGGGAGACATAGACAGGGACCCATGGAGGCTTACTTCATCATGTGGAGCTCTTTCCATTTCATTTATCCAATCCACATCTGGATACTTTTGTGACATAAACGCAAGCCAATGTTTCATGACATTACTCATGCGTTGCATCTTATTTTCCATTGTATTTACTTTGTCATGGTACCTTCTTTCTTCCTCAGTTTGAGTAACAAAAGTAATACCTTTAGAAACTTGTACTTGACTCCAGTACTTATCATCATAGTACCCACGTGCTTTTAATTGTTTAGCAACGATCTCATAGAACACCTCATTAAAATCATTAGCTGAAAGATTACCATTGTTCTGCTCTTTCCTTTTTTCTAATTCCTCAAATGATGCATCCTATTGAAATAAGCATATAGGAAGTTCACATAATCGTAACAACAATTTCAAATCCAACGTTAATCACTAGGAGCAGAAAAATATACCATTACTAACTTCACTTTGTTGGTGCTGTATCTGCCATTCTTTTTCTTATGAGCAGCATCCCATAATTCTATCCTATGAACCTTTCCTTTCCTTTGATCTTCCTGCACAAGATATTAAATTTGAGGATCCAATCACTTCTCTAGTACTAGGTTTATACCAACAAAATCGATCAACAATCTTTTAGATAGATGAACTAATAAACCAGGAACTTATTCTCTGCAGGCATGCTACTGGGCCGCTGTCGCCACGCTCCCCGCCGCCGCACAAGTGTTCTATCGGAGAGAACGACATGATTGGGGAATGAAATAATAATAGTCCACCGTCAAAACAATATACACATGAAATTCTAGACGGATTACAACTGAAGTTTCCTTGTAGCCCAGTGGTCACGTTGCCATCTAAGATAACCAAGGTTTCAGGTTCGAATCTTAGATTGCACTATATTTTTGTTCTTTTTGTATATTACATAAATTATATAAATTCTATAGTGCACAATACTATTACGGCTCAGCCCATAACAAAGGTTCATGGTTCGAACCTGAAACCGGCACTATGTTTTTTTTCATCATATTATATAACTTGATAGTGGACAATAGTATTAGGCCTCGGCCCATATTACGCTGAGAAAATCGAGTCAAGTAGTAAGTCCGAAAGGTACATGAAATAGAATGTTAAGGAAATTATTTCAAAAAAATTATGTTATGGCAATATAATTTTGTCATAAGTATTAGATGTTTGGTTTTGGCCTATATTTGCTTAGCAACAATGGTCCGATCTTGGATTTGACTGATATCCGCCAAGCATCCCGGTAACAAAAGTTAAATCAGGGCGCGTACATACTTGAGCATACATAATACTTCCGACAGCAGAAGCGTAAGGTATAGCCTTCATCTGATCAGATTCATAGTCATTCTTTGGGCATTGAAATTTCCCAAACTTATCGCCCTTAACAATAGGAGCAGGCGAGGCAGAGCATTTATGCATATTGTATCTCTTCAGTACTCTGTCAATGTATGCCTTTTGTGATAAACCTAATGTTCCTTTGGACCTATCTCGGTGAATTTCAATACCAAGAACATAAGATGCTTCACCGAGATCCTTCATATCAAAATTGGACGAGAGAAATCTTTTAGTTTCCCGCAGCATGTCCACACTGCTGCTGGCCAATAATATATCGTCCACATAAAGGATTAAGAAGGTGTAATTACTCCCCCTGAACTTAACATATGTACAATTATCAACATCATTCTCCTTAAATCCAAAATTCCTTATGACTTCATTGAACTTAAGGTACAATTGCCTAGAAGCTTGCTTCAGGCCATATATGGATTTCCTTAGCTTGCATCCCAAATGTTCCTCGCCTTCCACAACAAAACCTTCCGGTTGTGTCATGTAAACGTCCTCATACAAGTCTCCATTCAGGAATGCAGTCTTAACGTCCATTTGGTGCAACTCTAAATCAAAATGTGCTGTGAGCGCCATTATGATTCTAAATGAATCTTTAGTTGAGACAGGAGAAAAGGTTTCATTATAGTCAATGCCTTCTCTTTGTGTAAACCTTTTCGCCACAAGTCTCGCCTTAAACCTTTCGACATTCCCTTTGGAGTCACGTTTGGTCTTGTAGACCCATTTGCAGCCTACTGTTGTGGCTCCATTAGGAATTTCTACTAAGTCTCATACACCATTATCGCTCATAGACTTAATTTCATCTTTCATGACATCTAGCCACTTAGAAGAATCCTTACTCTTCATAGCTTCCTTATAAGAGCTAGGATCATCCACCTTCCCAAAATCATTTTCATTCAAGTAAACCTTATAATCACTTGGGATAGCAGATCTCCTCACTCGATCTGATCTCCTGACAGGTTCATCAGTAGGCTCATTAGGTTGTTCATTAATTGTCACAGAGGGCTGTGAAGGCTCATCATTAGATGCCGCACTTGTACTTTCAGAGCCCTCAACAAAAAAGAGTGGCCACAGAATTAACTGGAGACGCAACAGGAGTTGCAACTACAGGATCAACTGTGGGCACAACCAGTTGGGGCACAGGAAAATCAATCTGTCGGATTAGCGGTGAAGCAACATAAATCCGCTTCTCCTCAAGATCAATTTTCCTGGGCTCCAAGTCCCCACTGATGCCATCATTTTCCAAGAACACAGCGTGCCTTGTCTCTACAAATTTTGTGGTACGATCTGGACAATAGAATCGGTACCCTTTAGACCTGTCAGGGTAGCCAATAAAATGGCAACCCACAGTCTTGGGGTCTAATTTCCCAATTTGTGGGTTAAACAATTTAGCTTCCGCTGCACAACCCCACACATGGAGGTAGTTCAAACTTGGTTTTCTCCCAGTCCATAATTCATAAGGTGTTTTAGGCACTGATTTACTGGAAACCCGATTGAGTATGTGTGCAGCGGTCTTTAATGCTTCCATCCATAACTTTATAGGCAAAGTGGAGTAGCTCAACATACTTCGAACCATGTCCATAAGTGTGCGGTTTCTTCTTTCCGCTACTCCATTTTGCTGGGGATCACTAGGCATTGAGTACTGGACGACTATACCATTTTCTTGTAGAAACCTGGCAAAAGGACCAGGAACCTGCCCATAAGTTGCGTGTCGCCCATAATACTCTCTCCCACGATCAGATCGCACTACTTTAATCTTTAGACTGTGCTGATTTTCAGCTTCAGCCTTAAATATCTTAAATTTATCAAGTGCTTCTGATCTCTCTTTAATAGGATAGATATAGCCATAACATGAGTAATCATTAGTGAACATAAAAGAATCATAACCGTCTACTGATGTCACAGGGAAAGGACCACATATGTCATTATGAATTAATTCTAAAATCCCTGTGCTTCGAGTAGCACCCTTCTTTATCTGCTTTACATACTTGCCTTTGATACAATCAAGGCAATGATCATCCGAATCATTAAAGTCTAAAGGGTGGAGAATTTCATCTTTAATGCGACGTTCAATTCTCCCCCTCGAAATGTGGCACAAGCGACAGTGCCACAATTTCGACGAAGTCTCATCAATTAGCTTGCGCTTTTTATTCACATCACATACATTCATGGACATACATTCGCTTGCGCTTTTTATTCAACATATGGAAACCCTTTCTTGGCGAGCCATTTCAGCCATCCAGGACAATCATCTTTGAAGTGGTCCTTTGACTGACAAAAGTAGCACTCATCACTTATCTTCTGTCCATTTGAGCTCCCAGGACCTGAAGCGTTTTTAGGCGCCTTAGGGTGCTGTGGATGCTGTGGATGCTGTGGCTTCTGATAAAGGGAGTATGCTTGCTCCTTCTTTCCCTTTCCTTTATAGCCTCCTCTATTTCTAGAGGGACCAGCTTTATTTGAGGAGCCGACTTGATTCACAAAATCAGTAGTCCCCTCAGCCTTGAGCCTCTCTTCCTCTTGTGAAACATTAGCGATCAACTCGCTTATGGTCCACTTGTCCTTAATAGTGTTATAATTCACCTTGAAAGCTTCAAATTGCTTAGAAAGAGATATCATAATGTAATGAACAACGAAACCACTAGAAATTGCCATGTCCATTGTCTTAAGTCTGGCATCAATATTGATTATGGTCATAATGTGCTCACGGACATTTCCAGTACCATTGTACTTAGTGTTCATGAGCCTGTGCATCAGTGTGGTAGCATAAACCTTAGAGGACCCCTTAAAGTGATCCTCGATGGAGGACAAATAGTCCTTCACCCTTTCCTTTTCAGGGATTGCTCCCCTTATGGCTTCACTGATGGAGTTCTTCATTACAGTAAGTGAAACACGGTTAGACCGCTCCCACTTCTCAGCATTAGTTTTATACTCTTTCATTTTGTCATCAAAATTGTCCTCCCCTTCCTTAGGAGCGACAGGCTCATCGAACCTGAACGCATAGTCCAGTTCCAAGAGCTGAAAAGTCGTCATAAGCATAAACTTCCATTTCTGCAAGTTACTACCATTAAGTGGCTCAATTGCATTAACTTGAGCGGAAACTGAAGCAGCTGAAAATTTATAAAATTTACATTAGGAAAGCGCATAATTAATTTGCGTGGAAGTTAACCTTACGTTGGTATGGTTAACAACATGCTCATAAGAATTTTTCGCATCACCGTTGGGCAGAAACGAAAAATTTAACATAATTTATATCATGCTATTACAATTAACGTTGGTCAAAGAGTAATAGCATGAAAAATTGGACATAATAACAAACATAATTGATAACATGCGATTACAATTAACGTTGGTCCAAAAGTAATAGCATGTAAAATTAAACATAACCCTCCAATTAAATTTCTCGTTGGTTCCATTCAATTTGAGGCAGAGCATTACGCAGCGGAAAAGATCATAATATTTTCAGCAGCTTAAAGACATTATTCAATAATATTTTCATGAGAGACATTAAATAATCAATAATTAAACATTAGGCATATCATAAATATATGAAATATACACTGAAAATAAAACCCAACAGCCTGAAGTATACACCATAATTCAATTTCATGTATATATGCCTAAATATATGCATAAAATATATGCTGAAATACATAAAATTATATGCTGCTGGACCATAAACCCAACAGCCATCCCTTTCTTCCCGGCCTGCATTACCCGCGCTCGGGCCACCTCATGTGCGCGGCCCATTAATCTGGCGCAGCCCACAAAATGCATACGCGCGTGAGCCGTTGGATCTTTATCCGATGGCTGGAAACGCGCCCAGCCCATCAGTTTTTCGGCCCGTAAAAGAAGGACCGTCCGATCTGATCGGACGGCCGACCGCACACGCAGCCGAAGCAAAAACACCCGTAACCTAACCCTAGCGCCATTCCGACTGAGCCCCACGCGAAAAAAACGGAGCGGCGGCGGCCCGCGCGCTTGGGGCGGCGTCCACTGCAGGGAGCAAGGAGCCCTCGGCGGCGGCTCCGGCAACGCCCGCAAGGAGCCCTCGGCGGCGCACTCCTGATGGCCGGCGGGGCGCAGCGCGCGCAAGGCGCTGGGCGGTGGCGGCGGTCGGGCGCGCGAGACGGCAGAGCGGCCTGGCGCACCGGCGACGCCGGCGGCTCTAAGGCAGAGAGCGGCCCCAGCAGATGGCAGCCGTGCCCAAAACTGTGAGGCCCTCTTTAATTTTTTTTGTTCATTGTTCTTCCCACCCGATCTGGAAAAAAGGTCTATTGATTTGGGTTTTAAAGAGTTTGGGTGGTGAGATTATGGGGATTGAGTGCTCGGATTTGGGGATTTCATTAGGATTTTGCAAAAGTTTCACAAATCCCCTCCTTCTATCTTGCTGAACCGAGACATTAACCATTAGATCCGAGCATATTAGTGGGCTAGGGTTCTAGGAAAACTAGCAGAGGCTCTGATACCAAATGTGAGGACTTAAGGATCATGCACATAACATTATACCGCTAGCTTAGCACTAGAACACCTAGAGTTCATCAGATCAGGGGAAAACTTACGGTCGCCGATGAACGCCATGAGTGAAGACCCGTGCCTGCATGATGCAGGCGTGAGGAAGAGTCGGTGAAGGTCGTCCGGAGAGTCACCGGCAATGTCCTGTAGCAGCGGCGGCGACGATCTTCCCGTTGCTTAACAGCGCGTATGAGATCGGGTCACGTTAGGGTTTGTACGGGATTTGTGACTCTCACGGGAACGTCTTCCAGGGAGAGACCGGAACTCCTTTTATCTTGCGCTGTTGCAACGGGGGACCGTAACCACAAGTTAGTTAGGCACCCCCGATCAGGGCGCTGAAAAACCGGACGTGGGTTTACCCACGTCTCCCTCATCTTGGCCGTTTGGCCTTAGATCAAAACCTAACACTCATTTCAATCTACGATTTTTCTTACACAATTCAAGTCAACTATTATAAAAGTAGCCATGTTGAACAAGAGCCCACATCCATGATTACGCTCGACACCTCTTACTTGATTTGTATTCTCTGAAGCACGTTCTGTGATGGATCAACACCCTGGAAGCAAAAGGAAAAGGTGTGACTTCAGAACTGGAAAAGAAGCGAGGTCTTCCCGCTGTTCTAGCCGCAAGAAGGTCCCGAAATAGATGCAGGGGGGTTGAGTTAAGCACAGACCACAGAGTGCTAGATGAAACGTCCGGATTCTAAAATAGCTTCCGTTTGATTCATGGCACGGGGCGGAACAGCTAGTCTAAGCAAGCCGGCGGTGGGGCGGTGGACGTGCAGGAGAAGAACTTCTCCACCATTGCTGGGGATTAGTCGCCGGAATATGGAGGATACGGCGGTGCCGGCAAGGTGTTCGACAGAATGTCACCGGGGGATGTCGGGGAGAAACGAGAGCCGCTGCTACGTCGGGGAGAAATGGGATGCAGCGGACCGAGGCGGCGTGGAAGCGACGAGCTGAGGTGGGGGAACGGCGGGCCGAGGCGACGGGGAACGGCGGGCCGAGGCGGCAGGTCGAGGACTGCAGGCCAAGGAGGCGGGGAGCGGCGGGTCGACGCGGTGTGGAGCGGTGGGCCGCGGCGTCGAGGTGGTGGAGAGCGGCGTGCGGGGAGGCGGCGACGAGCGGCGGGTCGAGGCAGCGTGCGGGGAGGCGGTGGGGAGCCGGTGCCCCGAGGCGGCGGGCGTGGAGCCGCCGAGGAGGCGGCGTGCATGGGAGCGGGAGTGGAGGCGGCCCGGCGTGCGTGGGAGCGGCGAGGGAGTGGAGGTCTGGAGGCGGCGGCTGGAGTGGGAGGTGGAGTGGAGGGTGGAGGCGCTGTGTGGATTGGATCTGTGTGAGGGAATGGGTTTATTAGGTTTACCGTGTCAGGAAGTATCGATTAGGTATCGGAGAAGTATCGGAATTTATTTTCTTTTTTTAATAATTAGAAATTAATAGATACGTGCAAGATACGTATCGGAGTATATCGGGGTAGTATCCGTATCCGGTACAGTATCCGATACAGGTACGTGACTTTTGTGAAGTATCCGTGCAACGTAGTTCGCAGATTGCAGCCATGCCAGATTGGATTGTAGGCACCGAGCGGAAGCAAGAAAACAATGTGTAAAATTTTAAGCAATTACCAGGAGTGCTGCACTTCCTCAGCGCCGTTGACCCAGAACTGGCTACAACTTGGATTCCTTCGTGTCCAGGGTGTCGATGTATAGCACCGCAGCTCAAGCAGGCAGGGTTGGAGACGGCTTCTTCCACGCCCACTTGTTGCGGCCACCTAGGAGGCGCAGGCGCGTCGGGCAATGGGGCATGGGGTCACTCGAGTTGCACGACGCCAGCAGCCTCAAGGCGCCACCTGAATCAGACGCACGGGGCGCCGCAGGTCAGCGCCGCCATCCGCAATCACACCAATATTGCGCCGCCACCCAGGACTCAGGATGTTTTGCAGGCAAGCGCAGCTAGGTCGATCTGTTTCCTCCGCAATGCAAGCACGTGGTTTAGTTTGTAAGGTAAGTACACTAAAGAACTTATAGATATAACCGCAGACAACACAAAATCACAAGCTTCGTTGTATCTAAGTGGCAAGGTTAGTATCTTTCGTCTGAGTGGTTCAGAGTTCGAAACTTGGGGTTGTTTGATTTGATTTTTTGGCCCTTTTTTTCCTTTGCACACTAAAAAACACGTACACAGCCTAGCAAAACTGAGTTTTTATTTTCCCCTGTTACTTTTCCCACTACGAGTACCGAAGGCCAACAATGATAATCCAATATGAGAATAACGAAAATTATATTCCAAATTGCAAGGAAAAAACTTTAATGACATGTTGTTTGATACGCTTTACGACATGTCTACATGTTACTGATAATCAAATTAAAGCGTGTCTAACTTTGTGACATATTGATATGTTTTAAATATCATAGAAAAAACATTTTTACATGTATATGAACGGTTGTTGATACGCTTTTCAATGTGTCTAAATGCTATTGATAATTTAAATCGTGTCTAACTCCGTATCATTTTGAGACGTTTTTAGTATCGTGTCAAAAGGCATATTTAGGTGGCTATGGGCGATTGTATGATACGTTTTACGTCATGTCTAGATGCTATTGACGATTAAAAGCGTATCTAACACCGTGTCATTTTGAGATGTTTTTAATATCATGTTAAAAAGTGTATTTATATGTCTCTTGACAATAAAAGCGTGTCTAATGCCGTGTCAAGTTGAGATGTTAACAAAATCATGTCAATAAGCGTCTTTACGTGCCCATGTAGAGACGCTTTTAGCCTGCGTTACTATGGAAGCGTGCCTAGAGGGGGGTTTTCTTGTAGTGTTATCACCCTGATTTTTGTAGTGAATGGATCTTCGCATTTCGTTAGATGTGATACCTAAATCAGAGCATAGAACTTTGGGCCTGTTCTTTTCGGCTGCGGCTTATGACTTTTGGTTGAAATTTTTGAATTTTAGCTGTTTGTGATAGAGATTACGGAGAGGGAGATACTCGTTTGCGATTTTTGTTGATACAGATGTTAGGCTTTTAACATGTACTACAATTAACTTGTAGATCCCGTCTTGAGAAAATACTTCATTTAAAAGTTAGGTACTGTAGTAAAAGCCAAAAGCCGCTAGCTTCGGAGGAAAAGAACAGGCCCTTTAACTCTATCTCTCTATATTATACCTCCACCCAACTTACTTATAGCTACTGGCCTGAGGTGGTGTACTACCCTCACCTAGTACCCTTGCAATTATAAAACAGTCGTTGGTTGGGTCGAACATCAACCTGCACCCGATACTCCACATCGCTAAATATATGTGCCAAGCATATCCTTTATGGCCCAAAGTCCAATTAAGATCTTGCCCAGTTCCTTCTTAGATAAATCTACTTACCTAGTTGTGGAGTGCATAATAATCTCGATCAATATAGTTACTACTTCTGCCCACCTCTCGACGGAACGATGGTTGTGAATGATACGATCCATTACGCAAGTGAAGTCTGTTTATCCTTATATAATACCCTATGTAGAGGATCCAAGCCCGCCCTTTTTTTAATTCGGGGATCCTCCACCCACCTCATATTTATACTGCAGTTCAACTGCTCCATTAGTCAAACCTGCTATATTCTTTAATTTCTTTCTCAAGGCATTATTAATTTTAAACATAGATTCACTTTTCATGCACTGTGATACTAATTTAATAGGTAACTAGTTCAATGCTCGTGCTTTGCTACAGATTCCAAATA
Source organism: Dendrocalamus latiflorus (assembly GCA_017311315.1). Lineage (NCBI taxonomy): Eukaryota > Viridiplantae > Streptophyta > Magnoliopsida > Poales > Poaceae > Dendrocalamus > Dendrocalamus latiflorus. The sequence continues at coordinate 39,802,358 of CM029664.1, forward strand.
GATCATATTACATGTTTACAAAATCCCCAAAACAAATTGAAGTGACTTCCTCAATATAGATAATGTAAAATTAAAGTACAGTATAACACATGCTTTAGAACCAACCATGATGATAATGAGCCAATTCATGTTGATAACTAATTGAACATTCTACTTAACATATAATTGAATTAGAAGTCTTACGACCAGAGTTCATAGTGTGTAAATAAAAGACAACATCAGAAAGCATGTACATAGATTACCACAAGACCAAGCAATTAATCTTACAAAGATAACCCAATAGAAAAGAGATAGCCAACAAAAACACTCGGACTTTATATGGACAATATTCAAACAATAAAATGTTAATGCCATTACTCTCTGATGCCACACTTCCATCGCCGCATTTGCTTGAAGTTGCACTGGCCCCAACTACCAGGCTTTCCTGAATCTCATTGTTTTCATGATTCAGATAATAGATGATAAAATGAATGATATATACATGAATGAACACTAAATGCTAAATTATCAAATGTATCTAGAATTTGGTACCTAAATAAAACAATCCTTGTATTAGGAAAATGCATAATAACAGAGCCTTATCCAATTCAACTCAGAAAACATGGAAAATCCTCTCAACTAACATGACTATTTCAGGAAATCCAGAACAAAAAAAAGGACAACACCACCAAGGATCTAGAGAACACACAAAATGTTTCTTGGTTGTTTCATTGTACTACCAATCATCATCGAGGGGCTGCATTCATGATCAAAATTCAGGTCTCAACCTCACTACATTCCCCAGGAAAGAAACTTGCGCCCACACAATATAATCCAATAAACACGTGAGGACTTACACCTTCAATTCCCGCCAAAACCAGCATAAAAAATAACCCAATTTTCCATAAAAAAACATTCGAGAAGTTGGCAAGAAAATATCATTGTTATACAAGCATAGATCCAACTTACATGACCCATGTCCTCCTAGCCGAGGAGGAGACCTCCTTTTTCTGATAAACCATTTTTTTTCCAAATTTCTTGCCCCACTAATAAAAATTATGTCTCAAGCCTGCTAAAGAACTAAAAGCTGAATCTAATACTATCAACCATTCCAAGTGTTCAATAATTAAATTACAATTTAATACAAGGAGACGTACCATTTCATCGAATGCATTGTCGATATGCTATAGATTTTGTTCCATGTAACCTGAAATTGCCCAACAATGATTACCAGCATGCACATAATACAAAGAGTAAAGTCCATTCCCGGTCCTTAAACTTTTTATGCTGTGTCATCCCGGTCCATAAACTTTTAAAGTGTGTCATCCTGGTCCTTAAACTTTCAAAGTGTGGCAATATCCTATGTAGTTGTAGCAGTGAACTTTGTATGCTGTGTCATCCCGGTCCATAAAACTTTCAAAAGAAATTGCCACACTTTGAAAGTTTAAGGACCGGAATGACACACTTTAAAAGTTTATGGACCGGGATGACACAACATAAAAAGTTTAAGGACCGGTAATGGACTTTACTCTAATACAAACTACAAAGTAAAAAATGTAAGCTATGACAAAATGTTGACTATATTACCAGGCATATCGTAATTAGTGGTAGATGAAGCTTCAGGGCTAGATGACAAGCTTTCTTCCTCAGAATCAAGTACTGTTCCCTAACAGAAAACAGACAATATACATTTAAAAAATAATTGCATTAAATACAAAGGGAATAAGTAATTGCATAATCAAATGAGTATTAAAATATGCATACTTGTGACTGAAGAATGGCAAAGCCTGAGAGTTCCAACCAAACCAACCACCATTCGGCTTCTTCTTTGTTGTGAGTTTCTTCACCCTCCCTCCTTTAATTCTTTGGCTTAATCACTATTCATCTTCTTCTACCTTGCGTCAGACTCAAGCTCAAATCCTCAACCAACAAAAACCTTTTCCCTTCGCATCTTCATTTGGAAACCACTCAATTTGTGCTAGCAATCAATTCATCAATCTTTTCATTCCTTTCATGCATCCTTGAATACCAAAATGCTCACACAGTGCCATAAATCCTGTCGGTTTCCTTTTCTTTGTAGAAGCTATAAATCAGAGCACCGTGATCATGTGGCCTTCCCTCTCATCTAGCCAAAACCGTCCTCCTCCAGAGAAGTCGTCGAGTCCACTGACAACACCACTGGTTTTGAGAATGACCTCTCTGACCGCTTCATCATCCAAGACCCCGTTGGAGCACTCCATCGCCGCTGTCTTCTGCCTCGCAGTCGAGTAAATCCACCGCTAGAGCCCTTCCCTCACCAAAGCACTCTACCGTCGTCGTCTTCCGTCGTCACTGACTACTCTCCAGCCTTCTCTGGTAAACTCCCTTGCCTGTTGAAAGTAATCGCTCTACGTTCGATGACGGTAATCCCATCGATCTCAGCCACTCCGACCGCTCCCAATCGCTCTTGAGTTCCTACCGCTAAACCACCCAACCACTCAGATCTTTTGAACATGGTCGCTTTTGATCGCGATCGCTTCTGACCACGGTCGCTCACGGCCACAGTCGCTTTTGACCGCATCCACTCCTGACCATGGTCGCTCATGTTTGTAGTCGCTTTTGACCGCGACCGCTCCCGACGTCGCTCACGGCTGCAATCGCTTTCGACCGTAGTCACTTGCAACCATAGTTGTTTTCAACCACAGGCGCTCATGACCATGGCCGTTTGCGACCACCCTCGTTTTTGACCACCTTATAGTTTCGACTACTCGGGCCTCCCGACCACTCACGGTGTTGCAATCGCCATGGTCGATCATGACAACCTCATCAGTTACAACCACTCTCGGTGTTCTGACAATTCTCGTAGGTTTCGACCGCATCGAGCTTTTGACCACTTTGAAGCCTTCAACCACGTTCTAAGTCTTCGACCACTCTTGGCCTCCCGACCATCATCAGTGCTACGATCACCCTGGTCGGTTACGACATCCTTGTCAGCTGCAACCACTTCGGACAGTCCAACAATTCTTGTAGATTTCAACCACATATAGATCTACCCACTATAACTACTCCGACCACTAGGTTTCGATCACCAAGATTCGATTACTTTAAAGTCTTTGACCAGTTCTAGTCTTCTTGGACTAGTTCTTGTAATGTTCAACTTGTAATGGTTTTGACCTCTCTGAACCTTTGCGACCACTCCTTCTGACCACGTATCAACCATCGGCCACTCACAACCACATCGACCACCAACCATGTCTAAATTTCCAACCACATTCAGCCATCTGATCATAACTACTCAACCACCCGAGCCGATCGATTCCTTCGACCGCTCCAAGCCGATCGATTCCTTTAAACACTCTGCACCGTCCCATTCCTTCGACTACTCTGAACCATTCGATCTCTCCGACCTCTCCAGACCCTCCGATCATTTCAGCCATAGTCATTTTTTACTACAGTCGCTTCTGACCACTTGCTGTCGTGACCGCTGTCACTTCTCGCTCTAAGCTTTCAGCTGATGTCACTCTAAGCCTCTGACCACTACTGCTTTTGACCATGGCGACCCCTTCTCTAAACTTCCGACCAGCTAGTAAGTTTTTTGACCACTCAATGGCTGAGACCACGTAGAGCTGTTCAACCACATTTAACCTTTGACTATCGACCATAGCCTTTCGACTACTCGGCAGTTTCCGACCACTTTGTGAAGCTTTCGACCACTCCTAGCCTTTGTCCGATTGTTGCAGTCTATGACAACGGTAAATACTTCCAGAAGCCGTATTTCTTCATCCTAGCTCTGTTTGAACCAGTTCAAATTTCTAAATTCATCTAAAATCATAAACCTCCTTCCAGTATATATATTTTGTATTTTGTGATTTTGTTTGTGTTTATTTATTTATTTGGGTTTCTCATTTTTGCTAAATCACTTTGAGTTGTAATTCACTTATCTATAATCTGCTTGCTTGTTTTTAGAGCGTATGGTTAGCATCTCCAAAGGCTAGCAAAAAAATAGAAAATTTTTAGCTATACAAAGAATTATCACAGACGGTTTGAAACACAAAACCGTCTATGATACATAGACCATCACAGATTGTTTTATGTATTAACCATATGTGATATGTAGAATATCACAGATTGTTATTTTTAAAAATTATCTGTGTTGTGACTTATCACAGGTGGTTTGAGTCACATATGGTTTGAGAGCCATCTGTGATAACCACCTGTTATCACTGTCACAATAAATCAGATGGTTCAAAAACTATCTTTGATGAGGGTTACGAACTATCTATGATGACCCCTTGTGATAGTGTAAGTAACAATTCCAATGGAAACACACTTGTCAAAATCAAGAACAAGGGTGGCGAAGAGAATGAAAACAAAGTGGTGACAACCGGTGGGAATAATCCTATCGAGATCAAGATTATTGGTTGTATTTGGCCCATTCAAGGTGAATCATCGGTCCTCTAATTTGGATTGCCCCTTAACTCTCAATATTTTGGGGCTTGTATGGGGAACTATCTGTAAATAAAAATAATGTAGTCTTGTTCCCTATAAGCTAAATAAAATAATTGTGTTTCAATATTGATATATCCAAATTGTGATTCAGTTATATTCTGAAGGATCAATGTACAAAAATATATTATGTTACGGCCGTTTGCCATCCGTGGAATGTGGATGCAAGTGCTAATGTTCAAAACCTTTGGTTAGGCTTTTCTTATTAAAGGTTCCCTCCACAAAGTTGACCTACTATGATGGTAGAGATTAGATGTTACATCACTATATGTTTATATATACACTACCTACTTTTCTAACAATGGATTTTTTGTGTGCGCGCTTGAGTATATGAGCACACCCATGCTTCAGCTACTCGCTTCTTTTTTTTTATTACGATCTTATAGTGTTGCACAACTCAAGTTGATGAAAACCTAGCAGTTGCAAGTAATTAAGTGGTTATCCTTGATTTGTTTTCCTTTTCTATGAACTGTACCTAACCATTTCTATATGTACTAGCAGCAGTACAGTATGTATATTCTCTAAACTACATCCATCCAAAATGATGATTTCCAATTGTAGATATAGTCATCTATTCAAATTTATTTAGCGTAGCTCCCAAATCGTGATGTTAACAACATACTCTTTGACAAATTGACAATTGCTTCAAATTTCAAAAATCATAATCCATTTTTATTTAACAAAAAAAATGTATATATGCCTATTATGTTGCTGTTATATATTTTAGTAGCCTAAGAATGATATGACATTTTAATATAAAACAATTGCTTAGTCTTGTTGAAACAATTGTTCTTGCATCAATTCAGGATTTAAATTTGAATTTGTCATGTTATAAATTAACTAATTAAGTTATTTTTTACTTAGTTTGAGGCTTTGTCCCACACACTAAGCTTGGTGTAATTTTAGCAATTTTAGTTTCCAAATTAAGCTTGCAATTTCATCGGAGCAAGCCACTGTTTTCGTCATCGTATCCACCTTCACCTCGGCTGCTGCTTGCCGCCTCTAGAACCACTGACGTGCTTTATTGCTTGCAACACAGGCTTCCAGAGCCTTCTTAGGGCCTTGCTGACCCATTCTCGTCATTGCCCTTGTCAGCCAAGCCACCGACCGCCGTCATCGCCGTTGGCCAAAGCCATCATGCTGCATGCCTCTCCTATTTTCCCTTTTCCAATCTCTCTGTCTCACTATCTAATGGACCCCACCTGTCAGTCCATTCGAAAACTAGAGAAATAAATTGTCTAGTTCGTCTCCGTGACCATGGATTTGCCCTCGATTTTAGTCAGACTGGGTGCAGGGCCGGCCCTAGGCCTAGGCAGCAAGGGCGACCGCCTAGGTCCACGAAAACTTGGGGCCCCTAGCCCATGTATGTTAGTATGTATACATGCATGATATAGTCTATGCATTGAATATTGTATATAATTGATTAATGATTAGTTGGGCTGGCTACCAAAGTCAAATAATGACCCATTTGGTCTATGTTGTGCATCTAACACTGAGCGCTCTTTAAATATCCAAGCATGAACATTTATAGAGAGAACATATCAAGTAAGTCATCCACCAGATCCAATCTACCACGCACACCACCTGCGCCCTCCACTCCTCTTTCGGTCTTTTCTTCCCCCAAAACAAGTGCCACCACTAATAGATGAGAGCCCGATTTCATTGATTTTCAACCAATTCACCTTCGATTTTTTTTTCATTTTGTAATAGTTCTACTTGAAATCTCCTCATATAGCCATTGCATATATGACACGTTTTTTTTATGAATTTTTGTTCTTTGATTATCTGTTAAATACCACTCTAAATCTCCAACGCAATATCTACACTAACTAGAACAAAAATCTTTGACTTTCTTGTAACATCAGTTTCTTTTTTATATATAAATTATAGAGTAAAGTCCATTACCGGTCCTTAAACTTTTTATGCTGTGTCATCCCGGTCCATAAACTTTTAAAGTATGTCATCCCGGTCCTTAAACTTTCAAAGTGTGGCAATTTCTTTTGAAAGTCTATGGACCGGGATGACACAGCATAAAAAGTTCACTGCTACAACTACATAGGATATTGCCACACTTTGAAAGTTTAAGGACCGGGATGACATACTTTAAAAGTTTATGGACCGGGATGACACAGCATAAAAAGTTTAAGGACCGGTAATGGACTTTACTCTAAATTATATATAAAATGTATTGTTACATATTTATATTAGAATGAAGGGTATCACATTTATCGTGCCCTAGGGCCTCCAAAATGATAGGAACAGCGCTGACTGGGTGGAGCCTTTGGGGTTTCTTCACCGGCGATCTCCGTGGGGTTGGTACTCCCCGTTCTTGAATCGCTCGATTTGTGTTGTCCTAATGGTGTTCATGTGTTCAAGATTGGATTTTGGCGCTTGCTGTGTATCCGACCTGAGGAAACACAACTGCAATGTTAAGAGTGGCGCGCAGAGATGAGCGGTGGTCTTGTTTGGTAACGCGATTTAGGCCCCACCATAAGCTTTGTTTGCTCCTTCTCTTCTTACTGGAAATGGATGTTCTGTTGCAGTATGTGTGTTAGCTCAGCATCCTTACATTCATTCCCCCATTAGTCTGTTGTGCGTGAAGGTCAGACAAGATCGACACGAGAAATTGCCCTGGTTAACATTAGTAATTATGATTAGGGATATACATGTTACTTGAAACAAACCAAAAATTTGCAAAATCAAAAATTGAATTGAGTTTAAGTTGCATTTGAGTTCCTCTTGCTTCCCAACCCTAATCCACACTAATCTCAAAGCAAGGCAGCCCTTCATCCCTGTCTTCATGGCATGAACGGTCGATCACTGCGCGGTCACTGTTCATATCTGAAAAATCTTGCCGCCGCTGCCGATATTTGTCGCTGGCGCTCCTCCCCATGCCTTCTCGTGCATGCGTGCCCCTGTCAGCTCCTGCCCGCTTGTCAGTCACCGTACCACCTCTTTAATTGCTCCTGCACCGGTGTCAGCCACCGCTGGAAGCTCCCGCCGCGCCGTGCCCTGATCATTCCCTGCCGCCGCTGGTTTCCTTTGCCAAACCATGTCCCTTCGCGCCTTCCAGGCCTTGCCATCGCAGCCACCCGGTCATGGCCCTGTACGCCTCACCTGCCCCTTCCTGGCAGCGCCTGACACGGCCTAGAGATGTGGCAGCGCCGCCGGCCGTCCCTTGCCGCCACCCCTGCCAATTCTCGCACCTTCTTCTCTCGGCCGACCTGAGTGTCGCCAGTGCCTTTTGACCACCGCATTGCGTCGCCCAAGGCGCCCCTCTGGCAACCGCGCTGCACCTCCCCGAACAACCTCGACCTCACCACGCGCCATCGCCCCCTTGGCCAGCGCATTGTGCCGAACCGCCATCCCTCGCCTATTTAAGCAACCAGAGCCTCCAAAGCGAATTCAACATTCCCCAGAGCCAGCCCAACACCCCGAAGCCCCCTCCATTGCCGCCGATTGCAAGAAATCCCGAACGTGAGCCCTAGTCCAATGTTCCACTCCCGGCCAACCGTTCTTCAATTAACTCCGGCTATAGCCTCCCCAACCTCCCAGAAATCTCCCCCAACCACTGCCCTAGCTCCCCAGCCCCTCATTCTCCCCGGCGCCGAGAGTCTCTTCACCGCCGAAACCCCTCCCCGTGGCTAGCTCAACCCGAGCCTTCCTAGCTTAAGCCGACCTTCCCATAACCTTACCCGAACCCTAGTGATGCCCAAGCACCGGCCCAATTGCCCTAGGAAGCTCCCCTTCACCCGCAATTTCAAAAATGGCCGCAAAAGGGGAGAGCTCGCCGCCGGCGATTGCCGCCTCCGCCGGGCCTCCCACCGCCAAAAATGGAATCCCCGCACCTCCACGAGTCCGTCCATACCCACAAAAAGCATCGCAAACTTTCCTAGCCCCGCCGCCGGTCGCCGCCCATTCCTTTGTTCCTCTACACGCGCTCGAGTTGAAGGAAGAAGACGAACAGTGTTCGTCCGACCGAGCCCAAGCAACGCGATCGAGCCGAACCACATCACCCACACCTGATCCATCCGACCGAGCCAGGTCGACGCGGTCGCACCGAGCCGTCTAGCCATGTCGGGTCTGAGCCCAATGAATAGTGTCGACCGAGCCCGATGAACAGTAACCGACCTGAACCCAAAAATACATATTTATACTCCTTAGACCCGTTTCGAGCCCGCCAACCCAAATCTCAGGCCTATTTCCCCATATAGCCCTCCTATAAGCCCAAAATCCTAATTTATTTGAGTTTTCCGGATTTTCTTTCTTCTTTTATTTTCTTTATTCCTAGCTCGATCCTTCGGGCATGGGATTAATTTATTTTGCGTTAGTTTCCAGAGTCGAGATTTCGCAAGAGCAGGAGGGAAAAGCTCAAGTCCAGACCCAGCCATCGAAGAATACGAACTAATTGAAATAGTAGACCTGCAAGGCAAGTCGCACATATTTTTGAACATGTTGATCCTACATTCCCTAAGTTATTTATTTGCATGTATTTTCATTATGTTATTTTTGCATTGTTAATTTATGTACAATAACTGCTTAGAATGGCATGATATTAGCTATGTCCTACCACCCGAAAAGCCCAGTTTAACTTGATGGCCACATTCACCTTGACAAGACCTAGTAACATGAAGTATAATATTAATATTAACATGGTAGTTTAGGGACACATCAAATCTTTCTACTATTAAGGTTTTGGTATTGGCTTAGAGTTTTGGAAAGTGGGAACTAGAATAAGTGAGGATCGCAGAGATGGATCCGAAGACCTTATTCTAGGGTGGAGGCTGGTTGTGGATTGGTGGCAGTACAGTGTGTACTGAATATGAGTTTGTGCGTGGATGATGCCTCGGATAAAATATAAGGACTAGACCCTTATGCTGAGTAAAGGACATAATAATCGCCCAACCACAAGCGTTGACTTGGTCAACCTTGACTTAGTCAAACCTGGCTTAGTAACTGCTCAACTTCAATTGAACCTCTGCAGCTGGAAAGAGGGAGACAGAGGGTGAGTTCGTATGGGAGGTGGTTAACCATACAACTGTAGGACTGCGATGAGTCGGACGAGATCCGTGAGGTCATCCGAGCTTGTTGAGATTAAATACCTACTGGGCGGAGTCTATACAAAGAATTGAGCAGTGAACATCCTTGTTGTCTTAACTCTTTAGCGGGAGTTAAGGGATCTTGTGGGTAAAGCAGGGCAGCTTTGCAAAGTCATGACAAATTGTATTCGAATACGCCGTGCTTCCAGTAAATGAAGCTGTGTTTAATGGGTGAATCCAATAACAAGGCATAAGTAGTGTTGAGAATGGTTTGATAATGTTGAAGGTTGTTAATCAAGCTTGAAAACCCCCCCCCTTTACATTAATGAAGTACCTTTTAAAATCATTATTTGGTTCCCAACCAAAACTGCATCCACATGAAATAATAGACTTGTTTCCCCTCTACTTGTTATACCTTGCACGTAGTTATTGTTAAGCTCCGTGTGACTTGTTGAGTACAGTAGTTGTACTCATACTTGCTAAAAACACAAACAGAAACAACAAACTTTGAGGATGCGGGTGAAGACAAAGAGGTGGTGCTTTACGAGATCGACGAAGCGTGGAATTAGGGTCATTCTCCGCTCAGGCGTGCCTGTGGCATCTTTTGCTATAATGTAACTAAAGGCTGTTGGCCCTGCTGTGATACTTGCATGGCTTTTAGCCCATATATTATAATAAAATTCACTTTTGCTCTTAAGCTTGTGTTGGCAATGTTATACACTCGATGGATGTACTCGCAGATGAACAGTCCTGGGCAGTTGCGAGAATTTCATAATACTCCCAGAAATGGGGGTGTTACATTACTGCATCTTTAATCCTAGATTTCTGGGCAGTTCTTCAATCACTTGTATCGAATTCAAGAACCCTTCTTGTTGTTGTCCACAGGATATAAAGAATATTATACTGTTGATAACCTTGTCGCACTACTAGAAAACAGATCATTCCTCACGGTTCAAAACCGTCAGGAAAATACAGAAACCCTCAGGGCAAAAGCCCTCAGGGCTGGCTGGAAAGGAAAATTAAATTTGGCTGACAGGAACCCGTCAGGGATATATAACCTGACGGTTTTACCCGTGAGGAAAATAATTTAACCTGACGGCACAATTCCCGTGAGGAAAAATAAATTTTACTCAAGGGCTAAATGTTACCCGTGAGAAAAATGCATTTTACTCACGGGCGAAATGTTACCCGTGAGAAAAATGCATTTTACTAACAGGTACGGTCACCGTCAGGAAAATTAATCAGACCCGGGTGAAAAAATTTCCTGATGGTTTGATCGTCAGGAAATGTATTTCATTGACGGTTTGAACCGTGAGCAAAATTGATTTCCTATAGCAGAAAATTTTGCATTCTAGTTATAACATATTTTTTCAGCCATAATGAATTAGCATTTACAAGATAAGCATTAATAACTTACAAGACATGCATTAATATCTAAATATTACACATCCGTGCATCATATAATCAAATTAATCACAACACCATCCTTGCATCAATCAAGAAACATAATTGAACAAACATATAAAAAGTTTGGTTTTCATAAACAATCCATAGATTAATTCATACACACAAGCATCCAATTCATAAACTTCACCTCCAGATTGGTTCATCCATCCAAAAGACATCTAAAATCAAGTACCACATACAAAAGCCTCTATTTCCATTACATTCAAGTTCAGCTGGTCAAAAGAACTATAAGAAATCAGTGAAAATCACATGGCAGCATGGTTGTTGTCGCCATCAATGTCGCCACTGCAGTTGTCCCTGTCGTTTCCATCACAGTCCTGCAAAGTGAAAACATTATGTCAACTTATGTTGAAGAAGCTGTAATAGCTTGGAATCAAAAGAAAATACTCGTGATGGATACTGTTTCTAACTTTAATATCAATACTCATTAAGGTAGTGGATAGCCCTTTTCATGATCCCAGATGATAGCATAAAAGGAAAGTGATTAAATGCCAAATGATGAGATATCTATTCTTCCCTAATGTTATGCTCATCACATTCTTTTTTATTGATGGAGGGTGATTCTGAAAACCCTAGTGTGCCTTATATAGTTATATTTGTTCTTGTTTAGCATATTTCAAAAATAATTCCACATTCCCATTAAAATCAAAGGAACAATAGGTTATGGATTTACCTTCATCAAAATCATGCAGTGAGATCGGTGCGTGAACTAGAGATGAAGTGCTCTCCCCCATATGGCTCTCAGCAGCATAACCTTGACTGTATTTGTCAAATATACCAGCTCTAACGCCTATATCTGCATCCATCAAGTTGCTCATTTCTATTTCACTGTTAAAGTCCTCATCTTCTGCAAAGTCATATGAAGTGTCAGTGGAGCTACAATACACCACAAGATTAGCCAACAGATGGCAGACACCCTACAGGAATTTTCAGCGAACACACTTAGTGCCCTAAATAAGAAAAGAAACAGGCACAAAAACGCCAATGACAAAAGGTTATGAATGCATTGTTCAACTTGTTTCACCTCGAAAGTCATTGAATTGAAGGCAAGTATGTAGCAACGAAGGAAAACTCCAAGCTTATCGAAAAAGTTGAACAAATCATCTGGTGAGGTAAGTGCTGACAGGGTACTTGTCAGCTGCTCACAGAGCCAACCATTAACTAAATTATCTACTGCTCACAAGAAGAACAAGTGAGGACATGACCGAGTGAACCGAAAGTCAATGATGGCTTGGAGAGACAAGAAAACGGCATTTACAATGTAATATACACATGGCCACAAGCGTGCATCTGTTCAATAATAAGTGCATCGACGACCACTCTCTCGAGCCAAGTTCAAACTGAATATATTGACAAAGGTGCAAGTGCAAAGCAATAATGGTAATATGGTTAAATCAGCTGTTAAGTTTGGCATACAAAATATACCGGATATTGAAACAATCACTACAGAAAATTGACAATCGTGATATGTACAATACCAAGTAAATTCATGGACAACTTATGCTTTACTTAATACCAGATATGGGATCACTACTTTTTTTTTGGGTCGACACTAAATGGATCGTTCACTCTCAGAGATTAAGTAGCCGACTGTCAATTGCAATGTCAATTAGTATACCAACAGGGTTTAGATAAAATGATAACGCTAATTTCCACACGCTTAAGAGCAAACTGCACCCAATCCAAAACACAATATCACAGCACCAATGGAACAACAGTGAAAAGACTAGGAGTGACATTTCAAGGGGAAGCGTACGCACGCGGGTGAGAGCGAAGAGGAAGAGGCCGAGGCGGTTGTGGTGGGCGACGGATTCGAAAGGGAACGGCAGCGCGGTGGCCCACGGCTGCGCCGGCGGCGCGAAGACCTGCACGAGGTGGCACACCGCCATCTTGTGCGGCGTCAGATCCAGAAGAGCCGCGCCTACACCGGCGCCGACGGATCCCGCCTCCTTCGCTGCCGCGCCGCCGGCGACGCCCGCGAACACGTTCATGGCGACGCCGCCGCCGGAGACGAGGGTTTTGAAATTTTTTGGCTCGGCTGCGGAGTGTATGGTGGAGTGGGGTTTCGGGCGGCCTCGCGAGGGGATGCGGCGGAGGAGGCGGGCGAGGGGTTGGGGCGAAGGAGGCGGGCGCGCGAGGGGATGGGGCGGAGGAGGCAGGCGCGCGACGGGATGCGGCGGAGGAGGCGGGCAAGGGGATGGGGAGGAGGAGGCGGGCGCGCGAGGGGAAAAATTGGGGTATTAGGGTTTCCTGGCGCACTGCGCCAAATTAGTGGGCGGGCTGATCAAAAGCCTCACGGGCTGGAGAAGCCTCACTGGAAAATATATTTTTGCGTCGGTGATACATGGGCCCGTCACAAAAATTTTCAATTATCCTCACGGTTCATGCAATCCCGTCAGGAAAATGTATTTTTGCGACGGTGATACGTGGGCCCGTCACAGAAATTGCTATCCCTCACGTTCTATGCGGGCCCGTCAGGAAAAATAACGCCCGTGAGGGATGATCCGTTTTCTAGTAGTGTCGTTAGGAAGGTAATTAAGTAAACTACTAAAATTCCGAATCATATTCATTCAATTTTCCCGTTAGCGCAAATTGTTACCATTAGTTCTTGTGCTTTATATTGTTCGAATTCTGGGTCGTGGGTCTCTAATTCTTCATTTTTAGGTCTTGGAATTGGAGAGGATTCCTAGATCTGATACAAATTTTGTTCTTGAAGGTGGAAGCATACATGTTGATGGAGTAGGTACGGTGGAGATGATCATTCATGTAATTTCTTCATAATCATGTTTTTGAATCACTTGCTGACTCTCTGGAACATTATAATGCTGACGGTCGCAAGGGTTTCCTGTGGTCATGCTTCACGGCACCGACTAGGGATGCAAACGGATCGAATACGAACGGACAATAGTCATACCATTGTACAAATTTTAAATCTTCAAACGGTAGTTAATTTTTTCTAAAGTCTTAAATAATTCTTAATGGATTTCTACCATTTACATGTGACTAATAAATTAATTAAGAATTTAAATTTGCATCAAAATGATTTAAACGGTAGTACATCAATTTAATCGGTACAAATTTTAATCTACCAACAATATTAAATTTATTTTTAATAAACATAAATATTTGCTAGTGGGCTGGTGGTAGGGGAGATGAGAGAGGCTGGCTTGGGCTGGGCAATGTTGGGCTGAAATATCAGATATTCGGATTCGTATTATCTGGATAATCCGTATTCGTTTTCGTATTCGCCGGATATCAAGCCTACTGTATTCGTATTCGTTTCCGACAAAAAAATCTGTATTTGTTTCCAATCCGAGAATTATCCGAAAAAAAATCCGATCCGACACAATCCGTATTCGTTTTCATCCGGATCGGTTGGAAACTAGGTCCGATCCGTTTTCACCCCTAGCACCGACCCCTTGACCAGGTTCTGCCGAGGCTGCGTGCTGTTCGATGGTCACAAGGGTTTCCTGTGGTCAGCGTGCGTCTCAGTTTTTCTTTTTTGTAAACCAAAATTGAGTGTTTCTCAGTTCTTGCATTGCTGTTGTAAATTGACCTGAGTGTTTCTCAGTTGGTGAATGTGTGAAAATATAAGCATGTTTGACATATCTCAACTGGTAAGAATTGAGTGCAGAATCGTGATTGATGGTTGATGAATTAAACAAGTCCAGTTGCAGATCTGCAGTCTCAGCTGTGCTTCAATGAGCATATGATCAAAAATTGTACTTGACAGTTTGTTTTCTGATCTGCTCAGCACTAAACTGAAAATTTTCTCATCAGTAAACCGACAAAAATTGCTGTCATGATATGCCATCTTACAGATTCAGCTAATTTTGCTATGCTGTCCAATGTTGATGTTACCTGTGTATTTTGCTCTGGTACCATATCAAATTATCATGTGTATGGTTCCGGTTAGTTGACCATTCTTGATTTTATGTTTTAAAGTGGCCTGACAATTTAAGAAAGACTTTGTGCAAAGTAGGTGTGTGAACAACAATGAAGGCCAGTTCCATACTAGGATACAATTTATGGAAAATGCACTTACTCTACTATATCCTTTCTGTTTCTGTTCATATGCCTCCATTTTATGGCATTCTCACTGACGAAGCAATTTTTAGGACTAAAAGTAGGTTGTATTCTCATGACTAGATGACCTCTTTTACTATATATTCATTTCTAGCTTATCTTAGCTCTTGATTTTGTGGTACATTAAATTCACGCAAGGATGGGCAAGCTTTCGGAGGGAGGGATTAAATTTGTTGGATCATTGTCGGGTCGGACAGCCACACATCTCTTCATGTGGATGCCAATTGCGCAGATGGTATTCAAACTTTCACACTTGTAGCATCTGAAACCTTAGAATTACGTAACAGCAAGACATCAACTTACAATTTATTTGGTGGGTTGTGCAGTGGACAATTTACCTCAATGGTAAACCTGCTCAATGATAAAGTATCTGAAGCAGGAGGTCTTAATGGACCAATCACTAGTAAACATATTTTTTTTCCTGCTGTTGAGATTTTAGCAAAGATATACCCAAAGTCAGAACACAATCTCAAGTCAGGGCATCATGTTCACAGTGGAATCACGTTCAATTTCCTAGCTCTTAGTTTCAACAACACAATCTCAACAATTGCACAGTGCCACGAATTCACAACTAACACAAACTCAGAAAGATGCTTGCATCGAGTTACAATTTCACCAATATGCTTACACAAACTCAGAATGTCCACACGCGGCATAAACATTGTTCATACATCACTAGTAAATATTCCTTGGCAACTGAATCAACCACAAGAAAATTTACAGCGGGAAAATTGCTACAAAAAACCAAATAATACAAAATTTGACTGTCGCACTATCTTCCTTTCCATCTTGCTTCAGGTGGAATTTATGGCTACCAAAGAGGACGATGGGGTGATCACTTGGGGAGCTCGTCGTCAATGGAGGCGGCGGCGCACCACGCATCCTCGTCGATTTTGATGGAGCCGACGGGGAAGTAACCCTAGCTTGCGGTATTGAGAGATGGCGGAGATGGAAAGCACCCTAGCCGATGGAGGACGTGCGGCGGGATGGGAGGGTGGGGGAAGAGGGAGGCAAAACACAGGGCAGAGTGAGGACGCCGGGGGGGGGGGGGGCATGGAGTGAGGATCTAAGGCCACGCAGGGGAGGACACGAGAGGGAGGAAATAAACACGGGCAAGGGGTTTTCATAAAAGCACCATAAGTGGCTACTCCTCGTTGATCTCATCCACTGATCTCCGATCAGATGGCCATGATTAGCTATGTGCATATGTGCATGAAATAGCTCATGTGAACTAGATACCTCCTCAGGTTGTTAGTTAATCTTATGTTGAATTTACCTTCATTTGATATTGTTATCCATGTACCATTGTCAACCTAGAATAATTTAGCCACAATAATGAATACATTGTTGTTAGATTAGTTTAGAACAGTAGGGTTACTTAGACAAGCTTTATCGGTCATTATAATCCTATAGGTGGGGAAAATCATTACATCTTTATACAAATCATTCTGAGAATTGTATGGCAATAGGTACTGCTGTTGGTTTATAAAGTAAAATAAAATGGTCAAAATGTGTTTTAGACTAGAGCGGATGGTAAGTTCAGGTGGGTGTGGATTGAGCACGAGAACTTGTAATGTCTGCTCGAATCAATTAAGGACCGACGTTTATAACTGTCCAAACTAAGCACTACCGTACAACCATAAGTCTATATGGGTATGACCTGGCTAAATAATCTGCAATAGCCTAGCTAGATTTTCCCATGTTGATTGAATGTGGTGTCGGATGGAGACAATTTTTCTCATACGGCGTAAGAGGGGGCTTCTAACTGGGTGAGTGGAACCCTTCAACGGTGAAACTTTAGCTGGCGGAATTGAGTTTGGTTGGCGCATTGTAAAGGCTTTATGATAATTATTTAGTCGCAAGTACAAGAAAGTGTGTAATGGTCAACAGTATAAACGAATTATCTCTTATGGATAAAGTGTATAACCTCTGCAGAGTGTAAGACTATTTGAATATCCGTACCCACGTTCAAGGATGGGCAAGGTGCGTTTGCACATGGTAGATTTTTGGTTTTGGTTTTCAAACAAAATTTTGGGAATCCAAGAGTGGTTAGAACCCTCTGGTTGTAATTCTGGCAGTTAGAGCTAGTTGGGTGGTTAAAACCCTGATTTTCAAAACTTGGCAGACATGGCATTAATTCTAGTGTTTAGTGCATAGAACTTTCACTAGAGAAAAATAATTAGTTTCAATTATTGTAATTACTTTGTCAAATAGGTGCTTTGAAAAATCTAATGTTGGAATTAAAAGTAAAATGTTGTTTTATGCAAAAGAACCATATTAAACCTTCTTTGTAAGCCTTGCATTTACGTTAATGCATATATTTCCTAAGTCTTGTGGAGTACTTTGTGTACTCACCTTGCAAATTCACAATCACTCTCAGAGGTGTATGATGACGTCAAAGGATACTATGACTTCTACACTTGTTGGTTCGATGAAGTTCACCCAGAGTTCTAGGTCGCATTTCCCTTGTTGCTTGCCTGTAGCGAAGTGATGGGGGGTTTTTGTTCTGAGTTTATTTCTGTTCAGTTTGGGCTGCTTGTAAACTTAAGGTCATGTGACCCTTATTGTAATAAGTGACCGTAAGACCGGTACTCTAATATTTTATTTACTGCTACATTCATGTTTTGGTTATGTTACCATCACTGTTCCACTGTGTACACTAGTTTTGTTCTAGAATTAGTGTGAAAATATATAAATAGTTCGGATTCAAAAATCCGGTCCCAACAATAGCATAAGATGCATGTGATTTGACATTCCACAATACAATTTCTTAGTCTTGTTGAAGCAATTATATATTCACACTGTATTTTTATATATATATATATATACCAAACTTTGTGTATGGTACGATATGTTGCATAATATAACCCCAATCGCGTAGTTTGAGGCCCTCAACAGGTATATTTGATTGCTTTATTTTAGCTTGGTGTAATTTTGGCAATAATTAAATTATGGTGAAACTCATAATTAATTTGATTTCATTAGCACTTGAAATTTGAGTTGTTTTTGTACATCAAAACCCTATGAGTGAGTTTTGCAAGAAAGCATTGGTAAAGTTCCTAATCCATGCGGAAAGGGTAAAATACATATAAACAGTGTACTTTGCTAGTCATTTGAGTGGTGCAAGTGTTGTATATCAGCTGTGGTGTATCAATGAGATTACGAACTCTGTAGATTAGTTAACTTAGGTGGCTTTCGATTTGGCAATTCTGTTTGAAGTTATGCTTTTTCTTTAAAAAAAAGTTGGAGTATGCATGAGTTCAATTGAAAGTTTTTTACTCAAGAGTTTTTGTCTGGTGAACTCTCACACAGTACATTTCAAAGGATTTTAGCTAGCTTTGAGTCATATTTAAATAGCATACAATTGTAAATCGCAAAAGCTATACTTTTCTCAGACTATCTAGTGTTCTTGAGTTGGTTCCTTATTAATATATGTATCAACAATTACTGAAACCATGCTACCTAATTATTTTATTTCAATCAGTTTTCCGAAGGGCCTATATATGGCTAAATTTTGTTGATCTCCTATGGGTCAACCGTATATATATATTTTTTAGATAATGGATAGAAATCCGGCATCTATATCCACACGTGGATATACACAGCCAAAGATTACAGGAGCCTTTAGACTCAATTACTCAAAGCCTTAAAACTGAGGTACGCACAAAACAAAGAGCAAAAAGACTAAGAGAGCTAGAAAGACTAAACTTCTAAGTCCTTGCTTCAAACTTGCTTTGACCTTGTGCACTGGCAATCCTTCGTAACCTAGTTTACTTAGAAACTCTTGAAGTCAGGCCTCGAAACTTGATCTTGTGCAGTAGCAGTCCTTCGCATCCTCGTTTACTTAGAAACTTTGATGTCAAAAAGAAGCCACCAAATTGGGAACCACGAGTGGAACTGAAAATACAACGCCTTCAGGAAGGAACACGACGTAGCCACGCCGCCGCTGTCCGTCCAACATGGACAGGGATTTCTCCCGCAAGATCCACATCGAGAGAAGAGGGGTGCATCGACAGACAGACGCCTCCAAGGAGTAATACGGCTCCCAAAGGTATCTCATCGTCAGCCCAACAGCAAGACGAAGGCTTTCGCCTGGCACCCAACCCACTCCCAGCGACAATGTCGCCGCCACCTCTGTCGAGCCCGCGTGGTCAAAGACCCTTGACCACACGCCACCACCACCAGCCTACTGACGCGCCGCCCGCAGCCGGAAGGCCTCTGCTGCCTCCCGTCGCCGATTCCGATTTCCTCCCGCGTGGAACTAAACCACCGCACAGCCCTTCCCGAGCGCCGGCGAACACCAGCACGGCACCTTCCCGATCGCCGGCGAACAGCAGAGCGCCGACGAAGCCGGAGCCCAGAGGAGTGCGCCGAGGCCTGTACGTGCAGCAACCATGTCCCCAACACGCCGCCTCCGCACAGGCTATCCCCGCCAACGCCGGCAAACTCGAAGACCGCCAGCCGCCAGCCTGCCCAGATCCGGCCACAACCGCACAGATCCGGGCGAGATGGCCCCGCCGCTGCCTTCCTAGCGCCCGCGCGAGCCTCGGCGGCGTGCTCCAGCAGCGGCGAGACAAGGGGCAAGGTGAGTGAGGGTGGCGGCGCTTGGACTGGTGGCCACCCATGCCGCCCCGAGCAAGCGCCGGGGAGAGGAAGGGTCGCCCGCCCGCCTCCGATCCCGGCCGCCGCTCACGCCTCGTTGCCTCCGCCAGCGACCTCCACAGGAACCCGGCCGCCTCAACCCCGACGCCCAGATCCAGGAGCCGCCGCCCAGATCCAGACGAGAGAGCTCTGCCGCCGCCTTCCTAGCACCCGCACCCGGCGGCACGCTCCAGCGGCGGCAAGGCGAAGGGGGAAGGAAAGGGAGAGGAGTCGATTTTTTTCAGATCACAGTATGGCACAAATAGTGCACCAAAATACCTCAACCGTATATATATAAGATGCAACTATGATTAGAGAAACATAGAAATAGCTTGTAGCTATAAGATGCAACTAAATAGCTACAAGCTATTTCTATGTTTCTCTAATCAGCGGTGCGATAGATTGCAATAGCCTGGTCTTTGCAATGGAATCCTTCAACAATTATCTATCTTACTTCTGATTGCTTCTCTCCCACATGCAGGCCAAAACTTGGAGCTTCCCTCCTCTCTTGATCCTCATCAACCAGCCATGGGCTTTTCTTCCGTGCTCACATTCTTTTTGTTCTTCTGTTTAGAAACTGACTCAACGAGAGCCTCAAATGCTCAACCTCAAGTCCTCAACTAGAGTTCTGTATGCGTCTAATCATCAGCTTCATGGAAAATTCAAAATGTTATAATTGTTGGAAATATGGGCAATATTTTAATTCCAAATTTTACTAGAAAGCAAATATCACAAATAACTAATGATGCGTAAAGCAGTGCTAACAACAGGCAAACCATTGTACTTCAAAACTATATAGAAACAGAATTTAAATAAGTCGATCACACACACGAACGGCTTATAATTGGGTGTGAGGAAGAATAGGAAGCAGCACAGAACGTAGATGTTGCAGCAAAGCGAGTAGTCGCGCAAATATGCGCTGCCCAGAAACCTTATTGCCGCCCCCATGTAGGTCTTCACAGCAGCAACGGCTCGGAGATACCGCTCCCCTTCTTCACGGTGCACGCCAGGAAGAAGAGTCGACGAGGTTCAGATGGCGCAGCACAATAGCACAAGTTTGCAGGAGAAAAGAAATGGAGGCAGTGAGATTTTTTCACTATATATTTTGGATGTCTCCAGGTATATATATAGACAGACTGTGAACTAACATAAATAGACATTTACCCACTGGTAAGTGACACATTTAACCAGTTATTTACCTACTGGTAACTGCCAGTCATCAAAACCTAATAAAGCTTCAAATTCAACATGATTTTCACGCGAAAATGTGCGAATACGCGCACGCATGCGCGATTAGCCAAAGCCCACCTCATGCCATCTCCATATTTAAGGAATGGTGAGAAAAATCCACCTTATAAATTGATCTCTTCCACTTTGCCTTAGCAATATGGTACTAAATCATACATGTTTTGGAATTAAGGAAATGAGTCTTGCTCATATAGGCCAATTTCTAACAATAATTTCATTATTTTTGCTATAGTATGTTATGTCCACATGGAACATTGTTGCTCCCCTTGTTACCCATTTCGGGTTCTGCCACTGACGCTAGATTTGGAGCACTTCATCTTTTTTTATTTGTTTCAGTAATTTGTTTATCATAGGGAGCCGTATGTTCATTTTTGCTCGCACACACACATATATAGGCTAGGGCATGGATCGTATCATCGGTAATACAGGTAAGTTTTGCATTCTTTCTTATTGTGATCTAGGTGATGCAAGGTATATAAATTGAAAGGTTTCGTTATTGTTACCCTTCTTCGAAAGAAAAGACGTCGAATTACAGGTACCATTCCCATTCTTTCTATACTGTAGAGTGGCAAATAAAGAGAACCTTTATTGTTATTGGAATTTAGATTTTAGGAGAGCAATAGAAGCAGTATTATTCGTCAATTTTGTCTCCTTTTAATCAAGTCACTATTGCAAAGTAGAAATACACACTGATGAGGCACCCGATCTATCATGAATCCTTGGGATCTAAATGAGCCAGGCTCAAAAAGTATTCAATCTTCAGAATCTTCAGACTCACATGTTACAGGTATTATTACTAGTAAAGTTTTGACAAACAATGACACCAAGCTCTCTTTGATCGATCAGCATGCAGTACAACTATATATTGTGCAATATGATTGCAGCAAATGTAATACTTCTTTTGAGAATAGTGCTAGGCAAGTGACAATGAAAATTACACATGGGCTAAAATGGAAAATTGTGAAGGCAAGGACCATCTCACTTGAGCTGCACGTGGTCAACTTGCCACGTTGGCATGGTCAACATGGCCAAATCAGCGTGCTGGTGCTGAGATGTGTGTTTAAGTTTAGGGAGATATATGTGTATTTTGAAAGTTTGGGGACCTATTGTTGACCACTCATGTCAAGTTTGGGGGACCCGAAGTGTATTTCACTCTATTTTGTTGGAGACTCGCAGATGTAATACTAGTAACCTTGCACGCAGACAATCTTCAGAAGCAGATAGATAAATTCCTCTTACACAAAATACGATAAATGAGAGCTTTGATGCCTCACCATGGCCGATCAATTATCAAAATAAGTACCGGCCGGACCAATCTCCTTTCTCTTGTAAATCCCGTCTAATGGCAATAAACATAGCAGCTAGCGATGTCACGCTAGTAGTAGTGCGAGTTGGAGCAAGCACGGATCATCTCTTCTTTGGTAAAATAGTTGAGTAGCCCGCGCAATCGCGTGGCTAATAACTAGTCCCATATATATTTTATTTGTAATTAATGGTTGGAGTTCATTTCCACCAAGTTCATGTTCTGTGAGCAAAATATTTTTTCCAAACTAATAATTAGATGAATCTTAAAGACTGTATGATAACTATTTTCCTGAGATATTAGAACCAACAAATGTATGCATTCATGCACATAGGTTTACCTCGTGTCCAATTCGAATATAACTCTCCTAGCTAATGGTATCTTTATTGATCGCGGTGATGGATCCTTTATTTTTATTTTTTCAATTACAAGGAAGATACACACGTACACACACATACCACCACGCATGCACACACACGAGTGCACCCCTTAGCACATGCCTAGAAAGACAAAGGCTGAGGATAAATCCGTGACATCACAAAATTTTAACTGAAGTGTACTCGCGTGTGCGTAAAGGTGGGCACCAGAATTGGAACCCCCTGATGATAGAGTCATACACCCACAACCCAACCACCCCACCAAAGGACAGTTCCCTAGGGAGCTCCCTTTATTAACTAAGCAAAATTACAATCATGAAATGTAGACCATGTGGCGGCAACTCCATGAGAGATGACTATTTGATCTTGCTTGTGTCTTGCTTTCATTGCTTGAGTTTAGTTTGAGAATTTGCATTTTGACATGTTGCTTTTTGGAGCTGGCGGTCTGACCGGCCTTGGTGTGGTAGTCTGATCAGTCTGTGGTCTGACTAGTAAGCGGTAGTACCAGCCCTTTATTGGCTGTAGCTATTTGTTAGAGAATGTTTGTTTGTAGTTTTTGGTTTGTGATCTAGTGCGGTAGTACCGGCATTGTATATGCGGCATGACCGAAGTGGAGCGGTCTGACTGGCCGCTTGTGCCTGGCGGTCTCACCAGCTTGGTGGTTGCAATCAAACCGGCCCTTGTTGCCAAGTGAATTGAGTTGGGTTGTTTGGTTGTTAGTTATGGTGTTTTCATGCAGTGTTAGTCATGGGGTTTTCATACAAGTGTTAGTCATGAGTATGTCCATGCATGTATTTTGCTAATTGAGAGTCAAGTGCATGTTATTTGTGCTTAGATCGATTTTTTATTCTTTAGTGTACATGTGCTTTGATGATTGATTATGGTCAGTGGCAAGATCGAGCCTTGGTGGCCGTGGAGTGTTATGTAAGTCCGGGTGGAGCATTATTTCAAATTAAGGAGCACGGGAGAAAGACAAAGGTCGTAAAGAGGTAGTACGTGCTTGTGGTGTGTCAATTGAACTTGTGTGTTTCAAGTGGTGAAATTCCTCGACTCAGGCATACAATCTTGATGGCAAGGCATTAGCATCATGAACTATGGTGTAATGTGTTGTGCCATAGGACTAAGACATTTCAAGTGATGTGGCATCAGTGTAGGCATACGATCTTGGTGATGGGGCATTGAGCATCACATCTTTGTGAAAGATCGGTGGGTGGCAATTGAGGAAATTGTTCGATACCGAATGGATTGGTGGTTTGCAAAACTGTAGTGTTGGCCTAAATGGTTTAGGTCTCTTCTTTGTGGATTGAATGAGTTATCAAGCTTGTGAAGCCTTTGAAGTCATACTTTGAAAAACGTACAAATGTGTGTAATATAAAATCCGTTTATGTGTGGGTTATCAGGTTTCCCCAATTATAAGTAATGTGATCTACTAAGGAGTGACTGGTTTGGTATGAGGTGGTAGCCTCCATTATATAAGACGTGTGTTGAGGAGAGAAGGAAAAGGAGAATA
Source organism: Dendrocalamus latiflorus (assembly GCA_017311315.1). Lineage (NCBI taxonomy): Eukaryota > Viridiplantae > Streptophyta > Magnoliopsida > Poales > Poaceae > Dendrocalamus > Dendrocalamus latiflorus. Next base: position 39,826,493 of record CM029664.1, read on the forward strand.
CTTGAGAGATTAGGATTAGGGTTTCCTTGTGTTGGAGTATGTTGTGGTTACGAGCCAAACAGTAGATATTTAGGCTATGGGAAGACCATGATGCAGTACATAAAGCCTAGCTAGAACTCAAAGTGGGGAGAGATGTAGAATGTGTGTTTAGCCCTTGGTTACAACACCAGCTTTTTCTTACAAGAATGCTCTCTCTCTCTCTCTCTTCACGGTGCCCTATTTATAGTCATGTGAGAGATTGTTTACACAAAATACATCTTTGAGACCTTTACTAGTAAGGGCAAATATGTCATTTCCTTGGTATAGCCTAAATGGGCCTGCCATGTAGTTACACACATAATGGGCCTACCATGCAATTACACGCATAATGGGCCTCACCGGGCCTAGGTGGGGCCACTCTCCCAACATATGCTTTTCTATGTGTGTGTGTTCTAGGCTTAGAGTTCTGCCATCTTGAGGGAGTGGCCGTAAAATATTCCTTTCTAAGTGAAATGAACATCCAAGTTTGCCCAAGTGTGTTGTGCTATGAATCCTTCCTTATGCTTTTTATTTGCTTTGCCTTGTGTGGATTTCTTTCCTCTTGATCTTTTGTGGCGACAAGGATGTGTAAGAAGTGTTGATATTTATTGGAGATCAGATTCCATCTATTAAGGTGCCTTCTAGGAAAGTTCTTGAGTTTGTCCAGTTTTCCTCAAGAGAGAACTGTGATTTTAGGAGTTTGCTCTTATGAGGGTTTTATCTTTTATTCGTGCTGTGATCTAACTTGTTATGATATATGAGAACTTATGCAAGGTCATCTAGATCATCTAGGACTCACAAGCAAGAGTAGATCAAGATTTATCTCTTTTACTTGATTTTGGGGCAACTCTCCTTATTTTGGATAAATGTCAAACATTTGACATTGATCTTCACGATACATAATTGGAATAGTTTCCTGACATCCTAGGGAGTGTTTGTGCTATATTTCACTTCATTTGAATTAGTGGTTTAAGAGTTGGATCTTTTCTTGGATCGTGTGTAGTGTTGATTGCACCATTCTTCGGCGAGTGGCTAGAACGCAAGGAGCCAAGCAGTCCGACCAGAGTGTGGTCATACTGGCACGGCCAGACCAATGTCCCAGACATTTCAACCGCCAAGCGGTCAGACCAACGCCGCTAGCGGTTCAACCGCCGAGCAGTTAGACCGGTTTGGGATAGGAAGTCTTAATGGATTTTGGCTCTTAGTTTTGTGAGCTTGTGAATTGGTTTTTCTACTGTATGATGTTGTTGATACTTAGGGAAAGATTTTAAAAGAGTTATCAACGCCTTGTAACTCATCATACCTGATCCTACATCAAACAAAATTTCTTGCAATAAGCTTGGTGTTCCTTAACGCCACATATACCGTTTCAAGTTGCAAGAAACCTGTTTCGCATTGGTACGAGCAACAAGGTTACTATTTCTCCGAACAAAACACAAGTCAAAATCTTTGGAACGTTGCCCCACCAGTCCGTCCATCCAAGATGTGTAAGCGTCAGCCCTTAACCACGTGGCAGACCGTCCTGTCCAAGGCAGGATTGGATGGCTTGCGTAGGATGGGTCATGCTGACCAGGTGACGTCCCAGTGGAATTTCCTCTGTTAACCTCGTCCCTCTCTCTCTCTCTCTCTCTAGATCTCGACACACCCAAAATCAAGAATCCCCTCTCGGCTAGTCTCGCTCTCGTCGCTCTCCGATGGCTGGCCCCGCGGCTTCTTGGTCCGAGATCCCGTCCGAGCTGCTCCTCCTCGTCGTCACGTTTCTGCAGTGCTTCGCCGACCGCGTCAGCGTCGCCGCAGTCTGCCACGCGTGGCGGGCCATCGTTCATCATCTCGCCGCCCCGCCGCCTCGGCGCCAGCTGCCGTGGCTCCTCCTGCCGTCCGACGACGCGCCGTTCTTCGCCAGCTTCCTCTCCGGCGCCAGGCGCCGGATCTTCCTTCCGGAAGACGTCCGGGCCGCTCGCCTCTGTGGATCCCACGAAGGCGGCTGGCTCGCCGTCGCCTCCGGACATCACGGCCCGTACGCGCTCGCGAACGTCTTCTCCCGGACTAGGGCCTGGGTTCCGCTCCCCGACGGGCTCCAGCACCTACCCTTCGAGGGCCCTCTGCCCGTGGTGATATGCGGGGTCACGCTCTCGGCCGCTCCCACTTCGCCGGGCTGCCTCGCCGCCGCCCACGTCTGGGGCGCCCCCAACATAGCCTTCTGCCGGCCAGGAGTGGATGAGCACTGGGTGGCGCCGTTCGTGGATGTGGATAGGCTCCAGGATATTCTGTACTACAAGGGCGAGCCGTACGAAGGCTTCTATGTCATCAACAACGAGAATCTCTTCCTGTTCGGCCCGAGGGACCTCCACGGTGCTCAACTCATGATGAGGCAAATGATCTTCTCAATCCAACCGAGAGTCGGCAATCAACTGCCGAACCGGCTCGGGTTGACCACGTCGACCGTCGTCAGCCGCTACCTCGTGGAGTCGCGCCGTAAGTTGCTTATGGTGGTCCGGTACTCACGTCCTGCAGGCGCTAGCAGGGAGCAGCGGACGGTGCAATTCAAGGTGTTTGAGATGGCAACCACGGCCTTGCCCCATGGAGGCCATGCAGCTTCCTGGGTGGAGCTCAATGGCTTGGACGCCCGGGTGCTCTTCATTGGAAGAGGATGTTCTAGGGCATTCGAGGCAGGCCAGTGCAGAGGGTTCCAAGAGGGGAGCATATATTTCTTGGACGATGCAAGCGAAACATCTTTTCTGTTTAATGATCAGAGCAAGTTCCCCGCTGCCGACATGGGAACATACTCCGCACATGAGATTGTGCGACCAGGTTTGCCTCTTAATCCCTCCGCATTTGACAATCAAGGTCAAGGCTCCTCTCTATATGGCGAAAGAACTCTTGTGGGGCACATCAAGCGCATTACAGTGGACAATAGCAACAACCAAGTCGCTCTCGAGAGAGGCGGCAATTCAAACCCTACTGAAAGAGCAGCACAAGCAAACACATTCAATGGCAACACGCAATTTGTGCGCGAGAGGGCTAATGTTTGGCACTTCCCATGTGAATCCCGGTCGAGTTCATCTCGTCCAACCTGGTTTCTTCCTTGATTTGATATATGCTTCAGTGTGCTTTGGAAAGTTCCTACCATGCTAGTAGATTGGTTCTTCACCGATTATGCTATTTAAAAGTTGTTGGTTTTTAGATTGGGGAAGACTATGTTGATCAGTATGTGGGGACAATTGTATGACATGGCATGGTCGACTATTACCTGAACATAATAATCATGTTTCCTTTCGGAGAAATTGATTAATGTTTATTTTGCTGCTTGAATGCTCGATACATATGGAGAAGGGGGATTGGATCATATACCCTCCCTTTAGTTGGGAAATTCAGGATTTACCCTCCTCATCTCAATGACACATGGGGTCATCATAAGTCACTGACACGTGGACCAGGAGGGTAAATCCTGAATTTGCAACAACGATACACAGTTTAATGTGTGCAATGGTTAGCATTTTATGTTAATCGTCCCTTTAATCAACTTAAATTCCTGCAAATTAAGCTAAATTCATTGGTCGTTGATTTCATCTTTTTTCTTAAAATAAATCAATGAATTCTTATTGTTCCACACACACACACACACACACACACACACACATATATATATATATATATATATATATATATATATATATATATATATATATATATATATATATATATATATCTTTTGCTGTTCTGGGATGGACTACATCTGAGTACAAGTAAATATTTGTAACTGATTTTATCATGTGAATACATAGAATATACTGCCTAGCTACAGATTTGAGCTAGCTCTGAGTTATCTCTTCCCATTTACAGAATTATATTGGAGATAGCAAAACTTATACTTTTTCTCACTCTGTACAATTAATTAGCTAGTACTATGTTTATTTAGTAATATATATATAATTAATATATATAGTGTAATTTGTGAACTTCAGCTACTTTGTTTTCAGTTTTTCTTGTTTGTTTTGCGTTGCTATTTCCATGAAAAATAACTAGGGCAGTAATTTGAAGGGTAACTTTTCATACTATTTCTGGAGTAAACAGCACATGAGGCATCTCTCATGACTTTGCAACTTGCTTTTCCTTTCCTTTTTCTTCTTTCTACCTATATGGAGACTTGGAGCTGCTCAAACAGGGATATATGTGAGATTGTGAGGTCGATACCAATGACCAACCTTGTTTTGATCATAATTTCTCTTTCTCAACAATAAATTAACACACTTGGAAATTAAATCCCCCCCCCCCCCCCCCCTTATTCTCATTGACATGGATCAATCAAATTAAAGCATGTTTTTTGTAGCAGTCCTAGCCTGCTAGCTGGTTGGTTGTGAAATGGATCAATCAAATTAAGGCATATGGTTGCTCGAGTAGTTTTTGGAGTAACCAGTGAGGCAGTACGTAATATTTGTGAACAGCACGCATGCTCTCTGATTAATGTGGTTGCTATTCTGGCTTGAATGTGAGTTTAGGTAAAGATTTCTAACTCATTTTCTCTGGTGAATACAAAGGGTAAATTGTTAAGATTGCTTTAGCTAGCTTTGAGTCATTTTACAACAATTGAAGATAATGAAGCACCTCCTCCCGAAAACATAAGCTTTTCAGCTTATTCTGTACAGTGGCTCTTATGTTGCAGTGATGTGTGTGTAGTCAATACCAATTACGGCTGAATAATTGCTACTTTATTTCGAGCTAGTCCCTACGTATGAAGATCTTTTGAAACCCCTCTCCAGCTTGAGCAATACAATGTAGGCCAGGTTACATGCATTTCCTTTTTATTTCTTTTCTTTTTGAAATTAGGCTCTCTCCATTATTTGAGTTGCTTTTGCCTTCCATGATTTGTTGAGAAATCTAACCTGGAGTAGCAGCACGTTTATCCTTTCTCAAACGCATGCTTTCATGATTTTGTACAGTCGATTCGACTCAAATGTATTGGACATATTCCTTTTCCCTTTCTGATCGCAATACATGAATATTGATCGCATGCACTGTTGTAGAGACTCGGTCAGTCAGTCCATTGATAGGCATGAACTGGCTAATCAAAATAATGCTTTTGTACCAATAAAATAGTGTGTGTTCGCTCTCGTGACCTACGTTCCATACCCATTGTCTTAGCTTGTTTATTGGATGTTAATGCTTGCATCATTGTATACGCAGTTCTTTATTTCGAACACATAAGATGACAAGTCCATGGAATTCTGCTACCCCCAAGCTTTTTGGGACTTCTGTGGGTTAGTATTGTTGATATTCATGTACTGAGATCTCTGCTGGGCTTGGGGATTAGGCCCAAATTAAAGAATCGTCTGGTTATTACCCTGATATATACTACTTTACGTTTTGTCATGCTTTTTATGATCTAAGGTTATTTAATATAAAATGAAAGATTTCACAAGTCCTCTTCTAGGAATCAAATTGGTTATAGGTACTGTTGTTCTGTTGCCATTTTCCCATCTTGCTACAATTTTGGTTAGTTCTTTGTAGCTTGTAGGACGTACAGGAGGAGGGCAAACATGTGTAGCGCCACATAAATCTGAGATTCTCCTGTGCGTGCTTTCTTACTTCTGGTATAAGTTGAAATGGATCGGAGTACCTACTATACCTCTGTTGCACCAGTAAGACTTGTGGCATGCAGCAGCTCGCAAATTTTGTTGCCGTTCTGGCATGGAATATGAGTTTGAATATGAATTTAGATATTATGTTTTCTAACTCATTTTCTCAAGTGGATACCTAGGTAATATATCTAGAGCCTATATATAGGTAAGTTTGAGTAATCTCTTCATGTGCACATTTGGAGATGGCAGAAGTGCAGAACTCATATATTTCTCTCAGCGTTTTGACTGTACAATGTTCATTATTTTGCTTCATTAACAAAAAATTGCCTGGTGCCCAGTGGATCAGCGTCACCCAGATCATCGCCGCTCGTTGGTTACTAGGATTCGTTTGCCAGGCAACGGTGTCACTCGCACGCCGTCTACCCCCCCCCCCCCCCCCCCCCCCGGCCCGCCCCCGGCGCCGCTAACGAATTAAGGCTAACCTGAGCTAAACAAATTCAAGTACTAACTAATGTTTGACAAGTTAGTCAGGCAAGTTAACTTTTATTCTACCTAGCTAACCATACATCTGGAACATTAAAAAAAGGGAGACTTGTATATCATTCACGAGATCTTTTCATTTTGACTGTAAGGTACGTAGGAGACATGTATATTAGATATGGTATGTTATGAAATCGACCAGGCAAGATACGAAACAACGAAAAACAAATAAGAACACAACACAAAGATTTAACGTCGAAAACATTTGTAGAAAAAAAACTAGATATACAATCGGCAATATCACTATATGAACGAGAAGTTACAAAACCCTTTGAGGACTACGATGATAGACTTGACTAAACCTAACATGCCAAATTAACTTCTCAAATTGCTACTCACATCACACATCTCATTGCCAAAGGCTTACAGGGGATATATATAGTCTCAAGAACAAGAGTCCTAGACGACGAAAGAACAGAGTCCTAAATAGCAATAGGAATAGTGTCCTACTTGAAGGCGAAGCAGTGTCCCAAGCGGAAATGGTGGAGAGTTATAGTCGGAAGCACCTCGAGTAGCCACGTCTGACTCTAGTTGGTGTGAGCACCTTTGGGCACCACGTCTGATGGGGGTTGGTGCAGAGCCTATCATGGACACGAAGATGGCCCTAATCATAACTCTGACCAGTTCGCACTACTCACAACCATAACTAGCTCGACCAATTCGTAACTCCGACCAGTTTAGAATCATATACAATGTGGGGACCCCGGGCGCGACAACACCCAAAATCATCGTATGTGTTCTGTACTAGTCTCATGATCAGTGGCTAGCACACACATTCACAACATCGATCACATCCATACACATCGCATACAATTAATTTATAACAAAATGGTGATATATAAGCAATGCATAGCAAAGTTTACAACATATGGTCGACCGGCCAAATAAATATCAGAGTCAAAATTAAAGTGCTAGAAGACAAGTAAATAAGAAAAAGCATCAAGTGGTATGCCATCATAGCCCACAGGCAACCGACTGGGATTAGGCCCTAGAAAAACCCATCGTCAAATTCTCAAGTGCCGAGGGAAAAGTATGCATCATCAGACATGTATTCTTCTTCATTCTCTGGTCAACAATAATTTAAGCAAGGTTGAGTACATTGTGTACTCAACAATACTTGTAGTGTATCACAAAATTATACATATGTTCAAGGCTATCAAAGGATGAGGCTCTATACTAAGTTATTTTTCAGTATGAAGCAAATTTCATTTGCAATATCAATAAGTAGTAATTTACAACAAAATTGTAAAGAGCATTTGACATATAAGGAAATAACATTTATATAACTTTAATAATAGTAAATCATATCTATTCACAGCCCTCCTTGGTTGTGAACATTGCACAATTCCCACCCATGGGCATGGCACACAAAAGACACATACATGCTACCCCATCATGTTCAGTGAAATAGTTTTAAAAATGAAAACTATACCCATTGTGGCTGCATCCAAACTTGTTCATGACCGTGAGCACAACTAAATAGGTTTTAACACTCTAGAGAGGTTGTACAACTTTACCCACATGAGATAATCAATTATACTGTCAGCAACTTCATGTTTCCTTTGGCGTGTGACAAAAGTGATTATCATATAGCCTTTAGATCATCTAGTCCTAACCTTGCACCAGCCCAATAAACATCGAACCTCTTTTAGGTCCATCCCCTAAGAGAGCATTCGAATCCTCACTTAAGTCCATCCCCTAAGTGAAGATCCTCACTTAGGTCCGTCCCCCAAGTAGGTATTTACCGTTGTATTAGCAAGGTTTGGCCCCAATATCTTGGTGAAGGGAGCCCCTATGAGCAAACCTTCACTCAGAATGCCCTTACTACATCTGCACCTACCAAAGTACAAGGCTAGACCTAAACAATTTAATCAGCTAAAGCTAGAGTTCATATAGCACATGTGATTATACGGTGTGACTTAGATGTGTGGCGATAGCGTTCGGTCCTTGATTGACACGGGCAAGAATTTCCCCCTTATATACATGTGAGATTCCTTCTCACATTTGACAGTTTATCATATAACTCGCTTGCGCCTGAAAACTAGATTATTTTATTTTATTTTACACCAAATTAACAGAGGTTCCTCCTCTGGACCAACATTTTGAAATCACATATATCCACGCGCAAGTTTTTCTGAAACATCAAACTTAGTGGAAGCTATTGCGTGGCTAATCATCTAGACCATTTATCAATGTAATAAACCCAATTTGACATTAGCTATTGTCTAAACCATGGCCTAAGGTTACAACAGCGAGGATATCAAATTTGTAAGGAGATTCAATACATACAAGTGATTGTAACTACCATTACCCATAGTATAATAATTTTTATATGGAACATACACGCATGCAATAATAGATTTTCACAAACAATATACAAAAATTGAAATAGTAGGATCAACATGGTCAAAGGGGGTGCTTGCCTTTCTCTTGCTGTTCAGAGAATGTTTCGGGTGCACTCTCGAATTTGTCCGGCACAGCGTCATCTAATCAATAAAATCTAGATAAATGCAAATAAGAGCCAAATAAATTTAAATGAAATTTAAATATTTTTGTATATTAAGTGAGATCATGATTTTAGAAAAAACATTTAGAAATAAAGATCACTAAATTTGGAGTTTGTATAGAAAAGTTGTAAGCGTTTGAGTTTTGGCTCAGTTTGAATCATCTCTTCTCGGCCATACAGTGCTCTTTTTACAACTTCTAACCCTCTTCGATTGCTTTTGTGTTGTCGCTACTGTTCACCGAGTAGCACTCATTGATTATGACAATGGTAGTGGTCGGAAATTACGACTATTGTTAGCAGTTGAAAGTTGCAACTACGGTTAGTAGTCGAATATTATGACTACTGTAGTTGAAGATCACAACTATTGCAGTCGAAAGTTACGACTACCATACTCAAAGATTTCGACTATGGCTACGGTTGAAGATTTTGACTCTGGTAGTGGTCAAAGATTTTGACACCAGCTGCGGTCGAAGATTTTGACTCCGACTGCAGTCGAGGATTTTGACACTAGTAGCGGTCGAAGATTTCTACTTTTATTGCTATGGTACTCTCGTTCACTTAACTACTTCGGTACTCTTATTCACTCCTACCACTACGGTACTCCTATCTCTCGAGAGAGCCACAGCTTGTCACCGGTGTGCGACTTCTAGGTGGATGGGACGTGAGCTAAAATAGAGTCAGGACCTCAGCCCACACGCCTAGGTGAAGAATCATAGCCCAACTTGGACGGTAGGCCGGTCGGTAGCGTGGTCCTACGGTGGCGGAGGCAGGGAATGGCACTTCAAGGCTATGAGCTACTAGGGCTCGATTCGGTGCTAGGGGAGGAGGAACTCACTGAAGGCAATGACAGCACTTGGGAAGGAGCGGAGGAGGCTGGCGTCGGGGACCCTATCGGCGGTGAAGAGGAGGCCCACGATGACAGTGAATTCTGGGAATAGAGAAGCTACAAAAGGGTGTGCATGAGCTTGCTTGCATGCATGTAGAGGTATGGGCAAATGGAATCGAGGTACGGCTCACCGAAGAGAGGAAAGCGTATGGCGGCATCCTGGTTGGAGATGAGGAAGAAAGCCTAGCTCATGTGATCCACTACATGAAAGGCCAATTGTTAGACCATGTGGTGGTTGTACATTTTGTTACTGAGAGGGTGTGCTACAATACCAGGTAGGTACTCAGTAGTTGTTGCTATAGTACCTGGTCGGTGATGGATAGCTGTAGACTTTGTGATCGTAGTCGGTACTCAATGGTTCTATGGTTGGTAGCAATGTTTGTTATTTTCGAGTGTTCAGAGCGATAGTTTTCGCGAGTACTTGTGTTTTCGTGTACTCGATGAGCTAGCGACTAGACTTTGCATGTATGGCATAACCGGTCGTAATAAGTAGTATGAAGTGGAATTTTTGGAAAGCAATGGAATTCGTGGTCGTGGCTAACCTGGTTAGGTGTAAATGGATGATTAAAGTTGTGTTTTGAGTGTGTGGACTAATGTTGGTTAAGTTAGGAAGAACTTGTACCGGAAAAAACATTTCTTTTGTCTTTGCATGTGTAGGTGGGCGTGGAGATGGTCATGGTTGGCGATGAGAAGGACTAAGACTAGGATGGGAATGTCTGAGATGGTCATGAGGTGGTCGGGCTCACGCTGGAGCATGTGGAGATCAAAGGTCGATATTCGTGGTGAAGCTACAGGCAGTGTGGTACAGGAGGCTTCAACACAAAAGTTGTTGAGGCGTGATGAAGATACAGGAGGTGTTGTCCTGGAGGCTTTGTCATGTGGTGTGTTAGGAGTTGTGGATAGAGTCCATAACTAAAAAGATTAGGAGTTTGAATAAAACCCATATTCGAAAGGATTTCAGGTCCCTTGGTTTTCGGTAGAGATAAGGTTTTGAGTATGTGTTTGAGGTAGATACGATTTGGACATTAGCCTATAAAAGTAGAGAGAGGCTAAGCAAAATAAATGAGTAAAATTCATATATGAGAAAGAAAGAAAAATTGCAACTCTAGGTTGAAAAAAAAGAAGAAATAAAAAAAAAGACAATACATATTCTACTTGTACGCTTTACAACAACCTGTGTTTTACAACTTTGAAATTTTTTTGCTAGAATTGCCATCAATGTGGTGGATTCTAATTAAACTTGAACTATATCAGTTGTTAGGTGTTATCTATCATGCAATAAAAACTTCGGATGGTTGATTACATTAGCTAATAAAAAAGAGAAGTATTATAGAAATTCTCTAAAAATAAAAAACATTTGGCCCTTCTATAATCGATGGATGTTACCTGATAAATGAGAATAATTACTAGAAATTCTGACAATAAGAAAAGTATCTAGTTCGTAATTAGGTGGACCCTTATTATGATTAACAAATCATAACCAATGATTTTTCTTGATTTATAGAAGTGCACATGAAGTAGATTTTCACTCTGATATACATGCACATATAGTTGGAGAATTTTTTTATGAAATTAAGACACGAGATGCTAGAGATATAATTGAACTCAAGCAATCCACGCACAGACACGAACTTGCCTACAATATCCATTATAATTTGCATTCTTTTAATTACACTAATATGGATACAACTATTATCCTGTTATTGGAGATGTTGATTAAAAATTATAAAGAACAAATACTTTCTCCAAAATATATAATATAAATTCTTTGTTTTAACATATACTATAATACATCAATATCACAAATGAAACCAATTCTACAACTATAGAAACTAATCGAATTGATAATGTTTTACAAATTATAATATTTGAATTATTTAATGTGATCTGCAACCCTTTATCTTCTGCATGTAGTTTCTTTATTATCCATCACATATGTACCGCCAAACTAGTTAAATATGCTCTAAGAATGATATCTATGCAGGTGCGGGGCCACCATGCTAATTATGCAAATAATGGGTGGCCTCATATGCAACTATCACATTATCCGTAGTACCACCTTCAACCTATTTGCTAGCACCTTCGAGATTAGTTTGTAGATAACGTTGCATAAACTTATTGGTCCCAATTCCTTAAGGTTTGTTGGGTTTTTTTACCTTTGGAATGAGAACAATATTTGTTTCATTCCAACCTTCAGGCATAGGTCCTCCATCTAGCACCTCCAACACCTCCTTAGCCGTCTGTTCTCCCACAATGCTCCGGAATCTCTTGTAAAACAATGCCGGCATACCGTCAGGTCCAGGAGCTTCGAGCTCCCCAATCTGATCAAGAGCTTTCCTAATGTCCTTTGCAGTGAATTCTCCAAGGAGAGAATAATTCATGGCCTGACTGACTTCTGGAGTTAGAGCAACCATGAAATTTTGCCTCACGGGGCCTACATGTGAGGTAATGTAACATCCCAAAAAGAGACTTTTTGTATTTGTGAAAATTTTAAAATCGCTTATATGTGTTTCTAGTGTTGTTTAAAAAAATAAATTTTTTTGGGGTTTATTCGAATTTCTTGTTTTGGGTCCCTCGCTGAAAATCCAAATTAATAAAATGTAAATCTTGATCAGAAGCCCAGACTGAAAAGCAAATCAAGGAAATTTCAAATTTTCCTTTGCAAACCCTAAAGACTGATATATATATATATATATATATATATATATATATATATATATATATATATATATATATATATATGATAATTAAAATTTAATTAAATTAACATTGGAAAGATTAAGATCAAAAATGGGAATTTTAAATCAAAAGTTAATATTACAAATTTTCCCCATCTAATTAATTTAGCCAATTCATCAAGTTCCGAAAATTCAAAAAAGAAAAAAAGACAAAAGCTTTTTGGGCCTTAGCCCACCTTTTTTTCGGCCCACTTCATTTTCTCTCCCGGCCCGTCCGGCCTTTTCTCCTCCTGGCCTTCAGCCCGAATGCCTCACTGCTCCTTCCCTTGTCTTCTTCCACCGTCCACCCTCTATCTCCGCCCGACCGCGTGGCCCCGCTACTCCTGAGCGCCCGTCATCGCGCCTTGCGCCCGCACTGCCGCCCCGCGTCGCGCCACGAACTCAAGCTCGCCGAGGAGTTGACCCCAGCAAGCTTTGCCTTCCGCAAATCCTGCTGTCGCCATCCCCTCGCCATCTCGTCGCACGGCCGTGTCGTTTGCGCCTGCACCAGCGCCCGTGATGCCCTGAGCCTGGCGGCCAAGTCCCCTCACCATCTTGTCACCCTGTGCCCTGGTCTTCACCTGCAGCACTGCTACAGTGCCAGACCATCGCGTATAAGAGGCCTGAGCGATGCTGCGCTTCCGTCGTGCCCGCACTGGCCGTCGCGCCTCCATGCCGTCCCGCCGCTCCGATTACGCCCCCACGGGTCCGACCGCGTCACGGCGCGCCCCGAGCAGCCTTCTCCCTCCTCCCTCAGGTAATTGAACTCCAGCGCCCCCGGCTCACCGCGCGGTCGACCTTCCTCGCCGCCAGCCAAAACCACCATTTCTGCCACCGTCGCTCCCTCGATCAGTCCCGGGCCGATTCATCACGGTGGGAGCACCTCCTCAGCACCATGAAGCTTCCCCAAATGACGTCAGAGCTCCTCCCTCACCCCGGCTTGCCGACACCGTGCCCCTGCCTGCGCCGCCGCCGGCCACCGATGCTAGAGCTCCTCGTCGCCGCCCCGCCACCATGAACAGCATGGTAAGGTTCCCCATGACTCACTCCCACTCGTGCTCCCCTTATTTTGCTCCCTACTCCCTTCGGCCGCCGCCGCCATTAATGGTCTCCCCCGCCGTCCGCTCTCCACCATCGCTGGCTCGCCACAGTGCCCCCTGGCCGGAGCCGCCACCCCAGGGGAGTCCTCTCCTCGTGTAGTTTTCGTTTTGGCCACCGCCGGCGTCTCCCCGGCCACCCTTCGCCGGCATCGCCGCCCGCTTCCCCTGACCGTGCGCCCCTCCCTGCCTCCCCTGTTTTCTGTCCGACCGAAAGCCCGGTCTTGGCACTAGCTTCTTCTAAATCAACTCCCCCTTCTAGTCATAACCGAGCGATTTCTCAGTCGGCCAGTGGTGCGACGCGTTAACCCACAGTCCCGAGTTTGAATCCTGTCTTTGCATATGTTTGCTTTTGTTTTTACTAGTAGTGTGCCCGTGCTAACGCTACGGTAAAATACAAAACAAGATAAAATTTGTAAAAAATAAAACAAACAATCAGTACTAAAGACTGGACTATGCATTTAAATTGCAGTGTGTGGTAATATTTGCAAAAAAAAATATTACAGTATTTTGTTCAACGGAAGGAATTATACGAAGAATGATTCAGTAATTTAAAGATACAAACCTCTTCACATTCAATGTTGCCAGTGCCTCTCTGGTCAAAGTCTAAATGCAACTGCAAGAAGGAATTTCTTTAGATGTCAATCAGAGAGGCGGCATATGAACAGAACAAAAAAGAGATTATAAGCAAGGTATTTTGTGAATAAGCCCATCTTTAAATATGGAATGGCTAATCTTGAACAATTCATACAGGGCATCATAGGCTACCTCAGTCATATGTGGGTTAAAACCATAGGATTATACAGCAAACACAAGTACAAGTCACGTAGGCTACTTCAGTCATATGTGGATTGCCATCACTAATTAAAAGGCACAGCTGGAGTATAACCTTGATTGAACCAATCATGTGCCCTTATTCCATCCATATCTAAGCGAGCAATTGGGTAAGGATCCAAGAGTTTTCGTAGTATATCCTGGGCACATGGCAAAAGCCATTTAGGAATATGAGCACCCCCTTCAGAATCTACTAATAATATCAGTGTGAGATATGGCTGCAGCAAATAGCTAAATTTTGCTAACGTAAGACTTGATTCCTTGCCCTATACCTTCTGATAAAGGACAATCATATTTTGGTCATCAAATGGAAGATTGCTTGTAAGAATTACATATAGGACAACACCGCAAGACCATATGTCGAACATGGACCCATCATAACCTCTGTTGAGAAGGACCTACATATATCACTGTTAGAAATTCCATCCTCCATATGCAGTAAGTACAAGAACCATGAAGCAATAGTAGGTTCAGAGCCAGGGAAAAGAATGTTTAGTCCTTACCTTAGGGGCTATGTAGTTAGGGCTGCCACATGTGGTATGCAGTAATCCATCTTTCTGAAAAAGGGACGTCATTTTAGATACCAGAGAAATAGGTCACGTACTCGAGCTGCTCCCATGCCTACATATAGCTCCACAAATTCACTTGCAGAACAACTTATGAATGGGACTTCAGCTTCCCCTGCTACAGCTTTTGCAAGAAGTGTCTTTCCAGTTCCTGGAAGGCCCACCTGTACATAAAGAACTACATTAGTGTAACAAACACAATAGTCAAGCGAATGTAACTATATCAGTACTTTCTAAAACTTTTGCTCCACCAGAGTTTGAATTCTTTCGATTCCTCAGCTGGCCTGTTGAATGCTGATTATACACAAGAAACTATGTCTATAAACGAAATCCAAAAGTGTGCGTTCACCAATTGATTGAAGTAAAGAAGTGCATGCATCAATACCTGAGAAAAGCTTATTGGCAGTCGCTGCAGAACTACAGCGATTAATACAACATAAATAAGAGCCACCTGCAAAATATAAGGGTGTAGTTAGGGCCAGAAGCATAGCTTGAAGAGAGAGTTATACACGTGGACATGGACAACACAAGCATACATATACATATAACAAAAGTTACACCATGCACCTTTGGTGGGCACAACAAGACTAAGCGATGTCTCGGTATAGATGACACGTTTTGTTACATACTTTCTATTATGTCAAATTCCTATTTGTGTCTTCCCATTTAGGATTGCATATTCCCATATTAGGTCAAAGAAAACCTCATGCATTTCTTGACTTGTAGGTTCCAATATCAGACTGGAGTTCAATTTATCGCTTTTTCATGTGAACCAATCCATCACCAGTTTCATCCTGCTTTTCATTCAAGGGGTACTAAAACTACCATCCATGTGTAATTCTGCACAATCTTTTATGTACTTCAGCAAGGAAGTTACTCCAATTTCCATTACTTAGACTTTTGCTATGCTACAGTATGATACATGATTACTGAACAGTGAACACATCCTTGCATGTTAGTGTGGTACAGAAACATCTAGATGAGTCCTACAGACATGTAAACACTGTATAAATCAAGCTTTAGGATAGAGGGAAGAAAAGAATTAATGAAGTTACAGTTTGCTAACACAAAACAGAATAAAAAAAATCATTCTTTCTACATTACTTTAGGTGATAGTAGAACCATTTCTTTCATATATTAATCTAGATGAGTCCTACAGACATGTAAACACTGTATAAATCAAGCTTTAGGATAGAGGGAAGAAAAGAATTAATGAAGTTACAGTTTGCTAACACAAAACAGAATAAAAAAATCATTCTTTCTACATTACTTTAGGTGATAGTAGAACCATTTCTTTCATATATTAATGCAAGAATTTATGAGATGCACCAAGCAGCAACTCTATGTTGTTATAAATCATCAGTTTAGCTATAACTAAAGCATCCATAACGATCATAGGATCAACTAAATATGTGATTCCAGACGTATATATAATAACAAAATTGAATTGAGGAATCGTTATGCTTCGTACAGTTAAAAATCACTTGGATTCTATAGTCCCATGCAAATATCTTGAGTCTCGACATATATATAGCAAACATTCAACCTTTTCTTCTCCTTCATGGCCGGTATGTCATATGAAATGTTCCAACTTGCAAGACAATAGTTTATCACATCTAACCTAAATCACTGAAACAAACCAGACTAAAGTTCTACAATCTCCTATGATCCTATCCATTTCAAAACTCTACACCATCTCCAGTTCTACAATCTCTACCATTCTATATATTAAGCCACAATTCCCTTATTCCTTACTCCCATGTGAATGTGATTAACGCTACTCATATACTAATTTCCAAGCCACCAAGATCACATGTTTAACACATATTTGTCAGCTAAAGTGCCTTACCAAGGTTGAATTGAGCATCCCGCCAGACCTCTTGTCTGGTGACCCAAACTCAACACTATTCTCCACCATCTTCTCATATGGTGTCTTTATGTCCACTGGTCGTGTCGTCGTGAAGATGATTCTCCTCGAAATTCCAGCATTATCAGTGACAGCATCTGTTCCACGCTGCGTTTGTGGCTACTCCACCACACCCACCTCAACCTCCGGACGGAGCCGGAACATGATGTGCACCCCATCCACCTCGACCTTCTTCACCTGGTCCTTGTCTATGCTCGCCAGGAAGTCGCTGTACGGGACACTGATGTACGTCGTCTGCGGCCGGGGCTCCGAGCCAGGTAGCGCGATCTCCGGCCGCAGCATGCGGAGCGCGAATATGGCGAAGCCGAACTGGAGCAGGAGGAACCCCATCTCCCGCCCCTGCACTATGGGCTACCAAAGCCATCGCCCAACGCCGCCACCCTTCAGCAGCCGCCGTCGCCACTTATTCTCCCCCTCTTTGACAAGGGCTGCGGCGCGGCGGCGCTCGTGGTGCTCGTGCTGGTGCTATCGCCCCCTGGCTCCGCCGCCGCGTCGCCGTCGCCATCTCCGGCCGAGGAGGCCTTGCCCGGCCCGGAGGCGTCCGCGCCGTCGCCGTCGCTCTCAACGTTGGTGCGCGCCGCCGGCGGGCAGCGGATGCAGCGGTGGATGAGAGTGAATCCCAGGCCCCGCGGCGGCACAGCGGAGAGGCGGATGGACGCGGCCCCGCCTCCGGCCGCGGCTCTCTGGGGGAGGGGGCGAAGAAGTGACCGGGAGGGGGACGCGATGGTAAACGAGGCGAGGGTTTCGGCGGCGGTGGAGGCCATCGGAGGGGGAGAGGGAGGGGAGGCGAGCCCCAAACCCTAGACTCGCGACCGGGAGGATAAGAGAGCACCAGAGAGAGCTCGACTCGAGCTCCTGCGCGTGTGGAGGAATCGGTGGGGAGGTGTCGTGCTCGGGGTGAGGAGAGGAGAGGAGAGGAGAGGAGAGATGAGGAACGGAGGAAGGCAGAGGCCGAGATGAGACGGGACGGAGGGAAGGGGTGGGGAGGAGGAGGCGTCGGCAGTGGTAGCGCGTGGGTGGAGAACTTGAAGGGCGTCGGGGGCGTGCGCGTGGGTGCGGGGTTCTGGGTGTTTAATGATGTGCATGATCCGGATGATTTTGGCCTTAGGATCTTCAATGAGTAAGAGAAGAAGGCTTGAGGAGAGATCCAAGCCATACATTTGTATGAAGTTGGATTACTTTGATACACAAATCTGGGCGGACTTAGATTAGACATGACTGTGGAGGTGGTTGAGGGGGTGGATTTAGTAAAGAAAATTTTGGTGTATTATAGAGGGGTAGAGATTAGCCATTCCTATTAGAAAATATCTAGGAAATAAATCAAGAAAAACTAAGAAAAATCCATGAAGGCTAACAAATTTGATTATGTTGAAAATAAGATTATTTAAGATTTAATGTTGGATTAATTATTATATGAGCAATTAATATGGCTTGAATATTTATTTGAGGTTTAGTTATTAATTAAAGGCATTAATAAAAGATGAATTTGCTAAAATGTCCAAATTTCATAAAGGTCCCAGTTAAAAAGACATTCAAGTTAAAGTTAAAGAGGAATAAATTGGATATTAGGCTTAACTATAAAAGCAAGGCTTTAAATTAAAGATTACCCTTGATTATAACTAAAATATATGCCCTAATGTTTAACATGCCGCCATTAAATAAATCTCAGTGGTAGATTTTGTTAAAATAGCAATATTGAAATATGACCCTGGATAACAAGCTTTGCCCTGATAAATAAACTTAAACTATAAATTAAGCAAGGTCAAGCCTTAGCATCTTGTAATCGGCTATGTCTAGCCATACTCTTATCCAAAGTGGAATGTTCTTGTGAATATTCCTTCGATGTCGATCCTTCCTTTATATCCTTTTCCTGGTGGAGTTACTCCGTCACTTCGCTTCCACTCAAGAAAATTCGCTCGACTCCGTCTCTATCCTGCACACCCTTAATCATAAGCAGATCATAAATAAACTCAATTAAACTTATTTGGACTTTTACGGGGTTTGTTGAATTTGTTAGTCATTAGTCGTACAATTAGTCGCTGGAGCCACGAAGAGACAGCAAGTTCAAGCAGGAGTAAGACTTGGGAAGAGACGAAGATCAATAATCCAAATAATCGACTGAGAAGGCTTTGAATGAAATCGAGGCCATGGTAAATCGAGCAAGGCAAGTCATCACTTTGATCATATTGATCCTACATTTTATGCAAAATTATGTTTCTTTAAATTATCAAATTGCATGCTTACTTTATTATGCAAATGTATGTCAAAGCTTAAGGTAGTTACATTCCTATTTGATGTTTTAAATACTACTATGATTTTCCTTGACACTTGAATCACCTGACCATTGTCACCATAGATGTTAATGATAACTCTACTAGCTATAAGTCATATTAATGTCGTGCTAGTCTCATCAAGTCCAGGGCACCAGTGGCCCTGATCATCAATCTTTAAACATGAAAACTGGTCTTGGGACAGTCGCGGGATGTACGTGGCTAAATATTTGTGACAACTTAATTTACGCTTCTCAAAACCCTAAAAATCTGCTATTCCGGTCTGGGCGGATGGTAAGAGTGGTGGGTGTGGATGTAACCCAAGGTTTGTGTTTGTGGAATGAACCGCCCGGACAAATTAAGGACTTAATCCTATGATGACCCCTCCGTGTATAACAGTGCAACCACAAGCTGGCAAAATGTAGGCTTGGCTGAATAATTTACTAGACTCTCTAGTCATCTCGCGGAGGACGTGTGTAGGTGGGTAATAAAAACCCCACGTGGAATGGGACACCAGATGTAGGTGACGTTGCCAAGACTAACGTATGTGGAGAGTGGAGTCCGACTGCGCTAACATGTGGTAGCCATCCCGCACAACCTATATATGGAAGCAACCCCATAGGAGTGAGATGCTAGAGGGCAAGGTATTGTAAAGGCATCGTGACAACTTCTCGATCTACATGTCCAAGGAATCATGTGGGCCCATCGAGCTGATTGTCTCTTGTGGGTAAAGATGTACAGTCTCTACAGAGTACAAACTATTCGAATAGCCGTGCCCACGGTCAAGGGCGGACATGGAAATCTTCCTCAAGTTAGTTCTATTTCAAAACTTTTGAGGGTGGGAAGAAAACTGTCAGGCGGATGTAACCTGACTTTGCTAATATTCCTGGAGGGATGTACTCCAGTGTTGACAATAAGGTGGAAGTAACCTATTGATCAAAAGCTAGCATAGGTGGATGGAACCATGTAATTGGTGGATGGAACCTACACCACTATAATTACTGCACAATTTCAAACTCTATAAAGCATGTTTGTAAAATGCTAAGTCATAGGAATTTTAATTATGATTATTGCAAATGTCGCTTATAGCAAATAAATGAACCTTAAGCCTCACTTGACAGCCATGCATCTATTATTATTTGTATTTTGTGTGGTGGTCTGCTGAGTACCATTGTACTCACTGTTGCTCAATTACCATCATTCAGTCAATAAGGAAAAGAAGATCAAGCCCTACGGTGTCTTAAGGGGATCGAAAGAGTTGGAAGATGAAGAGGCCAAGAACTAGGTCGCGAACCCCAATCGGCTGCCTGTGGGCAAGTCCTGAGGGTCCCACTTGAGTGAAGTTTCCGCTGCTGCATTTATTGTTTTCGGTCTGATCGGCCCATGAGTAAGTTGTTATTATATTATCCACGCTTCCGCATAATATGTTTGATATACAACAATGTAACTGTGAGCACTATCTGCTGATCCAGGGAATAGTGCGGTGGAATCACAGGGGATTCCGGATGGCCAAATCCGGCGTCCTACAGTGGAGTAGAAGGCGGCCCCGCCGGCGACCAGAGGAGGAGCCACGAGAGCTGGGGCAAGACGGTGATCGACGGGTCCGAGGAGACGGAGCACCAGGAGCTACACACGGAAGTAAAGCTCACGCAGTTGGAGAGGTACTGCAACTCAGCAAGGATGAGGAGGAGCAGGTTGGGGCAGAGCTCAGCTGGGGTTTTGGTTATCAGAAGAATTGTTTTTACTGGGGGTAGGCGGTAATACCGATTTTAGCGATTTTCAGAAATTTTTGTTCGACTTTGTCTAAAAAATTCGAATCAATTTTTATTTAAAAACTACCAAAAAATGGTGAAAATCGATTGGAAATATCAAACGAATTTTGAAACATCAAAAACATGCATGTAAATTTTTGTAGAAAAAAATCGGAAGCGTGTATGTAAATTGAGAAGCATAAAAGCATGATGTAGCTAGCTAGCTATAATAGCATAAAATCCAATGTCTCCTGAAGCTATTATTAAAGATAAAATTGAACGATCTGAGCATGAGAAGAAAGAGAACGCTAAAAGTGAGAATTAGATAAAAGCTAAAAAATGATTTCCACCTAAAAAGAAAGAAGCTAAAAAAATCAAAATGGTAGAATGAATGAAATTAAATTGAAAAGTACTGTTCTACTGGCTACTAAATCTGATTTCAATGATTTAGAAGTGGATAATTTTAATTGCTATGCCTTACTTTACAAAGATGTTTTGTTTTCACTTGAGAATTTGCCTTTATTTTTGCCTCTTACTGTTACTAACCTTTTGCATGAGTTTACTGATATGTTTTCATCTGAAATACCCCTGAGGCTGCCACCTGTTTGAGAAATTGAGCATCAAATTGACTTGATCCTGGAAGTTTCTTTGCCAAACCGTTAAGTGCAAGACTTTCTTGACAAAGGGTACGTATATGAAAGTCTTAGTTCTTATGTTATTCGTATTATTTTAGTTCCTAAGAAAGACAAATCTTGGCATATGTGTGTTGATTGTAAAGTGATTAATAATATCACTGTTAGATATCGCCATCCTATTCCTAAATTGGATGATATGTTTGATGAATTGAGTGGCTCTACTATTTTCTCTAAAGTTGACTTGTATAGTGGATACCATCAAATTACAATGAACTTGGAGATGAATAGAAAATTGCATTTAAAACTAAGTTCGGATTATATGAGTAGTAAGTGATGCTTTTTAGTTTAACTAATGCACCTACCACTTTCATGAGATTAATGAACGAAGTTTTACATGCTTTCATTGGTAAATTTGTGGTGATTTACTTAGATGATATATTAATTTATAGCAAGTCACTTGATAAATATCTTGAACACTTACGTGCTATTTTTAATGCTTTGACAGATGCATGTCTGTTTGGTAACCTCAAAAAGTGCACCTTTTGAACCAATCGAGTTTATTTTCTTGGCTATGTTATTACTCCATAGGGAATTGAGGTAGATGCAGCCAAGATTGAAGTTATAAAGAGTTGACCAACACCACAAATGGTCACACAAGTGCGGAGCTTTCATGGACTTGCTGGATTCTATCGCCGCTTTGTGATAGATTTCAACACCATCGCCGTACCAATTAATGAATTGACGAAAATGTGTTCCTTTCAAATTGGGACAAGTGCAAGAAGAAGTTTTCAACCTTCTCAAAGAAAAACTCTCAAATGCACTATTGCTCCAACTTTCTAGTTTCAGAAAGACTTTTTAAGTTGAGTGTAATGCTAATGGAATTGGAATTGGTGTTGTGTTACTTCAAGAAGGTAAACCTATTGCTTACTGTAATGAGATTGAATAAGCCAAAGGCCAAGTCTAAATTATTCAACTTATAATAAAGAATTATATGCTCTTGTTCGTGTACTTGAAACTTGGCAACATTATTTATGCCCCAAAGAATTTGTTATTCATTATGATCATGAATAATTGAAACATATTAGAAGTCAAACTAAACGGAACCGTAGACATGCTCTTTGGGTTAAATTCATTTAATCCTTTTCTTATATTATAAAACACAAGAAAGGGAAGGAAAATATGATTGTTGATGCTTTGTGTAGATGGTATACTTTGTTGTCTCAACTTGATTGTAGAATTTTGGGCTTAGAGACAATAAAAGATTTATATGCTTCTGATGATGAATTCAAAGATGCCATGTCCAATTGCAAAGATGGTAAAAGTTGGAACAAATTTATTCTTAGTGATGGTTTCTTGTTTAGAGCTAACAAGCTATGCATTATAGCTAGCTCCGTTCGTCTTTTGTTGCTATAGGAGGCGCATGGAGGACTCATGGGATATTTTGGCATCAATAAAACGGAGGACATCTTAGCTAAACATTTTTATTGGCCAAAGATGAGATGCAATGTCGAACTTCACATTGCTTGCTGCAATACATTCCAAAAAGCTAAGTCCCCAATGAATCCACATGGTTTATATGTGCCTCTTCTTGTTCCAAGTGTGCCTTGGGAGGATATTTCCTTGGACATTGTTTCAGGATTGCCTAGGACAAAAAAGAGGATGATAACATTTTTTATTGTAGTGGATAGCTTTTCTAAGATAGTATATTTTATTCCTTGTCATAAGAGCGATGATGCTACACATGTTGCTGATTTATTTTTCAGGGAGATTGTTCGACTACATGGTGTGCCAACCATAATTTTTTTAGACCGTGATGCAAAGTTTTTGAGCCACTTTTGGAGGACCTTGTGGAACAAGTTGGGGACGAAGTTGCTATCTCTACCACATTGCATCCCCAAACTGATGGATAAGCTGAAGTCGTCAACCGCACATTATCAGTTATGTTGAGAGCTATTTTGAAGAAAAACTTGATGATGTGAATGTTTACCTCATATGGAGTTTGCCTACAATCGCTCGCTGCATTCAACCACAAAGATGAGCCCTTTTCAGGTGGCAAAATTTGATATATGCCACTCAGAAAGTTGCCACTTCGAGATATGCCACTCAGTTTTCTGAAATTCAAAATTTGCCACTCTAGTTTCTTGTTTCTTTAGTATATGCAATTTTCTCTACTTTCCCTATTTCCCATTGTTTTCTAATCTTTTCCCACTTTTCTTCAATTAAATTTCCTGAAATGCCCTTGCACGACTGGGTTTGTTCCTTGAACCCACCGGCCACCAGTTGTCTCACGGCATAGACAGCGAGCAGCAGAAGTCACTCGGCACCCCATGCTCCTCCTCCCCGACCTCCTCCGCCGCGCCCACTCGCCACGCCACCCTCCCATCCACCACCTCTCCTACCTCCTCGACCACTACGGCTTTGTGCCACCTAACTCCTTGAAACCCATCCTGCAAGAAACCCCCTACGTCGCCGTCACCAAGAAGCACCGCCTCAAGAAGCCCCTTATCGACCTCCATCCTCGTTGGACCGCGGTGGCCGCCCGACCTCCCCTTTGACTTCCGCTTCAACTACACCAAAAGCACCCCAAATGCCAGGCCCATCAGGCTCTGGGAGCCCAAATACTCGTCATTCGGCCCCGGCAGCCTCAACCGCCCCTGGACTGACCTCTGCACGCCCGCCGTCGGCAATCACTGGATAGGATGGTGAATTTTGGCATCTACAGTGATGAGCTCGTGGGCTGAGTGGCGTCCATGGCGAGGACCTCAGGGGTAGAGCGGTGACCACGGTGAGCTCAAAGCAAGGAGCTCAAAGGAGTAGAGGCCATGGCGAGGAGTTTGTGGGTAGGGCAGCGTCCATGACAACGAGCTTGTGGGCAGGGCGGCGTCCACGGCGAGGAGCTCAGGGGCGAGGCAGCACCCATGGCTACGAGCTCGGAGGCTGGGTAGCATCCACGACTAGTAGTTTGGGGGCAGAGCAGCAGCCATGGCAAGGAGCTCGGACGTGGAGTAGTGGTTCCGATGAGTCTAACAGTGGGGCGGCCGCAGCCATGGCAAGGAGTTTAGTTGGTTCAGAGGTCTAAAATGGCATGCATCTGGTTTGGTTCGATCCAATCAGAGAAAGGGCAAGGGCATTTCAGGTTATTTAATTAAATAATAATGGGAAAAGAGGAGAAAATAATGGGAAATATGGAAAAGTAGAGAAAATGGCATACACCAAAGAAACAAGAAACTGTAGTGGCAAATTTCGAATTTCAGGAAACCGAGTAGCATATCTCGAAGTGGCAACTTTTCGAGTGGCATATATCTCATCCTCCAATTAATTTGTTACCTCTACCATCTTCAAAGAGGGTAAATCATGATGCTAAGAAATCTACTGAATTTGTTCTTAAATTGCATGAAACTATAAAAGAAAGCATAGAGCGCACGAATGAGAAATATAAGGTGTTAGTCGTAAAGATAGAAAGAAAATAATTTTGAATCTAGTGATCTTGTTTGGTTGCATTTGAGAAAGATAGATTTTCAGAATTGAGAAAGTCTAAGTTGATGCCTAGAGCTGATGGTCCTTTTAATATTATTGAAAGAATTAATGATAATACATAAAAGCTTGAGTTACCTACAGATTTTGAGGTTAGTCTCATATTTAACATTGCAGATTTGAAGCTATACTTGGAAGAAGAGGGGGAGAATGATGAGGACATCACTTTCTTGGATACACATAACAGCCATCCACAAGATGTTAGGCAAGGACCTATGACGAGGGTATATGCACAACAGTTGAATTATCAGGTGAGCTTGTTTCTAGGAGTTCATAATTTTCCTATTAAGGATGGATTGCTACCTAAATCATGTGATGTTATTATACTTAGGAACCAAGGTGTGGGGAGCAGAACTACTACCACAACAAGTCCAAGCTGGCCCTATTTCAATTCCAGACCAATTTGGAGTTAGTATGACAGCACCAACTTAAAACAGTCATAACTTTCACATATAAAGTTCGTTGGAGGTGTTCGAGTACTTAATGGAAAGCTTACGACGAGACCTTTCCAATGGATCTAACCCCACCTTCAAATTCACTATCTACACATCACAATCATCAAAGAGATGTGTTGCATCACCTATTGGGCCAACTTGGGCCTTGTAAAGGTGTTGGGATCCAAGCCCAGATTGTGTGCACCCCTTAGTGGCGCACAAACCCTAGGCCGACCCCCTTGGCCACCACCTTCTTATATCCTTTGTGGCCACTACTTTTAGTCCTTAGGTTTGTTTAGATTGTTTTTCATTCAGAAAATATCGGTTGTGTACTTGTATCAACTAGACCAACTATATGGTGACTTCAGGCCTCTCCATTGTTCAATGAAACTTCATCTTTCATCTGCAATTTATATTGCACTTATTTATTTCTTGCTTGATTCTTGATTGCTTGCAGGAAGGATCATCCGTGTTGGGCATGGTTGGTAACAACAAGGATCATCCACCTTGGGTTCTCGACTGCAATCCGACTGCACAAGAGAGGCAGTCTTCTTTATTGAGTGTCATGTAGAACCACTGCTTCTTCCAGGATGACCATGAAGACTTGGGGTACATTGGGATGTACTCCCTTGCCTTTCTGTCGAAGAGCCGCAGAGAGCAACTCCCGCGTGACATCGCCGATTTCCTCGATCTTCCCGTCATATTATAGAAGTATCTAAGGAGCTCCAAATTCGTTGGAATCTCCTATGCTTCGAAAGATGGATGAAGATGCTCAAACAAAGGATCAAATTGGGGGCTAGGTTAACAGATTTGATCCCATAGAATTCTAGGACTTCCGATAAGAACGGATGCAACCGCGGTCTGAATCGCACTTTATGTATGCCTAAAAGATTAGGATTACGCCGTCGCTTTTGCTTGGGAAATTCTCCCCAATTGCCGACATCTACGAAACCAAAACCTTATCAGGGAGTAACTCCTCTTCCATGGCCTTCAGCTTCTTCGGTCTAAGATTAGACATTGGCCAATTGATAATCAAATCCGACATTTTTGCTATAGTGTTTGAGAATCAAAAATTGGATGGATTCAAGGCTACAGTTGAGTAGGTGCAAATGCAAAGTGGCAGAAGATTGAATAGGTGCAAATGTGAAGGGGCGGAAAAACTTGAAGAAACCCTGAAGTGGTACCTGTTAGCTTCATGCTTTCTTAAAAAACCTTTCAGTTTCCCAGTTAGTTTCTCAACATTAAGTGAATGAAAACCGCTTCTTTACTATTACCATTAAAAGAATAGTTTCCGAAGTGAAATTCAATTGAAAAAATTTGGACTATAAATTCACTTAAAGTTCGAGGCTAGCTGACGAGGATTTAATAAATCATTAAATATGGATTTAATATTTAATTAAGGCCATAAGACCCCGTGATCATAAACTTCCTATAGCTATTCCACGAGTACAATAGTTGGAGGATTACTATACACTCTGCCCGACCAACAGATCACTCGGAGGATTGGTGAACTAGTTTGAGGGCCTACTTCCAGGGAACCCCTTCCGTGCGACGGATAAGACACGTGCTCTATTCAACCCAAATAGCATAATGTTTCAGCCCTGTGTCTCTAACAACAAATGCCATGTAGTTGCATCGCACGATTATCTCCCACTGACAACAACCAATGAGCAATTACCTTTGGATATCTCTCTCTGACAGCAACCTCCCCCTCCCCCGGTCAGACACGTTGATTCAAGAGGACACATTCTAAGATGGATAATTGACACCCTTTAATGGTATTTAAAGGCTGACAAGAGAAGACGAGAGGGTTAAGTCCAGAATCATACAACCAACATGATTAATCGGCAGGCAATCAGAATCTTCTTCCAAGCTGTGGGAGAAAGATAGATTAAGGCTAGTTAATTTTCCTTTATTGGCCTCTTTGTAACCGGTTCATAAGTAATAAAGATCATCCCTTTTTTTTTGCTGATCCATTTCAAGGAATTCAACCATCTTTCTTATTTGATTTCATCATATCGGCTACTCGATCACCGACAGGCCCGTAATGTATAGTCCCACCAAGGGACTATATTAAGAGGTATGGGGTTGAGGTATGCATCTGGTTCACACCCACCAAAATCCTAGCCACCACCACACAAGCCTTGTCGTGTGCGCTAGTACTAACACACCGACGTACGACATTCTATCTTTGGATGTATGGACTTCAATAGAGGCGCTGCTGCGACTATGACGCTGATTAGGACGATCACGACGAGAAGACGGTTAGCTTGAGAATGATCGATACTTTCACTATACCAACACGTGCTACGTTAAACCGACTACTTCGGCCATACTTTCACTGCACTGCGCGTCTGGTGGTAATGATTTATGATCTTTTACTAACATAGCTTCCTGATTTACGCAGTAAAAAATTTTAATCTACGCTAGTATAATCTACCCGTATCCCAACATAGATCCCTGCATTCTACAGTCCACACACCCATTTGAGCCCACCACTCTGCAGAGGTACTACGAAATGGACAAAATTCGCATGAACAATTTCAGCACGACGGGAACATATCATTGGCATTCCAATTGTCACCTAACAATGTCTTATAATCCCTCGAATGATTTGCTCTATAGCATTTTTATTACAGAATCATAGGTCTCCAAGTTGGTTTTGTTCACTCTGAAAAAGATCAGCTTGTACACTTGGTAGGGTACATCTAAGTTGTTCGAAAAGCCAATCTTGAGTTCAATCTATTGTTGCAACACAACCAGAAACCAGAATTGTGGGGATTAAGGGTGGTACAAGCTACAAACAAAGAAAAATCAAGGTTGGCAGGATACACCTACACATAGTATTTACATCAAGTAATGTACATAAATAGGTTCAAGAAACTGAGCTGAAGACATAGTAAGCCGAGATGATGGAGCTCAGACCAAGTGCAATGAAAGCTAAGAACGCCATCGAGGCTGAAGCATTGATCAGTTTGGCGAACTGATCCACTCCAAATCGAGACACCCAAACATCATTACGAGAAAGTGCTGCTGAAGATGCTGATAACAGGAGATAAGCCAACATCTGCAATTAACGTTTATACTAATTCAACCACATTCTCTCACTTGCAAACAGTAGTTAATCCAATTCACATTTGTACTGAATGTTAGAAATGAATGTTAGGATGTGGCTAAACAGGAATTTAAGAACAACTACAACACAATTCTAGAAAACAAGATCTAGCTTATATACCAAAGGAAGAACTGAAGAATACAAAATGTACAAATGATCTACATGCCCAGCACAAGGAGCATCTTAACTCCATACCTTTGGAGGCAAACTACACTGATTAAAACACAAAAATCTTCCACTTGGCAAATAACATTAATTAACCATATGAATGTGTCAATCACAACACCATCCTCATCAGTCATTTCTCAAAGGCTCCCTTAGGATGAAAGTGATTGAAATTGGAGGGTTTGGATATCTACTATCATAAAATGGAGCAATATGAATTGTGCTATGTATGTAATTATGTAAACATTCGTCCCTTTCTAGTAAGAAAAGATGGATCTAAAGTTTAATAATCAACAGATGGATCAACTGTTTGCATTGCAGTGTATTGTATATGTATATTGTTTGTACCAACTAACCTAAATACTTTTATATCAAATTAAATCCAGTAAAAACAAATATACAGAGAATGATCAACTACTACCTGAAGTTCATGCTCAAGTGCACAACTAAAAAATGCAATGATTCATCCTCTATATTCAGTAAGCTTTACTTCCTAGTTCCCACAAATTTTAATCTAGTTTTTCCAAAGTCAACCACTAAATTCTTAGGGTTCCAAACTTGCAACATTGTGCTGCCATAAACCAAACCGGCAAGGAAAAAAACCTCATGAATACCATGAGATTGAAAGAACAGCAAATACATTCAAAAGAGGAGTTTGTTCATCCTTGCCTGATCCATGGCAAGACTGAAGTAGTTGCCCCAGGGGCCTCTAATTATGCACCTCCCTGTGACAAGGTGATGTACGTCGGCAACCAGCTGGAACCCCGAGTAAGTTAAAGCCACCACGCTCGTAGCTAGCGTGTACCTGCATCGCAGAAACCCATCAATTTACACCTACATCAACAGTAGCAGAGGTTGTGCCTAATATGGGGGAATTTTTTAGCTCTGTGCTCCAGAGTTCAGAGCGCAACCTGTACTCGTTGTAGCGGTGGAAGGAGTCACCGGACCAGCCCGGTGTGGTATCGGCGGCCATGACAGACAGCGAGACCAAGCAGAACACGGCGGCTGAAGCCCTAAACCCTAGCTCAGCCCTCCTAATCTCCGCGCGCCGCACCTTCTCTGGGACGCCGCCGAAGAGCCATCTCTTGGATCCCACGCCGCCCCCGCCCCCGCCGGCGGCGGCGACCAACCCGGTGACCACCGCAGGCGCTACCTTGTCGGCTGCTGGCTTCCCCTCTGTCGCCGCGGGGTCCTCGCCCGAGAGGAGCTTCGCGATGGTCAGGGCCGACTCCTTCTGCGGCGATCCGGCTGGGGGCTCCGCCATGGCCGCCGGCGGCGGCGGCGGCGGTATGGCCTCTTCGGTTTGAGTTAGCGCATGGGCTAGCGTCATGTTCTCCGATTCGCCAGCTGCTTCGTCCGCATCCGGCTCCGACTTGGCTTCCGAGGACACTAGCGCTGGTGGAGATGGCGATGTTGGAGCGGGAGCGGGAGCAGGGGGGAGCGGCGGCCACTGCACTGTTGTTTGGTTCTCACGAGGGAGGGGAGGGGAAGGGTCGGTGGTGGGCGGAGGTGGTGCTGGGGTCTGCGAAGGCAAGGGGGGAGAAGAATCGCCGGAACGATTTGGCGGCGGCGGCGTAGTAGGAGTAGGAGCAGGAGCTGGAGGAGTGGGGAATAGATTATCGGGAGAGAGGGGAGAGGGATCGACGGCCGGATGCTGAGAGGGAGGGGGCGGAGGCGACTGGGCCTCGCCCGCCGGCTCCCGCGGCGGTGATCGGATTGGGGAGACCATGGAGGCGAGACTCGATGGCTGCGGCTGCTGCTGGCTGAGGCCTGTGCGGGCTCGTGCTCTAGTTACCAGGGAGGGAGTGGGTGGGCAGCAACTAGCAAGAGGCTAAGGGCTAGTCCACCATTCCATCTACACATCTGCTTTAGCGAAAGGTGGCGAGATGCTAGAAAACAAACTGCACGAGCGAACCTCACTGAATGTGTAAGATCCCTCTGGTTTCTACTTATATTTCGCTTTTTCAATGGATTTTACAACTTTGCGCTTGGTATGCTCTCATTTGAATAGCATCAGATTGATAGACTGAATTCCATTGTAAGGGCACATCTGTCTCATTGAAGAAAATGAAGGTCTCAACAATGGGTTTCGTCTTCCTTTATCTTTTAAAGACTACGGTCTTCATTGTTCAGATATGACTTGTTACAAGACACAACAATGCCTCGCCGTAACAAGGGGAGATTGGAGCATTTGCCCCATACATAAACATGGAATTTGATGATTTGCCCCATTTATCTTGGACCCACATGTCAATGAGACATCATGGGGCAAATCATCAATTGCAATAAAAGGTATGGCAAAAGATCAATTATTCCCTTCTCTTGAGGCCCTCTCTAGATGTTTGCAACGTGTTAGCCACCAATCTCAAATTAACTCACTTCATCTCACTGTGCATTCACTGACTTCTAGCTTGACTTGCTGTGGCAGCCTCACCGTGCCCACCCACCGCACCTCCGCCGACCGCCCTATCCCACCCCATGCCTTGAAGACGGATGTAGTTGCCATAGTGGTTCTCCAAGGAGTACGCGAGTGAGACAGAGGCGACACAGTGGCCGGGTGACAGCAGCGGCAGCACCATCGACGAATGAGGATGATGCAGGAGGTGTGGCTGGATCGGGGCATGGCTGATGAGGAAGTGGCGGTAGCAGCTGTAGGACCAAGGCGGGCGAGGCGACGAGATGATGGTGTTGGTTAGGATGGGCGGTGAGTCCCCAGCATGGAGCGGCATGGCCATGGACATGGAGGAGGTGCACACGTGCAAGTGTAAGATCGAGGAGGCAGACTAGAGGGGCTGAATAAGCGGTCTAAAATTTTCTTCAAATTAATATTAGCAATTCAAGACATTTTCTATTTGCCTAAATCAAGTAAACAATGCGGAAGCTTAAATCAATTTGGTTTAGCTCAAATAGTGCCTAAGACAAGTAAATTCGCATAAATGCACCAACAATGCTAACCTAGATCAAGATTTGCAATTCTAGGTTTACAAGCAATCAAAATAATGCTAAGTAAGTAAATTGTTTGAATGTAAAAAGAGCATAAGAAAACAAACCACAAATAACACAATCTCTTTTTACCGTGGTGTTCGGAGACTTGACGGTCTCCCCTAGTCCATGTTGAGGTAAGCCCGAACAAATCGGACCGGCTCCACGAATTAAGCCTTCAACCTCAAATCACTAGTGATAACTCTTTCCCGCTCCGGGTAGGTGAGGTCCAACCTTCACAACTTTGCCGGGTCTTCTCACAACCTTCATTGAGAAGATCACCGCGCACGACATTTCCCACGCCGTCTAGGAGTCGGCAAACTCCAAGAGTAACAAGTCAAGTCCCTCACTTAACTCCCACCACGTGCAACGAATGCACAAGCTCAATCCGAACACAAAGTCATTCTCTAGATGCAAACATGCACTCTAGATCACCTCTCATCTCTCACAAAGTGCAACACATCCACAATTGAGTAGAAAGCCTCACTCTAGCTCAAGGAATACAAGCCAAGCACCAGCAAGCTTCTCCCAACAGCCCTTGAGGAGGTATTTATACACATCCCTCAAAAACTAGCCGTTAGAGAAAAGAGAGGGCAAAAATCAGCTTGAGGGCTGGAAGTACTGCAGTTACACTGCCGGTACTTCTGCTCTCCCAACGGTCACAAAAAAAACTAGCCGTTGGGTTGGAAAACCGGTCAGACCGTCACACAGAAACTAGTCAGGCCGCCAGGACCGGTCAGACCGCCCACACAGGACCGATCAGACCGCTCCTAGAAAAACCAGCAAAGTCGCTCTCTGGAAAAAAGGGTCCGGGCGAAGAACGGAAGTTCCGAGGGCCGGTCAGACCGCTACCTCAAAGTCGGTTTGACCGCCGGGTCAACACCGGTCAGACCTCCATTACAAGGGCGGTCTGACCTCCAGATCAACACCGGTCAGACCTCTAGATCATAACTTTTGACTCCGATGTCGGAATTGAGTGATCTTGAACTCTATGGAAAGCTTATTCAGAGGGCCACACAACTCATCTATTTGTATGATCTCAAACACATTAGATCAATGCAGAAATCAAAAGACATCCAAAGAGTCATTACCATGGTCTAATGTCAAATCTTAGACCATGCCAAGGGATAATGTATGATCTTTAACTTTTGCAAAACACATTTGCAAACTTAGATCATGTCATAGGGAGTAGGTACATGGACTTCAACCTTTTGTAAAACACATTTACAAAGTATAGTCATATGTTATAAGGATTCACCACATGAGCTTCAACCATTTGCAAAACACATCCGCAAATGCAAGCCTTATGCCAAGATGAGCTAGAGCAAGTGAGGTTGAGCCATCAACACATGATGAGACTCAAACTACTAGACATGACCCCTCTTAATAGTACGGCAACCTATACTAGCAATCCGGTCTTTCAACCAAACACCATGACCGGTAAAAGACTAGGAACACATCCTTAGCCCTAGCTACTCATACCTTTACCTTGGGTCATCGTCTCGATATGCATCAACTCATGATGCATCCTTTTCATCAACTCCATCAACACATGATGATCTTCCTTGACTTGATGATCAACACATGATCATCTCCTCACACATCAACTCATGATGCGTCTTCTTCTTTGATGGCCTTCAACACATGAAGCCATCTTCTTCTCGATCTTGACTTGCTGATCTTCAACCCATGAAGTCATCCCAAGTCATCATCATTTGTGGAACCTAACATAATTATCCAACTCATGGAAAATGTTAGTCCACAAAACAATTGTCATCAATTACCAAAATTCACCATTAACACATAATAAAGGGACTAGATTCAACAATCTTCCCTTTTTGGTAATTCATGACAATCTCAACAAATAATGAGATAAAGATAATTGATTTGTGAGTATACAACTTGTACACAACAATTGTATACTCTAAGATAAGCTTTAAACAAAGCTAACTTATCCAGTTGCCATGAATCATCCAACCATTAACACATAATGGAGAAGTTAAATGACAACCCGATTGCACATGAGTATATATGAACTACACAAGCTATATATACTCAAGAATGTATTTCAAAGTAAAGATCCTAAATATGCATATTAAAAGAAGCATGGATTAATACTCATGAAACTCCAAAACGTAGAGAGAGAGAGAGAGAGAGCTCCCCCTAAATGTGTGCATATAAGTATATATAAAGAAAGACATATGCACATATTCATTTGAACTATTTGAGGAGTTCAATCTATATTTTGGATATAAGGAATACATTAGTATATGAGAAAGTGATTTTGAATGCATAAATATTTGATTTCACCTTTTTATCCAAATGAAACTAAGCTATAACATACTTGAACAAACATATTAGTCTCATATATACATTTGTCATTATCACCAAAACATTATAAAAGTATTTGTCATTAACATCAAAATCTCATAATGGCATTTGTCATTAACACCAAAACCAACTTAAACGGAGCTTGATCTTTCAGCAAGGACCTCGGGCTTGACCTCCCGTGGACTGTCAAGATCCTCTGCTACACGCTCTCTAGCGTCGATACCACCAGCAACGGCAGCAACTCATCAGCCTCCGGCAGCTGGCGCATCTCTAGCCCTCATAAGTCCCTAATCATTGCCATAGCAAACCGAACAAAACCACTCATCGCCAAAGCCTTCACACTATTGCAGAATATGTCATCACAGACGATTTCGTGAGCCATCTGAGTTTATGGGTCAGTAATAATATGAGATCATCACTGATGGCTTTCAAACCGTTTATGATGCAGTATTTCACATACGGTTTCAATTACAAACCGTCTATGATAGTCTACTATCACAGACGGTTTGTAGTTGAAACCGTCCATGATAGACGCCTTATCACACACGGTTTCAACTATGAACCGTCTGTGGTATTTCAATATCACGGGTGATTCGTTGTTGAAACCGTCTGTGATAAATCTTATATCACAAATAGTTTCAGCTACAAACCATCTGTGATATTAGAAATCATAGACAATTTATAGTTGAAACTATAAGTGATATTCTTTTATATTCACAAATATATTTCTATTAGTTGGCTAGCATCAGGAAATGCTAGCCATGCCCTCTGAAACAAACATATCAACACAATATATATACATCTAATTCATATTCATTCATTTCAGAAAAAAAATCTATTTCACAAATCAATTAACTGAAATGAAATAAATTGTCCATTCATGAACAAATACATGTACACATGAATAATTAAGCTCAATCTTATCCCAGTGAAATTTGTTATACATTGTGGAATTCCCCCATCTTCTTTTGTGACTTTAGATCACAAGAAGTATACACACTGTCCTTGAATCTCTGAGAGGTCAGGTTATTTCAACGGAGTTGTAGTGATGGACAGAACCTATCGGTAGGCAGATCAATGTCGTGCATACATATGTAAATTGATAAGTATGAAATTACTATCACAATATTGACAAATTAACCTGAGGATCAATATTGATTTCTGTAGAATCGATGAGTAGTTGCATGTTGTGGCAAACATAGAATCCAAGGTGTCGCCCAACAGCTGCTGGTGGTACTGCAAAAATAGAATTTGTTAGTTCGATAGGCATTACTACGAAGTGTTATATATGATTAATGTGTATAAGCAAATACCGAGAAATGTAGATTGTGTCACAGCGCGTCCATCTTTTTGGATTTTCGTACCTTTACAACGTACGTGGTGAACGACCTACGTTATTCTAAAAAGATAGCCTTAGTCATTGGGAAGGAAAGACTATAATAGAGTTATTCATGGAGGAAATGTGTTAACCTGTTGATTAATTATTGAACAACTGTAAAATCAGTTTTGGTCCTCTTTAGGGAATCAAGGTATATTACTTTGTTTCGTTTTGGTATAATTACAATTAAAATACAGTGGAACCTACACAGGTATGTCAGGGTCATTAAACCTAAGTTCATGTTTCTTATAAAGTACAAATCAACAAATATAGCCACTAGTGCATAGGGGTGGAAAATGGTAATGGATAATTCGTTTTATCCGATATTCATATTCGAGAAAACGTGAATGTGGTAAGCAAAAATCCATATTCGAAAATGTTCGTATTCGTATTCAACAATATTCGTATCCGTATTTGAGAATATTCGTATTCGCATTCGTATTCGAGAACATTCGTATTCGCATTTGTATTCGTATTCCAGAACATTCGTATTTGTATTCGTATTACCGCCGGCCCCTACGCCCCTACGCGATTTGGCGGGCACATGGACTAAAGGCGCCAAGGCGCGCGCCAAGGCGGGACGGCGGGAGTCACGCGCGGGAGTCACGACTCGGTTGGATTCACTGGCTCACTGCCTCACAGCTCACTGAGTCACAGTGTCAGTAGTCACTGGTCACTGCATTTGCAAGACTTGGCAAGAGTTGGCTGTCTCAGCTGAGAGCCCGAGAGGCAAGAGTTGGCGACTGCCTCCTGGCGACGGCGAGCAGCGAGTACCGAGCGTCCGAGCGGCGACCGGCGAGCGAGAGCGAACTCCTCAGTCCTCACCCCTTAGTTCCTCACTCCACGCGCTCGTTCCGCTCGTCGACTCCGTCTTCGTCCGCGTCGACTACGTCATACCCGCTGACCCGGCCCCCAGCTCGGCCAGCAGCTCCCCGCACGCCGCGGAGGTGGGGGCCCCCACGCAGGGTCGCAGCGCGCTTGCGCACATCGCGCGTCTCATGCTCGGCGGCATCGTCAGGCCCATCTAGGCGCTCTGGCAGATCCTCTCCCCCGCCGCGGCCTCTGTCTCCCGGCGCTCCGCGGCCCCGCCCTCCTCGCCACCCCCGCCCGTGGGGGACGTCTCCCACCACTCGCCCTCTGAGGTCCTCCGCTCCTTCAAGGAGCTGCGCCACCTCCGCACCAAGCTGCCCACCGGTGAGCTGGGCATCGAGGACGGCGTGCTCCTCGTGGAAGGCCGACTTCGGGTCCACCCTCGGTAGTTGCGTCATCCTTGGCGCGTCGTCTGTCTCGTCAAAGCTGCCGCCACCACCAACACCGGCCCCTACTGCCACGGACAGTTTGGCTACCTCTCTCAAAGTCCCGATTCTACTAGGGAGCCCGATGAATTGGGGAGCATCCCCGAGTCACTTTATGCAAATGGAGGGCTTAAGCTAAAGCTCAGTTATGAAATTTCTTCCATGTACATGTTTCTGGTATTATTGCTGAATGCTGTTATGACTGGGTTCTTTTGTATTGGTTCAGTGAGAGAAGGGAAAGGATTCTGCAAGTGGATGACATGTTCCCAAACTGGTGTTCATTGGGCAGCTGATATTGATTCCATGTTGACATGTTGTAGCTGGTTACCAGCAGTAACCTGTTCACTGTTCAGAACTGGCAAAGTTTTTATAGAACCCATGCTGTTCTATTCTTGTAGGATCAAGCTCCCCTCTGGTGTAGGTTGCTGGTGGTGGCAGGACTGAGAAGCCGATGCTGAAGGCTGGCATTGGCAATGCTTACCACAAGTACCGCGTGAAGAGGAACTGCTGGCCAAAGGTGCGTGGTGTTGTACTGGTGTGGCCATGAACCCTGTTGAGCATCCCCACGGAGGAGGTAACCACCAGCACATTGGTCATGCCTCCACTGTCCGCCGTGATGCTCCTCCTGGCCAGAAGGTCGGTCTCATTGCCATACACGCATCCCACCACCACCTACCTATATATCTCTTCTTGACCTCTGTAATTTCCTCTCAAGAAACTTGTTCACTTCACTTTTTTGAACTCCTTTCCCTTCTAGAATTCACATAATATATTCCACCCTTGTTAAAAATATTACTTTCTGATAGGTGAGGGATGAGCTTGAGCATTTATTGGATGATGAAATGGATATGGCTGAAATGTACTTGACAGAGAAGCTTACTCGACAAGAAATTAGTGAGGCTTCATCTAGAGTTGATGTTGATGATCCATCTCAATTGGAGGATAGGTAAGTCATCAAAGCGTTATATGTCCTTTTGCAAGAATAGAACAAGATATATCTTATCTGCTATATCCATAAATAACCATGACTAGTTTGTATGCATCTCTATGTATATAGAAGTGAGGCCGATGGAAGCAATGGTAGCTTTATTGGTTATAAGCCCCACATCGAAGAACTGGAGATGCTTCTAGAGGCCTACTTTGTGCAAATTGATGGCACACTTAATAAGCTATCCCATGTAATAGACCTCACTTTCCTATGTTACTTGCACCATTCCAATGCAGATGAGTTCTTGTTATTGTTAACAAGTATTTTCTCGAGAAATAAAATCACATTAGATCAGAATTGCTAATTTTATGATGCTCTGCATGTGGTATATCTAGAAC
This sequence comes from Dendrocalamus latiflorus, assembly GCA_017311315.1. NCBI lineage: Eukaryota > Viridiplantae > Streptophyta > Magnoliopsida > Poales > Poaceae > Dendrocalamus > Dendrocalamus latiflorus. The sequence goes on from CM029664.1 coordinate 39,864,379, forward strand.
TTTATGTTGTTGCCATAAGTTAAAATACAAAACTGTGGTAAGAGTTATAAAATGTTATGTCTTAATAACAAAAGAAATCATTTTATTTGGCTTACTGAAATGGTGTCTTTAAACAAGCTAATATTAGGAGGTAGGGCGATCTAGAATTAGCAGTCTGTTGTTACATTGGAAGATGGTGCCCTGTGTTTAGTGAATCGTTTTGCATAGGCTTGGTTTATTTTCCCTTTAATTGATTTTATTGGAGGTTCTTTAGAGTGATCGTTCTAATTGCGGGAAACTAGTGTAGGGACTTCTATATACAAGGATTAATAAATCAAATTATTATACTGAACCTATACTTGTTCTATCTCTGTTTGAAGCTGAGAGAGTATGTTGACGATACTGAAGATTATATCAACATAATGCTGGATGACAAACAAAATCAGCTTCTACAGATGGGGGTCATGCTCTCCACTGCGACTGTCGTCATTACTGTTGGAGTGGCTGTTGTTGGTCTTTTTGGTATGAACATTGATATATCACTTTACAACCCCTCAACTGACAAGTAGGATTCCCATGACATTTTTTACTATATACTCAAATGTTTCAAACACAATGTCTTGATGATGAAATGAATTACTTCGATATAAGGTTGGTTAATCTACTGGAGGATATAATGGATGGCGGCCAGATTTTAATATTTATGGACACCAAGAACTCAACTTCTTTGCAGAGATTTTCTGGTAAGTTTTTCCATATAGAATAGTTTAAACAATAGGGAATGAAGAATTTTGCGCAAAAGAATACCATTTTTCTGTAGGCCAAGTTTGGGATCATGTGTCTTAAAAATCTCATTTTTATTTGATTCACTTTGTTAAGCATTGAGAATAATTTGTTCCTTGCTTTGTTAAGTGGAGGATATGAACTTGATTTATTAATATTTGTGATGATTGTTTGTTGATGAAATTTCAAATGTCAAAATTTGAATTTAAAACCGCTAATCGGAAAACCGGTCGATTACGACATTTGTAGAAGGATATTCGTATTCGACCGAATTAAGCATATATTCGATTCGAATTCGTATTCGTTACGACATTCGATTTGTATTCGTATTCGAGAATGTTCGAATTCGTATCCGTATCCGTTTTAAAAACATCAATCCGTATTCGTATTTGAGACTATTCGACCGTATCCGATCCGTTTCCACCCCTATAGTGCAGCACTTACCCCTGGTTGTAGGGCATAAGTATGAATTCCTTATTATGGTAAGCCTCCAATGCATTCGTAATGTAATTCTCGATGAATGATGCATTCTCATTGATGGTATTCATGGCGACTAAGCATCGGCAAGAAACCAATCGGTGATTTCGTTACTTTGGCTTTAATCATCATGTATCTATATATACATACACACACAAAAGCAATGAGTTATATATGACAGTTATCAGTATACATGAACATAGACCGTGATTGTGCACACTTACAGTGTCCAGCATCGAATGAGTGAGGTGTTGTTGGACCGAAATGGCGACAGAGGGGGGGTGAATGTCGATTTTTAAAAACTTGCACCCAAAAGAATCCACTTAAGATTTTTTTCTCACCAAAAGCTACAACAGCTGTGATGATAAATAACTTAAGCACACTGGAGATTCTACCAGACCACAAACACCTACAGAGAGGAAGAAGCTGCAAAAAGAACCAAATGAAATGTGCCAGCACTGGTAAGGCCGGTCAGACCGCAGTTCATATGCCGGTCTGACCGCCTCCTTAATGCCGGTCTGACCGGTGGCCCATGGCCAGTCTGACCGAAGGCACACAGCCGGTCAGACCGGTGGCACAAGGCCGGTCAGACCGCCCCTCGGGCCAGCAGCCTGAAATGCTGAATTTTCAGACTGCACAAACTGGAAACTCCAAAAACAAGACAAATTGAGGAGCTTTGGCTAACCTAATTGAACCAAAAGAGGAAGACTATAAAATAAATAGCCACAGCACCTGAAAACCCTAGGAAATAAACCAAAAGAGAGGATAATCAAGATTTGAGCTGCAAACTGAAAATTACAAGGAACAGCACCAAAAACTCAAATTGCCATCTCTACTTTGATCCTTTGGCCAAGAAACTTTGCAAACAGAGAAGCAATAGCCTAAGAACCAGAGAGTCTAAATCTCAGCCCACCTCAAGAAGGAAATCAAGGATTTGCACCAAACCCTAGCAAGAACTAACAACCTGAAAAAAAAACTACAGAGGGGAGCACACAAACCCAAATTGCTCAATGGTCTCAAGTCCTTTGCTAATAAATTTTGCAGTCAAGTTAGCAATAACAAAAGGACTTCTCAGACCAAAAAACAGGCCATCTCATGAAGGGAATCAAGAAATACTCCAAAACCCTAGAAATTGCAAAAGAAGAACAGAGGAGCTCAAGAACCCAAATCTGAGATTAAACTTGATTTGCTCTTGGGAAAACTCGATCAAATGACCTTGAGGCACTATCCCAACATAGAACAATCCATTTTGGGCCTTCTCCACAAGAAACAACAAGAAATCGAAAATCTCAAGAAATCATGCAAAGAGGCATCTAAGGGAAACAGGAGCATGGGAGAAGAACTTCAGAAATTTCATTCCAACGAAACAAGGAATACATAGGAGTCCCCATACGCATGGACATTAGAACAAGAGGAATGATTACATGGATTCTCAACTCATCCTCTCCCTCTCCCAAACTCAAGAACCACACACACTCTACATGTTTCTTGGAAGAACAGACACAGAGAGGGGATGAACGTGGGAGACACTCCCTGCTGCACACAACCACTAAAGCCTCAAAGCAAACAACCTCTCCAAAGCTTCTTTTGACTAAAGGAAACCCTAACTCTCTCCCAAAGCCATGAGGAGGCACGCAGCCACTCCCTCCTTTATATAGCCCTTGGCTAACGGGTCTCCAACCCGTTACGCCCGCCAGATCCAACGGAACCCACTCCCGCCTGTGCAGCCTTACGTTTTTACCGAAACGCCCCTCGTGCACCTTCCGGGAAGCTTCCTTGTTCCTTGTCGTCCAAGCCTCGCAACCACCTCGAGTCTCCGCCGTCTTCGACACATCCGACCGTTCTGACCTCGACACCGCCCGTGTCTAGTCCGGTCACCTCGTGTCTCGCCACGACTCCGCCTCGACGTCCTACAGCCAACACAGACTAGAAACACATCAAATAGCACCGCTCGATACATGTAAGCATAAATGCATTAATGAAATAGCCCAAACCTGACAAGTCGACATAATATGCATCCTAACCATTTTGACCAGGTTTGACCAAGTCCGACCGAGCCCGATTGCACCACGCAACGTCAAGGACCGAACCAACCAAATCAAACTCGACTTTCCTAAACCGATGTCAATTACTCATCATACACATGGGATGACCTCCACATGGTCTCTCAGGCGTCGAGGGCGTTGAGTGTGTAGTGATAGAATAAGTCCTTGAAAGTCACTGTGAAGATATAGTCATGAATATTATGCTGAAAATGATTCAGCGTGAACTTGATGGTGAAACCCGAGCGCCGTTGTTCCTTCGGCTTGTTGGCCTATTCCATGTCCATGCATGCAATCTCTGGCAAGCCAGTCCTAGGGTTAGGATGCACTCTTTCGGGATGACCAATGACTCGTCTAGTACGAATTTTTGGGCTAACAGTAAGTAGGGCATCTCATCATCGGTCTTCTTCAGTTTGCCTTTGTTGCCTCGGCTATAGGTCGACTTTACAGTAGTCGACCGGGCATGAGATGTAGATGCATGGTGCCCTTGCTGCATCTGTGCAAATACCTCCAGTACAGATAGCCCCAGTGGACTTGGCACCGATGTAGATAGCTTGGTGCGGATCGCTCCTATGAAATTGGTACCAGTGCAGATAGCTCTGTGGACTTGGCACCAGTGCAGATAGCTCGAGTGGACTTGGCACCAGTGCAGGAGCCTCCAGGCAGATATCCCTCTTGGACCACTGTATGAATATTCTAATGGCTTGCCCCTAAAGTTGGGACCTCGTCGTTTGGGGTTATCTGCAGCGGGACGACCTCACAATTGATATGAACACCATCCATATTCACTTTTATGAAACCTGACGCTAGAGATACACCGTACACCAAAGCCCTAGGCTCGGATAGACACGCCTGGCCCCATGCAGCCCACAGGGCAATAGAGGTATATCTCACTTAGAGCTTGTACTTCGTAGCCACTTACATAATGATACAAAAATTAGCTACTCCAATAGGCCTATCAGTGGATCGAGAATTTTAGAGATAATAATTATTACCAGGATATCATCAATAGGAAATCGGTGGTTGCTCTCTGAGGCAGGGTTGGATGCGCAGCTAATCTGACGGTTGGGGGCTGCCTACCACAAGAGCGGCGGGGACTTCCTTTTGATTTTCTGAGATGTCGTATCTTTCCGCCTAGTCTACATTTTGCCGACTTGTGGTTGTACTTGTTTTACACAGGAGGTCATGACTGGATTCTATCCTTAGGGTTATCTAGGCGGTTCTACCATAAATCACATATTTTCGTGCATCTACTGCACCAACCTCTCTTACCATCCGCTGAGATAAATAAGCATGTTGGGCTTTTTGAGAGTATAAAATAACCATTTTACAACATATCGGTCACTTTCCATTAGTGACTGCCCAAACCAATTTCTCATGTTTGAAATGATGACATAGCAAATTAATGCCCCTGAGTAGCTAATCAAGACTAAGCATGGCTTATCGACCCATTACTAGTATGTTAACGATTATCCTAGGGTGACAAGGACCAGGTGTTCAATTGTTCTCAAGGAATGGGCTATAAAAGTATCACAATGTAAAATGGGCATGTATCTAAAATTTTAAGGTGAATATAATTTGCGTAATAAAGTAAAGCATACAATTTTGATAATTTAAACATAAATAATTTGCATAAAAGGTAGGTTCAACATGATCAAAGTATTGACTTGCCTTGCTCATTTTACCGTGGCCTAGATCCTAGTCATTGCCCTTTTCAGTTGATGCTCTTGCAATCTTGGTCTTTGTCTCTAATTGACTCTTGATCCTGCTCGATCATGTACTTTCTTTGAGACTCTGAGTTCTAATTACGTGATAAACAATTGAATCTAAATAAATCCAAATAAATTCTATGTATCTTTACTATGAGTTAACAGGTGGTTTGAGGCAAGGTTTATTAGGCGCGGGTTATTTCCGGAGTCAAATGAGATTTGAGTGAAGTGAGGAGCGATGAAGGGAAATCTGCCGAAACGGATGTTAAGGAAGTTTCATGATAAGAGGAATATTCCACCTCGGGTTAAAGGATGGCTAGGCATGGTCGACTATAGAATACCACGGCTGGATCTTTTTATTAATAACTTCCTTTTATTATTTTATATTTATTAAGGAAGTTCTATGAGTTAGTTAGACGTATGGACATATAGATTTGCAAACCACCGGTATATCCATATTAATCTTTTTAATTCTTATCTCTAGGGAATTCATGTTGTATTATTATTATTTAGTGTAATTGCCAAATAAGCAAAGGATTTGGTCACATGATTAAATTACTAAAGCATGGGATTCCTTAATTATCCAAGTGCTAAGTAATAATTAATCTTTAATTATATTGCTATTTCCTAATGACCTATGATTACTGAGTTTTTCTAGGGTTCATATGCATTTATGATAAAATGCTCCTATTAACTAAGTCCGGGTAATACTAAACTTTGAATTACCATCTCTTAGTGTGTTAGAAAACTATCTTCATTAGGGTCTAATTGATCATTAGGGTCTAATTGATCGGTTCTACCACCACATTGTTCATTTAAAGGTGTAAATTGATGAGACTACTTTTAATGACCAACGACCTAGGGGTCATTATTTTTACTAGGCGCACGATGTTGCATTTTACCCTAATTCTTTATCTAATGATGTTCTTCGAATTTAAGTGACGTTGGTACTTTTATGTGCCTTTACTTAGCACCATGCATAGCTTAATCGTAATTAAATTTATTTATGTGGGGCCAAGCTTGTTACATGTGATTATATTTCATTATCTTTATTAATTAAATCTACCATTAAGATTTAATTATCGATGGTCTATTTAATGGCAGGGCTTATATTTTTAATAGGGCCTTTGAGTATCATATGAATTTTTAAACAAATATTGTTGGCTTTGAAAATAACCTTCTATTCTGCCTAACATGTCTCTTCAGGAAAGATTGCTAGCTAGTGTGGATACTTTATTTTAAATCTTAGCATCATGTCAATTAGTCTATTTTATTCTAATTAGTCATGATTTACCCTAAGAATCCTTGGTTACTATTTACCTCCACAACAGTTGTATTTTAGCATCTTTTACTTTAGACATCTACTTTAATTTAAATGGCAAAGGTCTGTCGGCTAGTTACCTCAAATGTCATCTTAACTGAGGTTTTTGTGGTAGTCAGGCATTTATACAATTATATACATATCAACGGTGCCTTGTATTACTACTTAGGTTTAAAATAGTTTCTAATGGCGTGCTAATTATTTTTGGGACTCATTTAATTATATGTAAGATAATCTTTAATTTAAGTATTAGCTTTTGCTATTAATAAATACTAGTTTACTAGTGTTGGGTTATTTCTCTTTTCATTTATTATTTGAAAAGGAAGGGCCTTATGTCTTTTAGGGCACACAAATATAATTGTTATGGGTTAAAGTTGCACCAACTATCCTAATAATAATAAATTGGCCATTCCATGCAATTAACCAGATTAATTCTCTAATACTCTCAATTGGCACAAACCTGTATTTTAATCTCTTAATTTTATTTTATTCATATTTTTATACATCATTATATCTCATTATATATTCATTTAAATTCTATCTAATCATTTTAATCTTCCTAAATTATATTCTAATCTTTTCCTAAATAGAAATAAGCCAAAAGAAACCTAATGCAAAAGATGGGGAAAGGAAGACTCGAACCTGAGACCTCCCTCATAATAAGAGCTCAAGACTGCCTCCAATAACCAAGGGAGCATTGGCTCTTTTGTATTTAACAGAGGGAATGAATACTAAAGAGATGAGGTGGGGAGGGGCTGCGCTGGCGGTGCAGTGGCCGTCGCCGATGACTGACAGCTGGAGGGGGCAGGTGCAACCAGCAAAACAGGTTCCCCCGGGGCTGGGGAAGCTTCTGGTAGTGTCAGCATGGGCTGTGGTGGCACTGAGAGTGGCCGACGATGGCATGAGCGGCCAGAGGCGAGGGTGGAACGGGACGCCGATGGCCGGGAGAAGGAAGGGTAAAAGTCAGGTGCGCACAAGTATTTAGGAGGTAGAGGGATGTTTACTAAGCTGTTGGTCGAGCCAGAGGGGGTCCGAGGCTGGCCGGCACCGTGAGCTTGCGGTGGCCCGGTGAGACCACCATGGGTGGCTCACTGAAGAAGAGGAAAACCATGGGGTGGTGCCGTGTGTGGCTTTGAGAGGGCACAGTGGTTCTCTCCCACAGAGGAATCGAGCCAAGGTCGCCTATAGGTGCCTTTGGTGGCGGTGGAGGCGGTCACCAGCCAGAAATGGAGAAGAAAGCGGCACGGTGAGCTCCAGCAGGCAAATCCCAAAATTGATAGAGGGGAAACACAGTAGAAGGGATAGGACACACCGTGACGTGGTTACTTCTAGACGAAATCTGCTAGAGCAGCCAGAATGGCGCGAGGTAGCGATGGTCGGCGCACGGCTTAGACACAGCGGGGCTCAGAGGGGAGAGGCGCAGGGAGCGGTGGGAGTCTCAGGAGCTTTTATAGCCGCGGGGAGAACGTCATGGAGGTGCTGTGGTTGACAACCCTAGAACAGGGCTCGGCATGGAGCTTTGACGTTGCCATGATGCGGTCTCCAGTTGGGCGACGAAACGGCCGCAGTAGAGCAGGGTATGGCGTGACGTGGGAGCAGGCGATGAGGTGACCGGCTGCAGGGCATGGTGAGGGATGGCCACGGCGTGGTCTTGGCAGGGCATGACGGCTACGTGAGGGGCAGCAGGGTCGTGTGGGCGTGCAGGCGACATGGGCAGCAGGGCATGGCAGCGTGGCTGAGCGTGACACCAAGAAGAAGCAAAGAAAGGAAGAGAGAAAAGAGAGGGGAGAAGAAAGAGAGAAAAGGGAGCCGGGCCCACTTGGAGGTGAAGGAAAAGATGGAAGGGAAGAAGGGAAAAGGAAAGGATCAAGCCAAATTGAAATCTAGATTTTGGTTTGAACTTCAATTTTTACGATTGGAAATCGACATTTAAATTTTAGATTTTTGTAATTCAATTTGGATTTCAATTTGAATTATCTCTTGTTGGCATTTTTGAAGAGTTTGGCATTCTTGGCTTAAATTTGTAGGTAAAGATTTCCTCCTTTCAAATTTCATTTAAGTCAACGTTTGCGCTGACTAGTTAAAGATGAATTTGGGTTCAATGTTTTTGAATTCTGAATTTATTGTTTTTAAATTACTCTGCCCTTTTGTTATTACAATTACCAGTTAAATTCTTGACCATAATTTCTTTGACTTAAATTCTTGACCATAATTTCTTTGACCCTAATTTAGGTTCCATTTAGCTGAATTAAACTTGAATTTTCAAGTTCTTAAATTCACGTCTCATTATTTCATCTTTTCATTTTTTTTGTGACCATGTTTATTGTTTACACTTGGGGCTATTCCCCCATATTAATTTGCATGCCACAAAATTCAAAAGATGTGATATAAATATTCAGAAGAAATTCGAATGCCAACAAAATGCAAGAAATTTTTTTTAAAATTTTCACATGTTTAAACATCTAAATTTCAGGATGTTACATTGGTCCTTGCATATGCAAGTGGGCATGGAGATGATCATGGTCAGTGACAAGGAGAACCGGGACTAGGAGGGGGAAATATGCGGTCCAAATAGTCGATGATATCATGAGGTGGTCGAGCTCACACTAGAGCACGTGGAGATTAAAGCTAAATGATGCGTGAAGAAGCTACGGAAGGTGTGGTCCTAGAAGCTTCGATACGTGCTGAGTTGAAAGAGTTATGGAAGGAGTCCATAACTGAGAAGGTTTAGATATTATGGAAAACTTGTGTTTGAAAGAGTTTCAGGTCCCTTGATTTTCGGAACAGATAGAGTTTGGTGTCCGTATTTGATGAGGACATGGTTTGGAGCTCTAGCATATAAAAGTAGGGAGAGGCTAAGTGTAGAGGTATGGCTTTTGGTGGCTTTGATGGTAGCTTTTGTGGTAGAGTTTGAGGGGTGTTGTGAGGGTATTTTGTAGCCACAGAACATGCTTTAGAAATAAAATATCAGATCTATTCCAAAAAAGTTAGTCGGCACTGGCAGCGTGTTTTCTGAGCATCGTCTTCGGCTCATTCTCTTTTCGAGCGGAGCATATCGGTGTCGAAGCGTTCGAGTAGAGAAAGATTATGACTACGTGCAAAGGGGTCAAGCGAGCGGTCGAACGTCGAGCGATCGAAATCATCATCAAAATTTTCGACCACGCTGAGTGGTTGAGCACCGAGCGGTCGAAATCTTCATCGAGCACTAAGATATTCCAAAAAATGGCGACAATCATTCAGTCCCATCTGATTGTTGTATTCGATCCTACGGTTTGAAGCTTCTCCCAGCAAACGCACATAGTAATCATACACCAACCGCTCTTTTCCTCTTGTGTATGCACTATATAGTTTTCATGGCGCAACCTCAAGATGAAGTTTCTCTTTCTTCTTTTACTAGCTTGCAAGTGGAAGAAGCGGGTATTTGTGTCTCCTTCCTTGAGCCACGAAACGACGCCACCCTGAGAGATTTCTTCTTTAGCTCTCTCCTCAACCAAAGCTCTTGAGATGAGAGATCACGCAATTCTTGTGCCACATCCAATCGGAGAATTACTTCTCTTTCAAGGAGAATTTGAAGTTTGATAGTGCCGACTTTCTTCTGCCCCCAACTCTTTAGGGAATTGGCTGTCTTTCTTAGTAAGTCCAATCTAGCCAAAGGATTGAGTGAATCAACATTGCATTGCCAAGCCGCATCAACCACCTCGTGGAATCCTTCCAACTTAGTCCAAAAAGTTTCAAATTGAAACCGACGTTTAAAACAAAAATTAGTAGCTGTGGACATGAGGAGAGGACAATGATCAGATATTGCGGTGGCGAAAGTCTGTAGGAGACGATCAGGAAATTCCTCCTCCCAATCGATGGAACAGAACCAACGGTCAATCTTCTCAAGCGTAGGCTGGCATAGCTCAGCTAGTAACTTCTGAAATATTGCAATGCTTGTGGGGTCCCAGCATTTGCGCATTGAATCATTCATCGTCTTGTAAACAACCGTTGCTCGTGGTCCAGAAGTCACAAAGAGGTAACGTTGCAATGCCATCTGCAAACTTCAATCTGTTTTACCATTCAGCTTAAGGCCGTTCGGAACATGAACTACAGGTTTCCTTGGGAAAATTTGCAGGCCATCTCCAAAAAAAAAAAAAAGGAATCCAGGCAACGGGTCCCTGGGCCCACCCGGGTAGCCCAAACACGTCGCTATCTTCACCCGTCCGAGCGGCCAACCGTTTCGAGGCCTAGGCTGATAAGCAGGTGCAATTAGTTCATATTTGGACAAATATTATTTATATTGTATCTTAATTTATATTTTTTTCAGATTCAAAATCGAATACAATAAAATCAAATATGAATTTGGAGTATTTAAAGTTTTGGATACGGTACCATTGAGACAAATACATAACAAATTTAGATTGAAAATGAATAATATGGGCATACATAAAATATACATTGAACATACCACCATCATGTTAAGTTCAACATAAACGATAAATTTATACATAAATTCGAAAACCGATAAATTTATATGCAAATTCAACATAAACAAGGAGGATTGGTAGTGGCTGGACTCTGAAATTATATTATGATTTAGGTAAATTCTAGGCCGATTAGAATACTAACTTGCTTGTCGGATATCTGATCGGATGGTATCTGGTTTACCGTTTATCGGTCAGTCGGGTTTTAGTTTTATCGTTTTTGCTATCATATTTAACAACTATCAGTTGTACATATTAAATTATATTTCCGTATTTATATTCGGTATCAGGTTTTAGTTTTATGGTTTTTACTATCATATTTAACAACAACTATCAGTTGTACATATTAAATTACATTTCTGTATTTATATTCGGTACGCCCGCCCGCCGTCTCTGAACAATGGAGTCGAGAAAGCCGCCGCCCTCCCACCTCGCCGACAACCACGTGGTACGCCTCCGCCCTTATCCTAATCTCCAACTCGCTGTCTCGGCGGATTTCGACTCGTCCCCTCACCTCACCGTCGGTGCCCAGGTCCCCGGCGACGTCGTCCTGGACCTCGCCGGGATGACCAACCAGACCATCAAGCTTGGCTCCGGCCTGCGCCAGGTAAACCATTTCGTGGTGGAAAGTGGGAACCGTTGCCCTGTGTGAGGTTAAGGGATTTAGGGTTTAATCGGGGTTTATCTGGGTCATGATGCTTATGAGTCAATGAGTGATTCGTCGGGCTTACAGGATTGGGACACCATCCAGGCGACCACTGCCGGGAGGCTTCGACTGTCCATGCCCAACAAGTACTGGGTCGGGAGTGTTGGATTTTGATCTCAGGCTAAAACGGTTGAAAGAGACGTGGGGTGATGCCCACGTCTCCCGTTTTTCTCTCGCGCCCTGATCGGGGGTGCCTAACCGACTTTTGGTTACGGTCCCCCGTTGCGCAGCGCTATAAAAAGAATGGGTTCCGGCCTCTCACGACTACGACGTTTGTTCCCGTGAGAGTTCATCACCCCGAACAAACCCTAAGTGACAACCGATCCCCTAAGCGCTGCTAGCAACGGGAAGGCCGGCGCCGCCACTGCAGGACCTCGCCGGCGACTACCCTCTGCACCGCACCGACTCTACCTCACGCCTGCATCACGCAGGCACGGGTCTTCGCTCCATGACGTTCATCGGCGACCGTGAGTCTCCCGACCTCTAACCCTAGGTGTTCTAGATGGCAAGCTAGCGTATCATGTGATGTTCTTGAGGATTAGGACCTAACATTTGGTATCAGAGCCATCGCTAGTTTCCTTGGAACCCTAGGACTCTGATGTTCTTGATTATTAGTTCGGCCAGCATGTAGAAGGAGATGATTCAACTTTGTTTGGCAAAACCCTAATGAAAATACCCTAAAGATCCCCTCACCCGAACACTAAATCCCCATCTTGGATCGGCGGCAAATCAAATCAAAAAAAAATAAAGAAAGGGGAGGGCTTACGGGCATGCGCCGTCGTCCTGCTCGGGGCCGCACTCGATGCCGCTCCGCGTTGGGCCGCCGCCGCCGCGCCTCCCAATGGCGCCGCCGGCTATCGCCGTCCCGCCGCGCTCCGCTCGGGGGGGGCGCTCTCCTCGCTGCAGCTCCTGCCGAACGCGTGGGCGCCGCCACCTCGCCGTTGCCGCGCTGCGCGGGGACCCCCCGCCTTGCCGCTTTGGGCCGTCGCCCCGCCGTCTCGGGTCGCCGTTCGGGGGCCGCACTCCTTGCCGCCCGCCGTCGCTCCGCAGAAGCCGCTCCAGCCGCCACCTGCGTCCGGTTTTTTCGGGGGATTCGGGCCGAATGGTTTAGGGTTAGGGTTTTCCGAAGTTTTTATTCCCGCGCGCGTGTATTTCGGCCGTCCGATCAGATCGAACGGTCGTTGTTTGATGCGTTTGGGGGCCAGTTGGGCCGTTTTTGGGCTGCGCCGGATTAATGGGCCGCGCGGGCATTTTATGAGGCCGAATGCATATGTTTTGGGCAGCCCGTGCGGCATTTTTTTGGTGGGCTGTGAATGTTGGTCTAATTTTTATTTTTGGCCCAGCATCACATAATCTTATGCATTCGAATGTATATTTCATGTGTATTTTTCAGTATATACATGAAATTGTTTTATGGTGTATATGTATATTTCATACTGATGTTTTTTTTCAGTATATTATTTCATGTATTTATGTTTTTATCTCATGTTTAATTAATGATGTCTCTTATGAAATTATTAACGGAAAATGTTGCCAAGCTGCTGAAAAATATAATGCACTTTTCCGCTGCGTAATGTTCTGCCCCTAATTGAATGGAACCAACGGGAAATTCAATTGGAGGGCTGTATTTAATTTTACATGCTATTACATTTTGACCAACGTTAATTGTAATTGCATGTACTCAATTATGTTTATTTTATTCATGCTATTACTCTTTGACCAACGTTGATTGTAATTGCATGCAATAATTTATGTTAAATTTTTCGCTTCTGCCCAACGATGATGCAAAAAATTCTTATGAGCATGTTGTTAATCATACCAACGTAAGATTAATTTTCATGCAAATTAATTATGCGTTTTTCCTAATGTAAATTTTAAAATTTTTTCAGCTGCTTCTGTTTCCGCTCATGTAAATGCTATTGAGCCACTTAATGGTAGTAACTTCCAGAAATGGAAGTTCACACTTATGACGACTTTTCAGCTCTTGGATCTGGACTACGCGTTCAGATTCGATGAGCCTGTCGCTCCTACTGAAGGGGAGAATAATTATGATGACAAAATGAAGGAATATAAAGCTAATGCTGAGAAGTGGGAGCGGTCTAACCGTGTTTCACTTGCTGTGATGAAAAACTCCATCAGTGAGGCCATAAGGGGAGCAATCCCTGAAAAGGAAAGGGTAAAGGACTATTTGTCCTCCATCGAGGATCATTTTAAGGGGTCCTCTAAAGTTTATGCTACCACACTGATGCACAGGCTCATGAACACTAAGTACAATGGTACTGGAAATGTTCGTGAGCACATTATGACAATAATCAATATTGCTGCCAGACTTAAGACAATGGACATGGCTATTTCTGATGGTTTTGTTGTCCATTACATTATGATGTCTCTTCCCAAGCAATTTGAAGCTTTCAAAGTGAACTACAACACCATTAAGGACAAGTGGACCATGAGCGAGTTGATCGCTAATGTTTCACAAGAGGAAGAGAGGCTCAAGGCTGAGGGGGCTACTGATTTTGTGAATCAAGTCGGCTCCTCAAATAAGGCTGGTCCCTCTAGAAATAGAGGTGGCTACAAAGGAAAGGGAAAGAAGGAGCAAACCTACTCCCCTTATCAGAAGCCACAGAAGCCACAGCAACCACAGCATTCTAAGGCGCCTAAAAACGCTTCAGGACCTGGGAGCTCAAATGAACAGAAGAAAAGTGGTGAATGTTACTTTTGTCAGTCGAAGGACCATTTCAAAGATGATTGTCCTGGATGGCTAAAATGGCTCGCCAAGAAAGGTACTTATGAAATCACTTATATTGATGAAGCATTTTATGCTGATTTTCCTATAAATTCTTGGTGGATTGATTCTGGTGCTTCTGTGCACGTTACGAATTCCTTGCAGGGATTCCATATGTTGAGAAGTCTTAAAGGGGAAAGAAGCCTTAGAGTGGCTAATGGGATGGAAGCCGAAATTCAAGCTATTGGATCGGTTTATTTAGTTTTGAATAATGGTTTTGTAATGAAACTTAATGATGTTCTTTATGTTCCCTCGATGAGAAGAAACTTAATTTCCATTTCATTATTAGATAATGATGGATATTCTTGTAATTTTGGACACGGAATGTGTTTGATTTATTTCAATAATGATAATGTTGGTCGTGCCATCCGACACGACAAGCTTTATATGTTATCCCTGCAAGATTCTCCTATATCCATGAATGTATATGATAAAAAGCGTAAGCGAATTGATGAGACTTCGTCGAAATTGTGGCACTGTCGTTTAGGCCACATTTCGAGGGGGAGAATTGAACGTCTCATTAAAGATGAAATTCTCCACCCTTTAGACTTTAATGATTCGAATGATCATTGCCTCGATTGTATCAAAGGCAAGTATGTAAAGCAAATAAAGAAAGGTGCTACTCGAAGCACAGGGATTTTGGAATTAATTCATACTGACATATGTGGTCCTTTCCCTGTGACATCAGTGGATGGTTATGATTCTTTTATTACGTTCACTGATGATTACTCACGTTATGGCTATATCTATCCTATTAAAGAGAGATCGGAGGCACTTGATAAATTTAAGATATTTAAGGCTGAAGTTGAAAATCAGCACAATCTAAAGATTAAAGTAGTGCGCTCGGATCGTGGGGGAGAGTATTATGGGCGACACGCAACTTATGGGCAGATTCCTGGTCCTTTTGCCAGGTTTCTACAAGAAAATGGTATAGTCGCCCAGTATTCAATGCCTGGTGATCCCCAGCAAAATGGAGTTGCCGAAAGAAGAAACCGCACACTTATGGACATGGTTCGAAGTATGTTGAGCTACTCCACTTTGCCTGTAAAGTTATGGATGGAAGCATTAAAGACCGCTGCACATATACTCAATCGGGTTCCTAGTAAATCGGTGCCTAAAACACCTTATGAATTATGGACTGGGAGAAAACCTAGTTTGAACTACCTCCATGTGTGGGGTTGTGCAGCTGAAGCTAAAATATTTAACCCACATATTGGGAAATTAGATCCCAAGACTGTGAGTTGCCATTTTATTGGCTACCCTGACAGGTCTAAAGGGTACCGATTCTATTGTCCAGATCGTACCACAAAATTTGTAGAAACAAGACACGCTGTGTTCTTGGAAAATGATGGCATCAGTGGGGACTTGGAGCCCAGGAAAATTGATCTTGAGGAGAAACGGATTTATGTTGCTTCACCGCTAATCCGACAGACTGATTTTCCTGTGCCCCAAGTGGTTGTGCCCATAGTTGATCCTGTAGTTGCAACTCCTGTTGCATCTCCAGTTAATTCTGTGGCTACTCCTTCTGTTGAGGGCTCTGAAAATACAAGTGCAATACCTAATACTGAGCCTTCACAGCCTTCTGTGACAATTAATTAACAACCTGATGATCCTACTACTGAACCTGTCAGGAGATCACAACGAGTGAGGAGATCTGCTATCCCAAGTGATTATGAGGTTTACTTGAATGAGGATGATCTTGGAAAGGCAGATGATCCTAGCTCTTATAAGGAAGCAATGAAGAATAAAGATTCATCTAAATGGCTAGATGCCATGAAAGATGAGATTGAGTCTATGGGCGCTAATGGCGTATGGGACTTAGTGGAAATTCCTAATGGAGCCAAAACAGTAGGCTGCAAATGGGTCTACAAAACAAAACGTGACTCCAAAGGGAACATCGAAAGGTTTAAGGCGAGACTTGTAGCAAAAGGGTTTACGCAAAGAGAAGGCATTGACTATAATGAAACCTTTTCTCCTGTCTCAACTAAAGATTCATTTAGAATCATAATGGCGTTCACAGCACATTTCGACTTAGAGTTGCACCAAATGGATGTTAAGACTGCATTCCTGAATGGAGACTTGTATGAGGACGTTTACATGACACAACCGGAAGGTTTTGTTGTGGAAGGCGAAGAACATTTGGGATGTAAGCTAAGGAAATCCATATATGGCCTGAAGCAAGCTTCTAGGCAATGGTACCTTAAGTTTGATGAGGTCATAAGGAAATTTGGATTTAAGGAGAATGATGTTGATAATTGTACATATGTTAAGTTCAGGGGGAGTAATTACACCTTCTTAATTCTTTATGTGGACGATATATTATTGGCCAGCAGCAGTGTGGACATGCTGCGGGAAACTAAAAGATTTCTCTCGTCCAATTTTGATATGAAGGATCTCGGTGAAGCATCTTATGTTCTTGGTATTGAAATTCACCGAGATAGGTCCAAAGGAATATTAGGTTTATCACAAAAGGCATACATTGACAGAGTACTAAAGAGATACAATATGCATAAATGCTCTGCCTCGCCTGCTCCTATTGTTAAGGGCGATAAGTTTGGGAAATTTCAATGCCCAAAGAATGACTATGAATCTGATCAGATGAAGGCTATACCTTACGCTTCTACTGTCGGAAGTATTATGTATGCTCAAGTATGTACGCGCCCTGATTTAGCTTTTGTTACCGGGATGCTTGGTAGATATCAGTCAAATCCAGGACCGGACCACTGGAAAGCTGTTAAGAAAGTCCTGCGCTATATGCAAGGCACTAAAGGTTACATGCTCACATATAAAAAAGCGATAATCTTGAGGTTGTCGGTTATTCTGATGTTGATTTTGCGGGGTGTAAAGACACTAAGAAGTCCACATCAGGTTACATTTTCACCCTCGCAGGAGCAGCAATATCATGGAAAAGTGTAAAGCAAACACTTACTGCATCGTCGACAATGCAGGCTGAATTTGTGGCATGTTATGAGGCTACCGGGCAGGCTGTATGGCTTAAGAACTTTATCCCGGGATTGAGAGTGGTAGACAGCATTTCTAGACCACTCATTTTGTACTGCGACAATCAACCCGCAGTTTTCTATTCGAGTAACAACAAGTCAAGTGCAGCTGCCAAGCACATTGACATAAAGTATCATGTTGTGAAAGATAGAGTCCAAGATCAAACAATTAAGGTTGAGCATATTGGAACTAAATTTATGCTTGCGGATCCGCTCACAAAAGGCTTACCACCCAATATTTTTCGTGATCATGTTGCCGGCATGGGTTTATTGGAGAGCCTGTGATCCTGGAATAAGAGGACCATATAAAGTAACCAACTCCCATGAAGTATTATGTTATCCGATCAATATAGAATGGATCACTATAAGTACTGATGTCCAGCGGTACTTAATTGACTGCTGTGACGCATTACTTTGGTGTGAACTTTTATTGAGAGAGGGCTTATGATGTTTAGCCTTACGATCAAGGGGGAGAATGTTGGATTTTGATCTCAGGCTAAAACGGTTGAAAGAGACGTGGGGTGATGCCCACGTCTCCCGTTTTTCTCTCGCGCCCTGATCGGGGGTGCCTAACCGACTTTTGGTTACGGTCCCCCGTTGCGCAGCGCTATAAAAAGAATGGGTTCCGGCCTCTCACGACTACGACGTTTGTTCCCGTGAGAGTTCATCACCCCGAACAAACCCTAAGTGACAACCGATCCCCTAAGCGCTGCTAGCAACGGGAAGGCCGGCGCCGCCACTGCAGGACCTCGCCGGCGACTACCCTCTGCACCGCACCGACTCTACCTCACGCCTGCATCACGCAGGTACGGGTCTTCGCTCCATGGCGTTCATCGGCGACCGTGAGTCTCCCGACCTCCTCTAACCCTAGGTGTTCTAGATGGCAAGCTAGCGTATCATGTGATGTTCTTGAGGATTAGGACCTAACAGGGAGCTCCCAGAAGAGGGTGAGTCCTCTGGTTTGCGCTGATAGAAGCTTACACTGTCGGCATTGTTTCTCTGTTGGAGCTCAGACGTGCGAATTTGATGTCTGGTTGAAAAAAAAGATTGGGATCCATGGATCATCGCTGTAGTGGGAATTTGAAACAAATATGCTCGCTGTGTATAGTGTAGCTAAGACATGCTGTTTTAAGGCCAAGTACTGAATTGCTTTCTGTGGCCAAGTTTTTTTACACCTCATGGTTGAACTGAAGGATAGTTCCGTTGCTATTTCTATGTGATTACCATGGCTGTAGTACGCCAATTGATTAGATATACAGAATATGTTTGGCCCTTGCTCCGTAAATTACCAAACTAATGTGACAGCTTAAAAGTTCTGCTCTCGTGGACTGGGTTATGTTAATCCAATGCTATGTCAATTCCAGTACCGATGCGCCCTAACATGCATTTGTAGTCGTTGTAGCTACTACCTTTAAACTATGCTGTATATGTTGTTTTGGTCTTTGTTTTGAATAATGTTTCAAGTTTTCATTGCTTGAACACATTGACTTCTCTTCAGCTCTTCCAAGCGCAATTAGTCAGTTTGAAAAGCTCTAAACCTTTTTCTTTGTATCTGCTTAACTGTAGAGTGCAAGATTGTGCGTAGTGCTTTGTTCGCTCTCCTTGCTTTCTGTTTCAGCAGCTGCCTATTCATGTGATGTTTGTTGTTTTTTGGCAGTATATACCTTCTGTAGAAGATACAGTTCTTGGTATTGTGGTTGACACCAATCCAGATGTAAGTATACATTTACATTCAGAAGTACCTATCTCTAGTTCTAGTTATATTATTGCATTTATAAGTATCTACATGTAATTCTGACGATATGCTCACTGTTCAAATATATTACCTGAAATCAAAACGAACAGTCGCAAATTTGACCATAGAACACTTGACTAAAAGCTTGATTTTAGCTTTTACATTGATGAATGTATTCTGGAACACCTTATATGATGTATTCTTATTCCTTTTTGATGAGCTGGAGTTGGTTATTCCAGAACTTCTTAGTGGACATAAAGGGGCCTAATTTGGCCTTTTTACCAGTGCTTACATTTGAAGGCGGCACCAGGAGAAACATACCGAAGTTCGAGGTATGATATTGGGTCATCAATTATTGTTGAATTTGTTTTATCCAATTGTTAAATTTGCTTTATCCAAAGTAATATTTATTTTAGAGATAATTGATTCTATGCCACTAAATAGCGTCCGTTTCTACAAAGTGCTATTAAAAAGCACTTTATTATATACTACTGAATTGCACCGAGATTCAATTATATGCCACTGCCGTTAGTTGACCGTTAGGGGAGGCCGTTATCTTTTGAAAAAGACCAAAATGCCCTACCAAAAGACCGAAGACCCGATTTATTTAAAACAGCAAACAACCTCTCAAAATTATAAAAATTCACAGGGGTGTTGTTCAACATGTCGGTGAGCTAGGAAAAATATTTCAAGGCACTGTTCAAAGAAAATTTTCAGATTTTTAATTTAAATGGTAATAAAAGCTACTATTTACAAACAGAGACTAAATGAGGTCTAAAAATTCAGGAAAAATTCTCCCATGCTCCTAAGATATCACATAGCTCCCAAAAATTATTATTTTGCATTTTCTACAGTTAGTCCTGGTTTACAAAATAGCTCAAATAGGCTAATTTTGGATTTGAATTTCAAAAATAGACCAAATGGAAGAGTCAGTTCATGAAATTTTATATTTGAGTTGTACACTACCCCAATGATCCAGAAAAAAATTAGTATTTTTGGCTAAGCCAATTTGCCCTATATTTAATTTTTATCACGGGGACAGATTTTGAACTGAGGGCAAAATCATCTTTTTCCAAGGCCAAATGGAGGCTAACTGATGGTAGTAGCATATAATTGAATTTCGGTGCAATTTAATGGTATATAATAGAGAGAGTGTTTTCAGTGACATTTTGTAGAAGCGGACGCTATTCAGTGGCATATAGGGTCTATTCTTTTTCAACTTTTGGTTTTAGCTTTTGCTTTTTCTACAGTAACTAGCTTTTAAACGAAGTGTCTTTTCAAGATGAGGTCTGCTAGTCAATTGTAGTACATACTATGCCGACTTCGTTTATATCGGCAAAAACTGCGCGTGGGTTTCAATTACTCTGTAATCTCTCATACGAACAGCCAAAAGCTGAAAGCCGCAGCAAAAAGCCATAAGCCTCAGCCAAAAATAACAGGCCTATAATCAATTTTCTCTTTCTTTTATAGCTTTTTTCATGAAGCACATAGTGGTGTCCTGCTTCTATTGCCCATCAAAGGTGGAACCTTTTCAATAGTGTACTTATTGACCATGTTGTTTTTGTTAGTCATTGAACTTATGTTGACTTGAATAACTATCAGGATGTCATTTCATTTTTCATAAAATTAACGATGAATTCATAAGAACTCATTTATTGGATATTTGGATCAATGTTTTGGTACTTGAGTGGATAAATGAGTTCTTGCATGATGCATATTTCTTTTTTTTTTCATCTTTTTTTATAAACTGCATACAGTTTTATTGACAGCTTCTAGGCCAAATTATAGGTCATTAAATTTATACAAAGTGTCAAATTTTGTTTGTAAAACACTTTTTTTTTATTTTGATGAGTCAACTCACTGTTCACTTGATAAAACGTGGAGGAAAGTAGGGGAAATGGCCAGCTGAGTAGGATTCGACAATGGGCTTGAGTTGTAGTGATTCAAAAATTTGATCAAGTTTCTTTCCTTAATCTCAATCTGGATTGGTGCGGCAAAAGTGATGATACTAGCTAAATCGGAATGTCCCTGCCTTTGTTGATTTTCATCCGTCTGTCAGTCTTTATACCAAGATGGTACAGTAGGCCACCTTATGTAGTTTCAATAACATGTATTCAATAGTGTGTGCATTGCTGTAATTTGTGAAATACCTTACCTGAATGTTATAGTCAGCTAGGGAGTATATGTCTAATATGATCTCAACTTCAAATGATGCCAAAAGGTGGTGCCACAGTGTTAATGTTATAGTCAGCTAGGGAGTATATGTCTAATATGATCTCAGCTTCAAATGATGCCAAAAGGTGGTGCCACAGTGTTGAGGCCTAATATTCAGTTTCCGCTCTCGAGCTTGATGCACTGTAATTATATATGCACCTTACCACGGGTTTTCTCCTGCAGATTGGTACATTAATATATGCCCGAGTGGTGAAAGCTAATAACATCATGAATCCAGAGCTCTCGTGCATGGATGGTAAAGTTTTTAGCTTATAATTCAGTTTTTCGATTGTGCTTGTCTGTTAGAACTTAGAGGTATATAAAAAAATTCACCTTGCGAATCTTCACTCCTTCGGTGTGAGAATTTTCACCTTGTGAAATGATGCTGTTTCTGGCTAGACTGTGGTAGTATACTCATTCTATTAGTTTCATGGTACTGCTATCCAAATATAATGCTATAGACTATTTTACAGCTATGGGAAATGCAGCAGAATTTGGTCGATTGAAAAACAGCTGTATGTTTGAAACATCAACTGGCTTGTCAAGAATGTGAGGACAATACCTGCCATAATTGTTCAACAATGCAGTAGCATTTGTTTTCCTTATGTATTTTACTGTTGGCAGTAGGCTGTTAAGTTCTTCAACATGTCCACTTCTAGAGGCACTTGGGAAAAAAAACTATCGTTTGAGATAGCTGTTGGACTGAACGGTCGAGTTTGGGTACACTTCTGGCTTCTACCATTCATTTATTAATCTTATTTGTTTTTTAATTGAAAAACTGGAAATAGGTAATATGTGTTGTGCTTGTTTATATTGGTTTATATCCTGTAGGTGAATGCTCCTTTGCCAAGTAATGTCATTATTGTATTGAATGCAATTATGAAATCAGATTCTTTGGGTGGTATACAACAAAGAAATATGGTGGAAAATGTCATCGAGAAACTGTCATGATGGTAAGTCTTTTTTGTTAGTTTGTAATGGTAAATATATTACCTAGTTTTTTTTCTGTGGAAAGTATATTGCACTGTGCTAAAAGTTTGACTGATGCCAATTTTCACCTTGAGCTCTGCATTTGCTATCTCCCACTAGGTGAAATAATACTTCTTTCTGTTGTTTGATTTCCCATTTATTGTGATACCATGCATCCGCTAACCACATATGATGGAGAACAGGACAGCATCATTTTACATGTGCAAATCGCATGCAGGTAAATGTAGACTTCTGACTCACGAATGAGTAATCATCCATATGTGTTTTCTCACTGGATTAATGGACACCATTACATTTCTCTGGCCTTATCATTTCTTTTGGCTTTTAAAAGATGGCTTTTGAATGGAGTAGTTTCTTAAGGTAGTTTCTATAAGCTGTTTGTAATAGCCATTTCGAACGGAGTGACTTCTCAACATGTGTATCCTTTACTCAAATCTCTCGCAATCAAGCAAAAGCCAAAAGACACAGCCAAAAGTTATAGCACTTTTGAACAGGCCATAACCTATTCTCCTGGGCAAAGGAGAAACATTTGCACTATCGCTTTCGTCAGTCTACTGTTCTCTCTAGTCAGAATTGTGTGAAAAATGATTGCCTTTTCCTGTGCAGGGAACAGGACATACGCTGGCACTATGAACGGATTCTGAAGCTTGTTAGACGCTGCAGGTGATTCTGCAAACGTGAAAGATGGGCAATCAAGTTATCTCAATAGGGAACAGTAGATGGATGGTACGCATGAAATAGATACATGAAAAGAGCTGATGCGTTTTCATGTTGATCGAGTAATTGGTGGATTGGTAATCTTTTTAATCCACAGTGCGAATTTTGTACTTGTGTGGCCTTATAAGATGTCGTAACTGGTGCATTGTCGACATCCGCCTTGAAAGGGAAAATATTTTTGTCCTAGCTTGACAGCCTAGCTTATCTGCAAGCGTTATCATTTGCTTTCTTGTAGGATTGGCCAAGCTAGTTGACGCGGCGATAGCGATAGACACAGGAGGAACTGAAATAGACTAAAAGAGGACTCCCGTAGAGGAAAGGGGAAACCCGCTTAGATTGGGCGATAGCCCGGTTTTTCTTGAATATCCTTTCCAGTGCTTGTCTTGTATTGAGGTATACCGAAGATATGAGTTGCAAGTTTCGATCTTCAATTGGAGTTCTTTGGACAGCCGGCTATAAAATAAGTTTATGAAGATGAGGTCTATTTCAAGTAACCAGCTTCTAGTTCTAAAACTGCATTGACATTCTCTGTTACTAGAGTTGTCAATCTCAGATACAGGAGGCTCCACCTTAGAGAGGGTTTTCGGTTTTAATCAAGATAGGGTCAAGGGCGCGTCGGAACGGTAGCTGCTTAGTCTCATCCGAGAGTCCAATCTTTTTGTATTGTGCTTTTGTGTCTTTGAATAAAAAGAAGAAGGGGGTTGATTTAGGCTCCTTCCCTTCCACTGCATAGCTACGCTATCAAGTATTACAAGCCCTTTGCCCCACGCATCTAACCAGCTCGTGTGGTTCACCAGTTCCACCGAAAACTCTCATTTGTTGAAACGGAGCAATGCTCCGCCGAGCGAGAAAGGTCTCTTTTTTCGCCGACGTAAGACCTTCATCCGGCAGCAAAAAGTTTTCCCTTGGAGCAGCTCAAACGCCTGCTGAGTATGAAGAAGCCGGAGTGCATCACATGTAGGAGAACCTAACTTGCCTTTTTATGCCAAGTCACTGGACCGGCGAAACTGATTCCTCCGAGGTTGAGCTTTCAAAGCGGGATCGGCTATTCTTTCACTTCTTCCGGTGGCTCATCGTAGCCGCTGTAAGTTTTTGGCACCCTGAATTAGCGTGCACGGTGTTTGCTTTCGTCTAGGCATTCACACCAGCCTCGAAGCCCGTCTGGGTATGCGTTGCCCACCCAACCATCGATTCCGTATCCCCGTGGGATGGACGGGCACGGCGCCTCACGCCACGCCGCCTTTAGATCCGGGCCGCGCGCGGGCCGACGCACGCAAACGTGATGCCTCCCGATCCCCAAGACTGTACACTCGATCCCTCCGTCCCATGCCGCGCGCCCGGCATCGTCGCACGCAGACGCAGCGTCGCAGCGTCACTAGCAAGGCCGACACAGCATCCGCACCGCACTTGCGGCGCTGCACCCACGTGGCTCGCTGGCCTCGCCGAGTGCGACACGCGCCCGTCCGTCCCTCCTCGTCAGCTTTGGCAAATTGACTATAGGACACTATAAATTATCATTAATTATCAACGGATTTTCAAAAAATATAATTACCTTAGAACACATTGTAAAAATATGTAATTTTGCTGTATAACACCGAGAGCACTATTATATCATTTTTTTGGCCAAAGAAGAGAGAGAAAGCACACGAATTGTCAATTTTGCCTTAGGAAAGAGAAAGCAGAAGAGGTGGCCGAGTTGGGGCAAGCTCGCTGACGATCGAGGGTCCATAGTGATGCTGAGGTGATCCCACAAATGGGTCCCCGAGTGGAAAAAGGTGCCACATGGGGCAATGGCATGGGCCATGGTGCATAGAGGAGGCCCGACGACGGAAACCGGTGGCTAGAGGCGGAGGCTGGTTGGTGCGGCAACACGGGAGGGAAAATGAATGCAAAATAAAGGGAGCATAGACTCACCAAGATGGTTGGAGGAGTCGAAGTAACGACAATGATGACCGATGATGGGAGCCTGAGGCGACAGGGGATGGTCACGACGTTGGCGATCTATAGTGCTTCAAGTTTCAATCAAAAAGGGTAGAGAAGAGATCAGTGCTTGCCACAAAATGATCAAGGCCAAAGGAATTGAACCAATTCTCACCAAGGCGGCACGGGCCGAAATGACCGAAGTTGGAGATGGAGGGCCCCTCCGGTGAACTATGGCCGGTGGTGATGCAATTCAATGGAGGGGGAGAGGCAGTAGGATGTGGCGATCTCATTAGTGTACTTGATGGGGACGAGCCCCGCAAGGCGCATCCGCGCGGAAGAGCTCCTCGGGCGCGGACGTGGGGCAGCCGAGGCGCACGTGGCCTGAGATGAGAGCGTTGTAGGAGGCGGCGTCGTGGGTTGGCATTCGGTCGAACACCTCCCATGCGTCGACGAGGCGGCCCGTGCGGAGGTACCCGCACATCACGGTGTTTGCGAGGTACGTATCAGCGGCGAGCTCAAACGCGCTGGACTTGGCTACCAGCGTGTGCGCTGCGCGTTTTACTTTCTCTCTCCTGGGGCAAAATTCACAATTCACATGCTTTCTCTCTCCTCTCTGGCCTAAAAAAGATATGATTGTGTCATTGGTGTTCTACAACAAAATTACATCTTTCTACAATGTGTTTTAGCATAACCATGTTTTTTAGATGTCCATTATCAAATGGTGACAATTTACGGTATCTTGTAGCCAATTTCCCCTCTTAAATTCTCTCTCGCGCTCTCCTCTATATGATTCACGTGCACACCACACTGACATGATGCGTGTCTGTCTTAATTCTAAAAAGATAATTGATCATGTGCTACAAAGTTGAAACACTATTGTTAAAATATCCTCCATTGCATGATAACAAATAAATTACTCTAAAATTGAGAAACTAGTTGATCTTTTGTACTTTTTGTATTTTTTATTGCTTTTTATTCCTTTTACTATTTAATCTCACGTAAAATAACCAAAATACCATAGCTTCTACTTCCTACCCTCCTTAGAGCAACTCCAGCAGGGCCCCTACTTGAGCCCTCAAACCTCATATTTGAGGGTTTGAGGTAAAAATAGAGGTCCAGCAGGGCCTCGACTAGAGCTCTCAAATTTGAGGAGCCCCTCAAATCACCCTCCCACCCCTCATTCCTAGGGGCTCCCCCTCCACCCCTCATTTTCCTGTTTTTTTCCCGCTCGTGAAACTTCTCCTGCCTCCACCCCAAAATTCTCCGCCTCCCCCCAAAATTTCCCCGCCCCCTGTCGATTCCCCCGCCCGCCGCCCGCTCGCCCCCCGCCTGGCCCGTCGCCTCCGCCGCCCGCTCGCCGCCCGCCTCGCCCGTCGCCTCCACTCTCCGCCGCCTCCGCCCCCCCAAAATCCGCCGCCTCCTCCCCCCAAAATCCCCCGCGCCCCTCCCCCCAAAATCCGACGCCTCGCCCGACGCCGTCGCCCGACGCCTCCGCCCGACGCCGTCGCCTTGCCCGTCGTCGTCGCCGTCGCCCGACGCCTCGGCCCGTCGCCTTGCCCGACGCCGTCGCCCGACGTCTCCGCCCGACGCCGTCGCCCGACGCCTCCGCCCCACGCCGTCGCCTCCGCCCGACGTCTCCGCCCGACGCCTCCGACCGGATTTAGGAGTGGGTCCCACATGTCAGTGTGTTGTGGGATGAATTTGAGGGCTTAGATTTGAGGGGTGCTGTTGGAGTAGATGTAAAAAAACAGGGCCCTCAAAAGTAGGGAGAGCCCTCAAATGAAAAGTAGGGGCCCTGTTTTGAGGGCTACTGCTGGAGTTGCTCTTACCTCTTTTTTCTCCAAACCCGGCCCTTGAGAGGAGAGAAGAGGAATGGAAGGAGAGCGGAAAAATGATTAAGAAATTAATCTAAAATGAAAAACAAATCATTAATTAACCTATTAACTTTAGATTTTTTTTTGTTATCATATAATAGAAGGTATTTTATCAACGGGCTCTGCTCTTAACTTTGTGGGATACCATCAATTATGCCATTGTAAAACCGGATGTGGATTCGATTCGCGTCCGAGAAAAATAGCACGCACTCATCGCTCACTTACCTTTCCCCTTCCTATTCCACTCTCTCCAATCCTTCGCAGAATTGCTCCAGATTTCACAACGTAAGCCCCCTCTCTCTCCCTCCCTCCCCCGCGCGCGCGCGCAGGTCGCGAAATTCTCAGATCATAGGTCAGTGGCTCCGCAGGAGATTAGATTGTGGCTCTGTGATTTTAACTGAATTATGTTGGGTTTGAGAGTGTAAGTGCTCCTGGGGAGATAAGAATTGGTAGGCCTTAGGTTTCTGCCGCTGGGAGGTGTCTTGTTAGGTTGTTGGTTAGATCCTTAGAGGTGAGCTGGTCCTTCTTAATTCGGATTTAATCAGCAGCGGCTGGGTTTTCGTTCTTCGAAGCAACACAGTACTCTCCAATTGATCTGCCAATTTGTTAGTTGCGAACACATCGTCTTGGATTGCTTATGAACTTCTCGGTTTGAGGCTTTGAGCAGTGGAGTGGAGATGATGGTTATGTGGGCTTACGGCGGTACTACATCTACACGATGTTGTTTATGCCTTTGCAGGATTGAAAAAAACAAGTTCTTTTAGTTTGCCTAATTGATGTTTAACGCTGCCCCGTTCTGGTGTTGTTGAGCAGCTCCTGAAACTGCTTTCACTTTTTCTATAGTGTTTTAATTGTTTGAGATTTTGTGATTTGCAGGCTGGAAATTGATGTCCTGACTTGCCCCAGCCATGAGTGGCAGGAGGTATACCATACTCGTCTCTTCTGCATCTCGACTGTATTTCTGCTACACGATCATGACTCTGTGACATATCTGATGCTGAATGGCAGATTTGAAGTCAGTGCGAGGAAATGCGGGGCGCATTCAACACCAAGTAAATCGATGTATGTAGATAATTCTGATGCTAAAAAAACCGTCCTCTGCCACGTTAATCTTCGAACAGCCAGAGATCGCGATGATGGTTCCTACTCTGTGAAGCACCACTTCCCATCCCCTATCGTTTCTTGGATAGAAGACCTTTCGAGCTTTCCTGATGTTTCTTTTAGCCCTGATCCTGAATATATGGATGAGCAATCAAGACCTTCAGCGGGACAGTCTTCAACACCTAGCAATTTGCATGACATGCAAATAGTATGTTCTGTTTCATTTCTCATTTCTTTGTCTCAGTGTGCACTGTTGCTAGGAGCATGCGGAGAAACTGAAGTTTTAGATGACTTAACTGCTTTATGCATGCTCTTCAGTCAGTGAGATTGACAGATGAATTCATGGAACTTGCAAAGGAGAATACAAGCAATAATCTAGAGACTTGTGGAATTCTCGGGGCTTCATTTGTAAGTGCAGTGGGAAGAAGAATTTATCAATGTGACAACGGACAAGCATGCCTATTTTCAGATTTGGATCTTAATCTTTTTATGCCTATTTGCAGAGAGATGGAACTTACTATGTGACAATGTTGATTATACCAAAGCAAGAAACAACTGCTCATTCAGTATGTCAGTAATTGAATGGTTTGAAAAAAATTGTATTTACTTAATTTATCATTGTTACTTTAATATATCTTCCTTTAATTAATCGTCTTGCCACATTCTGAAGCTGTGGTTTTTTCCAAATGCAGTGTCAAGCCGTTAATGAGGAGGAGATACATGCCATATTATCAGAGCAGTCACTTTACCCTGCAGGGTGGATACATGTATATATTTAACATTTCTGTACTTTACACGATTTCATTTTATGTTGGTTCAATGTTGAAAATGAAAGAAAATACATACAGTAACCTGCCTCACCTAGTCTGAAATAGATATGCTGAGACAAATCTTATTAATGTATTCTGTGGTTGCTGCCAAGTTAGGGTGTGTAATATCACTCGTTTGTATTCTGATTTGAAACTAGCATTTAGTGATTTTAACTTTTAACGAACTAGATCTTATTATCACAGGAGGTAATAAGATAGAAATTCTCAAGACAAATCTTTTTTTTCTCGAACTACGCAGGAGAATTGCGTGTCATTTCATTAAGAAGATAGAAAAACAATGGAAAGAGGCGAAGAGCCTTTACCAAAACCCACACAAACACACATGAACACACACACAAACACAAACACGACCATCACCAGCCCCTCAGAAAAGTAAGAGGTTTAGTTGACTAGGGCAAGTGATCTCAACAGCAATTCTTGGAGCGCTAAAGCACCGGCAGGACACCAAAGGCTACTCTCATATTCAATAGCCTGTAGGACAACTTCTAATCTCGGCCTTGCTCCTTCAAAAACACAAGCATTCCGATGCTTCCAAAGTTCCCAAGCAACCAAGATAATTAGAGAATTAAGGCCTTTTCTCACTTCCTTAGGAACCCTCTTCGCAACACTACACCACCAGCCAGAAAAACTAGTTACATCCGGGCTTGGCGCAAGGTTGGCCATGCCGAGTTTATGAAGAGTCATGGTCTAGACTTGCCGCGAGAAAACACAAGAGATAAGAACATGTTGGATTGTTTCATCGGCTTGGTCACAAAGCGGACAGGTAACAGGATGAGAAAGTCCACGTTTGGCCAATCGGTCTGCAGTCCAACATCGATTCTTAACTGCCAGCCAGATAAAGAATTTGCAACGTAAAGGTGCCCAAGTTTTCCAAATACGCCGCCACGGACCAAACTTGATGGATCCAAAGAAAAAAGCACCATAAGCAGACTTGCTTGTATAAGCCCCAGACTGAGATAGGCGCCAAACGTGCTGATCAAGAATGTCATGTTGTAGAATTATATTGTCCACTAGATCCCACAAATGTAAATAATCAACCAGGACTTGCACCGTCAATGCACCTTTTATATCTCTTACCCAAGATCGATCATTGAGCGCTTGAGCTACAGTCCGCTGTTTTAGCGCTCTCTGCGGAATTAATTTGACCAAATTGGGTGCAATCTCAGCAGTAGTTCTGCCTTGCAGCCACCGATCAGACCAAAAATTGGTCGTCTCCCCATTACCAACAATAGTTTGTACTGCTACCTCAAAGAGAGATTTAGCATTTCTAGGCACCTTCACTGGCAGCCCTTCCCAGGGCCGGGAAGCATCAGATTTTTGTTGCCAAAGCCATCTAATGCGAAGCGCCCAGCCCAGGATTTCGAGATTATGTATGCCAAGACCTCCATACTGCAGTGGCTTTTGGACACAATCCCATGACATAAGACAATTACCTCCATTGGCCTTCTCCCGACCTTTCCACAAGAATCCCCTTCTGCGCTTATCAATAGCCTTAATCACCCATTTTGGCAAATCCAATGCAATCATTTGATATATAGGTATAGCAGTGAGGACCGTCTTAACCGTAATTAGGCGACCGGCTCTTGTCATGAGGGAGGCTTTCCAACCAGGAAGACAATCTGCCACTTTATCAATCAAAGGGTGCAGCTCAGTTTTGGTGGGTTTTCTGATTGTAAGTGGAAGACCAAGATATGTGCAAGGGAAGTCCTTAATTGCACAGTCCAACGTCTCTTCAATGATTCTCAGATCATTCTCAGTACACTGAATGGGGATGACTGAACTCTTGACCAGATTAGTCTTGAGTCCAGTAACATGCCCAAACACTTCTAACAAAAGATTTCAGAGTTCAAGGTCATTTCTCGTGGGACGGAGAAACAACACAACATCATCTGCATAAAAGGAAATTCGAAATTTTGCTTGCCGAACTGCCACTGGTTGCAACAGATTGGTCCTAGTGGCATGGGAGATTAGAGAGTTCAGTGCTTCCATCACTAAAAGGAAAAGCATAGGAGAAACAGGATCTCCTTGCCTTAGCCCCCGCTGGTGAGTAATGCTCTCTCCTGGTTCACCATTCACTAGGACCCTTGTGGAAGAAGTGGACAACAGTTGGCAAATTAAATCGCACCATTTCCGACCAAAACCAAGTTGCAGCAGGACCTCAATGAGAAAGGACCATGAAACTGAATCAAATGCCTTTGAGATGTCCAATTTAAGAAGAATATGGGGTTCTTTTGAGTTGTGCAGCCCTCTTGCCATTTGTTGAACTAGAAAGAAATTGTCTTGAATACACCTTCCCTTCACAAATGCACTTTGGTTGATGGACACCATCTTCGGCAAGTGAAGTGCTAAACGATTAGCCATAATTTTTGTCACAAGTTTGGCAAAACTATGAGCAAGACTAATAGGTCTAAATTCCTTTACTTGTGCAGCATCGACCTTCAAGACAAATCTTCAGAGCAGCGAACTAGGTTGATATTGACATGTTCTGTTGGTTATGTTGCTATTCCCAATTACTGATATTAAACGTGAATACAACCTCTGTGATGCCTTTTTGGTTATTGTTGTCAAGCGATGAGCGTTGGGAGCGAAGGTGGAAGGGAAGGATTAGGTTAGGAGGGTGCAGGTTGTGCTTTGGCGCCGTGGTTGAGGCGCGGCTTGGGAGGAACCCTAGCCGCACGGTGGAGAGGGAACAGATTAGGAGGCGCAAGAGATTAGGTTGAATACCCAATCCTTCCCCCTTCTATTGATTTCATATGTCCCTTTATATAGGGGTACAACTTGACTTGGGATAGAAGGTATCATCCTTCCTGGACTTGGACTCTAATTGCACTCTTCTTAATTTAGACTTTCCTAATTGCAATCTTCCTATTTAGATATGACAGACTCTTAACCTGCTGCCTCTAGGGCTGGCTGTTCCTTAGCCTTGTGACGTCGAGCATATACTTGGCACCACATGACAATTGTCGCATTTGTATTATCCATAGAAAGGAGCAGCAGCACATGTTATACGAAAAGCAATACGCAGACCATGGCATCTTCCTTTCAATGGTTTATACTTATACTTGCAGCATACCCTATATTTAATGCTGAATAAACAGAATGTTATTGTTAATTTCAGTATTTCTTGATATACTGCAAACCTGGCCTTCATTCCATCAAATATTTAATCTATTGTATTGGTTGTTTTAATTCTTCTCCATAGGGAAAAAAAAAAGAATGGCATAAAGGACAAATGATATTGTTAGTTTTCCTGTAACTTACAAGGGTATAAGCACACTGAACCTAGCAGCCCACTATTTTTAATCCACTGTTTGGTTACCAAGTTTGGTCTTCATCAGTGTGAAAGTCCCTTCCCCTTCATCTTAGTATCCTCAGAAGTTTCAGATCCAATTTGACTTGCCTTATTGCTATGCAGCGTGGGAATCCTTTCCACACGAAACATTGTTAGGATTACATGCTTTCTTAGTGTGCTTAGGTGTAATTGCCACTTTAGTTTAACAATTCCTTACAATTGACATTTTGTTTGTCTCTTCCAGACTCACCCTTCACAAACATGCTTCCTGTCATCGATCGATTTGCATACTCAATATTCTTACCAGGTAATTATATAAGTGGAGTTGCTGTTTATGAATCAAAAGATAAGGCTTCTTAACTGTAGAAACTTATGGTTTTTCTTTTTAAAATTAAAATCCCTCTATCGCCATATATTGTGCATAGCCTCCATGAAAGAATTAGGTCTGTACTTCTGCCTGTAGAATGGAAGCTTCTATTTGCTGAAGCCTCCAATTTTTCACTTGAGTAGCTACCGCAGATACTTCTAGCTAGTATGTAAGAACGCACAAATAAACTTTTTGAAATATTAGTATTCTGTGCCTTATCTGACCATAGGATCTCTTTAGGGGTCTGTAAGCTCCTAGGCGTAAAATGAATTAAATGATAAAGATTAGCCCTGAAAGACGAAAATTCCATCCTGACGTCTGAACACATGGTCTATCCTTTGTTCTGCAGTTGTTGTTACTTGTTAGGTTTATAGAGCTTACATTTATAACGGCTATATGCATTCTCTTCATTTTCCCAACCAAATTACAAATAGTCCAATACCAAAAAAGGACAAGCCATTATGGGGGCTTAAGTTGCAGTGATGCTTAAACTTTCGAGATGTTTAAGCTTGGTAATACAAAAAAAAAAAAACTAGGCACAGTTATTGTTCTCCCTGGTTGTACCAACATTGATAAAAACCTGTAGAGCTCAGAATTACTGGCCCTTCTGTAACAATCTGCAGTGAGCTCATACATGCATGTGTTTTACCTGCTTTTTCATGCCTTTATTTTTGGTACATGAAAAATATCAATTTTCTGCAGGTTATGTTACCTGAAGCTGTTGCAATTGTGGTTGCTCCCACCGATCCTACTAGGCAGGTGTTTCTTGCTCAAAATTACAACAGTTAACATAAACTGGGCAGTCATACATTTGCAATTTTGTTATACCTAATTGCTTTCAGTGATATACCACCTGGCTTACTATAGTAGAATGAATTCTGAAAGTGTTGCGGCTGTTCTCAAATCCTCTAGGAGCTATGGAATATTCAGGTTGACAGACCCAGGAGGAATGGATGTGCTCAGGGAGTGCAATGAAAGTGGGTTCCACACTCACCAAGAGACAACTGATGGCAGTCCAATATATGAAACGTGCTCCAAGGTGCACTTCAAACCTAATTTGCGTTTTGAGATTGTTGATCTACGTTCTGTTGCATGAACAATGTAATCAAAGGTATAGCAGATTGTGCCTCTCTATATACTCCTGCTTTCTGGCATAGTATGTAAGTACAACGCATACACCATAGATGGCAGATCTTACAGGTGAGTACCTGTTCTGTGGCTGTTTATCAGCTGCATGGCTGGGTGCAAAATGTTTATGTTACTGATCTGTAATATCAAGCATGGTAATGTGCTGTTTGTCAGAATGAGGTGTAACCCAAAAATAGCGATGATTGTCTTAGAACTCTTGCCTTTGTGCCGGTACTTGTGACGTGTGAATCTCAGGTGATGGGACAATAGCTGCTTGACTGCATTATTGTCAGATTATGAAGTACAGAGCACAAATATTGCTGAAGCTTCTGATTATAAGCATTTACATTTGTACCTTTAGAAAATCGAAACCACATACACGGTAAGTTTGGGTCAGTGGAAAGGGATGTTTTGTTAAACAAAGTTGTCATTGTCAGAGCAACATCGTGCAAATAAGATTTCCGTGACACTCATTTTCGAACAGTTCACTTCTTCAGTGCCTCTCTCCTTCATCGGGGCCACGGCGACCTGATCCTGATGGTGCCACGAAGTTTCGTAACAGGGATTCGTTTGGTTATCAGTATGGAAAAAATGTGTGCTATCTACCATTCCCTAACGGTCAAGTATCAGTCCGTTTGCCGGAATTGAACTTGTCTAACAGTACTAGCAGTTTCGTAGCATAGTACTAGCAGTTGCATTTGCATCGACGGTATCGTGCCGGGAGATGGCTAGAAGAAGCTGGAACAGTCTCAAAGCAGAATTCGTCGAAACCCAGCGAATCAAATACTAACCCGCCTGGGAACTGAGCTCGAGAGGGGCCGGGCGAGCAGACGCACCGGCATGGCACGCGGGCACCGCCGAGCGCGTTCGCCGCGCACTGGTCAGCGGTCGATGAAACCACACCGATCCAATCCGAATCATCCAAACCAACCATGGCCTGGTCTTCACGCGCCGTCGCCGTCGTAGGCGCGCCGCGCGTGAAGGGGAAGGGACACGGAGTGAGACCGAAGGCGCGTCCCCGTCTCCATTCTGTTCCCCGGCCCATCGATGGATGGAACTGAAGGCATAGCTAGCGCGCATGAGCCCACCACACCAGACGCGTGCACCAACTAGCTACGAGTGCTACTAGTGGCTTTCGTGCGATCTAGCTTAGCCACCTAAGACCATATATAATAATATAAACAATTGTTATCTACAATATCATCTATATTATCTATAAATAGTATTAAAAATATCTTCTATAATATTTTGTCTTTTTATATGTCTTTGTAGATAATTTCTTTATGACACAATATATCTTACTTCTCGTGTTAAAATCGACTATTGCGTGAGAGATAGGTCAATTTTCTATACTCTCTCTCCTTCGTATTATCTTGTGTCTTGTATAGCAAGACTTACGGCCAGCTGACGTCCGTTATTGTATATGCTCTGATGGCTCGATCACTCGCTCACCGGCGCACAGAAAAGAAGTGGGCAAGTGCCGGTACTTGGATGGCGAAGTGTACGTCCGTGTTAGCTTTGCCTGAAATTAAAAATGATAATGCTAACTGTTCTACTCATTCTCAAAATTAGAAACACGGAATTAAGTAAAGCGCCCGGAACAAGGAATTAAAAGTAAAGCGCCCAGAGAGTGGTAGTGTTATGTGTATGGTTGGGTTGGGTTGGGTTAGCACAGCAGGCAGCTGTCCCGCTCTGCTGCTCGTGCCGTCTTCGTCGCATTCGCTTCCTGTGGCCTACTTGATGGATGGATGGGCGTCGTGATCAGGAAACTGTGAAGGGCACCAATCAAAGCTAAGCTAGCTCCATAAGAGTAGATTTTGGGAAAAGGAGGTCGTTCCAGTATTTCCAATAGTTGGTGAGGAGCTGCAGAATTATTAATGCTCTACTTATCGGTTTTGTCTCCTCATCTGATTGAGAGATACATAAATGAGGACCGGGCGTGCATCCCCTGTTGGATTTTGGTGAGGGCATTTTAGTGATTTCTCAATTTGAGAAAAGAAGAAATAGAAAATAAAAGAATTAGAAGGGGGGCTACCTGTCAGTTGGAGAGAGCAAGGAGATAAGGCAGCGTCGGCTTCCTCGTAAGGGTGGCAACGAGTCGAGCCAAGCCTGGCTCGGCTCGGCTCGTGAAAGCTTGGTGGAATTGAGGCTCGGTTCGGCTCGGCTTGGTTAGAACATCAAGCTTTTTTGTGGGCTCGGTTCGGCTCGTGGTGCGGCTCGAGCCAGCTCGCGAGGGCTCGCGAGCCAACAATGTTCCACTGCTCCACATCTCCCCCATCGATAACGCAGTGAAGTATGCACGAGAAATACCAAGCGAGGTCGTCTTTCCACCTCCATTCACTCCGACAATCATGACAACCGCCGGCTTCTTGCAATAATGATCAAGCACATTGCGACCTCCCAAACTTGAAACACCATTACACCAAGCAACAAAGGACACTAGTGGAGAGAGGAGGTACCTCTTCGAGCTCGTCGAGGACGCGGTCGGTGTCGGCGAGGTTCCAGTAGGTGAGGAGCTTCTGCCGCCGCCTCCTCGCGCTCCCGCTGGTCGTCCTCCTTGCCGCGGCCCTCCTCCTCCCGCTCGCCCGCTCCAACGCTGGCTCTGGCTCCCCCACCGCCTACGACGTGCTCCGCCTTCGGATAGCGCAGATCCGGGTTTGAGGAAGAGAACACCATATCCGGGCTCTAGGCCGCGTATCCGGCAGCCATATCCCAGGCGCAGCCGAGCGGAGAGGAGAGGACGGTCCGGGCGGCAAAGCTCGGCGAGGGGAGGCGGCGCATAGGAGAGAGAGGGAGCCGGAGCAGACGCGGCACAGGGGCGGAGCCGAACCCGAACGGCGCGGTGATGCGGCGCGGGAGATCGGGGCGGCGCCGGTGTGAGGGGAACCGGAAGAAGAGGGTGGAGCCGAGGCGGCGCGGCATAGGAGAGAGAGAGAGAGCCGTGAGGGAGAGGAAGCAGAGGGGGAGGCGTTGAGGCGTCGGTGGAAAAAGGGGAGGAGAGGAAGAGGCGCTGGAGGCGGAAGGCACACGAAAAGGAGAACCGGGAATGGGCTGAAAGAAAAGAAGGAAAGGAACGGGGGAGTCGGAGTCGGGAGAGTTGGGCCGAGCCAAACGAGCCAACCAAGCCGCTCGCGAGCTGGCTCGGGCTCGGCTCGTTTAGACCTCGAGCTTTTTTGCTGGCTCGGCTCGTTTCATCCACGAGCCGAGCCAAGCCTTCACGAGCCCGAGCCGAGCCCGAGCTGGCTCACGAGCCCGAGCTTTTTGCCAGCCCTACTTCCTCGGTTGCGCGCGCTCTCTCTCTCAGTCGTTGGTTGCTCTCGGCTGTTGACTTGGGCGACGATTGGAGAGGTGGCGCTAGAGGCGCGGGCAGGCCTGGGCTTCTCGGAGCCGGCTGTTCACAACCACCGCTCCACAGATCCATACTTCCTCTATTTAAGTCACCTCCTCTTCTTCTTCTAGGGTAACTTTCTCCAAATCCAGTAATTATTCTTCTTTGAATCTCCACTTCCTGATCTATTGTGGCTTCGGGTTTGGAGAGATTTCGAGCTGGTGCATCATCTCCTCTCAGTGCACACCTCGTCAATTCCCCCTGTGCTCTGTCATCTGTGGGTGTCTTGGTGGGAAATCCGGTGTTGGTGAACTGATCTGAAGGAGGAAGAAGGCTTTGGTTCCTTCTTATTGCTCTTGAGTGCACTCGGCCAGTGTGCTTCAGTGGTCTTGTGCGGCATTCCCTGTACCGTGATTTCGTACTTTGGTGCGTCCCAAATTGCGAAAGTTGGCATTGTATCTCCGTCAACCTTGTCTAGTGATTCGCGGCACAGCAGGGCAATTGATTTTCTGGGACAGGGCTTTTGGTGTGCCTTGCCGGTTTATTCTCGGTGGCTTTGAGTGCCAGCATCTATGGTTTTTGCGCATTATTTATCCAAGTATGCTACACTAGTTGATTTCATATGTCTGACCGAGTTGGCTCGAGCTAGGCTCACCCGGAGCTGTAGCTCGGCTCAGCTCGTTCAAGAAACGAGCCAGAAGCCTAGTTCGGCTTAGCTCGTTTTCTGGCTCGAGCTGGCTCGAGCAGGCTCGCAAAGCGCAATAGTAAGAACAGGATCTCCAATAGATTTCAATCTTGAAAATAATGTGTAATTCTTTTTGCAGTACATGGTCTTAATACTACGGGAAGCAAACAATTGATCCGGCTATGAATCAGACTATTAGACACAATACACACAGGTTTTGATCCATGAATTGTTAGAACAACCTCTCTTGATTAGTGTAAAACACAAATAACACCAAAATTTACATCTGATCAACAATTCCCATAGTAATAGAGGCTAGTTTTAGATATCGATCAAATCCAATCCATTTCCTAAACTCTAGTCCCAAAACAGTAAGGCTAAACCCAACAATAACAAAAGATCGAACCAAATCCTCACAAATTTAGCAATACAAGGGGTGGAATCTACAACTTGGCGTGGGCCTTGAGCTTGAGGGCGGACGGCTACAACGTCGTGTAGAGCCCCTTAGTGGCGATTGTAGAGGCCATACAGCCTCAGTTGCACCTCGTCGGGGACGCTGGTGCCAGAGGCGGCATTGAACTCATCGAGCTTCGTGCTCTCCACGCCCTCCCAGTTGTTGTGTTGCCATAACTAGCGTCGCTGTGGCCATGCCGAGAGGGTGGTGGTGGGGCCTCAGGGTTGGGGCAGGCCAGGGAATGACAGGGTGTCGTGGCACGGCCGCGCGCTAGACGGGCCTGTAGTGGTGGTGAAGTGTCCAAGACCTCAGTACTCACGGTGCGAGAGAGAGAGAGAGAGAGAGGAGGATTAGGGATCGTGGATGGACTTCACAATTGGGAAATGGGGAATCAGATCGGACGGGAGTCACATGAGGCTACATCGTACGGGGACATGAGTCATGCGCATTTGACTGGGCCATTGCGCCTTCCTGGGTCGGCCGCACGGGACGACCACATGACACAGCCTAATGCAACTCGCGAGCGGCTCGAAGCTCGGCTTGTTTTTGTTGCAAGCTAGACAACAGGCTAGTCTTGGCTCGAAAATTCACGAGCCCGAGTAGAGCCAGCTTGCGAGCCTCGAGCTATTTTTCCAGCCCTAGTGCTGGGGGACTTGGTAAATAATATTGTGAGCTCAGTTTGTTACTCCGTGATGAGATGGCGTCAAGCTGAAATTGAATATGACAATTGATAATTTGGCTTTGAGTTAAGAAATATCTTACTGTTTAGTATTGTGTCATGCAATTCATGTTAAATCTGCACACTTGATTTCTTGTTAGCTGCTCCCTGTAATTCACTTTGTTTATTCAATTATATATCTTGTTCAATGTAATATTCAACAAGTTGTTCAGTGTTTTGTTCACTATCATACTTGATTGTCAATTGCTTCAATTGTTGTGAGTCAGTAGACATTGCTTTCATGCAGCTGTTATGAGTCGGTAGACATTGCTCCATGAGTTGCATGAATTGGATATATTCAACATGTCAGTCTTAAGGCCGAATTGATATAGATTGATTGTCATACTCAATTAGTGATTAAGGTTTGACATAATTGTCATGATGGTCAAGATTTAATCTTGAACAACACGTCATCTGAGAGTAAAATAAATACTTTAAACCTGAGCACTATGCTGATTTTATTTGTTTTGTTGTCTCCTTTTATAAGCATACTATTTGGGTTAATTGATATGAAAAATCTACATGTTTATATGTTTATTGTGTCAATTAACCACTGCTTGAATTATGCTTTAATTATTCTAATTACTGCTAGAATTAAATCTGAATATTTGCTAAAACTGCAATTTCTGCACCATCTCTTTTGTTTCCCAGTATGATAAGTTTGGAGCATAGCAATAGCATGGACAATTTACAGGTTGTGCTACAACTTGCACCAGTAAAGCACCCATCAAAGAAGCCGGAGAGAGATAGGAAGTGGAAGAAAAGGAAAGGATGATGCGTCAGAGAAAATGGCGTAGTTGGCAACTGGATAGATGTAGCAACCAGATTGTTGCTTATCGTCGTAGTAAAAGTAGTACTAAGTGATAGTATCAAGAGAATGTGCCGTTTATACTGCCATACACGACGAACTGTCCTCCAAATACTTATCATGAGAAGCCGTGAAGGCACAAAGAATTTCGTGAAGATCGTTGAAATGAGCAGTCACTATTTTGACGTCTTCACGTACAAATTGCTTTCGCGACAATAACATGAAGTGTTTTATTTATGAGACATAAAATTGTTTATATGTATGCCGTACGCGGTATGCGTATCACACTAATACGTATACGTCCTACAGTATTAAAATCAACTGTCGCTGCCGATGAGTGCTCACACAAAAAGAGACGCCGAAACGAAACAAGATAGTCGATACGTCTACGTTTATATAATATATTTTGTAAATAGTTTTATTTATAAATATAAAATATATGTTATATTTTAATATAAAATTAATGGTATATTCCGTCTATACTCTTAATAAATATCTAGTTTTACTTTATATTTTCTACATATATATATATATATATATATATATATATATATATATATATATATATATATATATATATATATATATATATATATATTGAATAGAGTGCTTAAAGATAATAATTATAGGTAGTATAGTCATTTTCAATATCTTTTTGGTCTATGTGCCAAGAGAAATATGCCTTATAAATTTATTAGACTGAGGGAGTATACTATAAATCAAACAGCTATATATTACACGGATTAACGGAGCCAATCAACAGCATACAAAATTCTCTCAGTTTAATTTGTACATTTAGAAATCTGCTATGAGATTAACCAAAAAGAATAAACAACCAAAGAACACCAGTTTTCTGAATGAAGCAACACGTAACAAATAAAGTATAGGGTTATGGGTAAGCTACACTAGCACACATTAAATTTTCTATCGTATAAATCAGGAAGCCATACAAGTAAAAGATTATAGATCATTACCACTAGATGCGTAGTACAGTAGAAGAAGAGTTGAAGCATCTCAATTCAACGTAGTGTGCATCGATGTAGTAGAAGTAGTCTATCATCTAATGTCTTTGGAAAACGGTCTTCAAAAGCTAGTTGTTCTCTAGTGGTAGTCGATCTCCACAAACCGATTGTCTTCTCCTCGGATTGTCCCAATCAGCAACACAGTGGAAGCAACACCTCTACTAAAGTTTACACGTCTAGGGATGAAACACCATGCATCAGTATGGTAGCACCAACGTGCACAACAGGGTCTATGAGAGGTGGCGACTAGGGTTTTAATGAGTGGTGCAATGACTCTATCTCACACGCAAACCCATAGCCACAATGATCCTCTTTATATAGAGTCTCCAATCGAATCCTTATCAAACACAAGTAGAGATTGTATCCTACTCGAAAAGGCTTTGATGAGATTCTTATCCAATACGAGTAGAGATTGCATCTCACTTGGAAAATCTCTGACCGGATCCTTTACTGTTCCAACCCATCAAGTGTGTGACCTTGTAGGTTTATATACTTGGTTGTAACCCGAAAATATTTTTTCTATCACTAGTCGGCAGCGGTCCCTAATAGGATACACAAAGATGAATCTAAACAAACCTTATGCAATATGATCTACAATTAGGTTCTAGTCACTCATGACTAGTTCATAACTCCTTACGGCCAATTCATATCTGGTTACGATCAATCTATACCCAATATGACTAGTTTGTGATATATTCGACCAGCTCACGACCAATCAATATATCCATACGATCAGTTTGTATCTAATCAGACTAAATGACCTATTTTTGTATTCTCTTTTGCCCCACAATACCTGAACGAACTCCAGATGAGAAACGTGTCATCCATGGACTGCTCAATCTTTTTTCAGATCTAGTGGTGTATAACTTTATATGGTCGACTCTTTGACCACTCGTAATATGGTCATGCACTTTCTTTGTCCGATCACGTCGAGGGGCTCAGAGATATCTCTCATGTTACATAAATGGGTCAAATTTCATATCCGACCAGTCACATTCCTCCGTATGTTTCATAGCATATTCAGAAGCTATCTTGATAACTATCCAATTACAAAATAGCATTTAGCAACCCCTAAGCGTACTATTACATATGTTGAAAAATATGCTGATCTCAGGTACAAAGATTATATATCATTATTACTTAAACCCAACTGATAACACATAAAACATAATAATCTCAATAGTATTTTAAGGTGGGTCAATCCAACACTATATTTCTAACATGTATCCACATTATTGATTTGATATCCCCATATTCATGTTCTGTAAAACATGATCATCATTTAATACATGTACTGATCTATGAATCATAATTGTCCAAAATAATGATATAATATCAGGGATAATTTAGAATAATATCAAAACATGAATAAATAGTTCCACAAACAAGTCAGATACTTATTAATCAATATAAAAAATATTTATTTAAAAGATAAAATAATATATTATTTAAAAATCATAAACATAGAAGTGATACCATCATCTTTATAATTAGCTCTAGATCATATCACTGATATAAAAAAAACTACAAATCTATGTTCTCTTCTTCTCCAATCTCCATTGATTTTTTTTCGATGCCAAATCTCCATTGTCCAGATGATGCTACCGTGCTATTCTCGATCGTATTTACTTTAGCAAGGCAATTATAATTTATACACACACCAATTTTATTTCTGGCATGCACACAAAAACAGACAAGAGCAGACGGACAGAAAGAAAGAGGATGGAAGAACCGCATTAAAACGGGTGATAGCTTCGCCGCAACCCACTGACGTTGGCGAACAACCCGACAAGCTCTTGCTTGTACGGAAGATACGACCTCCTCCGGCCACCGCCACCGCCGCCTCCTCCTCCCTTGCCGTAATAACTCCATCCACGGCCTCCGACGCCGTCACCGCCTTCGCCTTTGCTGCCGCCGCCCTCCTCGTCCTCCTGCTTGGGAGGTTCTGTGCCGGTGGCGCTCAAGAAGACGAACTTCTCCTTGCCGTCGCTGTGGCTCCGCCCGACGAGGCGCTCGCTGATGCGGCGCCACCGGAGGACGGACCCCGTGGAGCCGCTCTTCCGGCACCGCCGCGGGGACGCCGGCGCCGACTGCCCGGGCGCCCAGAGGCAGTAACTCTCCGGTGGCACACCATCCAGCTCGCCGTCCCCGCCACCTTGTTCGTCCGGCTGCTGCGGCTGCGCCCGTGAGCCGTCCCGCTGCCGCGACCGGAAGTCCCGCTCCTCCAGCAGGAGCCGCCCCAGCGGCACCCGCACGGTGGCCGTCTCCGGCTCATCCACAGATGCCGGAGGCGGCGACGGCGGCCGGCCAAAGATGGGGTACACGGGCACGATACACGAGCCGTCCTGGACGGGGAAGGTGAAGTCGCCGCCTTTAGCACCTTCCTCGTCGGCGGGAGATTCCGGAAGGTTCTTGGCGGGGCCGTGGTCTCTGTCCTCCATGACTCTCCCTCTCCTCGCCTTTTGCGGCTAGGGAGTAGTATAATTGCTCGGCTTTATTTGTGGTTCGCTTCGCTTCGCCTCGCCTCGCCTCGCCTGGCTCGGGCTCGCTCTTTCTGCGCGAGCCGGTGGCGGCGAGAAGTGAACAGAAGGCGGTACATCGCACGGGCGCGAGGGAGATAAAGGGGCGCTCTCCGCGGAGAAATTTTGATATTTGGCACTGAATACGTGCGCCTCTTAACTTTTAACCCTCAATTTGCACGTCTTTAAAAATTTAACTCTGTCACTGCGAATTCTTTTGATTCAAGGTATTCTCTTCATTTTCGCAGTGACAAGTGTCAAAATATAAAAGGAGAGAAAATGAGGAGAATCCCTTGAATCAAAAGAATTCGCAGTGACAGGGTTAAATTTCCAAAGGCGTGCGAATTGGAGGTTAAAAGTTGAGAGGCGCACGTATTCAATGTCAAATATCGAAATTTATCCTCTCCGCGGCACTGACAGGTGGGCAGGACCAATTTGTGGGGACCACTCGTCAGTGGAAACGGGAGGTTGAGGACTTGAGGCGGTAGCTCGGGCGTTCGGGTTGGGTGGGGGCGCGTGTCGGGGCGGTGGCGCTTCTAGACGCCCGGGAAACGCGAATGGAATGGGAGAAGCACGCGAGCTTGGTTCCTAGCTACAGAGAATCCCAGCGGCAGACTGGCAGCTACTGTGTGTACCGTGTTGTACCTAGAGATGGCAATGGGTACCCGAAACCCGAGTACCCGATGGGTTTTACCCGATAAGGAGGCGGGTATGGAAAGATATCTTTACCCGCGGGTATGCTAATGGGCAAAAATCTCTACCCATCGGGTATACGGGTGCGGGTGTATACTACCCGTACCCGCATACCCGCGGGTAAAATATACCCGGCCGGGTGTATATTAGATATAGCAACAGGTACATATACCTGTGGCCCGTATATATATATTCGAAACGAAGCCGATGGAAATACCCGCACTCGTATATACCTGTGCCCCGTATATACCCTTATCAATTCGGGTATGGGTTACCCGTCGGGTATAAATACCCGCGCGGGTACGGGTATGGGTAAGTTTCTATACCCGTGTGCGGGTACGGGTATTGTAGCGGGTGCGGGTGCGGGTATCGGGTACGGGTATGGTTTGGCTATACCCGACGGGTATTTACCCGTTGCCATCTCTAGTTGTACCCGTGTCTTTGCCATTTTTCTTCTCTCTTTTTGCTTGATTTTGTCATTTTCTTCTTCTCGAGTGTGACATGCTTTTGTGTTTGGTTCTTGGAATGTGGGTGTGGCTTATCGAACAGCATGCCGCCGAACAGACCTGCCTAAATGGCCGGGACTTCTAGGGTGTAAAATGGTAACAGATAATTTGTTTTATCTGATATTTGTATTTGAGAAAACACGAATGTGATAAGTAAAATCTATATTTAAAAATGTTCATATTCGTATTCGAGAATATTCGTATCCGTAATTGAGAATATTCGTATTCGCATTCGTATTCGAGAAGATTCGTATCCGTATTCATATTCGAGACTATTCGATTCGTTTCTGGAACCCATAAAAAATTCGTACGAATTTTGCGATTCAAAATTTGAATTTAGATGGTTTAAAACTGATAACCGGTCAAAAACTGGTGAAAAATCGACACAACCGCTAGGAATCCGTTTTATCCGATATTCGTATCCGAGAAAATCCATATTCAAAAATATCAGTGTTCGTATTCGAGAATATTCGTATCCATATTTGAG
Organism: Dendrocalamus latiflorus; assembly: GCA_017311315.1. Taxonomy (NCBI): domain Eukaryota; kingdom Viridiplantae; phylum Streptophyta; class Magnoliopsida; order Poales; family Poaceae; genus Dendrocalamus; species Dendrocalamus latiflorus. Next base: position 39,909,034 of record CM029664.1, read on the forward strand.
AATATTCGAATTCGTATTCGTATTCGTTTTAAAATATGGATTCGTATTCATATTTGAGACTATTCGACCGTATCCGATCCGTTTCCACCCCTAGGCATGGCCCGGGCCAGACATCGTACGGGTCCGTTTAGCTCTTCAATCGAACTGGGTGGTGCCATGCTGGTACAGGTATGATCTAGAGAGGTTCATGCTGTGCCAGACCGATACATAGTCTGTTTAGCTCGAAGAGACATGGCACGTATGTAGAATTCAAAAAGGATACAATAAATTATAGAAATTATCAAAAAAGACATATTAAATTATTGAAAATATAAAAAGAAGCGTAGAAATGGTCTGAAGTTGATTTTTGGAGAGTGTAGAAATTGATATCGTGGATGATCTGGTTCATAGTTATTGATAGTTAAGAGTGTGGTTTGTGTGTGTGGACTAATGTCGGTCAAGTTGAGAGGAACTTATACCGGGGAAAATGTTCTTTGGTCTTTACATGTGCAAGTTGAGCATGGAGAGGGTCATGGTCGGTAATGATGAGAATCGGGAGTAGGAGGGGAAAATCTGAGGTTCAGGCGATCGAGGATGTCACGAGGTGATCGGGCTCACACTGGAGCACGTGGAGATCAAAGATGGATAACGCGTGGAGAAACTACGGAAGGTATAGTCCTGGAGGCCTTGACACGTGAGGATGATGCGTGGAGAAGCTACAGGAGGTGTGGACCTGGAGGCTTCGACATGTGCTAAGTTGAAAGAGTTATGGAAGGAGTCCATAACTTGGAAGGTTTAGATATTATGAAAAACTCGTGTTTTGAAGGTTTTGGTCCCTTGATTTTTGGAATGGATAGAATTTAGTGTCTGTATTTGATGAGGACACGGTTTAGAGCATTAGCCTATAAAAGCAAGAAGAGGCTAAGGAATAACGTAAGGTTTTTGGTAGAGTAGTTTGAAAAAGCTTTAGTTTTAGTTAGGTTTTTAGGGGAGCTTGCGAGGGCACTTTGTAAATCCACAAAAATACAATAATAAACATCATCTTGAATTAATATGGTTCTTGATTTGCTCAAAAAGTGCTGGTGATTGCAGTTGGATTGAAGTTTACGACGACATGCAAAGGTGTCAAATCATTGCCAGAAAACAGAAGAAATACGAGTACTCGAGGGCGCTGGTTTCTCAAAGGCACAAGTGATCTATAGGTTGTGCTCCTGATGTTGAAGATTTCGAGTACGTACAAACCAGTTGAAGATCAAAGCTGAGCGATCGAGCAAGCGGTCGAACACTGAGCGATCGAGCGAGTGATCGATCGAGCGGTTGAGCACCGATAGTCAAAACCTTCACTGAGCATTAAGAGATTCCAAAAGGCGGAGGCAATCATTCACCCCCTCTGATTATGGTATTCAATCCTACAACTTCCACCATCTCACTCATGAGTCTTGTTCTTCTCTCCTCCAATATTCTTCCAGAAAGACTGAAAGCAGACTCGGAAGAAAACATCGAGATAGGAACGGTTAACATCCCGTCCAAAATGGATAGCACTGGATATGTTAGCTTGCACTCGCACCACCAGTCCAAAATGTTGAAGTCCTCTGTATAGTGAGGGACGAGATCGCTGTCCAAAAAGATTGTGTAACATCCTGAAATTTTGAATTTGAAAATGTGTAGCCCTTGAATTATTTTGAAATATATTTTCTCGATATTTGGATGTCAATGGTGTTCCTTTGAATTTTGGTTGAGGTTCCAACAAATGAAGAAAATCAGAAAAATGCAACAAATGGAAGAAAATAAAATAAATCGGCCTAGCCGAGCCGGCCCGGCCCGGCCCAACTCCCCTCCTTCTCCCTCCGCTTCGGCAAAGGCCGAAGCCTCACCTTGCCGCTCACTTCCTTGTCGTGCCCCGCAAACTCCGCCGGCCGCCGCCGCCCACGGTCTCCACCGCCCTGCCCACAGCTTTTCTGTATTGTCGTGTCATCTCGGCCAGCGCACCAGGAAAACTGCCATCGCCCACAGCTCCACCGCCACTGCCCATAGTATCCACGCCACCGCCCACTGTTCCTCGCCCTGTCATGTCTGCCTCGGTCAGAGCGACGCTAGGTCGCTGTCATTGCCGTGTGCAGTCATGCCTGGTCACGAGAGCTACAGTGGCGTCGCTTTGTCACCGCCGCCTGACACCGACGCGACCAAACGGCCGCCCGCTTGTCGCCAGCCCTCCCACCGGCTATAAAACCCTGTAAGGACCTCCGTTCGCACCGCCACACTCCACTCTGTCTTCCACCTCCACAAATTGGTCTTCTGTGCACAGTAGCTCGCCGGCGTCGCCTTCTTCCCCCAATTTCGATTGGTGACCAATCTGCCGCTCGGTGCAATCATTGTCCGATTCCTCCTCACGGAAGCATCCTAAGAGCACCGTGACGCCGTTCCTCACCTCGGCCGAACCTCTCGCCACCTCTGCTTCGCTCGCACCGTGCACCTCCTCCGCCCGTCGTCGTCGCACGCCGCTAGCTCGCCACCGCCTTCCCCAAGCTTCTCCAACCCCTGAGGTAGTCTTCTAACCTCATCGGGATGCTTCCCTAGCCCATAATTGAACTCTAATGCCATGCACTGCCGCTCCCACCCTTCCCCTATTCAACCACCTCCCACGGTCGTCGCCGGCCAACGCCCGGTCAAATTGGCTAGTGAGACTCCGTCTTCGGGTAGGTGCGGGTGTGAACAACCCATTTGGGGGTGCTCAGCTCCGGCCACCGTCTCCTCCGCCGGCAGCGAGCTCGCCGATGTTGCAATCTTTACGATTGCTCCAGGATCCCTACGACCACGTTCTTTTCTTCACTGCCGTGGTCGCAACACCCTACGACCACGTTTACTTCTTCACTACCATGGTCGTAACACCCTACGACCACGTAGTCGAACCTACGAGCACACAGTAAGACTTACGACTATGTAGTCGTTTACAACCACACAGTTGGGCTTATGACTATGAAGTCGTTTACGACCACGCATAGTTCTTTACGACCACGTTGAGGTTTACAACCACTCAGCGCCTTCCGAGTTCGTTTGCTCTGCGCTCGAAAGTCTTCGGCCACTCCACGCCATCTAAGCCACTTTCAACCACTCAGTAGACCGTGCCCTTTTCCGACCACTCACTTTTGTTCCCGATTTTGATTGGCCCCACCTGTTAGTTTTTTTTATTTATTTTCGAATTTATTTAAAATTGAGAACTTCAAAAGGGCATAACTTATTCATTTTAACTCCAAATTGAGTTAAACAAATTTCTAAATTCATTTAAATTCAACCTCTATCCAGTGGAACCAAAACCATAATTTTTGAAGCTTATTTGAATTTTTTATGAGAATTGTTTTGGTTTGCTAATTGTTATCCAAATTTTCGCACAACGTAAAAATAGCGTACGAGGCCTAGGAAGAAGAAGCTGAAGCCAAAGCAACCCTCGACAATCATGACCAAGACCACTATGACCAAGGCGAGTTAATACTTTGATCATATTGAACCTACATTCTGCAAATCAATTCCATTTTAAATTATCAAATTGCATGTTGTTATTTTATGTGCAAATTTATGTTCGATTTCAAGCTGCTAGTTATATACCCAATAATTAACTTATTAGTATTACCCCCATTTGAAACCCTTGAATATCTGAGCCTTGTCACCTTAGTGAAAACTATAATGTTAGAACTTTCGAAAATAATTCTACAGCTATTCGCCATGCTTAGTATTGCTTAGATATTCGGGGGGCACCGAAAATGCCCCAAAACATCACTTTCAATTATGAGAAACTGGTTTGAAAAGTCATGGTGGTAATGATTGGTATATTTTGGTATGAATATTTTATGCTCCCAAAAACCTCAAATTGCTTAGCTATCTGGGCGGATGGATCGGGGGTATGGTGCAATAGTGCACGAGAGTGTGGTTAGTGGTAGATCCGCCCAGTTAACCCTGAAGACTGAATCTTGTCATGACCTCCTATGTAATACAAGTAGAACCACAAGTCTGTAAAGTACAACTTGGCTTAGTAGATTTACTGAACCCTGAAAATCATCTCATTGGTGGAGGAGGTGAGGTAGTGCAAGTGGCTGTCTGTGTGATGACTTGAATGGGACACTCGCAGAGGGTGAAGTTTTCTGCGGTGTGTTAGTCGGTGTGGGTAGTCTAGCTACTAGCCGCATAGGGGAAGAACATCTCGCACAACTTATGGGACCTGCCGCAAGCGGGAGAAGCCCATATAGGTGAGATGATAGAAGGGGCGAGGTATTTTGAAAAGTTACTGTGATGGTCCACTCAACTGCATGGCTAAGGAATCATGTGGGGCAACGAGTATATTGTCTCTTGTGGGTAAAGTGTGCAAACTCTCTAAAGTGAAAACTATTCGAATAGCCGTGCTCACGGTCAAGGGCGGACATGGGAACTTAACCAGATATAGTTCTATTTCATAAAACTTTGTGGGTGGAATTGGAAAAGTGGAGGACAGAAAAATGCCTTGATTTGTGTTGCCCTGGGTGTCGCCCCAGTGATATGGTAAGCAGTTATAACGCTGAAAGGTTAGCATACGATGCAGAAACCATGTAACGGTGGATGAAATTTGGATCACTATTATTATTGCATTCTTTCACACATTATGTTTTAGTTCAAACTGCTAGGTCTCAGGAGTTTCTGTGTATCATATTTTAAAAGCAATTTATGCCAAATAAAATAACATGAGCCTTTCCTTGATAAGCTATGCATGTTATTTACTTGCATCCTGTGTATTAGCTTGTGGAACACGGTGGTTTGTGCTCACCCTCACTCTCACAATTAATCCAGAATCAGGAGTCAAATTGCTATGCTTCGGAAATACACCAGGTCAATATGGTGAAGAATATGAAGGTGTCAAGAACTAGGTCGCGAACCCCTAGTTGGCTGCCTGTGGGTACATCCTGAGGGTCCCACCGGTGTGCTTCATTTTCGCTGCTGAATTTTATTGATTTCGGCCTACTTGGCCCATGAGTAAATCTACTACTATATTTACGCTTGCGCATGATATGTATTTTGATATTCAGTACTGTATCTGTGAGCAGTATCTACTGATCCAGAAAATAGTGCAGTGAAATTTCAGAGGATTCCAAATTGTAAAATCTGGGTCTTACAGATTGATAGTTCCCCACAGGCCCTGGTATGGATTGCTCCACCACTTGATAATGTAGAGCTTGATCGTTCGGAGAATCTTTCGAAGGAAAAGATGGTGCCCTACATATTTGTCTTCTTACCTATGGTAACTGCTAGTGGAGGTTGTTGTAAGAGAACTCTCTAAAATTTATGCTCGTACTTCTAGTAAACTTCAGATAATTGTGAATAAACAACTATAAAATAGTTTAAATAATCTGTCCCTATATAATCACCTATAATTGAAAGAAAATTAGTGAATATTACAATTTTAGCTCATAGATCTAGAATAAATGCAAATACGTATAAGTACAGAATTTCATTCTAATATTTTAAATACTTAGTTTCCATAGAGCACACAGCCTCTCATAACACTACGTCATTTAATTTTTTTTAAGTGAACGTCAATTATAAGAATATGATGCACAATTACCAAAGATGTGTATCCCTGTTAACTTTATAATAAAGTTGGTTATTATGCATGATATGTATCCCTGTTAACTCTATGTGCACTAACTTTTCCTAGGATAGTGCAATTAACACAGAGGGTTTCAGAGTTGTTGCTTCGGGATCCGACAGTTCTACTTTATCGACATGTCTACAATGAATTTTCATGGACGTACATGCATCACAATACAATAGGTCTTATATGCTGCAATTCATTAGTTAGAATTTTTACAAAAGAAATTGCATCGTGAAAATGTTGAATATATGGATCCAACCTTTTCAAATCAGTTTTAACTATAAGATTAATAATATGGTAGGCACATCGCTAATGTAGCAAGAAGAATTCGACGTTCTGCCAAATAAGGGAATGAGAATATCCATTACCCTGGAGTTTGCTATAAATTTTATTTGTATGTGCTACATCAATTAGTTTGAAGCCTATTATTCTGTTTTCCAATACCCAGTCATCATTTATATAATGAGTGACTACACTAAGACAATTCTCTCTAGAATGACCACTCCATTTGTCCGAGGTCAAGGTCACCGAAAATGTATAGGTTCCAAAGAGTTATTTAATTTTTTACAACCATTATTATAGTATTTAACTAAATCTCTAGTGGTTGTCTGTCTAAAATTGTCAGTAAATATAGGATTATGAGCAGTTCTAATGTACTTTTTGAATGCATATGACGCACCAAAGTTTAAAGGAAGATCTTGCGAAGCAATTAAACAAACTAAAGATTTTCGAGCTACCTCTGGATTATAATCCCAATTACGTACCATACCGTCAGGGTTATACATTAGATGCGTCTGCTTCATAGTGATACCTTGTTTTTCTTTACATATTTAGGCATGTTTATGCAAGTGCCTGGTTCTACCTGTAGACTTTTCAGATAATTCATGATGACATATTTTGTAAACAACATCTCTTACCTGATCTCCGGACAGCAAGTGCTTGATGACTTTGTCAAAATCAACACACATATTCCACGAGCTGATTCTAGACCTCTTTGCTCCATTGCTTGCTGACGTAGAGGCACTGGAGAGCTTGACGATGGTACAGTCACGGTCTGCTCGGCGACCTTGGCCATTTGAGGTGGAGGTGGAGGCAGAAACATCTTGAAGGATGTAAGATCTTTTAGATCAATTCCATATTCACTTATAGAAAAATTGTTATAATTTTCCATGGAGAAATTTAGAAATACGAAAAACTGAAAAATACAAATAGAAAATTAAATTATTACCTATTTTATATTACAATGAAGAAAAATAAGAACAATATAAGTACATGAAACTTAGTATTGTTACCTCTTTCCTTGGCTGTGTGCCGGATTTCAAATTTTCTGTTTTTTGGTAAAATTATTTTGAATTTTGCCAAATTATCACAAAGTATTTTGGAATTTTTACAAGAGAATAAGAAGAGGAGATTGCTGGTTTGAATGTGAATGAATGGGGTGTGCTGCCTATTTATAGAAAAATTGAGATTTTTTGAATTTTATCATATTTTAAATTCACAAATGACCACAAAATAATTATAAATTTCAAAAAATTGACTGTTATTGATGCTAAGTGGGCCAAATGGGCCGTGTCCACCATGTCGTGCCTGTGCCTTATGGTCGGTCTTCGTGTCTAATGGACCGTGGTCATGGGCTACGTGTGCCAAATGAGCCAAGCGTGCTAGGTGGGCCGTGCCGTGCCGGCACAATGGGCTGAGGCGGCGACCTAGGCATGGCCTACCCCTTTGTGCCATACTGGCTCAGTTCATCGGTCTTCATGCTATGTCATGTCGTGGGTCGTGCCTACGGTATGAGGCCGTGGTCCGGCCAATGGGCTTGGCCAATACCGTGGAATAATTGAGGGGTGCAGCCGGGTTGCACTGGTGTTGTGGGTCCTTGTTGGGAAAACCCAAACCGAGTAGACGTCTCCTACACAGCACAGTAAGACCAAGTGGTTTACTCAATCTATAGCCCACGGAGATTGTCACGGAGATTGTTAAGTAGAATACCAGAAAGGGACCAAACTATACTTAGCTGCTGTCCCGGCTAGGACCTAGAAAACTACCATTCTCGATCTTTCTCTTTCTCTCGGCTGCTGCCTGGACCAATGAGTATGGTCGCAATATTTTCTTCATCCACGCTTTTCCTTTGAGCTGGACCATCGTGATCATTATTTCCATTTCTTTTCGAAAACAGAGGACAGGGCTTATATTTCCTTTGTGAAACGAAACATATTAAACAAAGTAGCTATCTTCTCAATTCTCAAGCACAAAACAAAGTACTCAATCACATGGCCACAATTCACAACACAAGATATCTTATGGGCCAGCCCATCACAGTTTCTAGTTTCAGTTTTTCTTTGCTCGAGACACAACGCATTGACCTTGCAGCTTCCCTATGGCTATGGACTCTATGGGCTATGGCCCAGGGCCGGATTCATAAGCGATGCACGATGTGGGAAACAAAGGGTTATTCTTTTCTTTTGTGGAGAGGATTCATAAACGATGAAATTCAAGTACCACTTTTACTACATGATTATTATTCATTCAATTCATATAGCTGTATCCCCCAAAAAAATGCACTGCACGTAGGCAATTATCCTAAACAGGCTGGTCAAACTGCACTTGTTTCGAAGCCGTATGTATGGAGTTAATTCGCAATTTGCATATGCAGCACGCACAGACTTGCATCTACACATACCCATCATCCCTGCACCGTTTCAGAAAGCGTAAACAATGCCGATGCATCGAATTCGAATCCCTTTGGCGAATTCTGCTCTCGTTTATCTGTACCCCACAGCTTTTCGCGGTGAACTGTGGCAAACAGTCTCACAGTCACGGTCGCTGCGGCCGATCCATGTAAAACTGAACCGCTAGTCCTTTTTGAGAGACATGAAAGGTACGAGCCAGAGCCGTACAATTCGTCCGAAAATATATACAGATTGCCCGAAGATTGAAATCTGGGAGAACTCGAGGGCACAAATTATGTACGACTTGTAATACAAATCGAGTTCCCTAAACAAAAGAAGGAAATAGAAAAGAAGTCCATCTGGGAATTAGCCGAGCCACCGGGCAGAAGGCCTGTTTCGACGTCCCCCTTGCCTCGTGCATCCAACTCTTCTAGTTGCGGGGCGCGAGAGCACGTACGGGCCTCCGAAGCATTCAAGACGCCGCATGAAAGCGGCCACCTCCACGGCTCCGCCACACCGCACCAATCATGCCGCTTCTCCCGAACATCCCCAACCAATTTGAGGTTGGACCATGGGCATTACGTCGTGGCACACAACCAAGTAGTTGTGTGCCGCCGTCCGTGCCGTGTGGTGCAGCGACAAATTGTACAGAGAGCAATGCGTCGGACGGCTGGCACGGGCGACGTTTCACCAGTCACACGTCGTTTCCGCGGCCGTCGCCGTCGGCGTTGCGGCCGGCCCGCGCGGGTGGGTTCACGGAGAAGGACAGGCGGCCGAATCCCCAGTGCCCCACCTGGTACATCTCAAGCCAAACCTTTTCCGCATCGCTCGCTGCTTCCACCTCACGGGCGGGAGAGGCAGCCGTCACCACGTCGTCGTCGCCTTTCGACGTGGCGGCGCCGGGCTCCCCGTGACCGCCAACTGCTGCGCACTTGGCGCCGGCGCGCGCGCCGGCCAGGTCCAGGGCGCGCACCCGCTTCTTGTGTCGCAGCCTGCCCTGCCGCCGCCGCAGCCGCCGGACACAGCGGCGGCCCACGGCCAGCGGGGCTTTGACAAACGCAAGCCCCAGTAGGCTCACCACCGCGCACGGGCAGCAGCCCAGCGCGATGCAGTCCGCCAGCGTCACCGCCACGCACGACCGGCACGACTGCCCCGTGCACTCCGCCTGGTCCACCACCGCCACCGCCGCGGTCGGCCCGCTGCCATCGTCGTTGTCGCTGCCGCCGCGCCCGGCGTGGTGGAACCGGCCGTGCCGCCTCGACATCGAGCCACCACGGCGCCCCCCGCCGCGCCGGCCGGTCAACGCCTCATGCCGCTGCAGCGTATCCATTGCGAGGAGTGAGTCGTGAGCTCTAAAGTGGCGAGGAAATGGTCGAAATGGTGATGGCATCACAAGAGCTCTTGTGATTCTAAGGAGAGTGGTGGTGCGTGGAAGAGAAGGTGACGTTTTTAGCGCAGTGTCAAACTGGGAAATTTGGACACTGTTGGACCCTAAAATACCCAAAATTCCGTTTTTGGCCCCCTGTACAAAAAAATTCCACTTTTGGACCCCTTCCCACCGCGGGATCACCCCAGGCCGCCACGTGGCCCGGTCGTGCGGTCGGGGACCGCACGACCGGCCTGCGCCGCTCCCCACCGCGCCATTGGCGTGCCGACCGCGCGACCGCGTGCGCGACCGCGCGTCCCTCCTCCTGAGCGCACGACCGGACCGCGCGTCCGCGTGCCCACCGCGCGACTGCCCTCCGACCGCGTGACCGTTGATTTGACCGCGGGATTGATTCCCGACCGCGCGTTTGGCTCTGTGCGCCGAAAGCAGCAGCGTTTTTTTTTGGTTTTTTCACCCCAGCAGCACAAGTAACACACGCGTCATCACCTAGCTCGCATGGCCCCTCACTCATGGATGAATGCAGAGATAAAACCGAGCTTCACCGTGTATGGACATCCAGGAAGCTCATTTGCTTTTTTTTTGAGTGAAGACCGAGCGAGCGCGAGGGAGGAACTGAATGGAACTGAAGAAAAGTGAGGAGCGAAAGCCGTAAGATTTCAGTTGTTTTCGTTTGGAATCAGCGGATTTGGCAAGTACAAAAGTTGTAGATCGTCTCGTGAGCTTCAAGAAGAGGTAAGTTTTGTGCCCGTGCAACTATCATTTTATGTATGTCATTAGCCTTTAATTAAGCAAGCCATCTTGTGTTACTGTTATTTTATGCGAATCTTTTATACGCTATGTATGTATAGCAAATCATGCATATGTTAGGCATAATGTATTGTAGTGTATGTAGTGTTTTCCTTTGTAGTGAACATACGTACTGTAGAGTAGTTTCAGTTAGGTGGAAAATACGAATTTGTAGTGTGTAGATGTTGAGAAAATATATATTTATGTTAGAGCAATTGTAGGTGATAACAATAGTAGTAGGATTAGAAGCATATGATTAGTACGCTTAGGGAAGAACTACATACAGTGCGGTATGTGGTAAAAAGAAATTACAAATAAATTTGGTAGATTAGAAATAAAATATAATAGCAGTCATAGAAAGTTATAGTAGAGCTACATAAATACTATATTAAGTAAAAGTTAGAAAAGATTGTAGTGTAAATAATGTGTATGTGTTGAAAAAGTAAATATTTATGTTGGAGCATTTGTAGGTGGTAAATTTGTAGATTAGAGATAATTTGTATAATTAGTGTGCTTAGTGAATGACCGTAGTATGGAAATAAAAATGATATGAATATTTAATTTGATGTATGGTACAATTTGAAAGTAAAATAGTTACAAATACATCGTAGATTTAGAAATACAAAACATATACTAATCGAAACTGTTAATTAGATGGTACGATTGTTACATGTTGTGTACTAAAATGGTTGATTATGCACTTATGTTAGGTACGCAATGGCTGGCATTGAACAATTGATGGTGTTTTATGGGAGTGGTCTCGTACGTGATGGGCCGTATGGGGCGGACCTGTCAAATTGCCAGCGGACCGTGATCCGGGCACCCGGTCTGAGCGCCATGAGCTTGTCTGAGCTACGGAGGTGTGTCCGTTCAGCGTTCGATCGACAGACCGCAAGGAATAAGTTACGGATCGAGGCAGTCTATGCCTCAATGGTGGATGACGGAAGGGGGAGCATATGGCAACTTCTGAAGGTGACCAATGACGCCTCATGGGCGAACTACATGGAGGTCGTGCGCAACCCTGATGCTGCGATATATGGGAGGCCAATGGTGTATGTCGAGTTCGTGGAGAGGGCAGAATCATCAGGCATGGTTGGTTCAGATGCCGCTGGTGGAGATGAAGTGGCCGGCGGTCATGAAGACCCTTCTGCGGGAGAACATGTGGGCGAGGAAGTGGGTGATGAAGACGATAGGAGGCGTGCGCAGAATTTCCAGCCCAACGAAGGTGTGCACGACAGGTGGTGGGCCGCCCGTATTGACTGTCATGAGTATCTTGGGGACCGGGTGGAAGAAGAGGACAGCGAGGAGGATGAGGAGGTTGACACAGGCAGCTCTGGAGAGGACGAGGATGGCGAAGGTGCAACTGGAGGGGTGGTAGGTCGTGTTGTGACCACGGACGGTGCGTATGTGTCGTCCAGACTGGACGACATCGCAGCGGCAGCCCTAGTTCTGCCACAGGCGGAGGAGGGAGAATGGGGGTTCAGCGAGGGCGCACTCTTTCTGGGGCAGTGCTTCCGTAATAAGAGTGCTGTCCAGCAGGCTATTGCTAGACATGCCGTCAACATAAGCCGGACGTATCGGGTCCACAAGTCAAAGCCGGACACGTACGTTGTGAAGTGTGTGGACGGGTCATGTGGTGGCAAAGTCCGTGCACAACGGTACAAGGGCGTTGGCACGGAGTTCCGGATAACGGTGCTGCAAGATCACAGTTGCGAGCTTGCGGGGCCAGTACATAGACACCGCAACATGACATCACGTTATGTTGCGGAGGTGGTCACGCACCTCGTCCAGGCGGATGTGTCAATTACCCCGAAGGTTCTGATGGCAGCAGTAGCGAACGAGGCGGGCTACGAAGTGAGCTACAAGAAGGTGTGGCGGGCGAAGCGAAAGGTGCTGCACGGTATGTATGGGACGTACGAGGAGGCGTACGACCTGGTCCCAAGAATGCTGGATCAAATTGCACAATCAAACCCAGGCACTTACATAAACAGGCAGGAGAGGGTCCATCCTACGGAGGGCCCGAACTGTTTCATTCTTGACAGAGTGTTCTGGGCCTTCCATCAGGCGATACAAGGGTTCAGGTGGTGCCGTCCAGTGCTAACCGTAGATGGGACGTTCCTATCCGGCAAGTACAAGGGCACTATCCTTACCGCAGTTGCAGCCGATGCAAATGACCAGCTACTCCCAGTGGCATTTGCAATTGTGGAGAGCGAGAATACAGATAGCTGGCTTTGGTTTCTTTGCAATTTGAAGAATGCCGTAGTGCAAGACAGGCCCGAAGTGTGCCTTATCTCCGACCGCAATGCAGGCTTGATGTCTGCGTTGCGAACGTTGCAGGATGGGACGCAGGCCCCCGTCCCGTGGACTGATGTGAAGAACCGCTGGTGCATGAGGCATATTGCAGCGAACTTCCACAGAAGGTTCCGTAGCAAGGACCTCATGAAGATGTTCAAGAAGCTATGCATACAGAACCAGAGGCGGAAGTTCGACGCCTTGCGGAGGCAGCTCGATCAGGAGGCTACGAAGCATGTGCATGCAGCAGCAGGGGCCGTGGAGGGGGGCTCCACAAGAGTCGGGGTATTCTCACAATGGGTTCAGTCCAATGCACCTGACTTGGAAATGTGGTCTTTGTTGCACGACACCGGTGGGGCGAGGTATGGGATCATGACAACCAACATGTCCGAGGTTTACAATGGTGTATTGAAGGGCGTCAGATCCCTGCCGATCACGGCAATTGTGGCCGAGACCTGGAACCGTACCGTCGGGTACTTTGTGAATAGAGCCAGGATGGCGCAGAAGCACGTTGAGGAAAACAAGCAATACTCTGAGGTCATGCAGGCCTTCATGGACAGGAAGATGGAGAAGGCTCGAACCCACATTGCTCAGCCCATTGATGGCTTAAGGAGGAAGTTTGAGGTCCGCCTAAGGCAGAAGTATGTCATGGGTCAAATTAGAGGGGAGCGCAAGCAGGTATGCACGATTGGTGATGAAGCATCTTGCAGCTGCAACAAGCCCCAGCTTCTGCACAAGCCATGCTCCCATGTGTACGCGGCATGCGCTGTATGGAACCAGGCGTCGACACAGTACATCTCCAAGTACTACGACATGCAGCACTTGTATGCAACCTGGAGTGCAGAGTTCCATTCCTACGGGGTAGACATGCACTACAGGGAATTATGGCCGGGGGAGATAAAGTGGGTGCCCAACGATGCACTGAAGCATGTCGGGCGTGGAAGACGACAAAGCCGTCGCATCCGCAACGACATGGATGAGAGCCAGCGAGGGGATCGTGTTCGGCGCCCGAAGTGTAGGCTATGCAAGACCTTTGGCCACTCCCTCAGTCAGTGCCCAAACAGGCCGGCATCAAGCAACGCTCCGTAGTACCAACCACAATCCATATGTAATGTGTTATTCAGGAGGTGTACGCTTAATTGTTGGCTCGATGGTGTAGCTATGTATTGCACATTACCATGTTATGTATATTTTCGCACATTCCATATGTTTCCTTGTCGTGTGGGTCATATTGGTGTGCACATTTTACGTATGTTTTTGTACATTCCGTACGTTTCCCTGTCATAACATTTGTTGTGAGTTATGTTGTTATTTGTTGCACATTTTGTTGTAATGTACACTAACTTGTTATCCTTCTTTGGCAGGACATGGCGTTCGAGCTGCTAGAGCCCCGTTGGGACGAGCACCACCGATGCCATGTGTGGTTGTCGGCACCCGCACAGGGGCCTCCTTGCTTCGTCCTTAGGGGCCCCCGAGAGAACTGGCGTCTCGACCCTCGGTACATCCCACTACTGCGGGACACCGGTCTGCTGCCCATTGCCCGCATGTTGGATCTACCGCATGGGTTCCAGTACGATGCGCCACTGTTGTCAGCTCTCGTTGATCGATGGAGGCCGGAGACTCACACCTTCCACTTCCGGTGGGGGGAGATGACGGTTACGCTGCAGGACGTCACGATGATTACAGGTCTACCCCTCCGTGGTGCTGCTTTGGTGCCACCCCCGAAGGCAGCAGATTGGAAGGTCCGTTTGGGTCACCGGTTCGGTCATGCGATCCGAGACAACGCAGCTGGGGTGCCACATGGATGGCTTCGTCGCTTCATGACCTGTCCTGCAGACGCAGATGAGGTCGCGGTGCGGACGCACTTCGTTGCATACCTGCTATATCTGTTCGGGTACGTCTTGTTCCCTAGCACGACTGGAGACTCCGTGCAGCCTAGCTACATACCGCTAGCGGAGTCCTTGGCGGATGGCTGGCCTGGTCAGCAGCCACAGTATAGCTGGGGATCAGCAGTCCTTAGCTCCACATACCGAGGCTTGTGTGACGCCTCGCAGCGTACCGCGGCCAGCGAGCCGATCCTAGCCGCCTGCTACCTTCTCCTTCAGTTGTGGTCATGGGAACACTTACCCGTTGGCAGGCCTGACTTTGGTCGTCGTGTGCACCCTTATGACCTCATCCCGCAGTTGTATGGTGGTGACGACCCCATTGATGCGCCCACAATGGGTACACGTTGGACGCATGGTCAGTTGAGGTGGGCCAGGGAGAGACCGAGACGTGCGTACTCGGATTTCCACCAGAGGTTCGAGCTTCTGGCGTTTGCCGACGTAGACTGGTGGCCATGGTCTCCACAGTTAATTGCGAACACGGCCCCCCACGGGTTGTCATACCTTGACTGGTACGCTGCACGCACCCGCTGTAGGCTTACTACAGGGGAGCCCCCACAGCCTCCACCTCATGCTGTTCACGGGGCGGCTATACAGGAAGGTCCAGACCGTCATCTAGCGGCACGGGTCGACGAGGCGGTACGAGAGTACTGTGTCATTACGCAATGCAGGATTACATTTGAACTGACTGTTTGTTTCACTGCAGGTGGACCGGATACATCGTATCGACATCGAGGCTAATGAGGCTATACGACATAGGAAGTCCAATACCGAATCTCGGTGGGTAAGCTATATGCGCAGCATCAGCGAAATGGCAAGGGGTACGATACGGGGCTTGAGTTGTGGTCGCCGAGATGACGTTGTTGCTACACGCGGTGGCGGACGTGGGCAGGGACCACCACCTCCCTCCGCGCCTCCGTCAGCACCAGGATCAGCACGGCCATCCTCGGCCTCCACGCGCTTCGGCCCAGCGGTTCGACAATTGGCAACTATTTGTTTGTGCACTGAGTGGCATTTATGTGTAACCACATCTTCGTCTTGCAGCAATTGCGCCAGGATAGCACGCTGCTACGGAGGGCGACGTCATCACGGAGGTCGACATCGCCGCACGAACCAGAGGGGCCGTCCGAGAGTCGGCAAAGCTACGGTCGCTCGGCCTCCACGCGCTTCGGCCCGGCGGTTCGACAATTCGCAACTATTTGTTCATGCACTCATTTACCATTTATGTCTACGCACATGTTCGACTTGCAGCAATTGCAACAGGGTAGCACGCAGCTACGGAGGGCGACGTCATCACGGAGGTCGTCATCGCCGCACGAACCAGAGGGGCTGTCCGAGAGTCGGCCAAGCTACGGTCGCTCGGCCTCCACGCGCTTCGGCCCGGCGGTTCGACAATTCGCAACTATCTGTTCATGCACTCATTTACCATTTATGTCTAACGACATGTTCGTCTTGCAGCAATTGCGACGGGATAGCACGTCGCAACGGGCATCGTCATCACGGAGGCCGACGGACGAGCGACCGCGCTCTCCAGGACGACGGGGGCCCACTCCAGACAGCGGCGGTGACTCGCCGGACGAACCAGAGGGGCAGATGCCCTCGTATCTCCCGGGACAGGTGCAGACCAACCTATATGACCCGGACAGGTGGGTTGTGCCGACCTATCAAGGCATGACATCGCACGAGTACATGGGGGACTTCCCGTCGACATCCTCATTTCACCAGCCACATACCCCGGTATGCACTAAACGTGTGTATTTCATTATGAACAATTTTCGTACTTTCCATTGTCTAATTCAGTTGTACCATCTAAGCAGGACGTAGGCACCTCCTCCGACTGGGTGAGCTCTATGCTTTATGACCAGCCGTCGCAACTGTCCACAGAGTTGTACCCACCGCCGCCTCGGCCACACCCCTCGCACTACGATCTTCGCGATGCACCCCGCTCCCCTAGTAGGTTCACCTTCTCAGAGGATCATATGCGCCGTACGAGGCGGCGACGACGAGATGATGAATGAATTTTTTAAATTGTGCTTTTGTAATATTTGTGATGTTTTTCAAGTGCTTGATGGTTTGATGTTCAAAGATGGTTTCCAGTATAAAAGGGTTGCTCTAAGTTCTTTGATTTAGTACGGCGTACAACCAACTGAGAGATGACAACACGGGGTAGCGGGAGAAGACAAAGCTTGACGACAAATTTTTTTGCCTTGTGATAACAACTCCACGTACATAACAACCAATTCATCACATGCTTAACAACGTTGCACATTACATCGTTATGGAAAGAGGGCACAGAATATGAAGGTCACAAAAAATGAAGGCGTCATGCACTTACAACACGAAACAACACATACATTGCACATACAGACAGAATTTATGCAAACTTCTACACCCAAAACATCAACACAACAGTCCTACTGGCACAGCATCAACACATTCCGTACCCTCGTGGCCTACATGCCAAACGAGCCTCGTGGCACCCACATGGAGAACTGCTGAGGGGGCCGCCTCGGACGGGGCTGGCCATCGTGGTAGTGGCACGCACATATGCAGCTCGGGTTCGCGCAGCAACATGTGGGATCATAAGAGCTTCCTATGTTGACAACCTCCTCGTTTCCCCTCTCGCGTTGCATCTGTTGGCGGAGCTCATTGTTCTCCTCATTGAGAGTCTCCATTCGGTACTCCAAGTCCATTATTCGGTCCCATAAAGTACCCACATAACGGTCAATATACCGTTCATGAGGAGGGTCGATCCAGCGGGAGAAGTCGCATTTCGCCATCTGCGAAAAATGACAGTAAACATGGAGGGTCCATAAGCAATAAAAAATGTACTATTAGTAATTTGTACCCCGGAGCGTGGGCATCGGAAGAAACGGCGCCCGCCATCGTTCGGCCCTTCCAGGACCTGCACGACCACGTACTCATTGTGTCTGCATTTCGGCCACGCTGGTTGCGCACGCCGGCTTGGTAGCAAGCGGTACTGTGGTCCGAACATCTCCCTCCTTTCCAAGGGAAGGTCTTCCTTCGGTGACCCATATCCGACTGGCCCCTCATCTTCCGCCATGGTATGTTCTTTGTTCGATTTACAGGGTTTTCTAGCTACAACTTCATGGGACCTCTACCGTGCTATTTATATCGAATGGCGGGACAAAAGATGGCTGCTTTGCCCAGAGACAAGACAAAAGCGCTCAGCTTTACTCGGTGAGATGACAACACATGCCAGCTTTATGCAGTGATATGACAAATCGGGGCAGCGTTGCTCAGTTAGATGACAACACATGCCATCTAAACTGCCTACATAAAGACTACGATCTGAAAAGCCTTCATACGAACATTTATTGCTACTCTGAAAAGCCTACATAGGAACATTTATTGCTACTCTGAAAAGCCTATCGCTACAGAAACCAACAAAATAGGGGCGTAGGCTGTAGCCTTTACAGTGAGTGTTCACGTCATAGGCATGTATCCTTTCCAGTGAGTTTTCATGTCACCTTTCGTTGTTGTTTCATAAATACAGGATACACGCTCTGAAAAGCCTACATAGGGACATTTCCATGGACTATGCCCACTGCACCAGATAACCTGCCTACATAAAGGCCTCCTATGTCTTCCATACCACATCTCCTCCTCAAGCCTTCACAATACTACTACACAACAATGTCTTCCTGGAGGTCCGACCCATTTGGAGTGCCGGAGTGGCATGAGCGCCCCAAGTGCCGCTGCGGCTTTAGGACGATGTTGGGAGTCTGGACGGATCAAGAAGAGCGAGCCAAATACGGTCGTAGGTTCTTCAAGTGTCCAAACCTGGATGACGATTTCATGGTAACGACGACAACTAAATCATTTGTTTCTCGTTGTCGTTTTTCAACTTGATCCATGACATCTACCATGCCACACATAGGCTTGCAGGTTCATCGAATGGGTGGATCGGGTGTCGCCGACATGGCCACATAACCAGGCAGTGGAGGTGGAAAACAAAGGACAATACTTTGTCAAGATGACTCAGGCTCGCGAGGTGGAACGACAGCTGCGGCGTGAGCAAGAGCGCCGCGTGAGGGTGGACCAAATCCGTCTGAAGGGCAAGGAGGATGAGCTGCAAAGGAGGCGGGAGCAGCTAAGTCTGCGTGAAGCAGCCATCAAGCGTCAGGAGGAAGAGCTTCAAGCTCGGGAGGCAGCTCTCAAGTCCAAGAATGACAGGAAAAAGGATGCAGCGGAGCCATCTTCAAGGCGCGATAAAAAGGGGAAACAACCACGCTACACCCAGTAGACAAAATGTTACGAGCAGTTGGGTGGGTTAGTCGCATATCATGCTATATGTTATGCATGTAATAAAATTGTACGCAGCATGTTATGAAGTTTATTTCTATTCACATAAGGTTATTATCTCGTGTGTTCGCATTCAATGATTCAGATAGCAAGTCATTTAACAATATTAACATACTCTTGGTACACTAATTCTTAGTAACATAAAAATATCACTTACCAATGTATATATCAAATAAAAAAGGGATTATCCGTACAAAAAATTCCATAAAAAATTACCATCATATACGAGGAGAAGGCATCAGGCAAAGACAACACGAACAACTCATACATTTCACGTACATGACATGTAGCAAGTAGTACAACCACCAACACACCAACGAACACAAGAACTAAAATACAACACAACCGTACATAAAACATTACCACTCTAGTACATTGCGACAAGATAGCATAAAACATTGCGAACATACACGAGGATAACCTCCAGCACTACAACTTGAGGATAACAATAAACACAAGAAACAAAATAGCACACAACATTAAATTTATCTTCCACTCTAGTCTGTCGAAACGATGCTGCATCCCGACGGGGTCGCAACCCCCCACGACAACTCTCTCACGGCGAACACTGTCATTCCTATTTCCCATTTCATCCTCCCACACCCAGAATCGGCAACCACCATGAGCTTCCTGCGATTCCATGACAAGAAGATTTTTAAACATACCACCACGATTTGAATGAACCCGAAACAATATGACTCACCGAGTGATTGGGGCACTTGTAGTAGTGTCGCCCGGGATTCTTGGCCGTCTGTGATGTCCTACGTCTAACCACCAAGTTGCAATCTGGGCACATCACCGTGGGTGCCCATGAAGACGTGCTGAGCTGACTCATTGCCTAGTCTGGGGGAGTGAGCACGAAATAAAACTACAAAGATTGTGAACAACTAACTCAGGAGGTGACTGATAACATGGCCAGGGAGTATGTGAGGGATGGCTCCGTTTTATAGGCTGTGTGGGGGGTAGCCTCACGCACAAAGACCACAGACAACACAAATCTTGACCCCACACCATGCTCAGTGAGGAGACAAAACATGCCAGCTTTTGAGGTGACCTCACAAAAAGGGCCAGCTTTGCTCAGTGACATGACAAAAGAGATCAGCTTTTGCTCAGTGACTAGACAAAACAGGTCAGCTTTTGCTCAGTGACTAGACAAAACGGGCTGCTGTTGAGCTACCGCCTACCGAGCTGCTTGATGACTCTGCCTAGGCCATTACGACATATACATATTAGGCTAATACTTTAACTTGGCAGAATGACGTGTGGTACAATTTTCTACGTACACGTAAGAGAGTGAATGCACAAATTCCTGCAGGTCTTCAGGGGACGAGCCTATCTCATCAATTATCCATTTTCAGTCCCTGAGCTAGTGTCAAAGTCAATAAGTCATTCCCTGAAAGTCCCAAGTGCAATGATACACATCACATTCAAAAGGCATTACATAAGAAAGCATAAAATGCATACCGGGACAGATGTACATAATATTGACAATGAAATAAATTTTAATATTGGATCAAATAACACCTTTTACCGAATGAGGCCATCATCTTCGGTTCCCCGTGGCTTGAATAAGGAGGACATCATTTCTAGCTTGGGTGACTGAGTGTGCACTGATGCTCTGTATTTAGAGATAAGAGGCCATTGGCGAGAGCTAAACACCTAAACAATGCCAAAAGGCATGAGTATAACCAATTCGTGATTAGTAAAGAGAGCAGTTGTCCTCAGTGGGATGCCAAAATATGCCAGCTTTGGGCAGTGACATTACTAAAGAGAGCAGTTGTCCTCAGTGAAATGACAAAAAGAGGCAAGCTTTGCTCAGTGCGATGACAATACATGGCAGCTGTGCTCACAGACATGACAAAACGAGGCAGCTTTGCTCAGGGAGATGACAACACATGCCAGCTTTGCGCAGTGACATGATAAAACGGGGCAGCTTTGCTCAGTGATATGACAAAAGAGGTCAGCTTTGCTCAGTGGGATGACAAAAGATGCCAGCTTTGGGCAGGGACAGTACTAAAGAGGGCAGCTGTGCTCAGTGACAAGACAACAAGAGGTCAGCTTTGCTCAGTGGGATGACAAAAGATGCCAGCTTTGGGCAGTGACATGACAAAACAGGGGCCTTTTTTCAGTGATATCGCAGCACTCCCATCTTTACTCACTGCTACGACCACGCGGACCATCTTTACACGTATGAGTAGAGACAAAACGGCCCCTATAAATTGGTATGCATTCCATTTCCCAGCGAACATTGCACATCCAAACCCCATACTCCATCGCGCTTCCCTCACCCAACCGGGATGGACAAAGGCAAGAAGAAGCAATGGGACAAGATGGTGAAGGATTGGGAGGAGACCCGTGACATAGCACGGTCAGCTGCAGCCCGCGATGCCGCCCGCGATGAGAAAATAAGGGCGATACAGGCCCGAGTAGAACAAGCCCATCGTGCTACGATGAAAGGTCCCCCCCAGAGCGCCCGCGTAGCAACAACCCCATCCCGGACGTCCCCACCAAGCGTTCGCCACAACTACCACCTGAGGGGGAGACACCTCCCCTTTGTTGGTGCGGGGACGTGTGCAAGTTCTTCAAGTCTAAGCACCGCATCAGTCTAGGTATGCGGTACTGGGGTTGCGCAAACTACTCCAGTGACTACCCCAACCGCCGTTTTGACACCGCAACCTATCGGCAGCCGGTAACGACCACATGCACCATTTTCCCCTACCTTTTCTCCTTCACAACACGCACTAACAATATCTCTCTTTTATTTACAGTCTCCGGAGCCCCTATGTGCCTACCGCAAATGGATCGATCTTGAGATCCACCCTGAGGACCAATGGACCCTCGACTTCGAGGAGTGGAATGTCACAAAGGAGAAGGAGTTGCTGGAGGAGGAGCGCCGCAAGCACGAGCACACCCTGCGTATACAGCGCGAGACGCAAGCTCATCTTGAAGCGTGCACGCGTAGGGATCGGGAGGCTCGCGAGATGGAGCGCGAGAGAAAGAGGGAAATTGCGGCTAAGGCAAAAGAGGTCGCGGAGGAGTTCAACGCCGAGCGGGCAAGGAAGGGAAAGTGGCCCCAGTCCACACAGTAGGTCGTACTAGCAGTTGGGTGGGTTAGTCGCATATCATGCTATATGTTATGCATGTAATAAAAATCTACGCGGCATGTTACTCCCAACTGTATTATGAAATTTAATATCTAGTATTTTCGCATTCCATGATTCACGTAGCACCTCATTTAACAATATTAAATGTACCAAAATTTATGTATCGCATTCCATGTTACTCACCTTCACAATATCACTTACCACTTTATGTATCGACCGTTCTACGGTCAATCTTTCCTACAAAAAATTTACCAAAATTTTTTATGCATCTACAACTTACAATGAACATAATCTTTTATTACAACTTTATCTGATTTTTATCCAGTTTATAACTACAAAATTGCCAAAACTGAAAACAATCACGGAGATTGCAAACCCTAAAAACACAGCAAACCTTAAAAGTCACTTACCACTATTTGTATCGATCATTCTACGGTCAATTGTTCCTAAAAAAAATTTACCAAAATTTTATTGGCATCTACAAGTTATAATGAATATAAACTTTTATTACTACTTGGTCAGATTCTTTCCGAGTTTACATTTACAAAATTGACAAAACATACAAATAACATGGTGATTGCAAACCTAAAAACCATACGAAACCCTAAATATCACTTACCACTTTACGAAACGATCGTTCTATGATTAATCGTTTTTAAAAAATATTTATCCAATTTTTTTTTACATCTGCAACTAACAATGAACATAAATTATTATTGTAATTTTATCTATTTTTTCTCAGTTTATAACTACAAAATTGCGAAACTATACAAATATTCACGAGTATTGCAGTCGGGGACATGCGGTCGGGGGAGCAAACGCGCGCTCGTGCGACCGCGGGACCGGGGACGCGCGCTGGCGGGCGCGGGACGCGCGGTGGGCGGGCCGGTCGCGCAGTGGGCGGGGCACTCACGCGGTGCGGCGACGCGGTCGCGCGCTCGGCGCGTGATCGTGCGCTCGGGCGCGGCGCCAGGCCGGTCGTGCGGTCGCTGACCGCACGACCGGATGAACAGTGGCCACGTGGCAGCCTCCCGTAAACGCGCGCTCAAATGGGGTCCATTTTTGGAATTTTTTGCTTTGGGGGGCCAAAAATGGAATTTCGGTGGGCTATGGGTCCAACAGTGTCCAAATTTCTCAAACTGGCGATGTAGGCAGCCACATGTTGTAAACAACACCAACCCCCCCCCCCCCCCCAACCCCCCAAAATAGAAACTTTGGCAGATGGAAAGGCATCAACTAATGGCCCCAGCCCCTAAACTCGAGTAGACCAGACCACCATGAGTCCATGACCGAGAAGCAACTGAACTGTCACAATTACTTCACAGCACTAGCAGGACCAAATTGCTGCTGCGGCAAACACAGAAAAGCAGTAAACCATAACGCTTGCCAGACAAAGATGACACCGGACGTAAGAGGTGGAAGCCAAAACATAAATCACATCGCCCGAAGTTGCACGAGAGAGATTAATCCAGGCAGGTCTACTCTACGGGGCCTCAAAACTGCCAAATCAGTTTCACTCCTCTCGCTTTTGGGCGGGGAGACGGAGACTGTACGTACTTGCGCAGCATCAGCTTTACATTCCGTCTCGCTACTACTGTGCCGACAGGTCGGACGGGCCGGGTACAGCCGGCAACTGTAGCAGCCATCACCGCCGGACGAGCCATGGATCTCTTGCCTGATTCCTTGCCTGCGGCATGGGCGCGTAATTGCCAGGCTTTAGGCCCGGATGGTTTCAGGCACTGGTTTTTTTTATTTTGCTTTTAGCTTATTTAAATCAAAAGTCATTTAAAATATATTGATTTCTAATTTCAGCTCATATGATTTTTTTTGTTTTTCCTTTGCAGTGTCTTAATGGGTTTTTTCAATTTTTCTTTTTTTAGAAAAACTAACGATCGTCATATAGTGCAATTTTAGGTAAAAGTTATAACCATAGTTAGTTAGAGCGGAGCTCGCTACATTTACTTAAAAACTTAGCAGAGATACGAGTCATGTAAAGGCTTTGCTGGGGACCCTGCTTCCCTTGGTGGTGGATAGAATAGATTGGTAGTGACAAGTACATCAGATGATGATAAGGACAAGTGCAAATAATGCCCTAGGTTTCTTTTTCATATTTCGTTTTCTTTTCTTCTTCTTTTTGGATCATTTGGTTCGTTCATTATTGGACAATGAGTTGAGTTGGCAATGTCAATGTAGGGGAAAATAGCTGGAGAGATGTGTCCAGGGATGGAACATGTCGGAGTAGGAGGAATCTGAATATCTGATCTGTTGTGATTTGTGTGCACACTTTGCCTCCCCACCCCATGAAAAGTCTGATCAAAATCCATACTGATGAATGTTAACGTAGGGACTTTGAAAGAATTTTCTAGGGAATGGTTCAGTTCCCACATGAATCTAAAAAATTCAGTGTTCCGAACAGCGCTTAATCTTCCTAGAATCATTTTTTTCACTCGGGTTTGTTAATTGTAAGTTGCATAATGCTTGGTCAACTCTTCAGTCGATTTTCTTAGCTTTTGGCATTTGTGCCCCATGAAATTTTGGGCCTGTTTGGGAGAGCTCCACCACTGAAAACGTGGATCTGGAGCAGCAGCTCCACCATGGAGCAGCTCCACCGTGGATCTGGGATCCCACCATGGAGTGTTGGCTTGTACAACAGCTCCAGATCCACAAAATTGAGGTTTTGGTGGGAATAGCCACTTTTGGTGGGATAGGGTGTGTAACAAGTGGCATTGGTGGGTAATTACCACCCAACTCCACGGTGGAGCACCCCTTGAGGAGCTCCATGAAATCCATGGATCTGGCCCTCAGATCCAGGATTTTGGTGGATCCAGATTTCGCGGAGCTGGAGCGTTTGGGTAAAATTTCGTCGAGTGGAGCTGTTTTTCGTGGATCTGGAGCTGGTGGAGCTCTCCCAAACAGGCCCTTTATTTTATAGAAATAGCCCCCTCCTACATAATTTGTAGATCTAGCCCCACTACAGGGCACCTGCCTCTGGTACCGGGCACGGCAGGAGATACTGCAGCAAATTTTTTTTAGGAAAATCAATTTAAATATACTTTTACATTAATTTTTAAATATAGCAAATGAGCTCTAAAAATTATAAAATTTTTGTGGAGCCTTCTAACATAGCGTACTTACTTGTGTAATTTTTTAATAATTTTATACATTCTGAATTCTTCCATGAAATTTCTAAAAGTAGTATATTTAAATGAATTTTGAGAAAAATTCAGAATGGATAAAATTATGGAAAATATACACAAGTAAGTATGCTATGTCAGGAGGTTCAACAAAAAAAATTATAACTTTTAGAGCTCATTTTCTATATTTAAAACTTGTTACAAAAAATATACTTCAATGGATTTTGTAGAAAATGTGCTATAGTGATGCTATAATGCCATCTGCTCACCGTTCTCTCCCGTGCTTGGTTATTTAAATGTGCGGCTACTTACTCATTCATCACAAGCCTCAGCTCTCACTCACGAAATTTCCCCCCTCACTCGCTCGTTCCTCTCAGGCATTTCTCCCTCTTTACGAGCTGCCTCCCTCTGTCTGAGCAGCAACATCCTCCTAATCTATAAAATTAGTACTTAATCATTTTGTTAGTCTTGTGTTGGCACCATTTGCCAAAGTTGTTACTAATATGATGCATGTTTGAATTTGCAGTCTTCCGTATCTAAGGTTTAGATACGGTAACGTTATAACGGTAAGTTCATTTTAGCAACGTATGTATGGTATTTGTGCTGCGTTTTGTTGAAGTTCTATGTTTTTTGTCAGAAATAGAGACATTGTACGTGTTCCACAGTGATATGTCGGGCTGCCAGCGTGCCACACTAAACATTCCTAACCTAGCACTGTGTAGTTGCGACAGTGCATTTGGTAGTTGTTCGATAGGCACATCGCCAGGAACAAGATAGTAATAGAGGCAATCACCACCACCATGGTCCTACCACATGGGTAAATGTTGTGGGGCCTGGTGAAGGTGACCACGAGTGCCATGTGGGCATACTACATGGAGATCGTTAGCAATCCTCATGCTTCGATCTATCGACGGCCTATGGTGTATGTCCATTTTGTTTATTCCACTCAGTCCTCTAGGGGGGCCACCATTGAAGGGGACAGCAACGCTCTTCTCCCCCTCTTCGGTTCATTGATGACGAATGTCACTAGGCAGGATGATCCTGTTGATGGAGATTCTGCTGGTTTTCCAACCGAATGAAGGTATGGATAAATGGTGGGGGTGCTTGTGTTGATTGTCATAAGATTATTGATAGCATGTCTGAGGGCACTGCCACCAAAGATGTGGATGACTTTGATTTGTAATCCAACAAGAATGAAGCCAACGATGAGGGTGGGGTCGTCGGTGACATCGTTTCCACCGACACGGACTATGTTCCATGTTGATTGGATTGCCAAGTGGGCTCTTCCCTTGCTCTACCAAATGACCACGAGTCTTCGTGGGCCTTTGATGTGGACACCCTATTTGTGGGGCAATATTTTCCACACAAGACTACCACCAAGCAAGCTATCGCTAAGTTTCGCAGTGAAGATCAGTTGGACTTACCGAGTTTACAGGTGAGTTTCGATGTTGTTTACTATAACTTCAACTATCTACAGTAAGTTGTATTGAGCATTATCTATCTTCCATTATCTACAAGTCTAACCTTGACACGTACATCCTTAAGTGCGTTGTTAGCTCTTGCCCAAGCAAAGTTCATGCCCAAAGATTCCCTAGGGTGGGAACGGACTTCCGCATCATAGTCATGTTGGATCACACATGTGAGCTTGCGGAGCCATTGCAAATACATAGGAATGTGACCTTGGGCTACATCACAATCGTCATAAGCCATGTAGTTGTCGCTGATGTAACCATTTCACCGAAGGTTCTGATGGCTAATGCGCATTGAATGCAATAGGGTATGCCGTTAGCTACACTAAGGTCTGACGGGCGAAGCGAAAAGTGCTCGAAGGGTTGTACGATACCTACAAGGAGGCGTATGACCTAGTCCCTAGAATGTTGGAGCAAATACGGATGCTAATCCAAGGACATGTGTCAACAGGATGGAGAGGACCCACCCCTCCAACATTCCACATGCCCTATGAGTCTTTTGGGCATTTCGCCTGGTAGTTTAGAGCTTCTCCCACAGCCGTCTCATCCTGACTATAGATGGCACATTCCTTTGCGGAAAGTACAATATCACTATTCTCACCGTTGTTGTCGCTGATGGCAACGACCAGTTGTTCCTAGTTACATTTGCAATAGTAGAGAACGAGAACACTTATAATTGGCTGTGGTTCTTAGCCAACAAAACGCAACATGTTGTGGGGGACACCATGCAGCACGATACAAGCCCACCATTCTAATAGAACGATATGTATCATGTTGGTGCATGTGACACCTAGCTGCCAACTTCCCCATGTGCTTCCAGAGCAAGGAGCTCATGAAGAAATTCAAGAAGTTCTACCTGCATAATTAGAAGCGCAAGTTCGACGCCGTGTGGCAGGAGCTTGAGGTCGAAACCAAGCGTGCAAGTGGAGGTTCTGGGGCAGGCGCACCACAAAGCGAGTTCACTGAGTGGATGAGCATGCATGGCTTGAACTATGTAAAATTATCCCTTCTTCATGACACCTATGGTGCTCGATATGGCATCATGACAACCAACATGTCTGAGGTCTACAATGGTGTGTTGAAAGGGGAACTGAATGGTCGATTACTACATCAATCGGGCAATGATGGCCAAACAACACTTGGACAAAAGGAAGCAGTACTCGGAGGTTACCTTTGCCTACATAGAGAAGAAGATTACCAAGGCTCGATCCCATGTAGCTCGCACAATGGATGGGATGAGGAGGAAGTTTGAGATCCGCCTACGGGACAAGTATGTTCATGGCCACATGAGAGGTGACCGGAAGCATGTTTACACCATAGGCAATATGGCAGTTTGCACCAACAACAAGTCTCAACTCCTGCACAAGCATTGCTCCCACGTATATGCTGCATGCGCTGCATTTCGTCAATCTTGTTGCATGTACATGTCGGAGTACTACAACATGCGTTACCTGTATGATACTTGAAACATGGAGTTTAACTCCTATGGCGTGGAAGGCCACTACACAGACCTATGGCGTATCCGCAATGACATGGGTGCCAGTCAACATGGAGACCAGCCAAGACCAAGAAGGTGTAGGCTATGCAAGACTCCTGGGCACTCGTTTAGGAACTACCCGAACAGACCTTCTTCCTCTGGTGCCACTTAGTTGCACGAGGGTCCTAACCTATTGTATCTATAAGCTATCCAATGTACTATGCTATATTGTACTCCGGTGTGTTTGATTAAAAAATTTTATACTATTGAGTCATGTGTTGTATTTATTGCATGTATAAGCACCTTTGCTGAATTTTTTAGTTGGACCTCTGGACCTCTGAGGGATATTTAGCTCGATGTGACCACAGAACCACTGCATCTCTGTAGGGCTTTTTAGGTCGATGTGACCACACAAGCACTGCACCTCTGCAAAGCTTTTTAACTCGATATGACCTCACAAGCACTACATCTCTACGGAGCTTTTCAGATCAATTTAACCACATAAGCATTGCATCTCCCCCACCGAAAGCGAAACATGTGGGTCTCCAACCGCCAACGATCAAGCAGGACATAAAGAAGAGAGGAGTCAATCAGGAGGTTCTGCGTCATGTTCAACTTGCGGGCAAATGCAATTAGCCCAAACTGACGAAGCCTCCCAACATACCGGTTGTCCAATGACCAGATCTCCCTCGGTGCCCGTGTCACCAGGGTTGGCGACCCATCACCACCAATCCAAGCGTGACAACGATGCTTGGTGTCCCATGCCTCCTGAAGTTGGGGTGATATATTAGATGGCATTGCTAGAAATAGAGAACTAATAAGTTATAAGAAATATGTACAGTGTGTCGTAAAAAATGCACAAACATAATATATTCAATTAAACATGTTTCATAGAGATGAAAGTAACCTTTATGCATTCTTGAAATATAAAATGATGACAGTATATATGACCCGTACAATTACATGCGTACAATAACGAACAATTATAGCCGTCAAATAACGTACATGTATTTTTAAGACATATGTGGAGTAAGAGCAAGCCGTAAAATATGATTACATGACTAGGAAATATATACCATAGGATAAAAGTAACTTGCACGTATTCCTAAAATATACAATTATGGCAATACGGGCCGAATATTCATGCGTGTAAAATAACATACGTGGATTTGTAAGAAATGTACAGTGCCATAAAGTGTACACGCATTCCTAAGAAATATGTGCAGCTATTGTGAGATGTAAAACATGCACGAAAATATTATATTACAGTAGTACAAAATATTTTCCAAAAGGGCAAAAAAAAGTAACATGCATGTTACTTGAAATAATGGACGAACCGAACAATTATGCACATGAAATAATGTATGCGCATTATTATGTACTTAACAATAAAAATTGGATTAATAAAACTACTAAACACCGCAAGCGAGTGAACGATCGATCGGTGAACGCTTTTGAGAATTGGTTGCGAGTGAGCATCGATGACCCAACGCCTGTCTGAAATAGGCGAGAAATGGAGGCAACTACAAGATTCGATGAGACGTGATGCGACATAAAGCTGAGAAAAAAATGACGAACGAACACATGGCTCACACTTTTGTGGAATCTTTGCCCAAAACCGCATGGTGACCATGCAGACGGCATTGTAGCATATTTTCTGCAAAATCCATTAAAATATTTTTATAGGAATTTTCTGCAAAATTCATTTCAGCCAAAAACTATAAGCTGTGCCTATATCTAAAAGACATTGGCCGAATGAATATTAATGGTTGAAACTAGTGCCTTTTAGAAAGAGAGGGCGAGCAATTTTAAAAAGTGTGAGAGAGATGCGTGAGCGTGACGGGAGTGAGAGGAGTGGTGTATGATGCACCTATGACCTCTACCTTATTCTCGGAACGAGACGGTAGCAAGAGGTGTAAATCCTGAATTTTATTCCGTGAAAAACTTTTAATTTTAATTAGCACTAATTAAATATGATTAATAATAATTAATTGCAAGTAGAATAAAATATTGTGCATGATTAATTAACACTACATGATTAGTGCTAATTAAATGCAATTAGTACTCAATAAAATACTATTAATTTAGTAATTTAATCAGCACTAGTTAATTATTATTAGTATTAGTCAATTGTGATTAGTACTAATTAATTACATTTTGCACTAATCAATGAGCTAGCTGTGCTGCACAGTGTTGCTACAATCTGCACAGTGTCGCTGCAGTGCCAGCAGCTCGCGTGTCCCTGGCACGAACGGCACCGTTCAGAGCAACAACTAGATCTCCTAGGACATCACACTTATCACACTACTGCTGCTACTGCTTCAGTTGGTACTGTGTATTTATGAGCTGCATGTGTCCTCCTTTCTTTTGCTGCGAGACAGCAGAGTTACATCTGTCTTTTGGAAGCTGTGTACGGTGCTTGGTGCATGGCGCATGCTCGCCAAATCTTTGCATGTTTCGTGTTTTTCACCGCTGCAAGGTACAATCGCGATGCACGCCCGACATGCAATTTTAAGCTGGCCATGTTGCACGGGCATCACGATTCAGGAACGGATGAAACGAAAAACAAGCAAGACCTAGAAGCGTATCCAGACGCATGAAACCACAGTGCACTACCCGTGCCCACCGACGACGTGACATGAACATTACCGAGAAGCAGCTAGATTTCACGACTACTTTCGAGCTTAATTTGACCAAAACAGAGAGGTAGGAGTGACGAGCTTACTTGCAGAGAAGGGGAGGCCTTCGATGGCCTGTGCTGTGCCTCGCTTAATGTTACTGCCGCCGCGCGCACGCGATAAAGGCCGGAACTCAACGCCCTGGACGCGACCGCGGGCTCCGTGCAGTGGGAAGCGCACCAGGCAGGCAGACATGGAGATCGAGGGCTGCGGCGTTGAGCTTCCCCGGCTTTGAGATGAGGCGGTGTCTCGATCGCGGCTCTGTTTCTCGGGATTTTTTTTATATAAGAATGTCTATACAACATTCGACTATTTTTAGAATAAAAATAGTCAGATTGATCTGGGACGTTAGATTTTCATCCAACGGATCCACTCATACAAGCCTCCCTCCAAAAAAAAGACCCCCTCCAAAAAAATAATCTAGTACGTTGGATCTCCATCTAACGGCTCAAAATCTGACTGTTTTTATTCTAAAAAATAGTTGAATGTTATATAGACACTCTCTTTTTATATATAGGAAACGGCGACTAGTGTGTAAGGTGCATCGGAAACGTGGGGGAAGAAGGGGCGGGCTTTTTTGCAGATAAGCCACTCCGTGGTTTGCTAATGTTGGAGTTCGCTTGGAGCTATGATCCTGTATACAACCAATGGCAAAATTGAAATACCAAATATAGCAACAGAGTAAGGTGAATGGTGTCTTCTAATTTTTTTTAAGTATTCAACATCCCTTCACTCTAATAGCTACAAATCTATAAAGATGGAATGAGAAACCAACACCAAACAAGCAAAACAAATATCTGAAATTTTGCAAAATAATAAAAAATCGGAAGTACCTTTGTTATAACTACGGTACTTCCAAAAAATTGAAAATACCTTTGTTATAACTGTGGTACTTTCTTTTCTCGATGATCAGTGAAATTAGCTCAAGTTCAAAAACCAAAATTGATGTAACTTTTGATTCGAAGATCCAAATGATATGAAATTTTGTAGTGATCTTCTCCAGGTTATCAAGAACCTACTCCAATAAACGATCATAAAAATCATAGCCAAGTTGGGACCTTTTTTAGTTTGAACAAAAGGTGCACCGAAGTCGATCCAAAACCAAAACCGGTAAATACAACTTACTGGTGGGATGATGATGACCAAGAAGGGTCTAGATGTATTTCACATATCACAGTAAGTTAGATCACCACGGAAACTAAGCCAAAAACCGTCGGATCAAGAGATGAACTAAAGATGCCAAAGTCAAGCAAACTAGATTTTCCCGTGAATCTTGCTATCAAAGTGCCTAGATGGTTGGAGATGTATTCTCAAGAATTATCTCCATATCTTACACATTCTTGGCACAACAAGATCACAAGAAGGAAGAAAGAGAAATCAAAACCAACCAAAAATCAAGCACATCAATCAAAAACAAGAGAGACTCAAGAGTTGCACAAAAATTGATGTATTGCTTACTTGATAAACAGATTTTACAGCCACTCCACCTTAGAGGATAAAGAGCACCCAAGGTACTCACTCTTAAACTGAAACAAACCAAATTTTGGCAAGAATCCTAATTGAGTTTTGATTTCGTCTTCACTTTAATCCTTAGCCTAAACCGAACAAAATCCAGCCCAATCCAGCCCCTAAACCTTACGGACAACACTTCAACGGCGGAAAACAGTGCGGCTACTGTTCATGGTCGGATATTTTCACCACCGCACCGATTTCTTTTGCCGCCGTCACACCATCTTCATGACTGCTCTCACCTGCCCCTTTCACGCCAAGCTCCACCCCGTTGTCGGCTGCCGTACCCCGCCCCAGGAGCCCCAGAACCCGTGTCAAGCCACGCCGACCCGACCCTGTCGCCGTGTACCTGCTTTTGCCGGCCGCCCAACGCCACCGCTCTGCTCCTTCTCGCACTCTCCTTTCACATCTGACCCGAGCCACGCCAACACCTTTTTCGCCGCATAGTGCCACCCCAAAGCGCCAGCTTCACACCCTACCAGCCACACCACCTCCTTCCCGAACGTCCCCGACCCAGCCACGCGCCATCGCCGCCTTGTGCAACCCCGCTGCCGAACCGCCTCCGGGCCTCTTTAAAAGCTCAGGGCTTCCCCAACCTCTTCCACGCACTCCACTGAAGCTCCCCGCATGCCCAATCAAACCCTCTTCTCCCCCATCGCCGCCAATTGCAAAAATCCCCAAACTGGAGCCCTAGCCCAATGTCGCCTTCCTGAGTCGCTATTCTCCAATTACTTTCTCTAGCAGCCTCCCCATAACCCTAGAATCATGGCCGACCCACCGCCCTAGCTCCCCGAAGCCCATTCTTCTCCGACGCCGAGAGCCACCGCACGGCCTACCCATCTCACTGTGGCCGGCCTCGCACAGGCTTCCCTGGACCGAACCGCCACTCCCATGAGCTTGCCTTGGTCCCAAGCATGCTAAAAAACGCGAGCCTTGACCCCCTTAACCCTAGAAACTTACCGTTGCCCTAAAAAACCGCCTCGAGCTTTTGAGCTCGCCGCGGGCGATTGCCGCCTCCACCGGGCCCGCAACCACCCAAAATGGAACCCCCACGCCGCACCGAGTCCGCCCATGCCCTCAACCGCCGTCACCGTTCACTCTAGCCCCGCCGCCGGCCGCCGCCTCTCTCCTCTGTTTTCCCTACGCGCCCGTGTAACCGATTGAAGAAGAAGAACATTAACTACTGTTCATCCGACCGGTGGCGACCGGTCTTGGTTGAGCCGAGCGAGTTCGACCGAACCCGATCCGTCCGACCGGACCTGAGCCGACGCGGTCAAGCCGAGCCCACTAGCCGCAACGGGTTCGAGCCCGATGAATAGTACCGGCGTGGCCCAATGAACAGTAACCGACCCAGAGCCCAAAATGCATGTTTATACTCCCTAGAACCGTTTCGAGCCCGCCAACCCAAATCTCAGGCCCATTTCTCCATATAGCCCTCCTATAAGCCCAAAATCCCAATTTAATCAAGTTTTTCGGATTTTCTTTCTTCTTTTATTTTCTTTGTTCCTAGCTCAACCCTTCGAGCGTGGGACTAATTTACTTTATTTTGCGTTAGTTCTCGACATTGAAGACCACCCGGAGCAGAAAGGAGAAGGTCAAGCTCAAGTTCAGGAAACCAAAGAATCCAAAGTTGCCAAAATCGTAGGCCCGCAAGGCAAGTCACACATGTTTTGATCATGTTGAACCTACATTTTTGTTAATTATTTATTTACTTATATTTTCATTATGTATTTGCACACTGTTATTTTCTGTACAATAACTGATTAGAATGACATGATATCAGTTATGCCCTACCACCCGAAAAGCCCAGTTTAACTTAATGGCCACATTCACTTTGACAAGACATAGTAATATTAAATACGATATTAGTATAAACATGGTAGTTAGGAACTCATCAAATCCTTCTACTGTTAAGGCTTTTGGTATTTGTTTAGAGTTTTGGAAAAGTTGGATCTAGGGTAAGCGAGGATCACAGAGGTGGATCCGAAGAGCTTATCCTAGGGTGGAGGCTTGGCTGTGGATTGGTGGCAGTGCCGCGGGCACTGAATATGGGTTTGTGCATGGATGATGCCTCAGATAAAAATATAAGGACTAGACCCTTATGCTGAGTAAAGAACATAGTACCCGCCCAACCACAAGCGTTGACTTTGTCAAACCTGGTTTAATAACTGCTCAAGTTCAATTGAACCTCTGCAACTGGCGGGGGGAGACCGAGGGTGAGTTCGTATGGGAGGTGGTTAACCATACAACATTATGACTGCTATGAGTCGGATGAGATCCGTGGGGTCATCTGAGTTTATG
Organism: Dendrocalamus latiflorus; assembly: GCA_017311315.1. NCBI lineage: Eukaryota > Viridiplantae > Streptophyta > Magnoliopsida > Poales > Poaceae > Dendrocalamus > Dendrocalamus latiflorus. Next base: position 39,943,645 of record CM029664.1, read on the forward strand.
GGGATCTAGGACCTACTGGGTGGAGGCTATATAAAGAGTTGAGCAGTGAACAACCTTGTTTTCTTGAACCCGGACGCGGGGTTAAGAAATCTTGTGGGTAAAGTAGGGCAACTCTGCAGAGTCATGATTAATGGTATTCGAATACGCCGTGCTTCCGGTGAATGAAGCTGTGTTTACTGGGTGAATCCAATAACAAGGCATAAGTAGATTTGAGCATGGTTTGGTGACGTGGAAAGTTGGTAATCAAGTTTGAAACCCTTTTATTAATGAAGTACCTTTTTGGTCTTTAACTGGTTTCCAACTAAAATTGCATCCACATAAATAATGAACTTATTTCACTTTCACTTGTCATACCTTGCATGTAGTTATTGCTAAGCTCCGTGTGGCTTGCTGAGTACAGTTGGTTGTACTCAAACTTGCTTTACTTTTCCCACACAGAAATCAGAAGAAGACAAGATATTACAAGTTTACGTGTTAGGGTTGCGACCGCACTCAAGCGTTCCTGTGGAGTTTTCTTTGGTTCTTCTGAATGTAAGTTGTCTTGGGCTTGAATGCCTTAAAATATTTTAAATTGACTGCTAAGTCTTTATTTTAATTAAATTAACTCTTTTAAATGTTCGTAAGCAGGCATGATACTTCTTCTGTCCGTAACTGAACTCCTGGGCTGTTACGGATGGTAACGACATTCCCGTTTCCAAAAACGGGGGTGTTACATAAACCCTAACCCTAAACCTAGAGAAAAGAGCATAAGAGATGGGTTGGATGGATAACACATATCTCCATACCAACCCCGTTTCTAGGTGAGCAACCAACCACCTATTCACCTTAGTAGGCACTACCCACTATTACAATGAGGGAATTCGTTAATCCCACACACACGGGTTTTATTTACACAAGTTCACTTATGCACGTTTTTCAAAGCACATAAGTGTGCATCCACTAAATCCTTAGCATTGATCTGTCTTGATCAAACCAGCTCCACCTAAACCTAAAATGCTCTCCAACACATCGCCCATATGCCGTGATTTTGATCCATGATGGTTTTCGGTATTTTGGTCAAACTACCAAAATATCCTTCCTTCATGCGGTCATCGCCAACCACTGCAAGCAATCACCATACTTGCCACGTGTAGGTGCACCACTAGCTTGTCACGCGTCGCCAAGTCTCTCTCATCTCGGTTCCACCGAACCACGGCTTACTTGGGCTATATAAGCTATATAGCGTCATCCTACCATTCGAACTCGCCTTCAATATTTCTCGCCATTCTCGTGCCATGCTTGAGCTCACCGTCTCACTCAGCATCCTCGATTGTTCTGGGCCTCAACTCCTCCATGAGCCTAGGCCTGATCATCGTTGTTGACCACAGTTGACTCCAAGTGACCCTACACATCCAAAGACCAAAAATCATTTTCAGACATAAGTTCTTCACAATTTGACCTACATTAGCCATGACATGCATCATGTAACCTTAATCCAATGACTCAGATTATCCCAACTCAATCCATGACTCAAATTCCAAAGCTATGTTTTTCTGGGAAGATCGGTAGTACCGCACTTAACATGCTGGTACTACCGCACTGTGGTACTACCGCTGTCCAAAGCCATACTTCCACACATTTGCTCCTTGTACAGGACCTCTTTGCAAAAAATGTATCGCCATATTGTCGGAACTACCGTCTTGCGATACTACCGCACAAACCCTTGCGGTACTACCACACTTATACTTGCGGTACTTTCGAAATTTCTAAGACTTCTAGAATTCAGTTCAAACCAAATGCAATCTTTGCAAAATCGTTTGACCATTCCATAAAACTTGAAATAGTTCATCACAATAGTATCATGGACCATCTTCTCACATGGTCCTTCAGAAATTAAGGTAGAGCTCTATTTGGCTACAAGCTTTGGCTTTTGGTTTCTAACTAAAATTGCATTGAAGCGGTTGTTAGCTTTTTCTGACAAAAATGTTAAAAATTCAAATAATTGAGAAAAAAATCATTATATCATCATGAACAATGCAAAGAAATAAGGAAAAAAGAAAAGGCAAAAAAATCCAAAAAAGCCAAAATAAGCATAAATTAGAAGCCGATGCGTTCCAAGTGGCTTCTGACTTAAACAGGCTGAAAACTAGAAAAATCAAAAGCTGAAGACGTTTGGAGCGGAGAAAATCACTACTACAAAAATGGTCATCATAAACAATTCGGAACTATCATCACATATGGTTTTTTGAACCGTTTGAATTTATGTGTCTATGATCTATGATAATCATATATTATCACAGGCGGTTTGTAAGCTGTCTGTGATAATCACAACATAGACAGTTTGTAACTAGAACTGTCTGTGAAAAACACTATCATAGACTGCTCAAACAAAAAATAGTCTGTGATACTCACACATCACAGATAGTTCTAGCTACCGATTGTCTGTAATAGGCGAGTATCATAAATGATTGATATGTAGAACCGTCTGTGATATTTTTCCATCATAGACAGTTGGTAGATAGAACCGTATGTGATGTGCGAGTATCACAGATGGTTTTTGGTTTGAGCCGTCTGTGATAATTCTTTACAAACAGTTTATACCAAAATCATCTGTGATAGTTCATTTTGTACCTATTTTTTTCTATTTTTCAGCTAGTCTCAGGAAATGTTAACTATGTCATTTGAAAACAAGCAAATACAGCAACAAACATAGCAGCACATTCCATTTCTATTAAGATTAGAATCCACCATTACAACATCATAAGATAATGAGTAGGTTACTCATATAGCTAATATAGCAAGAACATGAAAAGAACATATCACCTAATCCTACAAATCTAACTCTTAAACATGGCAAGAATAGAAAAAAAAAGTAGAGACAGTTGAGGGCACGGGAGACGACGGCGATTGGGAGAAGCTCAGTGAGCGGGAGGAGAAAGAGGATGCACTCCTGGAGGTGTACCAAGAGAACGTCCCACGGGTAGGCAGCAGCGGCCATGGTCAAGGTCTCACTTTTTATTTTTTCTTAATTTTATTCCAAATTTGCATGGAATTTATATAAAAATCAAATTATTAATTTTCTTTTCTTTTTTATTTTGAATTTATCATAATTTTTTATTGGACTCAAGAAATAGTATAATATTATTCAGTATACAACAACTAAAATTGCTATCTTTAATGTTTATTCTGAATTTTTATATTATTCGGATCATACTTAAGAGGGATTGTAATTCGTATACAATTCAAATTGCTATTCCATCTTAATTTTTATTTGAATTGGCATATTTTTGGATTGTATTTGACAGGGAGTGTAATTTGTATACAAATCAAATTGCTACTTTTTTATAACCTTTATTCCAAATTTGCAAATTTTGATTGTATTTGACATGGACTTCAATTTGTATACAATCTAAATTGCTAAATTTCTATTATTTTTTATTCCAATTTTGCATATTTTTGTGACGTGAAGTTGAGTTTCTATACAAAACAAATTGCTAATTTTTCTTTTCTTTTATTTTGAATTTTATTTTTTCGGTTGCACTTGACATGAACTCTTGCTTTTAATCTAACCTATTATAAGGTGGGAACGCCAGATGGATGGCTATATGTTACTAGTTGTTTTTTTTCTCACAAATAATGTGAAATTTTTCTTAGAGTGCATAATTACTGTAGGCATAGATAGATAGACAGACAGACAGAGAGATAGAGGCATAGATAGATCAATAGATTTCGAGTTTTTGGCTTGAACCTGTTATTTGTGTACGTACATTACAAACATATATTAATGTTTCTAATTTAAAAATAGCTGCCGCCAGTTTCTTAGATTGTTTTGACAGTTGGCTCTCCCTCCGATGGAGCAACTGAAACAATAAAAAATTCGAGCTATCGAAGCATGGAAGTACGTAGTTGCGATCTTTGTACCGGTCCTCCCGCTTCCTTCAGTGAAACGAAGGCAGCTCTCCTGCTGCTTTTCTTTCATAAAAAAATATCGAGGAAGTGAATTGAAAAATCCGTAGAGCTGGAGGGTGCGAGTGCAATATTCATTACCGAGGACAGCAAGAATCTTGCATTACCTCTCTCTCCTCGGGACGGCCAGGAGCTTTGCCTTCTCTAGTCCAATAATACTAGGCGCCACATAATCACCTCTTTCTTTCATTCAAATTTTTTTTCCTTTTCAGAAGAACGCGCCACATATAACTCGATCGGACGCCGCTAGGCGCTATACCATGTACGACAAACATGTCAATGTAGCAACTAACTTTCCCATGGTCAAATGACTAAAGGAATCACCCATATATATTCACCATCTTGGTTGAGTTCTTGTTGAAATCATACTCCCGTAGAGCAAAAGTATTGATGGACCTAATTTATTTACATGTCGTTCTCTGTCCATATTCCCTCTGCCACTTAGGTTGTGTTTGGTTTAAGGACAAGGTGGGATGAGATGATCCTATCTCTAGTTTTGGGATGGGATGATCCCATTTTTTGTTTGGTTGGGGGATAGAGTCATCCCTATTTTTTGTTTGGTTGGAAGGATAAAGTGGGATGGAATGGTCCTATCATTTGTTTGGATGGAAGGACGAATGTGTGGCATGTGTGGCATTTGAGTTTTTTTTAATTTTTTTTTGGAAGGCTATTGTTGATATGTTTCTACACATAAGCCTTTGAGTTTTTTTAAAAAAAATTTAAACAAAACAGTACTTAAAAAACAAAGAGGTGGGATGACTCTATCCCATGAAAAAAAGAGGATTGCCTGGTCCCGGATCTACAAGGAATATTCCTAGTGGGATGTCCTTGACTCTGTTTGTCTCCCATCCAAACACCTACAAAAACAGGTCCATCCCATCCCGTCCCGCCTAGTCCTTGCAACTAAACACATCCTATGGTACGCGGTCAGGTACTAGATGCATGCATTATACGAAAACTACTCTTCAAATAAAAGAGTAAGAATTAGTAATAGTCTTGACAATAAAATCAAATCTGAATGGGTTACCTGAGATCATTTCGAGAAGTCTTCCATATGTTCTGTAAAACCAAGTGTTTCTCGTCTGCGCTTCTCTCTCTTCTTTTTGTGAAAATAAAAATTGTTGTTTGGCCAATCAGAGTGGACCTACGTACCCCCCTTAGTTTTTCTATCAGTACATGGTTGTGCAGTGTACATCTTATCAAGGATCACATCACGTTGGCCCTCCGAGGCGTTAACACACAATACGATTTGCTTATAGCAGTCACTTGTCGTATGCGCTTTCGCATGTGCGCGCGCGCGAGTGCATGTGTGTACGTGCGTGTTTGTGTTCTCTCTTTCCGTGCGAGGGAGCGAGTGATGAGTTGACGATGAGGGGGATAGACGGCGATGACAAGAGACAGTTTTGCTCCATTCCATTCTCCTGGCGAACCTGACGGAACCTCAGAAGCCTGTCACTTCGAATCTGCTTAGTTAAGGCGATGGGCGGACCTAGGATCCGGACTACGGGCTGTCCTGGCCCAACTAAATCAATGAATTTTTATAGCTTACATGGCCGATAGCTCCCGTGGCGCACAGTGGTAATGCCCCCTCTAGGCTCCTGGTCTCGGTCGTGTTCGCATACTCGCGTTAGATAATTCTTGGCGTCCCGCCCGATTCTGCCACCGGCGCTATGCCCGTGCGCCGTCCCCAGCCACTAGCTCCGACCACACGTCCACATCCTTCGTCTCTGAGCTCTGGCTCCACCCTCCGTCACTTGCTCTGGCCTTCGCTTCCTCCTCAGTGCTCAGTAGTCGGCTACTCTGGCAGACAACAGCGCAATGCCTTCCATTGGTCCACTCGGTGCTCGCAGCCTGCCCCTCTGTCTCCAACGCTCCGCCGTTCATATGCCCCTACAACCTGGCTCTAAGCATTCGGCAACGCAACTATCTTGTCTAGCTTGGTAACTCGAGTGTTCAGTAGTCTGGTACTCTGGCAGGCAACAGCGCAATGCCTTCCGTCGGTCCACCCGGTGCCCGTGGCCTGCCCCTCTATCTCCGACGCTCCGCCGGTCATCTGCCCCTACAACCTAGCTCTGGGCATCCGGCAACGCAATTGTCTTGTCTAGCTTGGTAATAGACATACTAATTGCCTAATGGCCCTAAATCCTAATTAGTAGTTTGGTACTTTGGTAGAGTGGTATTGCTTGTTTGCTTAATCTGATGAGTTTTGTTCATTGTCATATGATATTATGATAACTCGTATTATTCATTGTCACAATTGTAGATCCATGTCGTTGTCATATGACTGCTTGTGTAGGCTTGTTAGACTGGTATTATTCATTGTCATATGACTGCTTGTGTAGGCCGTGAGATGCTCTTGCCTTGGTGGTAGTAATGGTGGTATTGCACACCTCAGCCCACCCACTGCTGTAGCTCAAGAGGTGAAGAGGCCATGGCAGGGCTTCAGGCTCACCACCTATTTTTACTCTAGACTGCACAAACAAAATAGCTCTGGACTGTGGATGTGGACGGCCTATTTTTTTAATTTTTGCATGTTAGTGAAGCAATGAACTGAATGTCTGAATGTGTTAAAGCAATTTCTTTGAACATGAATTGACACATCTTTGAACTTGTAGTCATTTTGTCAAATTTAGTTGTCTACTATAACTATTGATTGCATTTTGTCAGTCAGTCCATAGTCCATACATATGCAAGTGCAATTAATAGTTTAATACGACTAATTATAATTGTATGTCGCAATTTGTTAGGATTGTTGCTAGATTGAGATGTATTATTCGAAAGATGTCTCTAAGAAAAGTTTACCAACTGAGGGTAGCGGTGTTGAGAAAAAAAAAGACCACATATTGAGCTTAATATGGATGATATTATGGCCAATCTGGGCTTTAGAAGCCAATTGAAGAGTTTAATCCTAACATTATAGATGATGCTAGGAGAGCATTTCTGGCTATAGGTCTGTTGTAGAATCAAGAATAACCGACTAGAGGGGGGGGTGAATAGGCGGTTCTAAAATCCTTGCCTTCTAAAACTAATTACCACAATTTAGAACTTGGCAAATTTGGCAAGATTTCAAAGTAATTTAAACCTACACAATTCTAGTAGTTAAGGCACGACAAGCACGAGTCTCTATAAATATATATCTAGCAAAACTAAATATGATAATCTCAATAATCACAATATGCTAGAAATATAAGTGCAAAAAGTATAGGCAAAGAAATAACCAAATGACAAGGGTTGTTTTTCTCGTGGTGTCGAAGATTTGCCGGTCTTCACTAGTCCATGTTGAGGAAAACCCAAACGACTTGGACCGGTTCCACGAATTAAGCCTCAAATCCTCAACCACTATTGGTTGCTCTTCCTCTGCTCCGAAGATGGCGAGAACCAAATTACTCACAAGTTGGCGCTGGGCCTCCTCACAATCTCCTTGAAGAGGTCATCTCGCAATCTCCCGCCTAGCCATCTAGGTGGCGGCAAACATCAAGAGTAATAAACCAAAACTTTGTTTGAGGCGATCAAGTGCCAAGGATCAATCTAGAATAGATGCACTTGAATTTTGGCTCAACTACCTCAAATGGAAAGCAAGTGAGCAAATGAGGTGTGGGAGAGTACTCTATTGCTCAAGGATGTTAAAATGAAGTGTCTAGCCCTATTCTTGAGCAAGTGGGGAGGTATTTATACCCCCACCAACCAAATATAGCAGTTGCAAGAAGATCCCTAAATTTTTCAAGGCGAGCAGTAGTACCGCAGTACAATTTTCGGTACTATCGCACCTGCTCTGACACAACAGTAACAACTATATCAGAGTCTTTGAACTAACTGTTGAAAGTCAACGCGTTACTACTGATGTTGTAATAAAGGTAGTTCCGATCTTCGGTAGTTTTGATTTTTGTCGCGATACTTTCGTTTGTTTCAGAGGCAAAATCTGGCCCTCTATGGAAACAACATACCGTCAGCATTTTTGGAACTTCTGAGTTTTTGTAGTACCACTTAGGAGCTACGGTCATACTGCTCTGTGGTAGTTCCACCGTTGAAACTCCAGTACTGCCATTTTCCAAAGAAATAGATGTTCTTCCAAGGGTGCTCTCTGAAAAAACATACCGCTAACTTTTTGGTACGTCTAGGTTTCGGCAGTACCACTCAAAAATTGCAGTCATACCGCTCTGCGGTAGTTCCGCCATGTAAATTCTGGTACTACCGATATTTCTGGGAATGCATAGTTGGCTATCAATTTTAATTTGAAGTGCATGCATGATCCTAAATTGATCCAAATGGCACAAGAACATGCTATCAAGTGACTAGCCTTGATCCCTCTTAATAGTATAACATTTATCCTATAATTCGATCTTCCATCATTTCTTCTAGGACCGGTAAAATACAAAAGGGATCCTAGACTATTTATACCTTTGTCTTTTACCATCTTGATCCTCATGTTGGCCTTTGACATGTATTCCCAGGTTGTCATATTCATCATAGGGACTAAACTTTCCAAACACTCAATAAACAAATTAGTCTCATATTAATATATTGTTATTAATTACTAAAACCATTTTTAGGGGCCTAGATGCTTTTAATCTCCACCTTTTTGGTAATTGATGAAGCCCAAACAATATGTGAGAAGAAAAAGGTTTTGAATATACCACTAATTTGAAAATGAGTTGTATATTCTTTTTGTGACTTTTTAAAAAAACAAGTAATTCTTGCGATGACTCAAATTAGTTTGGAAAATTAATTACTTTTAAAGTAAAATACAAGGAAAGCTACCCCAAACATGTGCATATAAATGATAGGAAATTTTACGCACACACGTGAAAATTTTAATAAATTTTGGTGGAGTTTCCTTTGTTTGTTGAATTTAAGGGAATTGACAACATCATAAGTAACTCAAGATAGAATTACAATTGACATGAAATGATTAAACCATAGTACTTAGTATCAAGTTCAACAAAATTACATAGCAAGCCCACACAACACATAACATAAAGCATAATAACATCACAAGTTTCATTACACCACATAATAGGTTCATTATATAATAATATCATATATAGATGAAATAGCTTCTTGATCTTTGCCTTTTGCTCCCCTTTACTTCATCTTCTCCACCTTATCATTGCATATCCTCCCCTTGTCTCTATTTTCTCCCCTTTGGCATCAAGGTACCTAAAAAGTCACTCTTGTGGTCCTTGAGGAGAGGGGCCACGACGGCAATGGCGGCTGTAGCGGACAAGAGAAGGAGAGCGAGTGACTGCACGCTCAAGAGAGGACACCTGGTCCCCGAGAGAAGAAACAGCGGCGGTCAAAGTAGTGATCTGTCCTTCCATCCAAATGATTGCAGAGTAAATCTGAGAAAGAGTGACTGCTTCCCCTCCTTGTTGTTCAGCTACAACCTCTTCTTGTTGAGCTCGAGGATAAGGAGCTGTGGGGATAGGAGGGCCCTCTCGTGGTTTATAAGGCTTGTGGACTGAGCCTAAGCCTCCATAGTATTCAATCTTTCTAAGGATTAAAACCATAATATAGGGAGCATAATTAATTCTTTTACCCAATATTTTTGGAGGAAGCAATCTCCCTTATTATGAGATCAACCACATCAAATTCTTTGCATTACATAATATATTCAATCAATTTCCATGCATGGCCTCTGATAGCATCATAATTCCCACTTTGGGAAAAATGGTGTGGTTGATAATCCTGTTTACCAAACTGGGGATGGGAGGAGTCCAACTAGCTTGTCTGGAATGAATATGACATTCTGATCTTAATACTCTGTCTAGGCTGCAAGCTAAAGAGCGGGCCTATCATACACCTTTTCATAAGCATTTAATTCTATCTTGAGCACCAGTTCAAATTCATGTTTGTTGCTGTTCACGTAGGTGGATCTAGTCATCTAAAACATATGCTCAAAGTTCGAAGAGATGTATAATGTAGCAAAGAACTATTTGATGATCTCTTCATTATAGTCACATATCAATGACACTAACTGATGAATTCCAACCTATTGAAATTTACGATAAGTGCCATCATATTTGTCAATTAAGTCAAGATGATCCCAATCGACATACTTGTGATCTACAAACCATCTATTTGGACCATACATCTACTCATAGACTAGTTCCTGAAATTTGGTATGGAACTTTGGATTTGAGGAGTTCCTTGTGAGCACAAACTGACTTCTATGATGCAAAATAGCATACTCTTCAGCTACGATGGTCCTTAGATTAATTTGCTGCTCCTCTGGCTCTGGCATCTCCTCATCAGAAACCTCATGAGAGGAGGTCTCCAGGTGCTCAGTCTCAGCCTCGGAGTCAGAGGCCATAACCTTGCTTTTGTCCTCTCTTGCCTTCTAAGCAGACTCCAAGGTACCTTGAGTTGAAAGAGGGGGCATCTGTACTAATGGAGGAGTATGGATAAAGGACAGTTGTCTAGAAGGCATGGGTGAGAAGGTGTTTCTGGCATACACCTTTCGAGTAGCGTTCCTTGTCATAGGCATCTTCGAACAAAAGAAAAGACACCATGAATAAGATAGGGTACAACAACAATAGGTTTGAAAGAGAATGGAATAAAGTTACTATTTTATTAGAGAAATCGGTAGTACCGACATGCAAACAGCGGTAGTACTGGGATGTGGTAGTACTGTACATGTCGAGTGGTATTATCGCTTTCTCTGAATCGTTTCTAGGGTAGATTTGGTGAAGATGTTCGCTAATTAGTCTTTGGTCCGGATGTAGTCAATTATAATATCTCCCTTGCTCACATGATCTCTCAAGAAATGGTGACGTATATCTATATACTTGGTTCTTAAATGTTGGACCAGGTTATTGGCTATTTCACTGCACTTTCATTATCACATAAAAGAGTCATTTTGTCAAATTTATTTCCACTATCCATCAAAGTTTGTCTCATCTATAGTAATTGAGTATAACAAGTATATGCAGAAACATATTCGGCTTCAGCGGTGGATAGGTCTACAGAATTTTGTTTCTTGGAAGACTATGGCACTAAAGACCTTTCTAACAATTGATAACTACCCGAGGTATTTTTCTATTCACTTTACAACCCGCATAATTGGAATCCGAATATCCAATTAAATTAAATTTAACACCTTTAAGATACCATAAGTCTATGCTAGAGGAATGCTTGATATATCTTTTGGAGATACTTGAAAGCGTGCACACATGTAAACAGTAAACATGATATCGGACCTAGATACGGTAATATAAAGCAAATTACCAATCATGAATCTATAAAGTTTTAAATATACCGGTTTACCTTCCTCATTGAGATCGAGGTGTCCATTTGTCACCATGGGGGTCTTGTTGGGTTTTGCATCTTCCATGCCAAACTTTTTGAATAAATCATTCACGTACTTTGTTTGACTTATGAAGAACCCATTCTTGAGTTGCTTGATTTAAAGTCCAAGGAAATAACCTAGCTCTCCTATCATGGATATCTCAAATTCCCTAGACATCATATCACCAAATTCTTTGCAAAAATCTTAATTGGTAGAACTAAACATAATATCATCAATATAAATTTGGCATACAAAGAAATCATCATCAATAATTTTAGTAAATAATCTTGTATCAAGCTTCCCAATTTTGAATCCTTTAGAGAGTAGAAAATCTCAAAGACGCTCATATCATACTCTATAAGCTTGTTTTAATCCATACAATGCCTTTGAGAGTTTATACACATGATTAGGATTTTTAAGATCTTCAAAACTCAGATGTTGTTTAACATATAGAAGTTTTGATATTTTGCCATTTAAGAAAGCACTTTTAACATCCATTTGAAATAGCTTAATATCAAAATTTGAAGCAAAGACAAGTAATATACAAATAAACTTAAGTCTAGCATCTTTGCTTACTCAATAGCTTGTCGAGGTAGCCTTACCCTTGAAGCACCTTTTCAAGCTTTTTTTAAGCTTAGTCACTTACTCTTTTAGCTCATTATTTTCAGCAATAAACTTAGCATCATATGACTTAATATTAACATGATTAGAGTCAATATTAGAGCAACATGGTATGGCAAGCAAGTCATCATACGAAGTAGAAATACTTGTTCTAGCAATTTCTACATTAGGCATGTTATTAAGAATATTACGAGTAACTCCAATACATGTATAAGTTTTGCTAGAATTTGATTAGATAAGCAAGTCATGAGTTTCCTTTAGCTCCTCATAAGATTCTTTAAGAGAGATGCTCTCTTAAAACATGTGTGAGGATCATTAAATTCATGATTAAGTTAATCCGAATCAACGTGGTAAATGTGAATCATAAAAAATTCTCAAAAAATTACAAAATAACTATTACTATATCAGAAGGCTTCACATAGAATTTCGTAATTTTTGAAGCTCGTTTGCTATATGTAAAAACTCATAAAAATATCAAATTTTATGACTGTTTGAGCAATATTTGCTATGGATAAAATTCCCTAAAAATTACACTACCAGGAATGTTGTGTCAAGAGGCTGTACATAAATTTTCATAATTTTTTGAGCTTATTTGATATATTTAAAAATTCAAATAAACAATAAACCAGAAAAAAATTAGGTAGGTAATTAGGCCGCCGCCTGCGGGCTGGACGACAGGCTTGCCTGCCGCCTAGCCCTCGGGCAACAGGCGCCTGTCACCGGTGATAGCACCACGCGTCGCCTCACGGGCGCTGTCGCCCGGCCCGCCGACGGCAAAAATGATATTTTTGTCAATACGTCTCGCATACGCATGCTATTTTTGTAAATACAATGCAAAACAGTGTCAAAACTGGCTTTGATTCGTTTTCAATCTACAACCGTCGAGTATCGTATAGACTACATGAATTACTGATTAGTTTTTTCTGCAAAGAAAGTGAATCACTATGAAGAAATTAATGATCTCGCTGCACGTCTAATGTTGCAATTGCGAGTAGAAGTGCAGCTATTAGCCACTCACAACTAGGAATGGCAACGGGGCCATTCCCCGGCGGGGAGTGGCTCCCCGTCCCCGACCCCCGCCAGGGTATTTTTCCCCGCTCCCCGCCCTCGTCTCCGGTCGCGGGGACACAATCTCCCCGTCCCCGCCCCCCGTCGGGGATCCGGGTCCCCGATGGAACCTCCGCGCCGCCGCCGCCTGGAGCCTCCGCGCCGCCGTCACCTAGAGCCTCCGTGCCGCCTGGGTCCGAGGGAGGAGTTGGTCGTCGCCGCCTAGAGCCTCTGCGCCGCCTGGGTCCGAGGGAGGACCGGAGGAGTTGGCCGCCGCCGGCCTGGGTCCGAGACTCCGAGGGGAGGAGTTGGCCACCGCCGCCGCCAAGGTCCGAGGGATCGGGAGCGCGGAGATGGTCGCCGGCGGCTGCCTCCTGGGTGGCTGGGACGCTGGGTGTGGGGTGCGGCCGTGCGGGGAGGAGGTGAGGAGCCGTTCGGGGTCGCCGCCTGTGGGCTGTGGCTGTGTGGATTGGAGAAATGTTTCTAGGGTTTGGGGGCTGTGGATTCTCAAAACCTTATATACTATATACATGGGCCCATATGTCATATTGTAAAAACGGGCCCCGAACGGGGGACGCGGAATAGGAGAACGCCCCCGCCCCCGCTTCACCCGATGGGGGGAGTTTCTCCCAAATTCCTTCCTGCGGGGAGCAAAATTCCCCATCCCTGTTCCCTAATAGGAGAATTCCCCGACGGGGAACGGGGAACGGGGAACGGGGGCCGTTGCCATTCCTACTCACAACGCTGATACGAGATATCCTACTCTTATCCCATCACCTCCTCGTCTTATCCCTCTCCTGTTCTCTCCCCGCTTCCTCCTCCCTTTGCCGCTCACTCCCGAAGCGAAGCCTCCAAGAACTCCGCCATGGCTTCCACCACGCTCTCCTCGGCCTTCTCCCTCCTCTCCCTCCCCTTCTCCCCGTCCCTCTCCGCCTCCCTCCCCAGGACCCTGCCCGTGCCCCACCGCCGCCCCCGCCGCGCCGTGGCCGTCGCCTCCACCGCCACCGAGTCCCCGAAGGTCCTGGAGCTCGGTGACTCCATCGCCGGGCTCACCCTCGAGGAGGCGCGCAGCCTCGTCGACCACCTCCAGGAGCGCCTTGGCGTCTCCGCGGCCGCCTTCGCGCCCGCCGCCGTCGTCGCGGCGCCCGGCGCGGCCGCGGGGGGCGCCGCCGAGGAGGCGGCCCCGTCCGAGAAGACGGAGTTCGACGTGGTCATCGAGGAGGTGCCCAGCAGCGCGCGTATCGCGACAATCAAGGTGGTGCGCGCGCTCACCACCCTGGCGCTGAAGGAGGCCAAGGACCTTATCGAGGGGCTCCCAAAGAAGCTTAAGGAGGCCGTCAGCAAGGACGAGGCCGAGGAGGCCAAGAAGCAGCTCGAGGAGGTCGGCGCCAAGGTGTCCATCGCGTGACACTAGGTATACTAGGACTCCTTTTATCGTTTTCTTTTCTTTTCATCCCAATCTTGTGTATCCATTTTGTAATTTGCTGCAATGAGTTGTTGTTTGACATTAGATTTGTGTATGTTCGGATTTAAAGTTCATATTTACATGTTCTATTCTATCTTGTATTAGCTATTGAATGTTGAGTGCGCTATATTTGTTATTTAAGAATTGGGGATATAATCTACTGGGAAATAGATTTGTTAATTAAGAATCAGAGGTACTTCATAGAGGCAATTGTAGTTGTTACACAGTTCAACAATGCTGCATCACATTATTACCCGAGGTCTTACAGAAGACCTCATTTTGTGAAATGGTGGAACAATGTTCAATTTACAGTCATCTTTTATATATGGTATCCAGTTGATTCCAATTGGATGCTAACATCTGTTTGGGCCAATCTGGCTAGTGAAGAATTCATGAACAAAGTGAACTAGGGTAGGCTTTTGATGGTACCATTGATCACAATGAAGATTATTATCGGATCAATTACCCTTAAGCTGGCTATTGTTCTGAAAAGCTTCAGACGTCAGCTTTGGTTGATGCCTCTCTAAGGCCTCTTCCTGTTCTTTTGCTCACAATAGGGAGAAATTCATGGTATCTCTGGAGCTCCTGAACATTGATGTTTATCATGAAAAACAATGTCAGAAAATTTAGGATTTAAGCCGTAATGCAGCATGTTTGCTGTCAGCTCAGCAGTGCATAAGTAACCAACACTTGCTTCTATTTGAAGTATCTTCAAGGTGCAGTAATTTTACATGTCACTCAATGCCCAAGACGAGTAGAGTAGTTATCTAATGTATATAGACTATATATAATCGATTCCTGCTAAAGCACGACATTGCTAAATATTGGAGCTATTGTTTTCAAATAATTTTGTGAACAAAGATGCATTATCCAAAGTTGTTTTTCTTGATGGAACTGTGCATTTTAGAATGCCCTATATTACTCGGTGCCTTGTTCTGCCACACATTTGCATAGATTGGTCTCTTTACTTTCTGCAGCTTGATTGCTTTTGTCAGTTAGCTTGTTTTGAGAGTTCTCGTCTATATACTTCTTTTCTTGCTATAGATGTTTACATGATGCTATTGCTTTCTTCCAAGAGAGCTGCAAAATTGTGAGGATTACTGTCTGCTGATTTTTTTGCTCAGTCAAATAGTATTACTCCATAATCCACTATGGCTTATCCACCATTTCTTGGTTTTCATTATCTTCTACGCCACAATGTTGTCTTCTTCATCCTTGAATTAGCTCAGTTCACTTCCCCACGTATTATCTTAATGCTTTTGTCAGCTGCCTCATCATATACACCATGGAATTTACTCTGCGGATTTCTGTGATTCACTTATAACGTTATCCTTCTATCAGCACTGTCAGTACTTTTGGTCTTCTCAGCGTATCTTATTTCATTATATTGGGGGTCCATTGCATGCTTAATTGCTTATGTGCATATCACATTGTTTCGACATATCACACAAGTTAATAGCGCTTCAGTTATAGTTAATGTGCAGCTTCCAAAATGAATGAAGTAGGGAAAGTTCAGAAATGTTTACAGGTGAAAGATGAAAAGTGAACCACAACACGATAGTTTGCCTGACGATTTAAACATTCGTTCAATATGTTTTTCATTGTAATGGAATTTACAGAAATAAACCTTCTGATTCTCATTTTGATCGCATTGTCCTTTTCTATTTTTGCAGAATAATGCGGCTAAATCTTTTTTTTACCTTTGACATGGCGTGTATGTGCGGGCAGTTGAAGAACACCGCACTTTCCAGATGCATATATCTGTCTAGAACACTGCACTTTCGAGATGCAGATATCTATTTATGGAGCTGAAACCCAAAGTTGTCTGCGACATGACGTGTTGCATTCGCTGAAGCGGTTGATTGTTACCTTACGTCGTTGTATTTTGTAATCTTTATTTTCTGTTTTAATTCCGAGATGTAAACGGGTGATGCTAATGGCACCCTTGATGTTACGCGTCTACAAGAATCAACCACGCCAATGAAAGCCTGGTTTCGAAAAGTGCAGTACCTTTCAGGCTTTCACCTTGATGTTACACTTCTTTGTGTGTCTGTCAGCAACCCATGTGGCCAAGAGATCATATTTGCCTGTCAGGTACTCCTGAGTGCATCTCCTTTAGGCTGTTAGTACTTGATTGAACTGGAAACTTGTTTCACCTAATTAGCAGAGCGTGTTGCTTGGTAGAGATTTGGATTTGATGTAAAACAAAAATAAACAAGATTTGAATACTCGAAAGTTATATTTAGCTGGAGTTGGTGTACTCAGGGTCTCATTCGTACCACCCTGGAGTGGCATGTTACCTCCGGAGGATCCTTCGGCCAAGTCTAGGATCCATTTGGAACACAGAAATTTTGCAGGAACTTAAGAATTTCTTACCAGGTGGCCGAACTTGGTTGCACGTGCCCTTCAAAAAACGTGCCGCAAGCAATTCAAGCACGCTCCAAATTAACGCCGTCACGGCCGAGCAGCAAGCAGGGCACGGCGGGACACGACGCTCATTGGCTCGCGCTGTCTCGCATGTGCGCACACGCTGATAAAAAAAGGATGGAAGAGAGGAACGCATGGACGCACGGCTCTCCTCGGTTCCCCAAACTAGGAGCCGGGCCAAGCGCGCTCCGGAATTCACAGCTCCATTTGCCGCAACGACCATCTTGTCCGCAACCCCGCCGCTATCCTTTCGTTTTCGGGGGAAGCGCCAGTGTAACCGAGTACCAACAATGGCTCGGCCAATTAGGTACCACCGCCTTCAATTTGGTGGGCGCGTGGCTTGGGCGTGGCCGTGTGGGTGATTAGAAACCCAGTCTTGCCTGTACTTCGCCGATGTTGGAAATGCTGTCACCAGATTCCTAAAAACCGAATTTTATAGTACCTAATTTTTAAACGGGGTGTCTTTTTAAGACGGAGTCTGCTAATTGATTATAGTACACACTACAGTGAAATCGCACATGGATATCTTTCTCTATAAATTTCTTTACAAGCTATTACTATTTATGATCCAAAACTAAAAGCCTACGTGAACGGACCCGAGTGTTCGATAAAGCTTGCCCTGCTTGATGCTTCGGCACATGAGCTTGTGCGCAGAACAAGTTTAACATGTGAAATAAACACTCGAGGTTGGACGTTGGACTGAACCGCGCCTTGCCAGACAAAAACCGAAAAACGTGGATTGATCCACGATGCTACAATGTGAATGCTAATCTGTAGCCATACCAAGGCAATGTTTGGTCACATTTGGGTGGAGTTTCCAGTTCTTTGCGTACTGCCTACGATTCGGTACTTAATTTCATGTCTTCCTTATCCGCAACCAGAAGTACATTTCTAGTGAAAGGCACACCGGTAGGTCCCAAATCTTCGTCCAATTCCTCAGAGAAGGAAATAAGCAATGCGGGATATGCAAGGAAAGAAAATAGAAATCAGACCTGAACTGTAGTGCTGAACACGTGAATATTCGATCAAGAAGAGTAATTACTTGACCATAATCTATTTCTTCATTACTCTGCCAAATGCCCAACTGCGTACTACTATATACGCACACAAACACGAACACTGCTACAACACGCAGTTGTCACGCACCAAAGGTTGCTGATAACGATTGCACGAGGTATGGCTTTCACGTGGAGCACTTCCGATCATGCATACAGTATATATAGTCGTTGTTGTATCGATGTGATCGATCCCTAAGCGTCAAAAGCTAAATTGAACGGCTGCATCGGCGCCATCGCCGGCCACAAGTCCTCGAAGGCCCAGCTGAAATTATCGCTCGACTCGGCCACGAGCTCAGGAAGCCCGTTCATGGCACCACCAACTTCGCCTCCATGGACGACGGCGAAGCTCTGGTTATGATCCAAGGAAAACAAGCTCGGCTCGGCGGTCACGTCAGTGCTATTTACACCACCCTGCAGTAGCGTGCTGCTTTCCTGGCTCGTCTTAGTGCTGGCTTGGACGTCGGCCGTCACGAGCACGGCGGCGCTGCGGTAGCCGCCGGCGCAGGAGAAGGCGGCGCCGGCTTCGTCGCGCTGCTTCCGTGCGCCGAGAGAGTTCTCCAGAAATTCTCCAGAAGTTCTTGATCCTCGCTGCTTCTTTATCTTGGTCCTCCAGAAGTTCTTGATCTCGTTGTCCGTGCGCCCAGGGAGGTGCTTAGCGATCTTGGACCACCTAATAAACCAAACATGGCTACGAGTTAAGGTAAATGTGCAACGCCCATGACACGTTGAACTGTCGCGCGATCACCTGTTGCCCCATCTGGACTGCAGCTCGACGACGAGCGCCTGCTCCTCCGGCATGAAGTTCCCGCGGCGCACGCCGGGGCGGAGGTAGTTCAGCCACCGCAGCCGGCAGCTCTTTCCATTGCGGTTCAGACCTGCGCGCGTGCCAAATTAAACCACACTACGATTAGCTAGGCGCGCATTGCGTGCGTGCAGCCGTGCACCACCCTTGCATGCATGCATCAAACAGAAAAAAGTTGGGGCGCGGCGGCACGCGCGGCGGAAGTACTGTGCTCCAGGCTCCAGCACGTAGCGCGCGTGCGTGCTTACCGGCAGCGCGGGCGAGGTTGTTCCATCCGCCCTCGCCGTTGACGGCGATGTAGCTCATGAGGACAATGTCCTCCTCCACGGTCCAGGGCCCCTTGCGCACCGCCGTGTCGGCCAGCTGCGCGTACCGGCCGCCGTTCTGCATCTTGTACTCCACCTCGATCGCGCGATGCCGTCTCGATCTCGCCGTGGCAAAGAGCAACAGAACTCAGGAGAATGGCTAAGCTCAAAGCTAGCTAGGAACGCTCGCTGGAAAGTTAGGCTTCTGTGCGAGGGAGACGGCGGATTCGCGCTCGGCTTTATAGGGGAGGTCTCGGTGACGTGCGTTCTGGACTTCCGGCCAAGGGCGTGGCACGCCTAACTCGGAAACCATTGGGATTTCCTGAAACGGCATTGCAATCGCAGCGGCGCGTAGAAATCGCACAGCTAGCAATCAAACACGCGCTTCGTCAGTCTGTGTTGCACCGTTGTTACGATGCCGAAGATCAAAATGCGCGTGCTTGGCGTGTCCCATGTGGCGTGTATTCTATCCTGACGGTGGCTTTCTTCTTCTTTCTCTCTGTGCACATGCATGTTCGATATTGCGCACGGCTCATGGTGTTGGAGGAAAGGTCAGGTGAAAATTGACATGTGGAGGCAAATGTCGCGCTTTTCAGAAGATTTTGTGAAGCTAACTTTTGTATATTTTTAAGTTACCTGATTTTTGTTGACTCTAGGTCCATTTTCTTGGTCTTTAGATTAGCTTTGAGATGCGTGTGTGTTTGATTCTTGATTTATGCACTGGTTCAAAAAGTGACTTAGGGCCTTTTTTTTTTTGCTGAGCGGCTTATGGCTTTTAGATTGTTCGTACGAGAGATTACGAAGTAACAGAAACCCACGTGCGGTTTTTACCAATATAAATGAAGTCGGTATAGTACGCACTATAATTAACTAATAGATCTTATCTTAAAAAATACCCTGTTTAAAAGCTGGTTACTGTAAAAAAGCCAAAACCAAAAGCTGAAAAAGGAGACCTTAACCAAACATAAGTGATCTTAGAAATAGACATCCTCGTCTAAGAAAATGTATGCTTCCCGTAGGATAGTTCATATGTGCACTTTCTACCCACGTAAGTTGGCGCAATACGAGAACAGTCATGGTAGCTGGAGTACCATCAGAAGAGTGCAGAGCTTGTCCAGGAAATGGACCATCGCACAGCTATGGCAATTATGCGTCTTACGACATGAACGCTCAACATGTTAGGCGCGCAAACTTTCTAGACCTTCGTCTCCCAAACTAGGAAACCTTTGTCTCACAGTCGTCCGGCCCGGCGCTTGTACTATCCGTTAGGCCCGCGAACTTTCTAGAACTTGGGCACAGGAAACCGGCAGTGCTGATCGCAAATTTGGGCGTGCTTATGATAAGCAGGTTTCTCAGACAAACAGAAGGGTAAGTACAGAGCTCTATCGTCGTCCGTCTCATCTGTTCCTTCAGTTAGCATGGTTCACCTTGTGCAATGGTCGAATGGAACCAGCACCAGTGTTATCCTCCCCGGCTGTTCAGAACGGCAGATACGTATTTCCCATCGCAGGTGCATCGCCAAGCACAAACAAAACGGAACAACGGCGCACAAACGATTCAATCTCAAAAGAGTAATTAGCATCTTGAAGCCGAAGGTACGCAAATTTATTAAAATAATCAAAAGAACCAAAATTATCATGACACTTCCAGGCAGCTCTTATACACGCACAAACTTTTTCCCACGATGACAGCACATTTATTTAAAAACTCCCGTCTCCATCCTTATAATACATGCTGCATTACAAGAGTTTGTGAACATTACACACTGTTTCCCAGCCTCAAGAACAGAAGCATCTGTCTACTACGAGCAGATGCATGGCAGGCAGTCAATACTCTTCATGGCAGAAACTTTATATTCATGCCTCAGCTGCCTTCTCTGCAGGGCTGTCTTCGCCCTTTGGTTCTAGCTTCGCCTTCTTTGCTTCGTAATCTTTCACAGCAGCTTTAATGGCATCCTCAGCAAGCATGCTACAATGGAGCTTTACTGGTGGAAGTGACAAGTGCTTTGCAATCTCACTGAAAAACAGAGCATGAAAGTCTGTTACAGTTTTATGGAACTTGCTTGAAAGGGTTCAACCATGTCCCCGAGACATTTGGGTGATTGACAGCCGCATTGCAATAATAGCAAAAAAAAAAAAAAAGAGAGTAGATCTATCTTCTGCCAAACGAAAGTGCAGGAACTACGACCATAATCTACATATTTCCTCTGATGTAATTAGCATCCATATTCATTAGCAAATATAAACAGCCAAACAACTCCAGAGCAGACAACAGAATCAAGTCTCTGAATAAAAAGGCAGGCTTCTTCCATTGACCCAAACAAGCTCATGAAACAATTGAAGGTAACACATCAGACACACTACCGTGCCAAGGAACTACGAAAAACTAAGCTGATTATTTCTAGCAACTTCGAGAAGATCATGTTCATAGCAACTTGCAAAAACCATGCACACTGGAATGAAACATCATTTAAGCAGATGTATATCTTGAAAGTTCAGTTCAATGTCGAATTTTGTTCTTCAAAATCGTTCTGAGTTCTGACACAATCAGATGCTGCAATATCGACTTAAATACCAAATGTTAATCCTCAAGACAAATCAATAGTGAATGAATCTTTTCAAAATCCTTCTAACACAATCAAATGCTGCAATATTGACTTAAATAGTAAATGTTAATCCTCAAGACAATCAATAGTAAATGAAGTCTTGGCAAATGCAAACCCCCACTGTTGTCATACTGGTATTCACATTGTGATGAAAAAGTACTATTTGAAAAGGAAACTAGGTGCCTAGGAACTTAATTACCACAAGGCAACTAGCACGTGTTTGCTAAAATGGATACAAAATAAACAACAATAGGATGATGGTAAAAAAGGCCAATATAAGAATGTTATGATGAAAAAGGCCAATTTAAGCACGTTAATGTAACCACTTAAATATTGTGATGGAGACAAATATCAAGAAGAAGAGGGATAGCTTACGTGTTTTTGATAGTCACTACTTCCTCCATTTGCTTTCCCTTCACCCATTCAGTAGCTGCAAGGACAATGGTAGGATCAAGAAACGACTTTATGAGTTATGACTTATAGGTTTCTTAATATAGATATCAGACACTGCATCTTGTAAGGAAATAGAAACACTATACAACATCAAATGGGAGATCATCCCTGTTCTTAAAAAGTAGAACAGACATTCCAGTAATTTTCAAATGGGAAACTCTGCACACGAATGAAAAAGAAGATTAGATTAACTTCAAGTTTCATTTGGCTCCAATAGTTTTTGGCTCATCAATTGCGTAATATGATGGAATATATTATTAGCCTTCACAATTTGTTGCTTTTAAGCGCATACCAGGAATGAAGGTTAGACACAGTGAACTGTGAACATGACATATATCTGCATTACATCAATGCAGTCAACAGACCTTACATCAGAACAATGAACAAAAACTGCCCCAATTTCAGTCTATCGATTATCAGCGAGACTCTGAAGACCTTTCCATTTCTTGGGCATAAACAACAAACATCTCAGATCAGTTTGAGCTGACCCAGACTATCAAAAGTATTCCAGCAAGGATATGCCAACATTTCTAAGTTGTTTGTTGGGCATTGGAGAACAATCGTTTGTAATTTCGTTCAGCAACTATAACTTGTAGAAACTGCAAATGTATGGAATGATAGTGCTAACAATCAATGAAAATAGACAATTTGTTAACTATGAGCTCATCATTTTTGAAGATAAAACATCCCTATACTGGCTAAGAGAAATCCAAAATCATCAGGTAAAAAGAGCATAATAAAAAAAAGTCGCGTAGACAAAAATCTCAGCATTAGCATAGTATACCTAAGCCAGCAAAACGACATAAGAAATTCAACCCTGGACTAAGCAAAGGCTAAAGATGCACCACAACTCCCTACACAAACTTCCCGTTATAAAGCTTGTATGAAAACATATGTTCACCAAATTAAAGGCATGCTTACATTGAACATCAAACAAAATTAAATGCAATAAGCCAATTTGGTAACCCAGCAGCAAAAAATAGACACAGAGAGGGCGATTTTCAAGCTATAACATCACTAGAGATTAACATTAGCACTGCGGCTGCTATTTCTCTAGCAATCTAATCAGCTTAACCACCTCATGTAGCCATATTTCACGCTCAGAATTGTCCACATAAATGCTCTATCGCCTACATAGTCAGGATTCGGGAAATAATCATCACTAGGCCCAATCCATTTGCAAATATTTCAACCCGATAGTTAGCAACTAGCTAAAATTTCTCATCCTTCGCAACTATTCCCCTCCCTAAACAAAACGAAAGCATCACTGCAATAATCAAGCAA
The DNA here is from genome assembly GCA_017311315.1 of Dendrocalamus latiflorus. Classification (NCBI taxonomy): domain Eukaryota; kingdom Viridiplantae; phylum Streptophyta; class Magnoliopsida; order Poales; family Poaceae; genus Dendrocalamus; species Dendrocalamus latiflorus. The sequence goes on from CM029664.1 coordinate 39,966,942, forward strand.
CTAATTATTGCCGCAATTCAATTCACAGAAGCTAAACAGCACCTCTTAAGATAGCACGGAATAGAGAGCTAAATCTAAAGCAAATCACCGAGGGAAAGTGAGGAACCGGGAGGGCGACGTTGGGGGGCTCACCGACGGAGGAGGATGCGATGGCGGAGCCGCACCCGAAGGTCTTGAAGCAGGCGTCGACGATCTTGCCGGAGCCCTCGTCGACGCGGATCTGCAGCTTCATGACGTCGCCGCAGGCCGGCGCCCCCACCAGCCCCGTGCCGACGTTGGGGTCGTCGTTGTCGAACGATCCCACGTTCCGCGGGTTGTTGTAGTGGTCCACCACCCGCTCGTGGTACGCCCTCGCCCCCGCCAGCCCCGGTGCCCCCTCGCCGGCGAGCCGCCGGAGCCCTGGGGCGAGGAGCCGCCTTCCTCCTGCGCGCAGCATCGCCCACAAACTCGGAGGCGCCTCTGGATTCTTCCGATCGTTTCCGGCTTTGGATAGTTTTTTTTCAGTTGTTTAACCCGGAGAGAGGAAGCAAATTGTGGCTGTGGTTTCGGTAGTCGTTTATGCGGCGCGGAAGAGGCGGGGATGCGGTGCGCGGCGCGGCGGAGGGCAATCTGGCGACGTGAGCGTTGATTGGTGGCGTGGCGTGGTGTTTGTGCAGGAGGCTCAGTGGTTGCTGCGTCGGGCAGTATAGGGAATCCTCGCGGCTGAAGGGATAGATGAACGTCTTGTACTGGGCCTCATGTGCAGCCAACGTCAAGAGTGCAGCGCTATCCTTTTCGATGGGCTCTTCTTCCGTGGGCGCTTCTTCCGTGGGAATCGTTCGTATTGGCTGGCTTCCGTATCTGGCTGCTGTCTAGAGAAGCTAACGAAATATCTGATTTTTTGAACGATTTTTCTATTTTTTATACTCTACCTTATTTTAAAAATAACATGTAAGGTTACAGACATATTATATATTCCACTTTTCCCACGTATATATTTCCCTTTTACTTTCTTCACCACTTACATACTTCTTCTAAAAAGACTTTTTATATTTATTTTGGCCAAAAGCATCAACCAAATGCCCCCGGTAGACTTGGGTTTTCAGTCAACAAGCGACCCACGAGTAAAACCAGCAGCGCAGCACGCGCCAGGCTTCCCACGGGTTTTACATTTCCCTACCTCTTCGGATACTAGATGGTTTATGCGCGGACGGGACGGCGCGTCTCTCGTCTGTAAGCCCGAGCCCCTCCTCAACCCTAGATCGCCATGGGTGATAACAAACTACGAATCCCCTCCCTACTGGTGTGGATCGTCTCCAAGTGGTTTGGCTTGCTGATTGTTATGGAAATCAAGCAAACTGTGTGACCAGTAGCTCTGATGCGTGTGGTGGATTGTAACCGAAGGCGATCGGGAGATTGGATTTGATTGAACAGAGCTTGAGGAGTGGTAATGGCGGTGAGCGGGAAGCGAAAGGAGGCTCAAATCGGCAATGGGCTGAGTTGAATTCGGGTGCTATGCTGCTTTTGGATGATAGGGTCCACGCATTCACCTCCGCGTCACCGCCATACGCGTGTCGTGAGGTGAAGGACTTGGATTCGGAGAAGAAATTGGAAACAATAGACCCATCCAACACCTCGCTCTGCACCACGAACATCTGTGGCGGCGAGAATCTCACGCTAGGGTTAGCTTCCGAGGAGGTTGGTGTCGCGTGACGTCTCAATCTGTTCGGGATGCTTGCTGATCCAGAATACCAAAACCGTTACCACTGAACATATCAACCCTGTGGCTCTGATGACAGTCTAAGTCCGGCACACTGGATGATAGAATGATTGAATAAAGCTTTACAGAGATGTTCAAATGGAATTGGGAATGGAGAGCAAAGGAGAATGGACATAATCTTTTTCTGATGAGATTTCCTTCCAAAATTAGGTTAGAAGAACTATCAAAATTTGAGGAATTCAAGCTGAAAGGAACTAGAGCTATGATACAAGTAACACAATGGAACCCAGAAGCGGCAGCTCAAGAGAAGTTGCATACAATTTGACTTAGAATAAGGCCCTGTTTGTTTCCACTTAAGATTATTATAATCTAGCTTATAATCATAAGTGGAAACAAACAGCCTAGATTATAAGGTAACTTATTATAATCTAGTAGCCCAGATTATTGTAATCTAATAAGCTCAAAAAAGGAGCTTATTTCAGCTTATAGACCCACCTTTTATCTTAAGGACCATAAAACTTTAGGAATATTACCCACCTTTGCCATTCATCCATCCCCCAACTCTCTTGCCTCTCTCTCAAGGATATTGTAGTCTTTAAACATTCGAATACAACATCCATAACTCTAATAATCCAGGCTGCCAAACACTTGACAGCTTATTTTCCACCAGCTTATTATAATCTAGCTTATATAATCCTCCACCTATAAGCTAGATTATAATAATCTTAAGTGGAAACAAATAGGGCCTAACTTGTGCTCCAGACACTATGAAAAGACACCATGCTCTCAGTGAAATAGGATCTGGTTTGGGGGTAATGCTGGAAGTGGCTATGGAAACGCTCAGAACTCATGATATTGTTAGAATCAAATTTGCTGTCAAGGATCCTGAAAGGATTCCTTTTGTGTCTGAAGTTACTGCTATTGATTTTCTGGTCTGTGTGGGTTCTTTCAAAGTGGAGTCTGTTGTGGAGATAGGATGGTCATATGAAAGCAATAATAACAAGAGGAATCCTGACGATAAGGGTAAGGAGGAGAAGCAAGAGGATCCTGTAAAGAGTGACAATGAAACAAACCGGATTTTAAAAATAATATGAATTGCTTTGAAATTTGTTTTCATTCGATTCCTTGCCCAGTTCAATACCTTTCTTCATCGTTCAAGCCCCCAATCACTAGCCGCAGCATCCTCTCCATCCATTTGTTTGCAGCACGGCAGGACGGCATTATTCACAGTCTGAAAATATCGCCTCCCACCTGGCCGCTGTTCATATGCCGCTGCCACGACTTCGCTTGCCACTGCCACACCTCTACTACCTCGTCAGTAGTCGTGCCCTCATTCCTCGAGCCCCTGACACCCTATTCAACCCTGCCTTGACCTTGAGCCGTAGCTCTTGGGCTAGACTTGGCCGCCTCTTGCCCTTGTCTCGGCCGACCTTCCCCAAGCCACAATTCTTGACTCTCGTAGCTTGTCGCCCGAGATATTGCCAAGCCTAAGGTACCATATCCCGTGCCGACCTCCTTGCTGCCTCTACTGAACCTCACCGAGCCTTCTCGCACCCTTCCCTCGGCCACGTGCCGATTGGCCGAGTGGCAAGGCCACTGCTCTGAACCGCCATAGCCCACCTATAAAATACCTGAGCCCTCCATTGAGTTATAATGATTACCAACATTGCCTTATAACCCCGAGCCCTCTAGTTCACTGGCGGCTAGCGTCGCCGCTCAACCATGAAGCCCCGCTGTGGATAGCCCAACTCACTGATCCCCGACCTAAGTCGTCACTTCTTTAAGCCTCCCCTACTCCCAGTGATGCCCAAACGCTAATGCTATTGTCCTAATAGCCTAGCTATACCCCTTGTTCCATTCAAACATCCCGAGAAGAAACCTCCTCGCCACCAGCCAATCGTAGCCCACCGACCGCTACGGAGCCCTAAAATGGAACCCCCTTGTCCCTAGAAGTCTATTCATATCCTCGGTATCCTTTGCAAAGCACCACAGCTTGAGAATTGCTTGCTCTTATTTCCCATATTTCCGGCTCACTGTAGCACCATGGAAAGAAGATGAACAGCGTCAAGCTGGGCCAAACATTGTTCATCACTATTCATTTTGGTTTTCACTGTAGCAACCCTACCCACCATGAACAGTGACAGACCCGACATGACGAAGGGGATCATCCCAAGAAAGCTCAAGTGGAAAAGGAAACAAATCCACCCTAAAAGAATGACATGAGGAAAAGCAACAAGAAGACAGTTAGAAGAGCCACAAAAGCGAGCATCATGTATCCCTGCTAGTTAGGAACAAGACATGACATGAATAGTATCTGGTACTTCTTTTGTGTAAGCAAGTAGTTTGCTTGTAAGGAATTAAGGTGTGTTGTAAACATTACGGAAGTATATGTGAGCTATCTGTACAAAAGTATAAGAAATAAGAAGTTTGTGACATATTAAAGTCATATCACCATGGACTTAATCTTCAACTTCGAACTACAAAAGGAAACAAGTATGACAAAGATGGAAATTTAAGAGACTACATTCAAGAGGAGAAATCTCGAAGAAGACAAATCAATTTGGATAGGAATTAACTAAGAGTGAAGAAAATACTAACATACAATGAACCACAGACATCTTGAGGATTACTGAGGAAATCATAAAGAAATATTGATATACGGAATAAGTATCTATGAAGGTTCAGTGAAACGAATTAAACAATTCGTAAGGAAATTAGCGAGACACGTTATATTACAAGGATAATATACAGGTAGTCTAAAGAGAGAGAGAGAGGAGCATGTAGAAACTCAAGTATAACAAAAAACTCAACTTTATGGTAATGCCTCAAAAACAGGGGCTAGGATGGGTATTGATGCAAGATGGAAGGGTCATAACATCTGCATCAAGATAGTTACGACCATATGAAGGGAACTACACTGCCCATGAATTATAATTAGTAGCTATAGTACATGCCTTGATCAACTGGAATTAAATCTGCAATGATGAAGATGGTTAAAATTAATTAAAGACTGTGATAAAGATCTTCAATGTCACTAAGAAAAGAGAATGTCATAGCAGATGGCATTAAGTCTAAAGACGTATTGTGGTGTACTCATTATTTCAAAGTGTCTATCTCAATTACAAGAAGAAGAAAATTCAATAGAATTCATTAAGGATGAGCAAGAAATCTTGGTATTCCATGATCACTTTTGAATACCGAATGAAGAGGAATTAGAATATTTGTGTAGGACCGAAATGGCAACAGAGGGGGGGGTGAATGGTGCCTTCAAAAACTCTCCAAGTACCCACTCAACAAATCGGTCGAGAGAACTGGCTTCTCTGGTCGAACACACGTGGTCGTAAGCCAACTGATGGTCGAACACCACGTGGTCGAACACTTGCCCGAGCCGCCAAAAGAAATCAAACAGAGAATACTGCGCGGTTGAAACAAGAACGGTGCTCTCGGGAAGAACTGGCCAAGATGGCCGTAAGGATGATTCCCAGTTCAAAGCAAGCCAACACAGCCCAAAGCAAAAGCAGTTCAAAACCAAATCAAGATTGAAACAGAAAGATCAGGAGACTGCACAGATAAAGGAACTGAAACAAGATACCCATAGCTCAAAGAACTTCGGAGAATTTATTTCTCGAGAGTACTACAGAGGAGTCCCGATACGCATGGACATTCGGACATGAGGAATGATTACAAGTAGACTCAGCTCATCCTCTCCTTCTCATCCTCAAGAACACCAAGAACTACATGATTCTTGGGAGGAACACAACACAGAGCTACGAAGGAGACAACAACACACCTCTGTCTCTCCTGCTCTCACCTACTCTCAACTGAAAAAGAGAAAGCAAAAGACCCCCCAATCCTTGGAGCTACATGCAGGAGACACCCCTCCTTTTATAGCCTCCACTACCGGGTTTGCTTTCCTCTTTACCCATTAGCGAGAGTCACTCCAGTGCTTTCTCAGAGATACAACTTCCTTTACAGCTTTCCGCATTTCTCCAAAATGCCATCCGGCTGCCTTCCTGGAAGCTTCCTCTGCCTTGCCTCTCAAGTCTTGCAACCACCTCGCAGACCTCGTCGTCTTCAGCACCTCCTGGCCGCTCTTGACCTCAGCACGGCCCGTGCCTAGTCTCGGCCCTCCATGCCTCGCCACGGCTAGTCTCGAAGTCCTGCAAACATCATCAGACAAGCAAACCATTTCATAGCACCGCTCACAATAGTATCCAACCACTTGAGCCAGAAATCAAAACTTAAATCATACTCTTACCAAGTCGTATACCACCCACGACAAGTCGAGAATAGAGAACAATGAAAGCACACGACATACGACCACAATGTCAAGCAATACGACCAGATACAAGAGTCTACGACTATCGCTAACCACCGCTAGACTGGTCGCAACGACCACAAGGTCAAACTAGCTCCTACGACTAACAAGATACAAGCTACGACCACATACACAAGCTGCGACTCTATCGCTCCAGGTCTATACCCCATACGACCACATCCCAAGTCGATACGACCGATTTCTAGGTCTTGCGACCGCTTATCGCGTGATCGAACCACCTTCCGACCACGATCATCGCTTTCTACCGTGGTCGAACCCTTTTCCGTTCTCGTATGACTTGTCTCACCGTGGTCGAAAACCTTCCGACCAACGTCGCCCACTTCTGACCGCGCTCCAAACTCGTCTGACCTCATCCGACCGACCTACGACCACGTTTGCCCGTAGCGAGGTCGAAATCCGCTTTCATTCTCAGGAAGCGAAATCTGCGACAACGTGGTCGTACGCCCGAGCGCCGACTTCCAACCACAGCGATCGTCGCGCGACTCGTGACCACAGACCACAGCCAATGTGGTCGTACCAGGCTTCGACCACGACCAACGTGGTCGTATTGGCCTTCGACCATGGCCAACGTGGTCGTACCAGCTTTCGACCACGACCAACGTGGTCGTATACTGTCCTGATGGACTCCGATGATGCCCAAAGTAGTCGTAAACTTCTCGGAGGCTTGAGATCACGGCCAAGCGTGGTCGTAAACTTTGCTGCTGCCTTTCGACCACAGTCCAAGTGGTCGTAGACCACCCCAGTGACCTACGACTACGCCCAATGGTCGTAAAGAAGTCGGGAGACTTCCGACCTTCGACTGTGTGGTCGTAAGTGGCTTGCCTCGCTCCCGATTGGCGACAACGTGGTCGTAACCTGTCCGGCAAGCTTCCGACCACGACCAAAGTGGTCGAACGAGCCTACGACCATGACCAGAGGCTACGACTTAGCAGGAAACGCTCAAATCAAACTCAAACTTTCCAAACCAAGTGTCAATAACTCATCACAAACATGGGGGCACCTCCACATGGTCTCTCAATCTCCCCCTTGATGAGTATATTGACAAACTCAGAAAAAGCTTTTTAAGAAGAGTTTGAAGAAGTCAAACATGGTCCAAAGAAGGGAAATGAAGCTAATGACCATGTCGACAGAAGGAACCACTAGAGCAACACCTGAAAGAGCAAATTATTCTCCAAAGCTCTAAGAAGCTCCCAAATGACTTTTTCTACTCTATCCTCCCCCTTTTGGCAATAAAACACATCAAGAATGCAAAGGCGAGAATATATGACATGACAATGGATGTATATGGCTGAAGTTTGATTATTTCTAAGCATTTTGAGCCATGAGAATTATCCATAATGACCATAATGAGATACACCAAGCCATAATTCTATAAGAAGCTATCTAGATCATGACATGATATGTATAAGCTAACTAAAACACATAGATGACAATCTGAAATATAGTACATTAAGTGAGAATGTCAAGTCATCAAGAAGTAAAGTCTAACTAGAGATATCCAAGGATGATGCCGGCCATGTCAAGTAAGCTAAGCGGAACCAAGAAGCTAATATTGAGACCAACTAGAGTGCTATGCTCAAGAATGAAACATTGGCGCAAGTACTTGGTTCTTTTTGTAGCTTAAGCAAATTGAGCACATAAGACATTGTCTTTTTAAAGCTCATGGTCGTTTCTAACCCAAATTTTGTTTATGTGCTAGATCTCAAGCCTTATGCGACTACTCCAAGCAATAAGCTTAAGAAGATAGTCTAGGTCATCCAAAACTCCCCTGAGTTCATGCCTAGTGCAATGGCAAGCCGTCTCATGAGAAAGAATTGGTGAAATCAGTTTTTTCGCACAAAAGAGATTTTTTTTTGTGCTAGATCTCAAGCCTTATGCGACTACTCCAAGCGAGAAGCTTAAGAAGATAGTCTAGGTCATCCAAAACTCCCCCTGAGTTCATGCCTAGTGCAATGGCAAGCCGTCTCATGAGAAAGAATTGGTGAAATCAGTTTTTTCGCACAAAAGAGATCTTTTTTTTAAAACATATTGTACTACCTCATGCTACATCAAGAGACTAAAATAGCTCAATCTAAGGCTCAATAAAAGATTCAACGCTCAGCTAAGTCTAGTTGACATGGCATGAATCATAAAGAGATAGCTCCAGAAAGACTAAACTCAAATGCTAGCATGACAAGTTTTACTTCAAGTTGGGCAATTTTAATTAACTTATCATGGTAAAAGCTAGTCTACACATATGAAGTCATGATCGATCTAGCATATAAAGCACAAATCATGGCAAGGTGTACAGCATTGTAACCATGTCATAACAGGATAATAATCAAGGCTCAATGTAGTTATATTACAATGCGAGATGCTAACATGCAAGAAAATCCAGCTCCCCCTCAACATGAGATGCAACTTTTAGTTCAAGTTGAGTTAAGTCAATATTAAGCTCCAGAAGCTCCCAAATGAACTCCCCCTGAATCAAAGCAATAAATAGAGAAGCTGGGAAAGAAAACCAAACCAGGCAGTCCTTAAAGCATAGATAAGATATAGAAGATACTATGGCTCAGACTGACTCTCATCTACCCCATGTGACTCGAGGACTATTAGCTTGACCGTAAAACACACACTAGAGAGCAAACACGTACCCTGTCTACCCGAGGGTGGCCCAACCCTCGCTAGAACCTACAAGAAGTGAGTGAGCTCAATCTAGTGAGATAAGAAACAGCTAATAAGAAGTATCCTGAAAGCACAAGATAAGAGTAAGAAGTCTATGCAACTAGACAAGAGAATCACTCTAACCTATGCTAGAAGGACTAAGCCCGATGCACCCCGAGTGCAAAGCGACAGAAATGAGACAGAAGCATAATCAATATAGTAAAGCAGTAAAGCCCAAAGCTCCCCCTCACTACAGTCCATAAGGACAAACCACCCCAAGCTCTCCCCGCAGAGCTGAAAACCTCGAACTATCTAATGGCTTGGTAAAGATGTCAGCCAACTGGTGGTCACTCTCCACAAACTGGAGCACTATATCGCCCTTCTCTACATGGTCTCTAAGGAAGTGAAAGCGAATATCAATGTGTTTGGTCCGAGAGTGTTGCACTGGGTTCTTAGCAATGTTAATCGCAGAAGTGTTATCACAAAAGAGTGGAACACTGTCGATAACTAACCCAAAGTCCCGCAGGGTCGAAGCCATCCAAAGCACCTGGCTGCAACAACTGGCAGCAGCAACGTACTCGGCCTCTGCAGTGGACTGTGCAACACCGGACTGCTTCCTCGAAGACCAGGAAACGAGAGAAGTGCCAATGAATTGGCAAGTGCCAGAAGTGCTCTTCCTATCTATCCTACAGCCGGCAAAATCTGCATCCGAGAAGGCTCTCAAGGAAAGACAAGAAGAGGAAGAGTACCAGATACCATAGTCAATGGTAGCTCGAAGGTACCGAAAGATGCGCTTCACCGCCTGGCGGTGAGATACGCGAGGAGATGCTTGAAAACGAGCACACAGACACACGGAGAAATGTATGTCTGGTCTTGAGGCAGTGAGGTAAAGAAGGGAACCGATCATACTTCTGAACTCTTTCTGATCAACTGGCTCGCCATCCTCATCTGGGTCAAGATAGGCTGTAGAAGCCATCGGAGTTGACACTGGCTTACCATCACTCATATCGAAGCGCTTCAGGAGGTCACGAGTGTACTTTCCTTGATGAAGAAATGTACCCTCCCGAGTCTGCTTAATTTGGAAGCCAAGGAAGAAGGTCAACTCACCCATCATACTCATTTCAAACTCGGTGCTCATGACATCCGAGAATTGAGAAACCAGAGTATGAGAAGAGCCGCCAAAGATAATGTCATCGGCATAGATTTGGACGAGCAGAAGGTCATTGCCATGCCGGCGGATGAACAAGGTCTTATCAACTTTACCCATATCAAAACCATGACTTAACAAGTAGGACTTAAGCCTCTCATACCAAGCCCTGGGGGCCTGCTTAAGTCCATACAACGCTTTAGAAAGCTTGAAGACATGGTTTGGATATTTGGGGTTTTCGAAACCAGGAGGCTGTCGGACGTAGACCTCTTCCTCAATAAGGCCATTGAGAAAGACACTCTTGACGTCCATCTGGTAGAGCTTGAATCCCTTAGAAGCTGCAAAGGCAAGCAGGATTCTAATGGCTTCAAGTCTAGCTACAGGGGCAAAGGTCTCCTCGAAATCTAGACCTTCAACCTGGGAGAACCCCTGAGCAACCAGTCTAGCCTTGTTTCGAATAACCGCTCCATCCTCGCTCTGCTTGTTCTTGTACACCCACTTAGTTCCAATAATATTGTGACCTCGTGGGGGCTTGACAAGCGACCAGACCTTGTTCCTTTCGAAATTTTCTAGCTCCTCATGCATGGCATTGACCCAAGACTCATCAGATAAAGCATGAGAAACATCTTTGGGCTCAAAGCAAGCAATGAAGGCAGAATGGAGACAGAATTGAGATAAGCCAGATTTTGAGCGGGTAACACGCTCGAAGATGTCTCCAATGATCTGCTCTGAGGGATGGTCTTTTTGAATGTGTCTAGGAGGTCCAGGATGAGATGAAGAGGTGGCATCTACCTCGTGAGCTGACGAGGTAGGAACAGAGCCACCAGCTCCAGAAGAAACAGAAGGCATGGGCTGGTCACCTCGAGGTGCGGTGGAAGACGGCACCTCAAGGGGTGGATGAGGAACAGGATCAGGTAGACACCCGTCGTCTCCATCATCCTCATCATCCACGAAGATGGTCTCGGACTGCTCTAAAGAACCTGAGATATCAGGCCTAGTTCCCGGACTGGCCTCGTCGAAGGTCACCTCACAGGTCTCTACCATTTTGCTAGACTCGCAGTTCCAGACCCTATAAGCCCGCGAAGAAGGCGAGTAACCTAGAAGGATTCCATCACAAGAACGTGACTCGAACTTATCTAGGTTCCCGGACTTCAAAACAAAGCACTTGCAACCAAACACACGAAAATGAGAGACGCTAGGCTTTCGCCCATATCTCAGCTCATAAGAAGTACGAAGCAAGTGTGCCCGAAGAAAAACTCGATTTGAGACATGGCACGCGGTGGCTATAGCTTCAGCCCAAAACTTCCGCGGTGTAGAGTACTCATCAAGCATCGTCCTGGCCATCTCGACCAAGGTACGGTTCTTCCTCTCCACAACGTCATTCTGCTGAGGGACGTATGGAGAAGAGAACTGGTGCTCTACACCTGTCTCACCACAGAAACTTTCAAAGTAGGAATTCTTGAACTCCGTGCCATTGTCACTGCGGATCGCTCGTAAGGCACCTGGAAGCTCAACAGAAAGCCTACTAAAAAGACCTCGGAAATGTGAAAACATCTCATCCTTCGAGGCTAAGAAAAACACCCAAGAATACCTCGAGAAGTCATCGACCACAACAAGCACATACCACTTCCCTCCTGCTGACTGCACTCGAGCTGGTCCCACTGTATCCATGTGGAGCAGCTGTCCCGGTGCATCGGTCATAGTAACTGTGACCGGAGGGTGAGAAGCGGCAACCATCTTGCCGTGCCGGCATGGAGCGCAAACAAGATCCTTGACCATTTTGAGTTTCGGCAGACCACGAATGAGATCGTGGCCGCTAACTCGGGTCAAATGGTCAAATCCGATATGACCAAGTCTCCTATGCCAGAAAGAAAGGTCGCGGGACTCAGAAGCAACTAAACACCTGAGAGGATCGCCAGAAGACTCAGAAAAATCAGCACGAAAGATCCTCCCATAACGAGAGATCCCGCAAACCAGACTACCCGAAGAATCAAGAATTTTACAAGCATTTTTCTTAAAGCTCACCTCGAAACCGTCATCGGTAAGCTGAGAGACTGAAAGCAAATTGTACTGCAGCTTACTAACCAAGGCTACATCTTTCAAAATGAAAGAGTCATTAATGCGCACAGTACCTTTGGCGATGACGCGCCCATATGAAGCATCTCCGAAGGTGATCGTCTCATCACCTGGAGCACGGGCAAGGGAAGAAAACCAACGGGAATCTCCGGTCATGTGTCGTGAACACCCGGAGCCTACGAGCCAAACCTTTCCCTTCCCTGCCCGGCGAACCTGAGTCAAGCAGAGAGTAAAGTATCAGTACTGGGGTAAATCAAGAGAGATTTTGGCACCCAATACTGAACAACACGTCGAGCAGAAGAAGTCGTCAAGCACGACTGACCTCTATCTACCCTACGCTCTCTGAGACTCAAAGAAGCAGAAGGTTTGTGAGCAGACCTGAAGCTGTTGCGGGGTCCGACTGCTACGGGAGAGCGAGTCAGAACACCGGCAACACACTGATCATGCCGCGGGTAGCTATCTTGATGGCGAAAATGAGATCTACCCTCAAGACGGCGGAAGACACGATCAGAGGCAGCATGAGGACGAAAAACAGAAGACTCAGAAAAACCAAGTCCTCGATGCTGCCCAAACTCCGTAACAGGAGCAAACCTAGACCTCGTGTTGGTCTTAGGTGTACTCAGGATCTGGGGCTGACCCTGAATATGCCTAAGAGACTCAACATGGTCTCTTCGCGCAATCTTGGCGCGCCTGAAGCATCGATCAACCGTGTGTCTATCCTTCTGACAGAAGGTGCAGTGATACTTCATCCTCGGAGAGGTAGAAGTAGCACGGTCAGGCTTCGCCTTCTGAGAGGCCGAAGCAGCAGGTGCAACCACCTTGCTGTCAGAAATCCCCTGGACATAGCCCGCTGACTTAAATTGGACTTTCTCGGTCCTGGGCTCGGTCTCGATCACACCTGGTGCTATGGGTCTGAGCACGGCAGGTGGATGCTTCCTCATGTCCTCATAATAATCATATCCTATACCCTGATTAAATTTGCAAATTTTAGACTGGTCCAGAACAAGATTAAGCTTCTTCTTGCCGCCTACAAATCTCTCGAGAGTGTTCATAAGGTACTGACACTCCCGAAAGAGAGAGGTGCAAGAAGAGCAGGGGAAGAGGGAACAGCAGGAGATAAGGGAGCAGATGAAGAACCAACAGCAGAGGGAAGAATGGCTTGTGCATGCACAGCCGACTCTGAATGGACAGTCCTACTGCTAGCAGGTTGGTTCACGTTGCTAAGCGTCTCAACCTTACCCTGGGGCTTCTCCCCCTTCTCAGCATTCACATTACAATGAGTTAATGGCTTCTCTAGTAAATCCTTAGTTAGCTTCACACATTTATCATTCAAAGCAACGAGTTCAAGTTTTAGTTTATCACAGCTAATGCATGGTGAGCTAACAGGGTCCTTAGTCGCATATTGAGCCAACTTCCTATCATGATCAATCTTATCTTGAAACTGTTTGGAGACAGCTTCAAGTTCAGCAGTTAACTTAGGACAGTTTAAGCATGAGTCAATCGGCTCAAGTAAAGAAGCACGCAACTCAGCAATTTTATGATCTGCCCGTTTTAAGTTCATCTTCAAGTTAGTGCAATTTTTACATGACTCGGGCAGATCAAGGAGCATGGCATAAGGTCCTCTAGCAGCAATGTCCTTATCCTCACATGAGGTAGGAGAAGTAGTCTCATCAGTAGTAAGTAGGGTAACAGCCATCCTACTCAACTCTAACTCAGCAAGCAGACTAACATTCTCCACCTTAATAGAATCAAGCTCGGAGGACACACTATCATGAGAGGTCCTTAATTTCTCCAAATCACCCAGCAAAGCACAGCATGTATCACAGTCGCCACGGGAGGGAGTAGATATAAGTAAAGTAAGCTCCCGTGACAGTCTCTCTACTTCCTTCTCCAACTCGCTACATCTAGCTCTAGATCTAGCATGAAATCCTCCTAGCTTAAGGAAAGCTTCATTAAGTTGGTCATAGGAGGGACATACCTCGTCCGAGTCGGAGTACAGCTCGCTGTCGCTGAGTTCGCCCTCGAGGGCCATGAAGCACATGCCGGAGAAGTCGTCGCCGCCATCCTTAGGCTCTTAGTCACCCGTCCCGTCGTCGCCGCTCCATCCCTCCACCTCGCTGAGGTCGAGGTCGTCGAAGGCGGTGAGGACGCGGTGGAAGAGCTTCTTGGCCTTCCCGAAGTTGCGGAACTTCTTCTTTCCCGGCGTCTGAGCTGGAGGCTTCTTGTTGCGGTTCTTGTCGGTGTAGTCGATCTTGCTCGAACCGCCGAAGTCGTTCTTGCCCTTCTCCAGCTTGGGGCAGTTTGCCCGAATGTGGTTGGGGCCACCACACTCGAAACAGATCACGGGTCCGCCTCTCTTTCTGTCTCTCCTACCCTTGTAGGCATGGGAAAACCTTCGGGCTAGGAGGGCCAGCTGATCATCCGCAAGCTGCTCTAACTGATCATCAGTAACGTCACAGAGAGCAGCAAGGGAGAAACCGCAAGAAGACTCAGAAGAGAGACCAGAAGCTGAACTGGGATCGGTGACCAAAGCCATCGACTGTGACTTTGACCTACGAGAGACAACGTCAATCTTGTGAGTCTTGAGGCGCGAGTACAGCGCGTCAAGAGTCAAGGTCGAGAGGTCTGTCGTGTCTTTGATGGTGGTCACTTTCATCTCCCACACACGCAGATCGAGTGCCGCGAGCATCTGACGAGCGTTGTCCGAGTCGGGGTATGTGAGACCGACCGCTCGGAGGTTGCTCAAGATTTTGTGAAATCGCGAAAAGCACTCGTCCAGGGACTCACCAGCAAGCATCTCGAATTTGTTGTATTCGCGCTTGAACTGGTCCTGTCGAACCGTCTTAATCTGGGTGGTGCCCTCATGGTATGCGTCGAGGGTCACCCAGATGTCGTAGGCGGACGACAGGTGAGATATGCGGTCAAACTCGCTACGACTCAAACCCTGGATGATGATGTTCCTTGCCTTTGCATTTGCCTCAACATCAGCCATGTTCCCGGCATTGATGTTCTCATCGGCAGGAACAACAAACTGGACCTTAACCTTGCGCCAGATGGCATACCCCTGAGCCTGGATGTATGTTTCCATTCGGCTCTTCCAGAAGGGGTAATCGATGCCATCGAAAACGGGCGGCTTGGTCGAGTACTTGTCCGTCGCCATGGCTCTTGAGACCGGTTAAGATCTATTGATTAGAGCTAACCGGCTCTGATACCAATTGTAGGACCGAAATGGCAACAGAGGGGGGGTGAATGGTGCCTTCAAAAACTCTCCAAGTACCCACTCAACAAATCGGTCGAGAGAACTGGCTTCTCTGGTCGAACACACGTGGTCGTAAGCCAACTGATGGTCGAACACCACGTGGTCGAACACTTGCCCGAGCCGCCAAAAGAAATCAAACAGAGAATACTGCGCGGTTGAAACAAGAACGGTGCTCTCGGGAAGAACTGGCCAAGATGGCCGTAAGGATGATTCCCAGTTCAAAGCAAGCCAACACAGCCCAAAGCAAAAGCAGTTCAAAACCAAATCAAGATTGAAACAGAAAGATCAGGAGACTGCACAGATAAAGGAACTGAAACAAGATACCCATAGCTCAAAGAACTTCGGAGAATTTATTTCTCGAGAGTACTACAGAGGAGTCCCGATACGCATGGACATTCGGACATGAGGAATGATTACAAGTAGACTCAGCTCATCCTCTCCTTCTCATCCTCAAGAACACCAAGAACTACATGATTCTTGGGAGGAACACAACACAGAGCTACGAAGGAGACAACAACACACCTCTGTCTCTCCTGCTCTCACCTACTCTCAACTGAAAAAGAGAAAGCAAAAGACCCCCCAATCCTTGGAGCTACATGCAGGAGACACCCCTCCTTTTATAGCCTCCACTACCGGGTTTGCTTTCCTCTTTACCCATTAGCGAGAGTCACTCCAGTGCTTTCTCAGAGATACAACTTCCTTTACAGCTTTCCGCATTTCTCCAAAATGCCATCCGGCTGCCTTCCTGGAAGCTTCCTCTGCCTTGCCTCTCAAGTCTTGCAACCACCTCGCAGACCTCGTCGTCTTCAGCACCTCCTGGCCGCTCTTGACCTCAGCACGGCCCGTGCCTAGTCTCGGCCCTCCATGCCTCGCCACGGCTAGTCTCGAAGTCCTGCAAACATCATCAGACAAGCAAACCATTTCATAGCACCGCTCACAATAGTATCCAACCACTTGAGCCAGAAATCAAAACTTAAATCATACTCTTACCAAGTCGTATACCACCCACGACAAGTCGAGAATAGAGAACAATGAAAGCACACGACATACGACCACAATGTCAAGCAATACGACCAGATACAAGAGTCTACGACTATCGCTAACCACCGCTAGACTGGTCGCAACGACCACAAGGTCAAACTAGCTCCTACGACTAACAAGATACAAGCTACGACCACATACACAAGCTGCGACTCTATCGCTCCAGATCTATACCCCATACGACCACATCCCAAGTCGATACGACCGATTTCTAGGTCTTGCGACCGCTTATCGCGTGATCGAACCACCTTCCGACCACGATCATCGCTTTCTACCGTGGTCGAACCCTTTTCCGTTCTCGTATGACTTGTCTCACCGTGGTCGAAAACCTTCCGACCAACGTCGCCCACTTCTGACCGCGCTCCAAACTCGTCTGACCTCATCCGACCAACCTACGACCACGTTTGCCCGTAGCGAGGTCGAAATCCGCTTTCATTCTCAGGAAGCGAAATCTGCGATAACGTGGTCGTACGCCCGAGCGCCGACTTCCAACCACAGCGATCGTCGCGCGACTCGTGACCACAGACCACAGCCAATGTGGTCGTACCAGGCTTCGACCACGACCAACGTGGTCGTATTGGCCTTCGACCATGGCCAACGTGGTCGTACCAGCTTTCAACCACGACCAACGTGGTCGTATACTGTCCTGATGGACTCCGATGATGCCCAAAGTAGTCGTAAACTTCTCGGAGGCTTGAGATCACGGCCAAGCGTGGCCGTAAACTTTGCTGCTGCCTTTCGACCACAGTCCAAGTGGTCGTAGACCACCCCAGTGACCTACGACTACGCCCAATGGTCATAAAGAAGTCGGGAGACTTCCGACCTTCGACTGTGTGGTCGTAAGTGGCTTGCCTCGCTCCCGATTGGCGACAACGTGGTCGTAACCTGTCCGGCAAGCTTCCGACCACGACCAAAGTAGTCGAACGAGCCTACGACCATGACCAGAGGCTACGACTTAGCAGGAAACGCTCAAATCAAACTCAAACTTTCCAAACCAAGTGTCAATAACTCATCACAAACATGGGGGCACCTCCACATGGTCTCTCAATTTGATAATGAAAGAAGCTTACTCTTCACAGTTCTCTAGACACCATGGAAGAATAAAGATGTATCAAGATCTGAAGGAAGAATTCTAGTGAAGTAACATGAAGAGAGAAATCCCAGAATACATAGCACGCTGTGACGTGTGTCAGAAAATAAAGGAAGATCATCAAAATCTTCTAGGGTTGTTGCAGTCATAACCATTCTTGGAATGGAAATGGGAAATAGGAGGACATTGATATGGTTATTACAGGACTCCCAAAGACATGAGAAGGATATGAGGCTATGGGTAATCATAGACCGATTGACTAAACAACATATTTCCTACCGATTAAGCAAAGCTATGACAAAGATAAAATTAGCAAAACTATGCCTAACTAGAGTCATAGTATTACATGAAAATTTCAAAGGAAATCATCTCAGACCAAGGAGCACAAGTCACCTATATTTTGGGAAAAACTTCATGAGGCCATGGAAGCCCATGAAGCCGTTGGGAGCCCAGATATAACCAGAAGGACAAAGTATCGACAGAGTCACCAGTTAACAAATATTACATGAAGCTCACTCTGAATGAAGAGGAAAGGAATCAGAACTATAACACAATTTGTTTTTAACCCATTCTTAAACTTGGGTGAATCTCAGGGACAAGATTCTTTTTAAGGAGGGTAGGTTGAAAAAACTAGATTTTAAAAATAATTCGCATTTCTTTGAAATTCATTTCCATTCAATTCCCTGCCCAATTTAATACCTTTCTTCATCATTCAAGCCCCTAATCTCTAACCGCAGCATCCTCTCCATCCATTTGTTTGTAGCACGGTAGGACAACATTGTTCATGGTCTGAAAATATTGCCTCTCACCTGGCTGCCATTCATACGCCACTACCACGACTTTGTTCGCCATTGCCACATCTCTGCTACCTCGTCAATAGTCGTAACCTCATTCCCCGAGCCCCCTGACACCCCATTCAACCCTACCTTGACCTTGAGCCGGTGCTCTCGGGCTAGACTTGGCTGCCTCTAGCCCTTGTCTCGGCCGACCTTTCCCAAGCTACAATTCTTGACCCTCGTAGCCTGTTGCCTGAGATATTGCCAAGCCTGAGGTGCCATATCTCGTGCCGACCTCCTTGCCGCCTCTATCGAACCTCGCCGAACCTTCTCGCGCCTTTCCCTTGGCCATGTGCCGATCGGCCGAATGTCAAGGACACTGCTCCGAACCACCATAGCCCATCTATAGCCCAAATTGCGATTCTTTCTATTTGGTCTATTTCAGTTCAATTGCTTCTGCCTATAGCTTCTTCATGCTCCTAGTAGCACCCCTGAAACATTGCCTTAGAACCTCAAGCCCGCTAGTTCACTACGGCTAGCGCCACTGCTCAACCATGAAGCCCCGCCGTGGACAGCCCAACCCAGTGATCCCCGACCCAAGCTATCACTTCTTTAAGCCTCCCCTACTCCTAGTGATGCCCAAACACTAATGCTATTGTCCTAATAGCCTAACTATACCCCCTGTGCCATTCAAACATTCTGAGAAGAAACCTCCTTGTCGCCGGCCAACCGTAACCCACCAACTACTACCAAGCCCTAAAACGGAACCCCCTCATCCCCAGGAGTCCATTCATATTCTCGGTATCCTTTGCAAAGCACCACAACTCAAGAATTGCTTGCTCTTCTTTTCCCCTGTTTCCGGCTTACTGTAGCACCACAGGAAGATGATGAATAGTGTCGGGCTGGGCCGAACACTGTTCATCACTATTCATTTCGGTTTTCATTGTAGCAACCCTACCCACCATGAACAGTGGTAGACCTGGCTTGAACAATAAAAATCCATGATGAATAGTAGGTACTGTTACTGTGCATCCATTCCCAAAATACAAAATATATCCATTTCGTTCGTTTCAAGTACATCTATCCTATTCTCAGCTTTGTTTTCCTATATCAGATACCGATAAAACTCTAGTATCAAATCCTAAATTCAATACGATCCAATGCCTCCATTGTTTGCCGAAACCAATATGCTCGTCGTGTCCGTTTTAAGCCATAAAGTCCATTCTCAAACTCTATTTAGCCCGAATACACTACAATGAAACCCTAGCCAACCCAGATATTATTTCAAACCTAGACCCAATACTGTCCAGACCAGTTGCTATTCACTGAAAACCTAAAAACATATATATATAGCCATTCCGACCGTCTTGGACCCATCTAACCCAATGCCAACTCAGATTAGCCAAACCACACACCACCTAAGCCCTGATCACCCAAACCTATTTTATTTCTATCTTTTTGATTATTTATTTATCTTTTGTTCCCAGTTTGCATTCTGCAAAGTAGGAACTTATTTGTATTCGTCTTCCACGCTAGTATACGGACCCACCGAGCCAGTCATTGGAAGATCTACAAGAGCAATTAAAGAAGTCAGTGTCCTATGGACAAGGAGGTAATTCATATATTTTTGATCATATTGAATCTACATTCCTTTAATTATTTATTTATCGATATTTTCATTATCTTATTTATGCATTGTTGTTTCTTGTACAATAAATATTTAGAATGACATGATATTTAGTTATGTCCTACCACCTGAAAAAGCGCTATTTAATTTGATGACCATATTCACCTTAACAAGCCCTAGTAATGATAAATTACTATAAAATATACTATGGTAATTTAGAAAATTCAACTGCCATACACCAGTAGTGGCAGTGCCACAGTGCATTAGATTATTGATTTATGGATAGTTATCTTGTTGATGAAAAGTAAGGACTAAAACCTTATACTAAGTAAAGAACATAATAATTGCTCAACCACAACCTTTGATTTGTTAAACTTGGTTTAGTAGCTGCTCAAATCGATTGAATCTCTACAACAGAGAAAGTAAAAGAAAAGAAAAGAAGAGTTGGTATGGGATGGGGTTACTGAAAAGAAGACTTGGTAAAAGTAAAGAAAAGAAGAGTTGGTATGGGCTAGGGTTACTGAAAAGAAGACTTGGTATGGGAGGGAGTTAACCATACTGAAAGGAAGAGTTGGTATAGGATGGGGTTAACCATACTGACAAGAGTTGGTATGCGAGGATTTTAACCATACTGAAAAGAAGAGTTGGTAGGAGAGGGGGTTAACCATACTGAAAAGGAGAGTTGATATGGGAGGGGGATAACCATACTTAACAATAGTAAATCCGCTTCAAAGCCGGCGAGGCCACGGGCCACTCGAGTTTGTTGGGAAACAGCACCTATTGGCTAGAGGCTATATAAAGAGATGAGCAGTGAAACAACCTTGTTTTCATAACGCAGTCATGAGGGTTAAGGAATTTTGTGGGTAAAGTTGGGCAACTCTGCGAAGTCAATTATAAATGGTATTCAAATACGCCGTACTTTCGATAAATGAAGTTGTGCTTAATGGCTGATTCCAATAGTAAAACATAAGTAGATTTGGAAATGATTTGGTAATGTTGAAGTCTAATAATCAAGTTTTGAAATCCCAATTCCTTATGAAGTTATTATTCTTTTGTGTTTAAAATGTTTACAAATAAAACTTCATCCACCTAAAATGTTAAAACCCATATGTCCCCACTTTTTGGAAATCCCGGCATGTAATTAAATAGTATTTCCCCATGTGACTTATTGAGTACGGTTGGTTCTACTCAGTCTTGCTTCATTTTCCACCAACACGAAGATCAGAAGAAAAAAGGGATGTTACAAGATTTCAATTTAGGGTTACGACCGCACTCAAGCATTCATGTGGAAATTTTCTTTGGATCTTCTGAGTGTAAGTAAATTTTGGGCTTAGATGCCCTTAAAGCTATTAAAGTTGACCATTATGTCTTATTTTAATCAAACTAACTTTTGAAATGTTCGTGAGTACGCATGTATTTCTTCTATCCATAACTGAACTCCTAAGCTATTACGGAAGGTAACGACATTTCTGTTCCCACAAATGGGGGTGTTATAGACAATTCAGATAAGAAGCAAGAAAATAGTGATGCTGAGCAGAACAAAGAGAAGAATGGATAGATGCAGATATGAGAAGTCAGAAAAAGGGAACAAGAAGAAGCTCCGTTGGAAGTAAACAAAGACAAGTCTAACAATGTCACAGAACATGAGAAACAAATAACTCAAAATCAGTGTTTGCGTAGGCAGCCGCCTAGGCGCTGGGAGCAGGCCGGCCATCGTGACTCGGGCAAAGTTGCCCCCTAGGCAGTCAACATCGGTCCCAGGTGGACTCAGGTGGAGCTAGGCGGGAAAGGCGCGATGGCGCTGGGCAGTCTGGATGGTGATAGGGACGCTGGCGGTAAGGAAGCTGCGGTCGGGGTGGGCGATGATGCCAAGGAAAAGGCGGCGGCGGTGGCATACTTGTCGAAGAAGCGAAAGCAGTAGCTGACCTCAACCATAAGTAGGACGTCGGGGTGGCGGGCCTTGAGGTCGACGACTGCTGCTTGGTGGGGGAGGTGATGACGACGGTGGAGACAGGCAGGGTTGTGGAGGGTTTAGTGGGAGGTGGCGGATTGGCGGCGGAGGAGGAAGGTGGGGGCAAGGTTGTGACAGTGGTGGTGTTTTTGGGCTGTGTTGGCACAGGTGACTGAGAGGGATAGGAGGAGGATGAGGGGACCCTAGGGAGGCTACTAGCAGGGATGGAGGCCATCGGGGGCGGCCGATCTGGGTGGCGGTGCTCAAGGAGAGAGAGAGAGTAAGTGGCGATGGCTGAGGGAGAGAGAGCGAGGGATGTGGAGAGAGAGGGCTAGGGTGAACTGGTGAAAGGTGGGTGGCCGGCGGGTTGGGCCAAACAGGCTGGTCGACTAGGCTGGAACATGCCCAAATGTTTTATTTATTTATCTCATTCTATTTTATTCCAACTGCATTTGCGAATACACTCTAAATTAATTCAACATAAAATAAATATAATAAACATTCAATTTTGTTCGGTTGCCTAGGCGCCCTAAGCGCTAGGCAGCCATCCACAGCCCGCCTAGCCCCTAGGTGAACATTGCTCAAAATGTAGATCAAGATATGGTGATTGAGGAGCAGATTCTCCAAGATAGTGAAATGGCTATGGAGTTATAAAAGGAAGAAAATATGAGATTTCTGTAGGAACAACAGGAAGCAAATAGACAACCTAGGCAATTAACTCAGGGACAAAAAGCAATAAGGATGGAAAATGAAGGAGGAGGAAATAGGATATAGGGAGACCAAAAACTGAAGACCACAAAGAAAATGAACATCGATAATAAGGAGCAAAAATATGATAGGACAACAGAGTATGAACCTAGATACAGTGGAACAAGAGACATTGACAACAAAGAAGCACGTTGATTATGACATAGAGGGACAAGAAATGCTTCACTTTTCTGATAGTGAAGAAGCTTTTGATTCACATGGTTCGACCAACTTTGCTAAGATGGTGGGAGTAGAATTACCAGATAGTCAAAGAGGAAGGAGAGGCAATAGGACACATAAAACATGTTAGCAAAATAGAGGAACCTTGGAGATGCCAAAGACTGAGAGAAGTGGAAATAAAAAACATCATTGAAAAAACTAAGGAGAGAGCCATGGCTAAAGATCTGAGATGGGATAGATGTATGGATACTAAAATACCTTTTGTTGTTACTTCAACTAATTCTTCTCTTTCTTAGATTCTTCTCTTTCTTAGATTCTTCTCTTTCTCATATAGCATCTATTTTAGGTGTTAGTCTGGGATGTACAATTGATTCTATGGAAAATAACATTGAGCTAATTAAAAGTCTAGAACAAGCAAGAATGAAGAAGAGCACATTGGCTCTAAAACTTCAATCCCAGTAGAGTTACTATCTGATGGGGATAATTCTCAAATGGATTTGAAAGAAACTTGTTTGTAGGAATTTCAGCTGGTCTCCTCTAGAAAAAAAGGAAAGAAAGGGTCTCTAGAGATTTTCTGTGTGAAACCCAAAGTAAAGGAAGGAAAGGTATAATGCCTAAGAGTAAAACATGAAAGGTTTAATTTGGAATGTAAGAAGGATTGGGAAATGGAAAAAAAGGAGATTTCTTTGAGAGAGTCTCCAAGAACACAAATTAGACTTTCATTGGACTCCAAGAGACCATGAAGAAAGGTTTTTCTATTTCTTACTTGAATAATTTAGAGGGTGGCCTAAATTTCACTTGGAAATGGGCTTCCCCAGCAGATAGATTTGGTGGGATTTTGGTGGGGACAAGGAATGATAGTTTTAATGTTATTGAACATGAAATTGGGAAACATTTTGTGCATGGTTGTCATGGTGCTTCGGCAAGTTGCGGTGAGACCGGGGCACCTAGGTGCCTAGTCGACTAGGCATCCGCCATGACGACAGTTAAACGATAGTAATAATACAAGTAATACCTTATATGACAAAAGATTAAATAACCATGCAACATAAGAGCATAAATTATCCAAATAACTATGTCTTAGGAGGTCCAAATCAGAAGAAATCCATTGAGGGAAGGGTCTATTGTAATTTTAAGGAACTCTGAGGACTAAATCACAAAAAACATCTACTCCTTTAACCCTAGCCACCAGCAACTACCTCCATTGCTTCTTGCTCTTCGGGCTCCCCATTTGCGTTGCTGCCCCCCGCCACCTCCCCTCGTGGCTCTCTCGGCCCCCTTGCCACCCCCTCCTCCCACCCCAGCCCTCGGCGACGTGGCCTCCCTCCATGACTCCCAGCGTGGCCTTCCTCTACCCCGCCAATGTTGCCTTCCTCTGCCCCGCCAATACCACGCCAACGTCGTGCCAACCATGATTTTGTGAGGATGATACTTCACAATAATGAAGATAGCTTCAAATGGAATCTTATTATTAGTATATGGAGCTACTTAGAATGAGGGAAGAGAGACTTTCTTACTGAATTGACACAAATAATGAGAGATAATAAATATTCTCGGGCAATTGCCAGGGACTTCAATATTATCAGAAAAGAAAGTTAAAAAAAGAACGGAGGATATAATAGATGGAGTTTCATCTTCAATGCAATTATTGAAGAAATAGGCTTAAGGGAACTAGCTTTGAGTGGGAGATCTTACACATGGTGTAATGACCATGAGAACCCCACTTATGAAAAACTGGACAGAATAATGGTAAGATATGATTGGTAGGAACATTATCCCTTATCTATTGTCAAGGCAATGGAAAGGGTGTTCTCAGATCATGCACCTATTTTTGTTAAATATAGGGCAAAAAGCTAAAAGTGAATGCCCTTTTAATTTTGAATTGAGGTGATTTTATACAGAAGGATTGAAAGAAATTGTGGAAGAAATTTCAAACACTCAAATAGGAAATATGTCAACCATTGATGCTTGGCAATGTAAATTGAGAAATTTGAGAAGAAAACTGAAAGGCTGGAACATTAACATGGAGAGATGGTATAAAAAACTGAAAAGGGAAATTCTATAGAAAATAGATAATTTAGACAAAAAAAAATGTGAACTGATGGGAATGTCTTTTGGTCATAGAGAAGAAAGAAAACAATTAGAAAACCAATTGGATAGATTGCTTAGACTGGGAGAGCTTAAGTGGCTTCAAAGATTAAAAGAAAAGGAACTAAATGAAGACTGCAATACAAAGTATTACCATGCTAAAGCTAATGGGAGGAGAAGGAAGAATACTATCCTATCTGTAGCTTAGCATGATGGTGTGTGATTGAAGGAGATCACAGGATTTTATAAAAAATTATTTGGACATCCAGAACAAAGTAACATTTCTTTAGTTCTAGATGATGAGGCAAAGATTGATGAGAATGACAAAAATGAATTGACAAACGAATTTAGTTAGGAGGAATTAAAAGAGGCGGTCTTTGGTATGTAGGGCTGAAAACGGTCGGAAACGATCGGTAGGAGGTCAAATCACTTTCAGTTCCACATTATTTTTTCGAAAACGAAATCGATACGATATTGTCGAAAACGAGAACGACATCGATATTCCGGTAAATTCGGAAACGAAACTATTCGATCAAAAGTGCATCGATAACGATCGAAAATCATGAAAGCGATAGCTAAAATACGATATTCTCCACATCTAAGGAAGCCAAAACATGCAACCATAATCAATTCTAAGCAGTGAGAGTGAGAGGTTTGGAAGATAATATGATGCGATGATTGTCCTGGAGTTAGTACATATTATAGTTGGCAGATGTATAATTCATCTTGCACTTTTTAGTGGGTGCTTAGCTTGCTAAGGGAGGTTTGACCCCATGTGGCCTTTTTTTACTGCCGTTGGTTTGCATATCAACGTCATGGCAGGCAAGGGCAGGGCAGTCGGTTTCTTATCTTGTGAGGTCAGAAATGGGGCCACGAGAGAAAGGACGTAACATACGATGGCTGAGGTCACAGGCTCGCGGCGACAGTAATGTTTAAGCAGAACGGATAAAATGAAAATTGCAAAGATTGCTTGTAGTGACACGGGGCTTTTAGATTACTCGGCGGGTAGCCGAGTAGGCGTTCTTTTTCGATGTTTCTGTTCTTTTTAAAAAAACGGAACTCGAGTCTTTACCGGTTAGAGCTTGTGAACTCAACACACTGCTTCTCTTTTGTGATAACGTGAGCAGCCTGAAATCGGCGGGTGGAGCAACGACGACACCGTCGACGGTTCCGGGGGCGACCACGGACGCGCCTCGCGAGATGCCGAGGCCCACAGGCGGCCAAGCCGGCGGTGTTGGCCCCGACGGTCAAGGCGTGATGGTCGGGGACAACTCTTGTCTCGCCAGCCTCGCCACCGGCGACGCGACCTCGTCGCCGTCAAGGCTGGCACTCCGGGCCGCGCCGCTCGCACTGCTCATGCTCCCGCTGCTGCTGCTATAGAATTACGGGAACCAACCGGACAACGGACAAAAATCAAACGGAAATTTTGGTCAAAAAAATGATGGGCCTCACGTTTGCACGGGCCACCAGAAGCGAAGCGAGACGGTGGTGCCCGCTGAGAGGAGGGACGCCGTTGGAGTTGCGCACGGTGGGGTTGCGCAAGTTGGGGAATGGAAATCGGTAATCACCGACGGTAATTACCGATTAAATACGGTATTTTTCGAAAACGATCGAAAGAGAGCTAAATCGTTTTCGTTTTCGTTATCGGATATTTTTACCGTTCTCGTTTCCGTTTTATCGGTTACCGTCACCGTTTCCGTTTAGGGGAAAAATCGGTAATTTTTCGAAAACGATTTTCGGTAACCGAGAATTACCGTTTTCGTTTTCAGCCCTATTGGTATGGATTTTGAGGGCATGGATGGGATCAGGGGATCGAGAGGAACCCATTTTTGGGCTTGGTGAGCTTCAGGAATCATCGTAGATGGTTGGTGGCGGTAGGGGCTTCTCAAAACATGACCATGGCACTAGAGCTACAAGAAAGCTAAAAGGAGAATCCAAGCTCGGTTTGGGCATCCACATGGCAAGGGAAAGGCGGTGGTATGGTTGGCTGGGGATCTAAGGCTTTATGGCGAGCTACCCACTGTGAGGTGGTGCAGCCATGCGGAGGGACTCATCGCTGATGAGTTATGGGGCTAGGCAATCTAAGGTCAACTCAGGGTGGGGTTTGTGAGGTCACAAGGATGCTACGGGTGGACGTAATTTGGTATTGGTGGAA
The DNA here is from genome assembly GCA_017311315.1 of Dendrocalamus latiflorus. Lineage (NCBI taxonomy): Eukaryota > Viridiplantae > Streptophyta > Magnoliopsida > Poales > Poaceae > Dendrocalamus > Dendrocalamus latiflorus. The sequence continues at coordinate 39,993,760 of CM029664.1, forward strand.
GCTAGTGGTCGATTGGAGTGGAGGGACTCACCATCGGTTTGAGAGTAGTGGCGGAGATTAGCTAGAGTTAGTGAAGGGAAAAAGCAGTGGTCGCCAATGTGAGTTAATAGAGGGCATGGTATGGCTTATATAGTCATTCTAAGGCAGTGCGGAGTAGTGGAAGGCCGGCTTAGATAGTGGCGTGTGGCCAGCGGAAGATGGGGCAAGAGCCTTCGACTGGGTCAAAAAGGTGTGGCGGGGTAGTTGGCCGTAAGGGCTCGCTCTGTTGTGGTGGCAAACTCCATTCCAGCCTCTTTAGCTTGCAGTCAATGCTCATGAATGGGAATGTTTGAGAAGTGTCAGGTGGCATGAGGGTGAGGTATGGTGGGCTTGACCGAAGGTGGCAGTGGCGATCGGGTGAGTTGTGGTGCTGAACGAAGAGGAGTCATGTGGCAGGGAGGGCTCAGGGGTGAATGCGGTTTCTTGAATAATGCTAGAGACCAGGGAAGGTGTAGGTTTATGAATGGTGCAAATGGCAAGGGAAGGCGCCGGATGAGGAAAGCACAAAAAGGTTGAAGGTTTCTAAATTGGGAAAGAAATTTAAACTCAACCAAAATTAAAGAAATTTCAAAAAGGCTGAAAATTTGGGGTGTTTCAACCTACCCCCTTAAAAAGAATCTCATCCCCTTGATCACCCAGGTTATAGAATAGGTTGAAAATAAAACTTGTTGTAGCCCTGATTCCTTTTCTTAAGTCATGTTCTTCGTTTAGGGTATGAAGCACTTGTAATTATCTGATAATTTTGTTGACACTCGTCCTTTCCTGTTACATCTAAGTTTCCACATGCTCTCTTCCTTATTGTGTGCACCTATATACCATTCTTGTATATATATAAATATCAGATTACAACGTGTCTTGCTATATTCCTTGTAAACTACTTGATTTGGTTCGCTGAACCTCTACATATACTCATTCTGTATATCAATATTTATTAATGAATTCCTTCAGTAATCTTTGGATGTTCTTTGTTTATTTTGTATCAGTGTTCTGTGTGTTTGGGTCCACCACGCTTTCGTTGCACCACTCTGATTTTCTGTCTAGACTGAGTTGGCTTCCTTGAGAATCCCTACCTTGTACACAGCCATTTAGATTTTCATCTTTGTCAATTTCAAGTCCAGTGTGATTGACTTTAATATGTCACCAACTTCTTATTTCTTATATCTTTATACAAACAACCTACATATATTTCTGTAGTCTTACAGAATACCACAGTTGAAATAATTTACAGGCAAACTCTTTAGCTCATCTAAACTTGCTTACACAAAAGGAGTGCAAAATAGATTTCATTCTACTTCTTGTTCTTGACTGGTGGTAATGCATGACTTGCGCTTTTTAATTGTCTTCTTTGTCGCTTTTCTTCATGTTGTTCTTTAGAGTGGATCTGTCTCCTTTTCTACTCTGGCTTTCTCATGGTGGGACCCTTCTTTTTCCATTGGTGATTGATATGACGTTGATGCTTATCTTGTATCCTAGCCTCTTTTTTAGGTAAGCATCTCCTTGGACATTGGTGACACTAATGTCCATCCTGTTTGCGGTGAAAACAAGTTGTATATGTTAGAATCAAAGGATCGTCTTGTTTTTTAAGCTTTGAATATTCTAACATTTCTTCTTCCATCTAGAGTACTTGAACAACTAAAGTTTGTAAGTTTGAAAAATTAAAATTTGTAGCTATAATACAACGCTTCAAACTTGGTCATAGGCTTTTAATAAAGTACTCCATGTTTTTAGCTTTTGTATTAATATCTTCCTGAGCATACTGGGATAGATGGTGGAATTGCTGCAGATTTTCCTTGATAGACTTCTCTTCTTGTCGAAGATTAAGAAAATCCTGATGTTTTTCTGTGATATCTTTAGAAGAAATGTGAGCCTTACGAAATCACTTCACAAATTCATCCCATGTAATATCTTTCATCTTCGGATGTATTCATTGAATAGCATTCCTCCAGTACTAGCCAATTCTGATAGTTGATAAGTAGCAAAAAGAACCTTATCTTTATTCGTACATTGAATAGTGTCCATTCTCCTCTCGATATCTTGTAACCAATTGTTTGCACTCAGTGGCTCCATTTATGATGTGAATTCAGGTGGTTGAGTTTTTAGAAAGGCTGTAAACTTGAATGCGGTTGCACTTGGTGTTGATGTTGATTCTTCTGGTGACATCTTTGAAGTAAACTGTTCCAATAGCTTCACTGGTGGTTCCAGTATCTTAGTCTGTCCTTTCTCACATTCAATCTAGTTTCCTCAATGTTAGCTAGGACTTCCATCATACTGAGCTAATTTTCGATATTTTTTTCTCCATCTGTTGTGCTGCTAGATCTTCAGTTGGTTCAGTGGTGTTCTCTAACTAGTTTAGAAATCACTTTTGTAATATTTTTGGGCTTAGCAAAGGAAAGTTAGATTGAAATAAAGATAAGAACAAGAAGAAAACAAGAGAGTAATAGAGTGAAGTGGGATTAAATGATCTTCCTGATTGCTTTATTTCAATCAGAAATTTGCATTTAATGTCTTAGTAGTTTAGAATCTGATAGATAAGGGAAGGACAAGAACATAAGAGTATAGGTAAGAATTGAGACGAAATGGGGTAGGAGCATAAATCTTTCAACATAATCTTTATTTAAAACCATAAATTAGTTGTGCATAAATTGCTTATATAACAACTGACGAGGATATAACCAATCCTCAAATTGTTATTTATCTGTAAATAATATGGTTATGTCATTATACTACTCGAGTATACCCCTTATCTATAAGGGAGAGATTTCACAAGGTAGTTGCAAGCTCTTCTACAATTACTCTTTAGTCATAAGCTCTTCTACGACAACCCTTTAGTTGTAAGCACTTCTACGACAACTCCTTAGTTATAAGCTCTTCTACAATAACTCCTTAGTTGTAAGCTCTTCTACGACAACTCCTTAGTCGTAAGCTCTTCTACGACTACCACTCCTTGGTCGTATGCCTTTCCTATGATCACCTCATGGTCGTAAGTTCTCCTACAACCATGACATAGTTGTAAATTATCCTGCGACCATTTGTGGTCGTAGATCCTCCTACGACTAAGCCAAACTCCGACTGACCTACCTACGACAACCCATTGCATCGTGGGCCTATCTGACAAGGCGGTTAGCATGAGTATTTATTCTTTGGAATAAGTACATATAACTTCTCCCTGGCAAAAACCGCCGCATGATGAGTAAGATACCACGCCTCTAATAACTCCCGTCGGACGGTTATCATTTGAAATGTTAAGGCGTCTCATGACGAGGAGAAACTGTCGCCGCCATGCAAGCTATATAAAGGTGGACATCAGGGAGAAGATGGAGAGGACCGGGGATAGACCCAAGGGAGAATAGAAGTAGAGCAAGGCTTTCGGCATTACTTTCTCTATTGTAATCAGTTCATTGAGCAATATCCACATAAGAGTATGGTTGTTATTATCTCAGTAGAAGGCCCAAACCTGTATAAAAATCCCTGTGCCTTTTCTCTACGTGATCGTAGCCAGGTCTTCAAGAGTTCTCCAAAACCCAATCAATCATACGTAAGATCGATACTAAACATCGACAGTTGGCACCGTCCATGGAAAAGATCTTCGCCAAAACTCCGGTAATTCCTTATCAGCAAGTTCTCTTCTCTTTGTTGTCCTCATGGCAGGAGAGTAGAATGAGGAAAACTAGTTTGACCTGGTCGACTATGCAGATCTCAACATGGATGCCTACTACGATAATGAGTAGACCATACTTTCATCCGATGGTTAGGCTGTCTCTAGATATCCATCACAAGATCCCAGAGATTACACCACATATAAGATTGAGGAGAGATCCTTATCCCCCACAACATTACGCTCAATGGAGGAACCAGTTTCGTCATAGGGCAAGGGTCAATCCGACCGCAAACATGATTGCACCAAGGCGGGTCTGCAACATGAGGAGAGATTCACCTCCAAGTGTTCAATACCTTACCGACCACTCAATCTGGGTCAGCAATTCCTGGAATCTGTCATTTTGGGAATCCATCAATAGTTGGTGATGGTGACCCTTTAGTGGTCCCCACAAAGAATGCGGGTGGGCTCCCTGCATGCGAGTCTGTCCATACTCTCGCAGGGCCCAACTTTAGTCAGAGACGGTTATAACCTAGAATCCCCTTTCTAGAGAGGCCTATTCCATGCCATGAGGTTCTGTCATTTGATGACTCCTCAAACCAGGAGGTGTCTGATGCGAGCGGAGACCATGATCAATAGGTTTTCACCCTCCCCTCATATACTAATCACTCTCAAGGGGTAAGGCCTGGCAGCGCTTTCCGCTGATCACATACTACGACCCCTCGTAGTGATGGCGAGGAGACCTCCAATCATGAGCCCGATGAGTACTCTGATGAGCGTGGGAGAAATCCTTGAAATAATTGCTTTCCGTTAAGGTGAGTACTCTGATGGCTGCCTAGAGATTTTTGCCTGGGCGCATCCAATACCAATCTGAGGAAGCTCAAGAACTTCAACACATAAATGACTTGCTCAAAAATCCAAATCAAGAGCTTGATCGAGCACCAGGCTATGTCAACATCCAAATCAACATTCATTTCCGACACTGGCCAAGAAGACTTCATCATTTTTCTTAAGCGATCAGTTTGGATTTGGAAGAAATTGGGGGAAGAAGAAGGCTTGGTCGGCGGTGGAAAACTCGAAGGAGATTGGAGTAGAAGGGGAAAGTAAGAAGCCCAAAAAATTATCCCATGGTAAGTTTTTATAACCGTTTGGGTCAGTTACCAATCTCAGAAACCCAACGGTTGCTACCTCTTCGCGAATTGCGCCAAATGGATAGATCGGTGAGAGTCAATTGGAGTTTTAAAATTCCTTTGTTCGAAACCAGCATGTCTTTACAACTCAAGTGAAATTACCTTTTTGACCATGCTCACTTCTGGTCGAATTAGATAAAAAAAGACTCTGCTTTCGATGTTCGTTCGTCTACGACCACTCTTTCTCAAGTAAATTATTTTCACTTGAAGTTGGGGGGCTAGATGATGAGGATATAACCAATCTACAAATTGTTATTTATCTGTAAATAATATGGTTATGTCATTATACTTCTTGAGTATATCCCTTATCTATAAAGAAGAGATTTCACAAGGTAGTCATAACCTCTTCTACGACTACCCTTTAGTCATAAGCTCTTCTACGACAACCCTTTAGTCGTAAGCTCTTCTACGAAAACCCTTAGTCGTAAGCTCTTCTACGACGACCCCTTAATTGTAAGCTCTTCTACGACAACCACTCCTTGGTCATAAGCCTTTCCTATGACCACCTCATAGCTGTAAGTTCTTCTACGACCATGACATAGTCATAAGTTATCCTACGACCACCTTGTGGTCGTAGATCCTCCTATGACTAAGCCAAACTCTGATTGTCCTGTCTACAACAACCCATTGCATCGTGGGCTTATCTGACAAGGCAGTTAGCATGAGTATTTATTCTCTTGAATAAGTGCACATAGCTTCTCTCTGGCAAAAACTGCCACATGATGAGTGAGATACCATGTCTGTAATAACTCCCGTTGGACGGTTATTATCCAAAATATTAAGGCGTCTCTTGGCAAGGAGAAACTATTGCCGCCATGCAAGCTATATAAAGGTGGAATCAGGGAGAAGATGGAGAGGATCGGGGATAGACCCAAGGGAGAATAGAAGTAGAGCAAACTTTCTGCATTACTTTCCCCCATTGTAATCAGTTCATTGAGTAATAGCCACACAGGAATAGGTTGTTATTCTCTCAGTAGAAGGCCCAAATCTATATAAAAATTTCTGTGCTTTTTCTCTGTGTGATCATAACCAAGTCTTCAAGAGTTCCCCAGAACCCAAACAAATCATATGTAAGATCGATATCAAAACATCAATAGCAATCTAGCAGGCTAATAGTGCAATTTGACTATTATTACAATCAGAAGAACTTCGTCTACTCAAATGGTTTTACCTGTTGCATTAAGGAAATCAAACAGGTATTATTAACTAACTATTCGAGTGGCAACCTTATAACTTTTCAAAAGGAAAAGCTTTGGTTAGGGTATTCGAACTATTCTTCTTAGCACCATCCTTAGCGCTACTTCAACTAGGGTTGGTTATCGTTCCATTTGGTTAAAACCTACAACAAGAATTTAGTCTAAACAACTACACGAGTTTTTGAGACTGGCAAAATCAAAAGGAAAGCTTGTAATGCATGTCTAAGAGAGATAAGATAGAAATAGAAAATACGAGATAGTGATAATACTTATAGTTTTTGTAATTCTTTCGTATTAGAAAATAGGGTTTTGTAAAACTCATATTCTTATAAAAAAACAAACATATACTTAGGGTTGCAACCTACAGTCAAGTCTGCTTTGATACCATTATATAATAGCCCCATTTTTGGGAACAGAGTTGTCATAAGTCTTGAAACAACCCAAGAGTTCAATTGTAGACAGAAAGAGTATAATTAAAATATGACCTAACAGTCAACTTTAGAAATTTAACGCGTGTCCAAGCCCAAAACTTCGCTTACATTCAGAAGAACTGAAGAAAATCCCTATAGGAATGCTTGAGTGCAGTCGTAACCCTAACACAAAAACTTGATGCATCCTTTCTTCTTCTAGTATCAGTTCTAATGAAAATAAGCAAGATTGAGTACACTAGATACTCAACAAGTCCCTATAGCAAAATTCATTTATAGGACTATTATCTATATGTAGGGCTTATCCAAAGGATAGCATTATGTTTCTGTAGCGTGAAGCCAACTTGTCAAATATCATATCATAGCTAGTTTCCAATCTATGACTTAGCCACTTTTAACTAAAATAAAAAATGTTCAAAATCAATTGGCAACTCTCACAATTATTTACCATGTCCAATCCATAGACTTTAGTCCATATCCTTTACAATACCACTATACCGGTAACCATTTCATGAAAAGTACACATTGTGGTATTCCCACACTTTGCCCATGACTAGGGGCATGACTATTCGAATAGATTATAATACTCTGCAGAAGTGTACAACTTTACCCACAAGATATGATTATCTCATAATGTCGGCCATTACAAGCTTTCGTAAGCGTGCGACTAAGAAATCACAACAAGGCCTTTACAATACCTAGTTATGATGTTTTCCCCTACTCCAGAGGTATGAGTCCTTCAGTGCTAAGGTACCCTAGTTGTTAGGGTAACCCCCTATCGGCGAGTGCGCACTCCATGAAAGGGCAGGGACCTTTCAATTCCCTCCTGGGCAGTGACCCATATAGGTTTACCCCATCATATTTTTACCAGGCAATGACCCCGCAGACCGCTCCCAACTTGTTACACTGGCATATGAGTCCACACTGAAACCAAGCAAATTGGTTGGTTAGGTCTGTCCCATACCAGACTTGTGGTTGCACGATTGAGTGTAGAAATGAGCGCACAAAGATTCGGTCCTTAATCGACTCAGGTGAGACAAACCAACAATCTAGACCTCGGGCAATACCTGCACTGATTTCAAACCAACCACTCGCCTGACTCTCCACCATTTTATAAGGCATTCCCTATTTCCAGTGGTAACCCACATTACCACTATCATTATCATGTTCTAAGATTTTGTTGGCAATATTCATGTTATATTTTTGACTTTACCACTAGAGCACATCAAAGCAAAACCATAATCTAGTGATATTACTGTTATGAGTATCCTATGGGGATAAGAGAAAGGTATTATCATAGAAGGAAAATAAAAGGTATCAATTGTATGATGTAGCTAGCAATCTACATAAACAGTAGTGGCAAGCATGCACTTGTATTTAAAAGCAAAATATTGCATTTGAAAACTAGGTTCAATATGATTAATTATTAAGACTTGCCTCTTTTCCTGATGTCTTCGGTCTTTTCTCTGTAGGCTTCAGGCTTGTTCTCGATTACTTCAATTAGTCCTATAGTTCTTTCATTTACTAGCTCATTGAGTCCGAATACTAGCGCAGGAAAATGAATACAAATAAGTTTCTGCTTTGTAGAATACAAGCTAGGAACAAAATACACTAAAATAATCAAAAGACATAAAAAATAGGTTTGGGCGGATGGGGTTTAAACGGTGCTTGATTTGGCTGAATGAAGTTGAAAATAGGTTAGATGGGCTCAAGATGATTGAAATGATTATAAATGTGTTAAATGGGTTTCTGTGAATAGTAATGGGTCCTAATAGTGTTGGGCTTAGGTTTGAATAGTATTTGGGCTGGCTAGGGCTTTATCGAGGTCTATTTAGGTTAAACGAAGATGAGAATAGGCTTTACAGGGTCAAAACAATCAAAATAACTATATATATATGTTTATTGGATTTTTGGTGAACAGTAACAGGTTGTACTGCTTATTGCTGGTTGGCTGTAACAATAATGGGTTTTGGGTTGAGTGAACAATAGTAGGTTGGGTTACTGTTTATGGCGGATTGGGTTGCTACAGTCCTGGGTCAGCCCCCTAGTGAACAATGCTCAATAGGGATGGGCTTGGCCCAAAATGGCTTGGTGGGTTTGGCTTATACTATTTTGGCCCAAGTCCATGATGAATAGGGTTGTCTTCCAGCTTGAATCGGCGCTATAGTGTCTCGGATAGGGGAGAAACTACAGCGAATAATTGGTGATGCTGTGGCGGTCTCCGAGGGATTTTGAGGGCATGGATGGGATCAGGGGATCAAGAGGAACCCATTTTTGGGCTTGGTGATATTCGAGGATCATCGTAGATGGTTGGTGGTGGTAGGGGTTTCTCAGAACATGACCATGGCACCAGAGCTACAGGGAAGCTAAAAGGGGAATCTAAGCTCGGTTTGAGCATCCTCATGGCAAGGGAAAGGCAATGGTATGGTTGGCTCAGGCTCTAAAGCTTTATGGCGAGCTACCCACGGTGAGGTGGTGTGACCGTGTGGAGGGACTTGTCGGCGACGAGCTATGGGGCTAGGCAAGCTAAGGTCAGCTCGAGGTGGGGTTTGTGAGGTCACAAGGATGCTATGGGCAGAGGTAATTGTGTACTGGTGGAAGCTAGTGGCTGATTTGAGTTTTGGGACTCACCGTTAGCTAGAGAGAGTGGCAGCGGAGATTGACTGGAGTTAGTGAAGGGAAAAAGCAGTGGTCGCCAATGTGAGTTAACAGAGGGCATGGCACGGCTTATATAGTCATTCTAAGGCGGTGTGGAAAAGTGGAAGGCTAGTTCAGATAGTGGCACATGGCCAATGGAAGATGGGGCGAGAGCCTTTGGCTGGGTTCGGCAGCTATAGGGGTGAGGTCGACAAGTGTCGGTGGCACTTTGGCCTCGGCGCCCCCTCAAATGGTGAGTTGCGGCAGTCAAAAAGGTGTGGTGCAGTAGTCGGCCGTGAGGGCTCGCTCGGTGGCAGCGGCGAACTCCGTTCCGGCCTCTCTAGCTTGCAGTCAAGGCTCATTAATGGAAATGTCATAGGAGTGTCAGGTGGCACTAGGGTGAGGTATGGTAGGCTTGATTGGAGGTGGCAATGGCGACCGGGCGAGTTGCGGCGCTGAACGGAGAGGAGTTGTGCGGCAGGGAGGGCTTAGGGGTGAAGGCGGTTTCTTGAACGACACCAGAGGCCAGGGAAGGTGCAGGTTTATGAATGGAGCCAATGGCAAGGGAGTAAGCCGGATGAGGAAAGCGCAAAAAGTTGAAGGTTTCCGAATTGAGAGAAATTTAAACTCAACCAAATTTCAGAAAACTTCAAAATGATCAAAATTTGTGGTGTTCCAGTGGGAACCAGAAACGAAGGAGTAACTGGTATCGGTTACAGTCACTACCTGTTTTTAGCATAGCAGGCCAGACTGGTATTTACAGCTCGCAGAGGAAATGGCACGTGTTGCAAACTCAAATCTCGATCGCTGAGCGTGTTTCGGGGGAAGCGATTTGTTACTACTAGGATCAGTAGCAAAGCCAGTAAGGAATGTTTTCGTTCTTCAAAATCGAACTTCCCCAAATTTGTTAATTTTTCGCAGGACCCGAGAAGAAGAATGCGGTCAATCTCGACGCCGGCCGCGGCAGGTCCCCCGGCCGATCTCAGAATTCAGATGGCGCAGCAGGACCACTGATGGGTCATGTCGCGAGGGCCCGCTAACTCGATGGCGACGATAAAGCCCTCAAAGCCTTACGACACGATGGCCCGGCTGGCACCGTGCTTCCGACTGTCATTGAAGGGTGAATACATGCAGGTCGTGTCATTGACCATCACACCAATTAGGTTATATTTGAAATACGAGAATTGAACTGTTTCTCGTGAGTTTTCTTGCAAAATTTCTTTCAAATTCATCGGGCCTTAAAGTTAAGATGAATACTATGTATACACTGCATCCACGTGTATGCTGTGAAAAGGTCACATCACGACTTAACGTAAGAGAACTTGAGAGTGAGTTGAAACATGTATGGCCTTATTGTAATAATTACTACTTAGGAGTTTGTTATTGCTAATCTGAGATTAGTCTATGATAGGGTACTTATGTATCAATAGTATGCTGAGCGGCTCCGACACACGAGTTAAAAGAACGAATGATTCAAACCTTGATAAGCGAGAACGCCGGACAGTCGCATTCCAAAAGATGCCGTCCCCACCCCATCTCTCTACTCGAAGGAGGGCTTCAGGCTTCAGATATCCCAACCAAAGGACACCAATCTCTAGGTTTAACTCTGCCCGTGTCGGGATAACTTTTTGAACGACGATCTCCTCGGGCGGATTGCCTACCCCAGCCAACGCACCGAACACAAGCTCTCGCCACGGTGCAAATACAACTAGTGCTCCGTTTGCCGGTACTGTTTGATGCTCGTGCTTCTCCGTTTGTTTTTTTCTCCCGTCTTATTTTATTGGCCCTGTTTTTTTTCAATTTTTGATTTCAACTTTTAGATTTTCTACAGTAACTAACTTTTAAATGTAATATTTTTTAAGATGAAATCTACTAAGTTAATTATAGTACATACTGTACCGACTTCATTTATATTGGCAAAAATCGTACGTGTGTTTCTGTTACTTTGTAATCTCTTATATGAACAGCCCAAAAGCCACAAGCCGCAGTCAAAAACCATAAGTCTCAACTAAAAAGAACAGGCTCACTGCTCCAGCCTCGGCATGCAACTAGCAACAGACCACATGAAGCACGAGGTGTGCAAACCCTGCCAAACTGGGCATCAGAGCATGTATAATAGAATAAAGGACGGTTATTTGTAATATATATTTATGTAATCTATAGGTTGAATTAAAGATAACTTTTTGTATAAGTTGTCAAAAAGTTTTCTATATAATTATTTATAGTGGCCTATAAAATTAATGAGTTATTTATACAATGATATACACAGTAAAAAATTGTCTATAAAATCATCTATTAAATACTAGTAAACATTATCTTTTTTTTCCTCTCTCCACATCATCTAAATTTTTAAGTGGCATATATTTACAAAAACAACTAATATATATTATTGTACGTGCTCTGTTTAGAACAAGTGCTACTACTCCGGTAGGCAACAAATCATGGAGTACTTGGATACTCTGTGCATGCATTTCGGCATGGAGTAAGTACATATGATTATCGATTCACGTTACAGTTAAGCAAGAAAGGCCAAGCAGGTTTGCATGCTTTGGGTAAGGTCGTGCCGGCGCTTTGGCCGTTGGGCAGCAGCATACGGAATGATGGGCTCCACAGGCTTTCGCTTTCTCTGGCATCGCTGCCTCGTTTGACTTGGCAGGGAATTAAGCAGAGCTGATAACATCAATAAAGAAAAAATGAAAACCAAGCAAAGAAAAGAAAAGAAAAGGCATACTACCAGCTCTCCCAGGCCCTAGTAGAACTAGGAGATGAAAGCAGAAGACGAAATGATCAGGCTATAGTTCTCTGGTCCGTATCGGATCCCCGGGGTGTGTAGGGCAGCAGCGATCCTGGGTTTGCGTGCGTGGAGTTGTGCCAAAAGGCGGGATCTTCTATGCCTGACCGAGACTGTTCCTTGGACCGATGATCGGATTCGATTCGACGGGGGACTTTATGGAAACTTGGGGGAGCCATGATCGCCCGCCCGTCTTTTCCTGTGTTCCCTCATCCTCCTCGCTACTCCAGTCCTGGCCGCCTCCTTTTCCCTTTTGCTTCTTTTGATTTGGTTGGTTTCTCTTTTATTTTTCTTGCTGATTCTTTCGCTACGGCTCCTTTGCCCTTTCCTCTTTGTGTTTGCAAACTCGCAGCGCTTCTTCTTGACCTAATCATGTGACGAAACTAGCTGTTCATAGAGATCGATCTCTTACTTCAGAATGATTCAAGTCCCTGTTCGAATGAGCTCGTGAGCCTGTTGGCTGCATAACTGAGTATGGTATCGTACTGTAACATCATCCATCGGTCCAAATATACTACTACGCAGTCAAAGCGCTGCGATGGTACGGTGGCGTTGCGTGCTTCATGCGCGGAGACACATCACACATTGTAATAAATTCGATCCATCGTGTCATTGCAAAATGACGTGAATGGAAAAGACCACCCGACCTCGAATTCCAGCCCCTTTTGGCTCCCTATGGCAGTTTAATTTCAGATGTGACCTCGTGTGGCAGGTTTTTCTTTTTTTGGCTCCCTGGCACGGCGAGGAATGCGTAAGACTTGGTGGCACAGCCCCGCAGCGCGAGAGGGCTGGCGCGATCGTCATCCGCACGAGGAAGGGTGGCGCGTCTGGGCGTCACGCGAGGAGGGTAGCGCGGCCCAGGCCGCGCGACATCTCCATAGGGGAAAAAATAAATGAAAGAAATTGCACTAATTTTATAAGAAAATAATTAGAAAAATATTTTTAGAGATTGTTAGGTATAGAAAATTAGTTGGAGAAAAATATATTATTTGTGGAGGGCTGTAACACGAAGTTTTTGAAACAATTTTAATTTTGTTCAAAATGATGTAATGTACCTTATTGAACCGGTCGGCGACACGTTGACAAGTCGCATACCGGTTCATCAATTTAAAATAATATTAAAAATTTAGATTGATCCGAGGAAAATGATTATGGGGATAAATAACAATTTTGTATGTAATATATGTAGTAAATATTGTTTATATGTTGTTATTTTTTTTAGAAATGAAAGGGGAGACAAGATAGGTTGGTCTATTTGTGATTTTCGTAGACTCTTAAGGGTACGAAATCTGTCATACTCGCAATAACATATTTTGATCGTCATATGTTGTTGTAGTGCGATAAATTTGTGGAGAATTTTTTGCGGACGATTGAGGTGGCAATGATTCGTAAGTACAAAGGTAAGTGGTATTGTGATGCAACAGGTAATTCATGCATGGAGGAGTACTTTGGATAAATGATGTAACGATAACAACATAACAGTTCATCCATCCGAGAAGGGGGTTACATGCCATGCAAAGAACGAAGGGTGATACGCGCATGCCTTTAGGGAATTGAAAATGTATAGGATATATGGATGAAAAGAGTTGAACTACTGCGTTGACCGCGGCCATTTGCGCCATTTGCATTTCCTCGTGAGATCGGTGTTATAGTCCTCGTCGGCCACCCTGGTCATGGTCACCAGTTCGCCCTTTCTCACGCGCCCCGCCTCACGAGCCTCAAACTCCTTACGCCCACATGCCTCCAGGTGAGCTTTCATCTCCCGTCGGATACAACCGCTTCGATCTTCGACGTGCCGTCGCTTCTCCATCCTCTCGTGTTCCATCTGTTTGTAGGAAACCAGGGCAGAAAAAATATTTTTCTAATTGTTTTCTTGCAAAATATTGTTTGTAGGAAAAATATTTTTCTCCTCTATGCAAGCAATATTTTTCTAATTATTTTCTTGCAATGTTGTTTTTCGTGCAAACCAAGGCACAACGATAACAACACGAACAGACTCCTACAAAAATTTCATATTACGGCCCTCCACAAATAATATTTTTTTCTCCAGCTGATTTTCTACACCTTACAATCTCTACAAAAAAAATATCTTTCTAATTATTTTCTTGTAAATTGGTGTAATTTCTTCCCTTTAAAATTTTCCCCACGACGATGTTGCGTAGCCTTGGGCCACGCCACCCTCCTCGAGCGGTGCCCGGGTGCCCCTTCCTCACGCAGTGTACGACCTCGCTAGCCTCTCACGCATTGTGCGGGCGCGCCACCAAGTCTTGCACGATTCCTCGCCGCACCAGGGAGCCAAAAAAAAGGAAAAACCTGCCACACAGAGCCACATCTGGAATTAAACTACCACTGGGAGGGCTGAAAGGGGCTTGAATTCCCCGACCTCACCTCATCAGGGCTGGGAGTCCCGTGTCAGGTTGGTTAAAGGAATGGGATCTGTGTAACTGAATAGCTATATTCATTTGCTTACTCATGAAAAGAAGGTTCTTGCTGTCGAGCCAGTGGGCCAGGGGCGCCATCCGATGATGGTGAGGGACAGCAGACTCGAAGCTATTCAGTTCAACTTTAGCTTCCACTCCATCCAGTACGCTCTCCTGGCCAGAGGCGGAGCTGGGCCTCAGGCCGCTGGGGCAATGGGCCGAGGCCCAGCTGACAATTTTCTTTATGATTTACTGTAGGCTCACCTCATAAATTTTCCAATATTTTTTCTTTTAGTGAGCTGGGCCCGAGTCTTAACTTTGGGCTGGCTACGCCCTTGCTCCTGGCCGATGAGGCGACGTCTTATTCCAAGTGGTCACTGCCTAGTTCTATCTGGACAACGTGATGGCTATCGTCTTCTCCCGCACCGGGGTGGGCGCTGCTGCCCTCCTTCGTCAAAACATGACGTGAATTATAGCTTCCAGGATAGCTCGCTATAGCCACAATAGCGTTTTTCTATCTCTCATTGGCAATACGATAGGCTACCGCAGACCGACAACTCGGTATTTAGTAAATCGATAAATAAATCCTATTAATCTCTCTAAATTTTGATCCTGTATGGGTCTGTTTGGTTGCCTGCATCCGGTTGAACCAGGCTGGCCGGATGCAGGGTCTCCTTGTTTGGTTGCCTGGTCGCTGGGTTCAGCCTGGCTCTGCTCATGCAAGATTCCCTCTCCAGCCAGGCTCTGGAGAAACGTGGGAGATGGGCGTTTCTGGGGAGCCAGGCTCGCGGGATGCAGGTGATTAGTCAGTTGATGATGTTATTAGTGTATATTAGTAAATATCAAGTATTATTAACGTGTTTTGAAGAAGTTTAAGATATAATAAGATACGAACATCTCATATAACATATCTTCATAATCATAATCATAATCTTATATTATTTCTATCTCATGCAACATATCTTCGTACAGGCAACCAAACAACATCTCTTCTCAGCCAGGCTCTACTCGTACGTGAACCAAACACGACAGCGTTGCATGCGCTCAACCTGTCCCACGAGAGCCTGGCTCTCAGATACGAACCAGACTCTACTCGTACGTGAACCAAACAGGCCCTATATGTCACTGCAGCTCATGCAGTGCTGCATTCACCATACGCACGCACGCCATGCCATGCATCTCGTTGTTGCTAGCCAAGCTTGTGCACCCGGTGGTGGTCTGGCCTGGGATCCCACAGCCCCGCAGAGGAGTGGGAAGAGGGAGGGACACATCGAACTGTGCCCCTCGTGATCGGCAAACTCCAATGGCGGAGTTGCCGTTCAAGCGCACGCACGACGCCCTTCGATCGTCTCCTTCCTCCGATCGGCTTGAGCCGTAGTATGTGCATGGGAGACTGTTCCCTAATTCACGTGGCCGCTCTTTTGACCGAGCGCAACGCCACTCCCTCCATCTTTGACCGCGCCCCACTGCCAGACACGAGACATCCTCCTCCCTCCCTGCGGTGCGCGCGTTGCATCGCGTCCCGCGCCCGGCCGGAATCCGAATCTTAGCCAGCCAGGTCGGGCCAGCTGCTTACTCCCACGTCGTCGCTATAAGAACCCGAGCCCCCGTACCCTCCCGCCCACACCCCACATGTGCCACAATCTTGCGGGCCTCGCCAAGCAACGCGTAGCACGAGCTAACAAACGCGATCGAACCGTGGTGTCGTACTCGTAGCCATTTCCAAGAACAGGCAACCCCTCGACCCCCGGCCCCTACCTCGTTCCTCCAGTCTCAAAGCTATCTATATTAATATCATCCCGATACCACCAATACCAGCAGACTATAGTAGTATACACTATAGACTTGTGGTGCCATTGCGATCTCCGTTCGATCGTCTAACCCTGCAAGCAGTAGCCAAGACGATGCTGCACGAGGCGGCGCCATGCACGTGCGGGCTACTCTACGGCAGCTGCGGCGGCGGCTGCTCGCTGCTGTTCGCGGCGGCGCCGGGGGAGCACTACCACCACTACAAGCATTGCGGCGACGAGGAAGCCCGGGGCTTCGAAGGATCGTCGTACGGAGGCTCGGTGGACTGCACGCTGTCGCTCGGCACGCCGTCCACCAGGCGCGCCGAGGCGGGCGCGCGCGTGCCGGCTTCTGCCGGGCTGCCGTGGGAGGCGGTGCTCAGCTGCAACGGGAGGCACGAGAGCGGTGCGGCGCGCACGGACCAGCGTAACGCCGGCACCGCGTCGGCTCGCCGGTGCGCCAACTGCGACACGGCTTCCACTCCGCTCTGGAGGAACGGGCCACGCGGACCAAAGGTGTGTGTCAAGTATACATCGATCACACGACCACGTATGTACACTGAACATGCGGCCATATTGGTTCACACATACAAGCCCGTGCACCGCAGGTATACATAATTTTGATACTAACTGATGCACGACACTGACACGTACATGTGCATGCTACTTGCAGTCGTTGTGCAACGCGTGTGGGATCCGGTACAAGAAGGAGGAGAGGCGCGCGGCCGCCGCGGCGGTGGCATCGGACAGCGGGGTGGAGCACGCGTGCGGGTACGCGCGGCAGCAGCAGCAGTGGGGATGCTACGGCCCGGCCGTGGCGAAGGCGGCATCTTTCGGGATGTTCGGCGACGCGGCCGACGAGGACGGGCCGTGCCTGCCGTGGGGGCTCGGCGTCATGCCCTCGCCATCGCCGGCGTTCGTCGCCGTCCGGGAGATGCCGAGTCTGTTCCAGTACTACTAGCAAGCTAGACTACTACTGGTCTCTCTCTTTTTCTTCTCCCCTTTTTAGTAACAAACAGGACGCTGTACTTCTTTTTGAGGGCACGAGAGGCTGTGCTTGACCAACGACCCGGCTGCATGAAAGTTGAAGCTAGCTGAAATGGATTAATTTATTTAATTCCTCCCATCTCATTTCCTGCTTGCTGCATGATGATTCTTTCTGTTCTCTCCTTTTTTAGAGCCTACGTTGCCTATACTTGCATGATGATAACTACTAGCCAGACGGCAACATGTATAGGCCGGGCAAAAGCTCAACTGAGTGCTCTTATCAAAAAAAAAAAAGCTCTACTGAGTGCTAAAGTGCAAGCGGCCATGCGGCTATGAAGGGTCTGTTCTTTTCAACTGAAGAAGTTAGTGGTTTTTAGTTTTTGTTATAGTACTTAATTTTCAAACGGGGTATTTTTTTAAGACGGAGTCTATAAGTTAATTGTAGTACACGTTAAAAAATCTAACATCTGTATTAACCAAAATCGCAAGCGAATATCTCTCTCTGTAATTTCTATCGTAAACAGTTAAGATTCAAAAATTTCAGCCAAAAGTCATAAGCAGCAGCCGCGCCAACAGGCCCGAAGATGAGTGGAAATCCCAATTCACCTAGTCCATTTTGCAAAAACCCCTACGCGCGGCCACACCTTATTAGAGCATGTACAATGCAAGATGCTTATATATGAGTGCTTAAAGAGAGAGAATATAGCCACATCATCAAGCATCCATGCAAAAGTTATTTCCTTCAATGCAAGCACCTCTTCCATAGGTGCTTAGATGCTATATTATCTATTAATAGATATAGTTATACACATAAGCACCTACTAAGCACTGGTGCTTATTTAAGCATCCATGCTTCAAAATAAGCACCTCATCTATCCTATGTGGCAAAAAAATCAGTTATTTATTACTAAGCAACTCTCTAAGAGTCTGCATTGAACATGCTCTTACGAAAAACGCCCCCCACCTTCCATGGCTCCTCTCTCTCGTATGCCCTTCTCCCCAATCAATTTTTCTTCTCACATTGTAGCATCGCCCCCTCAACCTCTGACTATCCGTCGCATCCTTTCCTGCTCCCGCCGTCGCCAAGCCATACATCTCTAGTGACGCCGTCTCCCATCTCTGCTCTATTTCAACCGTCGTAGCCTCAATCACCCAATGTGCCTGCAGCTAGGGTTGGATGCGCTGCCCCTCCCGTTGCCTCTCCCATTCATGCCGCCCCATCCCTAGCTCAGCCAACTCCATCGACGCCAGAGAACCAGGCCTCTACCTTCCAAGGAAGGCATGTACCTAGGGTTTGGGGCTTCTCCGCCTAGCCTCCCACTATGTGTTGTGAGCATGCAAAATTTCGGTGTATGTGTTGTATGCAATTTGTGAGTTGAATTCTGAATCAAGGAGATTAATATGAAATGGATGTGTGGAATGAATCAGCGAAATGAATGTATGCAATGAATTTGTGAGGATATACTGGTTTTTGTATGTAAGCATTGAACCATATTGAAACTTGAGGCAATTGGTCTGGCCAAAAGAAAGCATGTTAAAACTTCAGGTAATCGCTTTGTCTTGACGAAGCTTTGAAGTTCGAGGCAAAAGATAGGTGAATCGAAGCAAAAAATTTTGTGAGCTGATTCTCTCCAAGGCATTTTCTACTTTTCTCATAAAGCAATGAATGGTTCAAAATTTCTTCCAGGTGCTAGCTACTCCGGCTTATTCATCACTAAATTGGTTTGCAAATAGATAATTAATTCAATAAGGTAGGCCTGATGCTACAGCAAATTTCAAATACCTGATGCTGTAGCTAAGGTAGGCCAAATGCTACAACAAATTTGCAATACCTAGGGTGGGTTCGGCAAGACTTAACTTTGACTTTGGCTTATATTTGCTACAGGAACTAACTTTTAAACGGTACGTTTTTTAAGGCATGGTCTACAGGTAGATTGTAGTATAAACTGTACCGAGTTCAGTTATATTAGCTAAAA
This sequence comes from Dendrocalamus latiflorus, assembly GCA_017311315.1. Lineage (NCBI taxonomy): Eukaryota > Viridiplantae > Streptophyta > Magnoliopsida > Poales > Poaceae > Dendrocalamus > Dendrocalamus latiflorus. The sequence goes on from CM029664.1 coordinate 40,012,806, forward strand.
TTATATACGACTATTTTTTTTTACGTACCGCCTCTCATGAACAGTCCAGAATTCAAAAATTTTAGCTATAAGCCACATCCCAAAGAACCCACCCCTAATGTTGTAGCAAACTATCATGTATCTGCCTAAAAAATAGCAGTACCAAGCATGCTATAAGAATTGCTTTGGACTGATTGAAATTATATAAGGTTGCAAGTTGAATTTGTACACTGAAACGAGTACTTTGTACAAAGTAGAAGCAACCATTTAGGCCTTCAAGCTTGGGCCAGGTAGTGTTGATGCATCATTAAAAGTAAGCCTGAATGCATACATTAGCTTGTGCTAGATTGTAATATGGAGCTATTCATTTCTTTTCCCGTTCACGCAGTCAACAGCAACGAACAAAAAATTTTGTGCTTACAAGTTGCCGTGCCCGCCTCCGCCAAAGTCCTCATCCTCTTGCTTCACCTTCGCCGTGATCCTCATTGTCTCCTCCGTCGGCACAACTCGCGAGCAAGGCCATGCTGACAAAATACGTTGCAAGTGGATGGTTTCTAATCGAATAGCGAATTGAGTCGTCTCTTGCCTCATTGTTTCGTAGGCCAATTAAGCTCGTCGCTTGCAGGACGGATGGCACGAGCCAGTCTTTAGCACTCTCTCCCTTTCATAGCACTCCCAATGCAGAAACTATGGATTATTTCTATGGCATTAAATAAGGTGCCAAGTAAGCAAAATGCTGATGTGTCATTGGAGTTAGAGCACTCCCAATGCAGACACTACCATAGTTTCTATGTCTATTTATTACCCTTCTATTTATTGAACTTTGCTGATGTGGCAGTATATTTATTGAAGAAAGAGAGACAAAGAGCAAGAAATCATTTCTAAAGAAGAAACGGTGTCTTCGCTTCAATCGAAGCCGAAGAAACCACGCCCGTGCGCGTTGGGGAAGTCCTCCGTGGTTTCCATCGCTTGTCTCAGATCTCGTGCGCCTTCCCCTTCCCTCCCCATCGCCGCTGCCCTGATCCCTTCCCGCGTCCTCCTCGCGCGCGCCCCCGACCCCGCTCCCGCGTCCTCCACTCCTCCTCGCGCGCGCCCCCGACCCCGCTCCCGTGCGCCCTCGACCCCGCTCCTGCGCGCGGCCCAGCCCTTTCCTGCGCGCGCTCTCTGCGGCGGCGTTCCCGCGCGCGGCCCCATCCCATCGCGCGCGCTCTCCCGGAGCATCTGCGCGCAGCTCCGTCCCCTCCCGCGTCGGCTGCAGAAAAGGACTCCAAATCGAGGTATGCCCCCAACTCCCATGACCTAGCCTCCCCAACTGATCTCCTCCCCCAACAAACTTTAACCCAAATTCATACCCCAATCTCTGAATCAGGGGATGAATCCTGTGACCTGTGCTCCGGCCGCCGGTGCTTCTACAACTCGTAGTCTTCCCGCTGGCTGTAGTGCTGCAACAGTAGGTGCTGGTGTTCCTGTCAGTCATGCTCCTTCAATCGGTGCTTCTCCCGTTGGTGGATGGTGTCCAACGTCATCTCCTAGCGAAGGGTAAGTCGTCAAAGCTGTGGTTCTATGGATTATAGATTGTTCATCGTAGCTCGTCATTGTAGATTTTAGTCACAGCTTCTTGGTTAATCAGGCTGACATATGTAGTGCAAAGTGCTTCTTTTTCAGTCACTTGTGGTGTAGTGGCATACTGTGCTCTTTTTTTACTTGAAATGTAGTTTGTTTTGGTGAAGATATAATTAGAGCATGAGAATTTTATCTCTGGAGAACAATAATTTAAAATATAGTTATGCAATCTCTAGGATTTAGACACCCTACCAGAAAATTGAACAGTTGAAAGCATTGGAGTACTGACAGTTTGATTAAGAAAACAAAAGGTTTTGTGACCTCATATTCTCACCTACATTTAGTCCAGCAATACCTTAAACTGCTCAAGTGCCATTTCTGCACAGAAAAAACAGGGTACATGCAATTTGGTTGCAGTGTTTTTGCTCTGAACTCTTTTGGCAGGATTGTTGCACAATTGTTTTTGCCTTCTTTAATCATATCTGCATATGACAATAGTATATAGAGTGGAAATTGGTTAATTAAGATGTCATATGTACTGCTAGTGTTCCTGCTAGTGCTCCTGCCTTATAGCCAACATATGTTTGCAGGTTATACCCACCAGGAGGGTTCACAAATTATCTGTAGTCAAATCCATTTGCTAACCATCCTAATGGAAATAATATTCCAGAAAATTTCCACTTTGTTGGTGCTGCAATGAGTCAGTCTTCAATGTCTCCAATTGACATGGGTGCTAAAGGAACTCCCTCTCTAGCACACAACGATGCAGTGGATGATGTAGATGCACAAGGAACTGAAACTATCAACGTCGATGAGGATGACACCCTCCAGGATGTTAGAACCGACAAGCGTTTGAACTGGTCGGTTGATGAAGATATTAGATTGGTAAGTTGTCTTTCTTACTTTTTGAACTTGAGAGCTATGTCCATGTATGCCCATTGAAATTATTTTGCTTTGTTATTTCTGTAATTGTAGGCCAGTGCTTGGTTGCACAATTCAAAGGACCCAGTCGATGGAACTGGCAGGAAGGCAGAGCAGTATTGGGCAGATGTTACTGAAACATACAACAACACCACAGAAGGTTGCCGTAAGAGGAACCAAAACCAACTGAAAATCCGTTGGGAACGTGTTAAGAAACCATTAAGTGATTTCCATGGATGTTGGGTAAAAACCGGTAGAGTGTGGCAAGGTGGGATGAGCGACAACCAGTTGACGGATAAAGCATTAGAGGTATATGCCGGTCAAAATAATGGTAAGGCCTTCACTCTGCTGCATATGTGGAAGGTAGTACGTAATGATAGGAAGTGGTCAGCATATCTGAGTAGGTTAAACAAGGAAAAGGAAAACAGAGCAAAGGCTAACCTACCTCAAGTGGTGAATTTGGAAGTTAATGGAGAAAAGCGACCTATGGGACATAAGAGAGCCAAAAATGAACGAAATGGCAAAAGGAAGGCAACTGATGCTTTCTCTGATTTCAGTGAAAAACTTGAGAAGTTCATTGAAGTAAGCAGCAAGAATAGGACAGACAGAGAGAAGATGACTGAAGTTCAGCAAGTCTTGGCTGATAAGAAGATTGAAGCAGCTAAGCTTAATCATGAAGCAGCTCATGAACAAAATAAATGTAAAATGCTAGACACTTATACACAGTTGACGCTTGCGCCTACTGATCAGCTTACTGTAGATGCTTTGGCTGAGAGAAACAAAGCACTGGAGAGCCTGAGACTTGCTTTGTTTCCTAAGGTATGAGATTGGTTAATCCTCCTTCAGTTTGTATTGCTTATTTAACTGCTGGGAATTGTTAACTAATGAATATCTAATTACATATGTGCAGACTGCAAGTAACTAAATCTGCAGACTACTCATATTTCTATAAGGTAACTACTCATCTGTCCAGACTACTATTTCCAGTCTTCAGTAACTGGCATATGGCGGCTCTGCAGACCAACATGATGAATATCTGAAGATGGGAGAAAGTACTGGTGTCGAGTGCTTGAAAATGTTTGTTAAGGGTGTCATTGAAGTATATGGTGCAGAGTATTTGAGATGCCCCACCGTACAAGATGTGGAACGTTTGTTGGAGATCGGTGAGCGTCGTGGTTTCCCTGGCATGTTAGGGAGCATTGACTGTATGCATTGGCATTGGGAAAAACGTCCCTACGCATGGAAGGGACAATATACACGTGGTGATCATGGTGTACCCACAATCATTTTAGAGGCCGTTGCTTCACATGACCGATGGATATGGCATGCTTTCTTTGGAGTGGCTGGATCCAACAATGACATCAATGTGCTTAATCAATCCTCTCTGTTCATTGATCAATTGAGAGGAGAAGCTCCCCAGGTGCAGTACTATGTGAATGGAAGGCAGTATACCAAAGCTTATTACCTAGCAGATGGAATATACCCGGAATGGGCTGTTTTTGTTAAGTCAATACGGTCGCCACAATCATCTAAGCATAAACTATTTTCAGAACAACAAGAGGGGACAAGAAAAGATGTTGAATGTGCATTTGGGATTTTGCAATCTCGTTTTTGCATTTTGCGTCGACCAGCACGTCTATATGAACAAGGGGACCTTGAGAATATCATGTTAGCTTGTATAATACTTCACAACATGATAATCGAGGATGAGAAGGATATAGAGGACGATTCTTTTGACTTGAACGAGGAAGGAACCATGTCTACTGTTCAGCCATCTACAATCTCTCATGGACATGATCCAGTGATGGAAGAGGTACTACAGAGAAATGCCGAAATTCGTGATCGTGAAGTTCACAGGCAACTTCAATCCGATTTGATTGATCACATCTGGCAAAAGTTTGGGCATCAAACTAATTAGGTAGAATTATGAATTTATATATACTAGCCTTCATGCTCAAGACCCATTGAATTTTTGTTAATGTAACCTCCTGTATAATTTTGTTAATTTACTAACCCATTGTCATTTTTTAACAGTTCTCAAGACTTCACTCGTATAATGGAGGATGATGGACATGGAGTTTTGTGTGGAGGATGATGATGGATGGCTCAATATTATCTAAATATTATTATATATTTATTTTACAATTCGTATCTAGGTTTCTATTGCTATTGTAATGGATGACTCATGGCTATTATCGGGAGCTAAACTTTCATCGAAGTATGTCTTATATGTCGCTAGATATATGACTTCATTGATCACTTTGAGATTGTCGGTCGAAGGCACAGAATCAACATCGCTGGCTGAGCATAGTTTGATTGAGCTGTTGAACGGCAAGGAGAAATGGAACCACAAATCACGTGATATTGATGATGCCACAGTTGATCAGCTATCTTTGTGTTGTATATTAAATTTCTTTATCTATAGAAACTACTATTAGAAACTATGCATTGGGGAGGATGGTTTCTTGTTGTGAGGTCTTCGAGGTATAGAAACTATGAGTAGTTTCTGCATTGGAAGTGCCCTTAAGGAGGAGAGATAAGGAAATAGTTTCTTATATAGAAACCATGTCTACACAGGAACTAAAATAGAAAGAGTTGTGATAGGTAGATGATAGGAGAGAGAAGATAGATGATTGGATGAAAATTTTATTTGTAGAAACTATCCATTAGGAGTATAGTTTCTATGGGTAGTGTCTACATTAATTGGTAAATATAGAAACTATCTCATAGTGCCCTCACCTTAGCTGTGGGCGAAATGACGGCTAAGGTAGACCATTGAAGATGTTCTATCAGTACTTTATTCTGCTTTGTAATCATCGTTAGTTCCATTGGGATGCCGTGCACAGCTAGATAGATTTGTACCTTTTTTTTTTGCTGGCGGGGTGCCCCCAACGGTCAATCATCGGTAGCTCCGTATCTTTTGGGACCACAAACGTACGGGCCCTCCTTTTTTGTAGCTTCTGACAGTGAGCCTCCTACTGGTACTAGTACTTAAATTTCGTAACGCTATGCAGCTACTCCGCTCGAAGGGGGCTCCACGTACAGGTTCGAACATTTTCATTGAAGTCTTTTCCCAGTGTGGTCCACTAATTTCCGAGTGCGAGTTTAGACGTTTGGTTACATCGAACAGGTTACATGGGTTGAATTTTGTGGGCCAACTATCAGATCTCCATGACACCCAGCACATACATATATATCACTTAAAAATTTAGCCAGATAACCTAACTGACACAACGATAAGGCTACAACAATTGATCGGGAAAAATCTTTGCACAAGCCAGCTGGGATGAAGCAGAACTCCAGAAGGACATGCACATAGACGTTTAGTTACATACCGGACTACACGGCACCGTGTCAACAAACCTTTTTTTTTCATATGTCTTTGGATAGATACAGGCCTTCGGAGCGGCGGGCGTCTCACTCGACACGCACGTGCATATATCATTACTATTATAAAAAAAATAAGTTGGTGGTTGTACGTCCATTTTTCTTCAACCGCTCTATTTTCTTAACTTCCCAACATTCTTCACATTCTAACTGATCAGAGCAACTCTCTTTTATAGCACGATTCTTTATACATTTAATGAGTTCCGTTACAACGCACAGGTATGTAACTATATATATATCCGATTAATTTTTGGTGAGCACCGACACTGAGGCTAAGCTTTAAGGGCATGTACAATGATATAGACGGTGGTTATCTGTTATATACCTCTATGTCATCTATATATAGAACTAAAAACAGGTCATACAATAAGTTGACTATATAATTATCTGTAGTAGTCTCATGCAATTAATGAGTTGTCTATACAATGATATACATAGTAGAAAGTTATCTATAAAATCGTCTGTTAAATAGTAGACAATATTTTTTCTCTTTTCTCTATATCATCCAAAATCTTATACTCCCACCATCTAAGTTTATAAGATGTATATGCCTCCGTTCCCTTGCACGCTGCTTGGGGTCAGGCATATCCGTCTGGTATCGGGGCCATGCTTCACGGTCAAGCTTTAGCGCCGGGCTTCGCAAAAGTTAATGTGGATGGTGTGCATGTCAATTTTGAGGTCGTCCCGCTACCGAAGCCCCCCAACGACGAGATTGTGACTCTAGGGCAGGCCATTGGAACATTCATCCAGTGGCCCAAAAGTGACATCTCTCTGGAGGCTTCTTCACCAGTGGCAGGACCAGAAGGGCAGTGCGAACCAAAGAAACATGCACTGGTGCCATTTCCACAAGGGCAGTGCGAAGCAGAGCTACCTGAACCGGTGCTATCTCCACGGGTGCTATTCTCACCAAAACAACTTGCACCGTATGTACCATTACAGTCGACTACCATAAAGTCGACCTACAGTCAAGGCAGTGCCCAGGGCAAATCAAAGATGAAGGATGATGACGATATCCCGTACCTGCCATTGGCCCGCAAATTCGTGCTAGGCAAGCCGATGATATTCCCGGAAGAGTACCTCTTAACCCTAGGACTTGGTTGCCAAAGATTCCACGCTTGGTATATGGAACAGTCCAATAGGCCAGAGGCAGAACGACGCTCAGGTATCACTGTCAAATTCAAGCCGGAACATTTCCTGCACGAAGCTCATGAATGTGTCTTCGCGGTGACCTTTGACGATATATTTGGTCTTTTCACGCTCAACGCTCTCGACGCCTCACTCGTTCGATGCTGGACGCTGCAAGTCTGTACAATCACAGTCTCTGTTCACGTAATACCGATATATGTCACAATTTGTTGCTTTTCTGTGTATCTATATAGATTCATACTGACCGAAGCTAGATCATCGAAATCACCAATTGGTTTCCTGGACCCACGCTTGGTCGCCATTGATACCATCAACGAGGATGCATCCTTCGTCAAGAACTATATTACAAAAGCACTGCTGGCTCACCGCGATAAGGAATGTGTTCTTATGCCATACAATGAGCACTTCCATTGGATTTTAATTGTAATTATACCAAAATGAAACAAGGCTATATACCTTGATTATCTAAGTAAGAACAAATCCAAGTACACAGCTATCGCCCAAATACTCGATAGGTAAGTACATTGTACATTGTACTCTTTCTTTCCTTCCGAATGACTAATCTAACTTTTTCGAATAACGAAGGTCGATCGTCACATACGTTCAACAAATACGTGGCTCGACGACAGGGGCCAAGCCCTTGAAACATGCTCGCAATTTTCGGGTATTCGCTAGCTACACATTAATTAATCATATACAACACTTAGTAGTAATGCCTCTTGATTTAACACATTCTATTTTTTGTAGTGCCACCAGCAGCAGCCGGGCAACACGTGTGGATACTACGTGTGCCGCCATATGAGACTACTCCTCGATTCCACCAAGATCACCAATTCTAAGGTTTGTCAATCTTCCCACATTTATTTCATACATGTCAGGTTTTATATGTACGCGCGTTGATATTCCTATCGACAGGCTGCGCTCATCTCTACATCTGCATTGAAACATCCGGACTTTGGAAAAATTCGAGGAGAGTTTGTTTGGTTTTTGTTGACTAAAGTCATAAGATCAGATGGAGAGTTCCACTGCGCAGAATGATTTTTTATTGCTCTTATCACTATGTAATTGTGAATTTGTTAATGGATATTTTATTTCATTTCAATTAATTCATTTGCAAAATGGATGCCTTATGTCTGTGAATGAAATGTGATGTGAATTGAATGTTTTATGTTTGTCAAATGAATTGAGATGTGAATTGTATGTATACATATACTTGTTTATCTGCTTGTTTCAGAGGGCATGGCTAGCGTTTCCTGAGGCTAGCCAATAAACAGAAGTAGATTTAGGGGTAGAAAAGAACATCACAGACGGTTTTTAGTTACAAGCCGTCTGTGATAGGTGACATATAGTGACATATCACAGACGGTTTGTAAATAAAAACCGTCTGTGATATATCAATATCATAGACGGTTTTTAGTTAAAAACCGTCTGTGATAATCAGATATCACAGACGATTTTAAGTTAAAAACCGTCTGTGATAACCTTGGATTATCACTGACCCATAAATTCAGACGGTTCAGAAAACCGTCTGTGATGATATTTTTAAACCGTCTGTGATGTCCTTTTCGGTAGTAGTGACAGCCTTCTAGCTAACCGACCTGTCGTGTCAACAAATCAAACTTGGAAGATTAGCCCTTTGGGTGTTGGGCCTATCTAAGCAAACGGGTCTGTGCAATGTGATTAATGGTTTGAGACCGGTCGGGCCTTTTGTTGACCAAGCTCATCGACCGGGCCCAGTACGATGCCCCACCGTTCGGCTAAGCTAGGGTTGGCTCGATCCGGCTGTTGCATTCGTTTTTTATTTTTTTTACTATAGTAACTACTTTGAAACGATATATTTTTTAAAA